>JAPDVU010000003.1:88122649-89372649 GCA_026230045.1 Corynorhinus townsendii
ATCCAACACCCTTTCTTGATAAAAACTCTCAGGAAGGCGGGAATAGAAGGATCATACCTCAACATCATAAAAGCCATATATGATAAACCCAGAGCTAACATCATACTCAATGGGCAAAAACTAAAACCATTTCCCCTAAGAAGAGGAACAAGACAGGGATGCCCACTCTCACCACTCCTGTTCGACATAGTACTGGAAGTATTAGCCATTGCAACTAGACAGGAAAAGAAATAAAAGACATCCAAATTGGAAAAGAAGAAGTAAAGCTGTCCTTATTTGCAGGTGACATGATATTATACATAAAAAACCCTAAAGACTCCATCAAAAAACTAACAGACTTCATAAATGAATTCAGCAATGTAGCAGGATACAAAATTAACACCAAGAAATCTATGGCATTTCTATACACCAATAGTGAACTTACAGAAAGAGAGACTGAAAAAGCAATCCCATTTACCATCGCAACAAAAAAATTAAGATACCTAGGAATAAACTTAACCAAGGAGGTAAAAGACCTATACACAGAAAACTATAGGACACTGAAAAAAGAGATAGAGGAAGACGTAAACAGATGGAAGAACATACCATGTTCCTGGATTGGTAGAATCAACATCATCAAAATGTCCACACTACCCAAAGCAATCTATAGATTCAATGCACTCCCCGTTAAAATAGCAACAGCATATTTCACAGACCTAGAAAGAACTCTTCAAAAATTCATCTGGAATAGGAATAAAAAAAAGTCTCCAAATAGCCACAGCAATCCTGAGAAAGAAGGATAAAGTAGGAGGAATCTCAATACCAGATTTCAAGCTGTATTACAAAACCACTGTTCTCAAAACTGCCTGGTACTGGCACAAGAACAGACATATAGACCAATGGAATAGAATAGAGAATCCAGATATTGACCCAAACCACTATGCTCAATTAATATTTGACAAAGGAGGCATGAACATACAATGGAGTCAAGACAGTCTCTTCAATAAATTGTGTTGGGAAAATTGGATAGATACATGCAAAAAAATGAAACTAGATCATCAACTTACACCATACACAAAAATAAACTCAAAATGGGTACAGGACTTAAACATAAGACGGGATACCATAAAAATACTAGAGGAATCCACAGGCAGCAAAATCTCAGACATATGCCGAAAGAACTTCTTCACTGATACTACCCCTAGGGCAATGGAAGCTAAGAGAAAATAAACAAATGGGACTACATCAAAATAAAAGCTTTTTCACAGCAAAAGAAACCATTAACAAAACAACAAGAAACCCCACTGTATGAGAGAACATATTTGAAATGTTATCACTGATAAAGGTTTAATCTCCAACATCTATCGGCAGCTTATACAACTTGATAAAAGGAAGATAAATGATCCAATAAAAGAATGGCCAATGGACCTAAATAGGACCTTTTCGAAAGAAGACAGAAGGAAGGCCAAGAGACACATGAAAACATGCTCAAAGTCACTAATTATCCGAGAGATGCACATCAAAATGACAATGCGGGTACCACCTCCCACCTGTATAAATGGCTATCATCAACAAATCAACAAACGACAAGTGCTGGCGAGGATGTGGAGAAAAAGGAACCCTTGTGCACTGCTGGTGGGGATGCAGACTGGTGCAGCTACTGTGGAGAAGAGTATGGAGTTTCCTCAAAAAACTAAAAATGGAGCTCCCATTTGACCCAGTAATCCCACTCCTAGGAATATATCCTAAGAAACTAGAAACATCAATCAGAAAGGATATATGCACCTCTATATTCATAGCAGCACAATTTACAATAGCTAAGTTTGGAAACAGCCTTAGGTGCCTGTCAGCAGATGACTGGATTAGAAAACTATGGTACATCTACACAATGGAATACTATGCTGCCATGAAAAAGGAATTCTTACCATTTGTAGCTACCTGGATGGAATTGGAGAACATTATGCTAAGTGAAATAAACCAGTCAATGAAAGAAAAATACCACATGATCTCACTCATTTGTGGATAATAAAAAACACATTACAAATTGATGGACAAAAAGATATATAGAGGCAGTAAAGCATCAAAGTCTGTCAAATTACAGCGGGAAGGTTAGGGAGAGGTGGGAGAAATAACAGATCAACCGAAGGACTTATATGCATGCATATAATAATAACCAACGGATGCAAAACACTGGGGGGTGAGGGCATGTATGGGAGTGGGGTGGGGAATGGGGGAATGGTAAGATATGTACACATATAATACCTTAATTTAAAAAATGGGGGAAAAAAGTGCTCATGTGCTAAACCAGAAAGACTGAATTTCTGAGAATCAGTATTATATAACCTACTTTGCAGATTACCATGCAATTTACTAATATATAATTTATTAACAGAAAGAAAAAACTAAAAACACCTACATGTGATAATTTCAAAACACTCTCCTAAATAATTTGTGGATCAAAAATAAAATCATTATGGAAATTTAAAACAGTAGGAATGAAAAGACATTGTCGATATGTAAGAAAATGTTGTCAAAGTAACAAGTTGCAAAGAATTTTAGTCTTAAATGCTTACAATGTTGACGAAAAAAATTTGAAAATTAATTACCTAAAATTTCAATGTAATATGACAGAATAGGAACTAGAATGACCTGTGTATCCTCCATGACTCAGCATTCCACTCCTATAGAAACACTACACTGTAGTATGTGACGTGTGTATACAAATAAAAATGTCCACAGTAGTACTGTTCATGCTGGCCAAAAGATAATAATAACGAAAACTAACTGCCTATTAAGAAGAGAACGGATATGGGGGGAAAGGGGATATATGTAATACTTTCAACAACAAAGATCGTAAAAAATAAAAACCGAAAAAAAAGAATAGAATGGATAAATTGTAGGACATACACATGTTTAAGTCTTATGCATTCATTAAAAAGAATGGCATGTAGGATACTACTAAAACAATAGTGAAAGAAAAATGTAAAACATATAAGATTCCCTATAGGTTTTAATTTTTATGAAGATCATAAACAAGTAAAATTAAGCAACACACTGCTTGGGGATATGTTCATATCTAGTTAAGCTGTGTTGTGGTCTGTTTTATTTGAAAACACAGGAATATAAGTCCCCCTGCAGCACCCAAAATCAATACAGTGGTTACCTTTGGGGGAAGGCGAAGAATGGGATTGCATATAATACAAAAGTTTCAAAGAAACTATGTTTTAGTTTTCTTAAGTTGGGTAGTAGATTCATAGATATTTATATTTATAATTTACTTAAAAGTTATATGTTTCTTTTATATAAATTCCGTATCAAATGACAAAAATACTTCTTAACATATATAAAACTAGAGGCCCGGTACATGAAATTCGTGCACGGGGGGGGGGGGGGGGGAGGAGGGCGGAGCGCGCGGGGGTCCCTCAACCCAGCCTGCACCCTCTCCAATCTGGGATCCCTTAAGGGATGTCCGACTGCCCGTTGAGGCCCAATCCAATAGGCCTCAACGGGCAGTCGGACATCTCTTTCAGAATCCAGGACTGCTGGCTCCCAACTGCTCACCTGCCTGCCTTCCTGATTGCCCCTAACCGCTTCTGCCTGCCAGCCTGATCACCCCCTAACCACTCCCCTGCCAGCCTGATCGACGCCTAACTGCTCCCCTGCCAGCCTGATTGCCCCTAAATGCCTTCCCTGCTGGCCTGGTCACCCCCAACTGCCCCCCTGCTGGCCTGGTCACCCCCAACTGACCTCCCTGCTGGCCTGGTTCCCCCCAACTGCCCTCCCCTGCTGGTCTGGTCACCCCCAACTGCCCTCCCCTGCTGGCCTGGTCACCCCTAACTGCCCTCCCCTGCCAGTCTGGTCACCCCCAACTGCCCTCCCCTGCTGGCCTGGTCACCCCCAACTGCCCTCCCCTGCTGGCCATCTGTGGCAGCCATCTTGTGTCCACATGGGGGCAGTCATCTTGTGTCTTGGAGTGACAGTCAATTTACATATTACTCTTTTATTAGATAGGATGAGTTCTAATATTTCCCTTGGAAACTGCTCAAGAAATATGCTCTCCCTGGGTAGCTATCTACATCTGATAATTCTCAAATCTCTCTCTGTAGCTCACTCCTTACCTCTTCCATCAAATTTATTCTTTAAAAAGCCACCTGTGTGAGTGACATCAGCAAAATAATGATGCAGTAGCCCCAAGGCCCATCCCTCCAGGAAATTCAACCCCCTCTTCTCCTAATAAGCAAAACTATCAGAATCAACTTTGTCAGAACTGTGGAAAACAAAGATTTACAGCAACAAGCAAAATTACTAAACGGAAAAAGAGGAGTCCTGGCCAGAGGCTTGGTTAGTTGGAGCATCACTGTCCCGTACACCAAAAGGTTGTGAGTTCAATTCCCAGTCAGGGCCTAGTGATGAAAATGTTCTGGAACTTGATAATATCACTGAATTGTACATTTTAAAATGGTTAATTTTGTTCATGTTAAATTGAACTTTACTTCAAAGTAACAAAAAAAAAAGCCTGTGGCCTGAATCTGAAGGTCACAAATTATCTTCAACCCCTTTTTTCCATCATCTCTCACATCTCATCTGGCACTGAGTCTCCACCTCAGAATGTGATTCTCTCCTCACCATACTATCCCCGCTTTAATTCAGGACTACCACTGCTCACCTACTAATTACAACAGTATCCCAGATAATCTAGTTGTCAACAATATTGCTCCCCACATCTGATCCCTTCTCTATATTGCTGGCAGAGTTGTCTTTCCAAAGTGCAAATTTAATCCTATACCTTTTCTACTCAAAATCCTCCCACGTTTCCACATAGCTTTTAAGAGTGGCACTCCTTATCCTAGCACAAAAGTTCTTTCCTATTCTAGACCCTTCCTACCCCTCTGGCTTCATCTCCTGCCATTCCCTGCCTTTTCTCTACCACACAGAGGGTGTACCCTTCCCACTTCAAAGATCTATGCTGTGTAAGATCTCTGTACTTCCTCGAACTAGGAGATCCTTTACCAAGCAAGTAATTTCTCTCAAAATTCAACTAAATATCTCATCCTCTAGAATTCTCCAGATCCCAATTCACCACTTTCCCAGCATACAAGCATTTAATCAGAGAACTTACCACACTGTAGTAGCTTATTTTTCAATAAACTAGACTCTGAGAGTAGAGGCCATGCCTTCATATATTTATCTTAAGTACCTCAACTCAGCAAATGTTCATTCATTGAGTCATTATTCAGTCAGTCAAACATAAAATAATTCCTAGATCTGCTCACCCTTTGCTACTTGATCATAAGGTCTCATCGCTAGCCAATATCTGAGAGAATAATTAGCAACTTGTTTGTGCAATGTTTCTGCAAAGTAATCATCCTCCAACTAATTAAAAAAAGAACTTCCAACTTAATTAATGCATTTAATACATGAAAGAATAATCTCTAATCTTTCTTATTAAAAAAATGGTGCAAAGTCAATTTAAGAAAATGTAATTTTTTTATTAAATAAGACTACAGTCAAGGTAAAACTCCTTAATTAGTTCTGAGATGTAAAACCTATATATAAAATTTTAACTACCTGCTTTCTCACTGAAAATAAAAATCAGCTTTGGTCTTTAAAATTAGACATATGGTTATGCTCACTACTGTACCACTACCTACTAATTCTCCACATCTCACTATCCTGTATTAAGATCACCCAATCATTTCATTGGCATTAGATAAGATGGTAGAAACTAGATTCTTTCAGAATATTTTTCATGGAAAGTATTCTCTACTTTTTCCTTGTAATTATTTCTGATGAAAACACTGGATGTCTGAGAATGCTTTGACAATCTGAATTTGAATGTAAGACCAAAATGAGCAGGAGTAACTTGACTGCCTTGATGAGCATGGGTAAACCAGTATTTTGAAATATTTAAAGTTTATAAGTACTTCCTATAGAATAGTACTTGAATGACATGTGTTTTCATTGTTAATGGAGTTTGACTCTAATTGTTCTAATTCAATCTATTTCTGCCCACTAACATTTGTAGATTTCCAACACCAGAAAAAAATGAAGCATCTCTATAAACTTTCTTATAGTCAGACTGATTTTCCCTAGGGCTATTTCTGCCGAACCAAAGCATATCCCTCTTTTTCATTAGATTACAGGTTTTCAGAGAAGACTTCAGGCCAGTATTTTCTCAATGCCAACACTCCTTGTGCTTTGCCTAATTAATGCATTTGCTAGAGGTACTGAAAAGCTCTCGGCTTATTTATGGCCCATTCCTAGACTTCCTTATATCTTGTCAGAGTATTATACTCATTTTAAGCTCCATCTTCTTCTTTTTAACCTTTTTTTCTCCTTTGCCACAACATATATTTAATTTTATTTTGTCATGCTGGATATATTTTTATAAACTGCTTTTAATACTGGAATGTAATCCTAGAAAAACTTCATAAACACACTTGACTAATTATTAGCCAGTCTGTTTCTGGGCTCCAAATGTTACAGGAACCATAATGAGACTTATTCCACAACTGTTCAACAATCCTTGTATTCATTCCTGGTTGACTATATATCCATTCCCCATATAAACCATTACATATTTCCTTTTTTCATTCTGCTGGAGCCATTGCAACTTACTTCACTATCAATAGCCAACATATCTACCTAAATTTCAGAGGTGAAAGAGTCACGCAATTAAGTTCCCTCACTCTCCTCCTCACACTCCATCTTACAATTTCTAAATTATAACCTCAACCTTCCATCTACATTATTTTTTTATTATTGATTTTTAGAGATCAATATCAGTTTGTTCTTTCACTTATTTATGCATTCATTGGTTGATTCTTTTATGTGCCCTGACCAGGAATCAAACTCACAACCTTGGGATATTAGGGCGATGCTCTAACCAACTAAGCAATCCAGCAAGGGCCCATCTGGGTTTATATATATATATATATATATATATATATGTGTGTGTGTGTATATATATATTTTATAGAGAGAGAGAATATGGGAGAGGGAGAATTAGAAACATCAATGAGAGAGAAACATCAACCAGCTGCCTCCTGCACACTCCCTACTAGGGATGTGCCTGCAACCAAGGTACATGCCCTTGACCGGAATCGAACCTGGGACGCTTCAGTCCACAGGCTGATGCTCTATCCACTGAGCCAAACTGGTTAGGGCCCATCTGGGTTCTTAATGCTAACACTTTCTCAGTTTTGAGACGAACCAAGATGGCAGCATAGGTAAACACCTGTACTTGCTGCCTCTCACAACCACATCAAAATTACAACTAAAAGACAGAACAACTATCATCCAGCACCACAGGAAAGCTGGCTGAATGGAAATACTACAACCAGAGAGGTAAAGAAGAAAGGGCATTGAGACTGGTAGGAGGTGTGGAGGTGTGGAGGCACAGAACAGGCTGGCAACTGGGTGTGCTGCTTTTTTAATCAGGAGGGAGATACAAGCTCCCACTTGCTCTGAACTCCAATTCCAGGCAAGACTCTGGGGAACCCAGACACTGGATGGGGAGAAACTGGACTGTCTGGCATCAGGGCAGGAATGCGAGGGCCCAGCAGTCACCTCTCCACTGCAGGGCTGACTGGCAGCCATTGCTGTTCACTCTGCCCTGGAGATTCTCAGGGACCCAATACTACCAAATTTACATACCCACCCAAGCTGTACGCAGCAGCTTTTGCATATGAATGGCCTGTCCTTTCTCAGCCTAAAACCTGTCAAACAGGTAGCAGCTGGATCAGGGAGCCCCAAAGCTATCAAAAGAAGACCCAAGGCTGGCAGCAGCAGCCTGCCTTGCTTCACAGCTGGGCCTCGTCTGCACACTTCCAAACCTGATACAAAGAGGAGGAATCTGCAGATCTCTCTGTAGCTCCTGCTGGGTGGCCCCAGACAGTGGCTGACTTTGCAGCTCCTTGGAGATCCAAGAGCCAGTGTACCCAGTGGTCAGTGTAAGACCATACCAGATTACAACTCTTCACATCCATAAGTGACACACTCAAGGGGCAGACTCAGTGAGCACCAAAGCCCCACTGAAGCAAGTCCTGCCCCATACTCCTGCACAGCAGCTCTTCCATTGTAGACACAGCTGGTCCTCACAGCCAATTTGTCTGGAGGGCAATTCCTCCCAGTGATACCAACAGCAATCAAGGCTTAACTACAACAAGACTGTGCACACAGTCCACAAAGGGGTGCACCAAGAGTGTCCACCTCAGGTGATTGGGAAGGCTGAGCCACTGGGCCCTATAGGACACCTACTACACAAGGCTACTCTATCAACTCAAGGAGACTTAGCAGCTACCCAATACATAGAAACAAACACAGGGAAGCAGCCAAAATGCAGAGACTAAGAAACATGTCACAAATGAAAGAAATGGAAAAAAGCAAACTACTGGATAGAGTTCAAAACCACAGTTACAAGGTTATTCAACAATCTTTTAGAAACCTCCGAGGAACTTAGTAAGATCTTCAAGGATCTTAGTGAGAATGCCAAAAAACATGGGAAAGGACCAGTCAGAAATTAAGCATACACAGACTGAAATAAAGACTAATATACAGAGATTCAATTGTAGACTAGAGGATCCCAAGAATCAAGTCAAAGATTTGAAATAACAGGAAGCCAAAAACACCCAACCAGAAGAGCAAAACGAAAAGAGAATCCAAAAATATGAAGATAGTGTAAGGAGACTCTGGGACAACTTCAAGCATACCAACATCCAAATTATAGGGATGCCAGAAGAAGAGAGAGAGCAAGATACTGAAAACGTATTTGAAGAAATAATGACAGGAAACTTCCCCTACCTGGTAAAAGAAATAGACTTACAAGTCAAAGAAGCACAGAGAACCCCAAACAAAAGGAATCCAAAGAGGAACACACCAAGACACATCATAATTAAAATGCCAAGGGCAAAAGACAAAGAGAGACTATTAAAAGCAGCAAGAGAAAAACAGTTAGTTAGTTACAAGGCAGTATCTGTACGACTGTCAGCTGATTTCTCAACAGAAACTATGCAGGCCAGACGGGAGTGGCAAGAAATATTCAAAGTGATGAATCGCAAGAACCTACAACCAAAATTACTCTACCCAGCAAAGCTATCATTTAGAATTGAAGGTCAGATAAAGAGCTTCACAGATAAGAAAAAGCTAAAGGAGTTCATCACCACCAAACCAGTATTATATGAAATGCTGAAGGGTATTCTTTAAGAAGAGGAAGAAGAAGAAAAATGTAAAGATAAAAAAATTATGAACAAAGTGACAACAAATACATATCTATCAACAAGTGAATCTAAAAATCAAATGAATAAAAAATCTGATGAACAGATTAAACTGGTGAATGTAATAGAATCAGGGCATGGAAAGGGAGTGGACTGACAATTCTCAGAAGGAAGAGAGTGTGGAGGGTAAGGGAAGAGATTGGACAAAGGTCTTACACCTATGAATGAGGACAGTGGGTGGGGGGCAGCGAGGGCCTCGGGTTGGGGGGCAGTAGGAACCAGGTGGAGGGGAGCTATGGGGGGAAAAAAGAGGAACATCTGTAATAATCTGAACAGTAAAGATTAAAAAAATAAAATAAAAAAATTTCTCAGTTTTTTTCAATGGCCTTACTTTATCTCATATTTTTAATGGAATCCATTCAACTGAGGCTTTCCTTCGTCAGAGAAATTTTATGAAGAACATTTCACTCTCTGTCATTGTCATTTTTAGGCAGTGACAGAGGTTCGTTCCTGCAATGTTAGTGGAAGGGATAAGGATTTGGAAATAGAAACTGAGAGGTGGTGAACCAACAGTAGGTAGTGACAGAAATTTAGTTGTAGAAAACAGACAAAACCCTGACAGGCAACAGTAATAATTAGGCAAGTGGCTAGTATCACGAGGTTTCAGCATAAATTAACACATGTCCCCAAAAGATGGGAAACTGCAAATGTCACACATCCGAGAGGGTCAGCCTCTGAGTTCCATAAATAGGCTTAGGCTTATCAAAGCAAGGACTCTGTAAAGAGAAGTAGCCCAGGAACCTGAGTTGGGGTGCAAGGTGGGGAACTAATCATTGGAACAAAGCACTATACCAATTATCTATAATAATAAAAGCGTAATATGCTAATTAGACCAGACAGCCGAACGACCTTCCGGACAACCTTCTGGACAAAGCCGGAGCTGCGAGGGCTGAGGCAAGCCGCCATGGCTGCAAGGGTTGAGCCCCTTACAAGAATTTCATGCATCGGGCCTCTATAAGGTGTCAAATTAGCAACAACTACCCTACAGTTCAATCTTGAGAATTGAACTGGATCTTCTAAAATCCTCCCTCAGGTCAAACTTGGTCCCAGAGGATGGGCTGGGGAAGAGGTATACTAGGTGGAACAGATAAAAGAAAATGATCAGAGCAGTGACATGCAGGACAAAATGAATGGCCCAGGGACTCTAAATGCAGGATAATGAGCTAGGAGCCTACTGCAGTAGAAACAAATAAACAAACATAAAACACCTAACTTATAAAAAAGCATATTAAGTAAAGCAAAGCCCTATAAATTTACAAATACGTTGCAATTGTATGTGTTCACACGCACGGATGAGAGAGAGAGAGAGAGAGAAGTGAACACTATGCATGCACTGTGGGGTGATACAACATTGAAATGGCTCTCCCAATGGCACTAATGACCTTATACTCAGTAATCAATTAGTACTTATCTAAAATTGTGCTCAAGTGGCACTGTAGATCATCTATAATAATAAAAGCATAGTATGCTAATTAGACCGGACGTCCTTCCAGATGTCCTTCTGTCCTTCCAGACAAAGCCGGGGCTGCGAGGGGAGCCTGGATCCCAGGTGCCAGAGGGAAGCCGGTGCCGGCAGCAGGGGGAAGGAAGGCCCACTCTTGCATGAAATTCGTGCATCGGGCCTCTAGTATTAAATAAATACCTCTCTCTGACTTACTTTAAAAAAAAAAAATGTAACCGCAAGAAAAAGTGTATAAATTTACCTTTTTGATATATGGTTACTTTGCCATTTCTTGCTCACTCATAGTTTCAACATGATTTTGTACATGATTTTGTATGACTTTGATACAGGTAACATACTAATCAAGAACCATTTTTTCCTATGTGTAATCCTCCTTTCAAATGTTCCATGCTCTCCTGGTTGATGACTAAGTTGTTGTTTTCCAAGTCCCATCTTGGTCCCAGAGACACACAGTAATGAGAGACTTGTTTTAGAGAGAAAACACTTTCAGGTAACCTTTCACTTCTCTCAGGCTGAAAAGCTGATTCATTAAATCAGCTTCTTTTTACAGAGGCCAACAACTACCAACACTTTCAAACCCTGTTCCACATGATTTATTGTGTTAACTCATTTGATCCTCAGCTAGGGTTCCTCATTGGAACCACTGCAAACAGAATTGTGTGAGGGGCTGTTTTCTCAAAGCTCTCCAGGGCGGTTCATAACCAGTGTCCCTCCAGATGAACTGCAGAGAAGTCAAGTCATTACCTACAACAGAAGCCCGAAGTCAGTGGGGCTTTATTTTCTCAAGAAACCCCAGTTAAGGAGGCCACTAATCAACAATCCCAGGAGGTAAGTTATATTATCATCTCCATTTGATACATGAGGAAACTGAAGCAAGAGTTGAGGTACTTGCCCTAGCCAATTGGCTCAGTGGATAGAGCATGGGCCCACGGACTGAAGGGTCTCAGGTTCGATTCCATTCAAAGGCACATACTTCAGTTGCAGGCTTGACCCCCAGCCCTGGTTGAAGCGCAGGTGGGAGGCAACCAGTTGATGTATCTATCTCACATGGATGTTTCTCTCTCTCTCTGCATCTCCCCTTCACTTCTTAAAATATCAATGGAAAAATATCCTCTGGTGAGGATTAACAAAAAACAAAAGGGTCGAGGTAGTTAACTAAACTCACATAGCTAGTAACTAAGTGGTAAAACCAGGATTCAAACCCAGACAGTCTAGCTCCAGAGTCCTTCAGAAAGTCCAACTCTGTTGCACTGAATCCACTTAGCTCTTCCTCCATGTGCCTCATGACCTAATCCTTAATGGTTTGCTATTTTTATAATTATTTCTCATGCATACATTTTTTTCACAACAAAACTGCAAGCTGTGTAAAATAAGAACAATAAACTTCCCTTGTATTGCCATAAGACTAAGCCCACAAAAAGGCATTCAGAATGTTTAATTGATCATTGGAACTACTAACAGCCATAAATCAAAAAATAGAGTTCATTCAAATAGGTGAGACTAGTTTACTTGACATAAGCCTCAACTGAACCAAACTATATCATCAGTCAGAAATATGTGCATATTAACCACAATTAAATTTGAAGATAAAAATATGTACAAGATTCACATTAACAGAGATATATCTACAATCCATTTTCAAGTTATCAATATGAAGGTTGCTACTTCAACGATTTTACTTCCTAGTTCCTTCTGATAAGTTTCTAATGTTCCCAAGCAAATATCCTAAAGAATATAGAAAAAAAAAAAAAAAAAGGCAGCAGAGAAGTGATATAAAGGTGAAAGTCTCTAGAAATCGGCTGGGGTTCTATTTTCAATTATACAAATCTAGACTAAAGTTAACATGGCAGGAGAATAAATGATTTCCACAGAAACTCCAAGATGCCATACAGAAATACACTTGAATTTCCATATCGCCATTGCTATAGGTTTGTAAATCATCTACTTGACCAAGAACTTCCTTCAATTTTTTTTTGTGTGTGTGTGGGAGGTGTATTAGAATACAAAAATTTCAGTATTTCCAACTCCAAAGCAGAGAGAATGAGAAGTTTACAACATAAACTCTCAAATGTCTCCACACGAAGGTTATAAACAGAAACAGAAGTAAGGCAAGTAGACGAGTAGCTCATTCTACAGCTGATGAATATTTTATTACAATTACTTGATACCTTTCCCTCCTTTCACTTAAATATTGGTCCATTACAAAACCTAATTTTATAGATTCTTGAATATATATATTTTTATTTCAACTAGAAATACTTAAATCACTTTAATATTGAATTATTTTAGATAAATACATGATTAATTAGGATATTAATTAAATCCTAAAGCAAACGAACATAAAGATGAAAATTGATTTTTTAGCTCATTGTTAAATATGTAAGATAATATACTTAGACTTTATTATACATAATGATTACACACTGAGAATCTGAGCTGCGTTAATTGGCATTGCTGATGGTTCTTTATCTGATGCTTCAAACCCTCTGTAAAACCTACAGAGGAAAAAACTACTTTCCAAATGTAATAAAATATTAAAGTGAAAAAAATAATTTTACTTTCTTAGGGCATTTAGTCAGGTTTCTATTTACTAGTAAAAACTCAATTTTTCTCTTCTTGGAACCAGAAAACTTAAGCCTACATTTAATGGATATTTCTTCCCTTTCTTTCCCATCAAAACCAAACATTACTCTTTATTTCCCCTGCGGTCTAGTTTTAGAGCTAAGTCCCTATTAAAAGTTTTAAGCAGACTGATAATAGTAATTAAATGTCCACCCCAATGATAATGTTTACTATTTCTTTAAAACATTACCTGGTATGATGTCAAATACTTAAGGTTAATATAGCATTACCACAATTTGCAATGTATTCAAGTTTAAAATACAAGCCCAACAGCAAGTATTAGTCCTGGGCATCTTTTATGCAATTCTAAGAGCTACTCAAAACCTTTATTAAATATATGTTAGAAAAGCCAAATGCGCATGAAAGTTAAAAATCCCAGCATAGAGTCTAAAACTAGTGTTCTAAGAAAATTATATATAACTTGCTAGTTCTACTCGGGGATGTCTTCACTTATGTCTTCACTTATCTCTATTGCACACAAATTGTTGCCCAACATATTTCTGAGTTGTTGCTGTTTTAAAGTTTAAAATACTGAAGCTTATGTTTTAGTGTTCAAAGTTTCATTATTTCACCTTTATATGATTTTGTTTAAAGAATATATTTTTAAAGTACATAGTTGTCTTTTTTACAAACCATAATTAAGCAAGGAAACAGTATACTCTGCTATTAAATTATCCCAGAAACAATGTGACCTCACCTAATGACTGCTGAAACTGCTTACGTACAAATTTAAACAACCTTATTTCAAAACCAAAAGTAGCTATTACAGGACAACTGCATTTTTCAATAAATTTCAATTTCATTCAGTAAATAATTATTGCATGTCTACTAAGTAAATAGATTCTAAAGAATATGATATTCCTTACCCTTAAGGAGATTATGGAATATGATTTTTTTAACATGTAATAATAAGAGCAAACACCTATTTAGCAGTGGGCAGACTTTAAGCATATATTAACTCATTTATTCCTCACAACAACCCTATGAGCTAGGTAGTATTACTTTTCCCAATTTACAGATGAAGAAAAATGAGGCTCAGAGAGGTTAATCAGCTCAAGGTACAGAACTAGTAAGGGGTGGAACTGGATGAGAATGGAGGCAATGCAGCTCCAGTCCATTCTTCCAACCATTCTGCCTTGCTGACGTGAAGAAAAAAAAAGATTAAGGTGGAGTTTTTAAAGAACAAAAACAAATATGGACTGGGTTGCCACAACATCATGTCCAATCAGGTAGAACTTGAAATGTTCCAGGATGGGTAGTTGGAGGGAAAGAGTGGAGTGAAAATTCTAGGTAAAAAGGATGCATAAGAAAAAACAAGGGGTATGTTAAGGTAATACATTAAAAGTATTAAGTAAGTAGACAGCTAGAAGAGAATAGGAAGCCACTAAAGATTTCTGAACTGGGGGGGGGGGGGAGTGAAAAGATGGCGGCTGGCAGGACAGAAGTGAGGGAGAGGAAGTGAGTGAGTGAGGGTATGAAAGGAGAGTGTGTGGATGTGTGTGGTGAGTGGCGAGTGAGTGAGAGACAGTTAAATCTCACAGGAGCAGCAGGGGCTGGCGGACAGTCTCTCCTACCACCGCTGCAGGCACTCCCCAGATGGTGGGACTCCAGCACGGAGCCCACACCATCTTGAAGGGGAGAATGGCCTTTTTTAGGAATTCATCAACACCACCAACCAGACAGGCCTTGGAACTGCCCCGCGACCCAGCAGCCACTCCAGCCAAAATCCTGCTACCCCAGCTGCAGACCCTCGGACCCTGGGACCTCCACCTCCAAAGGTGCACAGCTCTGCAGCGTAAGTGCAACCTCCCCTCCCCAGCGGCAGAACTAGCGCATTTCCATCCCCAGCCACACAGGGCACTGCACTCCTTAGGCAGCTCCTGGGAGCCGCTGAGAGCCCCGGAGGGTGTGATTCTGCAGAGACAGAGGCGTGCAGCCCTGCAGTAGAAATTCTGAATTCCCACTTCCTGGATAACTGCCCACATTCACCCCAGCTGCTCAACCGCGGTGCCAGGACCCCTCAGAGTGCATCAGAACTCTGCGCCGGGCAAGCGCACCTCCACAGAGGTGAAGTTCCAACAGGCAGGCACCCTGAGCCGATCTACCCACAGGGCGCTAGTGGGAGCCACTGTGAGCTCTCCCTGGGTGCGATCTTGAACAAGCGGGGGCGCACTCCCCCCAGCAGAAGTTTTGAATTTACTCATCCTGGATACCGGCCCACAGGTGCCTCAATTACGCGGCTACACTGCCAGGGCCCTTCAGAGTCCTTCAGTTTGCCTCACTGGAAAACATACCACAGGTGCTCCTGTGAGCCAACACTGGGAGTAAGCGCCTATCCACCACAGGTGCAACAGCAAAAGCTGGGTCTTCCCATCCCATGACTGCAGAACTCTGGGCACCACAGTCACGCCTTTCCAGAGAGCAGGCCCCCTGAACCCCATCACCCCAACAGACGGTTCCTGGGTGCCACTGTGAGTCCCTGCTGGGCACGCGTGATTTCAATTAAGGGTGCAAGACAGCCAAAATTGGGACACTCCCCTCCACGCAGCTGACTTCTAGACACTGCCTCTCAAGCTTGTAGGCCTACATCAATAGAACCCAAATAGCTCAAGTAGGGAGCTACACTAGATTAACAAGCCCAGGAGAACTGAGAGATTATGTCAGTAGCACCATCCCCAAAAGAACCCGGGTAGCAAAACAATTGGATCTACAATTAAAACATTACAGGAAAACATGGGAAGACAAAAAAGCAATCCCCAAAGGGAAAGAAAAAGAGGAACCACCAGAAAGGGAGTTAAATGAATTCGAGGCTAGCAGCTTATCAGAGATAGAATTCAGAGTAATGGTTATAAGGATGTTTAAACAGATGGATGACAAATACACACAACTCAATGAGAACTATAAGGAGCTGAATGAGAATGTCACCAACATGAAAAGAAACCAAGAGGAGATGAAGAACCACATAGCTGCAATAAAGAACACATTGGAAGGCTTAAACAGTAGACTAGAAGAGGCTGAGGACCGCATCAGCAAATTAGAAGACAAGGTAGGAAAACACACACAAATACAACAGCAACCGGAAAGAAGACTTAAAAAGCAAGAGGAGAGCCTAAGGGAGCTTTGGGACAACACAAAGCGAAACAATATTAGAATAATAGGGATACCAGAAGGTGAGGAAGAGAAGCAAGGAATAGAAAACCTGTTTGAAGAAATAATGACAGAAAACTTCCTTGATACTAGCAAGAGAAAAACCATGCAAGTCCAAGAAGTATACAGTCCCAAATAAGTTAAACCCCAAAAGATCGACACCAAGACACATCATAATTCAATTGGCGAACACCAACAACAAAGAAAGAATCTTAAAGGCTGCCAGAGAGAGAGAGAAAGTTACTTACAAGGGATCTCCTATTAGAATATCAACTGATTTCTCAACAGAAACACACCAGGCCAGAAGGGAATGTAATGAAATATACAAACTGATGCAAAGTAAGGGACTGAATCCAAGAATACTATACCCAGCAAGGCTATCATTCAAAATTGAAGGTGGAATCAGGAGCTTCACAGATAAAAAAGGGCTAAGAGACTTTATCACTACCAAGCTGGCATTGCAAGAAATGCTAAAGGGACTGCTGTAAAAAGAAGAAAGAGAAAGGCAAAAAGAAACACAAAAACTAAGGAAAAATTTGACAACAAACATGTACTTGTCAATAATAACATTAAACATAAATGGAATAAATGCACCAATCAAAAGACATAGGGTAACTGACCGGATAAGAAAACATGACCCATATATCTGCTGCTTACAAGAGACCCACCTCAGAGCAAAGGATTCACACAGACTGAGAGTGAAGGGATGGAAAAATATTTTTCAGACAAATGGAAATGAGAAAAAGCTGGGGTTGCGATACTTATATCTGATAAAATAGACCTCAAAGTAAAGGCCATAATAAGAGATCAGGAAGGCCACTACATAATACTAACGGGAGCAATTCAACAAGAAGATATAACTCTGGTAAACATATATGCACCCAATGCAGGAACACCCAAATACATAAAAAATCTCCTGGAAGATATCAAAGGGAGAGATTGACAACAATACTATCATAGTAGGAGACTTTAATACACCACTGACATCACTGGATAAATCCTCTAGACAAAAAAATCAGCAAACAAACAGCAATACTAAATGACACACTAGATCAGATGGACCTAATTGACATCTTCAGAGCATTTCACCCCAAAGGCACGGAATATACGTTCTTCTCAAGTGCACATGGGACATTTTCAAAAATAGACCACATATTGGGTCACAAGCAAAGTCTCCCCAAATTCAAAAAGATTGAAATCATATCAAGCATTTTCTCAGACCACAATGGTATAATATTAGAAATAAACTACAATAAAAACATTCCAAAAAATTCAAACATTTGGAAGCTGAATACCATGCTACTAAACAATGATTGGGTTATCAATGAAATCAAAGAAGAAATTAAAAACATCCTGGAGACTAATGACAATAAAAACACAACATTGCAAATCCTATGGGACACAATGAAAGCAGTCCTGAGAGGGAAGTTTATACCTCTACAGGCCTACCTCAAAAAACAAGAAAAAATGGTAATAAATCTTCTAACTCAACAACTCAAAGAATTAGAAAGAGAGAAAAAGAAAAGCCCAGTGTAAGCAGAAGGAAGGAAATAATAAAGATCAGAGTGGAGATAAACGACATAGAGACCAAAAAAAAAATACAAAAGATCAATGAAACCAAGAGCTGGTTCTCCGAAAGGATAAACAAGATTAATGAACCTCTAGCCAGGCTCACCAAGAAGCAGAGAGAGAGGACCCAAATCAGAAATAAAAGAAAAGAAATAACAACAGACCCCACAGAAATACAAAGGATTGTTAAAAAAATACTATGAACAACTCTATTCTAACAAACTAGACAACCTGGAGGAAATGGACACATTCCTAGAAAAATACAACCTTCCAAAACTTACTCAGGAAGAATCTAAATATCTCAATAGGCTGATAACTATGGAAGAAGTTGAAGCAGTCATCAAAAAGCTTCCAGCAAACAAAAGCCTGGGGCCAGACGGCTTCACAGGGGAGTTTTACCAAACATTGAAGGAAGAATGAAAACCTATCTTCCTCAGACTATTCCAGAAAATTCAAGAGGAAGGAACACTTCCAAGCTCCTTCTATGAAGCCAGCATCACCCTAATACCAAAACCAGATAAAGACAACACAATGAAAGACAACACCTTTCTTGATAAAAACTCTCAGCAAGGTGGGAATAGAAGGATCATACCTCAACATAATACAAACCATATATGACAAACCTATAGCCAACATCATACTCAATGGGCAAAACTAAAACCATTTCCCCTAAGAAGAGGAACAAGACAGGGATGCCCACTCTCACCACTCCTGTTCAACATAGTACGGGAAGAACTAGCCATTGCAATCAGACAAGAAGAAGAAATAAAAGGCATCCAAACTGGAAAAGAAGAAGTAAAACTGTCCTTATTCGCAGATGACATGATACTGTACATAGAAAACCCTAAAGATTCCATCAAAAAATTATTAGACTTAATAAATGAATTTGGCAATGTAGCGGGATACAAAATTAACGCCAAGAAACCTATGGCATTTCTACACACCAATAATGAACTTACAGAAAGAGAGACTAAAAAAGCAATCCTATTTACCATCGCACCAAAAAAATTAAGATACCTAGGAATAAACTTAACTAAGGAGGTAAAAGACCTATACACAGAAAACTACACAACACTGAAAAAAGAGATAGAGGAAGATGTAAACAGATGGAAGAACATACCATGTTCATGGATTGGTAGAATCAACATCATCAAAATGTCCATACTACCCAAAGCAATCTATAAATTCAATGCACTCCCCGTTAAAATAGCAACAGCATATTTCACAGACCTAGAACAAACCTTCAAAAAATTCATCTGGAATAAAAAAAGACCCCGAATAGCTGCAGCAATCCAGAGAAAGAAGAACAAAGTAGGGGGGATCTCAATACCAGATATCAAGCTGTATTACAAAGCCACTGTTCTTAAAACAGCCTGGTACTGGCACAAGAATAGACATATAGATCAATGGAATAGAATAGAGAACACAGAAATCGACCCAAACCACTATGCCCAATTAATATTTGACAAAGGAGGCATGAACACACAATGGAGTCAAGACAGTCTCTTCAACAAATGGTGTTGGGAAAATTGGACAGATACATGCAAAAAATGAAACTATATCAAAAACTTACACCATACACAAAAATAAACTCAAAATGTATAAAGGACTTAAACGTTAAGACGGGAAACCATAGAAATACTAGAGGAATCCACAGGCAGTAAAATCTCAGACATATGCCAAAGGAACGTCTTCACTGATACTGCTCCTAGGGCAATGGAAACTAAAGAGAAAATAAACAAATAGGACTACATCAAAATAAAAAGCTTTTGCACTGCAAAGGAAACCATCAATAAAACAACAAGAAAGCCCACTGCATGGGAGAACATATTTGCCAATGATATCAATGATAAGGGTTTAATCTCCAACATTTACAGAGAACTCATACAACTTAACAAAAAATAGATAAACCACCCAATCAAAAAATGGGCAACTAATCTAAATAGATACTTTTCGAAAGAAGACAGAAGGAAGGCCAAGGGACATATGAAAACATGATCAATGTCACTAATCATCAGAGAGATGCAAATCAAAACAATAATGCGGTACCAGCTCACACCTGTCAGAATGGCCATCATCAACAAATCAACAAACGACAAGTGTTGGCGTGGATGTGGAGAAAAAGGAACCCTCGTGCACTGCTGGTGGGAATGAAGACTGGTGCAGCCACTGTGGAGAACAGTATGGAGTTTCCTCAAAAAACTAAAAATGGAACTCCCATTTGACCCAGTAATCCCACTTCTAGGAATATATCCCAAGAAACTAGAAACACGAATCAGAAAGGATATATGCACCCCTATGTTCATAGCAGCACAATTCACCATAGCTAAGATTTGGAAACAGCCTAAATGCCCATCAGCAGATGAGTGGATTAAAAAACTATGGTACATATACACAACGGAATACTACACTGCAGTAAAAAAGGAGTTCCTACCATAACGTGGATGGAGATGGAGAGCATTATGCTAAGTGAAACAAGCCAGTCAGAGAAAGATAAATTTCACATGATCTCACTCATTTGTGGAATATAATGAACAGCATAAGAACAGATCCAAACACTGAGAAACGTTGATCAGAACCTCAAACCTCAGGGAAGTGGGGGGTTGGTGGGAGTAAGGGGGAGAGATCAACCAAAGGATTTGTGTGCATGCATATGAGCCTAATCAATGGACACAGACAACAGGGAAGTGGGGCATGAGTAGGGGGTGGAGGGTAATGGGGGAATAAGGACACATATGTAAAAAAATAATAATAAAAAAAATAAAAGTAAAAAAAAAAAAATAGAAAAGAAATGGTGAGGTAACAAGAACCCCAAGAACGCCTGAGAACGTCTTTCTTGCCATGCTAGCAGCCATCAGCTGTACGGTAATATTACCTGGGGGAAATGGGGAAGTATTTTGGACTTAGTTCCTGACCCTTCATAGGTAAGAACCCTTATGTGGGCTGATCTCCCGCCTAATGTAGTCACCAATAATACCAAACACCTTGGTCATCCAGGAGGACCATGGGTGGGGGTAGGAAGTATAATTACACAGGGGTCATCACCCAGCTTCCCTTTTATATGACACAAAATCAAACCACTTCTCCTTTGTGTGTAAAATTAAAGAGAGGTTTCTGGCTCACGTGGACACCAAAGGAAGGGGCTATCACTACTTGCTCCTGGGAGAGGTGCAGAAAATGTAACTAAGACCTTGTCTATACAAAAGAAATTGACAACCAGTTTGAAATGGAATTGCCATGGCCTAGAGCAAAGAATATCCTTACATGATATTATTCTACAATCTCATTATAGTTTTTCCCAGCCTTGTATTACTCCCATTACCTATAATAGTACCTCGCACCCTTGGGAATCAATAAAAAATCATCTTTTTGGTGCTTGGAGACAAAGCTAACACATCTCTTGATATTTTAGAATTACAACAGCATAATGTACAATTATCCCAAACAAACTTACAAACTAATTCTTTGAATGTCTGGCAGCAATTTAAAAAGGACATGAAAGGATTTAATCCCTCTCACTGTGTAGAGGGCCCCCTGGGAAGGCACCTGAGCATTCTATATTGGCCCTTCTTGCCCTTTTGGCCAAGAGGACCCTCTTCTCACAATCCAATTGCCCACAGCTGTTGCCTGTGCTTTCTGTTCATGCTGACGTTGAAGCCTCGTGGTGGTGGGTACCATGGATCTGTCTCTTGCCCAGTGGGGTGAGCTGGGCCCTCCCCGGAGAAGAAACCTGGGTTCCCCAAGATATGTGATTAGTGCCAGGGCCCCGCCAGCAGGCGAGGGGATCCCAAGGCAGGTGCTGGGCATGGAGGCCACGGGGGCATAGGCTACCAAGGAGACAGAACTGAACCTCACATCACCATGCTTGGCCTCGGAGGATGGCTGGTTAGCCAGAGACGGGTAAGATTCCTCAGGGAAGGAACAACCTAGGACAGGCACAGTCGCAGAGGGGCCATCAGGAGAGAACTTGGGGGGCAATAGGTGGGGCACAGATCCTCACCAAACCCCCCCAACTTTGCAGGGGCCTGAACCCTCACCCCTTCTGAGGGAGGTCTCCTGCCTCCATGGCTGCTTCGCTTCCCATGCCCAGCTCAAATCAGGACCCAGGTAACAGAGACTTGGCCGACAGCAGCTGCCCTCTCACTGCAACAAGACTTGTCTGAGTTGTCTTGTACCCATAGTGTGGGGAAGTGGGTTTTTGATATCTAAATCCAGCCTAGCACCAGGAAAGCTCAGGGCCTACTCAAGAAGGCAAATAATCCTTTCCACTAATATTCACAGGGTAAAATAAGATTGTTGTTAGAGTATTAAACTTGACAGTAAAATAGCAGTCAAGTTCTCAGACTAATTTAAATTGGCTAAGTGAAATAAGCAAATATTTTAGAAAAATTAATGGTACTGGACAAACAGCTATTCCTAAGCTGTTAACTAAAATTTTTATTGGTAGTTCATCTCATGGTAAAATTGCGTAACATGTAATGAACCTAAAGCAGTCATATTTTAGTGCAAAAAATTAAAATTTAAAAGCTATCAAGACTACATTATAAAATTTCCAAAAGCCTCCTAATATTTAAAACAAAAAAGGGGGGACAGTAGAAGAATATCATGTAAGGAAAAATATCCTGTAAATAAACTACATCTAGAAATTTTTTACTTTAGAAAACTAACTTCATTTGTAATGCTAACAGCAAAACACCCATGAAAAACACACATGGTGTCAAAACAAGCCAAAGGAAAATCGTTCGGGCAAAAACTGAAAAAGGATCCCAAGTCAAATTTATAGAAAAGATTCCTTTATTAACTTTTGGTCGAGAATATGTTTGTATATTTTCAGAAAACACCTCCAAGACCATGTGGATTCATGCAACAGAGAGGAATTGACAGGACTGCTCCAGCCATGAAGACAGAAGAGAAACAGTCCAGAGATGGAAGATGCTGACGATGCCTTGCCATACTAGCAGTCAGCAGCTGTGCATCACGGCAGGTTGCCCAGGACCAAACCAGAGAGGGTCGGACCTGCATTACCACCATTTGTCCACCATCCAGAACTGAAATATCATTGCTGACATGTACACATAAGGAACTGTTTGACATTGAAATTGGGACTCAAAAAAACTGTTGGCCCAGAAAGAAACTCACTACAGAATGATTCATTTGCCTCTCAGCATAACCATTATTGCTTGTCTCATTTTTGGTTCTTATAAATGTATTTCTAGTATCACATGATCTCACTCATCTAGGGGAAATAATGAACAACATAAACTGATGTACAAAAACAGACCCAGAGACAGGGAATCATCATCAGACTGCCAAACCTCAGAGGGAAGGTAGGGGAGGGTGGGGGTGAGGGGGAGAGATCAACCAAAGGACTTGTATGCATGCATATAAGCCTAACCAGTGGTCACAGACAACAGGGGGGTGGGGGCATGCATGGGGAGGGGTTTGGGATGGGAATGGGGGGATGAGGACAAATATGTGATACCTTAATCAATAAAGAAATCAATTTTAAAAAAATATTTCTGAACTGGGTATTGAGAGGGAATGTTTTAATAAGTTTAATCATATAACTGGGAAGGTGGGAGGCAGGAGTGGATGCTGGGTGGTCAGTAAGGCGTCTCCCACAAATAGTCCAAATTGGTTAACAGCCTGGATTAAGGTGGTAATAATGGGGATGGAAGGGGGAAAACAAAACAAGACTACAGAATCAAATTACAGAACTGCATAACCCAGAGTGTATGCTGTGTACCAGGCACTGGGGACTCAAGAACAAGCATGAGGGAAGCATGAGAAAGTAGAGGCAAAGGTGACTAAGCTTTGGAGCTTACATAACTAGACCATCAGGGTAACCATTAGTGCAAGCAACAAGCTCATATAAAATAGGAGGCAGTTAATGAGCTACACAGAACAGAACAATGGGAGGGTGAAGAGGATTTGGAGTCATCTGCGGAGTTTAGTTTAATAACTGTGGCACATGCTTCAGGAGTAAGTTGACAGAAAGGAACAGAGCTAAAAAGATAACTTTTACAGAGGAGGAAGGGTAAATAACCAAGGCAGGAGATAAAAATAGCAGAAGAAAACTAAAGTGTCAAAATAAGGAAGGCTCAAAAAGGAATAAAAGACCAAGCTTAGAGAGATCTAAGAAGGCAAGGAGTCAGAGTAATATATTACACTGAAGAACTAAGAATCTGAATTATTTTTAAATTTTTACAAAGTATATATCTTAAATTATTATTTTTTTAATTTATAAAGTCTAATCATGTAGGTATTGAGGTTATACCCTAGAGCCAAAA
Source organism: Corynorhinus townsendii (assembly GCA_026230045.1). Taxonomy (NCBI): domain Eukaryota; kingdom Metazoa; phylum Chordata; class Mammalia; order Chiroptera; family Vespertilionidae; genus Corynorhinus; species Corynorhinus townsendii. The sequence goes on from JAPDVU010000003.1 coordinate 88,146,994, forward strand.
CAGGAAACCAACTTAAAATTTTAACTCCTCACCCTAGAGAAGATAATATGCCAAAAATAGATGAAGCCACATTGTAAGCATGTACAGCTTTCTGTAATGTCAATTTTACTCAGTGTTAGGTAATTTAAGATACTACTTCATATTCAAACAAATCTGCATTATGGAGTGAAACAAGATTCACTTCAAAAATTACATGTGTCTAAGTCCCTTCCAGTTTGCTTTCCTGATACCTTGTGTTTGCCTTCATTCTCCCCAGTCACTGTGTCTGTCCTCAAAGAGCCTTGTAACTCGCCATCGTAGATGCTTACCATAGAAGAAAGGTAGTGCTGAAAGAACATCTAAGAGGGCCCTTTTCCCAGTTTTGGGGAGTCAGACACAGCTTCCTGGAGGAATTACATGACCTTTAATTTGGGGCACCGAAATAATAAATGCCAAAAATGTGCATTAAACTCATAAACTTCATCTATACCCTGAAGTTATAACAGATTTGGAAGGGATTAAACGGAAAGCATTATGCTGACAGGAAAAACTGGCAAATGTTTTGCTTTTTGTTTCAGGACTATTAATAACTATACTTCCTACTAGAGGCCCAGTGCATGAATTTGTGCACCAGTGGGGTCCTTTGGCCTGGCCTGCAGGATCGAGCTGAAACCAGCTCTCCGACATCCCCCGAGGGGTCCCAGATTGCCAGAGGGTGCATGCCAGGCTGAGGGACCCCACCGGTGCACGACTGGGGCCAGGGAGGGACACAGGAGGTTGGCCAGCCCGGGAGGGACCATGGGAGAACTCCAGAGTGTGTCCGGCCCATCTCACTCAGTCCCAATTGGCCAGACCCCAGCAGCAAGTTAACCTACAGTTGGAATGTCTGCCCCCTGGTGGTCAGTGCACGTCATAGCCACTGGTCAACTGTCTGCCCCTTGGTGGTCTGTGCATGTCACAGTGAGCGGTTGAGTGGCCTTAGCATATCATTAGCATATTATGCTTTGATTGATTGAATGGCCAACCAGATGACCCGACATTTAGCATATTAGGCTTTTATTATATAGGATTCCTTGTGTATAAAATAGGAATACAACTATCTTTCTGAATTCACTAAATCCTTTAAAGTTCATTTACCCTCAGAGGGATGTTCAAAGATAATTGACAGTGAACTTTTGATATTCATATACAAACCATATTTAGCCTGGGGTTAGTTAGCTTGGTTAAAGTATGTTATTAATGAACCCATGGTTCCAACGTTTGTTTTCCTAAGTTTCACTTTTTCATGGAGTAAACCTGGACAGTTATCTTCAGCTGTGCTACAGATGGTCACAATATGGATTGAGTTCAAGAGAGAGAGAAAACAAACCAGTGTAACACTGCCACCTGGATAACAACTACCTCCCAACACATCGTGCTGCTTTCACCCCTATTCCTCTATAATAGCAGCCAGTGTGATCTTTTAAAAACATCTTAGACTAGGTTGCTCCCTCCATCTCAGCTCCAACTGAAATCTTTTAATAGGGTTCTAGTCACAGTGCAACAGGAAACTCACTCCTATAGCTCTAGAGAGCTTAGCCTCTGCTTATTACCACCTCTGCCACTTCTCACACCCATGTCCTCCTTGCTCCTATCCCCAGTCACCAGGCTGCCCTCCTGTTCCTTGAGCATGCTAAGCTCCTGCCCACAGCAGAGCTTTGTACCTCCTGGGCCTTCTGCCAGTACAGAGAGACAGAGGTGTACCACAGCCCCATCGTCATGGTTCATAATTTCTGAGAAGTGTCTAGTCAAAAAGAACAATAGCCCTAGCCGGTTTTGCTCAATGGATAGAGCGTTGGCCTGCGACCCAAGGGTCCTGGGTTCGATTCTAGTCAAGGGCATGTACCTTGGTTGCAGGCTCCTCCCTGGCCAGGGCTCATGTAGGAGGCAACCAGTCGATGTGTTTCTCTCACATCGATATTTCTGTCTTTCCCTCTCTTTCATTCTCTCTAAAAATCAATGGAAAAATATCCTCAGATGAGGATTTTTAAAAAATTAGAATAAACTTAAAACAACAACAACACACAACCAAATAAATATTTCATGAGGCCCCAGGTGAGAAGCATGAAGTGGAAGATGAGCATCAGTCTCAGCAGAACAAAGTAAGATTGTGAGTAATTTACCATAATTTCAAAGGGGGGAGGGTAGGAAAGTTTCAATACATTTTTCAGACTAAAATACCTGTACCTCCTTGCCCCTGAAAAAAACATAAAAGCTAAGGAGATATAGTAAGAATATGCAATTGCTCACAAAATTAGTTACTAGAATTAAAAGCGAAAAAGGGACAAGCAAAAAAAGAAATATGATTATACTTTTAACATATTTATCTTCATTAATAATCAAAGATCACATTAAAACAAGATACTCCCATCAAATTAGAAAATTAGCAAAAAAAATAGTAAAAGGTAATCTTGGCAAGGAAATTTAATACTCTCATACATTGCTAGTAAAACTATAATCAAGGCCCTTTTCAAAAGGAATTTTTCAGTATATACTGGGAGTTTTAAAAACTCTTTTGCCTAGTAATTTCACTTCTATAAATTAACCCTAAAGAAACAATCCTAAATGCATAAAAAGATTAATGCACAAATATGAAAGTTCATTAAAGCACTATTTACAATAAAATAGTGGGAAAATGAAATGAATGCCTGGCAATAAGAGAATAAACTCTGGTACATCCATATATTGCTTGTATACAGCAAATTAAAATGTATCTGAAGAACTTGTGATAATATTGAAAAAATGCTAACTTTAATAATTATAGAAAGTTGTATACCAGGTGTAATTTTCAAACATTTTCAAACAACACAAACAAAAATCAATGCCTAGAATTTTCTACTTTTCCATGGTTGCACTTAGTCACTACTAGGAGCCCAGCGCGAGATTCGAAATTGTGCAGCGCTGCCCACCCTCGCATCGCCGGTCTGGCCCTGCCTCCCGCTCTGGCCCTTGAAGCAGCTGCAGCCACTGCTGATCAGTCCCTCCCCCAGCGCAGGCACACCGAAGCCCCTGCCACCCTGCCCCAACACTGTGCATGCAACTCCTCCTGTCGGGTCGACCCATTATGGCATCCTGGTTAATTAGCATATATATATAATAGTGGAAGGAGGAGGCAGTAATAAATTCTTAATTCCATTTGGGATGACAAATAAAGGAAGCCATGAACTTCATAACACTTTCACCCAGTTGTCTTGTTTCCCTCAGTTGGCTGTTGGCACCCAAAGATCAGGAGCTACATCTTATTTCTTTATCTCTAACACTTAGTATATAATTACTGTTGACATATAGTAGTTGCTCAGGATGCAACTACTATATCTAGACAGCTTTCTAAACAAAAGGAAATGCAGATGCACATATGCACATACGTACACACACACTTTTTTAAAAATCAGGAACCAATCAAGCCAAAAATCTGGGACTCTATGAAGAAGTATTTGATTATGATTAAAAATAAATGCTTTGTGCCTGGCCAGTGTGGCTCAGTGTGGCACATGCCCAGGTTACAGGCGTGATCTCCAGTGTGGGGCATGCAGGAGGCAGCCAATCAATCATTGATGTTTCTAGCTCTCTCTCCCTCTCCCTTACTCTCTGAAATCAATAAAAAGTTAAATTTTAATTTAAAAAATAAATGCTACAACCAATAAATGTCTTTTTTCTAATTTCTAGAAAAAGTAGAAATAGTTTCATGTTGAAGAAAGGTTTTACTTATACTGAAGACTGATTAGATTTGGTTAGGTGAAGAGCTTGGATAGCAATTCAAGTAAAGAGAACTTGCCTAATCAAAGGCCATAATTAAAATCTTCCAATCCCTCAAATGCTAATGTTCCCAAAAGTTCTACCTGTTTCATGTGCTCTTTTCATTCTATACATACTTTCTGGGTGATCACCTCTGTTCTCATACCTTTAATTATCACCATGAAGATGACAGCTCATAAATCAGTATCTTCATTTAAAAATTTTATCCCAATCTTCAGACTCAAATTTAAATGCTCATTGGCCATCTCTTAACTGGATATTTGTTTCAAACATGCTTAAAAGTACGTTTCCCCTCTGTAAACCTGTGCCTTCTCTCTGGATTCACTATTTCTGTGAAACAGAACCACCTCCCACCTAGAAAACCAGGTTATTAATTTATCCCTATCTTACACCTGCATTGATCAATTAACAAGATAGAATTCCTAAATCTTTCTTTAATCAGTATCTTTAGTCCTATCTCTAAAGCCTTGTCCTAATTCAGGCCCAAATTAGCACTTGCCTAAATGCTGAAATTATCTCCCAGTTTATTTTCTTACTTCCAGTCCTAATTCTCATCAGTCTTTAGAGATCAGCTTACAGTCACCTCTGGCAGGTCTTTCCTCTCCCCTAGACCACATTAGATTTAACTGTGACCAATTGCACAGTAATCCTCTACTGTCCTGTCCTAACACTACTTGAATGTTGTGGTAATGACTGTCTACTCTATAGTCAACTCCTAGGGCTCAGTGACAATGAGTTAGTGCACAGGATCTAATATGTGATTGACAGCAATGATTGCCTCGACCCTGTGTATCTCAAACAGGAACCTATTTTACTTTTTCGAATGTACATTGATGCTTTTGTGACCAATACAATGCTAATTAATTTCAATCTCACTGTAAGATATGATAGGTTTCTTTCATGTATTTTCTTAGTCACTGTGTATAAAAAACACAAAGATCTGTAAGTTTTTTTGACATTAAAAATAGGTCTTCAAGCTTGAAAATGTGGACATAAATGGATTAGGAAGAAAATGGCCTAACAAAATACTAGTAGAAGTATTTAACAATAGAAAGTATTCCTGAGATAATGTGAATTGACTAGAAGAGAAACGAGCTTATAAAACCAGGCTATTTCTTCATTTTGATTCAGAATTTGCATAAACCATTGGAAACCCTAACAGCTAAGAGACAAAATATATCTTAACTACAGCTACCTTAAGCAATATCAGCCAGTGCCATGTGAACCACAGGAGAGAGAGAACCCTGTCTTATCTCTTCCACCTTTTCCTTCTAGGTTTGCTATTGAGTTAGCTAATTATGAACTTTGGGAGCCCTAGCCAGTGTGGCTCAGTGAATAGAGCATCAGCCTGCATACTGAAGGGTCTTGGGTTCAATTACTATCAATGGTACCTACCTGGGTTGCAGGTTCGATCCCCAGCCCCAGTCAGAGCACATATGGGAAACAACCAATTGATGTGTCTCTCTCACATTGCTCTCTCTCTCTCAATCTCTCTCTCTCTCTCCCCCACCCTCCCACGCTCTCTAAAAATGAATGGAAAAAATATCTTCAGGTGATTAACAACAAAAAAATTTTTTTAAAAAAAGAACTTTGGGAGAAGATAATTCAGATGACAAGTTTACCTCAGTAAGCATGAACAACCCAGACACCAATTAAAATAGCTTGGATAGATAAACTTTAAGGATAACCTATACTAAACTCTTCAAATATAGTAGAAAAGTTTTGGAAAAGTTCCTTTCACCATGTGGGTAACTACGGATAACTAAAAGGTTGGTAACTTAACTAAAAAGCTAACTAAAAATTAGTATTATGAGTGAATACTATTTGATTTACGTTAAAAGTAGCAAAATGTAGAAAGAGATACTAAAAACACTCCATCAAAAATCTATTAAGAAGCCCCAGCTAGATGACTCAGTTGGTTGAAAAGTCCTCCAGTACATCAAGAAGGTTGCGGGTTCGACCCAGTCAGGACACATTCCTAGGTTTCTAGTTCAGTCCCCAATGATCCCTTGTCAGGCACAAACAAGAGGCAATTGATCAATGTTTCTCACATTGATGTTTCACTCTCTCTCTCTCAAATCAATTTTAAAAAGCACACAAAAAATATCCTCGGGTGAGGGAAAGAAAAAAAGTAAAGGAGGGGAGGGGAGGGGAGGGGAGGGAAGGGAAGGGGAGGGGAGGGAAGGGAAGGGGAGGGGAGGGAAGGGGAGGGGAGGGGAGGGGAGGGGAGGGAAGGGGAGGGAAGGGGAAGGAAAGGAAGGGGAGGGGAGAGGAGAGGAAAGAAGGGGAAAGGAGGGGAGGGGAGGGAAGGGAAGGGGAGGGGAGGGAAGGGAAGGGGAGGGAAGGGGAAGGAAGGGAAGGGGAGGGGAGGGGACGGGAGGGGAGGGGAGGGAAGGGGAAAGGATGAAAAGGAAATCCATTAAGTAGAAAATATCAGACTGAGGTACTCTGCTTCTATAATTCCCTTCCTTTCCCTTCCTATTTCTGGAAACAGCAACACTACGTACAGGAGCTTTTCAAAGTAGAAAATAAAACATTTTAGCAAAAGCATGTTGATTACCACTAAGACAAAAGAAGAAAGGGATATCAGTCTCTTCCCCAATCCTATCCAGTTGTTAGTTACCCCTCTTCCTGCCACCTCCTGATCTCTTAAATCTTTCACACACCAACAATTCTAAAAAAGCAACCTACAACTACAGCTGTCTGATCTACCATGCTCCCTTTTAGTCTGGGAACAATGAAGACTTTACGCACACACACGTGTGTGTATGCATGTGCCTGTGTGACACAAATACATGTGTATGTATAATATATTTAGATCCAGATTGTGTGTATGCATATAAAATACACACACACAGCCCTGGCCGGGTGGCTCAATAGTTGGAACGTCATCCCATACATCAAAAGATTGTGGGTTCGATTCCAATCAGGGCACATACCTAGGTTGCACAGGTCGGAGCATGTATAGAAGGCAACTGATCAATGTTCATTTTCCTCTCTCTCTTTCTCTCTCTCTCTCAAATCAATATACACATACCCCTTTTAATCATCTAAATAACTAAAATGGAAGCTAACTTTCAAAACTTTTCTATACAACCTATTCTATAGGCCATTTCACAAACTAATATTTATTTTCTTACAGTGTCTACTTATCTATGAGCATTACACCTATTTTTTTAAATAAATTTTATTGATTTCAGAGAAGGGACAGAGAGGGAGAATCGATGAGAGAGAATCATTAGTCAGCTGCCTCCTGCATGCCCCACACTGAGGATTGAACCCGCAAACCAGGAATTTGCTCTGACCAGAAATTGAACTGTTACCTCCTGGTTTATAGGTGATGCTCAACCCCTGAGCTATGCCAATTGGGCCCATTACATCTAAAATGTAGAAGAGCAATGGTAAATCGCTACTGTAAAAGAAGTATTTCCTCCACACTAAAATATTAGTAAAAATTGAAGAAAATGAATAGAGAATATAAATTAGAAAATATCCCAAATTATTATCCCCTACAATTTCTACAACACGGTAATCATTAAATTTTCAAACTGAAAATGTATAAGAAATTATTCCTTAATGTATCATAACCTGAGCTTTTTAAAGTATTTTCCAATATTTAAAGTATTTTTTTAATGTCTACAAACTAAACTAATCTAGTACATTCAAAATAGTTTTGAGGAAAAAAGATGTTAAAAATCCCAGAAGAAAACTAATATACTGCTTCATATAGATTTATGTCCACTACCAAATTATGTTAACTCACAAAATGTATTTCTTTTTTTTTTAAATATATCTTATTGATTTTTTACAGAGAGGAAGGGAGAGGGATAGAGAGTTAGAAACATTGATGAGAGAGAAACATCGATCAGCTGCCTCCTGCACACCTCCTACTGGGGATGTGCCCACAACCAAGGTACATGCCCTTGATCAGAATCGAACCTGGAACCTTTCAGTCCACAGGCTGACACTCTATCCACTGAGCCAAACCAACCAGGGCAAAACGTATTTCTAATTAAACAAAAGGGGCCAAGATAAAAATAGAAAAATTATTTTATTCACACAGTCCTAATTATAGTATCTAGCTATCAAAGTATCATGACTAAAGTATTGTTACTATCATCAAGTTCTGCCTTAATATTTATCTAACAATGTACATTGGTTTAATTCAGAAAGAGTTTGATAAATGTGGAAATGAAACAAGTTGAGGGAATTGGGTGATGAAAAAAATCATGAACTGTTGAGTAAGGCTGAAATTCATTTTAATTGACATGTAAATTTTTTAATTTTGAAGGACTATGAAAAAGAAAAATATTAATTTTTTTAAACCAAACTAGTAACTCCAAAACAGGAACAACCTATTTGGTGCAGGAAATAATAAAAATTATAAAATTCCTTTTTATGTTAAAAATAACAAAAAGTGAAGACTCTGAGCTCTGCTGGTATTGAATATGCAAGAGGACACTGGCTCATACAGCCCACCCCTTGGTCAAATAGTCTCCGTCAACTATAGCATTCAGGTTGTGCTGCAGTTAAAAGTTTTTCTCAATGGTAAGTTGCCCCAAGGTTTAGGAATTTTCAGTAGCAATCTTACCTGATTACTTTCAATGTTTTAAATTCTACTGCAGTTTATGGACACCTGATTAAGTGAGTTATATTGTCTTAAATAAAATAACTCATGCCAACTGGAGAAATGGCTTTAAAATATTCCTGCAAAGGAATATAGGATTAGAATAATATTAATAATATAAACACAGGAAAATGGCAGAGTTGAACGCTTTTCCTATTAGCCACATTATCTCACAAACACATCATCATGCTAATCAGATCAATGAAAGAACCCACAAACTATCAAGAATTCTATCTGAAATATAGATATATGTCCACTACCAAAACTGACAAGCACAGTCCTAGATATATGTCATTATTATAATTAATGAAAATATGAAATCACTATTAGCAAGGCATCTAAAAATTAAACATCCGGAGCATAAAGACAAACATCTATATTTTCCCATAGACATGTTTAAAGCCACTCAATCTAGTTCTCTCAACATCTTACAATAGTAAGGATTACTAATAAATAAAATTATATACATTGGGAGATTTGTTCTTCCTCCTCTGGTAAAATATGTGAAATGATATTTTAAGAAAGTATAGTGACAAATTAAGATGCAATCCTTAATCAGTAAATAGTGCCAAGAAATTATTGAAAAAAATTGCTTCATGTGTGAAGAAAGAAGTTCAGAGCAAATTATAGTACAGAAGGTTGGATGTAAGAGAATACATATCTTATATATGTCTTAGCCTACGGTATTTGCTAGATTCTGCTTCCATAATAAAATATTGTGTTTGTGGGTAAGTGGAGAATTTTTTAAAAGTTGTATTGGAGAAAATGTAATCTTAATAGCAAAATTACTCAATTGATCATTCAGTCAGTTCTTGCATCAAAGACATTGAAGTAAAAAGTGCTCACTAAATGGTCCAACATGGTTAACTTTTTTTTTTTAACTTTCAAATAGAAGAATCACTTAGATATTTTTAACGAGATAAGGAGTAGCTGAATTCTTTTCCCTTACAGTTTACCAGTTATCTATTGCTGAGAATTTAAGAGTTGTTGAACTTAAAAGATGAACTACGGATTTTCCTTCTACAGAAAGAACCTTCAAAATTTGCTGACCTTGTCTGTGATGGCAAGAGGTTAAGCCACAAAACAATCTTCAAACCAACAAACACTGTCCCTGTACCTTCAATGTGGAGGGACTGTCATAACAGTTCATGAGCATGTGGCTGCTTTTCAAGAGTAACTCCAATGGGAAAGAAATTTTAAAGATGACTGTCTCAAAACATTCCATTATTTTGTGATATGTACTAAAAAATGTTAGAGTAATTTTTTAAAAATTGCACACTCAAAAACATGGAAATCAAATTTTTAACCAGTTTCAAAATCTTCCAAAAGAATCATATCAGGTTTTTAATCTATTTCTTTAAATGACAGAAATTTAACACCTTCCAACCAGGTGAAAGTTCAGACTATAGGAACTAGTCAAATATCACCAAAAACTTCTGCATAAATGCTAGATGTTATTAATATAAATGTCTTCATTCCTAGTGGAGCCTTCATGCCACAATGGAGCACATTTCCAAAAATGTAAGAGGTGTTCAATCTCTTGGAACAACCTCTTCTTCATTATAGGTAACCTGACTTTTTAATGGAGTGAAAAAGGCAATCTAAATTTGCAATACTGATATATTACATTCCTATTAAGAAACTGTACTATATGGCAATGAATGTAATATATTTTGAAATTTAGACTACTTAATTACACAGCATGCATAAACCATCTTCATTCAGATAGCTCTATATCCACCATCAATACAGAATTCAGAGAACAAAGAAAGTGACTGCTAGGAGGTGATTATTGAGTCTTGTGTTTAATGCACTGAATTTTGGAAATAAGATACCAAGGCTCTAATTTAATAGTTTATATGGAAAGTGGAAGCACAGCTGCTTGATTATATTTAAAAACCTGTTAGCCATTACAAGATTGTTTCTAATGCTCTTTTAAAGACAATATTGAAAACCACAGAATTTATTATTGTCACATTTTCCATAAAGAAAAGACTTATATTAGAATATGTATATCTTGACAGTAGAATGCCATCAACTTTTTAAAAATAGACTACATACTCAAAAAATTTTGAATAAAAACATACTTATGAAAAAAACACTGAGTACTTATAATTAAAACTTTAGAAATTTTAGGAAGCATTTAATAAGCTATTTTACATGGATATATTTTATTTAATGTCATAATAGTGACTGAATTTTAACTTGTTAAATAAATATGAAAGTTATTCTCTGCTTTCAAAAGAATATTATAAATTTAATATAGAAATGCAATTCCATCTTTGGCAAAAGATACATGTTTATACATTTTCTATGATGTCTGAGGTAGTTTCCTATTAATTCAAACATGTACATTTTCTTAAAATAATCTTATCAGTACCTCAGCAAGAAAAATAAGTTCTATAATTCAGTTACTTTTTGTTTTACAAAAGGACATTGTACTACCAATTTGATTGGCTGGGAATAAATAGATTGTTGTCCAGCGATGAACTCCGGCATTACCCAATTTTCAGAATAAAAATATGCTCTAAGTTTAACAACTGCCATAACACTGTTCTAAAAAACATTAGGCAATTCAAGCAAGAAAAACAAAAAGATCTATAATGTACAATATTCAAAACAATGACTCACAATTAATGAGTATCTTAAAGTGATTACAAAAGGCTGAAGTGATTATTTTGTTCCAACTAGCAAGTGCCAGGCTACTAGGAGTGTTTATTATTCAGAATCTAGAAAGACAGGCTCTAACATTATAAAAAGGTTCTGTGACAGATATTTAAAGTTTCCTTTGAGAAACATACAATGTTAAATGGCAAACAACTCTTTCTAACCTAAATTTCTCTAATATGGAGCATAAATTGAGTCAAAACAGCAAGTAGATCTGTAAGGAAAAGGCCTCTGAGACCTGCTATGGGAATGATGCAGAGAACCTCCTGAACAAAGGAATGAAACAGAAATGCTGACAGTGGGTCATCTTCCTAAAAGAAACAAAAGTATGAGAAAAAAAAGGATGAATGAATTAACAAAATAAAGAGCTAGACAAACAAACAATGATTCACTACAAATCACACTAAATTAAAAAAAATTCTCATGATGTTCTTAAACTCAAATGATTACTAAATATCCCTTCCCAGAGATGCTCACAAGTCAGCACTGCTTGCAAGTTCAGAAAGGCTTCAAATCAACACCTAAAGCCAAATTGAAACCAGCTTAAATATTTTATTTGCAAAGTTACAAATATCTAATTTTTCCGTTTTGAGAACAGTAGAAGAGTCTCATTAAGTACCAACAGAATCATTAAGTACCAATTATTTTCATCAAGTATCAGAGTCTATAAATACAATCTAAAATTTTTTTTAGCAAGTGACATTTTGTACCATCATGGAAAGGCAGGGGGCTGGAAGAATGTTACAGTTCAAGTTAATTCAGCTTTTACAGAAAATTATTTCAATAACATTATTGTGAACTTACCTTTCACTGATTACTTTTGTTTTTTACTAAGTAAAAGAAAAATAAGAGTGGCATCTTAAGATTCCATGAAATAAAGGGAATAAGCCAGTCAACTGTGCTAACCACTGGCAAACAGCAAGCAAAAACAAACAAGATCCTTGGTCTCTCAGGGGCTTTTAGCTAGAGACGGAAATGGTCCACAAAATTGTAAAAACATGCCTATAAAAAATGGGACAGTACGCACACGGCACTATGGGAGCAAACAGGATGGTGATCTAACATATTCAAGAGTATCTGATGTGTTCCTGAAATGATCACTGGACTGAGACAAAGAATGAGAGCGAGAGAGACAAAAACACCCAAAAGTGGCCAAAGGAGAGAGAGAGGACCTTGGTCTTTCTGGGTTTCACAAATTAAATTAAGGATTGTTGTTGCTATCTACCCATGGATCCTAAGAGCAATAGAAAACCAATTGAATGTATTAAGACCAACATCATTAAATTTGCATTTTGAGAAACATCACTCTGGCTGCACTGTGAAGAATGATTCAATTAGCACAAGGATGTATATAAGATGACCAATTAGAACTGCTATAGTTCAAGTTAAGAAATAATGGACTAAGCCAGGGTGGTAGTGGAGACACAGAAATAGGCTCCTGAAATATTTTAGACACAAAAACCAAAAGGACTGGATGAAAACTTGGGTAAAGGTGTAAGGAATACGCAGAAATGCAGGAAGATTCCTCGCATTTCGGCATTTATAACTGGATGGGCATGGGTGATGTTCACTAAGAGGAATGGTGAAGGAAGCCCAGATTTTAAGGGTTAAAGACCAAAAATTTTAAAAATGTGTTTGAAGTCTCTTGGGCACAAAGAGATGCCAAGGAGGTAATTCAATCTATAAAGTTGGACGAGTGTTATTAAACTTGGATTATCAGTATAAAGATACATTATTCCCCCCTTATCCATGGGAATATGTGCTAAGACCCCCAGTGAACACCTGAAACCTCAGATAGTACCAAATCCTGCATATGTTTTTTTCCTATAAACACATACCTATGCTAGTTTAATTTGTAAACTAGGCAATTTCACAGATAGAAGATTCATTCTTACTGCAGAATTTAGCAATCTCGGCATATAATTTCTTTTTCGTTCCTTATTAAGTCAAGAACTTTCACCTTTTTACTTAAAGTATTTCACGGCTTTTCTTTGGGTTATCCAAATTTCCAGCTCACCACTCTTGAACTTTGGAAACACTATTAAGTAAAATAAGGATTATTTGAACACAATACTGAGATACCTTGGTAGTCAATCTCATAATCAAATGGCTACTAAGTGACTAACAGGTAGACACACTGGACAAAGGGATAATTCATGTCCCAGATGGGATGGAGCAGAATGACATGAGATTTCACCACAATACTCAGAGTAATGCACATGCACATTTTAAAACTTATGAATTATTTCTGGAATGTTTCATTTAATATTTTTGGACTATGGTTTACTGTGGGTAACTAAAACTATGGAAAGTGAACCGGCAGGTATGGGGGGACTTCCATAATATACAGTATGGCTAGAGACACCAAAATAATTGAAAGATAATGACCCCACAACCCAGCCTTAGAAACTTTAATATATAAAATAAAGCCTGGATAGAGTGAGAATGAATTTGCTAATGAGACTAACAGCTGAAAAAAATACAAGGAAATCTGAGGAGTAAAGACTCACAGACCCAAAAACGTGTAAAGAGAATGCATCCATCGTGGTGAGTGCTGCTGACAGCACATGTATGACAAGGCATGAAAACTGTCCCTTTGATTTGGTGATAATGTCACTGATAACATCAATACTATTATTTGAATAAAGTTACAAAGATGTAGAAACAAGACTGAAGTGGGCTGAGGAGTGAGTGGCACTGAAGAAATGGAGAGAATGTTATAGTCAGTTTTTAAGTTTGGGAACAGAGGAAGGGTGAAGCAGTAGCTAGTTAGATATAATTTTGAATTGGAAAGAGTTTAATACGTTTGCATGCATACAAGGATCTAGATGAAAGGAAGAAGTTAAAGATTTTTTAAAAAAACAAGAAATAAAAAAATCTTAATACCTCTAAAAAAGCAGAGGTAATGTGATGTAGAGCACAGGTGGAAGAGGAAAGGATGGGTAATGAAAGGTAAGATTTATATATGTTATCAGGAGAATGAAGTCTTTCTCTGTAAAATAGGAAGTGAGATATCTGTTGAGAAAGCTGCACGTTATAAAATGTGTTTTCTAATGTAATAAAATTTTAAATGAGAAAGCCTTTATATAATAGACTTGTATGTTTACTCAACCTGGCACATAGTAATGATATACGTATATTAGCCCATGTAACCCTCACAACAACTGTGAGGTATGAGCTCCTTCACAGATGAAGAAACTGAAGCATAGAGAGGTGTTTTTCTTTTTTAATCTTTCATTGCTTACTTTCCAGAACTTCAACAGCTATTCAACATCACTAAAGTGTCAATGCAATTGACCTACTTAGGAGTGAATCTCCCTCACGAGATTTGGGCATCTCAAAGGTTGCCTATGTCTTCCTCATGGAAATTATTTGTCCAGTGTCTACTATGAGGCAGCTACTGTAGAAGTTCAAAAAATAATATAAACAACACACAATAACCTCTGGTTTAAAAAAAATCAGGCAAGATCATTTAGGGCCTTATAGGCCATGATAAAGGTTTTAGGATTGTTTTTACAAAGGAAAGCAATTGCGTATCAAGCATGAAATGTGTATGATTTTATTTATGGTTTAACATTATAACAAATATTCTGTGACAAACACAGAAGTCAAGAGATTAAGCAAGGAGACCAGTAGGGCTACTGCAATAGTTCAGGCAAGAGATGATGGTGCCTTGGAGTAGAGGTTGATAGATGAACATAGTGAGAAGTGAGCAGGTTTGAGAGACATTTAGGAGGTAATCTGATCTTTAAAAAAGAAACAAAGAAAATTCAAAGGTGAAGAGACAGTCTTAACAAACGGTATTAAACAACCACACAACTGACCTTTCAAAAAAGTTAATTCAAAATGGATCACAGACCTTAAAGTAAAAGACAAAACTATAACTACAGAATAAAAATTCCAAAAAATAACACAGTAGAAAATCTAGGTATGATCCATTAAAGAAAAATTAAGTGTACTTCATTAAAATTTAAAACTTCTGCTATGCAAGAGACACTGTTAAACGAATGAAAAGACAAGCCAGACAAGAAAATATTTACAAAACACTTATCTGGTAAAGTATACAAAAAAGTCTTAAAATTCAACAGAAAAACAAACAACTTTAAAAATGGGCAAAAGATCTGAACAGACACTTCACCAAAGATTTATGCAGATGGAAAATGTATACAGATGGAAAAGATACTAAAAAATTGATATCATTAGGGAATTAAACAAATTACTAGTAACAATGAGATACCACCATACATCTATTAAAGTGGCTGTGATCCCAAACTCTGACACAACCAAATACTGGAGAGGATGTAGAGCAACAAGAACTCTTATTTACTGCTAGTGAGACTATAAAATGGTACAGCTTCTTTGGGAGACAGGTTAGTGGTTTCTTGCAAAGCTAAGAATAGGTTTACTGTCAGATCCAGCAATTGTACTACTAGCTTATTTTTCCAAATGAGTTGAAAACATATGTCCACAAAAAACCTGCACACAAATATTTACAGCAGCTTTATTCCTCAGTGCCAAAAATTGGAAACAACCAAGATGCCCTTCAAAGTTGAATAGGTAAACAAACTATGGTAAATCTATACAGTGATAAAAACATTTTTGCTATCAAGCCACAAAAAGACAAGGAGGAAACTTAACTGCATATTACTAAGTGAAAGAAGCCAGTAAAAAAAAAAAAGTCTACAGATTGTGTGATTCCAACTATATGACATTCTAGGAAAGCAAAACAAGAGACAAAAAAAAAAATCAACAATTAAACTTAAAAAAAAAATGAACAGGCAAAACAAAAATGATACAGAAAACATTTTGATGGTTTCCAAATGGGAGAAAAGTTAGGGGGATGAGTGAAAAAGGTGAAGAGATTAATACAAATTGATTGTTACAGAATAGTCATGAGAATGCAAAGTACAGCACAGGGAATATAGTCAATAATCTATATATATAAAAGCCCAGCGACTGAATGGTGGAAAGACCGGAATGACCAGTCTACCAGTCGCTATTATGCACACTGACCACTAGGGGGCAGATGCTCAACACAGGAGCTACCTCCTGGTGGTCAGTGTACCCCCACAGTGGGAGTGCTGCTTAGCTGACCAGGATGAGCGGCTCTCCCACAGCAGGCCGATCCCCACAGGCCACGCCCCCCCACCAGTGCACAAATCCATGCACCAGGCCTCTACTATTCTAATAATTATGTATGGTGTGAGATGAGTATGACATGTATCATAATGATCACTTAGTAAGTTACATAATGCCTAATCATTAGTGTACACCTGAAACTAATATAATAATGTATGTCAACTGTAACTAAAAGATAAAAAGTGGTCTGGCCAGTGTGGCTTAGTGGTTGAGTGTCAAGCCATGAACCAAGAGGTCACTGGTTTGATTCCCAGTCAAGGCACATGCCCAGGTTGCAGGCTTGATCCCCAGTAGGGGATGTGTGGTAAACAGCCAATTGATGTTGCTCTGTCATTGATATTTCTATCCCTCTCCCTTCCTCTCTCTCTAAAATAAATGCAGACATATTTTTTAAAAGAAAAATAAATAACTGATTTAAATTAAAAAAAGAAAATATCAGTGGTTGCCAGGGATTGGGATGGCAAGGGATGAATATGTAGAGAAGATTTTTAAAGGCAGTGAAACTTTTCTATAAGGCCATACTGGTGGATATATGACATTATGCATTTAGCAAAACCCACAGAATTGTATGACATAAAGTCCTAATGTAAACAATGGGCTTTAATATATGAAAACTGGTTAAACTATAACATGTAACAAACTAATGCAAGATGTTAATAGATTGAACAAGGGGGGAAAGGCATTAACATGAAAATTCTGTATTTTCTGCTTAATTTTCCTGTAAGCCAAAAAATGACTAAAAAAATAAAATCCAAAAACAATTAGACTAATGGATAATGAATAGATTGTATATGACAGGTGAAGAGACTGTTCCATGTGTTTTAACATAATGAGATGAGCATTGGTACTGCACTGAGACAAGGAAGACTAAGAGAAAAATAGCTCAAGTTTGCACAGGTTAATTTTTAAAAATTATCTAAGAGGATATCAAGACTGGAACTGAGGAAGTAGCTGAGAGATAAAAACTTGAGGAGAGTTAATAAGGGAATGAATGAGATAAGATTATCTAAGTGTAAAAGGAGAAGAGGTTAAGGAAAAAGCTCAAGGACTGGGCATTGAACTACATTCCACAGTTGGATGAAAGAGTAAGATCAGCAGCAGCAACTAAAAAATAAAGGCTGTGAAGGAAACCAGAAGTCAAGAAAAACACGTTTCAGAAACACTTATTAACTACATTAAATTCTACTAAAGGTCAAGTAGGAAGGGGAGGTAAGTATACAGTGGATCTGCCAACAGGGAGCCCCTAGGAGGCCTTGACAAGAGCAGTTATAGGGGTAATAGAAGCAAAGGCAAAACTGGAATAGATTGAAAAGTAAATAAAATTTGAGAAATTATAACAACATGAATAGACAATTCTTGATAATAAAAGTGAGCAGTAGTAGAGTGTGAGAAAAGGGTCAAGGTGGTTTCCATTTCTTAAAATAATACATGACCACATAATTAGATGCTGATGGGAGTGATCCTAGTAGAGAAGATTTGCTCATTGAGAACATACTTAAGCCACAAAGTCCTTGACAAGAAACAAGAGACAGATCCAGTAATTAGAATTAAATTACAATTTAATTATAGAGGACAATGAAAAAAGTTCTTTGAAAAGAGGGGTAGAAACATTTTAATAATGCCAATGCTTGAAAGATAGATGAACTTTAGTAGGTAGATACTTCAATAGGACTAAATGAATGCAATTAAGTAACTACAAAGGTTTAGAAGCCTCCGAATAAAGCACTATTACTTATTAAGACTCAAAATAAATTGAAGGCAAATTCTAATATTTAAAAATGCATTCTAGTTTCCAGTACAACAAGGTGTCACCCCCATGAACACAATGGAAAAAGGGGAAAATAGCTAAACTAAAAGCCAAAAAGTCTTCTTAGATCCATCAGAGAACCAAGGTTACAGGACAAACTGCCAACCCAAATACTTAAGAACCAGGCAAATACAGAAAACCACAGCTTATCAGAAGAAATAAACCACCACTGTAGCCAGCAATAGGTAGAAAGGAAACTATTTAACAAATGGGACTACAAACAAAAATCTTTACACACCGAAGGAAGGACATTTGCCAATGTTAGATCCAATTAGGTGATAATATCCAAAATATATAAGAAACTCAATACAAATTAACAGAAAAAATATACACACAATCTAATTAAAAAATGGATAGAGGAACTGAATAGTTATTTCTCCAAAGACAGACAAATGGACAATGGATATGTGAAAAGATGCTCAAGTCACTAATCATTAGAGAAATGTAACTCAAAACCATAATGAAATATCACACCTATTAGAAAGGTTACTATAAACAAGTGTTGTCAAGGTTGTGGAGAAAAGAGAACCTTTGTGTACTGCTGGTGGGAATGCAGACTGGTGCAGCTATTGTGGAAAACAGTATGAAATAGGGGAATAAATGGTGATGGAGGGGACTTGAGGTGGTGAACACACAATACAATGTACAGATGATGTATATAAATTGTACACCTGAAAACTATGTAATTTATTAGCCAATGTCATCCCAATAAATTCAATAAAAAACCCTATAAAAGAATAAAAAAAGAACTATCTTAGAACCCAGCAATCCCACTACTGGGTATTTATCCAAAGAACTATAAAACACTAATTAGAAAAGACATATGCATGCACCCTTATGTTCATTAAAGCATTATCTACAATAGCCAATATATGGAAACTGTCTAAGTGCCCATCAATAGTCAAATATTGGATAAGTAAGATGTGGCAAATGTATTAACAGACACCAAACCAGAGATTCAGGAAGCTCAGGGAATATGAAACAAGATAAATACCAAAATATTTGCACTTAGGCACAACATATTCAAAAATCAGAAAATAAAAAAATAAAGAACAAAATATCCTGAAAGAAGCCAGTGGTATCAGTAGAGAAAGGAAAATCTTAGCTACAGAGAAATAAGGGTAAGAATTACATAGCCATTTCTTCAGAAACCATGCAAGAAACAAGAGTGGAGTAAAATATTTAAAACACTGAAAGAAAAAAATACCAATCTAGAATCTTGTATCCAGCAAAATTATCCTTCAAAAGTGAAGGAAGGAATAAAAAACTTTCCCAAACAAAACTGGAGGAAATGTGCCCAGCCAGCATGGCTCAGTGGTTGGATATTGACCTATGAACCAGAAGATCATGGTTCAATTCCCAGTCAGAGTATATGCCCAGGTTGTGGGCTCTATCACAAGTCAGGGTGTGCAGGAGGCAGCTAATAATTCTCTCTCATCATTGATGTTTCTCTCTTTTTCTCTCTCCCTTCCTCTATGAAGTCAATAAAAATATTTATTTTTTTAAATGAAGGAAATTTGTCACCAGTAGACGCACCTTGAAAGAAATGCTAAAATAAGTTCTCTAGAAAAAAGATCTGCCTATTTCTTTCTGGAAAAGCATCAGAAAAGAAATTTTAAAAGGCAAAAAAAAAAAAAAAAAACAACCCTTTATTTTTAAAAATTCTAAATTGATCGTATCACACCGTTTGTTCAAAATGACAGCAACAATATACTAGATGATTATAGCTTATGAAAAGTGAAGTAAAGGTCAGCAATGTTATAAGGGATGGGAAGAAGGATGTAGGAATACTCAGTTATAATGTCCTTGCACTACCCATGAAGAAATATGTTATTTGAAGGTGGATTAATTGTAAAAGTATGTTGCAAACTCTAGTGCAACAACTAAAAAAATAATCTTAGAAGTATAATGATATGCTAAGAGAGAAATGGAATTTCATAAAATGCTCGAAATCAAAAGAGGGTAGAAGAGTAAAGAAAACATAAATTTTAAAAGTATAAGGGCAATCAAAAGAAAGTATACATATTAACCCAATTATAATAATAATCACTTTAAATGTAAATGGCTGAAACATATCAATTTAAAGACAGAGACTATCAAGTGGATAAAAAAAAAAACAAGAACCAACTATAAGTTGTCTATATGAAACCCACTTTAAATATAAGGATAAACAGAGATTAAAAGTGAAGAGATGAAGAAAGTTACACTATGATAAAACTAATCAAAAGAAACCTAGAATAGCTACATTAATTTCAGGAAAAGCAAACTTCAGAACAAGGAAAAGTTATCAGACATAAAGAGAGGCATTACATAACGAAGGGCTCAATTCTCTATGAATGCATAACAATCTTTAATAAGTATTGATTAACAACAGAACCTTAAAATAGGTAAGAAAAAAATTGATAGAACTGAAATGAGAAGTAGATGAATCCACTATGCTACTTAAATACTTTAACACTGCTCTATCAGTAACTGCCAGATCCAGCAGGTAGAAAATCAGAACAAACGTTTTGAACTGAACAACACTATCAATCAACTAGATCTAATTGACATCTAAACAATATTTCATCTAAAAACAATAAAATACAGGAGGAATCCAAGATGGGGGCATAGGTAAACACCTAAACTGCTGCCTCACACAACAATTTCAAAACTACAACTAAAAGACAAAATGTCCATCACCCAGAACCACGGGAAAGCTGGCTGAGTGGAAGTTCTACAACTAGAAGGAAAGAGAAAAGATCATTGAGATGTGCACAAGCGCTGAAAAGCTGAGGTACGGAAGCGCGTGATCCGGGCTGGCTGCAGGCATTGCTTTTGTCAACCCAAAGGGAGACAAGCCCCCGATTACTCTGAAATCCAGTTTCTGGGGAGACGCGGGGGACCCAAACTCCTATGGGGAAAAGCTGGACTACCTGCCATCGGGTCGGAAAGTGAGGGTGGCTTGCTTACAGAGCTGTGCACAGGAATAATTGTTTACTGCGCTGGGGCGCGGGGCGCAGGGACATGGTCGGAGATGCAGAGCCGGCTAACTGGCAGCCATCGCTGTTTGCCAAGCCCTAGCCTAGTGACACCCTGAGACCCCGTCCCTCACAACCTACAAACCCCACCCAAGCTTCAAACAGTGGCTTTAGCATATGAATGGCCTGCACTATCACAGCTTAACCTAGCAAACTTGCAGCCCAGGTCAGACAGCTCTAAAACCTCCAAACCCCAAGCAAAGAGGAGAAAACTGCAGCTCTCGCTGTAGCTCCTGCTGGGTGGCCTCAGACAGTAGCTGACCTGCACCCCATTGGAGATCCAGAAGCCAGTGTACCTAGTGGTCAGTGTGAGACACCAGATTTCAACTCCTCACATCCATAAGTGACACATCCAAGGGGCAGACTCAGTGAGCACCAAAGCCCCACTGAAACAAGTCCTGAACCATAAGCATGTCTCCAGCACAGCAGTTCTTCCATTATAGACACAGCAAGTCCTCACAGCCAATTGGCCTGGAGGTAATTCCTCCCAGTGTACCAACAGCAATCAAGGCTTAACTACACCAAGACTTTGCACTCAGACCACAAAGGGGTGTACCAAGAGCGTCTACCTCAGGTGATTGGGGAAGCTAAGCTACTGTCCCCTATAGGTCACCTACCACACAAAGCCACTCCATCAACACAGGGAAGCAGCCAAAATGCAGAGACAAAGAAACATGTCACGAATGAAAGAAATGGAGGAAAGCAAACTACTGGACGACACAGAGTTCAGAATCACATTTATAAGGTTACTCAAGAATCTTCTAAAAACATCTGAGGAACTTAGTGAGACCTTTAAGGATCTTAATGAGAATGCCAAAAAATGGAAAAGGACCAGTCAGAAATTAAGCACACACTATCTGAAATAGAGAATATACAGAAACTCAATTGTAGATCAACATACCCCAAGAATCAAACCAAAGATCTGAAACATGAGAAAACAAAAAAACACCCAACCAGAAAAACAAAAAGAAGAAAGAATCCAAAAATATGAAGATAGTGCAAGGAGCCTCTGGGACAACTTTAAGTGTACCAACATCTGAATTTTTGGGGTGCCAGAAGAAGAGAGAGAGCAAGATACTGAAAACCTATTTGAAGAAATAATGACAGAAAACTTCCCCCACCTGGTGAAAGAAATAGACTTACAAGTCCAGGAAGTGCACAGAACCCCATACTAGAGGAATCCAAAGAAGACCACACGAAGACATATCATAATTAAAATGCCAAGGGCAAAAGACAAAGAGAGAATCTTGAAAGCAGCAAGAGAAAAACGGTTAGTTACCTACAAGGGAGTACCTATATGACTGTCAGCTGATTTCTTGGCAGAAACTATGCAGGCAAGAAGGGAGTGGCAAGAAATATTCAAAGTGATGAACAGCAAGAACCTACAACCAAGATTACTCTACCCAGCAAAGCTATCATTCAGAGTTGAAGGTCAGATAAAGAGCTTCACAGACAAGAAAAAGCTAAAGGAGTTCATCGCCACCAAACCAGGATTACATGAAATGCTGAAGGGTATTCTTTAAGAAGAGGAAGAAGAAGAAAAAAGTAAAGATAAAAATTATGAACAACAAAATGACATCAAATACATACCTACCAACAAGTGAATCTAAAAATCAAGTGAATAAAAAATCTGAAGAACAAAATGGACTGGTGAATATAATAGAATCAGGGACATAGAAAGAGAGTGGACTGACGATTCTCAGGGGAAGCAAGTGTGAGGGGTGCGGGAAGAGATTGGACAAAAATCTTACTCCTATAGATGAAGACAGTGGGTAAGGGCATGGGGTGGGGTGGGGAATCAGGTGGAGGGGAGCTATGGGGGGGAAAAAAAGTGGAACACCTGTAATAATCTGAACAATAAAGATTTATAAGAAAAATAAATAAATAAATAAATAAAAATAAAAAGTCAAAAAAAAATCAAGTGAATAAAAATTCTGAAGAACAGAATGGACTGGTGAATATAATAGAATCAGGGAATAGAAAGGGAGTGGACTGACAATTCTCAGGGGGAAGGGGGTGTGAGGGGTGCAGGAAGAGATTGGACAAAAATCTTACACCTATGGATGAAGACAGTAGCGGGGGATAAGGGCGTGGGGTGGGGTGGGGAATCAGGTGGAGGGGAGTTATGGGGGGGGGGGGAACACCTGTAATAATCTGAACAATAAATATTAAAAAAAAAAACACAATAAAATATACCTTCCCAAGCCCACATGCAACACTGACTAAGAGTAAGGGCCATAAAACAAAAAAATTTTAAAGAACAGAAATCATACAAAAGTATGCTCCTAACAAAACAGAAATAAACCAAAACTCAGTAACAGACACCAAATATTTGCAGATACATGAAAAAGGCCAAAATATTGGAGATTAAATAGCACACTTTTAAAAAGCACATTGGTAGAAAAGAAGTCTCCTGAGAAACTTATAAAAAAAAATGAAAATACAACTTATAATTCTGGAATGCAGCAAAATCAGTACTTGGAGAGAGCAAAATAAACCTAATAAAATAAAGCAGGCAGAAGAAATAAAAATTACAGTAGAAATCAATGATACTGAAAACAGTAAAATAAATAAAAGTTAACAAAATAAAAATCTCATTATTTTATCAATAAAATTGAAAAATCGCTAGCTGGGCCTACAAATAAAAGGAAACAAAACACAAACAACTACTACCAGAAATGAAAGGGGTATCACTACTGATCCTGTGGACTTTAAAAAGATAATACGAAATGTTATGAATAACTCTCTCCCCACAAATTTAATACCTTACATGAAATGGACCAACTCCTTAAAAGATAAAACCTACCAAAACATACACAAGAAAAAAACTGAATAGGCTTATATCTATTGAATAAACTGAATCAATAATAACTTTCTAAAAAGAAAGCACCAAGCCCAGATAGTTTCATCAAATATGTAATGAATTCTAGCAAATATTTAATAAAATTATACTAATTCTCCACAATCTCTTTCAGAACGTAGAAACAAAGGAAATAATTCCTAATCCATTCAATGAGGCCAGCTTAATATCAAAATCAGACAATGGCATTACAAGGAAAATTAAAGACCAATATCTTATTAAGATTGACATATCCTTGACAAAATATTAACAAACCAAATCCAATAATAAGTAAAAAGACTGTACACCATGGCCAATTTTGATTTATTACATGTATGCAAGACTGATTCAATATTCAAAAATCCACTTATGTAATCCATCACATCAACAGGCCAAAAGGAAAAATCATATGATCGTATCAATAGATTCAGAAAAACCATTTGGCAAAAGCCAGTATCAATTCAAGGTTTTTTTTACAAAACTATGAAGTAACTAGAATAAGAGGAGGGGCTTCCTCAAGGTGATCAAGAATATCTACAAAGGAGAAACCAAGATGGCAGCATATGTAAACACCTGAAATTACTGCTTCACACAACCACTTCAAAACTACAACTAAAAGACAAAACAGACATCATCCAGAACCACAGGAAGGCTGGCTCAGTGGAAAATCTACAACTAGAAGGAAGAGAAAAGCACACTGAGACTCACAGGAGCTGTGGAAGTAAAGTGCAGAGGTATGGAGGCACGCACGTGCATATGTGCACACACATGGACAGGGCTGGCAACTGAGCATGCGGTTGTCTTTTTCAAGTGGGAGGGAGACACAAGCTCCCAACTGCTCTGAACTCCAGTTCCGGGTGAGATTCTGGGGACCCAGATTCATACGGGGAGAAACTAGACTGTCTGGCATCGGGCGGAACTCGAGGGCAGGTTTCTCTCAGAGGTGCGTGCAACAATTGCCAAGGGACACTGAGACCCGAAGCCTCTTAAGAAAGGGCTGAGGATCAGCCATAGCTGTTTGCTCTGCCCTGTTAATTCTCTGAGACCCCGTCCCACCCAAGCTGTGAGCAGAGGCTTTTGCATATGAATGGCCTGGCCCTTTGCAATCTAAAATTACCTAACAAACTGAAGCTGGGTCAAAGAAACCCAGAACATCCAAAAGAAGGCCCAAGGCCCCACAGCAGCTTGCATTCCTTCACAGCTGGGCCTCATCTGGGCACCTACAAAACACAAACAAAGAAGAGGAACCTGCAGATCTCTCTGTAGCTCCTGCTGGGTGGCCTCAGGCAGAGGCTAAATTAGCACCTCCTTAGAGATCTAAGAGCCAGTGTACCCAGTGGTCAGAGTGGGACCATCCAGATTACAACTCCTCAGATCCATAAGGGACACACTCAGGGGGCAGACTCAGTAAGCACCAAAGCCCCACTGAAGCAAGTCTTGTCTCATAAGGGTGTCTCCAGCACAGCAGTTCTCCCATCGTAGACACAGCTGATTCTCACAGCCAGTTGGCCTTAAGGCCAATTCCTCCCAGTGATACCAACAACAATCAAGGCTTAACTACAACAAGACTGTGCACACCGCCCACAAAGGGGTGTACCAAGAGTGTCCACCTCAGGTAACTTGTGAAGGCTGAGCCACTGGGCCCTATCTGACACCTAGCACACAAAGCCACTCTATCAACACAGGGAAGCAGCCAAAATGCAGAGAAAAAGAAACATGTCACAAATGAAAGAAATGGAGGAAAGCAAACTACTGGATATAGAATTCAAAACCACGGTTATAGGGTTCTTCAAGAATTTTCTAGAAAAGGCCGATAAATTTAGTGAGACCCTCAAGGATATGAAAAAGGACCAACTAGACATTAAGCATACACTGACTGAAATAAAAAATAATATACAGAGATCCAACAGCAGACTAGAGGATCCCAAGAATCAAGTCAAAGATTTTAAATACAAAGAAGCAAAAAACACTCAACCAGAAAAGCAGAAAGAAAAAAGAATCCAAAAATATGAAGATAGTGTAAGGAGCCTCTGGGACAACTTCAAGCGTACCAACATCCGCATTACTGGGGTGCCAGAAGAAGAGAGAGAGCAAGATATTGAAAACCTATTTGAAGAAATAATGACTGAAAACTTCCCCCACCTGGTGAAAGAAATAGACTTACAAGTCCAGGAAGCGCAGAGAACCCCAAACAATAGGAATCCAAAGAGGACCACACCAAGACACATCATAATTAAAATGCCAAGAGCAAAAGACAAAGAGAGAATATTAAAAGCAGCAAGAGAAAAACAGTTAGTTACCTACAAGGGAGTACCCATACAATTGTCAGCTGATTTCTCAACAGAAACCATGCAGCTATATGAAAGGCAAAAGACCCAGAACAGCCAGCACAATACTGAAGAACAAAGTCAGGGGACTTACACTACCCAACTTCAAGACTTACCAAAAGCTACAGTATTCAAGTCAGTGTGGTACTGTGGCAAAAGTACACAGGCCAATGGAACAGAATAAAAGCCCAGAAAATAGACTCATAGAAATATAGTCAACTGATCTTTGAAAAAGAAGCAAAGAAAATTCAAAGAAGAACAGCCTTTTCAACAAATGTGGTGTTAGAACTGGAAACATACACAATCATTCACCTTACACCAAAAAAGGATCGTTAACTCAAAATGGATCATTGACCTAAATGTAAAAGTCAAAACTGTAAAACTTCCAGAAAATAACATAAGAGAAAATCTAGGGGACCATAGGTTGGTTTGGTGATTAAGTGGACTTCATCAAAATTTAAAACTGCTCTGTAACAGACACTACTAGCAGGGAAAATGAAAAGGCAAGCCACAGACTATTTGCCCAACACTTATCCGATAAAGGACTGGTATCCAACATATTTAAAAAACCTGTTTAAAACTCAACAAGAAGACAAATAATTGATTTTTAAATGGGCGAGAGATGTGGACACCTTGTCAAAGATGATAAGAAAGGCATTGTACATTGCCCAAGTTAAAGAAGCCAGTCTAAAAAGGTTACATATCCAACTATATGACATTTTAGAAAAGCAAAACTAGAGACAGAAGATTTGTGGTTGTCAGGGGTGGGGAGTGAGAGAAGGGATGGGTAGGTGGAACACAAGCCATCTGTAGGCCAATGAGGCTTCTCTATGACACTGTAGCTGTGACACAGTATTATGTACCTGGCAAAAGCCATATAACTGTATGACCCAGAGTGAACCCCAATGTGAACTATAAACTTGAATAATGATATACCAATACTAGGTTCATTATTTGTAACAAATGCACCACAGAAAAGCAAAATGTTAATAGAGGAAAGTATGGGAAGGGACACCTGGTAGTTATGTGTGACAGAACTCTGTGCTTTCTGGTCTATTTTTCTGTAAAACTAACACTTTTTTAAAGTCAATTAAGAAATGCATACTAAGTAAAATATCCCTTTTATCTACTTTCAACACTGAGGTTCTACATGAAATTTTCCTGAGAATATGCATTCTTTGGAGCGAAGATGTTTTGCAATCAATAGTACAAGGGAATTCTTTTAATTTTGACAGATCTTTCAAATGCCATCTTTGTTTCTTACTGATTATGTGCCCTTGGGCAGTTTTTGTTACTCCTGAGCTTCAGTATCTTCACATGTAAAATAGAAAAATTACCTTCCTCACAGGTCAACTGAATTAGGTAAAATATTTGTAAAGCACCTAGCCAAAGGTGTACAGAGTAGGCATGTTAAATATCTGTTCCTTTCTTTCTCCCTCATTTACCCTAAAATTCTTTCTAATTCAGGTAAAGTAGAATATTCTCTACATATCAAACCAGTGTTTCTCAAACAAGGGTACTTGTACCTTTAAGAGGTACACACAACTATTAAATAAAAAACTCGTGTCTTCCTGGAATTCAATTTAAGTTTTGGGAGAAAAAAGTTAAATATTTAACTGGTAATTTAAAATGCTGTTATAGATTTTGAATATTTCCTACAATTTTTATGACATTATACTATGTTTGTACAGTTTTGGTAATATTATTATATTAAAATCTTTTTTTCTTGAAATATTAATGTTTATTGCATGTAAAATTATTATATTTAAAATCGTTTTACTTGAAATTTTAAAAAATGTTATACCAAAACACCATTGCTATAGCAGAGTACTTGCGCTATATTTCAAGGGGCAAGATAAAACTATGCTTGCATTAAAACTTAGGCCCCAACCTAGGGCTTCTAGGACTACTTCCTTTGTCATCTTCTGCTGTTTGGTATAGATTCTATACTTTTCTACTAAAGCACTGTCTTTCATTTCTCATTTTAATTGTCAGTAAATACAAGTTCATTTTCTTTTCAATGTCAATCATGTGTCAACAGTTTAGCTCCAATGGGCCTGGTTACCCTTAAATTAGCCAAAAAAAAAAAAAAACTGGAAAAAAAATAACATTATATATTACAAAAGTCATTTAATACAGAATTTATGGTTATTTGCGTCAGAATTCAGCAAATAAAAATAATTGAAATGGAGATTGTACTTTTTTTTTTACTATGATTTCTCAGGATCTTAGCCATTAATTTGAGTCAATTTTCTTTTCCACTAAACTGTGAATATTAGCCTTTGTATAAACATACTACTTGCCTAATTTTCAGAAAAACAAAATATTTTGTATATCACTATGTAACTCTTTTACTCAACAGAATCTCAACATGCATAAAATTAAGCACCGTAATGGGTAAATATGTAAGGATAAACAAAGTGGTATTCTAGAGCCCAACACACGGTGAGCACACCTGTACTATCTTGATTTAGTATCGCATATTAAGGAAAACAATGATAAACTAATGTTCAGAGAATATCTACAAAACTTTTAAGGATCTCAAAACTATACCACATGAACAAGAGCAAGAAAATATAGGTGCTTGGGTGCTATGGACTAACAATGGACACCCAGAATGATATCCAACCCCCAAAGCACAGCCAATGATATAACTCTGTGGAGAATGTCATGCAGAAAATGAAATAAAATCCAGGGATTCAATCAGATGCAGAATTATGTACAAGAAAAGGACTAAAAGATTCGTGGTTTCTGATGCTTGATGAAATGGAATTTTTTTGTTTGCATTTGAATTTGCTGTTAATGTTGTATAGCTTTTGATTAATGTTATCTTTATGAAAACAACTCTATATACACGATTTCATATAAGTGCTTAATATGTAGAAAAAAACAACAACTTGGCTTGGAATCGAGATATAACACAGTCATGTTAAAAGTCCTGTAGGCTGCCATATTTGAAAAAAATCAGACTTGCTCAGTGTTTTCCAGAAGTAGAATCTACATGGGAAGCGGGTAAAGCACAGGCAAGTACGGGTCTCTGAGCTAGCAGTCAAGAGACTTGAGCCCTCCAGACATTTTATCAATTATGTGATATTAGAAATATATGTGATATTCCTGGATATCAGTTACCTTATATATAAAATGAGGGTGCTAAACTAGATTATTTCTAAAGTAATTTTCAAATTAAAAAATGATGCAGAAGTAAATTCTGGATCAACTTCTTAACATTAGACCATTCTGAACATGGAACCAGCTACCTTATTAAGTAGTGAGTTCTCTTAGTAGTTCATATTATCATCATCATTTGCTCTACATAAGGCAAAAGTAGACTAGATAGCATATAGCATAGCAAACTATTTTTACTAAAAGCAAATGTCCAGAAGCTGGTGTTCTTATAAAAAGAATTAAAAGATAGGATGGAAGGTCATTGTGTTTAGCATGTTACCATCTGCTGAGTAAATCAGTAACTTAATCTAAATAAAAACTAATAATTTTTATAGCTTAACTGGACTGAATACTGCATTTTCCTTTGTTTCTAGTATACTAAATATGCTAACACTTGACTCATTGAATTACTTAATATTTCTTAGAGAATAATAGTATATCTTTCTTCTCTGAATGATTTTATCTACTAACCAATATTATTTTTTAAAAATATTATTTCTTAACCCATAGTATAAAGATCCCCCCGAGTTACAGTGTTGAAGGGAATATTTATAAAACTTGAATTTCCCAAACCAAAGTAAAAATTAGTGCAGCTATTGTTTTCTAAGTTCTAGGCATCATTTAATAAAAATAGGCATTCACAGCAAAACTGAAGCCAGGAAATAATTTCATGGAATACGTACTCAACTTTCCATGAAAAGCACAATATTTTAAAAATGTTCAGTCTAATAAATACTAAATTAAATATGGATCATAAACACTAAGAGAGCAAGGATAGGAGATGCCCTGGAATAAATGAGGTCAAAACACAAAGGGTAGAACATCTGTGGATATGTTTTGAAATGTACTCCAAAATCATACAAAAACAAATTTGTGGTTTATCCATCTCTCTTCTCTGGGAGAGATCACTAGCGAAAATTATTTTTCTAATTCTATATTTCTGAAAATCCAAAGGTATCTATTATAGTTCACTTTATCATCAGGCATTACATTGAACACATTTTGAACATTTTTCTACCTATGCCATACCTTACCTCTGGAGTAGAGATCCCTTTGGTCATAATTCCTGAAAACTCAGATGCATACTTCAAAGTTCCCTAACATTTTTAGTGCAGTAACCTAATTACCTTAGGTGTACATATTGGGGGAGGGAGATACTTTAGAGCACCTATGTGCATATTTTTGGAAACACAAATCTTTCACATTTTAAAACTAAATTAATATGAAGTCTATTTAATGGGAAATAAAAAATATCTGAATAAAAAGAAAGCAAGAGATTGCTTAGGACATCTAAGCAACTGACATCTTGCTCAATTGTTTCAATATAGCAAAGTAAAATAAGATCTGTGCACATATTTACAATAAACTGTAAACCACACTGCTTATGTCAGATATATTTTTAAGACAGAACTTATTAAAAAACTGTTTCCTCACTAAAGAACAAAGCTATATCTACAGTTAATCCAATCGATGATTAAGTCTATGTTCTTATACCTCAAAGATAAAAAGGTAACCCATGTTCAACATTCTGTAATGTCTTTATTTTAAAACTACTGATGGTGTAGGGAAAAGCCCATGTAATAAAAACTAACTTATTTAAAACCCTCATTTTACCATTATCTTCACAATGTTTGAAGTTTCTGGTGCAAGGTTTTTATTTAACCTCCCACACCTTACCCTTTCATACACATATAGTTAATTTTTTTGTATTCAAGTAAAATACAGCCTCCCGCTGAAATGTAATCTGTATATTTTTTAATTGCTTTAACTCTTAAAAACAAACTTTTATTCACAGAATCCTTACTCGTTTCCAAACTTACCAGAAAGCCAAAAATTTTAACTTCCATTCCCACCTCCCCAAATGCAGCAGCTATTCTAAATTATAATTTCCATTTCTAATTTTTTTTTAGAGTATAATTTCTTTGGGAAGCCCAATTATTTCATTTCATCCAAAAGTTGTCATTAATTGAACTTTTATTTCTTGCCAAGGACCCACCCCATCATAATGTTTATTTTTAAGCTTTGGAGTCCACTTATAAGTTTTCTTCAAATCAAAAGAAAAATCATATTGCT
Organism: Corynorhinus townsendii; assembly: GCA_026230045.1. Lineage (NCBI taxonomy): Eukaryota > Metazoa > Chordata > Mammalia > Chiroptera > Vespertilionidae > Corynorhinus > Corynorhinus townsendii. The sequence goes on from JAPDVU010000003.1 coordinate 88,178,432, forward strand.
TCTAGCACACTCTGCAATTTTTAGAAAAGGTAAATTGTTCCAGGGGCTTCAATTAAATTTAGGTAGCTATAAAAACCAGAACCATTAAAACCAATTTGTATCCTATCAGGTTAAAAGCAAGAGACTCTTAATATTTTACCTTCTACAATTATTTGCTCAAGCAGAACACTAAAATATAAAACATTTTCTTTTCCTGTTAACAGCTCTTATAAATTAAGTAGTCTCCAATCAGCCATTATTTTCAAATGTGTTTTTCTGTGTATAGGAGCTGTCTTTTGCATGCTATTTTGTAAGATGTTATATTTTGATCAATTTTGCTTTTAGAAGAGTTAACCATATTACTCCTAATATGTATAATTTTGACTCAAGAGTTTTCCTATTTTGCAAAATTGACATTAAAAATGGCATCTAAAAAATCCAATTCTTGAAACAAAGCTAAGATGAAGCAAATCATGAAAATGCAAAAACTGACTAAATAGATCACCTATTTCATAAATTTGGCACTGGGTGACCTGATAATCATTTTAACAGTTTAAAAACTGTTTTCTCAAAAAAGGTTAACATACAAAGGGTAGGATATATATTAAGAAATACTTAGACAAAGACACATAAAATTAAAATACACTTAAAAATACTGTTGTAGTTTTCAATTTCTACTCCTGAAACAAAAATAAGCCATTTATCGTAAGTGCATTTTTTTCAAGGAGAAAATATTTATTAGTTTTCAAATGATCACATAATACAAATATTACACAGTCATTCTAAAAAAAAATTAGCTTATAATATTCATAAAATAAACACTGAAAAATGTAAGATTGCATACTGTGACACAAAATATGTAAAATCTGAAAGAAAAATATTAAAATAAAAATTTAAATAAACAAATCAATTTACATTAATATACAAAAAGTTTCAGTTTTAAATAGCTTTTAGTGGCATGAGGTGAATAGAAATGCACTTACATTTCTTTTGTACACTTTAAGAAACAGAGCTAAAATTTAATCAAAGCATGAGATTAAGAGATTATATCATTTTCATCTTTCAAAACTGAAACAAAAGGTTAATAATCTCACAGGCCATAAACTGGTTCAAAGAGGTCAACTAATTTCATTTCCAAGAAATCTCACTTTCAATTCCCCTAAGTCCTTTCTAAAATGTTGAGCAGTTTTTTTTAAAAATGTATATATTTGTAAAGACTTTTGTATTAACATTTAACAAAAACAAATCAAGCATAAAAAGCTGTAATCATTTATGAAAATTCAGAGCTCTCTAAAGAAATTTTAGTTTAAATTGACCTTTTATACTTTCTTTTAAGTACTACACATACAAACATTTATTTATAATCAATGAGGCAAATACAGGTCTAATAGATAGCCAAGAAAGACTTGGCAAATGTTTCTAGATTCCTAAAACATTTTAGAGGCTTCCATATTAATAATTCTACACTTTCCATTCTTAAAATTTATACCAAATAAAACAAACTGATAGCATCGGGTAACTTTTAAAAACTACTTTAATAGTTTTAACTGTCCAGTTAAGAGATATCAAAAAGAGAAGTAGAAAAATTTTGATAACTATTTTGATCAATGAATTGGTAGTTTGGATAATTATCTTGCAACACTACATGTACTACTACCTGCTTTGTTTCAGCATCAAACTTTACTATGTCTTCAATGCAAAAGAATTCCTCAAGTTTAACAAGTATTTACTACTTCAGAAGAAGGAGCAAAAGCTACTTTCATCTCAAAGGATGTCTCTTCTACTTCTATACTGATTTGACAAATGAAAATATGACTCAAGACCAGAAAAAGATAAGCTAAAAGTGTAGCCTTAATTTTAAAAATAATTTGGGAGTAATTAAGAATTTCTAGCTTCTAGTTTATTTCTAGTTTCTTTCAGTGTCAGGAAAAAAAAAAAAAAAAAACAGTTTCACTAAGGTTTTTGGATCTCTCATACTACAAAAAATGTTTGCCTGCTTGATTTTAAGGTGATTTTCAATCTCACAAATCTTTTAAGTGAAACAGATACAGAGAGCTTCTTGTAAAAGAAAGGAGTCTCTCATGCTTCCTCTATTTCAGTCTTCTGAATAGAAAGGAGTATTTCATGGCCATGTAAAATCCAATCTGAAAAAATTATTTCATTAATTGAGCCTTTCCATTTCCAGACCAAGAGTACACCAGAGTAAATCTTAAAGTTTGTAAATGACAAGATCAGGTGGCTCTCTCATCCTTGTGTCTTCTAGATATATTGCATGGCTCCGTTCACCACTGCCTTCCAAACTGCAGGTGCTGCATGTGTGACAGATATCATCCATGAAGGCTCTGCTAGGAGAGTTCCTTTTGCTGAAGAAGTATGATGTTTACCAGTTGAAAGAAATCTGGGCAATTAGAGAACAAATAAACCGGTCTCCCATTATCAAGATACCTGGAGTCACAGAAGGAATCCACCAAGGAAAAAATAAAAACTTGCCAAAGGCACCAAGTTCACATTCTACCCACTCCAGATGATAAGAATTTCCTGGAATCAAATCCTACCCTTGGCATCAAAGAAACTAAGAGAAAACCGTTTTAATGCCATGGAAAAAATCTAGGACAAGGCTTTTGTCACAAATAACAGTATTCAAAGGGACTAGAAAACTACTTAAGAATATATTTAACATAGCCTTTCAGGGATATTATATCCTGAAACTTATTTTCATTCATATTTATCTTATTAAAGAATGAAACATAGATTTGACAGTAAAATCATAACAGTACTATCATTTCATCTTCTAAAAGATCTAATTAATATGAAGTCCTAAAGTTTGAGGTAGGAAAAAGACCAAAACTTTCTCACTAACAGGGTAGAATAATACCTTGGACATCAGACTATGTAAGTTAGATGAGTTCAGATGTCCAGTTTGCCCAAAGATGAAATACAGAAACTTCTTAATTATTGGAATATAAAAGAGCACTTAGAAGTCAACTAGTACCATTAAAAGCTAAAATGGCAAATATTCCCTTTTTGAAAATCCTGTGGACTACAAAGTCATTCACTAAATCAAGTGCCCAAATTACCCACTGCTTTAATTACCTGGAGAGAAAATTAAATAAATTTTAGGTTGCTTTTTTGAATGGGCACTAGTTAGCATTCTTAGAAAAACAAACAGATTGCATTCCCACCTAGTTCTAATATGAACCCAAGGAGTTTACCAGTAGAATTAAATGGGCAATGGAAGGACACGCCAATCTATAAATAAACCCAAGTAAATAATGGAAAGCACCCACTTGTTTATTATCCTTTCCCACTCTCTCCAGAAGCTGGATATTCTGCCTCCAAGGGTTCAGTGGAGAAAGTGGACCCCTGACGTCAAAAGCTCTCCGTGGTCTTGGCTGTATCTGTGGTTCTAGGATCACTCCTTGCACCTCTGGTAGGAGAGAAGCACTGAAATAGAGCTGAATATAGATTTAAGAGAAAAATTCTTATTAAGAAATTACATTCTCTGGTCATTTGAGTTTGTAATGACTTATCCTCAGGATAAAAAGGAGCTACTTTTGCGCACTTTCTTTGGTGCCTTCTTAATCTGAATTTCAGAAGTCTGTCCCCACAAATGATTAATTTCTCAGTAACGATTAAGAAGGGACTTTTCTTGGTCTAAAACATAACACACTCTGTGACAAACCACTCAACTTCAAGTGGTGAAGACTGAATTGAAAAATGATAAATTTTGAATGGAAACAAGATCACAGTTCTCTAAATGGGACAGGGAAAGGCACTCGGCCTCAGATATATTAAAGGAGGAGTCCCAGTTAATTCTTCTGTAAAAGAGAAGAAGATGGATTGAAAAGTAGAAACAGAAAAATCAGCATATGAACAGGAATACTAATAAACCTTGGGAACTGTTTAAGAAGCTGAATTTGTTCTTGGTTTTTAAGTCTTCAGTAATTTAAACAACTACAGTCCCACATTATAGCAATACAAAGCTAAACCTAAATTTTATCAAGCTATGACTACTGCCACTGAAAAAGATTTATTCTTCAAGCACTCATATTTAAAAGTTAAAAGGCAGGATAGTGGACATAGGTAATACAGACTAAAAATCTTTTTAAAACATATGATCATTCGGTTTGAGGTCAAGAAGGACCAGGAAATAATCATTAATGTCTACAATGCAGAAATTAAAGCAGTAAGATATACTCAAATAATAGATGATGATAAAGATACTGAAAATAGTATGCATTGTTATAGGAATAAGGTAAACAAGAGAAAGAAGTTCAAAGCATATAGCAACTGATCAAGGAAAAGCTGAAAGGAGAATAAGATAGGCAGACATGTATTTAAAGTTATAGGGACTGCAGGATAAATTTTAACAGTGGAAAACAGATCAACTATACTTTGTGGTATCGAGTGATATGTCCCTATTAAATTTCAGACCTTATTCTAAATAGAAAGGTGCTGCATATTTCTGCTGTATGGAACATAGTTCACACTATCCTATTTCAGGGACACAGTACATTGTGGGATAAATTAAGAAAAAAAATACTATCAAGTAATCTCTCTCTCTCACACCAACTGGTTATCACAAGGGTTCCTTACCTGTTAGTGGAACGAGGATTGTGCTCTTGTTCTATCAACCAACCAAAAAAGGTTGTAGTCTCAGCACTATGAAGGTAGCAACCAACCAAAGTTAATGTTTTAGTGCCTTCAACTTCCTCCTGGCTCTGCCAGCCAGTTTGGAAATATACGAATAGCTGAAAAGGAATAGTTATTCCATTACCTAACAACATTTGGACTAAATTTTTTTTAAGCCTAAAGATGAAAGAATGAGCTAACACTTCTGGCTTTAGGAATATACTGAATTCTGTACAAGTGAGAAATGAACATAGTTTGGACTAAGGGAAAAAAAGCCTACAAATTTAAGCAACAAATCTATAATTTCCAAAAATTAAAGAAATCATGAAAAAAAGAAATCTAAAAGATGTCAAGGGGTGAAACAGCCATATTGCAAGAGGTATCAAATTAATAACTATAAAAATACTTTATGAGGCTTTGTGCCAGCTATTTTATTTTTTTCATCTTAAGTTTCCAATAAGGTTTAAGTCCTGAAGTCTTTTAGTTTTGAAGAAACTAAAGACTATATTTTTTGAGCAGTAGCTTAAAACAGTACTTTACAGTATATTCACATTGGAGAGCTATGTGAGGAATGACAAGAGGAAAGGAATACAAATTAGATAAAGAGCTGAATACTGAGTATCTCAAGAAATACAATCTAATTAGGTATTTTCAAGAATCCAAAAATCCCAAATAGATTAACAAAGTATTCCATAGCTGGAGTTCCTACGGGGTGGCTCTTTAACAGATGTGAAAGGCTTAAAATTAATAAACCAGAGCTATCTTATTTTCATTGTACCTATATGGAACAAGATGTGCTACATTAAAACTATTAAACAATCATCCTCTAGTCTCTTCTAATCAATTTCCTTGACAAATCAATCCTTTTTGACTCTAGTATTTCAATATAAACCAGGAAAATTATTCAATATTTCCAAACTAATGAGATCTTAAAATTTAACATTAAGATATAGTTAAAAAGATATTCAGAAATTATAAACAAAATGATTTTCCAATTTTCCCAGTTTTCCTTCAGTTCTTGAATGCTAATCAGCAGTAGCAACATATCTGAATGGAAATACAGGCAAAAAGGAAACATTCCATTTTGAACAAAAAAATACATCTATTTTTTTTTAAAGTTTACAGACTCCTTTCACTTTGAAAATAAAAACAACCCCCAAGAAATCATATCTTGCTCAAATTGATATTGGGCTAAGTCTACAATTTCTTTTTCAGTAGGAGCTCCAAACCTTTGATTATCATACCCTGCAAAATATATAAATTAAAAATACAACAACAACAAAATAAATATCCTTAGGTTATGTGACAAGTGAGTTATCTGGAGATATAGATCCACTTATAAACTTCTCCCAAGTCAGACTACTTTCAGGATACAATTTCTTTCTTTTGCCTGAAGTACCAAAACTTGTAAATTCCACATATTTATACTCAAAAGTGAATAAGCAAGCAGATTTCCCTAAACAGACATTATTTTGAATCATTGAGGAGAGATGGTATCACTCTTGCTTTAGGAGTAAATACTATATGGAGACTGTGGTTTTAATATTGTACCATTTATAAAGAAAATGTAAAGGCACTTTCAAAATGAGATCATTAATCAAAAACGAAAGAGCATCTTTTGTGAGATTTAATGGAGGCTCATAAAAATGACCTTACCTAATTCTATTTTAATAGATAGCATTCTTCTAAGTGATATTTCAAGAGGAAAAAGAGTAAATACTGTACACAGGACTCCACTAGAGAATAAATTCTTAACCAAAGCCAACAAAACCAGCAATGCTGAAATGTCAAAAGAACTCAAACAGGTGTTCCAGTACATCAATAAAACCATTTTAGCATTTCCCATAAATGCTTAAATTTTTATATTCAAATCAGAAGCAATAAACCTAAATAGTTTATGTATAAATCCACTCTGAGAAATTATCCTGAAATGTACAAACTAGATGATTTGCAATATTTGTTCTCAATATTAAACTATTAAATGAGCACATACTGCTAGTTTAAAGCATTTCTCAGATTGAAAAAAGAGGAAAAGCTACACCTAATCATTTTTAAGCAATGAAATAGAAGGTAACACCTTTTTACAAAGATTATCATTTCTATCCACTTGTGCTATAACTAACTGATCTTAAGTTGAACTTTCTAACTTACAGATTTGCAGATTACTCATAAAAAAAGACATTTATTCTATGCTACATTGAAAGCATGATGGAATATATTTTCCTATTCATCTTTTATCACTCATTTTACTGGTTCTAAGGCACATCTACGAAGAAAAAGAATTTCTTACAAATCCCCCCAAGTGTCCAGAACAGCCCAGCTGGCATTAAAAAGAAAATGAAAGAACATCCTTGATAGAAAGAGTGAGTCTGGTATCTACAGCTCCTAGTAGAGTGCGTGGCACACCGGGTTAGGTAAATTCAGTAAATGTTTTAGGAGTGAGTAAAGCCTACTGACCAAGAAACAAAAAGAAGAATTTTGTCAAGTGGCTGATATCTAAAGTAGACACTAGAGAGTTCAACTTCCTAATCCTAAAGAAAATAAAAACTTATCAAAAATATTACTTTCATGGATCTCTTCTGGGGATCAGCTTTTAGGATTAATTTTTTAATATGGTCAGCTGAAACTTCAAAGGTATTATCCTGAGATGATCCAAATTTTAGCTAAATTACGGGACTCATTATAGATTTTCTAATGTTCTTTTTCCAGGTTTAAAATTAGTAAGAAAAGAAAAAACGGCTATTGCCAAATTCAAATTTTCAATTTAAAAAATTGAGTGACACTGACAAAAAGCAAACAAGCAAAATCCAACTTCCTTAGAATAAGTTAACAAAGGTACTATATTGGCTCTAGAGGAAAAGAAGATTATTTCTAAACCACAATCTTATATATATTGTCAAATGGGATACACCTTAAAAACACCAAAATACAGATGAAAGTTAGAACTTTAAAGAATGCATAGTATTATGAGGATACACACTTAATCATGGAAAGCAAGCTCCTAAAAGAGAAGGAAGTTGTCATAAGAATAAAAAGCCCTATTATAAATGTTTTAAAAACTCAACATCTAACCAAATTCCAAGATTTTTTCAGTAAATAGTTTTTCATTCTTTTGGAAAACTATCCAAAAATGTTATTAGGATTCAAATTATTTCATTAGGTTTAAATGTCAAGTATTTGTTAAAAGACAGACAAGAGATAGCTAACCCAGCTGTGTCTTCATGTTCCAAGATGCAGAAATAGAATAAAAAATAAATAACATACAATATACATTTAAGAGTAGATAATCCACTACAGAATAAAAGACAAAAAACAAGGAAGTCAGCTTCAGGTTCAAGATGCCTTTAAAGAGAACATCAGGTTTAAGAAGACTAAACACAAAAATACTGTTTGCTACTGCCTCCCTTGAATAAGAAAGGCTTCTATATTCTATAGCCCAGGCCAAGTGGCTCAATTGGTGGGAGCATCATCCTGTACACCAAAAGGTTGTGGGTTCGATTCCCAGTCAGGGCACATACCTAGGTTGCAGGTTCGACTGGTCTGGGAATGCACAGGAGGCAACTGATCGATGTTTCTCTCTCCCTTCCTCTCTCTCTAGAATCGATAAAAATAGCCTTGAGTAAGGATTCAAAAAAAAAAAAAAGGCTTCTATATTTAACAATAAAAAGAAAATCTTAATGAAAATGAGTTTAAGAAAAATCTCTAAATCACTGGCAAATTCTTTTCATTATTAATTCAGCCCTTTACTTTTACTTCTCTAGCATCTTTTTTTATCTGTTTTGCTAGTATGAAATACTTAGCTTTGTTCTAATGATGAACAGAATACAGTATATTGAAGCATAGATAGGAAGAAAAAAAAAATAATCAACTTTCTACCACATTTTTAATTCCAGGATTTTTGTGTTGTGCTATATTCTTAAGGGCATTCAGAAAAAGATGAGTATAAAAGACTATAGAAAGAAAAAGATATGTTTTATAAATGAGGCTATCTTTACATTAATTCCTTTAGTTCTTATCCATCTATGACAAGAAATATGATATACCAGTCAACAAAATGATGTTAGGGAATTAAATTCAAAAGGTTCTTATCAAGCAAGAATCATCAAGGGGTACAGGGGTATTAAAATTAATGTGTGCAAGTATGTTGAGAAACAAGATATTTATTTGATCTCAAGATATCTCCCCATAAGACTTCCTATTTACAGAGAAAAAGAGTAATTTAACAGTATAGAAACCTGGCAGACACCTTCTTAATAAATGATCATGATATCATCACCAGTAATGGGACAAATCAATATTATGTACCTCATTCTATAATGCATTGATAAGGATATAACATCAATTCTGTGGTATGCCAAAAATGTATAATCTCAATCTGATTATGAAAGAACATCAGACACAGATTGAGAGACATTCTAACTAGTACTCCACAAATGACAAGGTCATGAAAGACAGAGAAGAACCAGCCCACATCGAAAGAGACTTAAGGTCACATGACAATTATACACAAATAAGATCCTAGATTGAATCCTGGACCAGAAAAAGGTCATTTAGTGGAATATTTACAGATTGGTTAGTATTACTGATTTCTATATTTGTCTTATGGTTATATAAAATATGAACATAGGGAACGCTGAATGAAGGTAATGGGAACTTTTTGCAACTTTTTGGTAGGTCAAATTATTTTAAAATAAAGTTAGAGGGGTTGAAAGCGGCCTAATATGTGGTGACGGAAGATGGTTTGACTCTGGGTGGTGGGCATGCAGAGCAATATACAGGTTTTGTATCAAAAAAATGTATACTTGAAACCTATATGATCCTATTAACCAATGTCACTCTAATAAATTTAATTTTAGAAAAAAGAAAGTTAAGATAAAAAACAGAGTTACGAATAAGGTACCATAGTTAACATACATATGGAGTATCTATTGAGAAGAAAAATAAATCTACATTTTTTTATTGATATGAAAAGTTCACTCCAATCTTTCTCTAAAAACTAATCTTAATGAAAATGAGAGTATCTTGCCATGTTCTGTACTAATATCAGTAATCAAATGGTGGTAATCTTGATTATGCTTATTTGGAAAATAGCTTTCTATACAGAGAACTGATTCAGAAGTATGTAAAAGATCAAAAGAGGAAATCTTGCCTACAAACAGAAAAACTGAATGATGTTTAAACAAGTATTATGGAAATTATCTTTAGACTACAGAAAGCATGTGATAGAATAGGTGGATAAAAAAAAGTCTTCAAATTTAATTTATCATGTGTGAATTTTCATTCCTGCATTATAAAAATGGAAGAAATCAAAATGTCTGTTCATTTGTTTCTTTAAAAAATTCCATAGGAAAAACAGTTGAGTGCCATAAATATCCCTCTTACATTTATTTTTAACTAAAAATCAAATGATAGAATTCCCAAATAATTTACCTACACTTACAAAATCAGTAACAAATATTCATAACCTGTTTGATTTTTAACATGAGAGGTTGGTATGTGTCATGTATTATGCATTTCGTATATATACTGCCTCATTCAATTCTCACAATAATTCTATAACAGCATACAATATTTTAATCACCACAATTTTGCTGATAAGGTAACTAAGGCACGAAGTAGTGAAGTAACTCACCTAAGAACACTTAAGTTGTATATGTACAGCAGAAAATTCAAAAAAAGTTTATTTCCTGGACTCTGAGTTTTAACTAATTTTATACTTTTCTAATCATAACAGTCTTTGTAATAAATATTTTCTTTTAAAATATTATAGAATGCTAGAATAAACACATTCTGCTTTAAGTAGAATTCTAAAATTCTTTCCTTCAATTTTTTTGTTGTTGTTAATCCTCAGCCAAGGATATTTTTTCCACTGATTGACTTGAGAGAGACACGTTGGTTGGTTGCCTCCCACATGGCCAATGCTCTAACCACTGAGCAACAGGCTAGGGCCCTTCAATTTCATTTAAACATAGATCACTTGACAGTCATTTGCTTTGCCATTTCTATCAACCTATGAAAGTCTGACAAGGCAATGAAACATAGAAGTAAAATGTAGCAAAACTCAGTATCAGCAACATAAATAATCTAGAAATAGACGTTTCTACTGAACCTGAAAAGCCTATATCTAAAGTATATTGAAATGATAATATGAAATCCCTCTCACATTTGAAGTACTAAAATTAAGAAAGATTCTAACTTCAATTTCTAGTTTACATATATATAAAAAATTTTCTATTCTTTCTTCAAAACTTGAATCAAATCTCTGAAACTGTCAAATGCAGTTAGTATTTTTAAGTTCTGATTTCTGCAGTTTTATGGTGGTCTATTTTCAAAGACATTCCTAAAAGAGCCAAAAATACCTTTCTTAATCTACCAATGTATGTTCAGAAATATTCCTAACAACCATTCTTTTCACCCCTTTGAAAAATCTTGTAGTCCCTAAAAGACTTTAATTTTTCTCCTCAGAATTTGACATCCCTTTTTGTACTTCCTTCTTTTTTCATTTCTCAAGTAAGTGTAACATAGGAAATGGATAAATGGGAGATGAGAATGTTCAATTGGCTCCTTTACTTTGTTAGCAACGTCAAGCTTTAACGCTAAAACATAAGAAACACAAAGTAAAGTTAGTAAAATGTTCTATGTTAATGGTAGCCAAAGCATAGGACAAACTCTAATTAGCTTCCCTATCTTTGAATGTTTACAGAGTTAACTAGTTTTTTCTATCCTGTTCAGGAATTTCTCCCAGGAAAATACTAACTCATGAAGTCTATCCCTAAGGTCTGCAAACCATTTACAATGACAGGGCCAATTAAATGAGGCTGCAAATACGTCAGTGCTATAATTCTGAAAATACGTTCTTCTCTGGCAGGTGGTTCACTTGGTATACACTCTCCATGACAACAACTATACTTTTATTTCTAATATAAACCAAATACTTAGGAAAATAGGATGGTACAGCAAAGAAGGAACTGTAAGAGTAGAATAAATGTAGAGACAGGCTCAAATTGAAGACTGTCATCACTTAACTGCATGACTAGAACATTTCTCATATATAAATGAAGTAGGTTAACATTTCCAAAACTGTTCCAAGGAACACTGATTCTGCAGAACATTAATAGGTGTTACAGGATCAAAAGAGTTGAAGCTAATAAATAAAACTGTCTCTCTTCTGCAGAATTTCTCAGTCTTTAATAAACTAAAATGCAATGTCAACCTCCAAGATGTATATAACAAAAAGCATTCCCCCAAACTCCTCGGCTATAGACCTAATTTTATTCACTTGATGAACTAACTAGAATTCTAAAAATCACTAGTTTTTAAACTTTTTATACTAGGTTTTAAAATCCAGCTCAATGAATTTTTAAAGCTTAAAAACGGGGCACTAACTCATTATCTTAATTAAAAACTAACTGATTAATTTCAGTTCCAAATGGGACTGAGTATGAAGCATATGATCCTAAGGGCATTATCCCACCTAAATAATGTATGAAAAATTTTAAAAATCACTTGATTAGGGAAATGGGTCTGTTTTGGAGTATTAACAAACTGCTACATGGCATTACATTCTTGTACTATTCCCCAGGGCTTAAGCACAAGGAACAACAACAGCCTGTAATTATTGGAATCGAGAGTCTACCCCCATCAAAAAAGAGAGGAAGGTGAACTCTGCAACTTTTGTGTCTGGAAATTTAATAATTCTGAAGCATTTCTCAAATAATTAGATATAGTATAGTCCTAGCAGCCCAGAATTCAGCAAAAGAATCCCTGATGACGCCATTACATGTAATAAATTCATTTTCTCTCATGCATCTATGCACTATTCTTAGGAGAACTGAGAAAGCAGTCACTCTTTTCCTGTATGGATTAATTTTCTTATGGAGCCCCAGGTAAGAAAGGCTATACCAAAATACCACAAAAACACAGAATCACTGGTTTAGAAGGCTAAATAAAGTATGTAGAAAGTCTCTGAATGTGTAGGCAAGCTTTTTCTTTTAATTAACAGTGCTCAAAAGAAAGGAATCATTCTCATCTGTCACAGTAATAAGAGCAGTCACCTTTACAAAACTAAGAACTGAGCTAGGTGCACTACATATTTTACCTACTTTAATGCTTCCAACAAAAGTACCAAAAGTAGCTCCCATTGAACAGGTAAGGAAATACCTGTTCATACCAAGAAAATACCTTGGAAACATTTACATTTACCAAGGTCATACAATGAAGTGGTCATATAAACAACATTAGATACCAGATAAATGCCAAGGCTAATGCTCATTAAACTTGAACTCATTATGCTCAATGCTCATTAATCTACAGCTTAATCAACTTATTAGAATAAAAAAGCTGTCATGCACACCACATATAGCATGACAACTAAGCATAATATAATTTGAATAATTCAGATATATCAACATCATATGATGCTTCAGGGTACCAGACAAAAATTATGACTTTTTGTATCCTTTGTACCTTTTCAGTGCTAACATACATAACAAGCGTTCAATAAATATTTCTTAAATAAGTCATCACAATGCCAGTAAAGGAGAAAAGTGCTAGGCTAACAGACAATTGTTTAAATTAGCCAAGGTAATTTTTCTAAAGTAATTTATATAGCTAGATTTAAAGATGCAGGCAACAAAATTGTTTAGGACATCATCAATTACTACCACATCTTCTCCACCCCTTTTAATGTTCTTCTATTACCTTTCAATTCTATGTTTCTCCTCCCCTACTCATGTGTTAAGCCTCTAACTCAAACAATTGGCATTAATGGCATTTACATAACATATTCAATAAGCTCAAATACAGTACAACTTGATTTCTGTTAGGCCTGTGTGTCCACTTGTTAAAAGCTTTTGTTTTTGCAAACTGGAGTAATTTCTTAATAAGTTAACTTAGTAGGATACTGATAGATTTTCATGAGCTAAGAATCTGAGTACAACTGGAAACACAACTAAACCTTTAAATATTAGAGAAAAAAACTCAACGTGGATCTTTTAGCCTGCCCGTTTTACAAAAAGTAACCCCTACTTTTAAAACACTCTCTTCAATTAGATTGCCTACATGGATTGAGGAAAATGGCAAATTTAAGCTATCAAAAGCATATCAACAATGGGGTGATAAGGACACATATGTAATACCTTAATCAATAAAGGGAAAAAAAGCATATCAATGAGTAAAATTTCTTGAATGCCATTAACTTACACAACTTGCAAAAATTACTTGGCTTTCAGTAACTTTTGGCTATTTATTATGGAACACGTGAATAAGATTCACGATACATTACTATTAAATAACTTAAACTGTTATGCCCTTTAAGATAGATCTTTACTGTTAACTACAATTAAAAAAAAATCCTAATTGCTTCTATACTTCCAATGTTTATAAATCAGGAAAAAATATAATGAAAATGAAGGAAAGCAGCTCTACTGTAAAAAGTTTGCATTAAAAGAATACCTAATGCAATTTCTTATATTAAAAAAATAAACTCCCTCTTCTATAACAATGAGTAAAAAGACAAGGCAAATCTTGGTTTTCAACTTTTATATAAAAGCATTCATATAAATTAGCATTTTATTGTTCCAATAAGCATACGATATAAATATAAGCTATAACCATTACAAATTAAAGATCTGAGTCATAAAATATGCTATTATGGTTCAAATGATTAAAGTGAGTTTTCTACTTTAAAAAGTATTATAATGTAATTTGATTATATTACACATTAATAAAATAACCTAAATATCAATAGCTTATAGTAAAAGCTCACTGACATTAATGGAAAGCTACCAATCTGATTTATTGAAATGTTCATGTCACAAAACTGTTATATTCATTTATTCTTCAGAAACTTTATTCCACCTAAGCAAATTTTCCAAATTTAAAGTTCATTCTTTCACAAAAATTTGGAAATTTTAATTTTCAAAATGTAATAAGAGAAAATAACTAAATTAAAATTGAAAGGATCATTAGGAACATTAGTCATTGCACAACTCTATACCAAGAACCAATTATGTCTATAGAGCCAAATGCCTGGTAGACTAATGACTGTTTCTTAATAGTTGCCAGTTGCCACCTCTTACTACTGCTTATCAGTGGGCCAGGACAATTACCAGAATGATTAAGAGTATAAGCTTTGGAATCAAATCACCTAGTGGAATACTAGCTCCATCATTTAGTAATTATGTGACCAAGTTACTTAATTTGGCAATATTTTACTGATAGTAATATTTCGGCCAATTATATAGTAAAAGAAATTTTAGAATTACCTGTCACATACTACTCAGCACCCCTATGGATTTATCATGAATCTTACATAAATTTACCAAAGAAGAGCTAAAGAGAATGCTAATTCAAATATTATGTATCTTCAATAAGCACTAAACATACTTGTTCCTAAAAGAATTGGGATGCAGCATCATAATTTATTATTATGGGGTGCAAGAACGGAGACATGAGCCCTAGCCGGTTTGGCACAGTAGATAGAGCATCAGCCTGCGGACCAAAGCGTCCCGGGTTCAATTCCAGTCAAGGGCCCATACCTTGATTTCAGATTCCCCTGGTCAGGGCTCATACAGGAGGCAACCAATCTATGTTTCTCTCACATTGATGTTTCTCTTTGTCTTTGTCTTTCCCTCTCTCTTCCACTCTCTCTAAAAGTCAATGGGAAAAATATCCTCTGGTGAGGATTAACAAAACAACAACAAATAAATAAAATACCTAGTTTGGACTTATCACATCTTTTCATGATCTTGATCCATCCTTTCTCCCTGGAACCTTACAACAGGTAAAAATTTCTAATAAAATATAACTGGTTGCACAAACATACAAATCCTGCTGTCATTTCAGAGAATAACTGGTAAATAATGTTTGGTAGATCCCCAAAGAGGAAAATAACACAATGATGATGAAGAAGAGCTTAGGAATCAGCCAAATCAGGAGTTCCAACCAAAGATAAGACAGGGCTCTATGCTCCACTCTAAAAGAGAAGTTAAGGCAATCTACAGTGATAAAGCCCTTTAAGAGAGGAAGAAAAGTCCCAGACTATTGATAGCTTATCAGCATCTGAGCAATGGACAACACAGTGCTATTGTCAAAACCAGAAATTTTTCTCAATTCACTTCAACCACCCTGAACCAAAGCAAAACTCTTAAAGAAGCAAAAATCAAGCAAAAAGATAACTTAAAAATAAGCTTCATTTTCCAAAATAAATTTGCTATTACAAGTTTCACTGAATACCATCTTTAAAAAGTAATTTTTAAAACGTAAGAGTATTTCCTCAATAGGACTAGAACCCTTCATTGCTGAAATAAAAGGACAAAACTAAGAAAAATTTAATTTAATATTAAACATAAGCAAAAACTTCCTTATGCAAGAAGGTGGTCTGAGTTATCCATTTCTTTAAAAAGAGATTAGCCGAAACCGGTTTGGCTCAGTGGATAGAGCGTCAGCCTGCGGACTGAAGGGTCCCAGGTTCGATTCCGGTCAAGGGCATGTATCTGGGTTGCGGGTACATCCCCAGTGGGGGGCGTGCAGGAGGCAGCTGATCGATGTTTCTCTCTCATCGATGTTTCTAACTCTATCTCTCTCCCTTCCTCTCTATAAAAAAATCAATAAAATATATTTTTTAAAAAAGATTAAAAACATCTGAAATAAGAGAAATCAGCTTCCCCTGATACAATTATTTGATTTACTGTGTTGAGAAAGATAATTTTAAAAATATATCAAAGAAAATATTGGAGAATACTATGTAAATTAATTATCTACAAAAGACCTTGTAAAGAGTAACTAAGATGTCATTTATTCATCAGTCATTTCACTAAAAATAAAATTACTTATACTTACTTAAATTTTAGCATCTATTAAGGACTTAAAATTTTACTACTGAAAGTATCCTCAGCAATTTCTATTTGTAGAGAACTAGCTTTTATTTATAACATGTTATTAATTTCTTACAGAATAACCTCATTAGCCTGTAAGCTGAAAAAATGTGAAGCACTTATTTTACAATAGGAAAAAAGCAATATGGAGCAGTAAAGTGATTTGTCAACATTTAAATGATACAGTGGAGTCAGATATGACTGAAAAGATACTCTTTATATTTTCCCATAGCTCAACCAATACTACTATCTGGAATCTGTTATGTTCATGCTTCCTTAAAGTAATATACCAAACATAATCTAAAATTCAACTGGTGAACATTCAATACCGTATCATGTGTGTGTGTGTGTGTGTGTGTGTGTGTGTGTGTGTGTGTGTGTGTGTGTGTGTGTGTGTTTTAATTTCTAAATCCTACCTTGATGTCAGGCTATACAACTGATACTTTCCTAATGTTACCTTTACATGTCTCAGAATCCCATTTTACTTTCCTTCCTCTCCTTCATCTGCTTTGAGATGATAAAGCTAACAAATCTAAGACTTAAAAAGAAAAAAGTCTAAAAAAAGGCCAGAAATGCTATGTAAAACTATCCATTCTCACAAAAAAATTCCACATGGCTTTATTTTGTGACAACAATTTCAAGCAGTTTTGGAAGCTTTTACATTCCAGAGCTGTGTTCCAAAGGATTAGATTACCAGTGTTCAACTTCTGTATAAGTGGAGTGTTACCATATGTGGACTGGGTCCTTACCTCTTTTAGCTTTCCTAATGAGGCCAAGGTCACTAGTTTAAAGCATTAGCTCAGATTGCAACCACAAAGAGAATGTGCCTCTATTCCTACCGCTGACAGAAGAGGAATTACTGAGTTCTCATTCCCCATATTAAGGAAGCAACTAGACATTCCAAGTAAAGTCACCACTTTCCTAAAACACAGTAGTGAACTAGCCACTACCAGCACAAAACCTAAAAGGGGCCTCCATTCCATATCCAACTAAGTCCAGACTTCTCAATCTTGCCTTTAGGCTTTTCAAAGCAAGCCTTATCTTCTATATTCCTATATATAGACACTATCTCCTACCAACTTAGACTAAGTCCTAAGTTCTTTTCTATAAGTACTCCCTGTACCTTGAACCTTTTTATGTGTTTTCTCTACTAAAATGACTTACTGATCCCCCACAGCAATCAAACTCCTCTCAAATGTCACCTTCTCAAAAGCATGTGATCTTCACTTCTAAATCCCAATACAGCTATATTAGTATCCCTTAAAATTTACCATATCCTACTTAGTCATACTTTTCCCATTTGTTGGGTTTCTATCCTGTCATTCCCTAAAATATTTCAAGCAGCTTACAAAAATAAATATAATTGTTACAAGAGGAAATAAATTATAAGTAGGTGAAAAAACTAAAGCAAAGGACCAAAATCAATAGAAGAATAATATATGGAACTTGTTACCTGTTATCTTTTTCTATGTATATGTATGCATATTATATATGTACATGTACACACACACACTTATCCTTGAGTTCAACTGTAGGTTCTCCTTAAGGACAGATAGGTCAAGTGGGTACTAAAATTATCAGGAGGAATCACTTTGTAAATTATGTAAATGTTTCACCACTATGATGGACATCTGAAACTAATATTGAATGTCAACTGTAATTCAAAAACACATTTTTTTAAAGTATTTTTTTAATTAAAAATAAAAGGATAAAGATAGTGCTGTGCATATAACCATTAAATAAGTTACATACTTTCAAATACCTAGGAGACTTTGGAATCTAAGGGCAATTCAAAATGTGCTTTTAAAAAATTATATTCCTTTAAATGTACACATTGTCAAAATTTAAAAATGACAAGCTGTAAAAAAAAAAAAAAAAGGCACCAATATATAAAGAAGTAAGTTTTGTGGCACTTTAATGTCAATAAATAAACAAATTACTCACATTTAGTGACAATGATAGTATTAATGCTTTTCACATTTTAAATAAATCTATACCATTTCCTTTTTGATAGATACCTAGGAGTCCTCAGGAAAAAAATAATTCCTCCTCTCTCCATTATCTGGAAGAGACTGGCAATAGAATCCAGCTGTATGAAAAGAAAGCAGGCAAAGGTGTCTATGACCACTAAATGTAAAGAACCCACCCTAAAATATTAGTTCACATTCACTTGGATTTCTTTTTACTACTATATATATTTGGGGCACATTTACTTTGGATTAGGTACAGAAAAACCCTATGAAAATATTAAATGGCCAAAAAAATCCTACCTGAAGTTTATAACCACTTATCCTTCACACCTTTAAAACCATAGCTGTAGATAATAGCTTTTCTGGAAAATTGAGTTATATATTTTTCTTTCTTAAAATGAGAAGAGAAACACATTGCTTTAAGGAAGAAGCTGCGAAAGTGAATACAGAAAGAATTTTTATAAATTGAGAAATTGGCTAACCAAAGGGTTCCTGTACCAAATCATTTTACAGTGGAAATCACTATCCCCCTAATTTACTTCATTCATTAATAACAGAAAAACATAATTTCCTAACTGGTCTTTTCCTGTTTCTAGGTGTACCCCTACTCCAGCACAAACTACAGATTCCTTTTATACCAATCTTCCTCGAACATCATTTAGTCAACAAGAGTTAAGGGCCAAATCACTGCCCAATTCAATCTTTAGTCACTGCCTATCACTTCCTGAGACCAACTTAGTAAATACAACTGTTGCTTTACTGATGCCCAGAATGTTTTTCTTACTTCCTCCCACTTTTGTCCCTATTCTCCTGCCTGAAACATTCTTCTTCAACCCAAAACTTTCAAAATGTCAGTTCAAATAACACTGCTTTCCTAACCAATCAAAGGTGAATTTTATCCTATCTGTGAACTTTGAATGCAATTCCTAATGCCATTTTGGAGACTACAGTTCCAATTCCAATCTAAGAAACATTTTATAGTACTATGTCTGAGAATTCACTTAGCCTCTCTAAACTTATTCCTCCATCTATCATATAAACCAAGGGTTGAATGAGATCTCAAGATTTCTAGCTCTAGTCACTTAATTTCATATTTCATGTAGTTTAAAACTGTTATTTTGCATTTGCAGAATCATATAATTTTCCCACATATATGTTGTATATACTCCCTTTGAGGACAAGAATTGTGTTTGATTGAAGTTTTACTAGATATAATGATTTACACCCACTTAATATACCCATTTGATAGATCAGTGAAGGGGAGACAGAGAGAATCTATATATATAAAAGCCTAAGCGATTGAACGACCAGCCGACCGGTGCTGTGATACACACTGACGACCAGGGGGCAGATGCTCAACGCAGGAGCTGCCCCCTGGTGGTCAGTGCGCTCCCACAGAGGGAGTGCCGCTCAGCTGACTGACCCGGCAGCCCACCAGCCTGGTGACAGCCACTCACTCCCTCAATAGTCCTGCAGGTCTAATCTCTGGAGAACAGGCCAGGCACCAACGGACCAGTGCTGTTGGCATGATCCTGACAGCGCCACCAGCCTCCTGGAAGTTGTCCTTGGGCACTGTGGCCACTTCCCCTCCCTAGACGCTCAGCAAGGAAGAAACGATATAAAAGCGACCATCAGGTGGCTCCCAACAACCGGGGTGAACTAAGTGGGATGGATCCAATCCCGGGCCAGCAAGGGCATCCCACCACCCGCCCAGAAGGCCAATCACGTCCTGCCCTCCCCACCCCCCTCAGGACGGGCACCAGATGCAGGGCTCATGGCTGGCGAGCGCCACTGCAGCAGTGGTGAGAGCCTCTTCCGATCAGGACTGACTGGACACAAGCCCACAGCAGGTGCAGTGGGGCCGGAATGAGCAGAAGAAGCAGGCGGAGCTGGACTGCTGGTTTCGGCCCAATCCCCACAGGCCACGCCGAGGGACCCCAACCGTACACGAATTCATGAACTGGGCCTCTAGTTTATATAATAGGTACAATATCATATCTGGAAAGAACTGAATCTTACTTCTTGTCTATCAAAACGGCTGTGCCATTTTGTGTATTGATAACAGGATGGCAAAGTATTTGGCAGTATTAATCTCCCTATGTTGGATGTTTGTAGGGTTTTTCTCTGCTACATGTCTAAATTCACTTATTCAAGAAATATTTCAGAAAATACTATGAACCAAGCACTATGGCATGAAGTGGAAATACAGATGTAAACTAGATGAGTAAGGTCCTTGCTCTCATGGAGTTTATATTCTTGAGTACAAGAACAAGATTAGCATCCCCACCCAAATTTCCAAGATAAAAACAATAGTATTTAAGGATATAATGGGATAAGAAATATTTGCAGTCCCCAGTGCCTTCCAATGCATTTCAGTTGACTGAGGAAACAAAAGAATGCCTTGGTTCTAATCATGTGCTACAGAGGCAACAGACCACAAAAGTTAAGATCACAAACACAGAACTTAAATTCCAACTTAAGTCCCAGCCCTCACCTAGTAGCTATGTGACCTTGAATAAGTTACTTAATCTCTGTATTCTTCAGTTTCTTGCCTGCAAAATGGGGATAAATAATGGTACTTAATAAATAATAAATAAGGCTGTCCTAAGAATTAAGTTCATATATGTAAAGTGAATATAAGTACTATAATTTCAACTACTCCTACCACTATTACTATTATTACTAAACTGGTGTAGAGTCTGTCTATGAACAAGCTAAAATCAGTACATAACACAGAACAGCAACTCACTGATCAAATAAATGAACCAAAGACTCAATTTCTTCCTCTGTGAAAAACGAACAAAAGCATCTCACTAACTTTTAAGACTGCTAGGACGCAAGAGGACATAATCTATTTCAAAATGCTTTATTAAAACAACACCCTAAAATCACAGAAGAATAAGGTTTTCATTACTATCACCCCTAGACATAATAGCAAAAATGCAATGCTAGACATTATTTCCATTGTACATTTATACCTTCCAAGTATTCCTATTCCTAACAAGTCCAATATGTTGTCTGTTTCCATGTGACTAAAGTCTAAGAAAGATACTAAGAAAGCCTAATAACCGAAGAAATTTCTAACAAGTCCAATATGCTGTTTGTTACCATGTGATTATATACTAAGAAAGCCTAATAACCTAAGAATATAGATAACTAGATGAGCTGGGAGAAAATGATGTTTCGTAACAGTAAGCAATTTTAAAATCAGTCCATCTACAATTTACTCAGAAAAAGAATACTCAGGGATATACACAGGGTATCAGGAGTTCCAACCTGAGAAGTGAACCGATACACAAAAATAATCTGGGAGACCTGGAAAAATAATAAGTTTCTGTCCTAAGAAGTGTAACTCCTTATGGCTCCAAGGATGAGAAAGAGCAATACCATTCACCATGATCTAAAGTTAATACTCAATAAAAATCAAGCCACAGTACATCTTCTCCTCAGTCAACACAAACATGGTTTTGTCCAGACAATCAAATTTAACACTATGTCCACAAAAAGTATAAGAAAACCTTCAGGGACTCTCAGAACTAGCCTCTGAGGATCACTGCACTACCACATCAGATTCTACATTTTCCCTTCCCTAAAGGCCTCATCTTTTAGTGCGTTTTACTCCCGTTTAATGCCCATCTATAATCAATAAAATCTATTGCTAATTCTGATCACTGCCAAACCTTTTTCATGGTTCCTCTACTTTAACATAATCCAATATTTTCTGGTTTAATAACAAGTAACTACAATAATCTAAGTAAAATAGATCAGCTAGGAATTTTAAACAATTAACTCAAAGGTTACTGTTTAATAAAGAAAACTCTCTTAACACAAAAAGTGTCATTTTATAAGCTAAATGTTTATATTTTCAACAACTGAAACTGCACCAAAGAATTTCCAAGGTAGCACTTAGATATTTAAGAATCATTATATGCTAAATAGCTGACCCAGTCAAAAGTAGGTAAAGAATACTGACACTTTAATTTTAAAATAAATGGGCTTCTATATTATTTTGTTTTGTTCAAGCTGGAGAAATTTCATTGGCATAAACATCAGTAAAATACAAGACTAGCATAAACATAAAACAAAATGCTTGTTAAAAGCAGCAACTTCACATTGATTTTTTTGGCTCACATACAGCCAAAAGTAATCAATTAATTCTCAATAATCTCTATTAAAGGAAAAAATAGTAGTATCACATGATCATATATAAAGAACTTATTTACCTTTCAAATATGTCACAACAGTATTTTAAAACAATAAGTTGCCCTTCTCTTATGCCAATATTAAAAATATTTTTCTTCATTTATTCATGAATAAATGAGTACCTACTGTAAGTACCTACAGTCTGAAATATAGTTTAGCTATATAGTAGCAAACCAAACATCCCCATCCTGAAGCTTAACATCATCAAGCAGATAATCATGAAAAAAAACAAAAATTATAAACTATTGCCTTGACCAAAGGGCTCAGTTTTTGGACGGCTGTCCCATACACCAAAAGGTAGCGGGCTGAATAGCCGGTCAGGGCACATACCTAGATTACAGGTTCAATCTCCAGTTGGGGAGATTATGTGAGGTAATGTATGGATTTCTCTCTCTTACGTCAATGTTTCTCTCCCCACCCCTGCCTTCCTCTCTCTCTAAAATCAATAAAAACATATACTCAGGTAAAGATTAAAATTTTTTTAATTAAAAAAATTACAAACTAAAATAAACATTGAACAATATTAACAAAAAACCTCAACTCAGATTGGTAGGTTAGAGAAGGCCTCTCAAAAAAGTGACAGTTAAGCTTTAAGAAGGAATAAAGGGGACATGATATAGGGGATGTTAAGGTACGGAACAGAATGTGCCAAAGCCTAGAAGAAAAAGTAAGAATACATGCAACTTAAGGAACTGAAGGACAGCAGTGGGAATGCAGAAAGTATTGGAGAAAATGACACATAAGGCCAGAAGTGAACAAAAACAAAAGGTATTTCCTTAAAAGAAATGGAAGGCTTTAAAGGGTTTTGGATGAGTGATCTGAAAAGATTTCCATTTTAAGAATATCATTTTGACTACAAGATAAAAATATTAGAAAAAGGCAACAATGTTTGCAGAATGCCAGTGAGAGGCCTTTACAGAGTAAGATATTAAAACGAGGATGACTAAAGGAAAAAATTTGAGAAGTTAGGTAAAGTTTATGATCTGTTGAGACTGAGGCCTACAAGAATGCAAGCAGATATAGTATAAAGGCAGACATCTATCAATCAGTCAAAGCTAAGAGGAGAAGTGCGGGCTAATGATATGCATTCAGGAGTTGAAAAGCATACAGACTGTATTTAAAGCTATAGAACAGATGATTACCTGGGTAAAGGCAGTGGGAAAGAACTCAGAAACCCGAAGAAGCTCCAACACTGAGTCTGATGAAGGAAGTGAATCTGAAGGAGACTGAAAAGAAATGGCCAGAAACGTGGGAAAAAACTAAGGATATCATGGAAAGCAAGAGTGTTTCAGGAAGGAAATAAAACAAAGGTCAATTTGGCCTAATGTCACCAAAAAGTCAAGATTTCCAGGTCAAACTGACTTGTAACAACAACAAATATAAGGGAATGTAGGGGAGTGGGAAGAGACACAGACAGATGATGAGGAGGAGGACATTTTAATATATGTGACCCAGAAAAAAAATCATTATAAAATCTAAAACTCATAAATATTTCTTTAAAATAATGTAAACAGCCCTGGCAAGTGTGCCTCTGTCAGTTTGGTTTCGTCTGTGCACTGAAAGGTTGCTGGTTAGATTCCCAGTCAGGGCACATGCCTGGGTTACGGGCTCAATGATCCTCCAACCTCCTTCCCCACCCCCCAAAGTAGGGTTGTGCATGAGGCAGCTGATCTGTTTCTCTCTCACATCCATTTTTCTTTCTTTCTCTCTCCCTTCCTTTCTCTAAAAAACAATTTTAAAAAACCTTTTTTAAAATAATAAAAATAAAATGTAAACATTCCTTAAATTTTTTCCCTCATGCAATCTTTCAATAAGCCTTTAAAGCATATTCTTACCATGACATAGTCAACCCTAACAACACAGTGACATGGAAAAAAACCACTAGGATGCTAATATTGCAGGATCAGAACAGATCATGCTTTGCAGTTTCATATTTTTAAAACAATCTTTCTAAACAATAAATATAATTGTTTTGCAATTCTGAAGCCGTATTACAAAGACTGAATTCAAATTATTAGACAATTAAAATGATTTTCCTGAAAAGATAATTTTCATGTAACTTTCTAAAGATATAAAATTTAACATTAATTCATTTAACATTCGAATTTCTACTGCATCCAGGTATACCACTGTGATGACTTTACCCACTTTTTCTTGCCAAGAGCTCACAGGTAAATGTTGGTATGCTCTGTAACAATTTCCATTACTTGTACTAATACACACATCAATGAAGCCTCCCTTTTTTTCATGTTTTCAGCCACTCTATTATTTATGGGCATCAGCATTACCTCTTCTTGTCTTTCTGAGTAGCAGAATCAGCACTAGATTTTTATTTTTTTTAAAAATGGCTTTTTATCCTAGCTCTGCTTTACTGCTATGTGTATAATCTCAGACAACTCCCTTGACCTCTCTAATAAACAAAATAAGCTTCAGTTTATTCACTAGTAAAATAGAAAAAATTTAATTCATAAGGCTGTTGAGATGGTTAAATGTGACAATAAATATTAACTGAATCTAACTCTAACATTTTAATCACTTCTGTGAATTGAAGTATTATTCTTATTTCTGTTAGATACTAGCCAAGCAATTCCACTCTTAAAATTCACATTATAAATTTTATAGCTCAAATCTTGGAGCAAATACTTTATTAAAATTCACGAAGTTCTTACATTTAATAATGTAAGACACTGTTAAGACAGGTGTGAATAGTAAACACATATATTTTTACACTACTTTCCTAAAAATCCCACAAAAGTGTCAAAAGGGATATTTTTTTAACATATAAAGATACAAGGTCACAAAAAACTAAGAAAACAATAGCAACAAAAATTTGAAAGCTGGAAAACAGATGGCTGAGTGACAAATGACTTAGCAAAACACTAGGAAATCAAATCTCTAGCCAATAGTGGAGAAAACTAAGAATAAGCCCAATTTAAACTGTAAAATCCCCAAAAGATTCAGGAATTGGCAGTTCCACATAACATCTGATGTGGGATGAGAGAGTGCTAAAATAAGGACAATAGTTTAAGTCTCTTTAATTAACAAGCCCCACAGATCCCAAATGCCCCTCTCCAACGCAAACAAAACAAAAAAAATGAAAATACATTCTCTGGAGAATATGAAACACAAGATCCCAAGACTCAGGAAATCAGGCATAGGAGTAGGCAGGAGAGCATTATTGAAAACAGAGTGAAGAAACATTTATGAGGATGCTAAGACTCCTCAAGACTCTACCCCATTCTTCTGTCCTCTTCCCCCAAAATGTAGGTAAGGCCTTCATGCAAGAAATCAAGAGCCTTCTATAGGGAATCTAATCTAAGCAGCTAGGAGGAAAGACCTGAAGACACTGATATCAAAAGTCAAACAATCCAGCCTGGTTTACCACACAGTGAAGTTAAAAAAAGACTTTCTAATCAGCATTTTTTCCCCTTCTCTTACACAAACCACCAACCACCTAAGGAAAGGCTTTAACTTAAAAATAAAGACCAAAACAAATAAAAACTAAAAAAAAAAAAAAAAAGGCAGAAAGAACGAAAGAAAACTGGAAGATACATTACACAGGGAGGAAAAAAAAATCCTTAAAAAAATACACCTATCATTTATATATTCATTATATTAGAGAAAGTACTATCGTTTTTAGAACAGGATACTATTTAAAAGGAACAAAGACAAAAACAAAAGCTCTTGGAATTTAAATATATAATAAAGGAAAACTCAATAGAAGTAGAGCAAAAAATAAGAGAGATGAAAAATAGGAAAGAAAATTCGCAGACTGGTCAAGAAGGTCCATTAATTATCCCAATAAGAGGAGTTTGAGAAAGGAAAAAATAAGAGGAGAAGGGAAAAAATGGAAAGAATCATTCAACCTCACTGAAGAAAATAATCCCAGGATTAAAAAGATGCTTCAGACTGAAAGGTCAAGTACTCAGCACCATGGATGAAAAGAGACCCACACTAGAACATTCTTGTAAAATTTCAGAACTCTGGAAACAAGTACAATCTTTAGAGCTTTCAGAGATTTCAATAATGAGAGAGGAAGGAAGGAGAGGGAACAAGGGGAAAAAAAGGAAAAACAAAACACATACAGGTCACACACTATATATAGGAGGAATCAAAATGGCTTCAAACTCCTCAAAAGCAATTTGGAAGCTAAATATCAACGGAACAAAATTATAAAATAACACAATTTCCCATCTGGTATTCTTTACCTAACCAAAGAATAAAATAAGTGTTAAAGTAAACTAAAGCAATTTTAAAACATCAAGTAAACCAAAAATAAACACTACATGGGACACAGGAAAAATAGAGATCCAACCACAGAAGAAAATGAAGGGAATCCCATGATAAAAGTTGTGTACCAAATCCACAGGGTGATGGATCCATAATGGAGGTCAGAGGGATTGGAGAGACTTCCTCAGGAAGATAAAAGTGATAACAATACCTGATATGTCTCAACATCTTGAAAGGCATCTGATGGAAAGCTGAATTAGTCAATACTATTGATATACAGATATATAACTAAGAATTCCTTATTAGCTCTTTAGTCTCCTACACTTAAATACAGACAACCAAGAATTACTGGACACCTAATAAAAGGCTCTTATCACAAAAGGTGAAGCCCAAAACATACAAAAATGGGCAAAAGGCACTTGAAGGAAACAGACTATGCTGATACAGGAAATCTTGGCTGGAGGGGAAGGGGAGGAAAAACTCACAAACAGTTCTATATGCTGAAGAGTACATTGAAATATATATACTACATATACTAGTATACTATATTTACTAGACAGCTGGGATGGGATGAAAGAAGGCAGGCAAGTGCAGGGCATTGTACAGGACAGGAAAAGTAATCATGTTTTACAGGCATATTAAATAATCAACAGTGATATAATCATCATAACTATTAAGAGGAAGGAATACTGCTAAGTACGTGATGACAACAAAGTGAAATCTTCAGTTTTCTACCCAAGAAGTTAATAAGGCCAAAAACCAAAGAACTATTTTACTTAACACATACTTATTTAGGACATATGAGTTAGACACAGTTCTAAGGGCTTTCCAAATTCCTTTAATTCGTATAACAAACCTACGAATTAGGTACAACTAATCCCTATTTTTTAAAATGAGTAAATTGAGACACAGAGTTTAAGTAATCCAACGTTACATAAAACTAGTAATTGACAAACCTAAGCAGTCTAATTCCAGAGTCCATGCTTGTAACCAATACAAGTTATTTAGAGACTACAAGGTATTATCACAATAATCACTTCTAGAAGGTGAAAGTGATTGCTTCTGGAAAAGGGAAAATGGAAAGGAAGGGGGCAGGAAGTTTTTGTTTTGATAGCCATGTAAATTATTTGACTCTTTGCGTGGGTACACCCTAAATAAAATTAAAACTTATAATTTAGTATTTCACAGTTAGTGTATTTAGCTGATGCTACCATCCTCTAAAATAGGCAAAATGAATATAACCCCTATTTTATAAATAATTCTCATTTATTTTTAATAAATATTTGAGGGCCTACTGTATAACAAGCATTATATTTAGAAGGTCAATATCAATTCACCTCAAGGAATGGTGAGGTAAAAGAGGTACAAAAAGCAAATCTTTTTCATTTCTTTTCAATTCGTTGCATAAATTATATGATCCTGCATCTCTGACATGACAGTATAAAATTTAAATCATGATAGAAAAGGCATAGAAAGGTCTGCTCATTAATTTGTTCAAAAAATATTTAGTTCTTGCCAAGGAACTCAGTCTTGTGGGAAAGATGAGAAAACATAAATTGAATGTGTGTAGTACCTATATAGAAGAACACCAAAAAGTGCTAAGGAAACAACATTCCTTGGGTAAAGAGAATGCTTCAGAGGGAACATCTGAGCTGTCTTTAGAATGAATAGAAGTTTGAATAATTTCACATAAGAGGCTATACTAATAATGAGAAAACACAAAAAAAATATGTATCAGTGTCAAATACCTCTATCTTTCCCTGTGTTGAAAAGGTAAGTTCATGCCAAAGACTAAAATAAGAAATTAAGACCTTTTTAAAATGAGAATTACTTTAAAAACAAGATATGTAATCTTACTGTCTGATCCATGTTTCTAATGTTTATAGTCTCTCCTAGCAACCAAAAAGCATTGCCACATGTCTAATAAACATTTTAAAATTTAAAGTATTAAAAGTGTTATTACAAAAGATTACTGAAGAATAACTACCCTTGATTTGTCCTACCACCCAAAAGTTTGTTAACATGTTTTTTAAGTCATAATATTTAAATTACAATGTACCCCTTTTTTCCATGAGAGACAAACAGGTGACCAAGCCCAGAATACGCAAGTGACACCGAAACTAATGAGAAGAAAAGAGAAAAATCATTTTTTAAGTCACTATCACTTTTTTCTCTTGTAGATATTCTCAAATTTCTTTCCAAGTGCAATTTAAATAAAACATTTCTTCTTCCCAACTACAGTGACAAAAGAAATAATCTGTAGCCAAACACAATAAAGAAAATAATATATATATTTATCCTTTCTGACCTTTAGAGTATTTTAGGGATGAAACATTTTATTTTTCAGAATTTAAAAAATAAATAACTTTGAAAGAAAAATGTTCCAGGTTTGATGACTTCATTTTGATGTTAACAAAAGCTCAAATATGTAGTAAATTCAAATCAGTCAACTCAAGTTACAAAATTTACCATAACAATATTTAAGTTACCAATATTTAATCAGATTTCTCAGTATCTCTTTATGTCCCTTTAATTCCAAACCTTTCTATACATAATTTGTGCCTAATTAATCTTTATCCAGCTACTAAATGGAAAAACTAATTTTGTACTAATACCTTAAACTGGGACTCTAACCCTACAGTTAAAAACCTAGTAGTTGAAGGTAGCAACATCTGACTTTAATTGTCTGGAACAGCAATTTGTGGGAAGCTCTATCATGCCCCACCACCAGGAGGAAAAAAAGGGAAAGTCATGCCAGGAGACCACAAATGCTAATTAACAAAAATCATGGCAGGTTTGAATTCAAAATACAGTATGTGATTTTCATTTATATATTTCACCGGTCTTCCATTTCTCTAAATTTACCACCCATATAATACATCTGGTTTTATAGGGACTTCACCCTTTAGATTTAGAAAACATTAATATTTGGGGCAAATAATTCTTTAAAATTATAGGTGGATATTAGCAACTACAGATGAGTATTAGCATATGATAAAATTAAAAGTTTAACAACAATTATAATAGGCTATTAAGAAAACTACCTCCTACAAAAGATCTACCTTTTAAAATGCAGTTTTGTATATGGAATACATTTGGTTAGATAACAATATTTTAATTATATGAGTATTAGAAAAATAATAAAAATGTTGAAAATAAGATTTTAAATTATTTCAATAAACCATGGCTTTACCTTCTTTTAAGTAACTAAAATATCATGAAAACCTGACTGAAACACTCGGTCTTTTTCTAAAACTGCAATCTTTTGAAATATCCCCAATTCTTCCAAAGTGAAAACCCCAAATATACATTTAGGATATAAATGTTCCAACTAGCTTAATGAAAATTCAATCACAAAAACCTCTGACTAAAACTAAGATAATTAAATGTCTTTCAAGCTTACAGTTCCACAGTGAAAATGTATAGCCTTTGTCATAACTCCTTTGATATTATTTTGATCAAGTTAGTCAGACTGGCAAATCTGTGAAAATATTTCTTTAAAGTCAACTTA
This sequence comes from Corynorhinus townsendii, assembly GCA_026230045.1. Lineage (NCBI taxonomy): Eukaryota > Metazoa > Chordata > Mammalia > Chiroptera > Vespertilionidae > Corynorhinus > Corynorhinus townsendii. The sequence goes on from JAPDVU010000003.1 coordinate 88,208,833, forward strand.
GTTTACAGCAATTTAGAATCATGAGAGATTTCACAACTTTTCTGGCTAGTGGGCTTTAAAGACATAATTTAATTCAGTAAGTGTGATTAGCACATTAGTTCCAATTCAATTAAGAAAACACTAGTTTAATAATATATTTTAGGCTTTATGGGGGTTTTTTATAAGGAAAAAAGTAACAGGTGGAATAGATTAGCAAAACGAAGTCCTATTCCCTTGTCTCTAAATTCAACCCCCCAAGACTTACTTTATCTTAAAATGGCTACCTCGATCTAGTATGCAAAAGCAAAAATGTACAGCATACTACCATCAAAAATAAATCTGGCTATTTTGACAGTGTATGCCCTCCTCCCCCAGCAAAAAAAAACTTTTGAAGATTCCCATTCTTCCGTCACTGTTCAGACAAAACGAGCATTAAATAAGTACACAAAGTTGATTAATTACAGTATGAAAGCAATCTATATAACCCAGATCAAGTCATCTTTCCTATAATGTCTGGCTAGGAAAAGCAGGTAACAGTATCTTTCACAGACTAAGATAAAGTAGAACTGAAAAGGATTGTCCAGTCTAGTAAGGGAGAAACTAATGTGGGAACCACACTCCTCCCAAGAGAAGATGGTAAGGATTTTAGTAATTCAAAAGAATAGATGAACTGTTATATGGGTTAGCAAATGTTAAGTTTCTGTTCATAATCTTTAAAAAAGCATTTTATAAATAAAAACCACTTAGTGCTCCCAAACCTATTCTTAATGCTCAATAACTATTCTTTCAAATAATGTTTACATATTACTTGCACCATTTCCACTCTGAAACCATTCCATAACACTCTTGCTCTAGAAAACATCACAAAAATGAATTTTCACATACAAAGGTGAAAAAAAATGCTTTAGCTAATTTGTGCATATATATACATAGCTACTAAATAAACTCTGAATCTGTTGAATGTCTGCAGAAATAGGGCATGATCTTACCTCTCATCCTCTCCATCCACCAGGGGTGTCGTCAGCGGTAGCACCTTCAACGGGAAAAGAGAAGCAGAGGCTGCTAGGCTGCTGCTACTCCCATCTGAAACTGCTGACATTCCCCCACTGTCACCACTGATAGTCTGAGGTAAGCCAACTAAAGAGGGTTCCGCTGGGCGCCTGGCATCTTCAATTTGGCTTCCAATTGCCTGAGCTAATGATTGTGCAGAGAACTGAGAACTTAGTGATATCTGTTGTGCCAAAGGCAAATTTATATTAGTTGCTATCAAGGGAGGTTGACTAACACTTTGAACCACACTACCATTTTGAGTGGCAGGGGTTTGTGCTATATTCTGTGGTGGAACCAAGTTTGTTGGAACAGAAGGCATTGCAGAAGGACCAGCTGAACTAACCTGATTTGTAACAGAAATACTACTAGCAGAGGGTACAGGACTAACTGCAGGCAACTGCTGTGAGACAACTCCTTGAGCTACTGATTCTACTCCTTGTGGCTGGGGAGGCACAGTTAACAATGTACTTTGGGGTGCAATGACCAATTGTTGAGGAAGGCTTGAAGCACTAGTTTGAATTCCCTGATGAATAACCGCAGTTTGAGCAGGTGGAATTATTTGTGAAGATGGAGGAGCACCTTGCTGAACTGAAGGTGTGACTTGGGAAGAGACCTGCTGCATTGCGGTGGGTACGTTTGCTTGTTGAACAATATTTGCAACTTGACTGCCAGTAGGTACAGCAGATACTGCTGTTTGAACCTGGCCAACAGGCTGGCCAGATGCCCCTGCAGGTTGTGCTTGGACTGCTGGGGGCTGCACTGGCAACTGGATACTCTGTGGCTGAACCATAGGAATCAACGTGGTTCCTCCTCCCACTCCTGCAGAACTGGGCTGACCAGAGGGCACTGCTGTTTGAAGAATCGGCTGCTGCTGTACATACTCCAAAGTAGGAATTTGAGTCACTGGTTTACCATGACCTGGGGCGATCTGTGTGGAAACAATCGATTGTTGTCCATATTGTAACTGCTGGGGTGGTGCCCCTGGAAGGGGGGCTTGCACAGGAGGAGCCGTCTGAGAATATGGCAGTTGGGGTTGAGCCAAACTAGAAATGGAAGGCTGCTGACCTAGAGCTGAAGTTCCCCCAACATTAACAGGTGATGGTTGGATACCAGTTGCAGCATTAGTGGCTTGTAGAGGTACTGGTTGAACACCTTGCTTTTGTTGATAGCTCAGTTCTTGAGACTGTAATTGTACTTGTGAAATCTGTGACTGAGAAACATTCTGTGATATACTAACTGCCGGAATACTCTGTGGACCAGTGCTACTGAAATCCATCTGCTGAAGGCCCACACCTTGAAGAGTTGGTTGTGGCTGCTGCTGTTGCTGCACCACCACAGTAGGGGCTCCCATCTCTCCACTTCCCACACTTTCTGTGTAGTGACTTAGTGTGCTGACACTACTGCTCACTGAACTCCCACTAGTGCTCTCCCTCTCAGAAGTCACTTCTATTGGGTTTTGTTTTACAGTTTCCACCACTTTATTTATAACCACACCTTCTGTAACAGGTACAGCATTTTCTTTTTCATAGAACTCAGTGCAAGTCCATCTGCCTTTCTTAAAGGGTTCAGAACTAGCATCTAACTTCACAACTCTGAACCTTGAAGTGTTAACTGTTGGTTGTTGCTGCTGACTTGAAATTGATCCCACAGTCATCCCTGCAGCTGCATTAGGGACACTGTTAACAGCCGAGGAAGAAATAGTACCATTGCCCATGCCACTTAAGATATTCACATTAACACTGCTGTGAACTCCAGGCCCAACACTCCCGCTAACAGCACTAGGAATATTGCTTGTATTTATATTAGCATTATCAAGCATGCTGCTTGTCACATTAGGATTAAAACTACCCACAGCAGTAATGTTAACATTATTCACTGTATTAGTGCCAGTGACAGAATTTATACCTATACTGCCGGTAGTACTGGGAGCATGGATATTAGTCATTACAGATGAAGGTGAGCCACCCAATGATACAGCAGAAGTTGGTGCAGCTGGTACAACACTGTCAGAGCTTCCAGTTGTAGAGAGTTTTCTGGATAGTGGGCTTGAGGGTGGCCCTCCAGGAATGGATGTACTGGCCACACCAGCATGGGAAGGATGGTGGTGCCCATGGTGGAGGTGGTGCCCATGATGAATGTGATGGTGGTGATGGAGGTGGTGTGGATGAGCATTCCCGTTGATCACAACATTTTGTTGTGGAAGGTGAGGCAAATGAGGCTGAGGAAGGTGGGGCTGGTTGGGAGAGACTGCCCCAGGTGTCTCAGCTTCCTGGAAGTTATTTAGTGTCTCTTCTGAGGAGCTACGTTCAGGTTCTCCTAAGTCAGTAGCCCTGGAAAGTGACACATCAAGGATCTCTGAAGACGACAGATCTTCCGTGTGAGATTCATCCAAATCATCATAGCTCTCAGTGTCCTCTGCTATACTGTTGTTAGAGCTTATGCTAGCAGAGATCTGAGCCGGGGTAACGCTAGTTATCTGGAAGCCACTTTTCTTTTTCATTTGAGTTCCGCCTGGTGCAAGAGGCTGTGTCTGTAGCTGAGCCTGCGAAAGGAGGTTCAGGCTTTGTGGAGGCGGAGGCTGTGGTCCCAACGCACAAGATGCTGCAGGAGGTGGCGGCTGGAGCAGCGACGGGGGCGGAAAATCCTCGGAAGATGTGGCATTACTACCAACGCCGGTACCTGCTGCATTGAGGGCAGAGGCGCTGCCACTGCCGCTGCCCCTTCTAGGGAACATTGCCGGGTGCGCCATCTTCCTAGCACTAATGTCTGCAGCGGTCGCGGCGGCGGCGGACTCAGGCGGCTGATGCATTGTGTTAGGTACGGGGGGCGGAGGAGGCGAGTGCAATTTCCTTCTGCACGGTAATCTTTGTGTTCAAGACGCCGGGTAGGAAAACGGGCCCGACGCTCCGCCCGGCGTGATCCCTCCTTCTCCTCCTCCTCAGCAGAAGGCACTGGCCGCTCCTGCCTTCGAGGGCGAGCTTCGGGAAGGGAGGATGAACGAGGGTGAACAGGGCGGGCGGAGACCCGAAGAGGGGACCCCTTCAGTCCTTCACCATTCACTTTCCCCTCTAGTCTCACACCCCCTTTTATATTCCGCTTCACGTGGGGTGCGGGGCAGGAGGGAGGGGGAGACAAGGGGCGGGGGAGATAGGAGAGGGGTTGGGAAAACCGAGAAATGCCCACCTTCTCCGGACAACTCAGAAGCTAGCTACCTCAACCCCTCCTCCCGCCGCCCTGGCGGCGGCCGCAGCAAAACCCTCCCGGTCGCTCTGCACGAAGGCAGCGCGGAGCGAGTGTCGCCTTCCCCTCGCCGCCCCCGGCACAGCCGCCGCCGGCGAACACCGAGCTCAGTGTCTCTCAAACCTCCCCTCCGGGCCCCGCAGTCCCCGCTCCGCCCTCCCCCCACGCCCCGCGGACCCTTTCAAACCCCCTGGCCTCGCAGTGGCTGCTCCGGGAGGAAACGCTGACCAAAGCTGGAGCCGCGGCGACGAGGCTCCGAGCGGGGCGGCGGCGGGGCGCCCGGTACGATGAGCCCAGCAACGAGGCGCGGGCGGGCGCGCAGAGACGCCGGGTCCTCGCGGAGCACGGCCGGGGTGCGGCGGCAGTGGCAGCGGCAGCGGGCGCTCAGGGACCGCTCCATCACTGGCAGCCATGGAGCCCGAGCATTTTCCTCCCTCGGGGCAGGCGCCTCGACTGGGCACACGTCCTCGGGGAGTACGGGGCCGGCGCCGAGCCTCCCCGAAGGGCGGTGAGACGTGCGCTAGCGCGGAGGGTGCGAGCCGCTCTTGTCCTCTTCCTCCGCAACCGGCTGGTCCTTACCCGCTGCTCCCGCGGCCGGGGCGGGAGGGGCCGCAGGCGGCGGCGGATCCTCACTCGGCGGCGTTGGTGACCAGACGGGCTGGTGCAGCGAATGCAGCCGATGCCGTTCAAAGGAACGAGAGGTGGGGTTGGTCGGTGTCAGCAAACGGGGCGGGTGAGTGCCGCGGGAGGGCAGAGGGCGGGGAGGGGGCGGAGGTGGTTGTTACTAGTGCTCTTCTCCGGCTCCACGGTATCCCCCAGTCTCTCGCGGCATCGGGAGAGGAGGGACCAGCGCCCGAGCGCAGAAGGAGGAGGGGCGAACGCCGGCCGGAGAAGGCGGCGGCGGCGGCGGGGGGAGGAGAACGACAAGGGAGGGAAGATGGCGTCTGCGCATGCGTCCGGGCGCCGCAGACATAAAGCCGGGTCCGGCGGCGAAGGAGGCGACGGGTGTTCGGGCCTTGGCTTGTGCTCGGCGTTCTGACGGAAATTGCCGAAGACTGGCGGAGGCGCCGAGACCCGGGGTGGGGGTGGGGAACTACGCCGGGGAGCGAATCGGGTGGGCCCGTGAGACCGCCCGAGTGGGGGTGGGGCAGGATGCGGGGTGCGCGCGGGTTAGGTGTGTCCGCTCTTTTTCACACGCGTCTGTCGCGCGCGCGCGGGCACGCGGCAGAGAGGGGAGCGTGGCGGGGAGGTTGCTGGTGTCGGGTGTACGCGCCCTGGGAGGTGTCCTCTCCTGCGGAATGGATAATGAGGCTTTTCTCCGCAGCAACAGCATCACGAGTTTCAGTTCCCAGGGGCCCGCCGCCGCCGCCGCCACCGCGACATGAGTCAGGCTTTCTTCGCGCGTGGCGGAGCCCTCCTCGCGGACCTCGCCGCACCTGGGCTCCTCCCCGGCCCGCGCTGGATGACGCCCTAGCGCCGGGAGCTGAGGGGTCCGCTGAAGGCCGGTGGCCCCTCACGATAGGTGCTGCCTTTTGTGTCGTGCAGTGGTGGCTGCCATGCGGTCCCTCGCTCTTCGACTAGCAGGGGCCAGCCAGCCGCGCAGATATTGCAGCTGTTTGCAGTTAACTGCCTAAGCTCCCCCGGGTGGGTTCTAAAAGATGGAATGCTTGGCAAACGCCCTTACCTGAAGGGAGAAGCCGCCTGGCTCAGTAAGCTAACTGACCTCAACAGGTGGAGCTTATCTCCAGCAGGGGATGGCTTTTCATTGAATTGTCCAGGCTGTAGCCCCCACCGATTTAACTTAAAGAAAAAGTGGCCTAGGCAGGGTGGCAACACGAGTGCAGTGAAAAGTGAAGACTACTTTTTAGGAAAGAACTAGTGGCAATTCGAGTATAAAAACAAAAACCTGCATGGGTCTGGGCGTATTTCTACAGAAGCAATGCTACCTTTGATTGGAGGCAATTTAGTGAAGTTGCTTGCTTCCCTGGCATTAACATGTTATAACATTCTATGTCTAAGCATTTTTTTTACTAGTAGGCGAAAATGTATTTCTAGCCCGGGAATTTAAAAAATAATAATAATATGGCAAGCCCTAGAGAGAATTTTTTTTTCTAGGTTCTAAGTTGGGGGACTAAACCTCTATAGTTAGACCTGATTCAGGAACTTTTGCAGACTAACATCTACAATCCTCTCTGAGGTGCTTGTTAAAGGGTAAATGGCTATAGTCTTGGGCAGAATCTGGACAGACGTAGTTGTCAAATCAACTTGTAGCCTTTAGGTTTCTCTAAACTTTTCCCCTCATTCCATCTCTCAAAAATTCATGTCATCATTCTCTTACATTATTAGACAGAAGTACACCCTCAATATCCCATGTATATCCTGTATCAAAACTATGGTATATTGTTGATTTTTCTGTGGTTTCACTAACCCAAAAAAGCAGGACTACATTTTTTTTTAACTTTAAACTACTAATGTGGAGGAGCTCTGTGCAAGGTACAAAATTTTGGTGCTGAGAAATAGTGAAAGTGATATGTAATAAAAATCAAATACATTTGAAAATATTTTACTTGTTTTGTGATATTCATTAATTAATACCTGAATGATTGTATTTTTATGTAATTGACCATTTGTGTATTTTACAAAATATTTCTTTTTTAATACCCCAAATGCTTTTGTTTAGGTGACATGCCTGTAATGGTTGCCATCCATTGTTGAAATGCAAATCTGATGTGCTTTTTCAACAGTTTTTGAATGGAAAATGTAAACTGTCCTAACCAATTGCAACTGCAGTGGAATATAGAAGGGCAAAATGTGCTTCTTTGGACCACAGTGTGAAAGAAAATGCTATTGGTCTCTCAAAATGTTGCCTTAGGTCAGAGTTTTAAAAATTATCCCAAACAACAGCTCAACACCTCTCAGGGCACCTTAATACCTTCTGTGATCCTGCTGATAAGGTTAGAAGCAGAAGAAACACCTATAATAAAGTTTTACCCAAAGTTGAAAGAATAAGTTATTGAATAATCCTATAAAAGCAGATAATTGTACTAATAACCAGGAGTAAAGAATATTGCTGTTTTGGCTGTTTTGATGTAGGAATGTTATTTCTTTTAAGAGTTTTATTTAAAAAAATATTTTCTAGGATAACATAAGACATAAGAAAATATGGTCTTTTCAAATGTTTTTCCTTTTTTGTCTGCCATATCATTTTCAAATTCCTGTTTTAGCTGCCTTGCATCCTATTAAGATATAAAGAGCAACTCTCCAATTATGGAAACCTGAGTTTAAAAAAAAAACCTGTGTGTGTGTGTCTTTCCCCAATTCCTCTCTCTAGTTGCCAACATTTCTATGACCAGCAATACCTGAATACAAGCATATTAAAACAAGAAGCAGCACTTAAAAAACTAGGTGTTATCATGTTACTACCACTTAATTTATAAAGTCTGGACTTTTTTACATTAATATTAAATGCCTACTGCTATGTGTAATGAAGTCATAAATCCTTTGAACCCAGTCGTAGAGTTATCCTTTGCCTTTTGAAAGACTGAATTTCATCTGTTTCATTCTGAAGGTGTAGCCCTGAATTAGTCTCTATTGACTAAGATATTAATGTGTAGTGCAGTGTTTACTTAAATCTAGTTATTGTGACATTGCAAACTAATATGTAGATCTCACCATGTTTAGTGTTTTTTTCCTACCATAAAATAGAAAATTTACTGCACATTACAATATAATTTACCTAGTTGTGAGAACTGTAAAATAGGTCAGTATTTAAAGCCAAGTAATTCTCCAGAAGTAAAGCCCTCAAAGAGCAAGAAGGAAATACTTAACACTCAGAATGACTGTGAGTGGCAAAGGTAGATGTTAAAGGAAAATGTGTACAGAAAATATGCCACTGTTCTACTCCAGGAATTATTCTGACTAACCAGGGCTTCAGTCATACAATATTATCTACAACTTATAAATGTCAACTGAAAAAAAGGTAAATTTTTAAACATGGTGTTAACAAATTAGAAGATCTAATTTGTCTTTATTGAGCAATTAATGAATCAGGCAGCATCCAACCTAGCAAGTAGAGAGGTGCTCCAAGAAGCTGTACAATACCAAAGGCTTTTAAACGCAGAAATTGTGTGGAACAGCTATTAGCAGAAGAAAAGACAGCATTGTGTAAGGCGAGTTTAGCTTTCCTCAAGGAAAGGTGATTGTTATCAGGCAGGTTGTTTCAGCTTCTGGGGGTGGAGGAAATACAGTGTCACATGGCAAATTACCTCCTTGGTACTAACCAGTAAATTCCAGACTGGCAAATTACCTCCTTGGTACTAACCAGTAAATTCCAGACTGACCCATTAAGATTGCATTCCTGGTGGTGTGGCTCAGTTAGGTATCATTCCTTTTGCCAGTTCAGTTCCCAGTGGGTCAGGGCACATGCCTGAGTTGGCTGGATTGGCCTGGGTTGTGGGTGGGGGATGTGCAGGAGGCAGCTGATTGATGTTCACTCTCACTCTTCACATTGATGTTTCTCCTGCTCCCTTCCTCTCTAAAAAATCAATTTTAAAAACCCTAGCTGGTGGGCTCAATGGTTAGAGCATCATTCCATGCACTGAAGGTTCTTGGGTTAGATTCCCAGTCAAGGTGCCATACCTGGGTTGCAAGTTGAATCCCTGGCCTAGGTCGCAGGTGTGTAGGAGAGGCAACCAATCAATGTATCTCCCATAGATATTTCTCTCTCTCTCTCTCTCTTTCTCTCTCTCTCTCTCTCTCTCTCTCTCTTCCAACCCCTCCTCCTTCCTTCCTCCTTTCCACTCTCTCTAAAAGTCAATGGAGCCCTAGCTGGTTTGGCTCAGTGGATAGAGTGTTGGCCTGTGAACTGAAAGGTCCCAGGTCGATTCTGGTCAAGGGTACATGCCCGGGTTGTGGGCCGATCCATGATTCTCTGTCATCATGGATGTTTCTATCTCTCTCTCCCTCTTTCTTCCTCTCTGAAATAAAAAAATATGAGGTTTGGTGGTCTGTTCGATGCTTCTATGTCTCTGAATCTATTTTTGTTCATCAGTTTATGTTGTTCATTATATTCCACAAATGAGTGAGATTATGTGATATTTAACTTTCTCTGACTGGCTTATTTCACTTAGCATAATGCTCTCCAGGTCCATCCATGCTGTTGCAAATGGTAAGAATTCTTTATTTTTTATAGCAGCGTAGTATTCCATTGTGTAGATGTACCACTGGCTTTTAATCCACTTATCTGCTGATGGGCACTTAGGCTATTTCCAAATCTTAGCTATTGTAAATTGTGCTGCTATGACATAGGGGTGCATATATCCTTTCTGATTGGTGTTTCTGATTTCTTGGGATATATTCCTAGAAGTGGGATTACTGGGTTAAATGAGAGTTCCATTTTTAAGTTTGTGAGGAAACTCCATACTGTTCTCCACAGTGGCTGCAACAGTCTGCATTCCCATCAGCAGCAGTGCACAAGGGTTTCTCTTTCTCCACATCCTCACCAGCACTTGTCATTTGTTGATTTGTTGATGATAGCCATTCTGACAGGTGTGAAATGGTACCTGATTATCATTTTGATTTGCATCTCTTGGATGATTAATGACTTTGAGCATGTTTTCATATGTCTCTTGGCCTTCTGTATGTTCACTTTCTCAAAGTGTCTATTTAGGTCATTTGCCCATTTTTTTATTGCATTGTTTATCTTCCTTTTATTAAGTTGTATGAGTTCCCTGTAAATTCTGGAGATTTTACCCTTATCAGAGATAACATTGGCAAATATGTTCTCCCATACAGTGGGCTCTCTTGTTGTTTTGTTGATGGTTTCTTTTGCTGTGCAGAAGCTTTTTATTTTGATGTAGTCCCATTTATTTATTTTCTTCTTAGTTTCCATTGCCCTAGGATTTGTACTGGTAAAGGTTAGCTTGCTGCTGGGGTCCGGCTGATCATGACTGAGCAAGATGGGCTGGACACGGCCTGGAGCCTTCCCATGGTCCCTCCCCTTCTGGCCAACCCCCCGCATCCCTCCCTGGCCCTGATCCTGCACCAGTGGGGGTCCCTCAGCCTATGACGTATGTCTGAGATTTTGCTGCCTATGGAATCTTCTAAGGTTTTTATGGTTTCCTGTCTTATGTTTAAGTCCTTTATCCATTTTGAATTTATTTTTGTGTATGGTGTAAGTTGGTGGTCTAGTTTCATTTTTTTGCATGTGTCCATTCAATTTTCCCAACACCATTTATTGAAGAGAATGTCTTGACTCCATTGTATGCTCTTGCCTCCTTTGTCAAATATTAATTGAGCATAATTGATTTATCTTTAAGGAGAAGAAAATTAATAAAATAGGTTTTAGTAACTTATACTTAAATTGACACTTCCAGGTAATTTCATTGTAGAAGAAAAACAGGAAATTATTAATTTTAAGAGCCAAAATCTTTTCTGATTTTAATAGTTTTTTAAAAAGAAGAAAAGAAAATCTTAGCTGCGTGCAATCTAAATTGGAGTCAGATGGACAAGATAAAATCCTGTTAATATCATGACCACATAACATTAAAGGACATAGTACTGTTTACATATGGAAAGTGTTTACAAAACCTTTCTATATGAATGATAAAGTTAGACTGATTAATGAGCAAATGGTGGAATTTCAAAGTAAAGCATGATATGGAATTTAAAAGAAAAAAGCCCAACAAAATTGATTTGTTTTATTACATGAAATATATAAATACTTGTCAAAATCAAGAAAATTAAATATGTATACAACTGACTCAGCCTTTTCATTGAGTTAAATATAAAGTTAACTGCAAAGATGCCAACAAAGCTTCCTGTCAAAAATTGGAAGAAAAGATCCAATTGAAAGTACTTCCTTTTTTTATTTATTTATTGATTTGAGAGAGAGAGAGAATCATCAATTTGTTGTTCCACTTATTCATGCATTCATTGGTTGATTCTTGTATGTGCCCTGCCAGGATGGAACCCGCAACCTTGGTATATGGGAAAATGCTCTAACCAACTAAGCTACCTGGCCAGGCAGGAAGGTGCTTCCTTGCCCCAGTTATTTATAGATAGGAATGAGGTCACATGATAATGTCATCTTTAATGTTTCTAAAGAGTTTCTAAACACCCTCTTTATTCAAGTTATAACTGACATATAAAAATGGTTAATTACCCAATTTTGAGTAAGATAGAGTAATACTTTATGTTGCCCCAATTTAATCCCAAATTATTTGATAAATGACATACCTACCAATAGTTATTTTAAACACAAATAGATTAAATACTCCAATGAACAATTAAGAAAAAATACCTATACTGATGCTGCCTAGAAGAGACCCTCTTCAGATCAAAAGATACACACAGACTGAAAATAAAAAGATGGAATTGAAATGAAAAAATAAAAGCTTGGAAAGCAATACACATATAAGACAAAATAAACTTTATAATAAAGGCTATAACAAGAGGCAAAGAAAGATGCAGCAATTTAACTTCTGGCTATTTATCTGAAGAAACTCAAAACATTAATTCAAAAACACACATGCATCCTATGGTTATTGCTGCATTATTTATAAAGGCCAATATATGGAAGCTACCTAAGTTCATCAATAGACAAATGGGCAAAGAAGATGTGAATATATATAATGGAATATTACCCTTCCATAAAATAGAATGAAATCTTGCCATTTGCAACAACATGGATAGGCCTATTTGGTATTATACTAAGGGAAATAAGTCACATAAAGAAAGACACATGCCATACGTATTCACTGATATGTGAAATCTAAAAAACAGAATAAATGAATAAACAAAACAGAAACAAACTCATAGATACAAAGAATAATTTGATGGTTGCCAAATGGGAAGGGGGTTGGGAGGATGAGTGAGAAGAGGGAAGGGACTATGATGTGCAAATTGCCAGTTATAAAAAATGTCACAGGGATGTATAGTACAGCATAGAGAATATAGTCAATAATCCTCCTATATAATAAAAGCCTAATAATGTTAAGTGTCCAGTCGACCAGTCAGCCATTCAACCAATCAAAGCATACTATGCTAATGATATGCTAAGGCCACTCAACCACTCACTATGACGTGCACTGACCACCAGGGGGGCAGACGCTCTGACCAGTAGGTTAGCTTGCTGCTGGGGTCAGGCTAATCATGATTGAGCAAGATGGGCCAGACATAGCCTGGAGCCCTCCCGCAATCCCTCCCCAGTTGGTCAACCTCCCGCATCCCTCCCCAGCCCTGATCGTGCACCAATGGGGTCCCTCAGCCTGGCCTGTGCCCTCGCAATCCAGAAACCCTCAGGGGATGTCAGAGAGCCGGTTTCAGCCTGATCCCGCAGGTCAGGCCGAGGGACCCCAATGGTGCACGAATTCGTGCACCGGGCCTCTAGTATTATAATAACCATGTATGTGTTATAAGGATACTAGGCTTTTTGGAATGATCACTTTCTAAGTTATATAAATAATCACTATGGTGTATACCTGAAACTAATGTAACATTGCATTTTCACTGTAACTGAAAAATAAAAAATATTGTAAAAATGTATTTTTATTTCCATTGTTACTTCCACTTAAACCCATGAGTTCTTTAGGAGAGTATTTATTTATTTTAATTTGTGACCCCTGATTTCTGTTTTAAAGATAGAGAAACTGAAGTTCAGAAAAGTTAAGTGTTTTGCTCAAAATTGTATGACTAATGCAAGCCTGAGAGTGGTCTCCTGACTATTACTCCACTTTGCCTTTTCAATTTATTAATTCACATTTTTCCCTATCAGAAAGCTTTCTGAAATTAAATCAACCAGAATTATTTTTTATTCACCCCATTTATTACACATTTTTTAAATATTAGCCTAAGCCTTTTTCTAAATTTATTCTGGCAATATTCTCTTTGACTTTCTTATGCAGACAGCATTTATTAATTTCCAGCTATATCATTTGGCATAGCACATACTAAGCTGTCAATAAAGTTTATTGAGGAAACTTTTGCTTAATGAATGTTTAAAGATTATTGTTAGCACCACCTATCTATCTATCTATCTATCTATCTATCTATCTATCTATATAAAACACTAATATGCAAATAGGCCCAATGGTGGAATAACTGAAAAACTGAACAACTGCTCACTATGACATGTGCTGACCACCAGGGTGTGTGTGTGGAACATGGCAGGCATTGGCAGCAAGTGGCAGAGTGCAGAACATGGTGGGCATCAGCCATGGCAGGATGGTGGAGCAGGTAAGTGGAGGCGCCAGACCAAGGTAGGGTGCTGGTCGCTGTCATCGGGATGAGCCTATGGTAGTTACTGAAAATTCTTTGCTCCCACACATCACAGTCCTGCCAGGCGTTAACACCTGCTGCCAGCGCTGGCCCCACTCAAACCAGCTGCTGGTGCAGGAGCCACCACTTGCACCCGCTGCCAGCGCCCAGCACTAGCCCCGATTGTTCAGCACCATCAGTGTGTGCGAGTGGTGGCTGCCAGCCCCAATCACTCCTCAGGGCTTCTCCACCTCCCCCTGCTCCTGAGGGGCAATCAGGGCCAGCAGCTGCCGCTCGCACCCGCTGCCGGTGATGGCCCTGCTTGGACCTGCAGCCGGCACCAGAGCCACCACTCGCACCTACTGCCAGCGCCCGGTGCTGGTCCTGATCGCTTGCACTGTCAGCAGTTGCAAGTGGTGGCTGCCAGCCCCAATCACCCCTGAGAGCTTCTCCACCTCTCCCTGCTCCTGAGGGGTGATCGGGCAGCAGCTGCCACTCACACCGGCTGACAGTGCCAACCCACTCACACCTGCTGCTGACACTGGTCCCAATTGCTCCGCACTATCAGCAGGTGTGAGCGGGGCCTGCACCATCAGTAAGCGGGAGCGGCGGCAGTGGGAGCGGGGCTGCTGGCAGGAGTGGGGCTGCCAGCAGACAGAGAATTGGGGGCCATGGCGGGAGGGGCCAGGCAGGGGCAGAGAGGATGGGCCAAGACCCACCCCTATGCCCACCGCAGCCTTGCAGCCCACAGTTCCTTTAAAGTTCCTAAAAAATTTGTGCACTGAGCCCCTAGTGTGCTTATAAGCCACAATCTTCTCCAAGGCTCTTATCTGAGCTCTTTCCTCTCAGGTCTTTCTAGCCCAGAGGTCTAGCCCAGTGGTCGGCAAACCACAGCTCATAAGCCATATGTGGCTTGTGAGCCGCGGTTTGCTGTTCTGTTGACTAATGAGTTTGCCGACCACTGGGATAGGGGCTTAATCACAAGGAACAACAACAGCCTGTAATTATTGGAATTGAGAGTCTAGGTCAGTGGTCAGCAAACTCATTAGTCAACAGAGTGGCAAACTGCAGCTCGTGAGCCGCATGTGGCTCGCAAGCTGCAGTTTGCTGACCACTGTTCTAGCGCATTCCCACCTAGCTATGACTAGGAAGTGGGAGATATCTCTGACGCAAAGCGAGGAACAAGCTCTAGTGAACATAAGATACTTTGCTAGAGGTTAAATACTACCACATTCTTTACTTGTTCTTGAGAATAATGTTTGGTCTGGGACGCGGTGAGGAATTGGACAGTTCTGCCATTACCACTTTACCATGTCCTCACTAAAGCTCGCAAAGGAAATCTAATGTTATAACCTGCAATACCATGTTAAGAATATTATACTTACAGCTAATGAGCTCTTTTTTGCATATTTCTCTAAGCATCTTTTAAAAATGTAACTATTTTCCTTTTATTATTTAACAAAACTACATTTATCGTACCAATATAATTTGATACTGCACATCAATCATTGTTTTCTTGGTATTTAAATATTATACATTATACCTTTGCTAAAGAAGATCTTTTTATTATTTTATACATTTATCAAAGTAGCTTCATTCTTCTTGTGCTAGTTCCTAATTTTTCCCATGAACATCCTCCTCCATAACTTGTAGGATTTGCAAATTAGTAACTGGAATGATCGTTCTTCCATCCTCAAGTGTTAGATTGCTTACTTTTCCCCTTCAGTTTTGTGTTTTCTCCTTGTTCTTTATAATCATTACTTTATATGTAAGAGACTAGAAGCCTGGTGAATGAGATTTTGCACTGGAGGGGTCCCTCAGCCAGGCCTAAGCCGGCAGTCAGACATCCCTCTCACAGTCTGGGGCTCTCGCAGTCTGGGGCCCTTCACTCCTTACCACTCACCTGCAGCAGAGGTGGGAGAAGCTCCCGCCACTGCTACTGGGCTCACCAGCTGTGAGCCCAGCTTCTGACTGAGTGGCACTCCCCTTGGGGGAGCACACTGACCACCAGGGGGTAGCTCCTGCATTGAGCACCTGTTCCTTGGTGGTCAATGCGCATCATGGGACTGGTCGTTCTGCTGTTCGGTTGATTTGCATATTACATTAGGTCCTTGGGTTACATCGGAGATCTGTTCCTACAGAGATCCGTTCCTACAGCGCGACATAATGCGATTTTCACTGCATATCAGAACCCACCTACATAAGCACCTAGGTCAGTGGTCGGCAAACTGTGGCTCGCAAATTGTGGCCACGGTTTGCCACTCTGTTGACTAATGAGTTTGCCAACCACTGCTGTAAGGCATTAGCCTTACTCAGAAGTTTTGACTTCAGGTTAAAGATATTAGTACATTATTAAAATGTTTTTTAAGTGTTTTTCCCTACGACAGTGGTTGGCAAACTCATTAGTCAACAGAGCTGCAGTTTGCCGACCACTGACCTAGGTCACTCACATGGAGCACATACACAGCAATAATGAAGTGAAATGGTAAAAAATATTTAAAAGAACCTTAACAATTCCTGACCTTTACTTGTGGTAAATAAAAAATAAAAACATAAAACACATATGTACATATGTTGAAATGACGGAACTTTTTTTTTGTAAATACTGTAAGTGGGAGATGGCAACATAACCACAAAATGACGTACCTCAAGTCCGACGTAACCCGAAGACTGTCTGTATTCTTTTATTATGTGTATGGTGATTACAAAGAATGCTTTTCTGACATGAAGAAGTGCTCACAATATAAAGTTAAGTAAAAAAAAAAAAAAGGAAGTAAAGTAGGATTCAAAATGCATATACAGTGTGAACTCAACTTAATGAATATTTACATGGTTTTTCAGACTAAATTATTTTTTACTATACCAAATTAAATATTGTCAGTCATCACTCTGGGTAGTGAGAGTGAGTGATTTAAGACAAACAACAACAAAACCCACTTCTGTGTATTTTTCATGTTTTCTACAATGGGTATGTGTTATTTTTTGCCAGACCTGCATCAGTGTCAAAAGTCAGAACTGAGGCCAAAGGGACAATTTTCCTGAAGGCTTCTCCTGCTGCCATGGCTGTCCATCATACGAAAACTTGCCTTACAGCAGCTGGATTCTGTGGGCAGCTGGTAGGTATGTGTGGAGTACATAAAGTGTGGGGTTTGGGGTGAATAGGAGAAATCCAATCTGACAGTCTGATTGCCAGAGCTATCTTAGTCTGTGGTTAAAAGCAGTGCTCTCTCACTTGGAATAGAATGGAAATAACATCTAGATCTAGATGGAACTGAATATCTGGTATCTATATTGTTCAATTCACTCTCCACTAGTAGTTCATATCTCTGAATGAGGATATTTGAGCAAGTTCTTGTGTTTTAATTGAGATTAATAGTGTAGTATTTAATATATTTTTCATCATCCCTTTGTCTCAATTTTCTCAATCATTAAGGGCCTAAAATAATATTGTCCCACTATCTCATTAAAGTGTCCCGGGGATTTAGAAATAAATATTCCCTATTTACTCTGCCACTTAGAATGTGACTTTTTGCCACAAATTATGTTGCCTTTCAAGGTTAGAAAGATTTGTGTGTGTGCATACCCTTTTCTTTTCCTTTGGACTCTCCAGACTTTATTCCATTATTCTTCTTTCTGTAAATGAGACAGAAGAACTGAACTCTTGTCATCTTGAAAGAGTTGCTTAATGACCATCCCAGGTGAACATACATAGTTTCAGCTGAGAAGCATGAAGACATAATAACCTATGTGGTTTTTCCTCCAAGCTAAATTTTCTCACACAGAACTAAAATTGATACCATTTCCCATGGCAAATAAACAAAGAAAAGATATTTTCAAGGGGCTATTTTATAAGAGCTAATATCTGGAGCTCAGTTCTTGTGCATTGAATCATATTCCCTCATATCCAGCCTCAAGCTTCTTACAACTTTTTGGATTAATAAACTGAACAGCTGACTAAAGTTGAGGTAATACTGTTTTGATAATGCGTAATTCTTACATGATCCCCCTTATCATCATGTCTAAACTGGCAACCATTTTAGTTTGGCACAATTTAAGACTTCACACGCCAATTGAGAGAACATAAAACTATTGTAATGTATTTCATACATGAGGGTAGAAAGATTAACGACTGATAAAATAACAAGGTAATAGTTAAGGTCTACAATATGTACTGTGGGCCTTTTTTATTTATAGTCATTACATTTGATGTTTGCACATTACTAACATTGTGGTGCCTTTCATGTGTATAGCTTTGAGGAGGGAGCAATGAATCTGCGCTATTGGTGGTGATATGAAGTTGTTTTCTAACCACTAAGCTATGACCCAATAAAACCAGCATCCCAAACAGGATTAGGACTGAATCCTATTTCAGCCTTCCTTCTTGAATTGCTCACCCACCAACAAAGAACTAGCATATGTGGGCTGTTCTAAAAGTCTGGCATGTCACCATTAGCTAGCTGCACATATGGAGAAGGGTCATTCTACCCAAAGATTGCTCTCCTATTCTTAATGGGGATGGCTTAGAGTATTTCACTTTGCAACCTATTGTAAAGATAAAGAGCATTCCATTCCCACATTGTATGTTGGTTTTAAAACACAGGTGCTCGCCTTTTAAATAATTTAGATGTTTGTTTAAATTGTGTTTATTATTCTAGTATGTGAAGAGTCTGATATGTAAGGATGAGTTTTAAGAATGAGATTATTTAGGATTCCTGGGCACACCGGATATTGGCAGCAAGCCATTTTCTATGGAGATGTTTGCTTGATGTTTAAAACATACACAACCTAGCATCTTTGGTAAAATAGAAGAATAACAGTTTCTCATTCAATTTAAATGATGATTGTTTTTAACGACAACAGAAAAAACGTCAATAAGAAACTCAGTTTGAAATCAGACCTTCTTTTCCAATATAAGAATTTTAAGTTTTCTCACTTAACTTTTGGGATTGTTCCTCCCTTTTTGGACAATTTTGTATCTCATTTCCAGTATAGATGTCTATTGCCTTCAAGGCTTTCACAGGAAATTTAATCTTTGGCAATGAAAAGAAAGAATCCCACAGGGCAAGTCAGGGGAAGGAGAGAGAAGGGAGGGACTAGCCAAGTTGAAGGAGTTCAATTTGAATTTAAAAAATCCTTTAGTCATGCCAAAGATGTGAAATTATCAAAGACACAAAGATATTACACAGTGAAAACAGAGGTAAACCTCTGCCTTTCAGGAACCCCATTCATTCCCTCTTCAGTACTCAAAATTGTAATGTCAGCACTATCCTTGAAAAAGAATATTACTCTTACTTTTTGGAAAACTGGTGTGGTTATATTTGCTCTTAACAATGTGCTGAGATGGTTGAATACTAGTTTGCACTAAATTGTTTCCGGTTTTAACTAGAATTGTTTGTCTGAAATACCTACTGTTTTACAAATATATTCTCAGTGAATCTCATTTCAGATCTTCATTTCAGCATTTATTTCCACTTATCTTCTACTTTGACTGTTTCAGGTAAAGTTTTTGATTGCAAGCAGCAATAAGTGCCTCTGGTAAACTTAAGCAAAAAAGGAATTTATTTGGCAAATTGGGGAAGCTCAAAGGATTGAGGGCTGATGACCCAGTGTAACCACACTCAAGAGAGCACATAATACTGTTAACTGTCCTGTAATCTAATCCTGGCCTAGCTTTTTCCACCTCCATGTAATCTTCCTTACGTTCCTTCCTTAATTTCAAATGCCTAAAAAAGCTGCAAAATTGTCATTCTCTAAACCATTTGAGATCGTGCTCCCTGGCATACATTTCGGCTCAAATAAACTATTATAAAAATTACAGGTTTGAATGTTTCTTATGTTGACAGCTGTATGGCATTTTGTTGTAGCAGCTTGAGTGGACTAAGATGACACTCACCCTACATGAATTAAATATATATATGGATTAAGGGAAGTATTCACATTCCCTAGAAGCCACAGTGAAGTCACTGGAGATATGTGATTGACAACCTGGGTGTTCAGGGGAAACTGCCCCATCTCTTACTTATCCAAAGAGGATTTCATTAAAAAGAAAATATTTCCACGTTTGCTTAAGAAAGGGAAGATAGATTAATTTGCTTGGTGGAGAAGTGTTAATTGTAGGATTTTGTATGAAGAATATTTTGGAGATTGAAATACTGTATTTTAATGATATAAGCACTGAATAAATTAGTCTTTGAATAGTAATTGAAGAGATAAAGATTTTTTAAAAAGGCAATCCAACAAACTCCAATTTCAGGAAAAAATTGTACTCAGTTTTTACAGCAGAGATTATTGCAAACCAGTATCTTATTTCCCATTCTTTACTAAAAGTACTCCAATTTTTTTAGTTTGTCACACTGCTTCTCAGCTAAAAGGCTAAATTTCCCCATTGCCCTATATCTAGGTGAAGCCATGTGACCAGGTGATGAGAAGAAAGTAGAGGAGTTATTTAGTACTTCTGAAAAGTACTAAATATGGAGGGGTACTTTCTTAACTTCCCTCCTAAAATGGAGGGACACTTTCTTAACTTCCCTCCTCCTTACTCTGATAGAAGGAGCCTGGGCCCATGATACTTGCTGCCTTTAGACAAACCTTGGACTGCCTATCTCCAGACTTCTTCCATGTAAGCAGGAAATAAATGTGTAAAGCCACTGACATGGGGATTTTTCTTTTTTAGCATATGTTCAAATTTAATCATAAGTGTTATATTGCTTTGATAATATGCTAAATTTTATGGAGGTTATATAATAAACAGACCATGTAATCTTTTTATTCTAGAAGTTTACATTGTGTTGATCTTTATGTTTACTAAAACTTTTAAGGAGAAGTAGCTGGGATCTTCTAGACCATTGTAAAGACATTGGATTTTATTCTACATATAGCTTTGGTGGCATATTTGACTGACTTTGTAAAAGATCAGGTTTTTGACATCTGGCATAGTAAACTGAATAATTTGAACAAACATTCCCAATGAGAACAACAATAAAAAACCATGGACAAAATGTTTAAAAAAAAAAATCATTGAAGGCATTAGGGAGCCAACAAGTCAAGTAAGAATTACAGAGCCAAGTTCAGATATAAGCATGACAGAGGAACTTTTCCTGTAGAGCTCTTTACCAATTCTAGAAGTGGCTGAGAGGTTGAGAGACTAAGGGGTGTTTTTGACAGGCTTGTGAAGCTGAAGAAAAAAATGGAAATCACGAAAGGGTGGGAGATTAACCTGGTAAACTGTTCAGGCTTGAGTTAATACTCCAACAGGCTTACTATAGTAGTAAGGGTAAGCTGAGAGTCAGCTGACCTTCACAGGAACTCTGTCCCAGCTTTAAATGTTCTTAATCATGAAACTAAATTGCTTATAGAAGCAAATTTGATGCCTATAGAAGCAAATTTCTCTAAAAATGTCTGTCACCCAAAATAACCAAGTATACAAGGTGGAGAACATGAATGGAAGCCTAAATAAACAAGAGAAAATAGGAACAAACCCACCAGACTCCATCTAGCACAGACTTAAAAATAGCTGTATTTAACATGTCAAGATTATAAAAGACAAGACTGGGATTTTACAAGTGAACTGGAAACCTAAAAATAAGTCAAGTAGAAACTTTATAACTGAAAAATAATGCAGCAACTAAAATTTAAGTAATTAATGGGACAGATTAAAAACAGATTAGATAAAGCTAAAAAGAGAATTAGTGAACTGGAAGATGGAGCAGAAGAAAATATCTTGAATGGAGAGAAAAGGGTATGGAAAATGCAGAACAGAAGATAAGAGCCATAGAGCATGCAGGGAAACACCAAGATATATGTAATTAGAGCACCAACAGGAAAGAGAATGAGACAGAAGACATATTTGAAGAGACAATGGCTAAGAATTTTATAAAATGTATGAAAAACATCAAAACACAGATTCATTTTTTTTTATTTATCCTGAACCCACACAGAATAAATAAAAGAATTTCACAACCATTCATCATAGTAAAATCAAAGACAAAATTCTTTAAATCATTGGGAAAAAAAAGGATCAACAAATTTTAGCAACAAAAATTAGACTTATAGCTAACTTCTTCATAGACTATGAAAACCAGAAAAAAAAAAGGAATAATTAATACATAATCTTGGAATAAAATAACTGTCAATCTAGAATCATATACCAAATAAGATACTTTTCAAAAATGAAGCTGAAATAAATATCCACACAAGCAAATATTGATAAAATTTATATTAGCAGATTCACAGTGAAGATAACACAAATGATATTTTTTAGACAGAAAGAAAATGATCTTTCTGGTGGAAGCCCAAAGATGCAGAACATAATAAAGAGCAATGAGAAGGTAAATATATGGATAGATATAAATAAATATTGACTATAAAAATAACAATTTCTTGTGAAGTTTTCAATAAATATGAAATTAAAATAGAGTGATGACATATAAGCCGGGAGAAAAACAAATGGAGTTTAAAGGTTCTAAAACTTTTACATTCTCTTGTAAGAGGGTAAAAATACCAATTTACATTAGACTTTGATACATTAATATTGCAATCTCTGCAGTAAAAGAATCATAAAAGAATATATAATAAAAACTAATAAAGAAAAAATTAGAATGTTAATAATAAAATCAGAAGATGGCAGAAAATGAGAGGAAATAGAACAGAAGAAACAAATAGAAAGCAAATATGATGAAATATATAAACCAAAATATATTAATAATTATATTAAATATAAGTTAGCTAAATGTTCTAATTAAAATTGTCAAATTGGATAAGAAAACAAAAATCCAATTACATGTTCCTTACAAGCATAAGATACAGAAAGGTTGAGAGTAAAATGGTGGAAAATGACATGCATGCAAATTATTTTAAAGAATTATTCTGGTTGTCAGAGGATAATAAATCAGAACTATGGGCAAAAAAAAAAAAACCAACCCCCAAAAAACAGTAACCCAGACAGAAGCATGAGATTTATTTCAAGTGGGAAGTAACAGAGGTCAAAAGGTTGAAATAGCTTAGCTGCACTATAAGGTGCACTTAGGTCAGTTAAACATTATAGAAAGACTATAAGTATAAAAGGAAAAAAATGTATTCCTAAGAATGCTAGCTGAAAGAATTCCTTTCTCTACTACCATATTTTCCCCTTTTTACCTGTACGCTCTTTGTTATTAGGGTCAAATTAAGGATAAAAGAGTCCTGGCAATGTGGCAGAGGAGTCCTGATACACACAAAGGAGCCCCACAGAATGTAAGAAACCCTAGGTTAGAGGTCATCCTACTTCACTTTACTATTCAAACCTGTCATAGATTGCAGTCATTGTAGGGGTGGTTCTTGACATGCTAAAAGGTCAAATTTTAATTCAATGATATTCTTTCTGAAAGATCTGTAATTTTTCAGTTTCAGAAATATTGGCTTGCAGATCCCTGAAATAATAGAACTATTCTTTAATATTTGTTGTTCATAAACCCAGCAACATGAATGTCAATGTCTATAGTGAATGCTTAGCTCTCAATTATCAGCATAGAATGGAGAACATTCTAAGTTATTAATAAGATAGCTACCAGACGGAGAAAAGGTGAGGAGAAAAATAAATTCTACTTATGTTTCTGGTCACATTATTAAAATACCAAGTTTGCTGGTTTATGACATCTTTATTAGCTCATCTATATATTTAAAAGGTTAATATGCAAAGTGCCCCCTTGGAGTTCAACCGGGAGACCAGGAGTTTGATCATTCACTATGATGTGCGCTAACCAGCAGGGGGTGGCGCGGAACAAAGGAAGGCCCCGGCCGACAGCCGGCAGCTAGGGAAGGGAGGCCCTGGCCGGCAGCCGGAAGGCCCCGATTGCAGGCCAGGCCTAGGGACCCTACCTGTGCATGAATTTTGTGCACCGGGCCTCTAGTTTGTTATATAATCTAGGAGAAAAAACATGTGACACATTCATAGATGCTTTAAGCATTATTCTATAACTGATGCTACTTGCTTATCCTCTCATACTGAACACCAAAATCTTGGTTACAAAGATATTGAGTCAATTGGTTAAAGTACTTTTCTACTAAATAACATATAAAGGGATTCTTTTTCTGTTTTTTTGTTTTTATTTTTTGGTTTTTTGTGTTGTGTTTTTTTAGAATACAGCCTCTTTATTTCTTCTTGAGACATAAATGTTCATTTTGGATGAGGAGCCAAGTACTAAAGACAATGGCTAGCTCTTCCATTTGTTCCAATGAATTTCAATGGAGGAAGAGGAAATAAGACCTGGACTGTTTTGGTCTATTATGAATATTCAGCTTATCACTGTGGTACATTTACACAGCAGAATATTATTTGTCCCGGAAAAAGAAGGAAATCTGACCTTTTGTGACTGCATGGATGGACCTAGAGAGTATTATGCTACATGAAATAAACCAGTCAGAGAAAGACAAATACCATATGATCTTACTTTTACACAGAATCTAATGAACAAAATAAAATGACACACAATAGAAACAGAAGCATGGGTACATGGAACAAACTGACAGCTGTCAGAGGGAAGGGGATCTGGATGAAGAAAAGTAAAAAATCCTATCTAATAAAGAGGGAATATGCTAATTGACCATCACTCCATCATAAAGATGGCTGCACTCACAGCTGAGGCCAAGTTCCCTTAAGGAGCCTTAACTAGCAATCAGCAGGGACCTGAGGCTATGCCCTCCTCCACCCCTGTGGGGCTTAACAGGGGACCTCAGGCCATGTCCCCCGCCCTTGCATCAGGCTGGGGGACCTCAGGCCACACCTCCTGCCTTGGCACCAGGCCAGGGGACCTGAGGCCATGCCCCCCACCCAGCAGGGCTTGACAGGGGAACTCAAGATGTGCTTCCTGTCCTGGTGCTGGGCTAGGGGACTTCAGGCTGCTCCCCCCGTTCCAGCACCAGGCCAGGGGACCTCAGGCCATGCCCCCCACCAGGTGGAGCTTGACAGGGGACTTCAGGCCATGCCCCCCCCCCCAGCACCAGACTGGGGGACCTGAGGCCACACCCTCTGTCCCAGCACTGGGCCAGGGGACTTGAGGCTGCGCCCCCCTGCCTAGCGGGGCTTGACAGGGGACTTCTGGCCATGCTCCCCACCCATCGGAGCTTGATGGGAGACCTGAGGCTGTGCCCCCCTGCCAGTGGGGCTTGACAGGGGACCTCAAGGCATGCCCCTTGCCCCATCTGGGGGACCTCAGGCCACACCCCCCATCCTGGCGCCGGGCCAGGGGACCTGAGGCTATGCCCTGTGCCTGGCGGGGCTTGACAAGGGTGGGACTGGCCTGGTCTGGATCTAGCCCAATGCGGGATGGGGGGTTGGGGAACGGCCGGGTCTGGGTCTCACGTGATTTTGAGGTGCATGTGGGTGGTTGGGGACTTGACTTGGGGTCCCCCTTTTAATGTGCATGAACTTTGTGCACCGGGCCACTAGTTTATATATAAAAGGCCCACAGCAGAATCCAGCTCCAGGGTTCTTATGCAGAGAGGACCACCATGTTCCTCCAGCAAGGAATTCTTGAGTTAGGACTCAAGATCACTGAGAATTGAAAAAAGAACCCAAACTGTGGGATGAACTAAGTATAAATATTTATTATGGAAACCATAATGAAATGTTTTATTAATTGATTTTAGAGATATTCTTGTATGTACCCTGACAGTGGATGGGCCAGGGATGGAAACCATAATTAAAATACATCCATGCAAGAGTTTTGGTGAAATGCCCAATAGTCTTCATTTATTTTATCAATCAGAAAATTTTTGGTTAACAATTAGCAGAAAATCCTGATTTAGGTTTAAACATAAGGAAACATTCTCATAAATGGAAGTATAAAGGTAGGGCAAGATTCAAAATTGCTTGATTTAGTTATTCAGCAATGTCATCAAATACTGATGTTCCTTTCATTCATCCACTCTGCCAACTTCCGAGTATAGGTTTGGTTGAGTATATTCCCAATGAAAGAAGGAAGTTCATTTCTTTTTCTTTCACAAGAGTGAGGAAACCTTTCCTAGACCTCACCCCACCCTCCAGACTTTTCTTACTAGTAACATGTCCATTCCTAAATTTATTGGCAAGGTAAAGGAGATTACCACAATTAGTCCAGATTGTTCATCTGATGGGTGGAATGGCACTGCTGACAGAGGAAACTGTTTTTCACCTGATTTTACCCATGTCCTATGCTTCCTTTGCTTCTATCATTCCTGTTTCTTAATCCATTCCAAACTGGCCTATGCTAAATGTTTTCTGTCTGATATGATATCTGTGGAACAGTCTTACTCTTTTCATTTCTTTGTCTGCAGTTATTTAAAAATTAACTGCAGACAAATTTTAGATGAGAGTATCTTCATCAATCTACAAATTTTAGATGAGAGTATCTTCATCAATTTGATTTCTGTACTTTGCTGCTTCTGTTCCTATTAGCTATTAAAAAGGTTTGTGCTGCACTACAATTCAAGGAAAGTCTTTTGCCTCTCTGCAAAAACAGGCCTACAGCATCTGCCTTTAAGAGTAAAATTCTCTTTGCATTGATGTGGAATTTGGAAGAAAGGATAAATCTCAAGCATCTACTTCATTATTCCTCCCAAAGAATGTTTTATATGTTTTTTGTTTTGTTTTGTTTTGTTTGTATATCACTAGCAATGTACTCCTTGGCCTCAGTAAATGTAGTTAAAACAACCAGTGGCTGAGGTTTTTTGTTGTTTAACTGTTTTATATCCACTTATGTATGGATTTTAAAGGCTAAGTGGCTATGTTTTAAATTATCTCAATACATTAAAATTCTATAAGAAAGATGATCAATTATTGTCTCAATACATTAAAATTCTATAAGAAAGTGATCAATTATAGGACTTGAAAGACAATGGTTCAAATTAGAATTATTTTGGTCTAATTATGAATGAATTTTGTCTAAAAAAAATACTATTTTTATTATCTAATAATAAATAACAAAATAATATTTTTGTCAAATCAAATAAGCTGAAATGGACTTTTTCTTTTATGATTGTATTTTAATTTAATATTAAAATACAATCATAAAAGATTGTATTTAGTTAATACAGTTAATAAGAACATATTCTAATATTATAATTAGAATATTAACCTACTCAAGGAAACAAGTTTTCCCTAAAAAACTTACTAGTGTGAATTTAGGTGTGAGGAAAGGCAGAAAAGATTCTTAGCTCAGAATAAATCAGGAGTGTTTCTTCATTATTATTCCTTTCCACTACTACTGTCTATCATCATTATTCCATTGTCATTGTTTCCTTCTGCAGAATAAACAACAAAAAACAACAGTGCTTCCTTGTAGGCCCTCAGGGAACTAGGTTGAATTAACGTCTAAAAAGCACACATGAGGAATACTAAACCAGAAATAATGTGTCAAGTGTTGTACCCCAATGTGCATATCACCAGTAGTTGAAAGAGAGAAGGAAAAAGTTGAATATGAAAAGTAAAGGAATTAGGAATTATTAAACCTAATGATCAGTTATCAACTGCAATCAGGAATAGGGTTCCTTGGGTACCACTTGGTGGGAAGGGGTGTAAGGCCTTGTTGGCCATTAGACTGCTGCTCTGGAAAATCCAAAGTAAACATTCTATAGATGTTGCTATAGAAAAAGTGAGAGGTCATCACATGTAGTTGAATGAGTCCTGCATAGATAGCAGTAAAATCATGAACAAAAAGCTTTTGTACTCACGTCATGTGCTTATGCAAGGCAGCATTTCATGTCACTCGGACACTTGAGGCAATCTAGGGAGATAGTCATCTTGTGTGTCACTTGCCATATTTCCAGAAATGTCTATGTCTTCTTGTCCTCTTCTTTATCAGAGGCTATAAATCATTTTTTAAAATTTGTACCTTTGTGCATTGTCTTTTTACTCTTTGCTTTCTCTTCGTCTTTCTAATTGTTTTCTACTCCACACAGAAGTTAAACCTCAGAATTAATTTATCATACATAATATCCATTAGTGGGATTACCACTTGACAACTGCCAATTTTTCAACCATGTTCCCCAATCTGTTAATTGAAAAGTTGGCAGCCCTTATATTTGAAGTTGTAGTATTGAACTCAAGGAAGATGCAATTATTAGATGAAATTTCTGAACCATAAAAGGTACATATTCAGTATTACTTTCATATTTAATCATTGGTATCCAGTGCATACTAGAGGGTCCTGGGAACTTAGTTATGGGTCCTTTTTTGGATTTGACCTTCTTATTTTAAGAACAGTCCCAACCTGTAGTTGGCAACTTTTCACTGGCAACATATTTTTGTCTACTATCCAAGACTTTGTTACCATGAGATTTAAGCAAGCAGATATATATTTAAATTAACAAAGATATTAATAAGCAAAAAGGTAATAAAAAATAAAGGGCAATGATAGGTTAATACTCAGTTTATAAGAAATTATTTAAAATAAAGATTGAACTGCACTCTAATTGTTCCTGAAGTATCCTAAGCAATAGTATTTGGCTTGGGAGGGAGAGCATAGAAACAGGACTGAGGTTGAAAAGCAAGGGTAAGTGTTAGGAATATTTTGCTCATCTAAATGTCCCTTATTCCTCCTGAAAGCCAAGGAAATAAGGGTTTGCAAAGGGAATGTGAGGGCTTTAAATGTTCTATTTTGCATTACAGTGTCTCATCTCTCACTTCATTGTTGATATTTTAAAAATTAACACAGCTCATATGAAATAACCTTTCACAAGTTGTTTACCCCATGAGGGAAGAGAATATTCCTAGTCCATACAAATATACACCTTAGAACAACTGATTTATTATCATATGTCTTAAGGACATTCACAAAGTGTCAGCAAATATCAACACTACCCAACTATCACAAATTATGCAGTCAAGTTTCCCACATTTGGAGAAATTTCAGCTGTCAGCACATCTGGAATGCAATGGCTAAGCCTTACCCTGGGAAAACCACCTTCATGATTATGGTATCTCTCCTGCCAGGTAAGTATCAACAAAACATTGATGGCAAGAATAATAAATAATGAAATTCTGTTGAATTTGCATAAGATTCTTAATAATCTACCTGAATTCAATTTAGAATGATGGTTAGAAGGAAGATAATATTATCCCTCCTTTTACTTTAAATCTCTGGAAAAAATCTTATAAAGTTATTTATAAAATTATGAAATCTGGTGACCATTTTAAGTAATCAAGAGCAATGAACACTATTCCCCTATTTCTATTTACTTCTAGTATCCACCAGAGACTGAAAGTCTCTAAGAGGCTAGACAAGAACTAAGAAAATACCACGAGACATAAATGTCATCAGAGATAGGTTAGTGATTCTCTTAAGTACAAGATTTTCATTGATGTTCAAGGGAATCTTCTGTTTATGTCTATGAATTTGAAAACTCAGAGTTGACAGAACAGTGTGACTTGTCAAAGTTAAGTAGCTTAATTTTCATTGGTTTCATCTTTAGCTTTTTAGACTAGGACTTATTTTAAAGTGTAATGAAGTTTTTCTAATGAAATAATTGGCCCTGATGCCCTGGCTGAGTGGCTCAGTTGGTTGAAGTGACCAAAGGTTGCAGGTTTGATTCCTGGTCAGGGCACATGTATAGGTTGTGGGTTCAATCTCTGGTCCTGGCACATATAAGAAGTAACCAATTGAAGTTTCTCTCTCACGTGGATGTTTCTCTCTCTCCCTCCCTCTCTAAAAATCAATTTAAAAAAAAACATGTCCTTGGGCAAGGATTAAAATTTTTTAAAAAAATAATTGGCTCTAACAAATTACATACAAAATCAAATCCTTTATTAAAAAAAAAAAAACTACAAGCAAATGGTTACTATTTTTTCACCCATTTAAATTATACCACAGGAAAGAGAAAAAGAGTATCTCTTTGTTTACAAAATAAATTGCTCCCTGATCCCCAGGAAAAAAATGAAGCTAGATATAGGCAATGTCAGGGATAGCCAGGCTCAGTTTGTCACTGAGATACAAAAATCTTGGCTTACAGTTCTAGTTCCAGCATTGACCTATCTCATAAGAATCTTACCCTGCCTGTCTCCATCTCAGTCAAGTGGGGTTATTTCCATTTATTCAGATGTAGTGGCATAAGCTGAAGTCCTGGAAGCACCAAACAGGAGCCATGGCAACCTTGAGCAATGGCAAGATTAACATGTCTTGAGCAAAAATGGAACTCCTCCTTTCAAGCTCTTAGCCCCGAGAGAAAACATTTACATCTTGGATTTTGATCCTATGAATGTAAATATTGTCTAGTTATTTACAGGGTGTAATACATTTATTTCATTTCCATTGTTATTTCAACCAAAATAGGGTGGTGAATGGGAAAACAAACAATTGCACAAGCAACCGCAGGGAGACGGGAGGGAGCCTGGTATATTTCAGAAAGGTTGAGAACTGCCTGGCCCAAGCTTAGAGTCTGGAGAATTATAAGAGATGAGGTTAGAAAAGCAAATTGGAGCTATTACAAAGAACCTTGAATGTCAGCTTGATAATAGCAAAAAACATTACTGAAAGTTTATAGATCACTAAGTATGTATCAAGCATAAAGCTTAGACTTTACACGGGTTATTTTATTCATTCTTTACAATCAGGGCTGTGAATCAGCCAGTATTTACCGTTACCATGAGAACTATTATTATCCCCTTTTCACAGAGTTTAGAAAACTTTGATAACTTGCCCAGGGTCACATAGCTGGTAAGTGGCAACGCTGATATTAAAACCCAGGTCACTCTGACTTCATAAGCTGAGTTCTTAGACTGCCAGGAGTTTGGGTTTTATTTTACAGGTTTGGGAAGTTGGGTGTGTGTTTTTTCTAATTTTGAATTTTTATCAAAATTATGTTTGCCAGAAGGATAAAACAGTTTTACAAAGCTTATTATGAAAAACAGCAAACCTCTTGTTCCTATTTTTTTCCTCCACAAGACAAATCCTTTTAACTCTTCATTTGTTTTACTGTAATTTGCCTCTAACCTTTTAAATAACATTACTGGACTGCTGCTTCTTGATTTTTTGGTATTATAATTTATCTGTTTCTATAATGCATGATTAGGATTTTCTCTTTCTCCACTTCCTTGCCTGCACCACAAATATATGTCCTCCACACAAATATGTAATTTGGTTAAACAATATTCACTATTTACATTATTTTAATTAGATAAATACTGTTAATACCTGAGCCAATTAGTACTGACGCTATTACTTATCTTTAATAACCTTTCGCTTTTCCTGGCTTTAATAATTTTCTTGTACGTTTGTTTTTTTAATTTGCTTAGTTTTCTGTCCCCAAGAGGTGTAACTTTCCCCTTAATATGCCAGGTGCCCTCTCAATTTCATATTTGTGGAGACATGTCTCCCACAGCCCTGTGACCTTATTCTATGTCTGGTGCAGCTGTGTCCTGGGATCTTCCTTCACTATCTTGTTAAGCATTCCCTTTGCCTGTCTCTTTTGTTAGATTCCTTGATTCCTAAATTTCATGTCCTCCCTACGCCCCACCCCTGCTTTTTTGTTGTTGTTACTCCCCCGCCCCCCCCCCTTTTTTTTTTTTTTTTCAGAAAAGGAGTACATTCTCCACTACTTGCTGAGAAACAGTGGTTGGGAAGTGAATTTTTGGAGAACTTTCATTTCTGAAAACATTATTCTACCCTTAAATTTGTTAGGTTTGGTTGGGAATAGAATTCTAGGTTAAAATACCTTTTTACTTAGAGTTTTAAACACATTTTTCCATTGCCTTCTACAGATGCTGTTGAGAAGCCTGAAGTCAGTCTGATTCTGGATCCTTTATATGTAATCTCTCTTCCCCCCTCCACCTCACCCCCTTTACCCAAAGCTTTACTCTCTTATCTTTGTTTTCTTAAATTTCATGATGAAGTGGTTTGGGGTGGATATGTATTTATCCACTGGGTTGGAAAGTTAGTAAGCTTTTTCAATCTGGAAATTCATGACATTTAATGCTTGGAAATTTAAAAAAAATATTTCTTTGATAGTTTCCACTCTTTGATAGTTTCTCCATTTTCTTTGGAAACCTTGTTCAGATGTCAATCCTCCTAAATTGACCTCCTTTTATTTTTTTCCCTGTAAATTTTCCATCTCTTTGTTGTTTTGCTTACTTTCTTGGAGATTTCCTCATTTTTATATTAAAACTCTCTTACCGAGTTTTTCAGTTGTTTTGATTTTTATAATTTCCAAGAGCTCCTTTTTGTTCTCTGACATCCTTTGTTCCCCAGTAGTTTCTTTCTTATTTCATAATTGAATTATCTTCTCTTATCTCCCTCAGGATATCAATCATAGTTTGTTGCTGTTTTCTTCTCCCTGAATTTTTTCTGTTTACTCCAAATTACTTTCTTCAGATATCTACTGATTCTTGGTTAACTGTTCTTTCTTCAGCATGGGGGCATTTAAAAAGCAGACCATGAGTGGGCCTCATGGATGGTGGGCTTTGGTGTAGGGGCAATCTAGTTAGGCAGTTTCAATAAGGAGCGTGAGGGTTAAATGTTATATGTCAATTTGGCTAGGGCTCTGGTGCCCAGTTGTTTGATCAAACACTACTCTAGACATTGGTGTGATGGTATCTATATAATAAAAGCCTAAGCAACAGTTATGGTGGAATGACCAGAACAACCAGTCGCACATGGTGCACACTGACCACCAGGGGGCAGACGCTCAATGCAGGAGCAGCCCCCTGGTGGTTAGTGTGCTCCCACAGGGGGAGCGCTGCACCGGGCTCACAGCTGGCGAGTTCAGCGGTGGTGACAGGAGCCTCTCTCGCCTCTGCGGCAGTGCTAAGGAGCATTGAGCAGAGTGGTAAGGAGCAGTGCGCAGGCGGGCGGTAAGGAGCAAGGGGTCCCGGACTGTGAGATGGCACAGGCCAGGTTGAGGAACCACCACCCCCCCCACACACACACACCAGTGCATGAATTTCATGCACCGGCCTCTAGTTTTATATATGTGATTAATATCTACAGTCAGTTAACTTTAAAGGAGTGTACCCTTAATAATGTGGATGGGTCTCATCGAATCAAATGAAGACCTTAAGAGCAAAAAACAGGTTTCCCAGGCAAAATCCTGCCTCTGTTTCCAGCCTGTTGACCTGCCCTTCAGATTTCAGAGTGAAAACTGCAACATCAACTCTTGCCTGAGTTTCCAGTCTGCTGGTCTGCTCAATAGATTTGGGGCTATCTGGCCCCCACAATTGTATAAGCCAATTCCTTAAAATAAATATACATATATCCTATTGATTCTGTTTCTATGGAGATTTGGAACTGGCTCAGGGAGCCTCTGTTGCCTGTATATTTAGGTTTTTCTCTTGGGCTAGTCATATTTCTTTAAAAAGGCTCTTAAGATCTCTTGACTAAAAAGGCAGTCTGGCTAACAGTAGGGTGAAAAAGCTGCAGGATTTTATTGTGGTACCTGATTTTATTGTGGTACCCCAAACTGAAACTATGCCTGGTAACTCCCAAATCAGAAATCCTCTGATTTACTCTCCCCAGAAAATAAAAACACTTTTCTTCAAAATTGTGACCTTCATATGAACAAAGAGAGCACATTACCTCCTAAATCTCTGAGTTTATTCATTTCCAATGTTACACTTAGAAATTCTTGATTATATATTCCAAATATTTTTCATACTCTAGAAGAATAATATACCTTTCCCCTTGTTTTCAATGGTCACCATTATAAAAACAGAACCCACCCTGACTGGTATGGCTCATTTGGTTGGAACATTGTCCTGTTCCAACTGACAGATGGTGGGTTCAATTCCCAGTTGGGATGAGTGCAGAAGGCAAGCAGTTGTACATCTCTCTCTCTCTCTCTCTCTCTCTCTCTCTCTCTCTCTCTCTCTCTCTCTCTTCTCTCTCTCTCTCTCTCTCAAATAAAACAACAGCAACAACAACAAAAAACACAGAACCCATCAGCTGCTCTCAAAACCTTTTCCTCCTCTTTTTCTTTTAATTTTTTAAATATATCAATTGATTTTTAGAGAGAGAGGATGGGGAGAGAGAGAATAAAAGAGAGAGAGAGAAACATTGATTTGTTGTTCCACTTATTTATGAATTCATTCGTTGATTCTTGTATGTACCCTGACTGAGGATTGAACCTGCAACCTTGGCATGTTGGCACAATGCTCTACCAACTGAACTACCCAGCCAGGGCTTTCTGCTTTTCATTTTTCCTTATAATTTCATAGGATGCTGTCAATCATTCTGTTTCAAGTTCAACAGCACACAAATTTCTCTTTCTTCCCTTTGGTTAATTGGTCAACAAATTCCTTTATCTTTCTGCTTTTTTTTTTTTTTAAAGGTCTTGCTCTTTCTTTCATTATCTTTTCCACAACCATATTTTAAACCTTTAATTTTCTCCCTTTTGGGTTTTAAAAAAATATATTTTTTTATTGATTTCAGAGAGGAAGAGAGAGGGAGATAGAAACATCAATGATGAGAGAGAATCATTGATCAGCTGCCTCCTTCACCCCCACTAGGGGTCAGGCCCTCAACCTGGGCATGTGCCTGACTGGGAATCAAACCATGACTTTCTGGTGCATAGGTCGATGTTCAATAACTTAGCCACACCAGCCAGGCTCCTTTTTGGGTTTTTATGTGCTGTCCTGACTCCATGACTTAAGTTTCTGTCCCTCTAATTTAGCCTGTGTTTTATAGATGACCTCAGTTTTTATCATGTTGCTCTTCTTTGCAAAAACTCCTTATTAACTTATGCTTTAAGATAATGTAGCACACATTTACTCCAATTTTTCCCCAAACCCTTTGAAAATGACAGTAAAATTTTAAAAATAAATAAATTTAGGCCCTGGACAGGTAGCTCAGTTGGTTACAGTGTTGTCTCCAAAAGCCAAGATTGCAGGTTTGGCCACATACAAGATTCAAACGATGAATGTATAAATAGGAGGAGCAACAAATTGATGTTTCTTTTTCACTCTTTCTCTCTCAAATCAATCAATACTTTTTTTTTAAGGAATCAACCAATGAATGCATAGGTGAGTAGAACAATAGATTGATGTTTCTTTCTCTTTCCTTTCCTCTCTCTGTAAAATCAATATAAATAAATAAATAAGTAAATAAATAAATGCAAAAGATAAGCATATACCCATGAAAACAAAACTATAAAGCAGATGGATGAGTGATAACTTAGTAGACTTGTGAAAATTGAATCCTAAACCAGCTGTGAGGGGAGTCTAGGAGTGAGATGATTTATACCATAAAAATCTCTAAAATTCATAGGAATTAGAATTACAGGAACCTTGAGCAGAGATGATGAACACCTAGCTAAAAATAATAGATTGGTTGAAAGTCCACATACAAAGCCCCTAGACCTTTATATCCCTTCCATGACTGCATACAACTGCCTCTTCATCATCCCAGTGGCCCTTCAAGTCTTACCAGGACACTGAAGGACTTGGTGATATTTTTACTTTTTTCTTTATTTTACTTTTTGTCAAGTTTTTTAAAAGATACTTTATTGATTTTTAAAAAATTAAATCTTCATTGTTGAAAGTATTACACATGTCCCTCTTTCCCCCTCATTGATCCCTTCTAGCCTGCCCCCATCCCTCACCCCAGGCCTTCATCGCTGTATTGTCTGTGTCAATGGGTTATGCATATATGCATACAGGTTCTTTTTTTTAATTTAATAAATCTTTATTGTTCAGATTATTACAATTGTTCTTCTTTTGACCCCATAGCTCCTACCCCACCCTCTGCCCTTACCACTGTCCTCATCCATAGGTGTACGATTTTTGTCCAGTCTCTTCCTGCACCCCCCACACCCCTTTCCCCCCAAGAATTGTCAGTCCACTCCCTTTCTATGCCCCTGATTCTATTATATTCACCAGTTTATTCTCTTCATTAGATTTTTTTATTCACTTCATTTTTAGATTCACTTGTTGATAGATATGTATTTGTTGTTTATAATTTTTATCTTTACCTTTTTATTCTTCTTCCTCTTCTTAAAGAATACCTTTCAGCATTTCGTATAATATTGGTTTGGTGGTGATGAACTCCTTTAGCTTTTTCTTGTCTGTGAAGCTCTTTATCTGACCTTCAAGTCTGAATGATAGCTTTGCTGGGTAGAGTAATCTTGGTTGTAGGTTCTTACTATTCATCACTTTGAATATTTCTTGGCACTCCCATCTGGCCTGCATAGTTTCTGTTGAGAAATCAGCTGACAGTCATATGGATGCTCCCTTGTAGGTAACTAACTGTTTTTCTCTTGTTGCTTTTAAGATCCTCTCTTTGTCTTTTGCTCTTGGCATTTTAATTATGATGTGTCTTGGTGTGGTCCTCTTTGGATTCCTTTTGTTTGGGGTTCTGTGCTTCCTGGACTTGTAAGTCTATTTCTTTCACCAGGTGGGGGAAGTTTCCTGTCATTATTTCTTCAAATAGGTTTTCAGTATCTTGCTCTCTCTCTTCTTCTGGCACCCCCATAATTCAGATGTTGGTACGCTTAAAGTTGTTGTTCCAGAGGCTCCTTACACTGTCTTCATATTTTTGGATTCTTTTTTCTTTTCCGGTTGAGTGTTTTTTGCTTCTTTGTATTTCAGATCTTTGACTTGATTCTTGCGATCCTCTAGTCTTCTGTTGGATCTCTGTATAATATTTTTTATTTCAGTCAGTGTATGCTTAATTTCTAGTTGGTCCTTTTTCATATCCTAGAGGGTCTCGCTAAATTTATCGGCCTTTTCTAGAAAATTCTTGAAAAACCCTATAACCATGGTTTTGAACTTTATATCCAGTCATTTGTTTTCCTCCATTTCTTTCATTTGTGACATATTTCTTTGTCTCCACATTTTGGCTGCTTCCCTGAGTTGATAGAGTGGCTTTGTGTGCTAGGTGTCCTCTAGGGCCCAGTGGTTCAGCCTCCCCAGTTACCTGAGGTGGACACTCTTGGTACACCCCTTTGTGGGCTGTGTGCACAGTCTTGTTGTAGTTAAGCCTTGATTGTTGTTGGTATCACTGGGAGGAATTGACCTCCAGGCCAAATGGCTGTGAGGATCAGCTGTGTCTACGCTGGGAGAACTTCTGTGCTGGAGACACCCTTGTGAGACAAGACTTGCAAAAGCCTCTGTGCTCAGCTTGGATGGGGTGGAGTCTCAGGGAAGAGCAGACAGCATTGGTTTCCCATCAGCCCTGCTCTGATAGGTCCCTGTGTCTCAGTGTCTTGTGGTAATCGATGCAAGCACCTCTGAGAGAAAGCCACCCTTGATTCTGCCCTCTGCCAGACAGTCCAGTTTCTTCCCAAATGAGTCTGGGTCCCCAGAGTCTCACCTGGAACTGGAGTTCAGTGCAGTCGGGAGCTTTTGTCTCCCTCCTGCTTGAGAAAGCCAGCCGCATACTCAGTTGCCTGCCCTCTCTGCGCGCGCACGCCTCGTTACCTCTGCCTTCCACAGTTCCTCTGAGTCTCTGTGTGCTTTCCTCTTTCCTGACAGTCTAGTTTCACCTCATATGAGTCTGGGTCCCCAGAGTCTCACCCAGAACTGGAGTTCAGAGCAGTCAGGAGCTTTTGTCTTCCTCCCACTTGAGAAAGCCAGCTGCACACTCAGTTGCCAGTCCTCTCCGCGCATGTGCGTCTCAGTACCTCTGCCTCCTGCAGCTCCTGTGAGTCTCAGTGTGCTTTTCTCTTTCCTTCTAGTTGTAGAATTTCCACTCAGGCAGCCTTCTTGTGGTTCTGGATGATGTCTGTTTTGTCTTTTAGTTGTAGTTTTGAAATTGTTGTGCGAGGCAGCAGTTTAGGTGTTTACCTATGCCACCGTCTTGGGTTCTCTGCATACAGGTTCTTTGGTTGATCTCTTCCCACCTACCCACTCCTGCTTTCCCTCTACAATTCAACAGTCTGTTGCATGCTTCCATGTCCCTGGATCTATTTGTTTGTCAGTTTATTTTGTTCATTAGATTCCACATACAAGTGAGATCATGTGATACTTGTCTTTCTCTGACTGGCTTATTTTGCTTATGATAATACTCTCCAGGTCCTTCCATGCTGTCTCAAAGGGTAAGAGATCCTTCTTTTTTATTGCTGCATAGTATTCCATGGTGTAATTGTACCACATCTTTTTTTATCCACTCATCTACTGATGGGCATTTGGGCTGTTTTCAGATCTTAGCTATTGTAAATTGCTCTGCTATGAACAATAGTGTGCATACATTCTTTCTGATTGGTATTTCAGGTCTCTTAGGATATATTCCTAGAAGTGGGATTGCTGGGTCAAATGGCAGTTCCATACTTAATTTTTTAAAGAAACTCCATACTGTTTTCTATAATGGCTGCACCAGTCTGCATTCCCACCAACAGTGTACTAGGGTATACTTTTCTCCACTTCCTGGCCAGCACTTGTCATTTGTTGATTTGTTGATGGTAGCCATTCTGTCAGATGTGAGGTGATACCTCATTGTTGTTTTAATTTGCATCTCTCTGAAAACCATACAAATCCTAGAAGAAACCATAAACAGCAAAATCTCAGACATATCTCATAGCAATATGTTTGCTGAATACATCTCCTAAGGCAAGGGAAGCAAAGGAAAAAATAAACAAATGGGACTACATAAAAATAAAAAGCTTCTACAAACCATCAACAAATAGAAAAGGGATCTCACTGTATGGAAGAATATATCTGCCAATGATACATCTGATAAGGGGTTAATTTCCAAAATATATAAGGAAATCATACAATTTAACAAAAGAGAGACAATACAATTTAAAAATGGGCAAAAGACCTAAATAGACACTTCTCCAACAAAGGCATTTTTTTTTTATGTTTAATCAATGAGGAAAAGCTTTCCTAGACTTGCCCAGCAGACTTACCCTCAGATATGGACTAGGTCAATGTGCTAAGTGCTTAAACCAGTGACTGACAAAGAGAAGTAGACCACTATGATTGCCTTTGACCAATATGTTCCACCCCCCAGAGCTTGGGAGGAGCTAACTTCTTTGAACAC
This sequence comes from Corynorhinus townsendii, assembly GCA_026230045.1. Lineage (NCBI taxonomy): Eukaryota > Metazoa > Chordata > Mammalia > Chiroptera > Vespertilionidae > Corynorhinus > Corynorhinus townsendii. Next base: position 88,247,274 of record JAPDVU010000003.1, read on the forward strand.
ATGGGTGCAGAGTAAACAGAGAAGAGTTGGGGATACGGCTGGCTGTTGAGTAGGCAATGCACAGTGTCTGCCAAAGAGCAAGACCCATATCTTCTCTGGTCATGCTGAACTTCGACCTAATACTGAGGGGCTCTGGAGGGGTTCCAGACATGTGAAAGCAGCTCTTACTTCTATCCAGGGCAACAGGTAAAACAAGCAGAGGAGAAGAGTTGGTATATCTTGCCTCTTACCTTTCATTGCTCTTTTGGGACAAAGGAGTCTTCGGCTTTCCAACTTCCCAATTATTCTGGATTTAGGCTAAGAAGAGATGAAGTAGAGGAAATTGGGAACTACTTGAGAACAAAGGCACATTATCATCTGCACTAAAACGTTCATTGTCATCATCATTTTCATTTCATCATCCGGGGCCTTTATGAGATACCTACTTGTAGTAATAACACTGTATTCCATGCTGGCAGAACATCTGGGTTAACATGACCTCAACTTTTGTTCTGAAGGGACATACTGGATTCCCATAGGCATCAAAGATGTTATACTGGTCAAGGCACACCTGCAGGGCTGGCTGTGAGTTATGCGCAATCCCACCCACATCCCATTTTATGAGTTATGATCCTTTTCTTGCTCTTGCGCAGATGATGATGACACACCAATGGCTCATTTACACCAAGACTAAAACTACTGCTTTGGGAGTTACTATAAAAAATAATTAATAATGCAGTTTAAAAAGCTGGCAAAATTCAAAGAGAAAGATTTTTTTAATAATTTTTTTTATTGATTTCAGAGAGGAAGGGAGAGGGAGAGAGAGGAACATCAATGATGAGAGAGAATCATTGATTGGCTGCCTCCTGCACACCCCCTATTAGGGATCGAGTCCACAACCCCAGGCATATGCCCTGACTGGGAATCGAAACGTGCCCTCCTAGTTCATAGGTCGATGTTTAACCACTGAACAACACCAGCCGGGCAAGATTTTTTTAAAGTGAATAGAATAATTAAGCAGTTCTGTTATTTACTGGTCATAAGCAAGTAAATCATGGAGAAGAAAGAATGGGTAAACATAGCATACACCTTAGAATAAGGATAATATCACTTCTCAAATAATTCCAAGAATGATTATTTGTTAATATATTTACTCTATATTCTTAGCATGTACAGCAATCTTTGTAATTCTGACACCCAATGATGTCTCTGCTTATCTGGATCATAGAAAACCAACAGCTTGGTCTACCAGAAAAGTTTCCCTTTCTACTGGGATTGATGCAGTATTCCAAAAAAGCATAAATGGCCACAGCAGACTTAGAGTGGCAGTTATGCTTCCTCTCCTCTCCATCTCTGTTTTGCAGATTTGACCTCTCCAGGCATCTTCTCCTAGCTCTTCTTTGCTACCTTAACATGCAAAGACAAACACCAGCATAGAGCTATTACCTGCTTTGCTAGTCTTGAATATGGGGGGGAAATGACAGTTAACAAAATAAAGTTTTCAAGCTACTGATGTATGCCTGTGAACTTAAGATCAGATTTCAATACCAAAAAGGAAAACTTGTAAAAGTCTTAAATTGATCAATGGGTTCTGTGGCCCTTGGGGATGCCTCTGCAGAGGCAGTTCATCATCTACCTGAACAATCAAATCAATCCATGACCTTTTCCTCCAGTTGTCTTTCTCCTGCTGTTTCTCATCTCTTCCTACAGTCAAAAGATGATAATGGGATCACTTTTTTTTTAGAAAATAAACTAATACAAGGCAAGTTTATAAATGACTTGTCATTAAAATGAAATTCTCTAAGAAAATTATGTTTAGATATCAAAATTATAAGGCTAATATTTGGCATTATTTATAGTTGATAACATCTTCACATGTATCAGTTTATCTAATCTATTATAGTTTCTTTTTAAAATTTATTTTATTTTATTTTATTTTGGTAATCCTCATTGATAGATCCTCCCTTCCCCCAACTGGTGGGTGGAGTATGACGTAACCTACGTCTGTGGCCAGGACATTCCTAAGACATTGAACCATGAATCAGCGTGTGCCTAGTGCCCTGGGCCCCACCCCTTCCCATTCCTCCCCTCAAAAGGCGTGTTCACCTCTGCACGTGTTGCTGTTCTCCCCAGTCTGTGAGACAGCCCGGCTGCATCTTCCTCCTCCCCCTTCTCCTCTAATCCTGGTTTTTCTCCCCTCTTTCATAATGAATCTTGCTCTTTAGTGTGGAATAAACTTCTTCTTTTAACTTGCCTGGGTCTCTGACTCTGCTTCCTGAGCCTCGAACCTTACATTTGGTGCCAGGAAACCTGGGAGGGGTGAGCACTCCATTTGGCCGTTCACAGTGTGGGGTACCCCCCTCTTCTCTCCTCATGGCTCAGGACCCTCAGACCTCTCCCTGACTTGGTAGCGTCAGCGGTAAGTCCCAGCCCGTGCTGATTCCTGGCAGTCGTTTTTCCGGCATCTCGGTCCAAAATCTGCAGCCCACATCAGAGATTGCCTTCTGGGCTTAGCCCTCCAGGCCCCTCCAGAAAGGGTTCTGAAACTGGGGAGGCAGTGGAGATGTTCCTGTCACCCCCTCGGTTCTCTGGCCTTTTGGCCTCCATTCGGACCCTGGGAGGTAGGGGAAACACCCCTGCTGTCCCTCGGGTTCCCCTTCCATAGCCTTGGCTCAACAACTGGGACGCTGGTCCTTAGCCTCAGCTACTGATCCCAGGTTTTAGTATGGGTAATCAAAAACCTAAACTGGATCCTAGCACACTTCTAGGGTGTCTTCTCACCAATCTGGCTAAGCTAGGTCTGTTCCAGGATCTGCATCCTAAACACCTCATTTACTTCTGTAACATGGCATGGCTTCAGTATGAATTAGAATGGGTCCAGGTGGCCTGAAAACGGGACTTTTGATTTTAACATCCTCACTGACTTCAGTAATTTCTGCTGGCAAACCGGGAAGTGGCCCTTCGCTCCTGCCCCTCACTTTACTCCTCATGTTCCACTCATCAGATCCTCACAAAGTCTTCTTCACCCCCTCAAACTGGTCCTCAGCCCCTTTCTCTGTCTTCTGACTCTTTTGACCCAGCTGATCTTTCTTCTCCACCTCTCCCGTTCCAGCCACCCTGCCTTCTGCTCCCTCTCTTCCTCCTCCTCCTTCTTTGCCGCGGCTGCCCCTTTCCTAGCCGGCAGCCGCTGCTGTGGTAGCTGTGTCACTGCCTCGGGCCACGAGCCAAGCAGAGGCCACTGCGCAGCACGAGAGCCACCCACCCGCCATCCCGCCAGCCACTCCAAAGAGCTAATTTTTTTGCAGAACAGAATGCAGGCGTTCACCAACCAGAAGGTGGGAGAGATCTATTGGCCTTGAATTCAGAACCTAGAGACTCCTATGTCACCAGAATCCTTGAGACCCTGGGTAGATGCCCTTGACGATGCCCCCTCTCAGCAGGAAATAGCTACAGAAAACAGACCTTCACCCCTCACCTTGCCCAGACTCTCAATTTTTTTTTAAATATCACCAAAAGCCTGGAATGATAGATCCTCCCTTCCCCCAACTGGTGGGTGGAGTATGACATAACCTGTGTCTGCAGCCAGGACATTCCGGAGACATTGAACCACCAATCAGCGCGTGCGGAGTGCCCTGGGCCCCACCCCTTCCCATTCTGCCCTGGGCCCCACCATTTCTCATTCCACCCTGGGCCCCACCCCTTCCCATTCCTCCCCTCAAAAGGCGTGTTCACCTCTGCATGTGTTGCTATTCTCCAGTCTGTGAGACAGCCCGGCTGGGTCTTCCTCCTCCCCCTTCTCCTCTAATCCTGATTTTTCTACCCTCTTTTGTAATGAATATTGCTCTTTAGTGCGGAATAAACTTCCTCTTTTAACTTGCCTGGGCCCCCGACTACACTTCCTGTGCCTTGAACCTTACACTCACCTGAGGATATTTTCCCCATTGATTTTTAAGGAGAGTGGTAGGAAGGGGAGAGACACAGAGAGAGAAAAACATCAAAGTGAGAGAAACACATCAATTGGTTGCCTCCCGCATGGCCCAACTTACCAGGACCCTTCAGTCTACAGGTCGATGCTCTATCCACTGAGCCAAACTGGATAGGGCAATTATGGTTTCTACTACATTTCCTCATAGGGAATACAGAATAAATTTCTTCTGAAAGACAAAAAGTATTCATTTCTATATCCTGGATGGTTGAGACAGAGAAAGAATAAGTTAACTGATTAAACTTCCACAACTCAGTTCACTGAGCAAAATATCTAGTATCCTCTGGAGCATATTAAAGTCATATCTCTATTGACATGTTCTGAAATTCAACTCAAAATACTCAAAACTTGAGTGATTCTCTAAAGTTGACACCCTTGAAAACCAAAATAGACTCTGGTTGTTTCTCAGACCCATCAAGAATTCATTGTACCTGCAGAAGAGGCCCACACTGTTGGCCTTCTCAAGTTTCTCTTTGAAGAGACAATAAACAATCCCTTTCTGAAGAGAGGTGAGAATGAGTTTGCCTCTCAAGTTAAAAGGAGATGGGAAGTGTGAGGTGCGGTCAGGGAGCACTAGGCAAGTCTGTAGCTGAACTTGAAACCCATCCAGCAGACATGTGTCAATCTTGACTGTGCTTAAAAGACAGAAATCCCAAACCTAAAGGTCCTCAAGTTTCAGGGAAATTGAAGTGCCTTCGTTATTTGCCCTTAGTGATTTACTGCGTTAATAGCAGCATGAAACTTGCTTGGCCTTGTACAACCATGGGTAAGTTTAAACAGGCGCTGGTCACCTGTTTTGTGATTTTTTTTTTTCAGGTGCTGTCTTCTAGGAAGCCTTCCCTGCACTTTCTTTTAAGGCTGACCACCCCCTCTCTGAATTCTCATAGCATTCAGGGCTCACCTCTAAGATTCACTATATCATATTGAGATGATCAGTTTAGGAGGCCAGTTTTGAGTTGGGGCGATTACTCTGTTGGCAGTTCAATGGGAAGAAAGCCAGAGACGAGGAAACCAGTTCTTCTTGTCACCACCTAAATGCTCGATCTCTGCTCGAGCACTTAAGAGCACTGAAGCTCTTACAACAGTGAAATGCTGAAGGTCTGAACAAAGGCAGCAAGCAGTAGTATAGAAGACTAACTCATTTAACAGAAATTTAGGACAAAAAAGCCACAGAATGTGGTTACTGATTGTATGTGTAGACATAAGGAAAAGAAAGGTGATGACCTTAGATGATGAGTGGATTGCAGTGGCATTTACTGAAGTAGGAAGGAGAGAATATGGAACTTAGAGTGAGGCCCTTAAATGAGTTCAGTGCTGGACATGCTGAGTTTGAGGTTCCGTGGGAGTGGGACAGATATGGGGAGCAAGCAGTTGGGATAGAAGACTGGAGTTCAAAGACAGGTTAGAACTTAAAACATGGATTAGAGCTTGGCAGTGATCATGGAGATGTGCTGCTCGGATCTCCTGTCAAGCTAACTGCTGCAAGATATGCAGCTGGTGGCCTTTTCTCCTTTGCCTTCAATGCACTGCTCACACCACCACACTCTCCCTGGGCTACCCTCACCCAATGACTGAGAATGCACCGTGCCTTGCGGGATTTCTCTAACACACTTTCAGGACTGTACCGCATCCTGAGGCCCTTCCTACCCAGTTCTCCTTCTTTCCCACTCTCCTTTCATAGATGTCTGATTAGCACAAAGGTCTAAAGACTCCCCCCGCTCTCCTCTATCCCTTATAGGCATTTCTCCAAATAAATCTCTTACACATCCAATTCCATTTTGATGTCTGCTTCTTGGAGAATCTGACAGGAGTCATTATTAAAAGAATGGGAGTAAGTGAGATATCTCTGAAAGAATATATAGAATGAGAAAGAAGGGATTGAAATCTTAACATTAACAGAAAGAGTTGAGGAGAGATTGAGCATTTAGGTGGTGACAAGAAGAACTTCTGGTTCTGGGCTGCCTGGGTTTGAATCAGGCTCCACATCTTATTTATGTGTTGCTTTGCGCAGATTGCTTAGCTTTTCAAAAGTTCACTTTCCTTGTGTATAAAGGGCGGGAAATAATAGTACTCACTGAGGTTCTGTTGTGAAGATTAAAATGCAATAATTTATATAAAATGCTTAGAAAACTACCTACATTTACTGAGGTCTCCATAAAAGTTGGTCATTATCATCGGGCATAATGCATGAGGAACAACTTGAGTGGTCAGGGAAGGAAGAGGAAGACCAAAATAGTGTAACACAAAGTCAAGGGAACAGGAGTTTCAAGAAAGAAAACTTTCAAATGTCATAAAGAGCCATGAAGAATAAAGTAACATAATATTAATTGGCTTGGAAATAAACAATGACTTTGGCAAGAGCTGTTTCAGTGGCATGAGAGATGAAAGTCAGGAAACTGTGACTTGAAGAATGAGTGGTGGGTGAGAAAGTGGAAGGAATGAGCAATCTACAGTCCTTCGAGAAGCTTGGCTTTGAGGTGAAGGAGAGAAGAGGACATAGTCAGAACCCACAAGGAGAGTCATGATTCTCTTTGCTTAGAAAGTAAAGTGCCTGAAGACAGGAAGAGAAACCAGTTTTGGATGGTGGATCCTCAGAATTTTGGAGGGAATGGTCTCCTGAGCACAGGTGGATGAGTTAATCTGGCCCAAAGGCAGGATGGTGATGTTCTGAGACCACCTAAGTAGGAATGAGGACAGTTTGAGAGGTCAGAAGGCATTCTCAATCAATGATCTCTATTTTCTCTCTATTGAAGACTCCAGGGTTGCATCTGGTAAAGGTGAAGAAGGCAGAGGTGGAGAAGACTATTTGAAGAAAGTAGGGGAAAATACGTTTCATATATATATCCCTTCTCCCCTAAAGTGAAAGAAAACCACAGTTAGCAAGTACCTCCTCCGTGTGGGCAATGCTCTGGGAACTTTCACATAGCTATTGCCCCTAATCTCCACCACCACTCTGTGAGTAGGAATCATTATTCTCATTTCATAGGTGAGGAATGCTGAGGTTCAAAGAGACTGAGTCATTGATCTAAGATGTATAAAGTCTAGCGGAGCAGTCAAATCATTTTTGTTGAATAAATGAACTGCATAGACCATGTTCTTTCTGATCTCCAGTTGGTTTTGTCCTTGGGTAATGTTTTTTTTCTGTTCAGCAGCCTTTCTGCTTGCGAGTGTTTCTATATAGTTAAGTCATGGATCAGTCATAACCTCCAAAATGTCACAGTAATGAAAAAATGCAAAAAGTAGCTGGACAAGGAAATGCCTATGCTACTTTACCGCAAAACAGAAAAGCTACTTAAAAGATTACGACTGGTTGGGAAATGAGATTTGGGTGGATAAAAGCACTTGAAGCTCCAGTTGTTAACATTTCCATCAAGGACCTCCCTGAGAGTCAGCATTGATGTGTGCATTGTTTTGGTTTTGTTGTTAATAGCATCTGGATGAACATGTCTGCCAAAACATTTCACTGGAGGATTTGGAATATGTTTTCCAAGTCTACAACTGAAAGGTAGCACTAATGTCAATGTGTGCAGGTTGGCATTTGCCAACTCATCTGGCTGAATGAAAAATAACCAATTGTGTCTTCAAGAACACTGTATTTTTTATACATTTGAGTCAAAGTCAAATTTGTCTTCCCTATGTAATCACACTAGTCAAAGAGAGAATAGTACAAATAATAACTTAAGGTAATGAATGACTAGATCGCTAGACTACAATTTCCTTGTGGGCAGTGATTGGGTCTTGTTTAAACACAGTGTTTGGCACACAATGTGCATTAAATACATTCTTGCTGAATTAAGTTGATTGCAACAACACCGCAGACAGCAGAGTGGGCAGAGATTGGCAAACCATTTAAATTGGCTTCAGTTTTCCTTTAGAGCAGAGCACAGAACTCTCACAAGGATGCTGTGCACATGAACACTCTAATTCATTATGAGGTTCAAAATGAATTATTAATCCCTGAAAAATAATCCACCGCCAGGGCTGTCAGTCACTGTAGCCAGAGGAGAAAAAGTAATCTACCTAAAATGTGTCCTTTTTTTCTCCCCTTTTCAAGTCTTTGTTTTTGCAGCTCTGTGGGGCTATAGTTCTAATTCTCATTCTATCCCTGATTTACTGTTTGACCTTGAAATGAGTCACTTAATCTCAGTTAATGGCTTACGTTTCCCCTTCAGTGAGAGCCAAGGGGGCCTGGCTATATAGTTAGCAAATATCAAGCCTCAAAAATTGGATGTGTCATTCAGTGCCATCCATCATCTCTGTAAGACTAACAGACATGAATCACAAAGATAGCTCCCTCATCTCCTCCCAAATTAGCCCTTGGAGGTTACTGGGTCGCTATGTAGTGTAGTAAGGGGAGAAAGATAAGGGAGCTGGGGATGGTTTCCCAGAAGGAAGAAGGGGAAGACACCCTGGTAAGGGAGGGCAGCAAGGAGAAAGCCAGAGAGACTGTGATCTCCTGATCAATAGCTTGCCACCTTGGAAAACAATCAACTTGTCTCTGCTTTTTGAAAATACACTCCAGCCCCAAATATTTAAAGTTAAGTGAAATAATGAAAGTTTACAAAATAAATCAATTATTGAGTAATTATTCACATTTTCCAAGATTGCCACTTGCTTTCTTTAAATAGTAAGCACTCCCCAGAGACTTTAAATGAGATAAACTTTAAAGACTAGATTTACATATGATACTGTAATAACAATCTGAAAGAAAGAGGAATGAATGTACAGCTTGTCACAGAGAGTTATGGATTATGCAGAATGACTGCAGAAGTAGAGGCTTCGATTTTCCCCACAAGGGTGCAGGCACTCTCCTGATGCCCACGCCTATATTTTCCAGGGAAGAAACAGATGTAGAATTGGAAATCCCTGTAAGAAAGATCTAGAAGGGCCCTGGACTCACTTTCACAACAACAGGGCTTAGAGCATTTCACCCAAAGGGTGTAATCAATTGCAGTGGTCATGGTCACAGTGCAGCTAACATTCTTCCAGGGGCACAGGCCAAAACACTACCTTGAAGATACTGCATTGCCCAGTTCTTCTCTAGAACAGGGGCCTGTGCTGATTGAGGGTGTCTGACTTCAAATTTGGCATCATCCTCTTCTCCTCTGTCTATAAGCCCCAGGAGAGTGCCTTTGGGTCCCCAAACACATTGCTGCTCAGTACCATCTGTGCACTTACTGGGTAACAACAATAATGGATGGACACTTCAATCACATATGAAAAGCTCTAAAGCTCCACTTGCAAGGGCTGTAAATCTTCTATATAACATTCCTAAGTGACTGATGAGATGGGTTCTTCACACAGCAGGGTGCTCCAGGAATCGTTATGATAACCGTAGTCTATAAATTTGTTTTCTCATGACAATTATTTATGAGCTCCATGATTTAAAGTAGAATTTAATAAATATTTAATGTAATAAACCACTGAAATTGGAAGTAATGACTTGCAAATGAATAGGAAAGAAACTTTTCTGAATGTTAAGAGGAAAAAAATGGAGCCATTGAAGAATCTCTTTGAAAAACAACAATATTCTTGTAAACTATATAATTGTCTAACCACTGTGCTGTACACCTGAAACTAATATAAACCAATATTGAATATCAATCAAAATTGAAAAATAAAATAATTACAAAAAATGAAAGAAAACAATATATTATTTAAAAGAATAATCCAGCCCTGACCAAGTAGCTCAGTTGGTTGGAGAGTCATCCATACACCAAAAGTTTGTAAATTCAATTTCTCATCAGGGTACATACCTGGATTGAGGGTTCAATACCCGGTCAGGGGCGATACAGAGGTGACCGATCTATGTTTCTCTCTTACATCAATGTTTCTCTCTCTCTTTCTCTCAATCAGCAATAAAACATTTCCTTGGATGAGAATTAAAAATAAACAAACAAACAAACAATCTAGTCCAATTAGTAACAAAATATTCCAATGGAACCAGGATATCCTTAGTGGTTCCCTAACAATAGTACAGATCCCACAAGTAACAAAATATGACAGATTTTATTGCATTTATTTGCCAAGGTAGACTGCAAAGGGGGTCTTCTTGGCTTCAGGCACAGATGCAGTGAACAGCTTCTCCAAATGAATATTTGAGAGAAGTAAGGTCAGATCCATCCTAGTATTTCCTTGTCAGTTTGCTCCTCATATTGCAATTAAGGGAAGTAATGGCAGAGTGGTAGTTGTCTTCTGTTATACTGAAGTCATGAGATAAATGACAAGGGGTTTTGAAATGGATAATAATTCTCACTTTATGGATTAATATCATTAAACTAGAGTCACGGTGCACAAAATTCATGCATGGGTGGGGGGGGAGGAAGTGTCCCTCAGTCCAGCCTGCACCCTCTCACAATCCAGGACTGCTGGCTCCCAACTGCTTGCCTGCCTGCCTGCCTGATTGCCCCTAACTGCTTCTGCCTGCCAGCCTGATTGCCCCTAACCACTCCCCTGTCAGTCTGATTGATGCCTAACTTCTCCCCTGCCGACCTGGTTGCCCCCAACTACCCTCCCCTGCAGGCCTGGTTCCCCCCAACTGCCCTCCCTTGTTGGCTATCTTATGGCAGCCATCTTGTGTCCCTGATCACCCACAACTGCCCTCCACTGCCAGCCTGGTCACCCCCAACTGCCCTCCCCTGCTGGCTATCTTATGGCAGCCATCTTGTGTCCACATGGGGCAGCCATCTTATGTGTTGGAGTGATGGTCAATTTGCATATCACTCTTTTATTAGATAGGATGCTTATAGCTCCGATTTGCCTTTATGTTTACTTTTTCAATGTCTTGATATGTTACTTTTGTTTGGCACCACCCCCTCATTTGTCTTTCTTTTGGTAATAGCATCTGGATTTTCTTTTGGGGGAACCACCCTCCTCTCAATTTGAGGATAGAGGTGGAGGTGGATCACTATGTCCAGAGATGAGCAAGAGATCTCATCTGGCCAATCAGAACTCAACATCCCTCTGGCCCCAGGATTGGTTCAAGGGTCAAGCACAAGCTTGAGGTTAGTCAAAATAGAACAGCCGGGGACATTTTCTAAAACGCTGTCTTTCTACAGGGGTGTCTAGATGTAAACCAAGAGTTGCTTGCCATCTTGACACCATGAGGTGATGAGCCTAATTTAGAAAAAAAGCAGAGCCACCTACAGGAGAGCGGCAGATGACATCATCTGAGTACCTTCATAAATGCCCCTTTCTGCAAAAGCGTTTTAAGTTTGGTTTCTGTTACTTGGAATTTAAAATGTTTCAACTAATGCATACAATTCTTAGCATTTTTCTTCCCCAGCTATTTACTTTGAAATTTTTCACACTCAAAGAAAAGTAGAAAAAATAGCAAAATTAATATCTGTATATTCTTTACCTAAATTTTCCAGTTATTAACTCCTTTCTTTTTTAAAGGAGTTTATACCACTATTTTTAATTCAAATGCAGTGTTATAGGATTTTCCCAAATTTCCTCCAATTTTATAGTTGTATCTTCCTTCTACAGTGTGAACTCTCTGGTTTCCAATATCAGTATAATTACTCATTTGCTCTCTTTTACAACACCCAGAAAAAAATAGTTTCAGAATTATAACACCAATATAATTGCCAACAACAAACTTATTAAAATTCAAGATCATTTTGAGTTGTGTTTTTTTTTTTTGGACCATAGAACATTTCTCTAACTATGCAGTAAGAGTTCTGCTTCAAAACTACCTAAATTATTTCAATGATGTCCTTTCTGTGGTTAGGTTATCAATATGATATACAGTTATGATCATTTGTTTATGTTGGCATTCAATGTAAATGCCTGGATTCTTTCATTCTTGTAAATTTAGTTTTATTTTTGAATAAGTAAAATATATAGTTCAAAAGTTAAAATTTTTAGAAGACTTTCTCCCATCCTATCACCTCCACCATTTTCATTAATTTTTGGTTCGTTCCTTCTGCATTTCATCATGCAACAATAAGCAAATACAATATATATTTTACATTTTCTTTCTTTATAGATAAGAGCTAGCACATTATATACACTTTTGTAACTTGCTTTTCTTATTCTCTTACCAATATACGTATATTGTAAATCACTCCATTCAAGCCATAGCATTTTTTTCAATCTTTTTTAAGGATTACATAGTATTCCATTATGTAGATGTTTCATAATTTATTCAACCAGCCTTCTAAGGATGAAAATTTAGATTGTTGCTTAACTTTACTATTACAACATTGCCACAATGAAAAATCTTGTACATATGTTGTTTCATGTAGATGAAGATCTATTTCCAGGGTAAATTTCTAGAAGCAGCATTGCTGGGTCAAGGGGTAAATGTATATGTAGTTTTGTTAGATGTCCCCAAATTCCCCTCTATAGGGAGGTTGGTAATACGTTTTGACACGTAATATTCTACCTTGACTTTTAGAAATTTTATTCTTATTTTATATTCCCAACCAGTTTTTATTACCCTTAGGGCACAATCTACTTTTTACTTATTCATGTATGCTTCACAACACTTAACATAGTGTCTTATTCATAGAAGATGCTCAGTAAATGCTGAATGAGTGAATATACATGAATGAATAAATAAGTTAATGGGTTATTGTTTTCCATGATATCAGCATTACTAACCCACTGGATAGAAAACTGGACCTCAACTAAGGCAGACACTTTTCAGTGACATTCTACTAGTTAGCACAGAAGACATAAAGGTAAGAAGAGAAGGTGGGATGCTAACCTTAAACTTTTGATATAACAATCAAAGCACATTTGATTAATGTCTATAATGTGCCAGGCAAGGTAGATACAAAATATGCAGATATTAAGATGACGTCATGAAGCTCAAGGAGCTTGCAATTTAGTTGTGTCTATAGGACACACAAACACATATAAAAATACACATATACTAACAAGAAAGGGCAGTGTGTCATAAAGATCAAATGGATGGGGTAAAGGTTTGAATGCACAAAGAGTGAAGAGAAGAGAAAACAGAAACATCAGTTTGCAGTGAGGGATTGAGGACATACTACACAGACTCTACTGCAGTCTCCACACTTGATTCAGATGGGGCAGGATTCAAAGTAGAAGGCCTAAGGAACAAATGTGGTAATTTATGGTGTGCTCGAGGAACTAGTAAATCTGTCTGGCTGAAGCAGGGAGGTCATAAAGAAGAGCAGTTGGTTTTGGAACTCATTGTTTGAGGCCAAGTTGAAGGAAGCCATGATGCCCTGTAGATAAATATGGCAGATCATTGTAGTTTTGGTTTTAGTTTGTGTACTTCTTTTTTTTTTTTTTAAATAAATCTTTATTGTTCAGATTATTACAGGTGTTCCTCTTTTTTTCCCCCCATAGCTCCCCTCCACCTGATTCCCCACCCCACCCCATGCCCTTACCCCCCGCCACTGTCTTCATCCATAGGAGTAAGATTTTTGTCCAATCTCTTCCCGCACCCCTCACACTTGCTTCCCCTGAGAATCGTCAGTCCACTCCCTTTCTATGTCCCTGATTCTATTATATTCACCAGTCCATTCTGTTCTTCAGATTTTATATTCACTTGATTTTTAGATTCACTTGTTGGTAGGTATGTATTTGATGTCATTTTGTTGTTCATAATTTTTATCTTTACCTTTTTCTTCTTCTTCTTCTTAAAGAATACCCTTCAGCATTTCATGTAATCCTGGTTTGGTGGCGATGAACTCCTTTAGCTTTTTCTTGTCTGTGAAGCTCTTTATCTGACCTTCAACTCTGAATGCTAGCTTTGCTGGGTAGAGTAATCTTGGTTGTAGGTTCTTGCTGTTCATCACTTTGAATATTTCTTGCCACTCCCTTCTGGCCTGCATAGTTTCTGTTGAGAAATCAGCTGACAGTCGTATGGGTACTCCCTTGTAGGTAATTAACTGTTTTTCTCTTGCTGCTTTTAATATTCTCTCTTTGTCTTTTGCCCTTGGCATTTTAATTATGATGTGTCTTGGTGTGGTCCTCTTTGGATTCCTCTTGTATGGGGTTCTGTGCAATTCCTGAACTTGTACATCTATTTCTTTCACCAGGTAGGGAAAGTTTTCTGTCATTATTTCTTCTAATAGGTTTTCAATATTTTGCTCTCTCCCTTCTTCTGGCACCCCAAAAATTCGGATGTTGGTTCGCTTAAAGTTGTCCCAGAGGCTCCTTACACTATCTTCATATTTTTGGATTCTTTTTTCTTTTTGTTTTTCTGGTTGGATGTTTTTTGTTTCCACATATTTCAGATCTTTGGTTTGATTCTTGGGGTACGTTGATCTACAGTTGAGTTTCTGTATATTCTTTATTTCAGACAGTGTATGCTTCATTTCTGACTGATCCTTTTCCATTTTTTTGGCATTCTCATTAAGCTCCTTGAAGGTCTCATCAAGTTTCTCAGTGGTTTTAAAAAGATTCTTGAGTAACCTTATACATGTGGTTCTGAACTCTATGTCATCCAGTAGTTTGCTTTCCTCTGTTTCTTTCATTCGTGACATGTTTCTTTGTCTCCACATTTTGGCTGCTTCCCTGTGTTGGTGGAGTAGCTTTGTGTGGTAGGTGATCTACAGGGGGCAGTAGCTCAGCCTCCTCAATCACAGAGGTGGATGCTCTTGGTACACCCCTTTGTGGGCTGAGTGCAAAGTCTTGGTGTAGTTAAGCCTTAATTGCCATTGGTACACTGGGAGGAATTGACCTCCAGGCCAATTAGCTGTGAGCACTCCCTGTGTCTATAATGGAAGAACTGCTGCGCTGAAGACACGCTTATGGGGCAGGACTTGTTTCAGTGTGGCTTTGGTGCTCACTGAGTCTGCCCCTTGGATGTGTCACTTATGGATGTGAGGAGTTGAAATCTGGTGTCTCACACTGACCACTAGGTACACTGGCTTCTGGATCTCCAATGGGGTGCAGGTCAGCTACTGTCTGAGGCCACCCAGCAGGAGCTACAGTGAGAGCTACAGTTTTCTCCTCTTTGCTTGTGGTTTGGAGGTTTTGGAGTTGTCTGACCTGGGCTACAAGTTTGCTAGGTTAAGCTGCAATAGGGCAGGGCTTTCTTATGCAAAAGCCGCTGCTTAGAGCTTGGGTGGGTTTGTAGGTTGTGCAGGGTGGGGTCTCAGGGTGTCACTAGGCTAGGGTGTGGCAAACAGCAATGGCTGCTAGTTAGCCGGCTCTGCGTCCCTGTCGGCAGTCCTGTGCCCCAGTGCCGTAAACAATTATTCCTGCGCGCAGCTCTGCAAGCAAGCCACCCTCACTGGCAGACAGTCCAGCTTCTCCCTGTAGGAGTTTGGGTCCCCCACATCTCCCCAGAAACTGGATTTCAGAGTAATCGGGGGCTTGTCTCCCTTCGGGTTGAAAAAAGCAACGCCCGCCGCCAGCCCGGATCACGCGCCTCCGTACCTCAGCTTTTCAGCGCTCGTGCACGTCTCAATGCTCTTTTCTCTTTCCTTCTAGCTGTAGAACTTCCACTCAGCCAGCTTTCCCTTGGTTCTGGGTGATAGACATTTTTTCTTTTAGTTGTATTTTTGAAATTGTTGTGGGAGGCAGCAGTTTAGGTGTTTACCTACGCTGTCATCTTGGATTCCTATCAGTTTGTGTACTTCTTTATGACTCCCTTTATTTCTTTGGAGTAGTCCTTCCTCATTCTTTGGGGTGTCATAATCCTGGTGAGTTTGTAAAAATGGGCTCAGTCACTGTCTCCCACCCCTCCAAAGAGTTGAGCAGTGTCAAAGGGCCTTTATATCTGATGACAGGTATTGTTTAGAGATGGACACTTTATCCAGTCAGGAGCACTCAGAATTGTTACAGGATTTATATATGGACACGAGGAGAGTCAAGTCCCTTCTGCACTGGGACTGCTGAGCTGGGAAGATGCGGTTGGGGCAGTCAGGAGTGGTACTGCCCACCTTGTAGTGAGAGCCAGTGTGCAGAATAAAGCTTGCTTGAGATAGGCAGAGTGGAATGCTGGAGGGACAGATAGCTCTCACCATCATTAGAGCTTTGGGTTCATCCATGCCTGAAACAGTGGCCTCCTCCTGACTTGCCAATTATCTGTAAACCAAACAAATTCTCTTTTTGCTTAAACTAACTTGAGATTGGTTTCTGACACTTTCATTTGAAATAAGCTTGACTGATACAAGAGGCTTGGATTTCATCCCACAGATCAAAGCTTCCTAATTTGGTTTCCTTTGATCACTGGTCCTGGAGATATTCAAAATAGAAATTTTATGATAAAGCTAGTTTAGGAATACTGCCTTCCACAGTCTCTTTCGTAGGTTCATTAGCAAATTAACACATTAAATACTCCAGGAATCCTCCTGTGAAGTAACTGTGTAACTGTGCTAGAAACTTTCCATTTGTCCCCTCACATCCACATGCCTGTCCCCACCCTGCTTTGTGCCCTGGGAGGCTGACTTGCTGCTCTCTATGAAAGGCACTCTTGCCTTTGGGCTCAAATGGATTTGAACTGCAGGTAAGGAGGAGGGAGGACAGCGAGGTGGGTGTTTATTCCCCTGGCTTTCTGACCAAGTCATCATGGCCTGGCTCTATCCCTCAACTCAAGGACACAGGTCTTCTTGGGCTTCCCTCTCCAGGTACAGTAACCTTTCTCTCCCTCATCTTCAGGCCTGGGGATAGCTAATAGCTTCATGCTAGTGTCAGCTCTGGGCTACTATCCTTTGTGTTTTTCTCAAACCCTGCTCAGTCATTTACTAGACTCTTAAAATTACTCCCTTTGAGTGTACCATCTGTTTCCTGCCAGGACCTTACTGAAACCTTGTTGTTAATAAATCTAGTGTCCCCTAAATTTATTAAACCTGTAGCTTTTTAAAAATTTTGAGAAACAACTATCAACGTCTGTCAGAACACCAATTTGATCACATCCTTTGGTAAGTATCTTTCTAGACAGTGGCTTTGGTGTAGGATTCTGGAAACATGAAGATAGCTTGCCAGTTTTCTTTCTTACCTGGAGCATTCCCCAGTAAGAACCTAGTGTTCCCACCTGACTGGCACTGGCATGTCCGATGGCCTTCATTCAGGCTTCAGGATTTATTACTTTTGTGTATAGCACTCTCTCTGCCTGTGAACCCCTTTCCTTGCTCATTTCTTACCAAAGCCCACACTTTAACAAAATAAAAAAAAGTCCAGACCCATGGCATGGCTCAGTGGTTGAGGGTGGACCTATGAACCAGGAGATCATGGTTCAATTCCTAGCCAGGGCACATGCTTGGATTGCAGCCTGATTTCCAGTGTAGGGTGTGCAGGAGGCAGCCGATCAATGATTCTCTCTCATCATTGATATTTCTATCTCTTTCTCCCTCTCCTTTCCTCTCTGAAATCAATTTAAAAATATATTTTTAAAAAGCCCCAGTTCATGTCATTATTCACCCATGAACTGGAGCTCACTGTGGCTTCTGTCACACATGTGGCCACTGTACTTCATCATATTGCACAGATACCCACCAATGTGTTGGAGAAGGTCATGTTTTAAACTTTTGCCTTGATAGCTAACCTTTCTTAAGTTTTATCTGTGTCCCTGGAGCTAGATTGTAAACCCCTGATGACAGGGATAACATCTCTTCTCTTCCACATATCTAACAACTTCTAACAAATGCATGCTGTTCTTTACACTGAAAAGAGGGAAAGCCCTCTTCTCTCTACTGGCCCTATGGATTATGACATTTTTTTACATTTGGTCCAAATCCTATCACAGTATATAAAGCATTCCTGGTCATCCCAGCCAAATGTAATGTTCTTAAGTTTCTGAAGAGCTAGCACTTCCTATTAGCCAAAGAAAATGCTCATGTGTTGACATATGCATCATCTGAAGCTATTATGTCTGTATTATAAAAAATTTTTGCGTACTTCTCTCTTGGAGCCTTAACAAGTTTATAAGCACTGTAATGGGCTGAGTTGAGCCCCCTAAAATGCATATGTTGAAGTCCTAATCCCCATTACCTCTGAATGTAACAGCACTTGGAAACAGTGTCACGGCAGATGAATTTAGTTACAATGAGGTCATACTGAAGTTAAGGTGGGCCTTAATTCAATATGACTAGTATCCTCATAAAAAGGAGAAAATTTATACACAGATATGCACACAGGGAGAATGCCATGTGAAGACTGGAGTTACCCTATCCGAAGACAAGGGATGCCAAAGACACCACCAGAAGCTAAAAAACAGGCAGGAAACAGTCTTCCTCACAACTCCAGAATAAACCAACCCTGTCGACACCTTGATCTCAGACTTCTGGCTTCTAGTGCTGTAAGACAATCAATTTTTGTTGCTTCAGCTACTCAGCCTGTGGCACTTAGCTCTGGCAGCCTTAAGCAAACTAGTACAAGCATCTCAGGGACAAGACTGCTACCTCAGAGCCCTGTAGAGTAGGGTTCCAATTGCAGTTCCATCACTAGTTTCTTTTGTCACTTCTGGCAAGTCAGTTGACTTCCCTGAGCCTCAACTTTCTCCTCTGTAATGTGAAGATAATAATATCTACTTTGGAAAGTTGCTTACTCAATTAAAGATAATACATTAAAATGCCAGGCACAGTGCTTTACACAATTAAAATGTTCAGTGATAATCTTCTTATTTTACAATGGAGAACTGAGACCTAGAAATGCAAGTGCCTGTCTAAATTCACACAGTTAAGTAGCACCAAGCTTACCAAAAGACGCCAGATATATTCGCTTCAATTCCTATGTTTGCTTGAAGAGAATAATTCTGGTAGAGTTATCTGGTGGCATTTTGTGTGTGCTTTTTGCTTACCTCTATAGATACTACAGCTGGGGCCTTGGATTTGAGGAGTGGAACCTTTGTGTGTTGTTTTCCATCCACGTGTAACTGAAATAAGTCATATATATGTATTTAATTCTCACTCAAGAATATGTTTATTGGGGGGGGGGGAGAGAGAGAGAGAGAGAGATCGACATGAGAGAGAAACCTGAATCCATTGCCTACCGTACGTGACCTGACTAGAACAAACCAGAAACCTAGGAACTTGCCCTGACCAGGAATTGAACCCTCAACCCTTTTGGTGCATGGGATGACACTCCAAACAACTAAGCCACCCAAGTGGGGTGAGCTAAGTCATATTTTAAAGCAAAATATCCCTCCTCTTTTGTACAAAATTAAATTTCTTTGCCCAGGAATGGTATAAATCATACCATTTAGTTGTGTAAAAGACTATAACTAAGAGCACTAACTAATGAGCAAAATTGATAGGAATAGGCTATTAGAAGACTGAAACTTTGTATGCACAGATATTCTCTGTATGCTATTACCAGGTGATGCTTGACTTAATTTTAAATCCATATGCCTCCCCAATGCAGGATCTTCACCTTATTTACATCTCTTAATTCCTATCATTCTGCTTGCAACTTGCTTCCCTCTCATTATGAAATGATTGAATGTAAAGCCTGTTGCCGAATGATTGGTTTATTCACAAGTTAATCAGATGAAATACATACTATTCCTGCCCCATAATTATACTTACTCTGGTAACATAAGTCAAAATTGATGCACAATTTTCTTATTATAATTGACAACGATTGTGCTTTTTACACATCAACATGCTGCTTATCGAACTATCTGTCTCTCAGCATGTTGAGAAATCAGTCATAAGCTGAACTGGGGGGATCCAGCAAAGGCCACTACCTCCCTATAAAGAAGTTGAGGATCCTGTTTCAAATGCTGGATGAATCCTGGTGAAACTACCCCTTTAAAAATGGCAGTGAAAAGAGTGAAGAGAAAAAGTGTGTGAAAGGGTGAGCAAATTCCGAGACCTCAACAGATTCTTTCTGTACTCTTCCATCATGTCATGACAACTTACATCAGAAAAATTTCTTATTTCAAAATTGCAAAAGATATTAAAATACCTTCTCTTGAAACAGAAACTTGGAAGCCCTTATTTCTGGGATAAAGCTGTCAGGAAATTACACTAGAATCAACAATTTGACAAGTTAGCTTCATTTTTTATTTTTGAGGACCTAATCCCCCTTCTCCTAGCAACCTTTGCTACATGTCAGATTCATACACGATATTGAAACTGAAAGGAGAGGGGAAGGAATTTTCAAAGAAAGAAAAGGAAAGGGCTCCTCAGGCTCAGAATCAGCCCTTGCTCTCAACATCTCCAAGGGCAGTTTGAAGTTCCCAGGGGCCAATCAGGGTTGGGAGGAGGTAATTCTAAGTGCTCTCTTTCATCAGCGGGCAATTGCAAGAGCACCTGCCTATTTTTCCAGGCTTCAAATGTGGTCACATCAGCCAATGCTTTCTTGTTTTCTATAATCCCATGATAAAGACCATTGTCTACAAGAGTATGGAATATACTGTGTCTTGCATGGTTTCTGTTTGTGGTTTCAAAATGTGTGTTGATGGACTGGCTATTCATTCCTAAATGCTAGGTGGTGGGGCTGGGGACAGGAGTTTGAGGGTGGAAAAGAGGAGAGTCTTTTTTTTGTGTGTGTGAGCACCCCGATTTTCCCAAAGAGTTTATTTGGGCAGACCAAGGGACGGCGAGACCCTGCATCTAAAAGAAAGTGTTGGGCCTCTTGGTGGTGAAGCGTGGCTTGTGCTGGCGACGAAGGACCCGGTGCGGCAACGGGAACTTGATCTTGGAGTCGTGGAACTGCTTGACTGCTGGTCGGCGGCACTTGCTGGCTGCAATCTCCTCCACCTTCATGATCTGGATTGAGTGGGCGCGGGCACGGTGCCGAGCCCCCACATCTCGGTAGCACTGGGTGACGGCGCCTGCGGTGGTCAGGTTCCGGTACTCCCGGTACATGTTGTGGGTGCCACTGCGGGAGTCGTAGCGCAGCCAGATGCCAAAGTTCTTTACCCGAAGGGGGGATTTTTCAAACACCTGCCCACAGTAGACGATTTCCCCAGAAGACTTTTTCATCTTCTTTAGTTGAGACACAAAGTACCAGAAGCGGGACTTGGCAACAACATGGTTAGGTGCAAATATGCGCATGCGGTAGAGGGGTGGTGTGTGGCACTTGGGGGTGGGCAGGCAACGCCCCACCACTTTGTACTCTCGAAGCGTTCCCGAGGCCTTCATGGCGTTCTCCCCGCATTCGCCACCACCTACAAAAGGCAAGAGGAGAGTCTTTTAGCTGCAGAAAACCTTTATTCTTCTCCAGAAGTTCCAGGCTTGACTTCTATCAACTTTAAGGATTTGCAGAGGGTGTTAGGGGATTCCTGAATCTCTTGAAATCGTATGCAAGATTGTGTATATGTGGATAGATACATTTTTGGGGAAGAGATTTCATAGCTATCACAGGGTCTGCTGCTTTAAAAAAATAATGAAGAATCACTGCTTCATTAGAGGTTTTCTTAACTTAAAAAATAAAAACTTAACCTTAAAGGTATAGCTCTAAACTTTAGAGTCTAAAGTAATGTGAAAGTTGAATGAGTGGATTTTATAAAAACATTTTAGTCAAGTGTAACTCTGATATCTGGTTAAACAATAATACAGAAGGAAAGATATTGATTTAAATGTTCAGGATATTGAATCTTTATCATGACTGAACATATGAACATAGATGATTCACTTCAACGAATATTTATTTAGTGCTAGCTGTATCAACATACAAAACTTGGTAGAACCCCATCTCTGACGTCAAGGGACTTACCTTCTTTGATGGAATAGAATATACACATAACTAAGGCACAAACAAGAGGACGGATCCTGCCGCAGTCTATCATCTGAATTGAAATAGGAAGATATTGTAGAATTGGGAGTTCCTTTGGTTTGTTTATGCAATAATGAGGATATGAACTCATATAATGGCAAAGAAAATGAAGAGAATGATAAATTATGTGATCTAAACATAAATTTGTTTCACTCATTCATTCATTTGTTCATTCTTCCTGTAATACATGTCTTTTATTTTATCAGGCAGGCACTTGTTAGAGATACTCAGCAAAAATTAAGGAGGGTGTCTGCCCTCACAAAGCTCTCTAACCAGCCCCAACTAGCTCTTTTAATCTAGCTCTCAAAAATTAGTCCTGCTCGGTGGGTGTGGCTTAGTGGTTGAGTGTCAACCTATGAACCAGGAGATCAAGACTTGATTCGGGGTCAGGTCACATGCCTGGGTTTCAGTCTCGATCCCCAGTGGCGGGGGTGGGGAGGGGGGCATATAGGAGGTGGTCAATCAATGATTCTCTCTCATGATTCATGTTTCTACCTCTCTATTCCTCTCTAAAATCAATACAAATATATTGTTTTTAAAAAGAAGAAAAAAAAATTAGTCCCACCCTTAAGAGATTCACAGCTTCATCTACAGCCATTTACCCACCATTCTTTCAAATTCTGCTTCCTAGACTGTTCCTAACCCTCCCAGTTTCTGATCACCTTATTTTCTTGGTTCTACCCTTGGCAGTGCTCCAGCTCTCATCTCTGGCTTCATTTCTTAGATACACTTCCTACTTCCTGTTTAGAATTAGGCTGATTTCATGTGCTTTGGGTAAACTCTTACCTAATCTTGCCAAGCTCTGTGGCCTTGGCAACTAGGCCCGGTCCTCATGACTGCCTCTCTTCCTCCTAAAGTTACAATCCAGACTCAGACACTCAGAGTCGAGCCATGAAGACAGGTGGGTATAAACTAATGAGGATGCAGTGTCATCATGCCATCCTTATGGGTCAAGTAATATGTTTTGGGGAGCACAGAGGTGGGAGTGGAACCTGATGTGTTCAACCAAGTTCAATATTAATAAAATTACCTTCCTAAAAAAGCAACCATTGGTTTAAGTCAGTGAGAATTCATCCAGATGATTTAACTGACCAACTCTGAGTCCTAAAGGATTAGAGCAAGAAGGGGCTTTAGAAATCATCAAATGGCCTTGACATTTTTACTGAGAAGAAAACTGAGGCACATGAGCATAAGACCCACAGGGAGTTTTTAACATATTCTTACCTGCCCAGTGCATTTTCCCAGGCAGCACACTGTTGCATGGCAGTTAAATTTTACATGGAAAGGAAAGATGTGTGTCATTTTGTTTCTAAAACTTTCAGGAGGAACCACATCTTGAATATATTCCTTATGTGATCTGTCAGAGTCCTAGACACTGATATTCATCCTTAAGGATTACAGAGGAAAGAGCAGCAAGACCCAGGGGAAAAACAGATTTGAGAAGAGGTGAAGCAGCAAGATAAATCTGTGCTATGTCTATTGTATCAAGCAAGTAAGACAGACACAAATTTCCATAGGAATTCTGAAAAGATGAAGTCAAAGTTCACATCAGAGAGAGCAGCTAATAGTCTAGAGTCTAGACTCTAGACCCTTCCTACTCCAGCTGTGGTCTGGCACCAGCATCAGAGCATGTGGGAGCTGGGGGGCATGCAGCCTGCCAGGCCCCTCAGCCCACTGCATCCGAACCCGCACTCTAATCAGATCGTGCAGCGATTCACATACACACTAATGTTTGAGAGGCAAACACCAAATTGCTTACTTTGGCTTTTTCCCCTGACTAGCTTAAATTACATTGACAAACTAGGACAAATGAAATTTGCATCAGCACATAGTTGAGAATATGTAAGAAAGCTCAAGAAAAAATCAAAATAAGATCTCAGTAAGAGTTTCACTTCTTGAGCAGAGTACAGTATGTATCTTTAACAACTATTTTCCTCTGAGCTTTAATGGATTGTTTTGATTTGTACACTGCATTTGGAAAGGGCCTGTGTTTGCAATGAGGTGCCTCTGACAGAGTGATTAGGTGCTTCCACCCAAGAGGCAGGACAGTTACCTGTGCCCAAGAGTGTATTTCTCCCAGATGAGGTACGGACCCCTTTTTTTGAAGAACACAATAGTGTACTGTGCAGCCTGATGAAAGTCATGGCAAACTGTTCAAATCTTTTTAAAAATCATTTTTAGAAATAAATGTAAAAGTGGGATAGTAAACAAACAAGAGTTGGATGTTAGCTGCCATCATTTGGGCTATGTTTTACATGGGTAATTTACACATTTCCAGATGCCAGGGAGGAAATAGAGACAGGAGTTCCAATTCTGGATGTCCCTCTGTTAACCTGTACCGTTTAAAGCTTCTAAATCCCTATTAGGCTGATTGAACCAATTGAGATGCCACAAATGCAACCTGGTGGCTTTTCCCATGGGAAGTCAGAGAAGTGGAAAATATTTCAAGCAATTTGGGCATGCTTGCATAACTCTTTTGTGAAAATTCCTACACTAATAATTTGCAACTAAAGTGAAAGTGAGTAAAAATAGAATGACCTCTCATTTCAACAATGACTATATTTTGTAGACGCTGGTGTATGAACATGCTTTACATCTGACCCATACATAATGACAAAGAAACCCCAAATCACCAACTTTCAACATTTCTAGCAGTAAAATCACATTTATCTGTAACAGATGTAGTCTCCCAGTCAGTCTGAGGCCTCAAATTCTCAAACTTTTGAGTCACTCCTCAATTTATCATTAGCTACTTGATAGGAATTAATTTTTATCAATCTAATGAAAGCTTCCTTAGAAAAGGAAGCCCCTGGTCTAAGCGTCTTAAAGGCCTGATGGGGTTTTTCCTTGGGGTCTGCTGGGTTCTCTGGAGGGTGAAGAGGACCCTGGGATCCCTCCCAGCTACATACAGTCTCAGTCCCCAAGTTTTTTCTGCATCCCAGTAACTCTCCCACCAGTTTAGGGGCACGATAACAACGGGATTGCATTCTCCTACCATACAGTTTTTAGAAGGGGCCCCCGGGCGGACTATTCTCTTGAACCGGATGGCGGGATCTCTGTTAGTCCACAGTGCCCTAGTCTCACAACCCCATTGGGCACAGTAGTAGTCCCCATCAGTTCCACATTCAGGGCTACCTTCGGCTGAGCAGACATAATGCTGAGTTTGCCGAAGTCCTCGTTCTAAGTGGAGGGTGCCACACCCATAACCCATCCCTACATGATATGCTCCATGTGCTGCTGGGGAAATGTAGGGGATATTGCTTTCTGGCTTTCTCCAAGTTTCCCCAAATAATCAGCATAAGTCAGCCTCTATTGAGGGGGGCCCGGGGGTCGTGGTATGACCTATGACAGTCCCATCCACAGTCCGGGTCAGTTCCCATGTGTAATTAGCTCTTAGGTGGGGATTACTCACCGTGACGGGCCACAGGCACATCAGGATCAGGAGGACTGCCTTCAGAGTCAGATTTTCAGGGGGTCGTTGGTGCCCTGGATGGTCCATCTCCCTGGCTGGTCCTCTGATTCTGCCTTCTTGATTTGAGTTTGATGTATCCAGTACTTTTTTCTTGTAACCTTTACCGCTAATGGTGTGCTGAGGACAACAGTGAAGGATCCAGTCCACCTAGCCTCCAAGGATGATGGCTCGTGCTTCCGCACCCACACTAGATCTCCTGGTTGAAATGCAGGTGGTGCAGGTGTAGTCCCAGGGGATGGGTCTCGGTGAGCCTCTCGGACCAGCTGGTGGTTAAGTCTGGAACTCAACTGTAAGGCTTGTAGGGACTTTAGGAGGTTGTGATTAGAAAGGGATGCCAACACTTCCCCCAGCTTGGGAAGCAGCGGTGGGGGTCGGCCAAACAGAAACTCAAAGGGGGTAAGGCCATTTACGTAAGGGGTACAACAGGCCCGGAGTAGGGCAAAAGTAAGGAGGCTTACCCAGTTTTCGCCAGTCTCCAGTTTTAATTTTGTTAAGGTTTCCTTTAGGGTCCGATTCATCCTCTCTATCTGCCCTGAACTCTGAGGTCTATAGATACAGTGTAATTTCCAACTTATGCCTAACATTTTTGCCAATAGTTGAGTGATGTGGGCAATGAATGCCGGGCCATTGTTGGACCCCATGGGAACAGGTAGGCCAAACCTGGAGATAATTTCTGAGACTAATTTCTTAACTACTATCTGTGCTGCTTCAGACTTGGCAGGGTAAGCTTCTGGACAGCCGGAGAACGTGTCAATAAAAACCAGCAGGTATCGATATCCTCCCTCCCCTGAGGGCAATACTTCCCAATGTTCTCCAGGACTTCTTCCTCTGAGTCTGGTTCCTTGGGCCAAGGGCGAGTGTTTTCCAGGGTTTACCTGTGCACAGACGTGGCATCTCCTTACAATGTCCTTCGAGACCTGGAAGAGCTTAGGGATGTAAGAGTCTCTTTTAAGCAATTCCACCAGCTTGGTTTCCCCTAGATGGGTGCTCTGATGGACCTGAGAAATGAGTTCCCTTCCCAGGGCCTCCAGAATGAACAGTCTGGTGTCGGGTAATTCTCTCCATCCTCCAGATACCTCCTTAACCTGGAGTCCTTTCCCAGTTCATCATCAGTCTCTGAATATATGGGGGTCTCTTTGAAAACCTTTGTCGGGAGAGCTGGCAGGATATGTAGAGGCCCCACTGGTTTGGGGGCTGCCTCTTTTGCTGTTTTATCTGCAAATGCGTTTCCTCGCGCCTCCGGAGTGTCAGCTGATTGGTGTCCCTTGCAGTGTATGACTGCGACTGCCTTTGGCAGCCAGAGGACTGCCAGGAGGGCGAGGATCTCCGGGACGTTTTTGATTTCCTTTCCCCCTGATGTCAGGAGTCCCCTTTCCTGATATAGGCCCCATGGACATGAACCTTAGCAAAGGCATACCGGCTGTCAGTGTATATGTTTACTCTTTTTCCTTCTGCCCACCGCAACACTTAGGTGAGGGCAATTAATTCTGCCTTCTGAGCCGATGTCCCATGCCCCAACGCCTGTGCCCAGATTACCTTATCGGCTGTCACAACCGCTGCTCCTGCGTACCTGGTCCTTCCATCCACGAAGCTGCTCCCATCCGTGTACAAAGTCTCATCCGGGTCTTGGAGGGGTTGGTCAGTCAGGTCCTCCCAAAGATTTTTCAACGAGGACAGGGTTTCAGTGCAGTAGTGGAGGGGCTGATCAGGATTATCATCCGGCAGCAAGGTTGCAGGGTTTAGAGCTGCTGTCTTAAGAAAACTCACCCGCGGAGGGGCGGACAGGAGCACTTGGTACTGGGTAATGCAGACATTTGAAAGCCAATGCTCAGGTGGGCTTCGCAGAAGGGTTTTCACGGCATGGGGGCCACCACCTGCAAGTCCTGCCCAAGGGTGAGCTTTGAGGCTTCTTTGACCAGTATGGCTATGGCTGCTACTGCCCTCAGGCAGCCTGGCCACCCTGCAGCTACAGGATCTAGTCTCTTGGTTAAGTATGTCTCAGGTCTTTTCCACGCCCCTAAGAGCTGGGTTAGCACCCCGTTTGCGATTCCCCGGGCCTCTGCCACATGCAACTGGAATGGCTTAGTGAGGTCTGGCAGCGCCAGTGCTGGTGCACGGACTAAGGCTTGTTTAAGGTCCTGAAAAGCCTTAGTTTCATTTTCGGTCCAGTTTAGTTCTTCAATCTTTCCCCCAGTGCAGGTATATAGGGGTTTTGCCATCTCTGCAAAACCTAATATCCAAAGGCGGCAATACCCTACTGCCCCTAGGAATTCCCCCACCTGCTTCTTTGTTTTGGGGACCAGATTTTCAAAATAGCCTGTATTCGGCTAGCAGATAAAGTTCGTTTTACTTTGTTGAGCCCAGGTAAGTGGCTTTCGGGGTGCAAAGTTGGGCTTTCTTAGAGGACACCCAGTATCCCAATTTGTCTAGAGTCCTCAACAGGGTCTCAGTGGCCTCTTGGCACTCACTCTGGGTCGCCGCGGCAAGGAGGAGGTCATCTACATATTGGAGTAGGGTGACCTCTGGATGTTCTTTCCGGAACGTGCCTAAGTCCTGGCTGAGAGCCTCATCCAACAGAGTAGGAGAGTTTTTAAATCCCTGGGGCAACCGGGTCCAGATCAGCTGCCCCTGCGTAATACAGGCATTTGATTCCCCTTCTTCAGGGTCCGTCCACTCAAGTGCAAAAATGGGCTGGCTGGACGGGGCCAGCGGCAAGGAGAAAAAGGCATCCTTTAAGTCTAGGACTGTATATATTTGATGACTCGGCGGTAACAGGCTCAGGAGGGTATAAGGGTTGGGTACTGTTGGGTGTATAGTCTCTACCCTCTTGATGACTTCTCTTAAATCCTGAACTGGCCTGAAATCCTCCCTCCCAGGTTTTTGTACAGGGAGCAGAGGTGTATTCCATGGGGAGTGACAGGGCACCAAGATCCCGGCCTCCTTCAGTCTTTTTATCTGTACTGCGATGCCCTTCCTGGCCTTCTGGCTTATTGGGTATTGCTTAGCCCGTATTGGAACAGCAGTACTGGTGAGCTGTACTACGATCAGGGGCCTGCGAGTCACCATTCCAGGGGGATTGCTTTCAGCCCATACTCCTGGTATCTTTTGCTGTAGTTCTGGGAGCAGTGAGGCACTTTGGGCCTACATAGTCTCCCCAGGATCCTCAGTGAGGAGGTATTCCTCGTTTAATGGACACGTCAGGAGCACGGTGTCAGGTCTGGCATTAAGGGCTACTTTTGCTCCCTCCCCCTGGAATGAGATGGTGGCTTGCAATTTGCTGAGGAAGCCCCGTCCTAGTAAGGGGTAAGGACATTCTGGCATCACTAGGAACGAGTGGGTCACCGTCCCAGCCCCTAAATTGGTTATTCGGGCCTGAGTCCACGGATATGATTTTGTCTTCCCGTAGCTCCTTGAATAGGGGTTCGCTCCTTAGACACCGGACCTTCTGCTTGTTGTAAGACGGAGAACGTGGCTCCGGTATCAATAAGGAAATCTACTGGTTGGCCCCCAACTTGCAAAGTGACCCTGGGCTCCTGGGGGCTAGTAAAGACGGAGACCCGGCCCTGTCAGTCCACTTCTTCGAGGCTGGGCGCCCCTGAGGGCGCTGGGGGCATTCATTTTTCCAGTGGCCTTCTCCTTTACAGTAGGCACACTGGTTCTTCCCCAGCCCCGATCGCCGAGGGCGCTTGTCCCCGGGCCTTGCTCCCTCTTCCTCTCTGGTTTCCTTTCCTCCCATCTCCTTTTTCCCTGTTCATGGTTAATAAAACCTGTGCCATCTTTCTGGTTAGCTCACCGGGGTCTTCTCTATTGTTGGACGTCTTCTGTGCTACCTCTACCAATTCCGACAGCATCTTTCCCTCAAAGCCTTGTAACTTGTAACTTTTTTCTTATGTCTGGGGCCGCCTGGGACATGAAAACAATGTTAAATGTCCTCCTGTTTTCTGGCGTCTCTGGATCTATGGGGGTGTAGAGCCTGTAGGCTTCACACAAGCGCTCTAGACACGCGGCGGGGGATTCGTTCGGTCCCTGTACAGTTTCAGTTACCTTAGACAGATTGGTGGGCTTCTGCAGCTGCTCGGATTCCCCTCAGCAGAGTCTGGCGATACCGATTGAGAGCCTCCTTACCTCTATCCGAGTTGGGGTCCCACGGGGGTCGGGAGAGTGGAAAAACGGCCTCCAGCCAGGCCGGTCCGACACTGACTGACCATCTGGTCCGAGGACCAGTTTTCTCCCCTCCGCTCTCACTCTTTCTCTCTCTTCCGAAGTGAAGTAATACAGACTTCACTGAAGTGTAAAAAATACAGACTCCAAAAGAGATGAGTCCCTGGGGATTCTGAGAGAACGAGGGGTTCTGGTTCTTCCAGTTATACAGGTAGCTAGTCGTGAAAGGGACATAAACCATAAACGGCCTGCCATCCTCTGTTACCAGAGTTATCTGACGCAGGGGCAGCATCGGGACCCCCGAGGAATCAGGGGAAGGGTCCGGATGATGGGGTCTATACTCAGTCCCACTGCGGGTGTGGGGCAGACTCGTTGGGCCTTCAGGAGGAGCCGCAATTGGGGCAGATGGATACGGGGGAGGTTCCATCCAGAGGGGGTCCTCCCGGGGTGGTGGAAGGACAGGAGGCTGTTTCTCAGTCTCGGGGCAGGCGGTGGCTCCGGCCTCCAGGCCAACACGCAGCAGCGCTCCTGCGCCAGTACTGCCCCATTCCTGGCAGGGCCTCCGCCCCTTGCTCACTCCTTCCTGCCCTCCCCACAGCTCCAGCGCAGCTGGTTTCCCCTTGGTATCTCTGGGAGGAGGTTTAGTGATGGGAGATTTAGTAAGGAGAATAGACTCCGTCTCTGTCCCAATTTTTCCTTCTTCTAGGGAGGTTTTTGGCAGTCCCGGAGCCACTTGGGATTGTCAGTCAAGATGTCTATCCAAATTTGGATATAAGGAATTTGGTCCGGGTGGCCGGGATTGTCGAAAATGGCATGTTGGATGTTATATGCCAGCCCTAGATTGGTGGACCCCTCTGGAGGCCACTCACTGGGACATGGGAAAATTGGCCATTCCCGCTCACAAAATTTCTGTAAATCAAAAGCATTAACAGAGGCTCCGGAATCAGTGCTCGCCACTTGAATTCCTGAAAATTTTTCAAAAACCTTGCAGAGGAGTACAGACAGAACATGAAGCAGACTGACCCATTCTAATGATAGAGACAATTAGACCACAATAACACAGAATAACAAAAACAATGACAACCAACTGAGGATCTCTGGGCACTGTCATGCACCGGGATCTGGTCTCAGAAGTAGCGCTGCATCCAGCCTTCCAGAGACCCTAGATGGGCGCCCACAGAACCAGAAATAAGTTTCTTAACCGGTAAGAACCAGATCCAGACGGCTCCAATCAGAGTCAATCAGGAAATTTAGCAGGCAGGGTCTCCGACCTCTACCAGTCCCAAGCTGAGGAACATCTCTCAGAGATCTCCCCCTGGGTCAGAGAGCCTGGGGACCCTGGTGGGCTCTGGTCACAGGACCTGTCAAAGGCTGGTTATCTCGCTGGGGCCTCCAAATGTTGTGGAGCGAACACGAGTGAACGACCACTGGAGTCCAGACCAAATTAAAATTTGGGGAGCCTTTATTAGCCGGCCAGTGACTGCTCTGCCTTTCTCCACACAGGGAGTCCAGAGAGCAGCCCCCACCCTTTGTGCAGGACCACTTTTAAGCACATTTACCATGTCCTGTTTTTTCAGAGCAAGTAACCCAAGACAAAACAAGTTTTCCAAAGCAACGTCAGGGTCATGCCATTGACAACCATGTTATTCACAGGGTCATCCTGTTCTTCAGAAAGCTGACAGTGTTCTATCTTGCAAGGCTATTTTGTGAGGTGCAGCTGGGAAGGGGTCATGAGACCATATCTCAAGGCCTGACCTGGTGTCCGCACGGACAACTCTACCTGGGGCATAGTCCACGGCCTCTCTGGAATGGGAGTAGTGCTCAAAAATTCCCCCTCTCTAACAGGCAGCAGCTCACCATTGGAAGAAAGGTAGTGTAGTTAATTTAGGAATGGCGGAAATTCAATATGTATATAGATTAGAGAATTATCAGTGAAGAGAGAGGCAGAGAGAGGGGATGAGTGATAAATTAAGGGTCAAGACCACAGGGAACTGGATTAGCCTTGGAAAGAATTAAGGATGAGGTTTCCTTTGAGACAAGAAGGAAGGAGGTTAGAAGGAAGGAAGGCAGGCAGGAAGGATAAAGGCATCATTAATTTGAAAGATGGAGGGAAAGGTAGTTGAAAAGGTTTAGACCAAACAACCTCCATTTTCTTTTTGAAGAAGTAGGATATATAATCTCTGGAGGGTAGGCAGTGAGATGCAGAAGATTTAAGGAAAATAATAAAAATGCAAACCAAAACATCAGGCAGTGTGGAAACAAGGCAGGAGAACCTGTATCAAAGACCCAGTGGAGGTGGAAAAGTGGCCACTAGGAAGAGGGTCAGGTAGCATAATTCCAATATCTCCCTACATCTCATGAGGGAGGTAGCAAGCATTAGGTGAGATAGCATGTGAGGAAACACATTATAATACTAAAACATTATGCAGATTAACAGCACCTGAATTACTCTACAGTATAGATTTTGTGGAAGGTGAACCAGATGCTCAGCAGTTAAGGACTTTTCCCAAGGTCACTGAGATAGCAGCTAGGCTTGAACATCAATCTTCCGGCCCCACCTCCCATGCTTCTGCCACTAATCCTTCTGCTTAGTGTAATATTAAGTAAATGAAATTGGAAATGGAAGTGATAAGGTGAAAAGAACAAAGCACACAAAAAAAGCCTTCTCTCTTTTAATTCTTAACAAATTCTTACCTATGTTCTACCCTCACGTGGAAGTAGAACTTAAATTGCTCCCTTTCTGGTGCCTAGAAAACAAAATCTGCATTACGGGGGGCGGAAGGGGGGGTGGTGGTGCGTGCAGGGATGGGGCGAAGTTAAGAGTAAAAATGGTAGTAGAAGGGGGACAAAGACTGGATTCACAGGTAGCATCATCATCATGGGACCTTCTTATACTAAAATTTAACAATTTCAAGAAAACACAAGCCCAGAAATACTGCAAGGACCCAGATAAGTTTAGAGAAGAGACAACTCAGGGAAGTTATCAGTGCTGTCCACTGTTTTCAGAGGACTGTGTGTCCTTTGAAAGGGGCTAGATTTGTTGCATGACATAATGAAACAGTTATGCAACTAATGAGAACTTGAGTTCAAAATAATTAAGCCTAATCGTCAGATAGATAAGCTACAGACAGAAGGAGACATCTTTTCGAATAGTGAGTTTCCAGTCACTGAAGGATTTCAAGGATTGTAGAGCATCAGTGGTTAATTTGCCTGGAGCAGGGTTTTCAATTCGTGAATGGAAGATCTCCAGAGATGGGAGGGTGAGCAGTGGAATTATTTTAAGAGGTCTGTGAACTCATGGGCACGAGTGTTGCTTTAGAGGAAATGAAAAATATATGTGGCAAACATAAATACTATTCATTTTCAAATTTTATAGACAGTTATGATTAATAAAATACAAATTCATTATGAATGTCACTGAATTTATAAAAGTCTTTCACTACTTAATATCCCAAAATAGAGATATTAAAAGCATAACTACTATCACATTGAGGTCCTTGAAGCTTTTTATTTTTATTTTTTAAGATTAAAAGGGGACTTCATCCTCAAATAGGCTAGGAACCATTTAACTAGAGAAACTTTAAAGCCCTTTCCAATGCAAAGATTATGGTTTCATGACTCCTAGGCATTCTGAGGGCCACAGTTGGAGTGGAGGGAAAAAGCCACCCAAGCCCTAGCTGTCAGTTACATGCAGCTCTTGGCACTTGAGCACAGGCACACACATAAAAGCACTGAAATGTCACACAGAACAGAGTCACCAGCTGTGGCTCATCAACACAGTGTGCTTAGAGACCCATCATTTCCTTGTTCCAAAGCTGGCACATTTTTGTCACCGTATGTATTTAAACAGTCCTCCAATTTTTGGAATTCTAAATATATTAATACTATCCTTTCTAAGTTTATTTCAATATCCAAATATCTGGTTCATATTCTTGGCCATTGATTTGCTAATGAAATGCTTTTTTGTTTAGAAAGAAGCACTCAATTTCACCACAATTACCATCATGAGCATTTATTTGTTTGTTTATTTATTTATTTATTTTTCATCAAAGTAAGCTGATGGTACAAATTCTATTGTTGGCAATTGACACACTCCACATAAGCATTTATTAAATGGGTAAATGTTGTGTTGTCCATGTAAAGCAGAAAGGTCGAGTCCCCCAAAACCTGCTCTCTTTTTAAAAAAACTTACTATGTGAGAAAATTAAGATGAAATCTGATTTTTAATTCATTTTTTTTCTTTCTATAGAAATTATAGTCTTTACCCTCTGAAAGTATTTAGTGAAAGAAACTATCAGGGTTACCTCCAATGAAAACTGAGCAGCAGATTCAATTTCTCCTTAGGGTTTCTCACCTTTTCCTTCAATGCCATCTCCTTGTCATTCAACAACCACCCCTGCCCCAGACACTTGCAGTATTTCAAGTTATTCTGGAATGGGTTTCTTCATGGCAACATTTTTTTTATCATACTGTGTGGGTGGAGCCAAGTCTTTGAAGACTTTTAGAGCAGGCAAACTTGGCCCCATCTGCAGTGTGACATTTAAGGGGCCTAGATCAGACTACCTTCTTAAAACTCTTTTATCCAGGTGCCCCAAGATCTGAACTCTTCCCATTCAGAGCCATATCTCTAAATTCTTTACCCTATCATATTTAAAACATAGAAACTTCCAGAAAAATAACTCATTAAAATAGGTCTCAAAAAGATGTTGCTATATATGTAATATGTATTAATAGACTTTATCCTTCTATTGAAATTACAAATTTGTATTATTATAGTTGGGTATTTCTTCAGTAACATAGGTCCTGGACATAATGAAAAGAAGACTCAAAATATTTTCTATGCCCAGCCGGCATAGCTCAGTGGTTGAGTGTGGAACTGTGAACCAGGAGGTAATGGTTCGATTCCTGGTCAGGGCACATGCCCAGGTTATGGGCTTGATCACCAGTAGTGGTCGTGTAGGAAGAGCTGATCAATGAATCTTTCTCATCATTGATGTTTCTATCTCTCTCTCCTCTCTCTTTCTCTCTGAAATCAATAAAAATATAATCTAAAAATATTTTCTTTTAAAATCTTTTCTATCCTATTTGAAGCTGTCATCTGAGGGTGGTGGGGACCAGGCCAGGAATTATTATCTAGAATACCAGCATCCGGTACAGTGCTGCCTAAAGTACAAGTAAACTGAGAAATCCATATATAGGTTAGCCTAACATCATAACAGCAGCCATCTGACATTTCAATTTTGCAAAAAGATAAGAAATGCAGAACTTGTAGCAAAATTGGAAAACAGAAGACTCTCACACAGACAAATATGTGGGAGCCAAGTGAATCCTTCCTTAGGGATAGCCACTAAGAGCCCTAGTGTTTATAAACAGAATTCGAAATTAAGGATAAAGCCAAGAATCAATGGCCAGTTCAAAACAAATATATCAAACCAGAGGCCTGGTGCACGAAATTCATGTACAAGTAGGGTCCCTAGGCCTGGCTGGTGATCAGGGCCAATCTGTGGGGCGACAGGAGGGGCAATTGGGGCCCCTGCTGCTTGCACCCACCTTGGCCTGGTGCCATCCACTTGCCGGCCCTGCCCCCCACCACAGGATGCCATCTGTGAGGCAACTGGCAGGGTGATTGAGACCCCCGCTCACTCCTGCGTTGGCCTGGCACTGCCCGCTCACCTGCTCTACCATCCTGCAGTGGTACCACTCTCATTGGGGCCCGTGGGGACAATTTGCATATTAGCCTTTTATTGTATAAGATATGCAAAGTTTAATGCTAAGAATTATTGTATTATATCAAAGTATCAAAATAAAGAAGTGAAGGAATCAAAGACTGAACAAGTGCTGGAATCTTTGCAATAGTCTTCTTAGCTGCTTAATAGAGGTGGTCTTATGCAGGGCGTGCAGGAAGGGGAATGCTGCTGTGGTCTCGGCAGTGTGGGACCCTCTGGGAGCAGTGACCTGCTGGGTCAGACTAGGAAAGGACACAGTAACTGAGAGAGCAGAGCGCTGCCCTACTACATTACACTGTATTTCTGGAAATTCTCCCTTTAAAAACTCCAAATTTGTCTAAAATGCGTATATGAGATCTAAAAATGAGGCCGCCATTCTGTAATGATGAGGAAAAGACCAAGAGAATTGTCAAGATAGTGACCCTGACATCACTGAACTAATACTAGGCCACCTACCTGCAACTTCTTGCTATGTGAAGAGAATAATCTACCATCTGCTGAAACTACAGTGATTTGGATTCCCTGTTACTCATAGCCAACTGCATTTATAACTGATACATGGTGATTTTCATAGGTTTCACAGAATGGAGATAGCTTTATCTTGAGTTTCTTTCAATAATAGCATTTAATTAAAAATAAAAATATTTCCGAACCATGAATATCAGTCTGGGAACAGGCTTATATAATGAAACATTAAGCTATATATCAGTCAGTGAAATTCATCCCAAAAGGAAAATAAAATCACCCAATTCATTTCTAAATTATTCAATCTATTAACTTACCACCAAATAAAATTGTAAGTAATCTTGGGTTTCTAGAGTTTGATACATTAATTCTTTGATTGTGAATCTTACAGGCATTGCATACCAACCAATGGTATAAAAATTCTCATAATATAATGCATTTCTTATGTTTTTCAAAACTAAGATTTGAGATAGCTGCTGTTATATGGATTTCTCAGTTTAGTTGTACTTTAGGCAGTGCTGTATAGGATGCTGTTATTCTAGATTTTATTCCTAAAATATAAAGATCCTCTGGGTCTACTGAAACTTTGCTTTCTCTCAGATTGAAATAAAACATTTGTAATCTGTTGAATCTACTTAATAGTCCTGTGCTCTATTTCCCAGAAGCCAAAATGCCGTAGTCCCAAGCAAAACACAGGGTTAAGGCAATTTTCCAGTAAGTTGGAACAAAAGATGGAAAGTTTGCCTTCTCTCAGGTGCATTTTAGAAGAGAATCAATAGGTCTTAGACCCTGCTTCACCAAGTGTGGGCCAGGCCACAAACCAGGGGCATTAGAAGGATCCTGGGAGCTCGTTAGAAATGCAGTTTTGGGACTGCTCAAAACTAATGAATTAGGATCTGCATTTGACCAAGATATACAGGGATTAGTGTGCATGTTAAAGTGTGAGAAGCACCACTCTAGAGTTCCACAGCCTTCCTTTCGTCAGACCATCTGGTAAAGGTGGACAGTAACCCCTTTGCATCCAGGACAGGAGCTGATGGGTCATGGATTGGTCCATCCACAAATGGGGACAAATGGTAACAAGTGATGAAAAGGAAAGAAGAGAAAGCTTGGACTTGGGGCTTGAGGGTGGCCTTTTCCCCCAACCCTATAAAGCTGCTGTTCTATCTCACAGGGGCAGACTTGATACAGAAGCATCCTATATGGCACATGTTTTCTCAGGGTCTGGGTGTGTTTTTTTTAACATTGCATTTTACTTTCAACAATAATCTTCAAAGAGAATTACTATTATCAGAATCACATGGGACTCTAAGTATATCCAGGCAATACTTGTGCTTCCAATGAGGATACTATGCAGACAAAAATTTTGCAAGAATTTGAAAAGAGGAAAGTACCAGGAGAGTTAAATCCCTAATCCCATGGTCAAAGTTTTACATTCAAAAGAATCTGCTCTTCTGCAGTCAGTATGCATTCCTCCTGTAAACAAAGGTCGTTGTATGTACCTACTTGCAAAAATTCATTAGCAACAAGCATAATAGTAAATATATTGTGAAGCATTTCTGGTTCCTCATTTAAGCAGTAATTGGATTGTTATCTATGTAATGTATATTCCAATGACATTGTGATGTGAACTTTATCTTCGAGAGAAAAAGACATTTTTATAGAGCTACTTTTAAATTTAACATTCATGGATTTCTTGCTCACAGTTTTGCTTATGTATGAGCTAAGCTTTTATTGAGCAAAAAAAATTCTTGAAAATGTTAATACTGTCTTGAAAAGTGTTAGCAATAGTACTACTGAAGCCATTAACAGTATAGAGGTCACAAAAAGGAAACCAAAAGATACATAAAGTCTGACATAAAGATGCACTCAAAATTTAATTTCTGCAAAATAGAGTTCTTCATCACATTAAAATTGTTAATATTTTAGTTTTATAGCTTTGCTTGCATAGCCATGTGCCAAATAACGATGTTTTGTTCAACAATGGACTGCATATAT
Organism: Corynorhinus townsendii; assembly: GCA_026230045.1. Classification (NCBI taxonomy): domain Eukaryota; kingdom Metazoa; phylum Chordata; class Mammalia; order Chiroptera; family Vespertilionidae; genus Corynorhinus; species Corynorhinus townsendii. Next base: position 88,284,715 of record JAPDVU010000003.1, read on the forward strand.
GACAGTGGTCTCATCCTATATAATAAAGAGATAGTATGCAAACTGACCATCACTCCAACACACAAGATGGCCGCCCCCATGTAGTCAAAGATGGCTGCCCTCATGTGGACACAAGATGGCCACCACAAGATGGCCAACAAGGGAGGGCAGTTGGGAGGGACCAGCCCTGCAAGGGATGGCAGTTTGGGGCGATCAGGTCTGCAGGGGAGGACAGTTGGGGGGGACCCAGGCCTGAAGGGGAGGGAAGTTGGGCGGGGACCAGGCCTGCAGGAGAGGACAGTTGGGGGCGATCAGGCCAGCAGGGGAGGGCAGTTGGGGGGAACCAGGCCTGCAGGGGAGGGCAGTTGGTGGGGGGACCAGGCCTGCAGGAGAGGACAGTTGGGGGCGATCAGGCCAGCAGGGGAGGGCAGTTGGGGGGAACCAGGCCTGCAGGGGAGGGCAGTTGGTGGGGGGACCAGGCCTGCAGTGGAGGGCAGTTGGGGGGGACCAGGCCTGCAGGGGAGGGCAGTTTGGGTGATCAGCCTGGCATGGGAGGGCAGTTAGGGGCAATCAGGCCAGCAGGGAAGGGCAGTTAGGGGTGACCAGGCTGGCAGGGAGGGCAGTTAGAGGTGACCAGGCCAGCAGTGGAGGGCAGTTAGGAGTAATCAGACTGACAATGGAGAAGTAAGGCATCAATCAGGCTGGCAGGGGAGTAGTTAGGGGGTGATAAGGCTGGCAGGCAGAAGCAGTTAGGGGCAATCAGGCAGGCAGGCAGGCAGGCAAGCGGTTGGGAGCCAGCAGTCCTGGATTGTGAGAGGGATGTCCGACTGCCTGTTAAGGCCCGATCCTACTGGTATCGGGCCTAAATGGGCAGTCAGATAGCCCTCGAGGGGTCCAGATTGGAGAGGGTGCAGGCTGGGCTGAGGGACACACACCCCTCCCCCGTGCACGAATTTCGTGCACCAGGCCTCTAATAAGGTTATAATGGAACTGGAAATTTTGTATTGCCTAGCGACATTGCAGCCATTATAACCTCACAGCACAATACATTACTCCCATGTTTGTGGTGATCCTGGTATAAACAAGCCTGTGCTGCCAGTTGTATAAAAGTACAGCACATACAGTTATATACAGTACATAACACTTGATAATGATGATAAAGGACTAGGTTACTGGTTTCTGTATTTACTACACTATACCTTGTGTTGTTATTTTAGAGTGTACTCTTTCTACTTATAAAAAAAGTTTGCAAAGTTTGCCATATAACACTTTGCCACAGTACTCTGGCAGCAGTCTCATGCATATGGTATTAACTAGTAGTGTCTCTTGATTGCATCATTTTCTCTTGTGCTTGATTTAATTTCGTGTTGTTTTGTACAGTGACGTCTGTGCAGGCTTATGGCCTCGGAGCAAGAGGCTATATCATATAGCCTGGGTGTAGGCTATTCCATCTCGGCTTGTGTAAGTGCACTCTATGATGTTTGCACAAAGACAAAATTGCCTAGTGATGCATTTAAGAGAGTATCCCTGTGGTTAAGTAGATATGGTTGCATTTAATTAATTAGTAAATTTGTTTTGGCTTTATATTTGTGTAATAACTATATACATAAGGAGCTTATGTTTCATTGTAAGACTTTAATGTTTAAATAACATTATAATAAAAATAGTGATGAAGGCTTAATGGTAATAAAAAGAGAGGTGTCCATTATTTAAATTTAACAAACATTCTTGTAAGAGGGCTTCTTATCTGATTTTGCCCACTTCGGAACTAGAATCTAGACTGAAGAGTCACACAGGTTTTACCAAGTGTACCTATCTATGTATAACATGCCTTGAAAGGGTTTTTTAATGGGGCATTTTATTACGATAACAAAATAGCTGAACACATGCTGTCAAATAAGAACTGTTAGTTCATGTATATGCTGGCTTCTTCCAAAAAGGATTTAAGTCGTTTTCAAATATAAACAAAACATTGCAAGATAAAAGAAAAGTAAAATAGATGAGAGAAGTAGAGCAAAAGAAAATAAGAATATGAAAGTCAGAGGGAGCCTGAGTGCAGTTTATACACAAATGCATGCCCTGAGGTTCCAATATCACGTAGAGAATGGCTTGTTCCAATCAGCTGTCTTGCTAGGACCTATAAGAAGCATGCCTGCCTTGTTCAGCCTGGCATCCCTGACAGAGCCTGGTACATTGTAGGTATTTAATAAATGAATGAATCAATCAGTGAATCAAAAAGGTGGGTTACAACAGGAAGAAGGGAAACAATAAACTACAAATTAAGCCAGAAATATATCAATGATTCAGCAGATGTATATCTGAAATTGAGAGGGAAATTTTTTCCCGTGGGTAACTAGGTATATATCCTATATAATAATAGAGGGATATGCTAATTAGCCCAGACGCCGTAACAGTCACAACTGGTCAGGTTCCTAATAGTCATGACCAATCAGGCGTGGCCCGGGAGGAGCCCCCCCAACACCCCCCCCAGCAGAAGAGGCCACCAGCGGAGGCGCACGCAGCACTGCCCAGCCTCGAGGCCACCCGACTGGGGGTAGTGAGCAGGTATGCGGCGCCACCTGGCCTGGGAGAGGCCCTTGGCGGAAGTGGCCACTGGAGGGGGTGCGCGCAGGCCCGAGATTGGAGAGGGTGCACGCTGGGCTGAGGGACACACCCCCCATGCAGGAATTTCATGCACTGGGCCACTAGTTTTTAATATAATTGACTTAAACATAAATATAGCTTAGAGATTAAATACAAATAACTGGAAATAATGTTTGTATCACTTTTAAATAGAAATCAACGACTAAATTTAAATGACTCTCCAAATATACCAATATTTGTAGCTAGTGAAATAAGAACAAATAGTTATAGTACATCCCAATTTATACCCCCATACTGACACCTGGGGAGCCCTATCATTAATTAAGAAGATGCCAGACAATTTTACCTAACTTGGGCAGGGCAGTCCTTGTTGTCAAGTGTGTTTGTAAAAGGATAAACTTAGCTGGTGAGCAATGAATGGTCATAGATTATATAATGGAAACACATTTCCTTCCCTCATTCTTAGATGGGCTCTTCCCTGCCTACCCTGTCACCTATCTCTTATCCCACAGAATTTAGCCACAAATACCTTTATCCAAAATGTGACTATGCACAGGATGGGAATTTATATAGCACCAACCCACCTACAAAATGGCTTAGGATAACATGGCAGAACAGTTACAAAGGGCTTGCAATGTCCCTTTGCCATTTCATGAAGTTCTACCGGGTCTATCATGCACAGTAGTGGGCATTTCTGGGCTCAGGGATGGTCATGGGATAAAAGAGTGCCTAATCAAGATCTTTCCTTGGGATTGGTATACGGATTCAAGGAAAAAGAAGCTTGCTTTCTCTGTATGTTTTGCTAATTTGGAATGCTGGGGTCTAGAATTGTGGAAAGCCACCTGTGATGGTTCTTTTTATGTGCCAACTTGCCTGGATCACGGTGCCCAGATATAAGGTCAAACATTATTCTAGATGTTTCTGTGAGGGTGTTTTGGGTAATATTAACATTCAACAGGTAGATGAGTAAATCAGATCACCCCCTAATATGGGTGGGACTCCTCCAATTAGTTGAAGGCCTGAATAGAAAAAGACTGACACTGTAATTTTATGGGTGTTTTTTGTTTGTTTGTTTGTTTGTTTTTTGGTGTTTTTGTTTTTTTAGTTTTAAACAGAAGTTTATTTAAACAACAAGATGCTTGACTTGAGGGGAAACTATCTAGGATTTATTTCTTTTAGAGTAATTTATCCTTAATTAAAAGACAGATTGCTCTACATATAATAGCTATGTACAAAAAAGTTGTAAAATTGTTCTTGGTTTCACAACAATAAATGAAAAGCATTAAAATTCTCCACTTAAACAGGGTATGCAAAGATTTTTATATTGTTCCTTTTTTGTTAAACGGTGAGCAAAATATCTTACTGGAATTCAAACATAAGAGCTGCATGAGCATGCCACTAATGGACAAAGGGGTATTCCCATAGTACCAGTGCTTTTCCCTATCCCATCTCCATTTGATGTCCATCAAAACATGCCACTGACCATTTAGTTTTTAAAAGTGAAAATGCTTGTGCACTTAGATTACTTAATGTACAATAAAAATGGGAAAGGGGGAAATGAAATAGTAATAGAGAAAACTACACTGTCTGGGCTTGTGAAACCAAATGGCGGTTTTCTACCTGGGAATGTCTTCCAGAGGAACAGAGTTCTGGGTAAGTAGCGGGTTCCCCTTTTAGTAGACACCTGCTGTCTGCTGCTGGAACACACCATAGCAGGATCTTCACCCTCATTTCCAGCTGTGCAGGTGTGTCTATGTCAGTGATTGGCTGCCCATCAAATCAGAATCTGGCCTGCCTCATGGACAAACTCTGCCCTTCCCAATTGGCTTTCATTCGTTTGCTAAGTGCTGCATGCCTCTTCATCTTCAACTGCACGAGGAACCATCCTGCCTGCCGCCGCCTTCAAATTAATCTGATTGTTGTTCTCAGTCTTGACTCCTTCCTTGGACTTTTCGTAGGCGAGCACTCAGTCTGCTCTGCTGCCACTTCACAACAGAGGTTCCAGGTCCCAACCAAACAAGCACACAAGCAGCACCAGGGGAGGCACAAGTAGGTGGTGGCAGCAGTGGGAAAGGGGAGAGCATGTGCTCCCTCCCCCACCCTGTGTGCCTGATCCTACAGATTCTGGACTTATTAGCATCCATAATCATGTAAGCTAATTCTTTAAAATAAATATTTCAATATATATAGTTGAAATTTCCATTTAAAAATTAGTCCCAAGCCTATGCTATATGTACTACCTATATTGGATATAAAACAATACTTTCTTAGATTGGCATTGCATTTTAAGCCTGCTAAAATTTTTTCATTTGACCTTGGAGTTTATTTTTAATGGGTTTGGATTTGTATAAAATAATGCTACCCAAATCCTCCACTAGCTGAAGATGTTGATGAGTAATCATAACATCTATTACATCTGCCTAGTAAAGTCCATTATATTTATGTACTCAGCATGCCTAGCTTAGAAGGTCAATTTCCCAAAGGCTTGGAAAATTACAGTGAAAGTGAGACTCAGGATCCATTTTACATTTTGGATTATAAGACTAACATAGTTCCTTTCCTTTGTAGTGTAGTTCCTTGTTTTTTGCTAGAAAATGATCTCAGCAATTTCCTTCCATGGTTGTTCAATTGTTATTATGAGTGGATTTACCTTCCCTGTCAAGGTGTTTCTGATCCTGCTCTTAGGAGGAACAGATTTCCCTGTATAATATTTCAAGCCACTTGTGTTAATTAATGATGTAAATAATTTTTACATTAGTCAGTTTTGAAGCAAAGCATGCATTAGAGAGACCATTACTTTCCCACAGGAATAAAAATAATTATTTTCAAATTGCTTACAAGTTATTAAAGCAAACCCTTAAAAACAGCAAAACAGAGCAACCAGAATTACTCTACTGTTGGAAGCCACCCATTGTCCTCACTAGCAGAGAGGTGTGGACAAGGAACCAGGAAGGCTAATCAACCGTTGAAGCTTTGAAAGGTCAGAGCCAAGCACCCACTGTCTAGTTGAGACAATGGTACCTAGCAACTTCCACCTTCTAGTTTTATGTAAATTCTTGCTGATTGGCCATTATTGGAATTGCCTGCCTAGAGCTATGGGTGTATCCCATAGTCTTAATAACTAGGCCGGAGCAAGGTGAAGTCCTTCCCCTTGAGTTGGGCTCCCGCCTGGCCCCCAATATTTCCAAATTAATATTTTCTAGTCTCTTTCATTTGTGTGTGGCCTCCTCCAGGGCCAGAACCCTGAACCTGAACCCTGAACCACGCGGGACATGAAAGGGGTTCACTACAAACTGGAGCCCAAACGTGGGACACTATACTCTACTTTTATGTGAAGGAAAAAGTCAAATGCATCATATGATTGTAATGAAAAGAAGAGAGTAAAACCTTCAAAAACCTCTTGAACTCTTTCCAAATTAAATTTTCTGTGTCTTATATGTATATTACAATGCAATTATTTCTGACTTAGCATTTGCTGTAAAATAAATTATCAGAGATCTCATACTGAAAATTGTTTTTCTTTAAAATTCCAGTGATCAGGTTTAAGAGTTTGTTTGCCACACTCTAAACTAACAGTTTAAAACAAAATTTGTTGGGAAGGTTATGGCAATATTTTTAACACCCAGTCCATCAAGGTCAATCTTGGATTTTAAAAATCTGAATTATTTTGGCATAGTTTGTTTCCAATTTGAAATCTATGCTGTTCTGACCAATGTTTTCTAAGAGTTTAGATGGAAGTATTTGGATTATGTATGTCTTTGTAGAGAATTCAGTGGAAACATGGTGTGTGTGTGTGTTGTGTGTGTTTGTGTGTGTGTGTGTGCGTGTGTGTGTGTGTGTGTGTGTGTGTGTGTGTATGTGTGTGTGTGTTTTGGTGAAGTACATTTCTACAGAGCAGAAAATGACCACATAATTTCAAATTAACAGTCAATGTTATAGGAAGGCAGTGACCAAATCATTCATCCAACTTTTTTATCTCATTCTTTTCTCTCTCTCTTTTTTTTTTCTACATCTATTGAGATGATTGTATGATTTTTCTTCTTTATATTATACTAGAGGCCTGGTGCACGAATTTGTGCACTGGTCGGGTCTGGCTGGCCTGCCCATATTGGGGCCGGTTGGGCCAGGCTGGCTGCAGGGAGGGGCTGCTGGTGGTTGGCTGGCTGATCGGGGACATTCTTTTTTCTCTTATCTGTCATCAGTTTGCTCATTCTTACCTGTTAATCACTTTCCTTCCATGTGAACAAAGCCCTCTTTTGGTTAAAACACGAGTAGTTTATAAGGTTAATGTTTACATTATAATTTGATTTCCTTTTTACCCTAGATGGATTTTCTTTACTCTAAGCATTAACATTAGTACTTGAGACTCAACTTGGCCAGTTTGGCTCAGTGGATAAAACATCGGCCCATGCACTGAAAGGTGCCGGGTTTGATTCTGGTCAAGGGCACATACTGCAGTTGCAGGCCTGATTCTGGCCCCCATGTGTGGGAGGCAACCAATTGATGTTTCTCTTTCTGTGTCCCTCTCCCTTCCACTTTCTAAAAATCCGTGGAAAAATTGATTTTTCCATTGTGAGGATTAACAAAAGATTAAAAAATACTTAGACTCAAGCAATTTCTGAAGTGGCAGCTTCCTCACAATAATGTGGGGTGATTGGTATCCTGGTTACTCATGAATTCTAGCTACTATGCTTTATATATCATGCCACACACATTATTATGAGCTTTTAAATCAACCTAAAGTTTAAAATAATTTTATATTAAGAATGAGAATTGTAGCACCATTTAATAGATGGAAAAACTGAAATTTGATCTGTAATTTGATGAACGTCTGAGTTCTTTATAGAGTCAGATATTTTGCAGACAGCTTGCAAAAGAATGATTAAAATAACACATGTGTTTCATTAACACTAATGAAAGTTTCTGAATATCAGTAAAAAATGAAGAGTCAATGATATTAGTATTAAGAATTCCATTAATTCAGCAATGGGACTTTTCCAAACCATCATGGGTGGCCAAAATGATAGTGCATGCAAAGCCAAATGCCCCCAAAGAGCAGAGAGAGAAGATGCAAAGTTTAATTAAAAAGAGCTCTTCAAGAGTTAGAAGATCAACCCTATCATTTAATTAAATTGTAGACATTTTGGAGAGCTGAATATTCAAGTGACATATCTGATATCTCAGATACCCTTTGTCTGATCTTGGTCTCTCCCCACAATGTCCAAAACCAAGCAGATAGTGAATGTCTTTATTCTACCCAAGGAGACTACTCAGTGTTCTACAATTCCATTTGCTACTCCTTGTCCAGGCCTTGAGGAGTGAAGAGGGGTTGGCATTTTCCTCTCTATTCTCCTAAATGGGACTTCTCATTAGACCTTTCATATATTTGGGAATGGCACCAAGATCCAGCTTTAAAAAGATTATAGGAGTCAGCCTATGCCCAGGTGGAGCCTGAATGGTTTTGGAGATTCAGAAAGAAGGATAATGGTGGCATCTGCAAATCCTTGCTCTTAATATGTTTCCATTCCTACCATCACTACACTGAGACCAGCAGACTCTGAAAAGTAAGATTTCCCTCTGAATTTTTCAAAGACCTGAGGACTCTTTCTGTCCTCTGAGAGCAAGATTACTGCTATGTTTGGTGATGACTTTCTTATTATCTTAATTTGCCACATCTGCTCATCCCTAGGCAGGTGGGGGATGGGAAGAAGGGTTCACAATTGGTTATCTGCAGTCTTTCATCCTTTTCATCAATTGATCCCTCTGGAATGAAATGTACTCTGTGGGTCTGAAACCTCATGCTTTTTTATTATATTGTTCTTTATTGAGCAATCCCCAAATTCTTTCTATTGAAACAACCGTCCTCATAGTCAGGACTGTCCATAGATGTAAGTAGAGAAGGTTTAAGGCTACTAAAGCTTTCAACTACCTGAAGTAACATACTGCCATTGGCCTGCCCCAAAATTCATATACTATCAATACTGAGAAAACAAAAAAATACCACAAAGAAAAAACACTTTGGAATAAAGGATGACAAAATTCCTCAGGTTAAAATTCAAATATGTGACTCAGAAGAGGAAACATATATTAGCCCAGTTAACACCCACTGACATTTTACCAAGGTTTGGTCCCTCATATTAGACTGTGGTATTGTTGAGTGAGAAGAGCTTTAGAGCTCACCTAGTCTGTGAGTTTTTCCAAAGTGGAAGGTTAGACTGCATTTAAGTGACCTGCTCTAGGTTTGTAGTGGCAGAGCCAAAGCCCAAGTCATTGCCTCCTAGTCCAAAGACCTTCCCATATCTGTGTCTTATGACTTGGGAAAGTTTAGTGGAGGATACTGGGATCTGGTACCAGCTATACAACAGGAAGGGGGAACAGGGGGAACACACAGAGTTACATTCAACGGAAGGCATGAAAAACAAGGTCAGAACTCTCATTTCCACCTATTAAGCGCTGGATTGTTTCCACAACTCCCACAGGCTCTGTGCCTATTGGTGAGGGATGAAGGGACAAGGTGTTGGTACATTTCAAAGGCACAGCCCTCAGGGAATGGGAAATAGAAGCCTAACTATATATTGGGGGATGAGTTTTGGAAAAGGTGGTCAGCATGTGTGACCCTTGGAGAAGTCAGACTCAGAAGATCCATATGGGGCCTGACAATATAAAGCTAAAAGTGCCTAAATAACAGAGAAAGATAGGGAGAAACCAAGATGGCAGCATAGGTAAACACCTAAACTGCTGCCTCGCACAACAATATCAAAGCTACAACTAAAAGACAAAACGGACACCATCCAGAACCACAGAAAAGCTGGCTGAGTGGAAATTCTACAACCAGAAGAAAAGAGGAAAGCACATTGAGACTCAGAGGAGCTACAAAAGGCTGAGGTATGGAGGCTTGCACGCAGAGAGAAAGGGCAGCTGTGTGCATGGGTGGCTGAGTGTGAGGCTGGCTTTCTAAAGCAGGAGGGAAACAGAAGCTCCTGAATGTGTTGAACTCCAGTTCCAGGCAAGTTTCTGGGAACCCCTACTCATTCAGGGAGAAACTGGACTGTCTGGCAGCGGGCGAAACTCGAGGGCAGCTTTCTCTCAGAGGTGCTTGCAGTGATTACCGAGGGACACTGAGATCCAAGGGCTTCATAGGGCAGGGCTGACGGGAAACCAAGGCTGTCTCTTCCGCCCTGAAACTCCGCCCCATCCAAGCTGAGCACAGAGGCTTTTGCAATTTTGCAAGTCTTGTCTCATAAGAGTGTCTCCAGCACAGAAGTGTTCCCAGCGTAGACCCAGCTGATCCTCACAGCCAATTGGCCTGGAGGTCAATTCCTCCCAGTGATACCAACTACAATCAAGACTTAACTACAAATTAAAATGCCAAGGGCAAAAGACAAAGAGAGAATATTAAAAGCAGCAAGAGAAAAACAGTTAATTACCTACAAGGGAGCACCCATACGATTGTCAACTGATTTCTCAACAGAAACTATGCAGGCCAGACGGGAGTGGCAAGAAATATTCAAAGTGATGAATAGCAAGAACCTACAACCAAGATTACTCTACCCAGAAAAGCTATCATTCAGACTTGAAGGTCAGATAAAGAGCTTCACAGACAAGAAAAAGCTAAAGGAGTTCATCACCACCAAACCAGGATTATATGAAATGCTGAAAGGTATTCTTTAAGAAGAGGAAAAAGAAGAAAACGGTAAAGATAAAAATTATGAACAACTAATACATGCCTATCAACAAGTGAATCTAAAAATCAAGTGAATTAAAAATCTGATGAACAGAATAAACTGGTGAATATAATAGAATCAGGGGCATATAAAGGGAGTGGATTGACAATTCTCGGGGGGAAAGGGGTGTGGGAGGTGCGTGAAGAGACTGGACAAAAAGCGTACACCTATGGATGAGGACAGGGCGGGGGAGGTAAGGGCAGAGGGTGGGGTGGGAACTGGGTGGAGGGGAGCTATGGGGGGGGGAAAAGAGGAACAATTGTAATAATCTGAACAATAAAGATTTATTAAATTAAAAATAAATAAATAAATAAATAAATAAATAAATAAATAAATAAATAAAACAGAGAAAGATAAATAAACATGGTCTCACTCATATGTGGAATCTAATGAACAAAATAAACTGATGGACAAAATAGATCCAGAGACTTAGAAGCATGGAACAGACTAATGAATTTCAGAGGGAAGGTGGGGGCAGTTGGGGTAGGTAGAGGAGAGTGATTAACTTGGGAACTTATATGTATATTAGAGGCTCGGTGAATGAAATTCATGCACGGGGGGGAGGGGGGAGGGGGGAGTTGTCCCTCGGCCCAGCCTGCACCCTCTCTAATCTGGGACCCCTTGAGGGATGTCCAACCGCCCGTTTAGGCCTGATCTCCCTCACAATCCAGGACTGCTGGTTCCAAACCGCTCACCTGCCTCTGCCTGATTGCCCCTAACCGGTTCTGCCTGCCAGCCTGATCGACACCTAACTGCTCGCTGGCCATTCCGATTGCCCCTAACTGCCCTCCCCTGCTGGCCCAGTCATCCTTAACTGCCCTCCCCTGTAGGCCTGGGTCCCCACCAACTGCCCTCCCCTGCAGGCCTGGGTCCCGCCCCCCAACTGCCCTCCCTTGCTGGCCTGGTCTGCCCCAACTGCCCATAATTGCCCTCCCCTGCAGGCCATCTTGTGGTGGCCATCTTGTGTCCACATGGGGGCAGCCATCTTGTGTCTTGGAGTGACTGTCATTTTGCATATTACTCTTTTATTAGATAGGATATGCATAGCCCATGGACACAGACAATAGAGTGGTGAAGGCCTGGGAGGGGTGGGTGTGGAGTAGAGAGGGTCAATGGGAAAAAACAACCATAAACAAACCAAGGGGACATCTGTAATACTTTCAACAATAAAGATTAATTTAAAAATCCTATATAATAAAAGAGTAATATGCAAATTAACCATCACTCTGCTATACCCACAAGCCATGCCCACTAGTCAATCAGGAGCGAGTATTCAAATTAACCCCAACCAAGATGGCTGCAGCTACGGAGCGAGCAGGAGGCTTGGGTTTCCCCAGCAATGGAGGAAGCCAAGCTTTCCACACACCCTGGCAGGCCCAGGCTTCCACTCAAGGCTACAAACTTTCAATTATAGAAGATAAATAAATCCCAACAAAAATGGCAGCAGCCATGGAGCTGGAAAGAGCAGGAGGCCTGAGTTGCCCCCGGTAATGAAGGAAGCCAAGTTTCCGCAGCTCTGGCCTGCCTTGGCCTCCACTTAAGGCTACAAAGTTTCAATTATAGAAGATACATAAATCCCAGATACCAGGGCCTCCGCTTGGGTCGCTGGGGGGCATGGCTGGCCTGCAAACCACCACAGACCCTTCACCCAGGTTGCCCCACACCCCAAGGGAACCCTCACTCTGATCCGGGACACCCTTCAGGGAAAACCAGCTGCCCCTCCCCACCCCCCCATACACCAGGTCTCTATACTATCTAATAAAAGAGTAATATGCAAATTGACTGTCACTCCAACACACAAGATGGCTGCCCTTATGTGGTCAAAGATAGCTGCCCCCATGTGGACACAAGATGGTCACCACAAGATGGCCATCAGGGGAGGGTAGTTGGGAGGCACCAGGCCTGCAAGGGAGGGCAGTTGGGGGCGATCAAGACTGCAAGGGAGGGCAGTTAGGGGTGACCAGGCCAGCAGAGGAAGGAAGTTGGGGGTGACCAGGCTTGCAGGGAAGGGCAGTTGGGGGAGACCCAGGCCTATAGGGGAGAGCAGTTGGGGGGGACCAAACCTGCAGGGGAGGGCAATTAGGGGCAAACAGGTTGGTAGGGGAGCAGTTAGGCATCAATCAGTCTGGCAGGGGAGTGGTTAGGGGGTGATCAGGCTGGCAGGCAGAAGCAGTTAGGGGCAATCAAGAAGGCAGGCAGGCAAGCAGTTGGGAGCCAGCAGTCCTGGATTGTGAGAGGGATCCCAGATTAGAGAGGGTGTAGGCTGGGCTGAGGGACACCCCCACCCCGTGCACGAATTTTGTGCACTGGGCTTCTAGTAAAATAAATAAAAGTGCCTAAAAAAGACCCTGGAGCAGCTAACAACTAATTGTTCTCCCACATTTTTGTCTAGAACAGAGCCTGTTAGAGTCATAATAAAGGCTCATGCCTATTGTCTCAGGGTCCCAATAAGAGCCATACTGAATACAGAAGTGGGTAAAGTCCCACCCTGATGTTTAACACCTTGATATTTTAAAGCAAATTCTGGTCCATTTTTCCTCTTTGGATATGTGAGATTTTTCACAGTCTTCCTGTAAAATAGGTCAACAGTGCATATTTCAATTTAGAGACAGAAAAAAAGAAGAAAGAGCAAAGTGGCCAAACAACTTGCCCAAGAACATAAAAAGCTTAAAGGCCAACCAAAGTCTGCCTGTCACAAATATCAATTCCTTAAATCTAGGACCCAGTCCATGGCTATATCATAGCTTCAGGGGAGTTCCAGAAGTCGTGGCATACTACTCTGTTCCCCTATTATTGTTTGTGTTCTGAAAATATTTTGTAGCATTGTGCTAAGGCATATTTTATAATTCAAATGACTTCTTTCTTTCTCAATATCCTTTTTTTTTTTTTTTTTAATATATGTTATTGCTTTTTTACAGAGAGGAAGGGAGAGGGACAGAGAGCCAGAAACAGCAATGAGAGAGAAACATCGATCATCTGCCTCCTGCACACCTCCCACTGGGGACGAGCCCACAACCAAGGTACACGCCCTTGACAGGAACCAAACCTGGGACCCTTCAGTCTGCAGGCCGAGGCTCTATCCACTGAGCTAAACCGGTCAGGGCTCTCAATATGTCTTTAAACATCCATGCTATCTTCCCATCTCACTAGCTGCTGCTTTTCTTCTTTTTTTTTTTTCCTTAAATACATTTTATTGACTTTTACAGAGAGGAAGGGAGAGGGACAGAGAGCCAGAAACATCAATGAGAGAGAAACATCGATCATCTGCCTCCTGCACACCTCCCACTGGGGACGAGCCCACAACCAAGGTACACACCCTTGACGGGAACCGAACCTGGGACCCTTCAGTCTGCAGGCCGAGGCTCTATCCACTGAGCCAAACTGGTTAGGGCAAGCTACTGCTTTTCTATCAGCTTTGCCAGCTCCTTCCTTCTCTTCCTGACCTCTAAATGTTGTTCTCCAGAGCACTGGATATAGTCTCTTCCTAGGTGATCTCCTTCTGTCCCATATATCTCCTGTAGCGCTAGATCCCCAAACTTTAGTTCTCCAGTCCTTATCCCTTTTCAAAGGTCCATACTCAGACCCAGCACTCTACTCACTAGCTCCACGAGGACGGCTAGTAGGCATTTCAAATTTCACACGTTTAAAAAAGAACTCCGGTTTCTATAACTACTTTTCCCCCTTCCAAACCGATTCTTCCCCAGTCTTCTCTACCTTGGTAAGTGGCGCCCCTATTCACCCACTTGCTAAAAACCTAAAAGTCTTTGTCTTCACACATCCACATCCAGTCTGTCAGCAAGTTGTGTCAGCTCTACCTTCAAAATACACTCATAACTGTGACCTCTATCACCACCTCCACTTCTACCACCATCTTTCAACTGGGCTGGCCTTCTTATAGTTTTCCAGGATATCACTCTTAACCTTAACAATCTTTTCCCCATACAGCGGCCAGGGTGACCTAATACTTAAATTGGATCATATTGTCTCCCTGTTCAAAAGCCTCCAATAGTTTCTCATTGCCCTTAATGTAAAACCTCAACTCTCTAGCATGGCCTATCTAACCCTGAATACCTGGCCCCACCTACCCTGCCAAGGTCAGTGACTAAATTGCTACTACTTCGCTCCAATTGTTCTGCCTTCTTGCTTTACTCTAACACTTGCTTTTCTCTAATCCTTTTTGTGCCATGGATCCCTTCAGCAGTCGGGTATAGCCTATGGATCACCTTTCAGAAGAAAAGCGGGATTTTTTGTTGTTGTTTTTAGTTCAAGAATACACAACACATTTATTTACTTTTTTTGAATTCCCAGCAAGTGCCGACAGACATTTTTATCAATCTGTCTTCCCCAGGTACTTGGCAATCTAAAGAAGTTTCTGCAGAAGAAAGTTTTTAAACGCATATTATAAAATACATAATATTACAAAGGATACAATGACATTAGAATATAGTTATTAGAATATTAAAAATCAAATTTGTGTTACAGTGAAATATGTGCTTCTTCATCAACAGCTCTCATAACTATCATAAATTTGAATGTTCTTCTCCAGATCACTGTATAGCTCACTCTCATTTCACTCAAGCTTCTGTCCAAAGGTTGCTTTCTCAGAGAGTCCTTCCCTCACTTTCCTAGGTAGAACAGCAGCCCACCCACCCACCACATTCCTTCCTTTGTTCTGCTTCATCTCCCCACCTTACTGACTGTTCTTTGAAGTCATGCTGCTTATGTGTTTATGTAGTTTACTGGCTTCCTGAAGGTAGGCTCCCTTGTCTGCCTTATTCTCCAAAGTATCCCAGTATCTAGAACTGGGCCTGATACAAGAGCACACGTGGCAAATATCTGCGGGATAAGTGAATGCCCATAAAGGGATGAACGCAATCTAGACTTTTAGACACATGAAGTATGTCTCCTGTGAAGAGATGTTCTATTCCAACTTTTAATCAAAAGAGATGTTTCTCTAGGTTTTCAAATTAGTTTAAAACTGGGATCTCTAACAGGGGGAATTTGTTCCATTTTTATAGTATTACAAATATGATTCATGACACAGATTAGACATGTACCTGGATCCCTACCAGAGGATTGACTATTGGACCCTCAGAGGGCTGGCAAACCTTTATCACAACGACCAATTGCTTGGTTTGACTACCTCAATTAAAGTATAACAAATTATTTATATTAATAGCTGTTTTCTTTTAGACCTGCTCTTACTATTATGAATTTGTCTGACTTTGAAAAATAGTTATTAGAATACTAGAGGCCAAGCACACAAAATTCATGCACGGGTAGGGTCCCTAGGCCTGTCCTGAGATCAGGGCCAATCTTCTCAGGCTGTGGGCAGCCAGCCCCACCCCCTGCTGCCTCAGGTCACCCTCTTTGTGTGAGGTGACCAGAGGAATGATCGGGGCCCTGGCGGCGGTGCCTGCGTCTGCCACCACCTACCCCTGGTCGGGCAGTTGGGGCCTGCCGGGTTGGGGGCAACTCCTGCATTGAATGTCTGCCCCCTGGTGGTCAGTGTGCATCATAGCCTACCAGTCATTCTGCTGTCCAGCCGATTTGCATATTACCCTTTTATATATATAGATTATATAAATTGGTATTATATTTCAACCCCCTAAAATAATGTTGTAGAGTAAACACAATGGTTTATCACATTACGTGGCAGCAAATTTATTCTTTATTGCAAAGAGTGGTTTAATATGGACATGTTGTGTTTGAGTCACTGGGTACTTCTTGGTAAACTCATTAGTCATTAAAAATATGGGTCTCAGACACTGGGGCAGTGGGGGCTTGCCCAGGATGGGAATGGCTAAGGGGGGTGTCAACTGGGAAAAAAGAAGACATATGTAAAATTTTAGACAATAATAATTTAAATAATATATGAGTCTCGAACTCAAGAAAATAGACACAGCTTCAGAAATAAACAGATATTCTTGCACATGTAACACTGGACCAATGGTAGTGGGTGGGATTTCCCAGATAGAACATGTAGAATAAGAGAAGGAATCAAAATCAGCCTCTAAGGAACCCATGGAAGAGAAAAAAAAACAAAACAGGAAGGAAAACTTGGAATCAGAAGTACCACGTTGTCCAAGTATCTACTTGTTGAAGTATAAATTGACTTACTAATTGCCTACAGTATGTAATTCCTGACTGGTTCTTGAAGATAAGAAAGAAGAAAGAGCGAAAGGTAATACATGTCCTATGACCTTTAAAAAAAAGAGAAACCGGAGAGGAATCCAAGATGGCGGCGTAGGTAAACACCTAAACTGCTGCCTCCCACAACAATTTAAACTGCAACTAAAAGACAAAACGTCTATCACCCAGAACCACGGGAAAGCTGGCTGAGTGGAAGTTCTACAACTAGAAGGAAAGAGAAAAGAGCATTGAGACGTGCACAAGCGCTGAAAAGCTGAGGTACGGAGGCGCGTGATCTGGGCTGGCGGCGGGCGACTGGGTGCGTTGCTTTTTTCAACCTGAACGGAGACAAGCCCCCAATTACTCTGAAATCCAGTCTCTGGGGAGACACGGGGGACCCAAACTCCTACGGGGAGAAGCTGGACTGTCTGCCAGTGAGAGTGGCTTGCTTGCAGAGCTGCGCACAGGAATAATTGTTTACGGCACTGGGGCACAGGACTCCAGGACGCGGTCTGGCACACAGAGCCGGCTTACTAGCAGCCATTGCTGTTTGCCACGCCCTAACCTAGTGACACCCTGAGACCCCGCCCCACACAACCTACAAACCCACCCAAGCTCCAAGCAGCTCAATTAGCATAAGAAAGCCTGCCCTATTGCAGCTTAACCTAGAAAACTTGCAGCCCGGGTCAGACAGCTCCAAAACCTTCAAACCCCAAGCAAAGAGGAGAAAACTGCAGCTCTCACTGTAGCTCCTGCTGAGTGGCCTCAGACAGTAGCTGACCTGCACCCCATTGGAGATCCAGAAGCCAGTGTACCTAGTGGTCAGTGTGAGACACCAGATTTCAACTCCTCACATCCATAAGTGACACATTCAAGAGGCAGACTCAGTGAGTACCAAAGCCCCACTGAAACAAGTCCTGCCCCATAAGCGTGTCTTCAGCGCAGCACTTCTTCCATTATAGACACAGGGAGTGCTCACAGCTAATTGGCCTGGAGGTCAATTCCCCCCAGCGTACCAACAGCAATTCAGGCTTAACTACACCAAGACTTTGCACTCAGCCCACAAAGGGATGTACCAAGAGCATCCACATCAGGTGATTGGGGAGGCTGAGGTACTGCCCCCTATAGGTCACCTACCACACAAAGCCACTCCATCAACACAGGGAAGCATCCAAAATGCAGAAACAAAGAAACATGTCACGAATGAAAGAAACGGAGGAAAGCAAACTACTGGATGATATAGAGTTCAGAATCACATTTATAAGGTTACTCAAGAATCTTCTAAAAACCGCCGAGAAACTTGATGACACTTCTGAGGAGCTTAGTGAGACCTTCAAGGACCTTAATGAGAATGCCAAAAAAATGGAAAAGGATCAGTCAGAAATGAAGCATACACTGTCTGAAATAAAGAATATACAGAAACTCAACTGTAGATCAACATACCCCAAGAATCAAACCAAAGATCTGAAATATGTGGAAACAAAAAACATCCAACCAGAAAAACAAAAAGAAAAAAGAATCCAAAAATATGAAGATAATGTAAGGAGCCTCTGGGACAACTTTAAGCGAAACAACATCCGAATTTTTGGGGTGCCAGAAGAAGGGAGAGAGCAAAATATTGAAAACCTATTAGAGGAAATAATGACAGAAAACTTTCTCTACCTGGTGAAAGAAATAGACTTACAAGTTCAGGAAGCGCACAGAACCCCATACAAGAGGAACCCAAAGAGGACCACACCAAGACACATCATAATTAAAATGCCAAGGGCAAAAGACAAAGAGAGAATATTAAAAGCAGCGAGAGAAAAACAGTTAATTACCTACAAGGGAGTACCCATACGACTGTCAGCTGATTTCTCAACAGAAACTATGCAGGCCAGAAGGGAGTGGCAAAAAATATTCAAAGTGATGAACAGCAAGAACCTACAACCAAGATTACTCTACCCAGCAAAGCTAGCATTCAGAGTTGAAGGTCAGATAAAGAGCTTCACAGACAAGAAAAAGCTAAAGGAGTTCATCGCCACCAAACCAGGATTACATGAAATGCTGAAGGGTACTCTTTAAGAAGAAGAAGAAGAAGAAGAAAAAGGTAAAGATAAAAATTATGAACAACAAAATGACATCAAATACATACCTACCAACAAGTGAATCTAAAAATCAAGTGAATAAAAAATCTGAAGAACAGAATGGACTGGTGAATATAATAGAATCAGGGACATAGAAAGGGAGTGGACTGACGATTCTCAGGGGAAGCAAGTGTGAGGGGTGCGGGAAGAGATTGGACAAAAATCTTACTCCTATGGATGAAGACAGTGGCGGGGGGTAAGGGCATGGGGTGGGGTGGGGAATCAGGTTGAGGGGAGCTATGGGGGGGAAAAAAAGTGGAACACCTATAATAATCTGAACAATAAAGATTTAATTAAGAAAAAAAAAAAGAGAAACCAACAAAACCTGAAAACTGCTAATCATTTCTCATTTGCAAATTACTTTACAAAAGTAAACACTTAAATGGAAGAGTTGGCAAAATGTAGAGCTTGATAAAGAAATCCAGAGAAAATACTAGGGCAAACCTCAAGTGAATACAGGAATAACTCTTTGAGCTAAAAAAGAAAGTTGAAAAAACAACAACTTATTATATGCCAGCCAGTGGATGTGTCCCTGCTGAACTAAGAAATTTTGATGTTCCCAGAGTATTTGTGTTAAGTAATGAAACAAAACGGTTTTTATTCAAACAATTGCACTTTGAAAGGAAAAGGAAAAGTAAAGCAGAAATAATGCAGTCCTGAAACAAACTGACATCTTAGTATATAAACATAAAGTAGTGAAAACAAAACAGGAAAAGTCATTTAATTGCATTTATGCAAGGGCTTTAATTAATAATTATTGGCAAATAAATTGACTATTATTTTTAAAAGGCAAAGAATAAAAATCTAGGGTACATAATGCTTGTTTCATATGAAAATAAACTGATTGGAAAAAAATGTCAAACTTATCTTTTAAGCCAAACACTTTTACTTACTAGAAATCTTTCATAAGCCTCAATATATAAAACAGTTGAATCTGATTGAATCTGGCTGGGGGTTGGGGGCCCAGAGCCCTGCCCACTGAGCCTCCACCCTCCCTTGCCACTCTACCACCTCCCCCCCTCACCCTCATTTCACTCTAGGTAACACGCAAGGAACCTCTTGGAAACAGAGGTTAGTGCAGCATGGTTTGGAAACTGCTCAATTCAGGAAGCAAAGACATAATGACATGAGGCCATAAGAACTTTAATTCATTCCTAACATTTGCTTAGTGATTCGATTCATCATAAATGTATCTACTTATTAACTGGAAGTGCTTTAAGCATCAGTAAAAAACTCAGCTTGATTCCAGTTTCTTTATTGCTGCCACAGCTGCCATGTACTCACACATTCTGAGCTACTTTAGTTCTAGCTGAGCCATGGCTGCAAATCGTGGGGAAGGGTCAGGGAGGAGAAGGAGTTTGATGGACATTTTTCTACTGATTTTCTAGAGCAGCCAGGGTAGGAGGTAAAGGAGGCTTGAGCTTTAGGACCCCATCCCCACGTGCATGGAACCTTCCGGTAACCCCAATTAATGAGTGTCACCAATCCCAAGAGTATTGAAGATTAGTTACTGTGCAAAATTGAACTGTCCTGAAATCTTGCAGCTTATGTATGAAAGAAATGTGTTAGAGGTTCTCCCAATCCTAAAAGTTTACATGACATGACCAATTAATGTGAGACCAAAAGAAACTTTTCTAACTATCATTAAATTTTTTTCTATCAACCATGCTAAGGGAAAGATGGAATTATCTATTATCACTGTAGAAAATGACAGTACAAAATCACAGTACTATAAAGAAGCAATTAAAAATTTCGCAGCTGCCTGGCCAGCTTGGCTCAGTGGCTGAGTGTCGAACTATAAACCAGGAGGTCACAGTTTGATTCCTGGTCAGGACACATGCCTGAGTTGCAGGCTCAATCCCCAGTGAGGGGCGTGAAGGAGGCAGCCGATAAATGATTCTCTCTCATCATTGATGTTTCTATCTCTCTCTCCCTTCCTCTCTGAAATCAATCAATCAATCTACCTATCTATCTATATATATATTCAAAAATATATATTATAATTTTTAGATGCTTTCATTATTGCTCAGATTTTTAAACTTTAAAATTTGTTGTGATGCCTTTTCTCATTCTAAACTAATATTAATTTTCGTATTGACTTTATATTTGACATTTTTTTTTTACTAAAGATGGTACCAAAAATTATACAAGCGTTAGGCCCCACGAAGCCTGGGTCTGCACCTGTCTACCAGTGGAACAGACTGGGGAAAGCTACCAGATGGAAAATCAAAGGATAGAGAGCAAGAGTCTTATTTTAGCTTGCACTCATAACAAAGATGAGATCACAATCCCACCTCACAAGCCAACTGGACTCTTCTGCACCCAATTATCATGATGTAGAAGAAGGAAATTATTAGTATAATAGGGACCCACCTTGCATCTAGCTGGGGTTCAAATGTCAGCTGCTGGGGTGGGCCTAGAAGATATTTAACCAAGTGAAGAACCGAGAAGCCTTCTGGAAAGAACTCATTCTAAGAGAAGCAGGAGCTTGCATGCACCTTGTCATCCAAGTTCTGAGTATAGCAGAGTGTTTGCCACTCGCTTTTGCCTTATAGACAACGCATTCACACTTAATCACTCACTACTCACACAAGACTCTCGTGTGAGTCTTTTACAGAGAAGATCGGAGAGCCTCTGAGAAAGCAGCTTCCAGTACAACTGTAAGGTGAGTGAGACCCATTCTGAGAGGGGGCAGAGCCAGGGCAACTGTAGCACCCTGAGCGCTCCACTGCTTCCCAGGCTGTGGCACAGACAGCAGCACCCACAGGAGGAAATTTGTCCATGAGGATATGGAGACTTCAGAAATATCAGGGAGGCAGATTGTAGAGGACGAGGAGGTCCTGGCTTAGCTGGTTTGGGCATGGACTAGTGAAACTCGGTGTATTACTCAAAATGTGGTCCAGCTTCAGGAAGGGGAGACATGGGGAAACTGGGGTTGTTTGTAATGGCAGGGTGGACAGTTAGGGGGTCCTCAGGGGTAACATAGTCAAAGGCACCTGGTTGTTCCCTGCCACAGATTTGCTGTGTTACATTAGGCTCTGGTGTCAGGTGGATGGTCTCTAGGATGTCTGATAGCTCTAAAAGTCTATGGTTCTAAATGAAAATCTTCATGGACCTTCCAGGGAAACATCAAGAAATTAGAGGAGATTGTCTTTTTTTTAAAGGGGGCAGGGATGCATGTTAAAGAAAGGCAAGAACAAAGTGCTAACACAGTTGCCTCCTGAAAAATTTTGTTAGTTTCAATAAAGAGCAAATAAATATCATCAAATAAGGACCTGAAGTGTCTCTCACAGGTCCACTGTACTGGATATCTACAAATAGAATAAGAATCCGATTCTCTTTCATTGGAGCTTATCTTTCAGTGTAGCAACTGGAAATGGTGAGGAAGCAGCTTGCTGTGACCAATTAAAGGTGAGATCTATGAGGCAATGATACATATATGACCCTGCAAATGCAATAAATCCAGCGTTCACACAGACTAATGGTTTTAAAGACAAAGACAATCCTCATTTAAAGTTTATCAGTTATAGTGAGAAAGAGGGATATTTTATATGACCATTTTGAATTATGGATATTTATATGCTCATAATCAGCTGAACAGGGCAGCTCTTTGCATGATGTATAGAGAGATGCCTTATAATGGGGGTTTCTTTCATAGTTTTTTTTCTGAGAGATACTGGATCTTTATTTGAATAAGTTGGGAAATAGCTCCAAGGGATCACCAAATCTGTAATTTGTAAATCAGAGGGCCAGAGAGAAGAAGTCAGCTTCAGATCTGGCTGTTGAAATCTTTAAATTAATGTTCCCTTTATTCTATCAGAGAGAGGATATAGAAATTGTTTCAATCACCCAAACAGCTGGGCGCCCAGAGGCCTAGATGAAGTGACTTTGGAATCCTGCTGAGGCCTGGAAAGCACCGATTAATTCCTAGATGAACAATAAGCCCAGAGAAAACAAGGGCTCTGCCTGTGCTGATGTCTCAGAGGCACAAATGCAACTGAAAGCCGGACCGCCAAGCAACTGAAGTTCTTTCAGAACCGCTTTGCAAGGACTGCTGAATAAGGCAGTGGGGGCAGTGGCGGAGGTGCCATGACCACAGAATGCTGTGTCAGCGACTCCCCTGGAATTGTGTGTCACCTGCTCAAGCATACACGGTACCCCTGCTCTAACCCCCTTGTCAAAATCATTTAGTTCCAAGTCCTGTGACTGGCAGTCCCAGGAGAAAGAAGGGCGGAGGCACTGGAGTAGCCCACGGCCCCGCCCACTGCCTTTTCCTTTCCTAGGAATGCATTTTATTTTAGGTTGCTTACAAAGTGGAGTTGATGGCTTTCCCAGATGCCCTGCAATCAGACAAGGCTGCAAACACCTGGAAAGCTTAAATGGATTTTAATGCATATTGGAAACATTAGAAATGACAACAGGAAATTAGGGAATTATGAAAAAAAAATTGAAAATCCTTATCTTATTTAGAAAGATGACAGGCTGGAACTCTCCAGCCTCTCAGGTCTCTGCTAACCATGGATACTGCTAAAGAGAATATGTTCCAAAATGTAGCCCAGCTCTTTCAAGATAGCAACCTTCAGAGAGTAGGGGACACAAGTAGAGGGGTGCAGAGGATGGGCCAAAAGAGTACTCAGAGAAGCCAGGGAAGTCAGGTTTCTTATAGAAAAGTAAGCAGCAGGCCAGGTTCCTCAAGCACATTCAGTGACTTCATTGACTTCTATTGAAGTAACTCTAACTACAGTAGAAAATGGCCCTAACATTATACACTGAGTGGCCAGATTATTATGACTACCCCATCAGGACTTCGTTGGGCCACCTTTTGCCTTCAATACTGTGGTGATTCTCCTTGGCATTGACTCCACGAGATGTTGAAAGGTGATGCGAGGAATCTGACACCATGCCTGATGAATAGCACTGTCTAGTTCTGTGAGATTTGATGGTTGTGGAACCAGCTGCCTGATGGCTCTTTTAACTTCGTCCCACAAATGCTCAATTGGATTGAGATTTGGTGATTGTGGGGGCCACCTAAGCAAGGTAAAGTCTCCCTCATGTTCTTGAAACCACTCCTGCACAATATGAGCACTGTGGCATGGCTCATTGTCTTGTTGGAAGAAACCATCTCCATTGGGATACACCATCAACATGACAGGATGAACTTGATCAGCAAGGATACTTAGGTATGTTGTGCTATTCAGACATTGTTCCACACAAATTAAAGGGCCCAAATCATGCCAGGAAAACATGCCCCAAACCATAACACTTCCCCCACCAGCTTGAAGGGTTGTACTCATGCATGTGGGGTGCATGCTTTCATGCTGTTTCCACAAAATTCTCATTCTGCCATCTGCATGATGCAACTGGAAACGTGATTCATCGGACCACATGATTTTTTCCCAATGTTCGACTGTCCAATCCTTGTGTTCCTGTGCGAATTGGAGACGTTTTATCTTGGTAACTGCAGACAGCAAAGGTGTTCGAACAGGCCTTCAGCTTCCATATCCCATACGATGCAGTGTATGGCTAATTTGCCTACAAAGGTCAGGTGGTCATAATAATCTGGCCACTCAATGTATATCCCAATCCTTGTCCATGGCAAGGAGATATCATAAATTTGGTATGGACATAAAGATACCTGCTCTGAGCTCCTCTACTACATCCTGTCCAGGTCTCCTTCCTGATGATGTCACAAGCATTACACGCACATTTGCCTGCTGTTCCTCTGGAAAAATCTCTACAGATCTTTCTCTCAATGTAGCTCCTTATATTCCCCTCTGTGCAATGCCATGTCCAAGGAGGAATTGATACAATAAGCTCAGTAAATTAATGTTTAGACCGTTGACTCTCAATCCTGGCTGCAATCTGAATCATCTGGGGAGGTTTGTAAAAATGCCCACGCCTGGCTCCCACCCAGACCAAATAAATCAACATCTTAAGTGGGACCAGAGCACTGGCATGTATTAAAAGCTTGTGCAGGTTAAGGTATCTTCCAAGTCAGAGAATTAAAGCAGTGGCTCTCAAGCTCTGCTCATAATCAAAGTTCTTTTCTTTGAATTTCAGTTCTTCAGGAGGAGCTCTAGATTCTGGTTGCACATTTTGGGAGGCTTTAAAAAAGTCTAATGCCCAAACTGCCCCTTGTATCGATTAAATCAGAATTTCTGGAAGAAGGAACCAAACATCAGTATTTTTTAAAGATTTTTCAGATGCTGTTGAAGTTTAACCAAATCTGAGAACCAATGAGTTAAATGATAACAATCCAATCCAATCAGCAGGATTTGAGTTGGGGCTTCCAAGCCAGAGACAGAAAACAAGCAAAGTTTGTTTGGAGTGCAGTTGGTGGTACTAACAAATCTAAAGACAGAACACATCAAGCAAAGGATGGTATCTGCTCATAAAGAGAAAGTGGAAGTCAAGGAGACAGGATTTTCCAACCTGAGGGTGGGTGGGGGGATGTACATGGGTGAGCTCACAGGAACATACAGTCCTATTTGTTTAGCAAGTCCATCCTCAAATAAGGAGGTGAAGGCATGAGTATAAGAAAACCTGACACCCTATGACATTAAAACTATCCTTTTAATATCCCATTAAGGGTATGTACTTAGCCTACTACTCATTTGTCTTCCTATTTAGTATCCTACTGGGAAAGAATATGTTAGTCAAGGTGACACAAATGTCACTGCTGCTCAGAAGTTCTTGTTTCTCATTGTAAATTAATAAATTGTCATTTTGGTTTATATAGTGGTCTCTTGAGAGCTTGACTGTTATGAATCTGTCTCTGAGAACCTGACCCACTCTAGCATGATGATAATGTTCAGTTTCCAAGTCTACAAATCAATTTCACCAAAGTGGTACCATCTCAAAATTCCTAGAGCTTAGCACAGAGCCCTTTTCATGGCAGTTCTCTACCAGGCTGAGAGATCCTGGAAGACAGACATAAATGTTTTATGCTTTTGTTTCTCACTGATACCCAGCTTAGTGCTGGGACATGATAGGCAATGGTCATTGTCTAAATATTTACACCTTTGTCAGCGGCACTGCCCTTTCTGCACATTGCACGCCCTGGTACTGAAACAGAGTCCTGGATGTCCCTGGGGACCAGGTGTGAATCTTGTAGGTACTTGGCCTTAGGGAATCCAGGAGAGGCTGGGGAAGAGATTGGTATATCTGGGGCAAAGGGGGTGATGACATTATTGGTGCATAACAGGTGAATGTCAGCTTTGCTGTAGGTAACACATATTTGTTGATTAAATGAACAGCCCTCACTAGAGCACCCTTCCCTTGACTAGTGATATCTGTCCATCACAGCAGTTGTCAAAGACTTTCTTTCCCAGACTTCCTTGACACCAGACCCAGGCAGAGAGTGTAACTAAGCATGGAGTTAGCTTTACATCACAAACCCTTGGGAGCTGGTTGTGTCTGGCAGCTGGGACATGAGGGCTGAGAAGAGAAAGGAATGTGGCCTCCTCGCAG
Source organism: Corynorhinus townsendii (assembly GCA_026230045.1). NCBI lineage: Eukaryota > Metazoa > Chordata > Mammalia > Chiroptera > Vespertilionidae > Corynorhinus > Corynorhinus townsendii. The sequence goes on from JAPDVU010000003.1 coordinate 88,310,750, forward strand.
GATTAAGAATACAAAGCTCAGTCCTGCTTTAGTTTTAAAAGATGTTACAAAAGCCTTATGTCTTTTACAACTCTGAAACTCCCTTGGCAAAATCACTACACTTTGCATGGTATTTGAAAGCTGTGTTCTAATATGAAAGTAAAAATCCATTACTCTAATATATGTGTCAAGGCAGCCTGATCAGATGAGAACAAAACTACTGATCCCCTTGAAAATGGGATCTACTGTGATTTCCCAACAAAGCAGCTGTCTAAGAACTGCCTCTTTAGCATGCTGCTCTACCTCCCTCCTGCATTGCATATTCTGTGACAAGTGATTGCTGGAGGATGTCGCTGGGTGAAAACACTGCAACACACTTGTGTGCCATGTCATTCCTGCTTTGTCATTCTGGTGGTGACTCATCCATTTCCCTCCTTAGGGTACCTTAAAGGGACCTGTGCAACCAGTGGAATAGAAAAATCTGAAGACCTCTTTATGGTTAATTGTGTTGTTAGTGTTAAATATGAAAACATGTCAGTTCATAGTTTATTGTGCTGGATAAAGTTTTGGCTTTTCAGACCTTTTCTCTGGCTATCTTACTCTCCTCCCTCTCCCCCAGTCCCTGTCCTCCTAAATTTTAGTGAACTGTGTCTTGTGCTTTTGAGAAATCTAGTTAGAGTTGTATTTAGAGAAGGTTGGTGTTCCTCCAAAAATAGTTTATACTCTCTCTAATCCACAAACTATTTCATAGCTTCTGAATGCATATGGTTAGAATGAGGAGTGTGTGCTGCTTGCTAATGACAAGAGATAACTAAACAAATAGATGGATACCGATCATATTATGGTACTAAAACATATCTAGAACAACTCCAAAGATGGACCACAACAGTAAGACATTTCTGTCCAAGTTACTATTTTGGTGTCTTCTCTGGGCATCTCAGAAAGCTCTCAACTGAGATGGAAACAGAATTTCTTTATCCAAAAGGAAAATTCTACTTTATCCTGTGAGCCCGGAAGCAAAGCAGCACGTGGACTGGGGGCTGCCAGTGCACCTTCGCACCAGCTGGTTCAATGGACAGAAGTGAGAATGTTAATAAACACTCTAATGAAAGGAAGTTGTTGGATAGTAATTAACATATGCCATTAGTATCTGTCCCTTTGGCCAGACACTGCAGACAGGCTGAAACCATACATACAAATGAGTGTCTGCTAGGGCTGTGTGGGGAAGAAAAGGGGACTGTGTCATTGTGAGCGGCTGGTATTGTCAGCAGCTTTAAATCACAGGCCACTTAGAAACAAAAACAGGGAAGGCTTTTATGTCCTGAGACAATCATGTGACTGAAAAATTATAATTTTAATAAACATTTTTCATTTTTGTTTAGTTTTCCTTCACCTCAAAACTTGCTGTTTATAGTTTTTTTAAAGAAAAATACTGGCATAGCTTTTTTTGGTCAATCAATCAGTGCAGGACTACAATTTAGGGCTCTTTGTTTAAAAACCACAATTTCCTGACCTCTCCACGAAAACAGATACACGAGTCTCATGGCACTCTGGTAGTAGTTGTATTGCTCAAGATTTACATTACTTTTTCTGGTTGACCTAAAATGGCTTATAAATCATACCAACTATCCCAAATGCTGCCGCTCACAACACCGTGGAAAGACAGAACTAGAAACACAGAGACCAGTTGGCTTCGAAAGCCTCCTTTTGCGAATGAGAAACGGAGGCCCAGAAAGGTGAACCAATGTTCCCTAAATCACAGGCCTGGTCCACTGGCCATTGTCAAGCCTTCTTCCCATCCTAGCCATGCTATCTTGTAGCTTACTTCTTTCTTACTTTGTGACTCAGAGTGGCCAGTCTGATACTACCTTGGTGAGGAAAAAAAGAGACATTAAAAAGAAAACAAGCCACACTTGAATCCTTGTTCACGTGTGTTGATTTGCTGGGAGCACACACATTTAGGGGAAAAGCTCAATATTTTAGAAATATCCGGGACACCAAAGCTTGATGCCATTTGGCAATGAGATAGTATGAGTTACAACTAGAAAGTCTAGCAAGAGCAAAGGATCAGCACAAAAAGAAAAGAATTGGAAATCAGAGAAATTACAGCAAAATATGAGTTAACAAGGAAGACTAATACCTTTAGAAGCATAGCATGTGAAAGTTAAGAAAATAATTTTCCCATTACAAATTAATTTGAATGACTGCATTTGGGCATCTGTGATCAAGTTGGCCGAAGTTTATTTTTGTGGTGTCTTTGAAGAAAGAACTAATTAAGCCAATTAAAGGATAAACAAAAGTATGGACAAATTAGTTTAAGACAACAAAATAACTTTCTGAGATTGTCAAACATTTTTTAATGCAATGTGTGGCCTTTAAATTAGTAGCATCTACTTGCTAAACAGAAAAAGCTTATTTGCATCTGTTCCATAGTGTTAGTTCACCTCCCAAGTGAAAGTGACAAACACAAGGCTCTATTTGGCGATGGATTTAAACTGCCCTCCTTGAACATTCTGTGGCTGGGGGTACCAGGCTCAGAGGGTGTTCGCCTCCTCACTTGCTGCACCTTAGGGAACTCTTAGTCAATCAGGGAGCTCTTCCCAGGATGAGAAGGCAATCCGAGGCTGCCGAGTGCCGTGGGCCCAGGAAACCCTGTAAGCTGGCCAGCAGAGTCCCTGTCAGGCAGGCTTTTCTCTAATCCAATTGGCCTTTTCTCTCAGCTGGTGACATAATTTATATGCTCAAAAACCTGTACATCTTTTTGGTGCCAGATGTGGTGCTGGCCTCCATCTTTGAACACAGCACAATGGGTGTTTGTCCTCAAATAGCTTTTTGCTGCCTTCTGCACTTGCCACCGGGTCAGATTCTGCAGCAGTTTAGAGCACCATGAAGTGTTAGCTTTTTGCTTTGGAAGAAGGACAAAGGAACAATCAAGAGAAAAAGGGTTTAAACAATTCATTTATACTATACACATTGGTGGGTCTCATAACACTCCACACAGTTCTGGGAAGGCAGCGTATGTGCATTCTGAGGCTCATAGACTGAAATACAAATGTTAGTACTTATAAAGCCCCTGGATCATCTGCTCCAACCCTTTTATTTAACAGACGAGGACACTGAAGTGCAGAGAAGAAAGCAGCCCTGTCAGAGGTTGTACAGACAGTTGGGGCAACGCCAGCCTCCAGGGCTCTGTCCTCTGTACCAACTTTGCACAAAACAACCAATGGAATCTTGCTTTGAGCAAGAACTATTTGAGAGTCAATAGATATGTGTTAGAAGAAAAAATGAATTTAGACAACTTTACCTGAAAAACAAACAAACAAAAACAGAACAAAAGAGTAACTTAAGGATATCCTCAAGTTTTTTATGAATGCTTATAGAAACAAGGGTCTTGTTTAGATGTCCCTTCTGGGATGTGAATTGAAGGAGAATTCAAATGAGGATTAGACACATTGAAACACTACCTGACTGGCCTGGAATAGACATGGGGGAGAATGCATGTGAATTCCAGCCTGCACTCCCACGGTGGGCCCTCCAGTCCTCGTCTGAAGATGCTTCCAACAGGAGAGAAAACCATTTGTCCCCGATGCGGGGCGGTGAGCAGGCAGGGGAAGCACAGGCTCCTTGGGAGGACTGTGTTCTGTGAGTCGGTGATGCTGAGCTCACATTCCATTGCAGCGGCCTCAGGACCCATTGCGGGTGCAGCCCCCTAACCACTCCCCTTTCCAGGCTCCTGAGTCCCTCCCTGTGTTCACTGCAGTCTTGACATACTCCTGCCCAAGAAACTTCCTTTTCCTTTTAATGATTGCCTGCTGTTTTTTAAATCTCAAACATAATGAGCATTTATTATAACAAATTCAAATAACATAGACATGTGAGAAATAAGAACTCCTTTTCCTTCACTTTGTGCTTCTCCTCTAATTCCTTTTCTTAGAGGTAACTGCTGTTAACAATTTAATGTACATATTATTCCAGTGAAAAAAAATACATTATTATGTGTGTATATGCATATACACATACAACTTATATTTCTATTTCCCTTTCTGTGCACTTATATAGAACTGTTTTAACATAAACTATACCATACCATATATATTGTTTTGCAACTTGCCCTTTTCACTAAACTAAATGTTATGCATATTTTCCCATGATGTTACAAGGTATGGATATACTCCAAATTATTTAATGAGTGCCCAATTCATGAACATTATGTAGTTTCTAATTCTTTACTCTTTAAAATAGCCTTCAATTAACATTTGGTAACTTTCTTAGTTATTTTCTCCCAACCACTACTTTAAGCCCTATTATATAAGTGCACCACCATATCCCAACCCCATTTTAAACAATGACACTTCAGTTCAGTGCTAGTTAAGGAACTGCACATTAAGGAAAGAATATGAGCTTTAGAAATTCATAACATCAAAAGTTATTAAAGAATTAATACCACCATTTGTTATATATGGGCTTGCCTGGTGTTTTGGTTTATTTCTTTCCCCGCACAGCTGCTACCTATATTTTTGTCAAGAAATTAATTTTTATCAAAACCAAATTCATGTAATTAGTTTGGATACACATTTCACTGAAGATGGGAGGGTAGATGCTGCTGAGCTCTGTCCAGTGTCTACCTCGGAGTGGATTCCCTATAAATATTAAACCAACCAGAGAGGCTAAGCTGAGCTGCAGAGGGAACATGTGTTTAGCAGACCCCATGGATCTTCTCCCACTTTATACAAAACCCTGAGGTTTAACCAAAAAGAATTGAAACACAGTCTCTGCCTTCGAGAACCTCAGCTATGGTAGAAGAGATAGACACAAAAACACCAACTAAAACACTGCAAAATGAATTAAGTGTACGACTGAAGAACAAGCAAAGGGCAGGAGCAGGACATAGGATAGCTTTGCAGTCAAAAGGGAAATTACAAGAAGGTGTGTTTGAACAGGCCTTGAGCTGAATTTTCCCCTCGTCATTATTTATCCCCTCTGTGCCTCTTCCACTCCCGCCGTCACCACACTGTTGTCCTCCATGTCCATGTGTTATCTCCCCCCCTCTTTTTTTTTTTTTTTTTTTGAGTGGAATTCTGATAGTGGGGTGAGTGACGGAGAGAAGTTTTGGGTAAGGAATAAGGACGCAGGTGCCAATGCAAATAACTGTGTAGGGAGCAGTGAACAGAAAGAATGATACTCTATGTCTGGAAACTAGAGGCTACGGAGAGATCTAATACAAGGCAGGAAAGACACAGTCAGTTGTTGAAGTCTGTGAACAGAAAGCAAGGAGTTTCTGTGCTACTTTGGCAGGCAATGGTGTCCCATAGCATGTGTAATATGCTCCCTCCCGTGCTTTGGGAAGATAATCTGAGATGGATTATTATGACAAGCAAGAAACTGTAGGCACACAGTTGAGAGATAATTTTGCAATAACCGAGGAGGAAAATGGTGTGCTAGCTCGGGTCCTCTGAGAAGTAGATTTGTCCATTCGTGTCAGAGTTGAGTTTCAAATACCAGCTCCTGGAAACCAATGCATGAAGAGTGTCTTGTGCTGCTACCAATGAAAATGAAGATGTGGCACAATTTGGAGAGTATTTGGTTATAGTATGAGCACTATAAAAAGGGGGAATGTTTGGCCTGTTTTCATATTATCAAATGTTTAATCTCTGCAGTCAGAGTCACCATTCCTCTTTATGTGGCATTGTAGCTTTTCTAGAATTCCATAATAATGAATTTTTAAGTTGGTGTCTGTGTTAGTTATCACAACAACAGATAAGGAATTCCTTATATTCCTAATTTTCTTACCCCATAATCAGCCAGAAGCAAACGACATCTGTAGTCTGTTCTCTTGCCCTTTAATATTGAGTGCTAACAAGTATTTTACATGCATGATCAAATTTTATTTTCCACAACAGGCACCATCCATTCATTCATCCATTAGTTGAGAACCTGTTATAAGATAGGCACTGGAAATACAATGATTTAAAAAATTATAAAGTCATTGTTTTCATGGAACTGAGCTGACCTTCACGGGAGATATAAAGACAATAGCAAATAAATGCATTGAGTCAGGTGATGGTGAGGACTAGGTGGGAAAAAGAAGCAGAGGAAGGGGGTATAGGAGAGAGAAGAGTCATGGGAGAGAGGGGAGGATGGATGGACAGGGAAAGACCCTCTGAACAGAGCCCTGGATGAATGAAGGAATGAACTATTGCACAAATCTGGGAAAGGAGCATTCCAGGCAGAGGCAACATCTATTGCAAGGCTTTCTGAATACTGGTCTTCAAAACTGTCTAATGAGGTGAGATTGAACAAGTATAAGGAAAAAAGCAAGGAGGCCAGTATGGCTAAAGCAACATGAACAAGAAGTACTATGAGAAGGTTGGGTAGGACCCAGGGGCCAGATCTTATGGGGCCTTGTAGGTTTGGGGATTTTGTTCTGGGTATGATCAGACACCACTGAAGGGTTTTGAGTAGAGGAGTGGCAAGATCTGTTTCATAATTTTGACCCGTTTTACAGATGGGGAATCAGCGGCTCAGAAAGGTAAGCTGCCCAATGTCACATAGCAGGTAAGTCTTAAAGAGATGGGGCTCAAGTCATGTCAGAGAGAGTCCAATCCTGTGCTTCTGACCATTGGGCTTCACTGACTCCTTCCTCATACAATCTTTTTAAAGCTATATCAAACTTTCAATTTGTAAGAAAAAAATGGAATATTTTATGGGTCTATAAAAAAATAGGATTAAACATTATATTCTTTGGAAGTAATTTGTACCAAAGAACAAATGGTAGACAGGTTCTCAGTTTCTTAATTACCTCAAGGTATGTTTGGTAGCCATTTTCAGAAAATTTATTCATTTTTAGGGTTAGCAGATGGCATTTGGAGTATAATTTATGTGTTGTGATTGGACTGAGGGTATCATGAAGAAGGATACTTCCATTATTCTCGTCTTTAAAAAAAAACATCCTTGGGCAAGGATTAACCAATAAATAAATAAACAAACAAACAAACAAATAAAATTATACTTTTAATTTTATTGATCTACTTTGTCAAACCACAACATCTAAGATTCTGCTATGGCCCTAGCTGGTTTGGCTCAGTGGATAGAGCGTCGACATGCAGACTGAAGGGTCCTGGGTTCAATTCCAGTCAAGGGCACATGCCTGGGGTTGTGGGCTTGATCATCAGTAGGGGGCGGGCAGAAGGCAGCCGATCAATGATCCTCTCTCATCGTTGATGTTTCTATCTCTCTTTCCTTCTCTCTTCCTCTCTGAAATCAGTAAAATATATATATTTTAAAAAAAGAAAAAAAGATTCTGCCATGACTCCCTGGGGAATATGGTTTCAATGTTCAGTCTTTCAGTAACGTGGTCCATCTGTGTTGCCAAGAGAGTTATAGAAGCTGGACTGCTCTTTGGCAGCATGAAGCCTCCTAGAGGAACCCAGTGTTGAGTGCTGGGAAAATTTTAGTGCTGGTGTCTCATGTGGAGTAGGGTGTATTGTGTGAGTATGTTGAGATGAAGGGAATGATTTCTTTCCATAGGACTGCTAATTTATGGAAGTATTTAGATCAACCTCACTCTCTAGAGTTAAATTTAGTGAATTATAATTAAAATACTATGGCCAAGGGGTGGGGAGGAAGGGAGATAGAGGGAAGCTCACCATGTGCGAGACTTTGCATTTATTAATTCACACAACCCTTACAACAACTCTGAGAGGTCATTTCCCTCCATTTGACAGGGGAGAAAACTGAAAGTGGGAGAGTTACAGGGCTAGTCAGTGCAGGGGTGGCCAGGGCCACATCTCAAGGCTGTCTGACTCCAGAACTTGCATTCTTCGCACAGCATTATTTTACTGCCTCACAATTTAATTCATGCATATTAGAAACTAGGGGCTCAGTGCACAAATTTGTGCACCTTGAAAAGAACTGTGGGCTGCAAGGCTGCGGGGGGCACATGGGGCGGGTCTCAGCCCATCCTCCGTGCCCCTGCCTGGCCCCTCCTGCTGTGGCCTCCAGTCCCTTGTCTGCTGGCAGCCCCTCTCCCACTGCCACCATTCCCATGCGCTGATGGTGCTGGCCCTGCTCGTACCTGCTGATGGCGCAGAGCCATTGAGGCCAACGCCAGCAGTGGGTGCGAGCAGCAGCTGCTGCCCCAATTGCCCCTCAGGAGCAGGGGGAGGTGGAGAAGCCCTCAGGGGCAATTGGGACCAGCAGCCACTGCTCACATATGCTGACGGTGCCAAGTGACCAGGGCTGGTGCCAGGCGCCGGCAGCAGGTGAGAGTGGCTCCTTCATCACCAGCAGTGGGTGCGAGCACCAGTGGGACTGTAGTGCACAGGATCAAAGAATTTTCAGTAACCACTAGAAGCTTGCCCCACCCCACCTTGGTCTGATGCCCCTGCTCACCTGCTCCACCATCCTGCCACAGCCAGTGCCTGCCATGTTCCGTCCGCACTCCCTGGTGGTCAGCGCACATCATAGCGACCAGTTGTTCTGCTCTTTGGTCTATTTGCATATTAGGATTTTATATATATAGATAATATTTTTTAAAGGCAGCAGTTTTGAGAACCATAGAGACCCTGAGATGTGGGAGCCTGCTGTGATTGGGACCTGAGGACAGAACTTATTTTTGGCTCTCACTCATTTGTTTTGTAAATTTGGAGAAATAATGGAATATTCTTTTGTTTTAGTTCGCCTCTCTTTAACAGTGGTCTCCAAACTATTTTAATTGCAAAACACATCAGTAAAAAATGATTGAGCATGCTCGCTCATGAAATTTTTATTTGTAAATTATATACATATAAAGCTCCATTAACATACTATGTAGGTTAAAAAACTACAAAAATAGAAATTTCAAAAGGTTGAGACAAAGATAAAATAACCATAACTCTGCTCTCACTAGTATTTTTAGTTGAGACCATGTGATAAATTAGATTGTCCTTATGTGACTGATGAGTAAGAAAGGTGTCTGCTCTCCCATATCTTGTTATGCAGGTATGCTTATATTTTGTTATTAGCTTTACTCTCTGATTCCATTCAAGAAGTGTTTTCCTGCCATTAGCCCATTTTTATTAGGGTTTGTTTTTATCAAAAGTAGATTATAAAACCTGTAAATCCATGCAATCTGTCACACATAAACTACCGTGTGTCTTAGTACACTAAAAACAAATAAATGATGGTGATGCTGTTAACCTCTCTAAATTATGGGATTTCCTCAGGTTTTCTCCTCTGTCATTCAAAGCAATTGACCTTCTGACATGTGGGCTGAGAGAAGAGACCAGTGTCAATCTATTTATTAAATACTAGAGGCACAAAATTCGTGCACGGGGCGGGGGAGGGGGGCGGGAAGGGGATTGTCCCTCAGCCCAGCCTGCATCCTCTCCAATCTGGGACCTCTCGAGGGATGTCCAACTGCCCATTTAAGCCTGATCCCAGTAGTAACGGGCCGAAACGGGCAGTCGGACATCCCTCTCACAATCCAGGACTGCTGGCTCCCAACCACTCGCCTGCCTACCTTCCTGATTGCCCCTAACCGCTTCTGCCTGCCAGCTTGATCACCCCCTAACCACTCCCCTGCCAGCCTGATTGATGCCTAACTGCTCCCCTGCCAGCCTGTTTTACCCTAACTGCCTTCCCCTGCAGGCCTGGTCACCCCTAACTGCCCTCCCCTGCAGGCCTGGTCCCCCCCAACAGATCTCTCCTGCAGGCCTGGGTCCCTCCCAACTTTCTTTCCCTGGAGGCCTGGTTGCCCCTAACTTCCCTCCTCTGCCAGCTTGGTCACCCTTAACTGCTCTCCCCTGCAGGCTTGATCGCCCCCAACTGCCCTCCCTTGCAGGCCTGGTCCCTCCCAACTGCCCTCCCCTGCTAGCCATCTTGTGGTGGCCATCTTGTGTCCACATGGGGGCAGCATCTTTGACCACATGGGGGCAGCCATCTTGTGTGTTGGAGTGATGGTCAATCTGCATATTACTCTTTTATTAGATAGGATAGAGGCCTGGTGCATGGGTGGAGGCCGGCTGGTTTGCCCTGAAGGGTGTCCCGGATCAGGGTGGGGTTCCCTTGGGGCATGGGATAGCCTGGGCGAGGGGCCTGTGGTGGTTGCAGGCCGGCCACACCCCCCAGCAACCCAAGCAGAGGCCCTGGTATCTGGGATTTATTTATCTTCTACAATTGAAACTTTGTAGCCTGGAATGGAGCCAAGCCTTCTGCTCGCTCCATGGCAGCAGCCATTTCTGTTGGGATTTATTTATCTTCTATAATTGAAACTTTGTGGCCTTAAGCAGAGGCCTGGGCAGGCCAGGGTGTGCAGGAAGCATGGCTTCCTCCATCACCGGGGGCAACCCTAGCCTCCTGCTCTTTCCAGCTCTGTGGCTGCCACCATTTCTGTTTGGATTTATGTATCTTCTATTACTGAAACTTTGTAGTGTTGAGTGGAGGCCTAGGCTGGCAACAGCAGGCAGAAAGCTTGGCTTCCTCCATTGCCAGGGAAACCCAAGCCTCGCTCCTGCTCTCTGTGGCAGTAGCCATCTTGGTTGGGTTTATTTGCATATTCGCTCCTGATTGGCTGGTGGGTGTGGCTTGTTGGTGTAGCAGAGTGATGGTTAATTTGCATATTACTCTTTTATTAGATAGGACTAGTAATAGTAAATCTTAACTTCTGTGTTTTTTTTCTATAAAAATAAATCTAAGTTCAAGTATTTTATTCCTGTACTCCAAAAGATTGTCTTGCATACTCACTAGGTACAAATACTTCCTTTTGGATCCCACTAATCAATAAAGTAAGTATGTTTCCCCCACTAAGGGAAACTTAGGGGTCAATGGTATGAGTATCATTATTCCTTGTTGAATAATTCGATAAAAAGGCTAAAATGCATGTAATACCTTAATAAATAAAGAAAAAAATAAAATTAAAATAAAAAGTTTAAAAAAGGCTATAATACCCGTAAGAAAAATATTATTGTATCTCTAAACTAATCTTACTTCAGGAATTGAGAAAATGTAGCTGAAAGGAATCAAATTAAGTGTGAGCTCCCTGCACTTCTGAACATGGCCTGTTTCCTGCTCTATCTTAGACATTGAGTCAGTCCTAGGACAGATGGAGGAAGACTATTTTGTTGGAGTTTCTTCTGGTCAAGGAACCCAGATGATTCTAAGATTCATTCAGAATATTCTTCTCTGAATTCTTTTTCCTCTCTCAGGACATCTAAGCCTTTTTTCTTTTTTTCTTTTTTAAATCAACTTGTTTCAGAACAAGCTGGGTTCAGGTGCCCACAATGGAGATCCAGATAAGATCATCCAAGGCCAGCTCACAGGAGCAGCCCCTGGAAACTTGAACTGTTCCAACCTCAATCCAAGGGTTTTGGATGGAAGTGAGTCAAATTTAGGAATGCAGTGAATTCTACATTTATCCCCAAGTTTAGTCACCATGGCAAATAGCAGCAAGGCCATAGTCTTGCTCCACCTCCTTCTGAGCTGCAACTGTGACCAGTGGCAACAGGCCTGGAGAAGGAGCAGGCCAGCTTGAGTTAAGAGGGGAGTTCTGGAACCAGGCAAACCCCTACACTGCTTTCTACTACTGAAGCAAAACGCAGTATGGCTTTATTGGGAATCTCCTCTCTCTCAGCTGTAGCTTTAAGAAAATAGTTCTGAAGTAGAAGTGAAAGAAACCTGAGATGAAAGGACCTGCAATTTAATATAGTTTGAGAAATTTATAACCCAACAGAAAGAATATAATAAATGGCCTGGAGGAAAAGAAATTTCCAGTCTCTAAAGTATAGTTTATGTCCACTAGAACTTCTACAGCTAATTTGAGCCAGTCAGCAAACAAATATATTGTTCTACTGAAAAAAAAAAAAGAAGTACTTAATATTTGAGCAAGAAATTCTCAAATATTTTTTCATTTAAATTCAAAAGTTCAAAAGTTACAACAGAGAATACAGTAAAAGTCTCCCTTTTTCTCCCTCTTCTCCCCCGGCCCCCTAGCTACTCAGTTCCTCTTCAATTCTGAGAGATGCTGTGATAGTTCTTTATTGGCCAAAAATATGTGACTTATGGGTGCGTTGGTGTGGTTTATGGGTAAGGGCAGTTACCCAAGAACAAATTCCAGCAGAATGGAAAGTTGTTAATGAAGCCTCTTTTTTTTTTTTTCTTTTTAAAGAATTCTTCCATTATGCACAATATAACAGCATCAGTAGCACTGTCTTCAGATATGAAGCACCAGGGAAAACCATACAGGTTATCAATACACAAGAGAAAAACATTTGGGCGGAATGGGAAAAGATAACATAATTTACCTTCTTTTGATTTTTGTACAGGATGTTTGGAAATTCTTGATGATGAGGATGTTCCTGTAAGCATTTGAGTTGGGGTTTGGCATCTGGCTTGACCTGAATTTCCCAGGCACAGCTGGCCCTAATTATTATAAAGGCCTTCTCTTGGTTCTGGAATGTTCCAAACCATTGGATTAAAATCTAGTCATTTTTCCATTAATTTTTCCTTTCTCCTGATATAATTCTAGATTCTTCCAGCCATCAGATTCTGCTTTACTTTCCAGCCATCACTCTGGTCCCAGATTCCAGGAACCCATGAAATGACCAGTCATGATTTGTGAGATTGCCAGTTAATCTCCTTTCCTGTGGGGGAAGGTTCATTCTGTACCTGGTATTTTTCTCACTTAATAGATGCCTACCAATTCCTCTGATATTTTCAATTTAACAAGGATCATGCAATGGAACTAGTAAAGCCTGCAACTGTGGTACACACAGCCTGGTCCCAGCCATTTCAGAAATCACCATTCATTTTAAAGGGGAAGGGAGGGAAGAAGTAGTTCCTAAGCAAAAACTTATGAATACAACTTTATAAATGAGTACTTAGAGTTTTCAAATGTCTCAGGTATTTTCCAGCTGTGGTTTATGAAACCCTGTAATGTCTCCATGCTATAATCCTCTAGACCACCAGCTCCTAAATAATTCACTATCCTATCTAATAAAGAGGGAATATGCTAATTGACCATCACTCCATCACAAAAATGGCTGCACCCACAGCTGAGGCCAAGTTCCCATAAGGAGCCTTAACAAGCAACCAGTAGGGACCTGAGGCTACGCCCTCCCCCACCCCCGAGGGGCTTGACAGGGGACCTCAAGGTGTGCTTCCCATCCTGGTGTTGGGCTAGGGGACCTCAGGCTGCTCCCCTTGCCCCAGTGCCAGGCCGGGGGACCTCAGGCCATGCCCCCACCAGGTGGGGCTTGACAGGGGACTTCAAGCCCCACCGCCCACCCCAGTACCAGGCCAGGGGACCTCAGACCACACCACCTACCCAGGTGGGGCTTGACAGGGGACCTCAGGCCACATATCCCACCTTGGCACCAGGCTGGGGAACCTCAGACTTCGCCCCCTGCCCCACCGCCTAGCCGGGGGACCTCAGGCTATGACCCCAGCCCCAGCGCCAGGCCAGGGGACCTGAGGCCACAACCCCCACCTGGCAGGGCTTGATGGGGGACCTCAAAGTGCACTTCCCGTCCCGGTGCTGGGCTAGGGGACCTCAGGCTGCTCCCCCTGACCCAGTGCCAGGCTGGGGGACCTCAGACTGCGCCCCCCCACCATGTGGGACTTGACAGGGTACTTCAGGCCATGCCCTCCACCCTGGCACCAGGTGGGAGGACCTCAGGCTGCACCCCCCCCCCCCCAATACCGGGCCAGGGGACCTGAGGCTGCACCCCCCTGCCAGTGAGGCTTGACGGGGGACCTGAGGTTGTGCCCCCCCTCCCGGTGCTGGGCTGGGGGACCTGAGGCTGTGTCCCCCGCCTGGCAGGGCTTGACGGGGGATCTCAGGCCGTGTCCCCCATCCTGGCACCGGGCCAAGGGATCTGAGGCTACATCCCCTGCCCAGTGGGCTTGACAAGGGTGGGACTGGCCAGGTCTGGATCTAGCCCAATGGGGGGGAGGGGCGCTGCGGCCGGGTCTGGGTCTCACGTTAAGGCGCATGTGGGTGGGCAGGGACTTGACTCTGGGTCCCATGGTGCTCCCCAGACTCTGATAGGAGGAAGGTTTTCATATACATTTTACTAATTTTCTTTCATCTCTGACACTTTTATTATAGAGAAAGGGCAAATAGCAATATTAAATTATTTCCTCTAATTAATCCCTATTTAATGTGCACGAATTTCGTGCACCAGGGCACTAGCAATTTAATAATACTAATGCATGTGACTTAAGCTGTCTGGGTATTATGACATCAAACAAATGTCAACAGAGAGTGGTAATTCATTGTTTCTTTAGATCAATTTAGAGACTGTCTTTAAAAGCCACAGTTTAAAAGTTTTCTAGGCTAGCCCAGCCAGCATGGCTCAGTGGTTGAGTATTGACCTATGAACCAGGAGGTTCACCGTTCAATTCCTGGTCAGGGCACATACCTGGGTTGCGGGCTCGATCACCTGTAGGAGGTATGCAAGAGGCAGCCAATCACTGATTCTCTCTCATCATTGTTGTTTCTATCTCTCTCTCCCTCTCCCTTCCTCTCTAAAGTCAATAAAAATATTTTAAAAATGTATATCTATCTTCCACTCTGTGAAGCTACCACTTTCAGTGCTTCTAATTTATGTTCATATTTGCCTCCAATTCTTTATTTTCAAAAACAAATCCTAATATTTCTACTTGGTTTTTTAATTTTAGCATTATTTATTGACTTTCTACTCTGAAAGATTCAGATTTAGCTTAATTTCAATATTCCTTACTCAACTCTCACTTCCATTTCCCATCTTCCCAATCTTCCAATATAGACATTTGGGTAAACTCAATATTCAGTTGACATTACTTTAATGATGAAACCACTACTGACATTGTGATGACTTCTCCTTTTCTGCACAGCTATTTGTTTTCTTTGGAAAACTCTTTGCAGAGTTAATCATAGTACTATGGTTTGATAAGACTTTTTAATACACTTGTCACTAATGTATTTCCAAATGTTCCCCATTTGCATAGATCTCTCTCAGCATACATGCCCTTGGTATTCCAACAGGTTTACCTTCTCCAGAATTCTTTTCTGGAGTCTTCTGCCTAGCTGGGTGAGGAGGGGCAGATTTCTGGCTATGTGGACACTGAGGGTGTCCTACTCCTTCCTAACCAGACTTTTAAACACAGTTGTTGTTTTGTTTGTTTATTTTATTTTGTTGTTTTTTTTGTTTGTTTGTTAACCCTCACTGGAGGATATTTTTCTTCAAATAATATTATCCCACTTTTAGAGAGAGTGGATGGAGGGGGAGAGACACAGAGAGAGAAACATCATTGGTTGCTTCCTGCACATGCCCTGACCAGAGCTAGGGATAGAGCCCGCAACCAAGGTACATGCCCTTGACTGGAATTGAACCCAGAATCCTTCAGTCCATAGGCCAACACTCTATCCATTGAGCCAAACCAACTAGGTTAGTTGTTTTGTTTTTAACCTTAGCTCCCCACCTCTGCTTCCAGAGTTAACAGATGCTACAAATTCCTAAGCCTTTCTGAGGTTCTAAATATTTTATAAAATACATTATTTATGTTAAAAAGAAAAAATACTGGCATACAACTAGTGGTATGCACTGTACTTAGGGAAATACTACTCTGGTCTAAAGTAAAAACTAAGGTCCAGGGAAGCTATATGGCCTTGCTTGAGGTTTAATCAATGATACAACTAAGATATTCTTTGGATCCCTACTCCTTCCTAAACAGACTTTTAACCACAGCTGTTTTTTACCACTAAGCCAGGCTGCCTGGGCCTCTAGCTAGATGTATTCATCAACTATATACCTTACTCTCTAAGCTACCCACTACCACTTAACATGTTATACCACTATCAAATTATCTAGCCCCCAAGTAACTGAATTGTCTAAAGCTCATAATTCCAACTATGACTCACTTGTAGCTCTGACTAGAGATGCATTGGTGGAAAAATCAATGAGATCAGTATTATTTTCTACATATCTGACAAGAATGGTTAGTTTATTAAGTAAGCAAGTTTTCCATCATGGTTTCCAAAAGTCTTATTTATTCCACAATGAATAAGGTCACCAGAGAAGTGTATGTTCTTTTCTTTGCTATGTGCAATGTTTGTGACTTCCAAGTCATAGAGACCTTACTTATTTTCTCAAACGGAAGGCAGTACAGTTTATAAATAGTAGAATCATTTTGTAATCACATTTTTCCCCAAACCCATCATTTAAATAGAAATGGCTAAAAGCCAGCATTACTTCAAGCATAGGAATTCTCACATAGTTTATCCTCATCAACAAATTCCACAGTGCCAAATTTTCCTTGGTGAGGCCAACATGATGCTGAAAATACTTTTTTTTTTTTTGCTGCTACTTTGCAATATTTAATAAAAAAAGGAGCAGATGTTGAACTATAGAGATAGGTTAAATTTTGAAATTATAAATGTCATTATAACGAATTAAAGCCAGAATGAAAGACACAAATTTGAGAATGATAAAATTATTAAACTAACACTTTAAAGTTTGTTTTTTGCAGAATGTGATCCGCCATAAATTTTGGTCCTCTATGGGGCATATTATCATGCTTTTTAATTTATAACAGTTGAACTTCAAATAATATTATCCCACTTTAAGTATAAGAATCTTATAACAGCATATTTCTATTCCTTCTTGTCTTTGTGTTATTGTCATGCATTTTGCTTCAACATATGTTGTGAATTACTTTAAAGATGTTGCTCCATTGCCTTCTGGGTTACAGAGTTTCTGACAAGAAATCTGTCATTGTCATATCTTGGCTCCCAGGTATGTGTCCCTTTTCATCTGACTGTTTTTAAGATTTTCTTTTTACCACTCATTTTCAATAATTTGATTATCATGTGTCTTGACATGATTTTCTTAATGTTTATTCTGCTGGATGTTTGTTGAGCTCCTTAAATCTCTCAGTTTATATTTTTCATCAAAGTTATAACTTTTTTTATTTCTTCAAATATTTCCTTCCCTACCCCCACACCATTTTCTTGGCACTTTAATTATATATATGTAGTCCACTTGGATGTATAGTCTGAAATTCAGTAATGCTCTATTAATTTTTTCAGGGTTTTTTCTCTCTCTGTGCTTCATTGTGGATAGTTTACATGGCTCTGCCTTCAGCCTCACTTATCTTTTCTGCTGCAGTGTCTGATTAATTATTATTCCATCCAGTATTTTTCATTTTAGATATTGTATTTTTCATCTTCATATGCCCCATCAAGGTCTTTCTTATATTATCAATTTATCTTCTCATCACATTTATGTTTTCCTTTACTTTCACTTTCTTGCACATTTAAAATAGCTGTTTTAATGTTCTTATCTGCTAATTTATTATTTTCATAATTTCTGGGTCTGTTTCTATTGATCAAATTTTCTCCTTATTATGAGTAATATTTTTCTGCTTTTTTGGATGCTGGTAATTTTTGACTAGATGCTTGACACTGTAATTCTACTTTGCTTTTGCTGGATTTTGATGTATTCCTTTACATAGTGTTGAACTTTATTATGGTAATAGGCTCAGTTACCTGGGATCAATTGGATCCTTTTGAGGGTTGATTTTAAGCTGTTTATGGTGGGTCCAGAGCAGTGTTTAGTCCAGGGCTTATTTAGTCTCACTACTCAGGCAGGACTAAGTAAGAAGAGTCCTTCTGAAGACTCTACTAAGAAGTCTTTCTGCTCGGGCTGTGGGAAGATAAACTATTCTCAGCTGACTGTGAGCCCTGGAAAATGTTCAGCCTGCTGCTTTTTGGGTGATTCTTTCTCCTCAGATACATTACTCTCATGTGCACATTGATCAGTACTCAGCCAAAGTTTTGAAGCACCTCCTCTTCAAACCTCTGGAGCTTGTTTCTCCTGAAGCTCTCCCAGTAAGTTTTAGTAGCTTCAACCTCCCTTCACCTGAGAGTGTTCTAGCTCCTTCATCGCAATGAGAGTGTTGAGTTCTGTTTCTCCCTCCTTGCACTACAGTCTGGAAATTGCCTCTAGTTAGCAAGCTGGAGCAATTCTAAGATTCACCTCTTTTTCCCCACCTTCCTCAGAGGGTCATAGTTTTATGTGGAAATATCTGAAAACTATATTTCATATATTTTGTCCAGTTTTCCAGGTATTAAAGATAGAAGGGTAAATCTATTTCCTCTTACTCCATCTTGGCCAGAGCAGAAGTCATTTATCTCCTACAATGAATGTGTGTTGTTAGAAAAATGCTTTTTCTACAACTTTCCCTTGTAATTCTACAGTTCCTTACCAAGTTTGGAGGTGTTTTAATTATAATTAATTATGCTGTAAACTTCATTTTGGTCACATTATCAGTAGGCTCCTTTTTCTATTCCCTTTTCTGAGACCTGCCAGATTCCTAAAAGAAGAGAGAGTCAGACCCTTGGTTTCCCAGGTTTGAGTCTTGCCAATTCATTTGCATGCACTTTATGCGGTGACAGAGTTTTATGTTTAAATTGCCAGGCATCATGATTATCTGGAGCCCAGGTACCGCCTACAGTTGCTGGAAACGATATAGAAAAGGTGGTTATCCTCAGAGCCCTAATCAAAGTTGCAACAACTCTCAAGTGCCCTTCTTCTCTTTTCCTTGTCTTGGAGCCCATATTTCTTTATTTTAGGCATTCAATGGCTTCAATTAGTCCCCTGACTCTCCAAATTCCTTCTAGAGGCCTCACATACAGACACGTCCTGTTTCAAAATGATCTTTTCTTTCTTCTAACAAACAGTCAAACTCCAGTTACCTCAGGGGCTTAACCCATTCACTATAAGAACCTTGAAAACATAAACTAAGTCTTATTTTTGGTATTTCATCAGCCTGTAGAACTTCATCTGACAATGGAAAAAGTTTTTTAAAAGACTGTCTGTATGCTTAGTGTTTATGCCAGCTGTGAAAATAATATTGTGGATGAAAAGGGGCCACATGCTAACCTGACTAACTCAGGGAAGGCCTGTGTGGAGGTCTTGCAAACTCAGAGATCTAAAGTAACCACAAAGCATGGTCTGAAGTTAAAATTTATTAATTAAAAAGCAGTCTATGGTGGGTAGTCAGGTCCTAGGCTGGTACATCTCCTGACAAAGATCAACTTTTATCTTAACTGAGCCTATTATCTTTTTGCATCTTTGATACCATACCTTTGGAATGTCAGGCTAACTTGCAACTTCCCCCCTCTCCATCCCCCCTCAGGGAACAACCAATGCATCAGGGCACCAGGGTGGAGACCACAAATTCCCTCACTGTTATTGTTATCCTGTTCTTTGTTGACTGTTAACGATCCTGTACCCACCTATGTAAAAGAAGCATGTGTCTTATCATTTTACTTTTTATCCAATCCTAGAGGTTCGCCCTCTTTGATTTCCTCCCACCTCCCTAATATATTGCCAGTGGATTTCATGTAACCCACTTATGTCTCCTCCTTTGATAGTAATTTATAAAAATAGGTGAAAATCCACAATTCTCCAGAGCATTATCTCAATATATTCACATTCTGCTTCGTGGAAATTGTTGAATTTGGCTCAAACTCACAAAAATTTTTTTATAGGTTTGAATGTTTCTTACATTAATAATACAAAACTGAATATATTGATGGCCATCATTGCTACCAAGTAGGGAGAATGAAAATGAAGGCAAATACCAGAAATATAGAAAAAAAGAAAGTGTAAAATGTTATCATGATATGATTCGGGCTCCTGAACTCAGGTTAGCTACCTAGATTCACCCTTAGATATCCCAAGGGCCTACCTATATTTTCCCATTTTTGCTTAAATTAGTTCAAATTGGGTTTTTGTCACCAATGGGTTTAAGTAACCTTTTATATCAGACATCAAGCTATGGGTGAAGTATAAGGAAAATGGTGAGTTACATGTCAAGACAATTAGGGACTTACAGTGTAGCATCACTCTCCCCATCTAAGAGGCAGCAGGCAGAGAGGGGAGCAGGTAAATCCAAGCCTGGAGCACTGGTGGGCCACGGCTGGACAGCCCTAACCTATGGGCTCTTTTCACTTTCAGGTGCTGCCAACTGTACCTCAGTGAGCGTGGGAAGTGGGCAGAAGTACTTCATGCTGGCTCGAACGCACACCAAAGTTTTCCTTTTTGTGTGGTGGCATGTACCTCATGGCCCCAGAGATCTGTGGACAAGGAGGAACAGTGGTTTCACATTTCAGTGTTTCTATTCCTTAAGTTTTTATGGAAGATTCTATGTTCTACCAGTTTATCAGTTCAAGCCCTGGGTATGTGTAGGAGAGGAGAGTACCCCACAGAATCAAAGTGTTGGTGATTGCTTCCTTCACTTCTCCTGGTTAGCTTTGGCCTTCTTTTCCAAATTGTCCTTTGGCAAGTGTGTAGAATGCTCATGAGGTATGTCTTGGACCACTTCCACAAGAGTCTCTGATTAAGATAATTACGTGAGAGCTGCAAGAAACTTTAGTGAGCCATGCAGTGGTGCCAAGGGTCTCTTGGGTCAAGAGGTCAAGTCTCAACTCTGCTACTGATGGAGTTGGGGGTGGGGGAGAAGTCTCAATAAAACCAAAACAAGAAGTAATCACCCTTCCTTTTGTAAAACACTCCAGGATATCCAAAATAGTGTGGGGTTACATTGACATGTCAATGCATAACAAGAATAATGTATTTTGCAGTGTTAACTTCATTTCCTGGTTGCTAAGATGTATTTGGCAGGAACCACATCACTGACAGACAAATCATGGCAAAATACGTTTTAAGAGTAAAAAGTTTAGAAAATGAATATTGTAGGAGACCAATATTAATGAACATTTTTGTGGGTAATCACTATGTCTTAGGTATTTTCATAGATATAGACTACTTCTCTATTTCTTCAAGAAAGATATTATTCCCATTTTACAGATACAGAAAGTTAGGCTCCAGAAGGTTGAAAAACTACAAAACTAGAACCTAGAATATCTAGAAAGAATCTTTCTTCAACATCACAGTGCCTCTTGCTACACCATGCAACCTCCCAGCAGCTAATGAGTACCCCACTCCTGCCACTCACACATAAATACCAGAAGGCAGCAAATGAGACTCCTTTCCTATGGGATCTTAACCCTCTGCCCTATTTTCTAGTTGTCTTTAAAAGTGAGTATGAGCCCAGCCAGGTATGGCTCAGTGGTTGAGTGTTCACCTATGAACCAGGAGGTCATGGGATTGATTCTCAGGCAGGGTAAATGACAGGGTTATGGGCTTCATCTCCAGTGGGGGGTGTGCAGGAGGCAGCCAATCAGATTCTCTCTCATCATTGATGTTTCGATCTCTCTTTCCTTTTCCCTTCCTCTCTGAAATCAATAAAAATATTAAAAACTGATAGATGAGACAGAGTGCTGGAGACCAGGACACAGGCTTTATTAGAGGAGAAGACCCTGCCGGGCTATCTTCCAGATGGAAAAGAGCACATGTGCCGGGGTGAAGGCGCCTTTTGAGGGGAGGAAAGGGAAGGGATGGGGCTTAGGGTAGTCAGCACATGCTGATTGGTGGTTTCATATAAGGCACATAATTAGGGACTTACGAATTGGGGGCTTAGGGTATTTGGCAGGTGCTGATTGGTGGTTCAATGTACAGTCCATATAAGGTGCCTGGTTAGGTGTTCAGGAATGTTCGGGCTGCAGGTGGAGTTTACGTCATTCTTTGTCCATCAGTTGGGGGAAGGGAGGATCTATCAAAAACAACAACAACAACTGAGTAATGAGCTTCTTCCCTCAATAAGATTGTGGTGTCTGGCACTGTTTCACCAAAACTAAACCAGCAGCAACTACCATAGAGGCATGCCCATACTAATGTGATAAGCTGCTTAATGGCCACTTTTCTTTCATTGTCACACACAGGGCCATTTAATCTCCAATGCTATCTATTTAATTTTTTATTGTGATAATATGTATAACAAAATTTTTCCTTTTAACCATTTCTAAGTGCACAGTTCTGTAGCATTAAGTACCTTCGCATTATTGTGCAGTCATTATCACCATTCATCCACAGATCTCTGCATCATCCCATTAAACGATAACTCTGTACCCATTAAACAATAACTGCCCACTCCCCCAACCCCCTAGCCCCTGGCAATCACCATTCTACTTTCTATCTCTATGAATTTGATTACTCCAGACGCTTTGTATAAATGGAATCATACAGGATTTGTGACTGGCATACGTCACTCAGCATAATGTCCTCCAGGTTTATCCACACTGTAGTATATGCCAGTTTCCTCCTTTTAAGGCTGAAAAATACTTGATTGTATGTAGAGAGCATGTTTTTTTTTATCCATTGGTCTGTGCATGGACTCAATCCACTTTTGAACAACTCTAAGGGATAGAAAAGCCTTCCTTATTTTGAACCCAATTCTGCTTCCTCCTACTAGTAAGTTATGTTTACGGATCCTAGCTCTGCCTCTCCAAAGTTACACAAAATAAGTTGGATCCCTTTTCCCCCCTTCAGTTCTCTGCTTATTTTAAGACAATCTTAGGTTGTCTCTAGAACTTTCCTCTGGCCGATGAAATGAGGCCTGAGAACAAGCACTCAGTGCTTGATAAGCTGCGTAGAGGGGAGATAGACCTGAGGTGACTGGGATCTGAAAGTCTTCACTCCACCCCAGTGGCCCCCTGCCTGGAGAACTTGGCAAGAGGATGGCTCATCTTGGCAATCTTCTGGGGAGCAGTACTGTCCTCCATACTCACCCTATAGTACAGAGGGTCAGCAGAGCCCCCCAGATGCCTGCCAAGAAGAAGAGCATAGCTTCACCTTGCACCCTCAGACTAGTGTTAATGAAGCTAGGAAGCCCATCAGCTACTGGACCCATGAAATGTTTGTGGAAGGTTTTCTGAACACACATTCCTGCCTCAGCAAGTGATCTCCAAAAGTGCAGTGAGGATGAAGATAAGTAAAGAAGAGATGCCAAAATGAGAAACTAACTTGGGTACTCCTGAGATGGTCAGTGCCAATGGCTCACTCTGGGCATAAAGAGAGTTCACCACATGCTTCTCCCCTGAGGTAGAAGGGGCAGATCAGGTTGCTTTTCACTCTTGCCCCACCCTGAGGAATGGACTCAGTGACACTGCAGGTCTTTCTCTGCCTTGATATCTTTGAGTCAAGGCGCCGTGTTGACCTAGTGGATCAGATAAAGGACTGCAAAAGCATTGTCCCAATTACCCAGCAAGGATGTGGCCAACATTCCGAGGTATGTTTGTAAATATAGCTGAGACAGTAGGTACAAAGTGCTCAACGCTGGCAAAGCAGACCACGTTGGAGTGCCTCCCGCTGCAGGTACTTCTGAGGAATCCATTCCTCACCAGAGGACACACTTTCACACTCAGCCTCAGAGTGTGAGTTCTATAATCAAACTCTATCCAGGTGGTTCTATGATAGGATACTGCTTATTACAATAGAATCCTGCCTTTCCAGAACTTAGTAATTCATCAATTGATCAACTTTCCTGGTGCATATTTTTAAGATTCTAGAAAATTCAACTCATTTATTTATTACTTACTCATTATTCACTTTTAAAATCTTTCAAAATTGCATTTGATAAATATCCATAAAATTATTATGTCAAAGAACTATATATATATATATATATATATATGTATATGTATATGTATATATATGACAAGTACTAAAATTAGTTGAAAAAAGACAATAATTAAATTAGAAGATTTAAACTAAGGAAGTAATGAAATTAAGTATGAAGTTTAGCTCTGAGCTTCCTGTTAATAAAATAGAAAAGAGGGGTGGGGGAAAGGTATATCCTGTTATTCAATTAAAGAGAGCATACAGATCCATCAGGAGATGTTGCCTTGAAATAAGTTTCAAGTAAAAATTATTTTCAAAAATTGAATTTAAGTAGGGAATTTTAGTAATTCATCTGCTCTGTATTTAAGCAGATGTGTGTCTCTGTATACATATAGATGTACATATCTATCTGTCTGTCACCTACAGTCTCTTTGTGTGTCTGTGTATTTTAGAGATAAAAATAAAAACTTAGCCCTGGCTGGTTTGGCTCAGTGGATAGAGTGTCAGCCTGGGGACTGAAGGGTCCGGGTTCAATTCCAGTCAAGGGCACATGCCTGGGTTGCAGGCTCGGTCCCCAGAGGGGGCGTGCAGGAGGCAGCAGATCAATTCTCATCATTGATGTTTCAATCCCTCTCTCCCTCTTCCTTCCTCTCTGAAATCAATAAAAAAAATTTTTTTAATCTATCAGGAACAGTTGCAAGACCTCATTTATTTCAGTTTGCAGGAGTGCCTGCCCCTCCTGGAAAAGCATCTGGTGGGAGGGATGAAGGTAAAGGCAATCTCATATCCCTGGAACATCTGCACATTTACCTTGCCCTGCTAGGTAGCTGAGCGGATCCTACACAAGCCTATTGTCTCATAATCGGGGACCTTGGCTGCTAGTGGGAGAGGGATCAGCCAGTCTTGCTGCCCTAAGCCCAGCATCCAAGGGCCCGAGGAAAGCTCTTTGGCACCCAGGTACCCTACAGCCAGAGCATTTCTGTGTAAACTCACCCTGTGGGCCAAGTCTAGCATATGACTGGGCGCCTGCTCAGCTTCCATTTGGCACTCCAGTTCCCTCCTGGCCCTGGAATCCTGCCCCAAACCACAGATGCCTGGCTTGGCGCCTGACACTCTGCCCACCCCTTGCCAGAATTCTCTCTCTCTCTCTCTCTCTCTCTCTCTGGGGAGCTGGAACTTCTCCTCGTACCCTTGCCTTGGCTGCTGCAAGGGGTCCTGCTTGGCCCCGATGGCCCAGACAGGCCCCAGTGTCATGAAGCTACTTGCCTGTTGTAAATGTTCCTCTGTCCAGAAACCCTAACAACCCTGCCTCCACCTCTCTAATTAAACACCCTGGAGGAGTAGAGCCAAGTTCCCCAAACCCCAGGGAAGTCATGATGTAGATTCCAGGGTGTCCTCCTTAGAAGCCAGCTCACACCAGTCCTGGATTCTCCCCTCTCCCCTCCATCCACTGAATGGAAAGGTTATGAAACCAGAATGAGGTCTCATCTTCCCTAGAAAGTAGCCCACTCCCTAACATCAGGGTTTGTGGGATAGTGACTGGAGCGGGGCTGATCCTCAACCCCACAAGCAAAATTAGGAGGGATTCCAAGGCTCCAAAGTTCCCTCATTGCATTGGAGTAAACAAGGTTTGCTCCCCTCCCCTGGACATGCTGCTGTAGAGAGACTAAGATCCATGACCACCCCCTTGGAGGGAAATTCAGGGATAAGGTCCCCTCCAGCCCTACCCTTTAAGTGACTGAGAAAGAACTGAAACATTTCTGGATGCTGAGAGGCTTGCTGATAACCCTCTGTGGTCAGTTCTTAGATAAATCAGACAGAGGTTGGGAGCAGGGGGATGGATGTGTTGGGGCTGTAACAGTCAACTGTGTTCTGCTGAGGGAGTGTTACCAGGTGCCCCCACCAATGGGCACGGCCAGAAGGAATTGTCATCTTTGGGGGCCCATCAGGGAACCTTGCAAGCCCAGGTGGTGGGGTGGGTGCTCCCTGAGGCTGAGAAGTTCCAGAGAGTCCCAGTCACCAAGACAGCTACCGATGACGATCGGTACGTGCAGCCTATCTGCTTGAAGAAAGAGATGTTTGTAATGGATCAAAACAATTCTGAAGTGCCAGGTGCATTGTAGGCACTCAGTAAACACTCACAGCTCCCACCCACCAGAGACCGTGTGGCTGAGGTGGAGAGAGGGGCACCTCACTCAGGCCTCCTGCTGAGGCATCGCCTCTGGGGAGACTCTGAGAAGCCATGACCACGTGGAGAGGAGTTTCTCTTGGTTCCCTGCTTCTCCCCCTGATGTCCAGGGAAACATTCCTGTGGACAGTGAGGGGAAAAGTGGGCTGTGGAGGCCGAGGCAAACTGTGTGGGAATAAAACATGGATGGGTCACTGCAGTTTTGCTCTTCAAAGCACCTAAACCACATCAGCCAGGGCCTCTCTTTTGTAACTTGAGCTGCAAGTGCACGGGCATTTATTTTCATGTAGTGATTGAAAATTGTTAAAATTCATAAATAGTGAATCACATGCCTTAGGTGACCTTCGAATAGAGTAGTAACACAAAGCAATTACATGAAGAATTACATCTGATTTTAGATGTACCAGAAAGCTAAACAAAATAGAAAGAAAATCTATTATTCCAACAACAACAAAAAAGA
Source organism: Corynorhinus townsendii (assembly GCA_026230045.1). Lineage (NCBI taxonomy): Eukaryota > Metazoa > Chordata > Mammalia > Chiroptera > Vespertilionidae > Corynorhinus > Corynorhinus townsendii. The sequence continues at coordinate 88,336,860 of JAPDVU010000003.1, forward strand.
CTAGGAGTGATTATGGACACCGTAGCTATTTTCTTACAGGAAGAATGACAAGTACACTGAAGTCATAACCTGCAGTTTGGCTAGAATGCTTTAGGATGGGAAAATACCAAAACCAGCCTCTCTCAGTCCCTTTTCCCTGCGGCTGCAAAAACTGATGCTCTGAGCCTGCTGTGAAGAAGTGAGCATGGCCGGAGCCGCTGGGATGAGCCAGGGAGGTCTGGAGGCCACTGCAATCCTTGTGGCCGGGAGGCCTGCTGCTGGGAAGCCACAGACAGAAGGCCAAGGGCATGAAACAGTGACCACAAGAGAGGCTTCAAACAGGACAGGAGAAAAGAGGGACAAGTCAGTTTATTAAACAACAAAAATTGTTTCAAAGCTGTTTGTTAATGCTGTCCAGATTAGAAAAGATGACACAAACACCAGTTTTTTAAAATCTATGTCCATTTTTAAATCATCATAAAATGTACTTACAAAACAATTGTCCAGATTCGGGGTTGCCTATGCATGAGAATTGGGAAAACAAACAAAGAGCCATAGCAGTACCAGTTTTCAAAGTGTGGTCTACAAGCCCCTTTCTTTACGTCACCTAAGGGTGCTACAGAGTTCCAGCACCCACACCCCAAAAAAACTACTGAGTCAGAATCTCTGATGGTGGGGCCAAGGACTCTGTATTTGTAAAGCTTGTAAGTGTAATAATTTTGAAAACCATTCACCCAAAGGGTAAAAGACCAAATTGTTAACATATATCCCATCTTAATCTTGCAGTCAAGCACTGGAAAACACATTAGATTTGGAATCAAAATGCTTGGGTTAAAATTATGCCACTTAGCCTTGAGCAATTCACTTAATTTCCCGTGACTCTAGTTTTTCTCATTTTCAAAATGGAAATTCTACACGGAGTTGTAAACATTAATTGGTAGGTCCCAAGCCCTATCGCAGTGCCTGCATAAGGTTGATGCTTGGAATATATGTTGAATGAATGACCTCTTCTGAGCATCGCAAGTGCCAGGAGGTGCCAGGGCAGATGTAATGATGGAAAAATAAGCCAGGAGAAAACAAATACAAAATGAGTCCATTGGATACCAAGATATAGGCCAAGCGGAGGTGGAGTTTTGACCGTATCTTGTAGGCTAAAGAAAATGCTTATGGGTATACTGGAGTGCCCAGCTGAGCCTGGAGAATACTGGGTATAGAAAGTCCAGTTTCCAGCAAGTATGTAAGGGATCTATAGTATTACTCAAATTCTAGCAGAGAAAGCAGACAGACCCACAGAAACCTTAGTAATGTGATAAGCCCATACCCTCCTCAGGGCCTTTGCCCATGCTGGTCCCTGTGCATGAATGCTCTTTACACCACTAGCCTCCTTTACCTCATTCGGGTTTCAGCACTAATGTCACCCCCTTGGAGAGTGTGTCCCTGAACTTGCTATTTAAAGCAGCACCACTACATCATTACCCAGTGTCGGTTCTTTCCTGGTGTAGTCACTATCTGAAATTACCTTGTTTACTTGTTTAGTCTCTCTCTTTCCATAGGAACAGAAGCTCCATCAGAGCAAGGCTCTTCACTGTGCTGTTCCTTAGATAGCTTTTAAGCAAGTTAATTAGCAAAAGGAATGGTTCTCTGTCATAGGGCTAAGTAAACAACACGTTTGAGGTATGTGTTAAGCATATTATCTGGATACATAGGAGATCCTTAGTAAAAGGTAGCTCTATAATGACTATTATTAATAGATGTCATGAAATACCAAAAACCCTGACTTTTATGCTTCTGACCCTTCTTAAAAGCAGTACCCAGAGCCCAGGGCAGCAGAGGCTGAGTGGAGAAGACAGGTGGAGGGGAGGAGGGAAGGCATGGGTGGCTGTTGCTGCTTGCCTAGGAAAAGACCTGCATGGGGAGTGGAGCTGGGAGACTCAGAAAGGTACAGAGCAGGGAGATGAGCCAGGATGAGGTCCTAGAACTTCCATGGTTGGTAGGGAGTTGAGTTGTGGAGACCGAGTTTGGGAAGGAAAAAGTCTTAATCTGAATCTTGTTTTAATTATAAATTGATGATGACCAGACCTAGTTTAGCTCAACTTCAAAATTCTAGATTACAACTATTGAGCATTTACAATGTTCAAAGCCCTTGTTGGCCCAATGCAGGATAGAGAGTTGAAGCAGATATGGCTCAGTCCCCTTAGCAAGCACAGCTTGAAAGGTGGGTCACAGCTAATATAATCTTATGATAATGTTCTCTAATGATGAAACCCAGAGGACATTGGGGTGATGTTTCAAAAAATGTCTTGGTAAGACAGAGCATGGAAGGCAAAGAAAAAAGAAGGGTGATCAAAACCACACTGGTGATTAAAAACACGAAATTCAAGAAAAATATCTGGTGTTTGTTTTTTTCACCCATGGAATTTATGTCAACAAGTTCAGAGTGTCCTTTTTTTTTAAATCCTCACCCAAGAATATGTTTATTGATTTTAGAGAGAGAGGAAGGGAGAGAGAGTGAAACATCAATGTGAAACAGAAACATCAATCCGTTGCCTCCCATTTGCACCCTGACTGGGGATCAAACCTGCAACCTAGGTATGTGCCCTGACCAGGAATCAAACCTGCAACCTTTTGGTGCACAGGACAACACTCCAACCAACTGAGGCACCCGGCCAGGCAAGTTCAGGGTCACCTTTAATTGGCAATATTATGCATAGAAAAGGTCATTTCACTATGATAGACTGCATATCTGAGGTCAGTATAGTTATCAATAACTGGTTTTTGTTTTTTCAGAAACAAAATATGCTGAAATTCAAGAATTCGGCTTGAATGACTATCTGTGTGACTGGCCAAAGCTGAGCCACCTCCACACTGTGAGCCCGGCTGATCACATGGGGCCCTGCAGCCTTAGGACAGTGTCCTGACCTCCTTCACAGGGAAAAATGCAAGAAGGATTGTTGCCTCTCAGCTCCCCTGACTGCATTCCGGGTTTTTCTGACTCTGTAAAAAACAATCAAATAAAAATGCTATCTTCCTAAAGTCAGAAAACATACTACTTTTGTACTTTTCCCAGGACCTTAAATTTGAGCTGTGAATTTTTTATTACATGCTGCCCTTGTAACCAACCCTTTGAAATGGAGACTTTACCTTTAAGGAAAATCTGCAGTTTATTATGTTAAGTATAAAAGTCAAGTCTTTAGTTAACTCTCAAAAGAAACAAATTTTTGCCTTGTTTTATTTCATATACAAAATACAGATAGTGTAGATATATATACATATATATGTATATATAATATATACATATATATGTATATATAGCAGCCAATGTATTCTAAGAAAAGGAAAACTTGAGACACACTGACTAGGGATCATGCACCTTTAAAGATCTCTCTCTATTATGATTCTGTGTTGTATACCGAAGTTGAGTTACAAAAAAAGAAACATATGAAAAGAACATATGTAAACTTTTATAGAATAAACAATCTAGCAAGCATAAAGTGGTCATCAAGCACTTACCATATGTTCAAAACCACTCTGCGTTTACCCAAGCACAGTACAGGTCGTTTCCAGCTTTACACAAGTGTGTACCCAAATTCATTGGTAGGTTTCTTTCTTAAAACTCAGAACAAATTTCTTGTAGGCATAAATCTTTGTTCTCTATATTGCATGTTTAATAGACTTGTGGGCTAGCCTAGGGTGTAGCCAGCATATTGGTTTATATGGGCAGTATTCTCCACATTTCAATTTATAGTTCAGTCACAGGAACTCACCAACCCATCCCTTCTCCTAGCCACAGAGAGAACCAAAGACTGCAATAGGGGTGGCAGGGTTACCACCATGACTTCTGGGCTGGTCCTCAGCCCCTTGGTCTGTTTGTTGTTTTTTTAATTGGTTTTTAGAGAGACAGGAAGGGAGAAGGATAGAGAGAAATACATCATTGATCAACTGCCTCTTGCATGGCTCCTACAGGGGATCAAGCCGGCAACCAGGGCATGTGCCCTGACCAGGAATCAAATCCGTGACCTCTTAGTTCCTGGGTTAACACTCAACTGCTGAGCTACACTGTCTGGGCATGTTGCTGTTTTTTATATGTTGGTTTTGGGTGTACAGCTTAGTGGTTAGACAAGCATATACTTTACATAGTATTCCCCTCCATAGTTCTAGTACCCCAACTGGCATCATACATAGTTATCACAATGTAATTGACTATATTTCCTATGCTTTACTTAATTCCCCATGACTATTTTGTAGCTACCAATTTGTGCTTCTCAGTCCCTTCAACTTTTTTATGCAGTGCTCCTCTGGCAACCACCAGTTCTCTCTATGTATGATTCCATTTCAATTTTGTGTGTTCATTTATTTTGTTCTTTTGATTCCACATATATGTGAAATCATACAGTACTTGTCTTTCTTGGATTCTTATTTCACTGAGCATAATACCCTCTAAGTCTATCCATGCTGTTGCAAATGGTAAGATTTTATTCTTTTTTTATGGATGAGTAATATTTCATTGGGAATATGTACTACAGCCTTTTTACTCATCTATTGATGGGCATTGGGTTGCTTCCACTGCTTGGCTATTATAAATATCTCTGTAATGAACATAGGGGTGTATATATTCTTTCAAATTGATGTTTTGGATTTCTCCAGATAAATCCTCAGAAATGGAATCACTGGGTCTTAATGCAGTTCCATTTTTAATCTTTTGAGGAAACTCTATACTGTTTTCCACAGTGGTGGCACCAATTTGCATTCCCACAAACGGTGCACAAGGGTTCCCTTTTCTATGCATCCTCACCAACACTTACCATTTGTGGATTTATTGATAATAGCCATTCTGACAGGCCTGAGGTGATATCTCATTGTGGTTTTAATTGGTATTTCTCTGATAATTAGTGATGTTGGGTGTCTTTTCATTGGCCATCTGTATGTCCTCATTAGAAAAGTGTCTATTCAGATCCTCTGTCCATTTTTTAATTGGATTGTTTGTTTTTTTTTGGTACAGAGTAATATGAGTTCTTCATAAATTTTGTATACCTAACCCTTATCAGATGTACCATTGGTCAGTATGTTCTCTCTTTTAGTAAGCTGTCTCCTTGTGTGTGTGTATGGTTTCCTTATCTGTGCAAAAACTTTTAGTTTGATGTAATCCTATTTGTTAATTTTTTCTTTTGTTTCCCTTGTCTGAGGAGATATATATCAGAAAAAAAATATTGCTAAGAGAAATGTCAGAGATTTTTCTGCTTAGGTTTGCTTCTAGGATTTTTATGGTTTTGAGTCTTACATTTAAGTCTTTAATCCATTTTGAGTTTATTTTTTATAAGGTGTAAGAAGGTGGTCTAATTTTATTTTTATTTTTTACACATATCTGTCTAATTTCCCCAGCACCATTTATTGAATACACTGTCTTGATCCCATTGTATGTGTGTCAAATACTAATTGGCCATAAAGGTGTGGGTTTATTTCCGGGCTCTCTATTCTGTTCCACTGATCTATATGGTCTGTTTTTATGCCAATACCATGCCATTTTGATTACTGTGGCCTTGTAGTATAGTTTGATATCAGGTATCATCATACCCCAACTCTTTTCTTCTTTCTCAATATTGCTGGGGCTATTTGGGGTCTTTTGTGGTTCCATATAAATTTTTTTATTATTTGTTCTAGTTCTGTGAAATATGTCATTGGTATTTTGACAGGTATTGTGTTGAATCTGTAGATTGTTTGGGGTAATATGGACATTTTAATGATGTTGCTTCTTTCTATCCTTAAACATGGTATATTTTTCTATTTATTTGTATCTTCTTTGATTTCTTTCTTTAGTTCTTGTAGTGTTCTGAGTACAAGTCTTTTACAAACTCCTTGGTTAAATTTATCACTTGGGTTTTGGTGAGGTTTTGTTTTTGATTTTTTGTTTTTTTAGTTAACTGTAAATGGGATTATTTTCTTAGTTTCCCTTTCTGATATTTCATTATTGGTATATAAAAATGCAACCGATTTCTGAATAATTTTGTATCCTGCTACTTTACTGAATTCATTTATCAGCTCTAATAGTTTGATGGTGGAGTCCTTAAGGTTCTCTCTATATAGTATTATGTCATCTACAAATAATGAGAACATCACCTTTTCCTTTCCAATTTGGATGCGTTTTATTTCTTCTTCTTGTGTGATTGCCATCGCTAGGACTTCTAGTACTACATTGAATAAGAGTGATGAAAGGAGCACTTGGTCTGTTCTTCAGGAGACAATTGGCCCCCTTTGAATTTGGGCCCTCATATGACTTCCAGTCTAGATTGTATTGGAGGCATTTTGGACTCCTGTCTTGGACTCTGGACCCATGTTCTCTCCATTGGCCCTCAGAGGTGCAAGAGATCTATAGGCTGGTCGTGATCAGGACAGGAGGTGATCCCAGGCCATCAGGAGAGAAGAAAATCTGGGCTGGCTCAGTGGTCTGGGCTCAGCAGTTTCCTGAGGGCTCCTTGAGATAAGGCAAACTGAGTCTGAGAGCTCTGTTTCTAGCTTCTCACATTCAAACAGGGAACCCAGTACTCATCCTTCTAGGTAACAAGGATGCTCATGAGCCAACTTTAGAATGAGAGGAGTGCTCCAACCCATATGACCAGCTTTACCAACAATGATCAAAGTCCTCTTGGTCAGCACCCAACATCCACTTCTAGGACAAGTTCAGAGGCACTTCCAGGAATGGAGCATCAGGTCACTCCTATCTTTAGTGGACATTCACTTTTCCTGCTCTTATATGGCCCGCATGAGGATGTGTGAATGACTGGGCAGGCCTTTTCTTATTGGAGTCACGTGTATCTCCAGCTGCCCTGCCAATCTGTTGCAGAGATTCCCTTTGGCTGGTTTCTAAAGTAGACTTTGGCCAGAGAACTCGAGGCTGAGTTCTGATTTCAGAGTTGTAGGAGGGGGATAGGTACTGGGTACATGGAGAATTGAGAAGCTCATTCAGTTTCACAAATATATTCAAGGTCTAGATATAAAAAACAGGATACCAGTGTCTGAGTGTAGAGATCTATAAATAAAATTGCTTTCACCACTCTCAAAGAATAGTAGAAGGGTAAATAAAAATTTAATTCAGAACAAGCTCAAATCCAGTCCTGGCAGTTACCAATACAGCCAATGGGAGCTGGGGCAGAGAGTGGGATGGGTATACAAGTCTGGGCAATTTTTAAGCTTCTGCAGACAGTAAGAAATCTTGAATTGATCAGGGAGATATCAGAAGAGATTCTATGAGGATTTATCAGACGCTTACCCCAGCCCTGATGTCTGTAACTTTTGTTGTAGATCTTTAGAGACACTGAGAAAAGAAATAGCTGGAATCAACCTGACAATGGGCAGACTCACGTGTTGGTTGGGTTTAGGTAGACTGCAGTGAGGACTGAAAACCCGGACTCTGAAGATCCAGGCTCAAGGGCTGTTAGGCAGACTGGCCACAGAGGAAGGCGGGAGAAAGGCCAGCCCACAACAGTATCCCTGGTGTTGAAGACTCCGTTTATCTATACAAGCATGAGACATAGCCTAGCCATGGGCTCCTAACAGAATATCTCCTTCACAGTAGTAAGTACAGGGCTGTTTTAATCAGGGCTCTTTTCATTGCAAGTGACTGAAACTCAATTCCAAATTTGAAAGTGAAAAAGAAGTCCATGGGCTAAGTAAGTGAAAAGCACGCAAGTATAATTTCAGGAGCGGATGGATCTGGGGATACAGATGATGTAATATAGCACATGTCCTCCATTTTCTGTGTTTCAATACAGTAGTAAGAGCTGGTTTCAATTATTCAGTGCACATGGTAATAAGGACACTATTAGCCCCTCCAGTCTGGCTTCCTAAATGCCTTACTTCCCTTGTAGTGGAAAAACAGAGTCTCCTCACAGTAAATTCCAGAATCAAGTTTTTATTTGCCTGATTTGATCTTGGAATCATTCCTGAACCTGCCACTGTGTCCAGAGGATTTTGATACTCTGGCCACATTTACATCACATTGACAAACAAGCCCTATCCAATCACATGGATTAAGATGAACAAAAAACGAAAAAAAGGAGAAGTAAGAAAGGATGGTTCTCCATGGAAAATCGTTGTACTATGATCAGAAGAAGGAGCTGAGAATGGTAGAAAGGCAAAACAAAGGTGTTCACTACAGGGAGTGATAATTAATATTCTATCACTGGCCTGGTTTGGCGCAAGGCTGAGCCTGCAGGTGGCCAATGACCATTAACGTATGTGCATTGTTAGAACAGACAGGGACTAATAAAGTCCTGGAGTGGTAAAATATAACAGCATGTTTTGGATGTCTTATATTTGTTTACAGTTAGAGTTTTTACCAAGTGCTTTACTTAAATATTATGTTATTAAATATTATTTAATTAAATGAGCTACTTAATAAATAAAAAATATTATCTTCTTCATTATAGGAATGGCAAAATTGAGGCTTTGAAAGCTTGGTAACAGATAATCTGGATTGTTGACAGAGTTGAGGCATAAACTCAGCCTCCAAATCCATTGTTTATTTTAACTCCACCACAATTACTTCTGGGAAAAATATGCTTCCAAATGTTTCAGGAAGTTTTGGCTCTTTTTCTGTTAAGCGATAGGGAGGATCATCTAATGAGACAATGCCCTGAAGAGAGAGTTCAAGGATAACCTGCTGTCAGGATAACCACAGGGATATGTATCCCTACAATGTTAAGCCTATGTTTATTTTTTTAAAATATATTTATTGATTTTTTACAGAGAGGAAGGGAGAGGGATAGAGAGCTAGAAACATCGATGAGAGAGAAACATCGATCAGCCGCCTCCTGCACACCTCCTACTGGGGGTGTGCCTGCAACCAAGGTACATGCCCTTGCCAGAATCGAACCCGGGACCCTTCAGTCCGCAGGCCGACGCTCTATTCACTGAGCCAAACCAGCTTCGGCGAGCCTATGTTTAAAACTGATAAAAAGTAATGGGATTATTTTATAAGCTCTTAACTGTAAGTACCTTTTATGTCTGTGTGCATTTATAAGTTACATAGAAGAATACTTATTTGGTTAAGAACACTGGAAACTCCACAAAATTATTGAGAGAGAAAAAAAATTGAACACATAAAAATGTAGGGAATGGGAATTTTTAAGTCCTCTAGTTAATTATTAATGCAAATGCTCCAAACAATGGATGATATTTTTATATTGGCAATGGATGTAAGGCAAAAATAAAACTTTGTGCATATTGAAAACACACTGGTTTCTGTAGATTATTAAGGTGGCTATCTCACCATCCTCATGTACCTGCAGACAAGTAGTTCAAATACTTTTCACAACTAGAGAAGAGTTTCAGAGAGTCACAGTTTTACATCAAGAAAAAGCTTGTTGAGAGAGTCCAGACTGTACCAAGTTAGCAACTGCCAGGATAGACACCTCTGTCTCCTGACACATTCCTAATTCCCCACAGGGAGAGGCAGTGAACACACCTCTTAGTCAGAAAGGTGTTTATACTTTTATTTTTTTAAATACATTTTTATTGATTTCAGAGAGGAAGGGAGAGGGAGAGAGATAGAAATATCATTGATGAGAATCATGCATCGGCTGCCTCCTGCATGCCCCCTAGTGGGGATCGAGCCTGCAACCCAGGCATGTGCCCTTGACTGGAATGGAACCCAGGACCCTTCAGTCAGCAGGCAGACGCTCTTTCCATTGAGCCAAACTGGCCAGGCTGGTGTTTATACTTTTACTGTCAACTCCAATAACGCACTTACTTAATCTAAGCTCTCCTGCTTTTATTATAGTCTAAGTGCATAATGTTGCATTTGAAATTCTACAACTACAGTGAATTTTTTACAATTTAGTAAAATAGCATGTACCCAACTTTAATGAGTACTTTCATATTTAAATACTGTCAAAGTTAGAGAATGTTATTTAAATTACTATTTTCTCCTTTTAAATTTTTTTAATTAATTTTTTTTTTTTAGAGAGGGAGGGAGAGAGAGAAACATTGATGTGAGAGAAACATTGATATGTTGTTTCCCGTGTGCACCCTGATACCCCTAACCAGGATTGAACCTGCAACTTAGGTATGTGCCCTGACCAGGATAGAAACTAAAACCTTTTGGTATACAGGATGATGTTCCAACCAGCTGAGACACTTGGCCAGGGTAGTTGCATCTTGACAATGCAAATTCAAGTTGGATCCTCATTAATGAATATGTTGATTTTTCTTCTTTGGACTTTAGCCACAGTCAAACTTAAGATATTAGAACTTTCTAGAATAGACATCCTCTTAAGTTTGTTTCACAACATTCAAATTAGGTTATTCTTGAGGCAAACTGTTCACTTAGGCATCTTAACACACTCTTGGGGCCCCCTCTATCCACAATGCTTCAGCTCTGAATTCTGCACTCACTATGGATATCTTGAGTGGCTGTGCATTTATAATGATAGAAATGCCACAATCCTTACTTTCTACAATGAAGTTTTTCAGCACAGTGAAGATCATTTCTGATTTCCTTGTTGGTAGAGAACATTTCTACATGGTAATTGCCATAGTTGGACTACGTTTTTGCTAAGTTGAGACGTTATATATAACTAGAGGCCCAGTGTACGAAATTCATGCACTTGGGCAGTGGGGGGAGGGGTTCCTCAGGCCAGCCTGTGCTCTCCCACAGTCTGGGAGCTCTCAGGAGATATCTGACTGATGGCTTAGGCCCGCTCCCCACCACTGCTACTCTGCTCGCCAGCCACGAGCCCAGCTTCTGGCTGAGCAGAACTCCCCCTGTAGGAGTGCACTGACCACCAGGGAGCAGCTCCTGTGCTGAGCATCTGCTCCCTGGTGGTCAGTGCGCATCATAGTGACTGGTCATTCCACAGTTCGATTTGCATATTAGCCTTTTATTATATAGGATAGGGATAGGCTCTTATCCATATCATCTAACCTTTCAGGGCTTTGAGAAAAGAAGGAAAAAATAAAACACCTGTGAAATCTCCATTCCCTTCTCCCCACCAAAAAACAAACTTATTGTTTGCTATCTGATTCCTGAAATTCCAGCCCTGGCTTAAACCTTGATGGATAGTTTTCACATTAACCTCCAACCTTGATTGGTAATGATAGATGTGTTCTAAGACCAAATCAAGTTTTAGAGGGTAAAGTACTGTTGGAAGGACACTGAACTCTGCTATAAGCCAGTACCCCAGGAAGAAAAACCTTCTGAACTGTTGACAGTCACTTGCACTTTAGTGGGGGTGAGACTCTAAAAGTAGATAGAAACTGGGAGAAGAAGGAATTAACAGAAGATGAAGGCACTGAGAGGAAGAATGATGGGGATGGTGGTGGGGCGTCAGAGATCTTCACAGTTATGGTTAGCTACACCAAAATAAAAGTGTTAGCAGAACAGAAGTGTTAAAGAGGATTTTAAGACTGAATTTGAGATTATTGAGAGACAATGACTGTTCATTCTTACTGGTCCCAGCACTCACTACAGTGCTTGGGATACAGTGACACCTCAGTGAACGTTAGTGTTTTCAATTAATTTTTTAATTAATAAATATCTGTCTTTAATACAATTAAGAAGAGCCTCTTTTCACTGACAAGAGACAAATCCCTTGACCAATGATCTTAGGAATGTACTCCTTTGAATCAACAGTGGGTACAAATGAACACTAGTTCCATGTTCTGCCTTGATGAGAGTCTGGGGTCCAAAGCAACCTTACCTTGGTTGAGCAGGAGGAACTAATGCAGATGGCCTAAGAAGGGGTAGTGGGTGAAATAGTAGCAACTATGGCTCATCTCAGATTATTTTCTCATTGTATCTAACATTCAAAAAAGCTTTATAGTCGCTTCGCTTACACCCCACCACGCGTGCATATACCAGTCTTTGGTTGTTTCCTTTTAATAGCATCTTACGGTTAACAATTAGATTATCTCTGCTATCACTGAGGCCCAGAGAGGTGAGGTGAAATGTCTCTATGGTTCCATCTATCAGCGGTGGGGAACATCTGGCCCTCAGGCTGTATAAGGCACATGAAATTATTTGGGCTGGCCCTGCTACGGCATTAGGGGTGAGTTAATTAAATGTTTGACCAAATACAGCCGGCTAATTTTTAAGTTAATAATTTTGTATAGCCTGAGAATGATGTTTTAAATATCCAAATAGTTCTTGGCAGAAAAATGGTTCCCTACCCCTGATCTAGATCATGGCAATGTTTCCTTAACACAAGTCCAGTGTTCTTCCCCCATATGCAAATAATGAAACTAAGAATGTTGCTCAGATACATAATACTGTTCTACCTAAGTTTCTGCACATCTCCTAATAGCAGTAGTGTTGGAGATGCTTGAAAAGGGAGATATTTAAATAGAATGGGAGTGGACATTACAGGGCTTTTTTTTTTTTTAATTGACTTCGGAGAGGAAGGGAGAGGGAAATAGAGATAGAAACATCAATGATGAGAGAGAATCATTGATCGGCTGCCTCCTGCATGCCCCACACTGGGGATAGAGCCCGCAACCAGGCATGTGTCCTGACCTGGAATTGAACTGTAACCTCCTGGTTCATAGTTCGACACTCCACTACTGAGCCATGCCAGCCGGGCAGGGGCTTTTAATTTAAGGGGCATAGTAGGAGGTTGGTGGGAATTTCAAACTATCCACCATGGTTTTCCTTCTTTTCCATGTTGTTGCTACCCTCTGTTCAGTGACATGGTTTTTCCATCACCAGGGATATATTAAATTCCCTTTCATCTTAGAGTATTCTGAAGTTTCCATTTGGAATTATGGCATAATTAATCAGAACCAGAATTTGTTACATACCTTCCCCACATTTGCTATGTGGTCCTTACCTATTAATACCAGACTGTGGGAGGATATAAATAGATGTCAGGAATCTCTGTGATACTGAGGATCAATACAAGGACTTCTCAAGTACCGAGGGGCATACCATGTATCAACAGATGCTGAGAATTAACAATAAGCAGATAAAGTCACTGGCAAGCCTACTGAGAACAACATCCTCTAACTGGTTTTATATGTTACATAAGCAGGTTTTGTCTTCTCATCTCTCTAGTTTAGAGGTCAGCAAACTTTTTCTGAAAAGGGCCAGATAGTATTTTAGCTTTGTGAGTCATTCAGTCTGTCACACTCCTAGACTGCGATTGCATCAGAAAGCTACTTAGACAATACATAAACAAACGATGGATCTGGCCCATAAGCCATAGTTTGACAATCCCTACTCTAAATAACATTTTGAGTGTTATACACTAGGTACATTCTTTTACTTAGCCTTCCCAGCAACTCTATGAAGTGGGTACTATTCTTTTCTTTCCCATATTACAGATTTAAAATTGAAGTCTTATGTAGATTAAAGGATGGTGCTTCCTATCATATACCTAGAGATCAGCATTGCCAGGATTTGAACCTGGGTTAGCTAACTCAGAGCCTGCTTTAATCCTTACTAGGGGATAAGTGCTGATGTAATGATGGGCTGGGAGAGGTAACCTGAGAGAGAATTGGGAAAGATGCTGGAATATGGAAAGAGAATTTAACTGTAAACCTTTGGGTCAAGTCTTCTGAGCTGGACTTGAGCTGTATCATCATCTCCTTTGAGACTACCAGATACTGAAAGGTCAATCATGCCTACCCCGAAATTCTGTAAGCTGGCAAACTGGCCTTTTCTCTGAATCACAGAGAGCCTCTCCAGTGGCCCCAATAGAGGTAACAAGCAATATTTTATAACTGAACTAGTGGCCTGGGTTCACAGATTTGTGCACATTGAAAGGAAAATAATTAGAAGAAATATTTTAATATTGCTATTTGCCCTTTCTCCCTCAGCACGGGGAGCCAGGCGGTGGCCCTGCGCCCTGCCGCTGCTGCTGGTCGCCATCTGTGGGGGGATTGGCAGGGCAATCGGCCCCCGCTTGTACTCACCTTGGCCTGGCACCACCCGTTCACCTGTTCCATCATCCCGCCACGGTCCCTCGTAGGGTCCCTCTCTCGTAGGGGCCCATCGGGGCCAGCAGCGCCTCCACTGCTGCCCGCTGCCAGTAACACGTTGCTGACACCCTCCATGTTTTGCACCACCCCCTGGTGGTCAGTGCACATCATAGCAAGCAGTTGAACTCCTGGTCTTCCGGTGGAACTCCCGGTCAAACCACCGCCCAAGAGGACAATTTGCATATTAGGTTTTATTATATAAGATAGTGCTTTATAGTTTACAGATTCATTTGATTCCATTAGTGACCTTATCTCTGTGCTTTGCTCTCATTGTCATTCTACTTGGTAAGCCTTTCTTCCAAATCGTCCTCCTTCAAGGTCTTGTTCAAGTGCTCCTGCCTCCATGAAGCCTCTCCAGTGCAAGGGTCGGAATTAGTGCTCCTTTTACTTGTGTCTGGGTCGCGCTGCGCCCCTGTCACCTAGATTGTGTGATACTTTCTATGGTGACTATATACCTACTAGCGTTCCCTCCTATCCTGGTCCGTAAGTTCCATGAAGGCAGGAAGCATGCCTTTTCCTTTTTTTGTGCTCACAGGATTAGACGTGACTTAGTGCTTAATTGACTTCAATTTAATTGTCCTTATAACAGCCTTGGGAAGTAAGCGGGGCAATTGTATCCTCTTTTTCAGATAAGGAATCTGAGGATGAGAGGATGACTTGTCTATTTCATGACTCCTCACTGCAACGAAACTACTCCGGGGTTTTCAAGTTCCTGGTGGAAATGGACTTTCAAGGACTCTAATTACATATGTAGAAATTATAAGTTAAAACTTGAGCACTGTAACCTCTGAAAAAATGGTTGCTTATGGCATTTCTCATAGCAACAAGCACTGTCTTTGTATAACAAGTGTACCAACCAGATGTTGTTGGGAGCAGTGATGAATACGAAAATCAAGAGGTACTTAAACTCTCCTTAAATATACTGGAAATTTGTAAACACAAAACTTTTTTATTGCAGGTACAATTTTCATATAGTGAAATATACATATATCCAGTGTTCAGTTCTATGAGTTTGGGCAATTGTTTATATTCTTTGTAAATACATAACTTTTTATAAATTTAAATTTGTGTGTATGAGAGAGAGTGCATGGTACATTTGAGACAGAAAGGAATGGGACAGGTACGAAGAGGTAGACTCAAAGATAGCATAAAGGCAGAGGTATGAAAAGACCAGAATTGCTCACCAATTCTGACATGGTACATAATCAAAGAAATGACAAAATAAATGCCAAACCACCTAAACAAGTTTCTTAGAAAAAAAAGAGGTTATGATTGCTGAGTGATTCAGGGATGTGTGGGTAGAAAGGAAAAGCTGAAATGTCTGAGATCAAAAGCAAGTTCTTTTCTTTGACAACTCTGTGCACACACATGAACCATTCTTACCAAGGAAAAGGCAAGCTATTGACAACTACATTCCTCAAAAAATGGTCAGTCAGGAGGAAAAACCCGTCAAAATGGTCTCAGAAACAAGTCCTCTATTCCAGAGGCTGAAATTCCTTTTCCCCTAAGTGATAAAGAGATACTGTGAGACAGAGGGCTTTTTTTTTTTTTTAACTCCAAGCTTGGAGTTTTGTAAACACAGAAACAACAACTTTTTAAAAAATATATTTTTATTGATTTTAGAGAGGAAGGGAGAGGGAGAGAGAGAGATAGAAACATCATGGATGAGAAAGAATCTTTGATTGGCTGCCTCTTGCACGCCCCCTACTGGGGATCAAGCTCACAACCTGGGCATGTGCCTTGACTGGAATTGAACCCAGGACTGTTCAAAGCTGCCCATTGTCTTCACTAGCAGAGAGGTGTGGACAAGGAACCAGGAAGGCTGGAGAACTTGAGCTCTGAAAGGTCAGAGCTCTGCACCCACTGTTTAGTTGAGACAATGGTAGCTGAAGCAACTTCCACCTTTTAGTTTTATGTAAATCCCTGCTGATTGGCTATTATTGGAATTGCCTGCCTAAGGGCTATGGGTGTATCCCAAAACCTGAATAAAAGGGATAGCAAGGCCTGAGCAAAAGCGGAGTCCTTCCTCTTGAGCTGGGCTCCCGCCTGGCCCCCAATTCCCAATTTATATTTTCTTGTCTAGTTTCTTTCATTTGCGTACGGCCTCCTCCAGAGCCCAATCCCTGAGCCTGAACCCTGAACCATGCGGGACGTGGTGGGGACACTCACACAGGACCCTTCAGTCTGCAGGCTGATGCTCTATCCACTGAGCCAAACTGGCTAGGGCAACAACAACAACCTTCAAGTTTTTAAGTCAAGTGAACAAGTCAAAAGGATAAATCTTGTTTCTGTATTTCACATCCCTAGTAACCAGACTGAGTTACTAGGACGTCATTTATAAGAAACACTAGAGGCCCGATGTACGAAATTTGTGGAAGAGTAGGCCTTCGCAGCCCCAGCCACCCTCACAGCCTCAGCTTCATCCAGAAGTTCGTCCAGATGGTAGTTCCACTGTTCGGCCGTTCGGTCGATTTGCATATTACACTTTTATTATTATAGATTCCAGGAACACTGGCTACAGATTACATTATAGGATCTGAAAGTGTTTTATGACTCAGGACTTCTCTATCTTATCTTGATTGCAAGTTCCTGGGTTGGGACAAGGCTTCCTATAATTACTAGTAAGGGAGTCTTTACGTAGCCCTCACTCCATGATCCCTGTCTGATCTATACATTATTGACCCTCATGGCTTTTTTCTTCCCTCTGCCTATATATTCTGTCACTGGATAAGCAGCAACTAGAAGTGATCTATAATATTTAGTTGCCAACTACCACTGTAAGTAAATAGTGGAATGTCATTAGCTTAACTGTTGGTGTATTCATTTATTTATTTAGATACCGGTTTCGCTTTCCAAGCTATTTTGGCTTTACTCCTGGCCCCACTCTCTAATATAATAGGTTAGGAAGAACAATTTGTCAAAAGTGTCCTATTTTCTCCACTTCTACTCTAGAGGAGAAGGAGAGTGTTGCTTGGGGAAAGGTGAGCATGAGTCCGTATTAAGCCTGGACCATTCTAAGGGAAAAGAAGGCATTTCAAAGGTGAAACATGAAGAGGAAGGTAAAGAAAATGGCCAGAGTTCAGGAACTGACTCATACTGAGAAATTAACTGCAGTGAAAGTCCCTGGCTCTGTCTGAAGCAGAGGCCAAGGCCAGGGACAGAGAGTGGACTTTTAATTAGTTTGGTCAGAGTTTCTTTTATACATATATAAGTATATTTTTATTGATTTCAGAGAGGAAGGGAGAGGCAGAGAGAGATAGAAACATCAATGATGAGAGAGAATCATTGATTGGGTGCCTCCTGCACACAAGCCCACAACCCAGGCATATGGCCTGACCAGGAATCAAACCATGACCTCCCACAGGTCAACACTCAACCACTGAGCCACTCCGGCTGGGCCTGGTCATGGTTTTTTTATACAAAGCAAATGAGAATCATAGAACAAGGTGATCCGTGAAAAGAGGAAGCTCCCTGGAGAGAAGCCAACTGGGAAGTTGTTGGGTAAACAGCTGGGGTAGATGGGTGGGGCAGGGAAGGACAAGGAACCAAGTCAGTATTGTCTTTGTTTCTGGAGTAAGACGAGATGTCTATCTCCCCTTTGCCATAGGCGACCTAGCCGTGACATGCTTGATTTCACACCCTTTAAAGGAGTGTTTAAAAAGAAGCCTGGTTGGTTTTGAAATATGAAGCCCTGATGTGACTGACTGTACACCTTTGGCTATTTATTCTTCAAGGCAATTACATTAAGTGCTTAACATTAATCCAGAAAGGAAAAATGAGGGCACTGTGTTTTTGCTGGGGAGACTGGGGACAGGGCCTAAAATGTCTCTCTGCCATATACAAACATCCACACACAGAAAATGAACCCTATCGATCCCGAGTGCTGGCTGCAGTGGCGAGGAAACACAGAGGAGCCCAAGCACGTGAGGTAATACTAGCTGTATCAACAATTGCATGTTACAGATGCTGAAGGTAAGTGAAACTTGCCAAGTGTTAATGGAACTCCTGGAAATAGAGAAAACTGGGCACCTGCGGCAAGTCACCTGACCTGGCCCACCCCACCTGAGCTAGGGCCAAGCTAACTACCTTTCTCTCTTCTTTCACATTAGGTTGAAATAAAGGTTGTTCTTAAATGTTTTTTTAGACCTTGGCCTGGCCCCAGAGCAATCGACCAATGTTTCAAGGTATGCTGGGCATCAGTTGCAAATGCTCCCGGGCCTTCCTGAGCTCTCATTCCCATCAGAGAAGTGTCAGCAGAGAACCATAGAGTCCCCACAACATTTTGTGGAACCTGTGCAAAGAGCTGACGGTGCAGGAAATACACAGAAAGTGATCCAGAATAATTGGGGCTATTAGTTCATCTGAAAGCAAGAGACACTGTCCTAGCTGGTTTGGCTCAGTGAATAGAGCGTCAGCCTGCAGACTGAAGGATCCTGGGTTCAATTCTGGTCAAGGGCACATGCCTGGGTTGTGGGCTCCAACCCCAGTAGGGGGTGTGCAGGAGACAGCCGATCAATGATTCTCTCTCATCATTAATGTTTCTGTCTCTCTTTCTTCCTCTCCCTTCCTCTCTGAAATAAATAAAATAAAATAAAAATCTTTTAAAAAAATGAAAGCAAGAGACTGACTAACCCATAGGAAGCCCTCAATACATGCTTGTAAACATTGATTAAATAACTCCACCCTTCAAGAAACATCAAATAATAGAGACAACAAGGCAAAGGATCCAAGGAAGGAGCAAAATGGCACAAAATAATCAGTTTGTGTATTTGAACTTGTTTTATAGATAATATCAAAAATATAAAAAAGTAGAGAGAATAATAGAATGAAATCTCCTGTACCCATCACTCAGCTTTAATAAATATCTTCATATGTTCTTCTTATTTTATTTGGTCCCACCTGTCTTTCTTCCTGGAGTATTTTAAATAAAAATCCCAGACACTATAATGTTTCACCCATAAATATTTCAGAATGTAAAATATGATTTTATTTGCATATTTTACAAAAATTTCTATTGGAATTATTGAGAATTGAAAGAGAAAAACAAGGAGTGAAAGGCCTTAGGGAGGTGAATGCTGAGAATTTGGGGCATTCATTTCTGCCTACCTGCTTTAGTCTGGAGTGTCCTCCAAAGTCCTGGATGGATCCAAAAGCATATTGTGCTAAATAAACATTTTTGTGTGTGGCTTCCTCAGCACCCAGAGGATGGACCAGCACCCACAGATGGACCCCTAATGGTGATGTCTGCCCACCAGACCTGAGGTTTTACAAGGATACAGACTTTGGACCAAATTGGGTTATTTAGATTCTCTCTGCTGGGGATTTGAACTTGGAAGCAGAAAAACATGATCAGGCAAAACTTTAGACTGAAAAAGGTCTCCTTGATTCTGCTGCTGAGAGCCTAGAAGCTGTCCTTCCCACACCTTGGGAACCTTGGGAAGATTCCTAGTCTTCTCAACAGATCTCTCTGCAAGGATCCCATGGCCTCGAGATGTAAGCAGCACAGAACAAATGTAGTGCTGAGAATGCTATGAAACAAACCTTGCATGTCGCGTTCACTGCTGTCTCCACAACCCCTAGCACAGTGCCCAGCATAATGTGGTTGTTCATTATCTACTAGTTGAATAGCTAGAATAGTACTCTCCCCAGGAGAGAGAAGATTGTGCAATCTGGCCATCGTGAAGCAAGCCCAGTGTGTTACTAGAAACATGGGTTTGGCCCTGGCTCTGCTGCTTCTTTCTGTTCCAGTGAGTCACTTAACCTCTGGGCCTCAGTTTCTTCATCTATAAATCAGGGATAATAGATTCAGCCAACCCTACAGATATTGTAAGGCTCAGATGAGGTCAAGCTACAAATGGTTTGCCAATGAAAGGTGTTATTGTCCTTTCTAGCTGGGAATTCCATTCTGCCTGTCTCAGCCTTTTGGCCTGAGAAGCCTTTAAGGCAAAAGTGGATGAGGAACTGCCTCCTTCTTTAATCTGTTTCTTCTGTTCTCGTTCTAAGCACTTCTTTTCAGTTTGGTGTCTACTTTGAGGACTCTGTTTTCAAGATGAAACTACGTGAAGCCTAAAAACTGAAAAGATTGTATATTTTTCCTAAGACCTATTGCTTCTCCATTCATCCCAGTAAGTAGTCCAAGACAGCTCTTGCCCATGTTGACTGGTCCCCTGGCCCCTCTCAGAACCAACAGATAGAGGCAGCAGCTTGATCCATTTATACCATCCCCCTCAGAAGACTCATCCTACTAAGTAGATGGGTCTGTGGAAAGACAGAGAGGAGAGGAGCAGGAGGAATAACTGTCAGTTTCTGTAAGGCTTCCAGACTCAGCTCTCCTGCTTGGGAGGCCACCAGCTTGGCAAGAAGCAAGTGGGTTGCCTAGTACCTGAGTCATGAAACAACTCGAACTTTCCCATTACCTGAGCAGCCCTGCACTTACAGAACATTGCTGCATTGTTCTGTGCCCTCAGGTTTCCCCGTGTCAGGCCAAGCCTGGGCCGTGCCAGCAAGCATATAGCTGTGATGATCCATCTGCACGCACCTGCAGTCAGACAGTCATTCTTCTAATTGAGTACACTGGGACGTCATCTTGTAATATTACTACCCAAGGAAACAGGAGTGGGATTGTGGGAGAGGGGGATTACATCATCATTATTATTGTTATTCACTTATCAGATGATTATGAATTATACCTCAATGAAAGGCTTGCACTCTTTACAAGCATGAGCTCATCAGCCCTCACAACGCCTAAAAGAGGTCAAGAACCAGGAGGCAGCTGATTTGCCCATGAATGCAGCCGGGGAGTTTCAGACATCCTGTGATCCTGCCCCTCACCCCCCTCTGCCTGGCAGCTGGCCACTTCCTTTGAGGGCCCCCTGCTTTCTCCATTTTCACTGCCAGACATGTTGCCTATACTGCTGACTGGAGACAATAAAAATGGCAAGAATCGAATTTTCCTTCCTCAACCTTTGCATGGCTTAAAAAATAAAAAAGGCCAAAAGAAAAGAGTTAATAACCAGGCGCTCCAATGTAGCCAGCTCACCCTCAGGATAATACGCCCAGGGAGGGAACTTTACAGTCAATCCAGGGGATTTCAATAAAGCCCCTGAGAGTTCTTGGTTGGCTCAAGGGCCAGGGCAGCGGGAGTGGGGGTGGGGTGGATTTGGGTTATCAGGAAATCTTTAATTCCTGGAGGTAAAAAGAAAGAAACAGAGCCCCAGAGCATAGGAACAGTAAATGGTGAGTGGGGGTCAGAACTTTTCAGAAAGGCTAAGCCACAAATAGATACCAAATAGAGGGCCAGGCAGCCACAGCCTTGTCACCTTTGTAGGGTGAGGGTCCCAGCCCTGCCACAGCATCCCTGGGGCTCCCGCCGTTTCAACCCAAGCTGCCCCATAATCATGGAACATTGTCAACACTAAAACAGACCACAAGCCAGAGGAGAGGTTTCCCTTTAAAAACATCATCATATAGAACTACAAGGTTTTGCTTATTTGTGGTGTTGGGGGATTCTTTTTTTTTTCTTTTTTCTTTTCTTCCTTAAGAAGCCGGTGGAGTGGTAGATGAAGTGTCATCTCTGGCAGGCAGGGGGAGGTACCAAGTTCCTTAGTGGGCCAGATGTCCCACCCACAAGCTGGCTACGGAGTTATTAAAACCTGAAGGAAATGGAAAAGAGAGAAGTAGAAACCTGAGGCCTAAAGTGCCTTATCTTGAAAGAGATCCAGCATTTCAGTTAGGGGAAAGGTTTACCAATTAAAAGGCCCTTGAAAGGAGTAAGTAAACCTCCAGTTAGTCATCCTGGCTGGGCTGGGGGCAGGGGTGGGGGATGTCCTGGGGCTTTGTTGTATAAAGGGTATGACTTTGCAGAAGCATTTTGAGTAAAGGGAGTAAGAGCTTCCCCCCCCACCCTCCCCAACCCCCCCCTGCTCCTTCCACTAGCTTTACCCAATGAAGCTTGTAGTGATCTAATCTGAAAGAGATAAAGCCCAATTTCCTCAGCTCTGGAGCTGATAAACACCAAGCCAGCCACTAGCTCTGTTCACTGGGCGATAATTAAAACTCTCAGGAATCTAACCAGTATGGTGGTCAAAAGGACAAGGACAAACTCATATTTCTCAATGCCATTCTGGGCAACTGTGAGCACCTGTCCTCTTGTTGGACTTTAACCCAGTGGAATTAGCTTTACCAGCATCCATGTCTTTATGGCTTCAGCTAGACCGTATCAGCTCATAAACACTTCAGCCAGCATAGACCTCACAGGTCACAAGCACCAAACATGCCATTAATTTAGCATTCTGTCGGGAGGCAAGATTCAGCAAAAATAAATACTAATATATTTTCTTACTGGTCAAGACAAGGTCTAAAATTTTAGAAATTCGATAATCCCACATTGAGGTATAGTTCCTTCTTTACTGGAAAAACACAAAAGCAAAATATTTTCTGATATTGCTGCAATTTATTCATTCTGCAGAGCAAGCTCTGTTCGGAGTATTTGGAAACAGTACAATAATGTGTGTGTGTTATGAGATGTGGGGTAGAGATAGTACAGCAAGAGGAAGGAATATGTATGGCCATGTGGTCAGCACCCACACCTCTCAAAGGTAAACTGGTGAGAAGCAGGGGCTGGAGAATGGTGGGGGCACAGGGAGACATCCTGCCAGGAAGTTAGCCATAGCTGATGATATTCCCCTGAGACCGTTTTCCATGTGGATCAGAGCTGTTCCTGACTGGAACAGAAAATGTGGCTGTGGGCATTCTTTTCTCTTCTGCATTAGAAGAACATATTGTAACTGCCTTAATAGGGTGGAGAGGAAGATAAAGTCTATGCTGAGATCTCAATGATTCTCTCTCTCCCTTTTTTTTTTTTTCTTTTCTTTTTTAAAGCACTGAAACCTGTTTTTTTAAATGAATTTTTTCCTTAAGGGCTCAATTCTATAAAACAGATCAATATGACATTTTACTAATAAACAATTCTTATGAACATTTATATTTTTAATATTTACTTATCAATCAATCAGAACAGCAAGATAACTTTGATAAACACAAGTATCTGAAATTAAGTATTATATTTTGCTTCACATCAATCTCTGTACCTAACTTATTCAATTGTCTTTGGATATGTTTGGGCCTTTAAATTTTTTATAATATATTTCAAAGTAACTAGACAATCCTAATTCACACAAGAAAGTAGATGCAAATAGAAAGTACGATTTTTTAACAGCTCTCCCTGAAGAGTATATTTTTTAACACTAATTTTATTTTAGTTTTTTTTCTTGTTGTTAATTCTCTCCTGAGGATCTTTTTTCCATTGATTTTTAGAGAGAATGGAAGGGAGGGCGGTGGGAGGGAGGAGGAGGAGGTGGAGGAGCAGAGAGAGAGAGAGAGAAACATATCTCAATGTGAGAAAGACATATCTATTTGGTTGCCCCCACACGTGCCCCTGACCAAGCTGGGGATCAAATCTGCAACCCAAGTACATGCCCTTGACCCAGAATTAAATCTCAATTCTTCAGTGCACAGGCCATTGCTCGAATCACTGGGCACACCGGCCTGGGCTGGCCTAGTTGTGTGTGTTTTTTGTTTGTTTGTTTGTCTGTTTGTTTTTTAAGTCTGTGCAAAACTAACAACTTTTCAAATCAATGACACATTTACAAGAACTTCAGGTATATGCACCAAAAAACAAGAAGTTTCATATTGAAGAATCAACTTGATAGTCCAAATTAATGCATTGATGAACCTCAATACATAGAACCATGCTATATACAATACATTTAAATGAATGTTTTTTATTATAGTTTTTAAAAATATATTTAAAACACAAATTTGAATCAAACATTTGTAGAAATCCTAAAGAGCCCCCAAATAAATCTATGTGTCTAGTGTGGGTAGAGTTTGGATTTTGGATGGGGAAAACTGAGGAAGAGAGATATATAACTAGTAAAGGAAAGAAAGGGTCAGATTCTAAAGGATGGTATAGATGGTATTAAAGAGTTTGAACTAGATTCTGAGAATCATGGGCAAGAGAGTGACATCTTCAAGTCTGCATTTTAGAGAGATCACCCTAGCTACAGTGTGGAAAATGGATTTGGGTGGAGGTGAGGAGAGGGGAGGACAACAAGGGAGACAGACTAACCAGTTAGGAGGTACTGTAGTAATCCAGGTGAGGGATTATGGTGGCCAGAACTAAAGTCATAACACTGTGGCAGGAAAGAATGGGGTATAAATTTAACAGTTATTAAGAAGGCAGAATTGACAGGTCTTGGTTATTGATTAGATGGAGGTTGCAAGATTGAGAAACTGAGGAGAAAGAGTGACGCTAAATTCTCTGGTGTGGGCAGTGAAGTGGATGGGGATTCCATCACCAAGGTGGGAAATCAGGAGGAGGAGGTTGGGGTGGGTGCAGAGGAAAGAGATGCTGAGCTCAGACATGTTGAGTTTGAGATTCCAGTCAATAAGTAGTCACAGAGTCCCTGAAGAAGTGACACTACACAGTCCAGTGCACCAAGACAGGCAGATCTCTCTGTCAAGGAGTTTATAACATATGCAAACAAGTAATCCAATTATAATGCAGAGAGACAGGGCTTTAAGGGAGGTGCATGCCTTTCAGAAAAAAAGGGAAGGTATCTGAGAAAGGTTCCTAAACCTTAGAAGATAAATAAGATTTCACTTTATGGAGCAGGGAAAGGCGAATGACAATCCCAGCAGGGCTGACAACAGGAGCCAGAGAGGGAAGCAAAAAAAAAGAAAAAAAGAATGTGAATTTGTGGGGACCTGGATGAATTCATTCTGTTTGACTTGTGGTAACAGTGATAGGGAAGCTACAAAGGCAGACCAGGGCAGGTCGCCAGGGAAAGACTCCACTGTCACACTTTATCATGGGGTCTGGTCCGCAGGGCTGGGAGCCAGTGAAAGGCTGTGACAGGGAAGAGCATGAGCTCATGGCTCCAGTGCCCTGAGGCCTGGTTTGCTTCCTTCACGTCTAAGGCCTAGGCCTCTGACCACAGAGACTTTGGGAAAGTGATCTCTTCTACTCCCCATCAATCTCCCCAGGTAAATGTCACTGTGCAAAGGGAAATACCAGTGGTAACTGAAAAACCACTGCAGTGGGGCCGCGTGGGGAAGTCATTCTGTCTGAGTCACTGATGCTGCTCTTTAACTTACTTTGGAATCTTTGGCTTGTGGAGTAAGGGTGGACTGATTGGAAGAAATTACAGAAGGAGCCACTACTCCATCTTGACTTGGGAGCTGCACAAAGATTTAAGAAACTCTTACTTTACCTGCGGGTTTTGTTCTTCATTCATATACTAAAAGAGATTTTGATGTGATGAGGTGAAGTTCACATCCTATGTCAGTGGTCTCAAGAGTGCCGGTGAAGTGGTTTTGTCATCAGAATAAAAGAATTGAACTTCCTCCCCAATATAAAGCAGACTGTGGTGCGATAAATACTGTGGAGGTAGAGCACAAAAAAAGAAAAGAAAAAGTGAGAAATTCAGGGCAGGCACTATTAATGCCATCTCACTTCTAACCACTGCTGATGGAAAAACCGTGGGAAATGAGTCTGAAAAGGCCAAGAGTTTCCAAATCAAGAAAGCTTCTCCAGGCTTGTCATTTTGTTTATATTCTGTCTGGCTGCATTAGACTATGACATACCTAGTACACATATCTATGGTTAGTTTTACGCACAATACATATACACACACTATACGTTTGGAAGGAAACAAGAAAACCACATGTAGAGTTCTGTTTAGAGACTGTTCAATTAACTGTGCTGTGTGATGTCAGATACTATCCCATTTGAGATCTCTCCTAAAATATCTGAAAGCTTGCATGATTTACTGAAAACCCTAAATTAGTGTCCTAATCAAATGAATATACCTTGGAGAAGGAAGCTGAGAAGAAAATTGGTAAGAGTTATCATCCAAGACACCCATTTAGAAGTGACAACTGTCAGGCATAGAGAAGCAGATGACCAACAGTCTCTTTCAAGCTAAGCCAAGTGGGATGGAGCAGTAGACAGGATTTTCCTATAAATTAAAGGAGGAGAAAATATCAATACCCCAAATGTAATTAGGAACTTTCAGAAGATCAATAAACTTATTTTCTCCAACAAGTTACAAATCATGAGCCAAAGTTTTTAACCTGATATGGAGGAATCAAAACCTTTAATTTCTCTGGAATTCCAAGGTACTAGAAACAATGATCAATGTTTATGTCCAAAGACTTTTCACTCAAATATGAGATTTAGGTAAGCTAACCAAATAGGTCTCATAGAAAGTCAAAGTTAGATTAAGCAATGATAATTAACTATTTTTCCATTGATTTTTAGAGGGAATGGAGAGGAAGAGATAGAGAGAGAAATATCAATGTGAGAAAGACACATCAATTGGTTCTACATGAGGATCAAACCTGCAACCAAGGTATGTGCCCTTGACCAGAATCAAACCCAGGACCCTTCAGTCCCCAGGCTGACGTTCCATCCACTGAGCCAAACTGGCCACCACAATAATTAACTATTTAATGTTTAATACTAATGGTGGCACATTGCAATGAGGTATTTGTTTTTCTTTATGTCTTGCTTTAAGTTGCTTTCTTTATGCAAGATTGATAATTAGTGAATAATGGTGGCAGCTATCTGAGTTGCAGGCATATTTGGGGGAAAGTAAATGACATCTGAAGGTTTCTTTTCTAAACTGAAACTCATAAACTGACCACAAATGTCAGCTTGATATTTGGTACTTTTTGCTTGAATTACATAATTTGATCCTGCCATTCAATGTGAAACATGATATTTCATTTATCCATAAACATGAGAAATCAATCATCAAAGTTCTTCCTTTTTTTAAAAAAAATATTTTTTTTTATTTCAGAGAAGAAGAGAGAGGGAGAGATAGATAGAAACATCAATGATGAGAGAGAATCATCAACCAGCTGCCTCCTGCATGACCCACACTGGAGATCAAGTCCACAACCTGGGAATGTGCCCTGACCAGGAATCAAACTGTGACCTCCTGGTTCATAGGTTAACGTTCAACCACTGAGCCACGCTGGCCAGGCATCAAAGTTCTTTCTTAACCAATTTGTTTGTTTCTTTTATAATCTCATATTATCAAGGGTTTTTGGAGTATTTTTTACTTGTTAATTATACAAGTAATACATTCTTTAAAAAAAAAATCCCAACAATCAGGGAAATCAGAAGTTATCTGTGCTTGCTTCAGGAGCATATATACTAAAAGTTATCTGATTTAACTAACTCCTACCTTCAACTTTAGGCCTATTCTATTATGAGCAGTCTTTCATTAAAGATCTTTTTCTAATATGTTTATAAAATATACATTTGCACATATATGAACATATAGTTTTACACATTTACATAAATGTTATTATACTGTATATATTTTTAATAATTTGGTTCTTTTTCATTTTTCTCTTTTATTTCTCAAATGTCTTGAAAAATTTTCATTACCATTGTGTAAAAATTAACTTCATATTTTTCTTGTATATATTTTTAAAACTCGTTTGAAGAATTGCAGATCCACAAGAAATTACAACAAAAAATTGTTTTGGGCGATCCAGTGCACTCTTCACCCAGCCTCCCCTACTGGTCTGGTCACATCTTACACAACGATAGTACAAAATGAGGACGTTGACATCAGTACAATCCACCATGCTTATTCACACTCCCCAGTTTACATATGCTCATTTGGGTGTGTTTATAGATACCTTCATGCAATTTTATCACATGTATAGCTCCATGATAAAGTAAGCTGACTTTATTTTTAAGACTTTGTATTCTTGCTTAAATATATTCCTGGCAATATATCTGTTGCGTAAATTCCTGAAGAAAGTATTTTCAAAGTTTTTTTTAATGATCTTGGAAATGTATTTCATTAAAAAGTATTAGTTTTAGTGATGATTAAGATTTAGAATCTAAATCACATATTATCTTTTTCGGATACTCTCTAACCTGTATTAGAGGCCTGTTGCCCAAAATTGTGCATTCGGAAGAGGGGTTCCCTCAGCCCAGCCTGTGCCCTCTCACAGTTCAGGAGCCCTCGGGAGATGTCCGACTGATGACCGTCAGTTGGACATCCTTAGCACTGCCTCAGAGGTGCGAGAGGCTCCCGCCACTGCCGCTGCATTCACCAGCCATGAGCCTAGCTCAGGGCTTCTGGGTGAGTGGTGCTCCCCCTGTGGGAGCACACTCACCACCAGGGAGCAGCTCCTGCATTGAGCATCTGCCCCCTGGTGGTCAGTGTGCATCATAGCTACTGGTCGGTCTGCAGTTCGGTAAATTTGCATATTAGCCTTTTATTATATAGGATTGTTTATTATACATGCATAGATGCATACACAGAGAGGTGGATATTTGGATGGTTAGATAGCCTAAACCTCCTTGGGAGCAAGAACCATAGTTTTAGAGGTTTTTGTAAGTCTCACCATGTCAATGTGTCTAATGCATGCTTAGTATGTGCCCAATAAATGCCTGCTGGTTGGTTAGGTCAGTTGATTGATTGGTGCCAGAGTTATTTCACCCTACCAGAGGTGCCTCTCAGTGATGATATTGTCTGAGAGCAGCAGTGCCAGCTGAATGAGCCAAGTTAAATTTCTCCATTAAAGTCTGCTCCTGGAAAACTGGAAACAAATAAAACATTTGCTTAGAATGCTCTCATTGTAATAAAACTTAGCAAAATATTCTTGGAAGCACTGAAACATTATAAAGGCACCATGACATTGCAGTGGTAAGTTTTATAGAAACTGCTAGGAGGATAGGTAGCTAGATATATGCACTCTTAGTTCTAATTCCAACGAAGACAGTAGCAATTTCCTACATGACTTCTGGTAAAAGTGTTGTGCATATTAATGAAGCACAGGATCAGAAAATGCCTGATGCTTGTTAGCTATCCTGGGATTCTCATGGGATGCATAGAGCAAGATTCAACCAAGGCCATATTTGTTTTACTTTTGTTATTTTACACGACATTATTATTGTACTAGAGGCTCAATGCACGAAAATTCATGCAAGAGTAGGCCTTCCTTCCCTGGGCTTCTTCCCTATGGTACCCAGGACCCAGGCTTCCCTCGCAGCCCAGGCTTCATCTGGAAGGTCATCTGGAAGGACGTCTGGTCTAATTAGCATATTATACTTTTATTATTATAGATTACATATTTTAATTTCACTAAGGTGAAGCCAGCCAAAAAGAGAAACCAGAATATTAGATAGTCAACTGATTGTAATTTTAAAGGATGTTAGAATGATTACTTTTTACCAAGAAAAAAAAAACTACAAATAAGGAACAATGTGGCATAGACTATTTAAGGCATTCTTTACTAATCCTATCTTTGCTTTAACATGCAGCTCAAATCCTCCTACCTTCTTGAAAACATCTCTGACCCAAATCCAAGTCTTTGTGGAAGAGTTAAGAATGTGGAATTTGCCATAAAAAATACCTGTCTGGCCCTGGCCAGTGGCTCAGCTGGTTGGAACATGGTCGTGTACAGCAAAAGGTTACAGGTTTAATTCCCAGTCAGGGCACATAGGTTGCGGGTTTGATCCCTGGTTGGGGCAGGTATGAGAGGCATTCAATCGATGCTTCTCTCTCATATCGAAGTTTCTCACTCTCTCTCCTTTCCCCTCTCTCTAAAAAATAATAAAAACATATTCTCAGGTGAGGATTAAAAAAGTAAAATTAAAATATTAAGTCATGTCCTATCTTTAGTTTTATGGCCTTGAACAAGTTATGGGACCTCTCTGAACTTCAGTTTCCTTATCTATAATAATTAATAATGAGTCCCTTGCTTACTTTGAGAATGAAAAGTAATCAGCACAAAATCTGATAGGTAGTACTAACTATTCAATACAGGTTAATCATTTATTATTAGTAGTATTTTATGCAGCTATTTATTATAAACTGAAAACTCACTGTACCAAGGATTGCAAACAGTGACCTGGAGGTCAAATTGTGTTTATCTAAACATAGTGTTTTTAAATGTGTGAATTTGAGTCATACATTTGGCCTGGAACTTCTTTATTGAGCTAGCACTCCATTGTAGCTTCCTGTTGCTTCACAACTTTGCATCAACTGCCTGGTCCTTGAAGGCATTTGAGTTTGTGGCTACTATCTAAATTTTTGATTTTGTATCCTAAAAGTTGAAAAGAAGAGGAAGAAAGATTAGCCAAACTACAACGGCTGTCATAAAGAAAAGGAGCCAAGAAAAGAGTGGTCAGGAGATGGTAAAAATTTGCTTCTCTGACCAATGCCCCAGGACTTGAGAATTTCTGTCCATTCTGTTGTCCATCAAGCACTTGTATCATTAACATAGACTGACTGTATTATTATCTATTTATTAATGTTTGTTTCATCTTCTGAAGGAACCTACAGTCTTCTTGAGAACAAGAATTATATTACATACATGAAAAAGAAACTTCTCTGAACACCTAGCTCAGTTCCTTCCATAGTAATATTTCAGTAAATACATTGTCAAAATAGCACATCACATTCACTAAATTGCCAGTACACTATATACTAAACTTTCTGTATTTATCCCATTTTAACTTTACAATAAACAAATGAGGCAGGTACTACTATTAGACCTATTTGTTAGATGAAGAAACTGAAACTTCCAAAGGTCATGAAACTTGCCCCAAAACACACAGCTGGTAAAAGGCAAAGCCAAGACTGAAACCCATAGTATGTCTGATCCCAAAGACCAGAGTTTTCATCACTTTTGGATATTGCCTCTCAAAGAAATAAACCAACAAACATTTCTTGATTAATTAGATGCTGAGCAGCTGGACATGAATAAACTCTCTAAGCTCATAATATCTAGGTCACTTGGCAATAACTAGATATTTATTGTTGTAGATGTTGGAATTTGAGTTTTATTCAGCCAGCATAATGTTTTACTAGGTCTGTGCCCCAAAGGCTAGATGAATGAGATAGTGTCATAGAAGCAGATAATTATGAAACAGTGTGATAAGCTTTAATGAGCATTTGAAAAAGTGGAGACATAGAAGACTAACTTATTTTAAAATAGTTCATCATATTCAGTCAACACTTCTAGAATTCCTGTTATGTGCCCAGCACTGTGCTAAGCAATTTGAAAATATTTATTTGTTCAACTTTTACAACTACTCTATGAAATAGATTTCATTATCCATATTTACAAATAAGTAAATTAGGCCTGAGATTGGTAAGTGGCTTGGCCAAGGTCACACATTAGTGAGTGGTGAAGAAGAGATTCAATCTCAAGTCTACAAGACACCAAAGTCCGTGGGTGGTCCAGTTTACCATGCGGTTAGGAACTATGTTTTCTTCTGGTCCTTTGTAGTATCAGAAAACACCAAGGAAAACAAGTGTATAAATGAGGCTTTAGATCTTTCTCTTTAAATACCTCCAGACATCTGAGTGAACCAGTGGGGTCATGTGGTTGAGTCACTGTCTGACTTGGGGAATAGATTATTTCAATATTTGCTTCTCACTTTTTTTTTCTCATCTAGGGTCTGTAATCTCTATTGTTCTTTAAGCTGACACCAGTTTTTATGTGCACTCATCTTATTTAATGGTCTCTTATCTAATCACCTGACCTCTTAATATTTAATATAAGTATGGTCCCTTTAGTTTGGGTATTTTTTTCTATACTCTATCACATCAAACAAGAGAGTCTTGACCAATGGTTATTGGACTAGTGTGATGATTACATGGTAAGATATATAAATGTGAAATCACTGTTTTACACCCGAAACTAATGTAATATTGTATGACAACTATCCTATCTAATAAAGAGGGAATATGCTAATTGACCATCACACCCTCACAAAGATGGCGGCACCCACAGCCAATAAGGAGGGAATATGCTAATTGACTGCCACACCCCCAAAGATGGTGGTGCCCAGGGCCTTCAGCCCTGCCGGGGCAGCAAGTGCACGGCATGGCTGGGCCTTACCCCAGGCTGGTCCGGCCGCTCCCTGCGCCTGCCTCTGGAATCCCCCAGTCCCCTCAGCCCCCCAGCCGCCCAGGGCCAGTCTGAGAGACAACCAAACGACTGAGCAGCAGGCTGCTTGGGGCAACCAGGCCAGCAGCGGGGTTAGTGAGGTTGACCAAATGACTGAACAAGCAGGCTGAGTGGGGCGACCAGGCTGGCAGGATGGGCTGTTGGGAGTGACCAGGCCGGCAGAGGGGGATCATTGAGGGCAACCAGGCCGGTGGGGGGGGAGGGGGTCAGTTAGGGGTGACCAGGAAGGCAGGCAGGTGAGCAATTAGGAGCCAGTGGTCTAGGATTGTGAGAAGGATGTCCGACTGCCAGTCTAGACCAGCAGTCGGACATCCCCCGAGGTGTCCCGGATTGGAGAGGGTGCAGGCTGGGCTGAGGGGACACTCCCCCCCAACTCCCATGCATGAATTTCATGCACCGGACCTCTAGTACTTTAACAAAAATAAATGCATTTTTTAAAAGAGAGACTTGTCAGTTGGTTGGTTGTTGGTTTGACATCCTTATGATGAAGGTTCTAGATCAAAATCAAAGTATGATTAATAACATTTACAATATATTTTAGGAAAAGAAAAAATCAAGCGAATGTGGAACATTTTCAGTGGACCCTCTCAGGAATGCTTTGGGACTGCCCTTCAGCAGGTTGAATTCTGGAGCCTGGCACAAATGTCCTCCGCATCTAACTTGGAAAGTGCAAGGGGGAGATGGGTGGGCACCAGGACTGTATTACTCAAGGAGAGAGAAAATGGGTTGTTAACGATGGAGGATATTTTGGCAATGTGGAACCAATGCCTTAAAAACAAGCCTACCTTTGGGCTCAGCAGTTTCATTTCTGGGAACCTATTGTAAAGAAACAGAGATGTGTATAGTGATTTATATATCTTTAACAGAAAAAAAAAAAAAAAAGGAAACCACCTACCAGTTTGATAAAGGAAAAAGGTGTCAATAAATTATGATTCATCCAGATAATGCAGTGCCACAATGAAGACTTCATGTAGAAAAATATTTAATGACAGGATAAATATTTTCCATATAAATTCAATCTTTTTATGATAGAATGTTTTAAGTATATACAAAATAGCAAAACTATTACACCAAACCCATCAACCAACTTCAAAAGCATCTACTCATTTTCAATCTTATTTTAACTCAATCACATTTTTTATAGTCACACTATTTTTCTGCTCCTCCCTCCTTCCTTCCAACACACTGATGCAAGTCCCAGAGCTGTTACCACTGCACTCATAAATATTTTACCAACTGTCTCTAAAAAGATAAAGATTTTTTTTAAGATTGCCACAATTGATTTAATAAATAAATCTGAAAATATATACTTTAGTATTTTAAAAAGGGTAAAATGTCTTGAGATTGGTAAACCAGTGGCAACATTAGATCTTCTGATTTTAATATACATCTATTAAATTACCTAATTAATAATGTTGTTATTAATTTAGTTGATATTTATTTGAATGGCTTAAAGAGCTGCTTATAAAACTATCACAAATATTGAGCAAATATTCCTAAATTTTTATATTTATAGTATAACTAAGTATATTGCCAGCCAAGGCAAAAGGAAACTTACTCAGTATAAAACATGTTCCATTATGCTTGTTTGGAAGAAAATTGCTTTCTGTCTTCTACAAAGCAGCAATATTATATCTTTTTTTTTTTTCCTGTCCAATGGAAATGTAATTTTATTTTTTTCCATTTTTTTATTAAGGTATTACATGTGTACATATCTACCCATTGCCCCCCAACTCC
Organism: Corynorhinus townsendii; assembly: GCA_026230045.1. NCBI lineage: Eukaryota > Metazoa > Chordata > Mammalia > Chiroptera > Vespertilionidae > Corynorhinus > Corynorhinus townsendii. The sequence continues at coordinate 88,370,553 of JAPDVU010000003.1, forward strand.
ACTTCCCATACATGCCCTCACTCCCCAATGTCTTGCGTCCATTGGTTATGCTTATATGCATGCATACAAGTCCTTCGGTTGATCTCTTATCTCCCCTACTTCTCCCTAACCTTCCCACTATAATTTGACAGTCTGATGCTTTACTGCCTCTGTATCTATCTTTTTGTTCATCACTTTATAATGTTCTTTATTATCCAAAAATGAGTGAGATCATGTGGTATTTTTTTTTTTTCATTAACTGGCTTATTTCACTTAGCATAATGCTCTCCAGTTCCATCCAGGTTGCTGCAAATGGTAAGAATTCCTTCCTTTTTATGGCAGCATAGTATTCCGTTGTGTAGATGTACCATAGTTTTCTGATCCATTCATCTGCTGACAGGCACCTAGGCTGTTTCCAAATCTTAGCTATTGTAAATTGTGCTGCTATGAACATAGGGGTGCATATATCCTTTCTAATTGGTGTTTCTAGTTTCTTAGGATATATTCCTAGGAGTGGGATTACTGGGTCAAATGGGAGTTCCAGTTTTAGTTTTTTAGAGGAAACTCCATACTGTTCTCCACAGTGGCTGCACCAGTCTGCATACCCACCAGCAGTTCACGAGGGTTCCTTTTTCTCCGCATCCTCGCCAGCACTTGTTTGTTGATTTGTTGATGATAGCCATTCTGACAGGTGTGAGATGATACCACATTGTCATTTTGATTTGCATCTCTCGGATAATTAGTGACTTTGAGCATGTTTTCATGTGTCTCTTGGCCTTCCTTCTGTCTTCTTTCGAAAAGATTCTATTTAGGTCCGTTGCCCATTTTTTTATTGCATCATTTATCTTCCTTTTGTTAAGTAGTATAAGTTCCCTGTAGATGTTGGAGATTAAACCTTTATCAGTGATATCATTTGCAAATATGTTCTCCCATGCAGTGGGCTTTCTTGTTGTTTTGTTGATGGTTTCTTTTGCTGTGCAAAAGCTTTTTATTTTGATGTAGTCCCATTTGTTTATTTTCTCTTTAGCTTCCATTGCCCTTGGAGCGGTATCGGTGAAGAAATTGCTTTGGCATATGTCTTAGATTTCTATGCCTGTGGATTCCTCTAGTATTTTTATGGTTTCCCAACTTATGTTTAAGTTCTTTATCCATTTTGAGTTTATTTTTGTGTATGGTGTAAGTTGGTGGTCCAGTTTTTTTTTTTTTTTTTTTTTTGCATGTATCTGTCCAATTTCCCCATCACCATTTATTGAAGAGACTGTCTTGACTCCATTTTATGTTCATGCCTCCTTTGTCAAATATTAATTGGGCATAGTGGTTTGGGTCAATTTCTGGGTTCTCTGTTCTATTCCATTGGTTTATATGCCTGTTCTTGTGCCAGTACCAAGCAGTTTTGAGAACAGTGGTTTTGTAATATAGCTTGATATCTGGTATTGAGATCCCTCCTACTTTGTTCTTCTTTCTCAGGATTGCTGTGGCTATTCGGGGTCTTTTTTATTCCAGATGAATTTTTGGAGAGTTCTTTCTAGGTCTGTGAAATATATCATTGGTATTTTAATGGGGAGTGCATTGAATCTATAGATTGCTTTGGGTAGTATGGACATTTTAATGATGTTGATTCTACCAATCCATGAACACAGTATGTTCTTCCATCTATTTGTGTCTTCCTCTATCTCTTTTTTCAATGTCTTGAGTTTTCTGAGTAGAGGTCTTTTACCTCCTTAGTTAACTTTATTCCTAGGTATCTTAATTTTTTTGGTGCGATGGTAAATGGGATTGTTTTCTCAGTCTCTCTTTCTGTAAGTTCACTGTTGGTGTATCCAAATGCCATAGATTTCTTGGCATTAATTTTGTATCCTGCTACATTGCCAAATTCATTTATTAAGTCTAATAATTTTTTGATGGAGTCTTTCGGGTTTTCTATGTACAGTATCATGTCATCTGTGAATAAGGACAGTTTTCCTGCTTCTTTTCTGATTTGGATGCCTTTTGTTTCTTCTTCTTGTCTAATCACAATGGCTAGTACTTCCAGTACTATGTTGAACAGGAGTGGTGAAAGCGGGCATCCCTGTCTTGTTCCTGTTCTTAGGGGAAATGGTTTTAGTTTTTGCCCATTGAGTATGATGTTAGCTGTGGGTTTATCATATATCGTTTTTATTATGTTGAGGTCTGATCCTTCTGTTCCCACCTTGTTGAGAGTTTTTATCAAGAAAGGGTGTTGGATTTTGTCAAATGCTTTTTCTGCATCAATTGATATGACTATGTGATTTTTATCTCTCAATTTGTTTATGTGATGTATCACATTTATTGATTTGAGGATATTGTACCATCCTTGCATTCCTGGGATAAATCCTACTTGGTCATGGTGTATGATCTTTCTGATGTACTGCTGGATCCGATTTGCTAGAATTTTGTTGAGGATTTTGGCATCTATGTTCGTGAGGGATACTGGCCTGTAATTCTCTTTCATTGTGTTGTCTTTATCTGGTTTTGGTATTAGGGTGATGCTGGCTTCATAGAAGGAGCTTGGAAGTGTTCCTCCCTCTTGAATTTTTTGGAATAGTCTGAGGAGGATAGGTTTTAGTTCTTCCTTGAATGTTTGGTAAAACTCCCCTGTGTAGCCATCTGGCCCTGGGCTTTTATTTGCTGGAAGGTTTTTAATGACTGCTTCAATTTCTTCCATAGTTACTGGCATATTGAGCTGTTTAGATTCTTCCTGATTGAGTTTTGGAAGGCTGTATTTTTCTAGGAATATGTCCTTTTCCTCCAGTTTGTCTAGTTTTTGGAATAGAGTTGTTCATAATATTTTTTAACAATCCTTTGTATTTCTGTGGGGTCTGCTGTTATTTCTCCTCTTTCATTTCTGATTTTGCTTATTTGGGTTCTCTCTCTTTGCTTCTTGGTGAGCCTGGCTAGAGGTTCATCAATCTTGTTTATCCTTTCAAAGAACCAGCTCTTGGTTTTGTTGATTTTTTGTATTATTTCTTTGTTCTCAATGTTGTTTATCTCCGCTCTGATCTTTATTATGTCCTTCCTTCTGCTTACACTGGGTTTTTCTTGTTGCTCTCGTTCTAACTCTTTGAGTTGTAGGGTTAGATAATTTATTACCATTGTTTCTTGTTTTTTTTCAGTAGGCTTGTAGAGCTATGAACTTCCCACTCAAGACTGCTTTCGCTGTGCCCCATAGATTTTGGATTGTTGTGTTTTCATTGTCATTTGTTGCCATGATGCTTTTTATTTCTTCTTGATCTCTCTGGTAACCCAGTCATTGTTTAATAGCATGCTATTTAGTCTCCAAGGGTTTGATTTTTTTGGATTTTTTTTACTGTAGTTGATTTCCAGTTTTATGCCATTGTGATCTGAGAAGATGCTTGATATGATTTCTATCTTCTTGAATTTGAAGAGACTTTGCCTGTGTCCTAATATGTGGTCTATCCTTGAAAATGTTCCATGTGCACTGGAGAAGAATGTATATTCTGTATCTTTGGGATGGAATGTTCTAAAGATGTCAATTAAGTCCATCTGATCAAGTGTGTCATTTAGGATTGCTGTTTCTTTGCTGATTTTTTGTTTGGTTGATTTATCCAGTGGTGTCAGTGGGGTATTAAAGTCCCCTCCTATGACTGTATTGCTATCAATCTCTCCCTTGATAGCTTCCAGAAGTTGTTTTATGTATTTGGGTGCTCCTGTATTGGGTGCATATATGTTTACTAGAGTTATATCTTCTTGTTGAATTGCTCCCTTTAGTATTATGTAGTGGCCTTCCTTATCTCTTGTTATGGCCTTTACTTTGAGGTCTATTTTATCAGATATAAGTATTGCAACCCCAGCTTTTTTCTCATTTCCATTTGCCTGAAAAATGTTTTTCTATCCCTTCACTCTCAGTCTGTGTGAATCCTTTGTTCTGAGGTGGGTCTCTTGCAGACAGCAAATATATGGGTCATGTTTTCTTATCCATTCAGCTACCCTATGTCTTTTGATTAGTGCATTTAATCCATTTACGTTTAATGTTATTATTGACAAGTACATGTTTGTTGTCATATTTTCCCTTAATGTTTGTATTTCTTCTTGCCTTTCTCTTGCTTCTTTTTACAGCAGTCCCTTCAACATTTCTTGCATTGCTGGCTTGGTAGTGATAAGTTCTCTTAGTCCTTTTTTGTCTGTAAAGCTCCTGATTCCACCTTCAATTTTGAATGATAGCCTTGCTGGGTATAGTATTCTTGGGTTCAATCCCTTGCTTTGCATCACTTTGTAAATTTCATTCCATTCCCTTTTGGCCTGGTGTGTTTCTGTTGAGAAATCCATTAATATTCTAATAGGAGAACCCTTGTAGGCAACTTTCTGTCTCTCTCTGGCAGCCTTTAAGATTCTTACTTTGTCATTGGTGTTTGCCAATTTAATTATGATGTGTCTTGGTGTCGCTCTTTTAGGGTTCATTTTGTTTGGGACTCTATGGGCTTCTTGGACTTGCATGGTTTTTTTCTTGCCAATATCAGGGAAGTTTTCTGTCATTATTTCTTCCAACAGGTTTTCTATTCCTTGCTTCTCTTCCTCTCCTTCTGGTACCCTTATTATGTGAATATTGTTTCATTTTGTGTTGTCCCAAAGCTCCCTTAGGCTCTCCTCTTCCTTTTTAAGTCTTCTTTCCAGTTGCTGCTGTGTTTGTGTGTTTTTTCCTACCTTGTCTTCTAATTTGCTGATGTGGTCCTCTTCTAGTCTACTCTTTAAGCCTTCCATTGTGTTCTTTATTGCAGCTTTGTCATTCTTTATCTCCTTTTGGTTCTTTTTCATGTTGGTGACATTCTCATTCAGCTCCTTATAATTCTCATTGAGTTGCGTGTATTTGTCATCCATCCATTTAAACATCCTAGATAAGGATCTTTTAAAAAACAAAACCACAACATTATTAACACACCTAAAAAAAAATGACAATATGCCTTAATATCATTAACTATCTAGACCGCATTTAAATTTTTTTGATCATCTTATAATGTTTTGAGCTTTTAAAAAAGTTGGTTTGTTCCTATTACAACCCAAACCCAGTCCACCACTTGCATTTGCTAATAACAGGTCTTTTAAGTTTCTTTTAGTTTTTATGTTCCACCGTCCCATCTTTTCTCCTTGCTATTACAATTGTTTGTTGAAGAAACTAGGTGTGTGTGTGTTTTTTTTGCATCCTGCAGAATTTTTCATTTCTTAGATTTTGCTAATAACTTCCCCGTGTTATTTTAAACACATTTATCTGTGTCCTGTATTTCCTTGACTTGATGTTTGCTTTTTGACCAAAAAAAAAAAAAAAATACTTTATTGATTGCTATGGACTAAATGGAGCCCCTCCAAATTGTTTCCCCAAATTAATTTATGTTATCAATTGACATAAATTTATTTGCTAATTCTAACCCCCAGTGCCTCAGAATGTGACTGTACTTGGAGACCGGGTCTTCAAAGAGGTGATTACGTTAAAATGAGGTCATTTGGGTGGGCCCTAATCCAATAAGACTGGTGTCTTTATAAGAAGAGAAAATTTGTACTCAGACTCAGTACAGAAGGAAGACCATAAGAAGACACAAAGAGAAGAGGACCATCTGTAAGCCAAGAAAAGGGGCTTCAGAAGAAACCAACTCTGCTGACATCTTGTTCTTGGGCTTCTAGCCTTCAAGACTGTGAGAAAATAAATTCCTGTTATTTAAGCCATCCAATTTATAATATTTTGTATGGCAGTCCCAGAAAACTAATACATAGATAACACAAACTCATCCAAAGGCACATAATCCATTCTTGAGTAGGAAATTATCTGGAGGGGAGAAAAAAATATATATTATAAACAGTAATTTTAAAAAATCTACTAGTATATAGTAAAATGGCTACTATTTCAGAACTCATTATATGCCTGCCAGTCATTATGCTACACACTTTACAATCATTATATTACTTGATCCTTAGAACACCCAGCATGATAGGTATTATTGATACCATTTATAGGTGATAAGACTAATTCAGAGAAATCCCAATACCAACCTCAGGACACACAACTAGTTAAGAGGCAGAGCTGGGACTCAAAGGCAGCTGCTGTTTAATTCTATCTGCAAATCCTGGGCCACTTCTGTACCATGCGCTTGGATGATGTCCATCACAGCTGGGCGCCAGCCAAAACTGCTGAGTTCAAAGTGGAAACGAAAGCAAATAAAGGACAGAGTTCTCCCAGTGAGAAATAGAGGACCACTTCTCTGGGGTGCCTGGCATCCCCGATTTTCATAGTTCGCTTCACAGTTGCTCTCAGTTCTCTGGTGGTGACTGTTACAATGACTGCAAGAGTAATTCCTCTCAGACCATCATGGAAAATCACTATGGCATTATCTTTCACAGACCTCCTGCTCTTCCCTCACTCCCTTAAGCCCACTAACAAACCTATACTTCATGTTCACATTCAAAGTTGTTTTATTCTATTTTCATTTACTTTGGTCAGATTTCTTTTTGGAATTAAGAAGCAGTGAGTGAGAGGCAATATACACTCAATGACCAGATTATTATGATCTCTGAACACATAATAATCTGGCCACTTAATGTGTGTGTGTGTGTGTGTGTGTGTGTGTGTGTGTGTGTGTGTGTGTGTGTATGAGGTCTGGTGCATGAATTCATGCATGGGTGGGGTCCGGCCAGCCTGGCCAGGGAGAGGGGACATGGGCGATTGGCCAGCCTGCCTGCTGGTCGAACTCCTGGTCAAGGAGACAATTTGCATATGAGCCTTTTATTATATAGGATATACACTGAGTGGCCAGATTATTACACGGTCAGAGATCATAATAATATGGCCACTCAGCGTAATGTTCAGGTCGAAAGTATGGGATTTGGAATAAAATTGATTTGAGTTGGAATCCCTGGTCTGTCCCTTTACCTGTGAAACTTTAGGTGAGGACTTTATTTCCTCTAAACCTCAGTTTCCTTGTTTTTAAAATGAAATTAATTATAATATTACCTCACAGGGTGACTGTGACAATTAAAGAAAATAATGCATGTAAAGCATACCTCACAAGACCTGGAAGTTCATGATTTTTTTTTTAAATGGTCACCTAAACAGTGGTTAGAGTGGCAGCCAGCACACCAAAGGGTGGTAGGTTCAATTCTCCATCAAGAACACGTACTGGGGTTGCAGGTTCAATCCCCAGCCCCAGTCATGTGCTTGTGGGTGCGGGAGGCAACCAATTGATGTGTCTCTCTCATATCCATGTCTCTCTTTCTCTCTCTCTCTCTCATTCTCATTCTCTTTCTCTTCCCTCTCCCTCCATCCCTATGCAAGGGGTGAATTCAACCATGGAAAAGCAGGTCAGATGACACTGGTGACTTTGTCACTACCAATGCTTGATCAGAAAGTTTCAGGTGCTCTTTCCTTCCTCACACTGACTCCCAGATCACATTTAGTGTTTTTTCCAATGACTTTTTAGCTATTTTATCACTCAATCAACAAGTGGCATTGACTTTGAACATTACAGTCTGGGTACAATTAAATAGCAGTGAATCTACAAAAAGAGCCAAGAACCAGTTTCTTCCTGAAAAGTCTGGCTACTCGCTTTGACCAGCAATGGGAAATTTCAGATCTGTTAAGCATGTTAAGCTTAACCTTTCTGTGTCAATCTACATTGGTATTATCTCCCCCGCTTCCTCTGAAGGAAAAGTGCATTATGTATAGGACCAGCAGCTGTATGATGACACCAGGGCGATGTAGTCAGGGTGGTCTACCATCTTCTCTCCTTTGCCTGAGGCATCCACTTCTTCACACCTTCCTGCTTGCTCTGCTGCTTGTTGGCCTGGTCATCCTTGATTAGTGCCAGCATGGTTTTGTCTTCTCCGTGGTTAGGGAAGCAGGATTCTGATCTGGTGACCCATGTGCCTCTGAGGGAGGCTCTGCCATGTGCATCTGGGCCCTGAAATGCCTGGGGACTTGGCTATGGGGCCGCCTCTAGACTGTGTTCCTGTGGGTATGGACACTTGGAATGGCCCTCCTGGCTTTCCGGGCTGTCACTTTGCTGGGGGACGGGGGGGGGGGGGGGGGGGGCGGGGAGTGGGGAGCAGGGGAAGGGGTAAAGGCTGCTCCGAGAGAGAAGCTGCGGCTTTTTTTTCAATTTCTCTGCCTTTGGTGAGAAGAGTCTGAAGTTATATATCTGAAATATCCCATTGCAGAAAAGAGAACAATGTTGTTTTATCTGACACCCCACAAATGCCATCAAAACCTAAGATTTCTCGTAAGCTTCACTATTCATAGCTTTGGGAGTCCAGTAAGACTTGAGAGGGAAGTGGGTGGTTTTTCTTTCTGAGTCATTTTTTGCCTTAATGTCTGCTTCTATTTTTCAACTACCCAAAGAGAGCAATTGATTTATTTTTTGTTTGGTAGGTTGGAGGTCTATCTTCCAAATAAAATGTTAAAATAAGACTGACAGTCACAATGAAATATTTTATCCTATGAAAATACTTTGCAAGAAATTTGCATAAAGTAACATGTTATATTTCACCAGAAATGCCCTATGTAGCTTTTTTTTTCTGGGGCGGGGGATATTGATCAGAACATTAGAGGTTTTGATGTTTGATTTACTTCTGTCAGTAACAATATTTCAGATGTACTCAGTCTTACTCAGTCTTCCATCCAAGAATTCCCAAGCACATGGCATTGACTGCCCAACAAAATAAAAATAAATCCCTCATTCTCCCATTTGGAAAGACAAGTAAAGAAAAGTGAAGACATTTGTCTGGTTCCTCAGCCAGTTACTGAGCACTAGAGTGGAGAAACTGAAAAATGTGTAGGTCCCAACTTCTAGTCCTCAGTAATGAAAAGTTAGTTTGTTTCCCTTCATTTTTATAAACTTCCGGAATTTCTGGAGATATGGACTCTGATTCAAATTTTATTCTTTCTTGGTTAATATTAACTAATGCTGTTATGATTAGACATTTACTTGAGATCACATTTTTTTCAAGGTACAGATTCAGACAGTACATCTAATTCTACCCATAGACCAAAGTGCCATTATCCTTGCTTAAGTCTTAGGTGTTGTTTTAAACTCTTTATACAAGAGAGGAAAAGGGAACCAACAAACATTGTGCACCAGCATGTGCCAGGCAGCCCACCAGACATTCAGAAACATGACTTCAGCAAATCCTACCTAACACCCATAAGGAAGATATTTTTTATTACTATTATATATGAAGAGATTGGGACACAGAGAAATCCTATATAATAAAAGCCTAATATGCAAATTGTTCCCTCAGGTGGTCATTGATCAGGAGTATGACTGACCAGGAGTCTGACCACCCGCTATGATGTGCACTGACCACTGAGGGACAGCGCAAACCATGGCGGGCATCAGCAACACGGTGCTGGAAGTGGGTGGTAGTAGAGGTGCTGCCGGCCTCAATGGCCCCCGACAGCAGCCAGACCACGGGGGGATGGTGGAGCAGGTGAGTGGGTGGTGCCAGGCCTATGTGGGTGCGAGCAAGGGCCTGATCGCCCCGCCAATTGCCCAGCAGACAGACAGCAACCAGTGGGGGTCACAGGGGGCGTGGCAAGCAAGTTGGGGAAGCGGGTGGTGCCAGGCCAAGGGGGGGTACCAGGTGGGGTTGTGGGACTGCAAGGCTAGGGGTGAGAGCTAGGGCCTGATCTCCGCAGGCCACCACAAGGGACCCCACCTGTGCACAAATTTTGTGCACTGGGCCTCCAGTTAACTAATAATTTTCCCTTGATGCTACAACCAATAAGATAAAGGGAATTGGATTTTTTACTTCAGAATTCTCTGCCTCCAAAGTCCATGCTGAGAGAAGAAAAATGCCAGCAGAATAGACAGACGTGTTCCGAGCCTTGTCCCGGAGCAGAAAGAAAGAACAGCTGAGGGTCGCATGAGGAGTGTTTGTTGGCAAGTTAAGGGACAGCTAAACTCCAGGAGAAGGTGGGGGACTGCTAGACGGGTTCCCCTGACCGGGCAGCCCCCACTACAACTGAGTCCCCTCCTGGAGTTACGGGCTCGGACGTGGAGACCGCGCCATCTTGAAGGGGAAAGTGGAGCTTATTGGAAGCCTGAAAATCCACAACTGCAGCAACCAACAAACAGCTGCAAGCCCCAGAACACTGGTCCCCAATTGGCGCAAACACGCGGATTCAAAGGAGCTCTTCATTCCACCACAGAAAAGTCAGATTTCGCCTGGGATAAGGTGAGGTCTCTGTTCCCTGCAGGAAAGAGAAACGCATTTGCAGGAGCTGGAGGACCAGGGAAGTCTGTGCCTAGAAAAATCTGTGGCTGTTGGGGCTGGCATGATCCGTGAATGTGGAAGGGGGTCCTCAGAGCTGCTAACAGAAGGGATCTCTAAAAAGCAACCCATTTTGATCTGATGTGCAGGGACAGCCTAAAAATTTCAAAGGTGTGCCGGCTGCTTGAATTGAGGGCAGACCCATTGTTTGCACACTTGGGCTCTTTCCTCTTCAAATCCTTGCTTCTGATTACTAAGCCCAATACATAGGATCACCCAGTTGGGAACACCCTGGGAGACTGCAGGGGAAAGTTGTTTTTCTGGAACCTGGGGATCAGAGCGGGGAGTGACCATTGGAGAGCCAGCTCTGAGGCAGCCCACTCCCACAAACTGGTATTGAGTACCACAGGGAAAGAAGGCTCTAAACACAGGCTAGAGAGACCAATAGATCCAGAAGTCAATCCAGAAACACTGCCACCCAGGGGATGAATCACAAATTGACTCTTGTGTAATCAAAAATAAAGGAATATGAGAAATTAAGACACCGCCTGCTTAAAAATCAGGACTGGCTTACAACACTGAGGAACAGTGGAACGCAGGGAACTGCAATACTGTCCAAACTGAGAAACAGGCGTGCCAAACAGAACAATAGAGGAAGTGAATGACCTTCACTACTGCACATTATATATATATATATTTTATTTTCATTTTTTGCATCTTTTACTTAAGAAACTAATTTTTTTCTTTTTTCCTCACTTGATTTTACCTTTTTAATTATTACATTTTTATTTTCAATCAGTATTATTACTACTACTATTTTACCTTTTTTTTTTAAAGTGTCATTTTATTTTCTTTTTATTTTACTTTGGGATTAGTGTTCTACATTCTATTTTCATCTTTCCTTTAGCATTGTTTTACTCTATCTCAGCTCTACCTTTATGCCATCACTCTCTTCCTAACTTTTCCCCTTTTGGTGTCCTGTTTATCTTACCCCTTTCCTGCTTTAGATTTTCCCTATTCTTTCTGTTTAACCCCTGTTAAAATTTCACCCTAGTTATATATCTAATTTCCAATCCCCTGCTCCAAGTTCATACACACCTCTCTTCACTGTCTTAACTATCCAAAAAATTGTTTTTCTCTCTGTCCTTTTGTTGTTGTTTGCTTGAATGTTGATTATATCGAATTTTTATGCTTTTTTGTGAGATTGTTTTGCTTATTCTTTTTGTTTGTTTGTTTTTGTTTGCTTTGTTTTTGTTTTTTGCTTCTGTTTTCCCTTGCCTCGCTTGATATTAGTTGGTGTTGTAGTTTGTATTAATCCCCAGGTACTTGTTGCTGGCATTTGCTGGGATTAGTGGTTGTTCTATTGGAGTTTTCTCACCATATATATAGTTTGTTCCCCTTTTCTCTCTTAGTCTCTTTCTTGTCTCTCTTATTTTTTTTTCTTTTCCAAATTTCATTTTGACACTCTTTTTTTTCTTTCTTTCTTTCTTTTTCCTCTTCTTTCTCTCCTATCCCCTAATTTGCCTTTCTCTGGTGGTCACCTTTATTGGAGGTTATTAATATCATGAATACATTTCTGTTCAGTGCCTTGTGTGTTGTACCTGGTTGTGTTGTATTTTGTGCCTTTGAGTCAATGCAGGAGAGAGAGAACTACATAACCAGACATCCGGAGAAGAGAGAACATGGGGAGACAAAGAAACAGCCCACATATGAAAGAAAAGCAGGCATCACCAGAAAAGGAAGTAAACGAAGTAGAGGCAAGCAACCTGCCAGAGAAAGAATTCAGAGAAATGGTCATAAGGTGGCTGAAAAGAATGGAAGACAAATTCGACAATATGACTAAGAACCAAGAGGAAATGAAGAAGAACCAAGAAGAAATGAAAAATGACATCACTGCTGTAAAGTGATGTCATTTTTCAATAGAAAGCATCAAGAGTAGACTAGAAGAAGCAGAGGACCACATCAGTGAGCTAGAAGACAAGATGGAAAAAAATACCCAAGTAGAACAGCTTCTAGGAAAAAAAAAATCAAAGTCCATGCTGATTTTTCAAAAATATTATTTTCTTTTTTTTTTAAATCCTCACCTGAGGATTTGTTTATTGATTTGAGAGAGAGCGATAAACATCGATTGGTTGCCTCCTGTACACACCCAACAAGGGATCTAACCCTAAAACTAGGTATGTGCCCTTACTGGGAATCAAACCCATGTCCTTTTGGTATATGGGACAATGCTCCAACTGAGTCACACCGGCTAGGGCTCCATGCTGATTTTAAAAAGAAATGTATATAAGTAGGCAAAATACCTAACTTTCACATTCTCCTGCAGAAGGGAACAGGTTCACAATAAATCAGTTATATCTGAAGATCAAGTAAATACTATCTGAAGATCAAGTAAATACATGGCCTCGCTGAGGAATTGGCTCTTTTTCATAAAGGATTCCAAAACAGACTGGAATCCTTGCAGGAAACAATTTTTCTTTTAAATATATTTTTATTGATTTCAGAGAGAGTAAGGGAGAGGGAGAGATTGAAACATCAATGATAAGAAAGAATCATCGATTGGCTGCCTCCTGCAAGCCCCCTACTGAGGATCGAACCCACAACTCGGGCATGTGCCCTTGGCCAGAATCGAACCTGGGACCCTTCAGCCCACAGGCCGACACTCTATCCATTGAGCCAAACCCAACAGGGCCAGGGAACAATTTTAAATTTTCTATCACATGCCAGATGAGGGCTAGGTTTTCATAACTGTCTAGAAATTTCGGTGGCAAGTAATACTGTTTGGTTTAAGAATTTTGACTTCTCAAGCACTATGATAAGTGATATAATTTCCAAATTTCTATATATTATCATCGTCTCTGATAAATGTAACATATGAAATCCAGAATGTACTCTCATTCTGGAAATGGGGCCAAAAAATTAGTTACCAAAAATGTGAGTTGGCTACAGGTACAAAATAAGTTATTGAAAAGTAGACTGGTGCTGGAATCCAAACTTCCCAATTCCTGGTCCCTCACCCTTTCTTTTGGACAGCGTGGTCTCTTTCTAGATTGTTTTATGACCACAAATTGTAACAGAGGGACTTCCTGTTTTGAGAATGTAACTTGCCATAAGATTTAATCGTTTGACCAAAAGATAATTATTTACTATTTGCCCTAAAATGTTTTGCTAACATTAAAATTTTCGGAATTAGCCCTCGGTGTTAGGTCAGTCAGGGGGGAAGTCCAGGCCTATGCACGCATCTGCAAGGTAGATGGTGACAGAGATAACTAGACCCCTGGCCCAAGGCAAATTCCACACCTCTCATGCCCTCCGCCCTCCCCTCACTAAACAGCTGTATAAAAGAAGTGCCCATGCCCCTTTTTGGCGCGAACTTCCCTGGCCCACCCTTGGACTAGCGAATTTCGCCCGGGAGTGCAAGATTACCCGCCCCACCCCCCCCCCCCCTTTCTAATCACCTGGACTCTCTGTGTTTTGTCTCCTGTGTTGTCGCAAACCTTACACTTGGGTGGGGATTAACAACAATAAAAAATTTCTGGATTGGGATTATGTCTGCATTGGCACTCCATTGTTCTATTTAAAGGGGTCTTTGTTTGGCCCAGGAATTTCCCTTCTAATTTTTATGTCCCTATTTACTTGACATAATTTTTCCAACAGAGACTTCAGGCCCTGGGGCTTTGGGATCGAGATGGAGACCTGTATGAAACACAGAATAGTGGTTGGTAAGCACTAGGTAAGAATGAGGAAGTTCAGAAACTGCCCAGAGCATCTTCATAGGTAGCTCACCGTCTCAGAGCAGTGGCTGGGAACGGTGCCCCGGGGGCCCAGATCACATTACTCATTGAAATGGCTGGATTGCACCATCACAACAAAGAAACAAGCAAGGGAAAATAAAACTGAACACAAGCATATAAGCTACAGAGGAATGGTGTGGATCAGAATCAGAGGTGTGGGGATCACATGGCTGAGAATTTGATAATTCGAGTCATAAAAGTAGCAGAGATGGTTTGGAGAGTTTTTATTCTTTTTCTCACCATCTAACACAGATTTAGAATACTAAAAAAAAAAAAAATGTCTAGGAAGTAAGAGAAAATACTGATCTTGATCTACTTTCCAGTATTGTGGGACTGAACAACTATTTGAGAAGGAAGTTTTAGAAAGAAGAAATCCAATTTAAAAGCTGCTAAGAAATTAGCCCTGTGTATTAGTCCACAGGTGAGGGAGACATAGCTACATGCCACATCTTGATCAATGTCAGTCTTCTCCAATAGATTACAAGCTTCATGGAGCAGGAGCAAGGACTGTGTATATATTATTGGATATCAGTCCCCTGATTCATAGTAAGCCCCCACTGTTGAATGAATGAATGAATCTAGAAAGATACACATAATAAAAATATTCAGGTAATTTTTTTTTGTGATAGTCTCTAAACTTTTCTTTTTACAATAAATATTTGTCTTTTTTTAAAAAAACATTAAAAGACATTTTAAAAAGAAATTATATAAATATACATATGATACTTGAGGCCCAAAGGAGAAAACACTTCTTGTCAAATAGCCCAAACTCTCAGAAAGCCATCTGCACAAAAATGTTCTACCACATATCATCTCAGAGAGAGAGAGAGACATAGAGAGAGACCGAGAGAGAGAGAAGTCAGGATTGCAACCCTACCTTTATTTCAAGTGGCTCATTCCTTATTGGAAGGAAGATCCCAATCTGGAATTTTATACCCTCTCCACCAGAAGGTCCCCCCTAGATAGAACTGCTAGATCCCCATGCTAACCAATATGAGTTGCATTAGTCAGTGTTCTCCAGAGAAATGGAACCAATATAATGTATAAATATAGAGAAAGAGACTTATTATGAGGAATTTGTTCATGTAATTATGGGGACTAGCAAGTTCCTGGATTTGCAAGGTGAGGTGGCAAGCTGGAGACTCAGGAGAGCCAATAGTTTAGTTCCAGTCTGGTCCAAAGACCTAAGAACCAGGACAGCTGATGGTGTAGTTTGAGTCCAAAGGCGGGGAAAAAGCCAATGTCCCAGTCTGAAGGTTGTCAGGCAGGAATAATTTCCTTTCGCTCATGGGAAGGTCAACCTTTTTGTTCTAGTTAGGCTTTCAGTTGATTGGTGTGGTACACCCACAGAATGGAGGGCAATTTGCTTTACTCAGTCTACCAATTTTAAAAGTTAATCTCGCCCTGGCCAGTGTTTCTCAGTGGCTGGAGCATCAGCCTACCCACTGAAGAGTCATGGGTTCGATTTCCGGTCAAGGGCATTTACGTGGGTTGTGGTTCACTCCCTGCCCCCACTAGGGGTGTGCACAGGAGGCAACCAGTTGATGTGTCTCTCTCATATCTCTCTCCCCCTCTCTCTCTTTCCCTCCCTCCCTTCCACTCTCTGAGAAGCAGTGGAAAAAATATCCCCTGGTGAGGATTAACAAAAAAATAAAAGTTAATCTCATACAAAAATACCCTCATAGACACCCAGAATACTGTTTGATCAAATATCCTAGTACCCCATGATTTAGCCAAGTTAACACATGAACTTAACCATCACCAGAGTCATTTAAAGGCTAGGGCTGCCATTTTGACCCATGCTTTCTTCTTCCCCTATATTGCTCACGGTTCCTAATTGTAAGCAACAGAAATAAAATCTGGTTAACTCACACAAAAACATACCTGTTGGGAGGATATAAGGTCTCTGACAACATAAATATGAGGGCTGATGAAACAGTTTGAAAAATAGCAGGCGACTGGGAAGTCTGGGCAGGAGAAACCAGCTTGCCAGGGCTCTACCATCACCAAATTGTCCATGATTCCCACCCCTGGACATTGAAGCCACATCGTTGCCATTGCTAAACCACCACTGCCATGGCTATGAATCAAATCTCATTTTTATCTGTCTCTGTCACTCATTCAAGGTTGAAGTCCCTGGTGGGAGTATCTGATTGACCCAAGCAGGACATATGCCTTCATCCTGATGCCAAAGGGTTGGGAGAGGAGTCCCTTAGTGGGAGGTGGGGACCTGCCTTCCAATGGGGGATTCCCTACAAGGAGGATATGGATTCAGATGCTGGAAAGCCAGACTGTACACTGCAGTCCTGTTAGAACAAATCTGCCATTCAGGTGATTGGTCAGCACTTAGTATAAAGTGAACTCAAAACAAGCCAATTAGTCAACTTGGCATGGGCAATTATCAGCGCAAATAGGAAGCAACATGTGAGAAAGGGCAGCTTGCTAGCTTGCAGATGGCCTTAGTGTTTGAGTCCCAAGCAGAAACTTTAGAAAGAGCTCCTTAATGAATTAGTGCACATTGATTATGCAACTGGTATTGTGTGTACAGAAGAACAACCCTTGCAAAATAAGTAGGCCTCAGTCTCTATCCCTTCAAGTGGAGGAGCTCCTTGCATACTATTTTCACTTAGCAGGAGAGAAAAAGGAGAAAATTGTCAGAAGCTGGCTCCCTGCTCTGTCTGGAGTCTGTTTCCCATCACCTCTTGTCCCAGGTCCTGGATCAACACTTGCACATGAATAAGCTGAGTGTGGATGGAGCCAGTAATTACACTCAGTGATCTTTCTCCATGGGAAAGATTCTTCACCTGTTTGGAAGCAGATCCCTTTGAAAATCTGACTCAAGCTGTAGTCCTTCCCCCAGGAAAATTAATGTCTTCACAAAACACCAAAACTTTTACTGGAAACTTTAGAAACTTTGCAAGCTCCCTGAAACTCAAAGGAATTTAAGAAAACCGGATTAAGAATTTATATTATAGGGTTAAGAAAAAACCCTCCATGAATCTTCCTTTCTTCCTTTACCTTTAAGATCCTTAAGGGTAAGGATCTTAAAAATGTGGGGAAAGGCCAGCTTTCTGCAAAGAGCCCCAGGACTCAAATACCTCTATCAGACAAAAGTCCTTGGCAACCAAGTTCACTAACAACTTGGTGGAATTTTGTCCTTCCCCTTTATCAGTACTTCAGATGGTCATTCACTTCTTTGCTGTCCTGCAATTTTAAACTGTTCAGGTACTCCAAACTTCTACAATTCTTGGAATATTGTAATGCACGTCAATAGAGTAAAAATGGCTAGTCTATCAGAGTAGAATAGCTTTTGAACAAATAATTTCCTTTCAAGAACCACCATTCTTCTCTGGCTCAACACCTCGGAAGGCTTCTGGATCCTAGCTTCCTTCACTCTTAATTCAGCTTCTTAGCAAGCTCCATCGATTCTCCCATTAGAACGTTTCTAAAAGCTGCAACTTAATTTTCATTTCTCCCTTGCAGCTCTAGTTTTAGGCCTCTATAATTTCAGACTCAGACTTCTACAATAAACTTGTAACTACACTGTCTCCGTTTTTTATCTTCCTCCAACCCATAATATACAATATAAAGTTAATCCTCCTCAAAATATCAACTGTATCAAATAGATGCCCCCATCAAAGCCTTTTGTTTCCACTGCCTACAGAATAAAGTAATCACGCTGCAGTTGAACCCTGTGATGGGTTTGTATGGAGTTAATTTAGTTAGCCTAGCCAGTGGTCGGCAAGCTCGTTAGTCAACAGAGCCAAATATCAACAGTACAACGATTGAAATTTCTTTTGAGAGCCAAATTTTTTAAACTTAAACTTCTTCTAACGCCACTTCTTCAAAATAGACACACCCAGGCCGTGGTATTTTGTGGAAGAGCCACACTCAAGGGTCCAAAGAGCCGCATGTGGCTCGCAAGCCGCAGTTTGTCGACCACGGACCTAGACCTACTTCCCCACTGCCCTTTCCTGGAGGATTCCAGGTTCGGGCTGCTCACAAGAGAAGTTTGCCTATCAGTGGTCGGCAAACTGCAGCTCTCGAGCCGTGGTTTGCTGCTCTGTTGACTAATGAGTTTGCCGACCACTGGCCTAGATATTTGGAAGGCAGGTTCGGAGTGGAGAAGCAGCCATTTTTAATGCTCTGAAGGCTGGAAGAGTCATTGGGTCAGCTCACACATGTCTCTGTGGATCTTCTACTGTTGGCCTGCAATTTCTTCAGCCCTGCCAGATAATCATCCTCCAGCTTTTCTAAGGACGGAGCCAGGTATATGTGCAGCTCTGGAGCCAAGGGCACTGGGTCTCCTGCAGGCCGCTTATGTCACCGAGACTGGAAGTGGTGAAAGACAGAGGGGGTCCAGTTTGTTCTTGAGGGTTTCAGTTTTTCCTGGTGGCTTCCCATTTGCCCTTTCCCTTTCCTATCTTCTCTCCAGTTTTGCTTCCTGACTGCCGGCCTCTCACCTGAGGAGATTTCAGGCCCAACATCATGGCAGGTAGCAGCCATGCATACATCTCTCCACCAGCTCCTGCATTTCCCCGAGGCCACAGGACGCTAGAAGAGAGGCAACCAGGCCTGCAGGCTCCTTGAGTTTAGACTTCCAGCCTCCAGAACCATGGGAGAATCCATGTATGTTGTGTAAGCCACCCAATCTGTGGTACTTTATTACAAAAACCCAGGAAACTAGTACAACTCTCCTGGTCATCTTTCCCAACTGAGACCCCCTCCATATTGTGTTAATGCTCCCCCAGGACCCTGTGCCCAGACTTTGGGAAAGGAAAAAGTGACAATTTTGAGGTCACCAGACTCTGTATTAGATGCTTTACATTCCTCATCCCATTTAATCTTCATGCAGCCCTAGGATGTAACTGCTACTATTGTTATTTTAGAAATAAGCAAAGGAAGCTGAAGTTGTGTTAAATACTTGCCCAAGGTGAGTGATGGAGATGAGATCCAAACCCATGTCTAATTCCAAAGCCAATGCCTTTTCCAATATTTCATTCTGCCTCCCTTTTCATTAAATAGCAGACAATTCAACCTTCCAAACCTTCCTGTCCTCTGGCTTTCTCACCTTTTCTACATTTCCCAGAGGAGACCCTCATAGTTTCAAGAAACTGAGAGGCAGGGTGTTCCTTTCAAAAGGTTCAACTCCCTATCCTCTATCCTCTGAGACGTGGACGCCTTACACTTCCCCATCTTATAGAGAACATCAAGGAAATCTCAACTAATTAGACAGATTGGAGAGCATATCAGGAAGAAATTGAAAAACTAGGCTTTGCAGGCTGTCTTTAAAGTTGCAATTTTATGACTTCAAAGCATGCATGACATAGAAAGTATGCCAATAGTGTACTGCTTGGGAGAGATTCATTGGGAGATCAGCTTGAATGAATAAAGAAGTTTGCTTTGAAATTAGCTTTCCACTGTCTGTAGTAAATCCCCATGCTGGCTTGAAAGTAGCTGCTTTCTTATTCATTAAAAAATAAAATAAAATAATTCCCTCTGTTGTCTTGCTTACCCTGTTCAGAGGACATTGGTTACACAACTTCAGGGAAGGATACTGATGCAGAACCCACCAGGTAGAGCCAAGATCAGAGGGCAGAGACAGATGCTGTCAGGCCCAGCCCACAGGGGCCCCAGACCCAGAGAGGCTGAGATGAGGAGCACAGAGGCTCGGTCGTGGGCCATACTGCAACGAGGACTTCAGAGAAGAGCTCCTGACCCCTGATGGAGACTTTGTTGTTGAACCAGGCCCATGACTTGATGTGCGATAGACTTGGATCCAAATTTCTGTAAGTACTTCTTGACCCTGAACATCTTGGACTTGTTCACACTTTATGCTGCATGTTCTGTGCTTACTTCCCATCCCCACCCCAATCAGATCCATTCTCCACCCTTCTCTATCTACTCTGTGCCCCAGTTCTTAAAACTTTAAGAATTGCCTCATTTTTAAAAAAAAATATGTTTTTTATTAATTTGAGAGAGGAAAGGAGGGAGAGAAAGAGATAGAAACATCAATGATGAGAGAGAATCATTGATTGGCTGGCTCCTGCACATGCCTTACTGGAGATCAAGCCCACAACCCTGGTATGTGCACTGAATGGGAATCGAACCGTGACCTCCTGGTTCATAGGTCGACACTCAGGCACTGAGCCATGCCAGCCGGTCAAGAACTGCCTCTTTGACTCTTACTTTCTGGCTTCCATTTGGGCTGGTAACATTTGGGATATTTATTGCCCCCACGTTTCTCAATACTGGGCCAACATTTGTCCGTAACTACCCCTCTCAAATGCAGAGCTGCTATCTGGAAGCCCCTTCCTACAGCTGCATTCTTGGCCTGCTTCCTTTAGTTGCCTCCCTTTGCCTCTCTAGGCTCAGCAGTGGTATAGCTACCTTTTATTGCTCTCCTGGGTCTTCCTCACCTTCTGCTAGTTCCTTTACCTACCTATACCTTTGTATATAGACTCTTCACTAACTCTCAAGTGTACTATCACTTTGCTGATAGGACCCTGACAGCTATGTTACAGTATCTCCAGTATCTAACACCTTAGCAAATATTAGGAACTCAATAAAAAACAAATGGATTGGAGGTTGGGAAACAGACTTTGCTTCAACTTTAAGGTAATTCTACTCTCTGTTCATTCTTTTCCCAGTTCCCCTTTCCCTCCATTTCTTTCTTAATTTTTTTTAAAAACTTTTATTGTTGATATTATTATAAATATCCCCTCCCCCCCCCGTTTCCCCCCTCCACTGGGTTCCCACCCTGCCCCAGGCCTTTACCACCTTATTGTCCATATGTAATGCATATATGCACATAAGATCTTTGGTTAATCTCTCCCTGCCCCCCTCCCCCGCCCCCCTTCCCTCTGAGATTTGTCAGTCTGTTCCATGTTTTCATGCCTCTGGTTCTATTTTATTCATCAGTTTGTTTTGTTTATTATATTCTTTGTTCATTTATTTTTATTTTTAGGTTCAATTGTTGATAGGTATGTATTTATTGCCATTTTATTGTTCATGTTTCTTGTTGTTGTTGTTGTTGTTGTTGTTGTTCTTCTTCTTCTTCTTCTTCTTCTTCTTCTTCTTCTTCTTCTTCTTCTCCTTCCTCTTCTTCTCCTTCCTCTTCTTAAAGAATACCCTTCAACATTTCATGTAATACTGATTTGGTGGTGATGAACTCCTTTAGCTTTTTCTTGTCTCCTGAAGCTCTTTATCTGACCTTTAATTCTAAATGATAGCTTTTCTGGGTAGAGTAATCTTGGTTGTAGGTCCTTGCTTTTCATCACTTTGAAAATTTCTTGCCACTCCCTTCTGGCCTGCATAGTTTCTGTTGAGAAATCAGCTGACAGTCATATGAGCATTCCCTTATAAACAACTAACTGTTTTTCTCTTGCTGCTTTTAAGATTCTCTTAGTCTTTAACCCTTGACATTTTAATTATGATGTGTCTTGGTGTGGGCCTCTTTGGGTTCCTCTTGCTTAGAACTCTGTGCTTCCTGGACTTATAAGTCTATTTCTTTCACCAGGCAGGGGAAGTTTTCTGTCATTATTTCTTCAAATAGGTTTTCAATATTTTACGCTCTCTTTTCCTTCTGGCACCTCCATAACGTGAATGTTCATACACTTGAAGTTGTCCCAGAGGCTCCTTACACTATCTTCATATTTTTGGATTATTTTTTCTTTTTGCTCTTCTGCTTGGGTGTTTTTTGATTCCTCATATTCCAAATCATTGATTTGATTCTCAGAATCCTCTACTCTACTGTTGAATCCCTGTAAATTGTTCTTTGTTTCAGTTAGAGTATGCTTAATTTCTGATTGGTCCTTGACATTCTCATTAAGATCCTTAAAAGTCTCACTAAGGCCCTAGCTAGTTTGGCTCAGTGGATAGAGCATCAGCCTGTGGACTCAAGGGTCCCAGGTTCCATTCTGGTCAAGAGCACATGCCTAAGTTGTGGGCTCAGTCCCCAGTAGGGGGTGTGCAGGAGGCAGCCAAACAATGATTCCTTCTCATCATTGATGTTTCTTCCTCTTTCTTCCTCTCTGAAACCAATAAAAATACATTTTTTAAAAGTCTCACTAAGTCCCTTAAAGCTCTCTTTGAGTTCCTTGAAGCTCTCCTTATGTTCCTTGAGCATCCTTATAACCATTGTTTTGTACAGAGTAATTTGCTTGCTTCTATTTCATTAATTTCTCTTTTTAGAGATTTCTTCTGTTCTTTCATTTGTGACATGTTTCTTTGTCTTAGCATTTTAGTTGCTTCCTTGTGTTTGTTTCTGTGTATTAGGTAGAGCTGCTATGTCTCCTGGAATTCGTAGAGTGGCCTTGTGTAGTAGTTATCCTGTAGGGCCCAATGGCTCAGTCTCCCCAGTCACCTGAGCTGGGAACTCTAGGTGTACCACTGTGTGAGCTGTGTGCAGTCTTATTGTAGGTGAGTCTTGATTGCTATTGGCATTCCTGGGAGAAGTTGACCTGCAGGCCAATTGGCTGTGAGGATTAGATCTGACTAAAGTGGAAAAGCAGCTGTGCAGGAGACACCCCTATGGAGCAGGACTTGCTTCAGTGGGGCTTTGGTGCTCAATGAATGGGCCCTGGAGTGTGTCGCTTGGAAGTGTAGAGTTGTAATCTGCTATGGTCTGAAGCTGTCCACCAGGTGCACTGGTTCTGGGGCCTCCCAGGAGGTACAAAGTCAGACACTGCATGGGGCCACCCAGCAGGTGCTACCAAGTGATCTGCAGATGGCTGCTCCTTGTATTGGGCTTAGAAGTGCCCAGGTGAGGCCCATCTGTGAAGCAAGGCAGGCTAGTGCTAGTGCTGGGTCTTGTACCTCTTATTGATAGGTACACAGCTCACTGACACCAGCTGCAGCTTGTTTGAGAGATTTTAGGAAAGCCTGAAGTCTGAGCCAGGACAGGTCATTTATATGGAAAAGCTGCTGCAAACAGCTTGGGTGGGGCTGCAAGTTGGATTGCACAGGGTCTCAGGGAATCAGCAGAGTGGAGTGAACAGTGTGAGCTATGCTGATGGAAACTCAGATATGGCTGCCAGTTAGCTCTGCAACAGGGGAGGTCCCAGCACAGGAACAATGACCCTTATGAGCACCTCTGTCTGAGAGAAAGCCACCCCCAAGTTCTTGCCCCCAGGGCAGACAATCCAGTTCCTCCATGTATGTTCCTGGTTCTCCCAATGCACCACTCAGTGCTGGAGCTCAGAGGGAGTGGGACCATATAGGTTCATGCACTGGCCTCTTAAGAGGAACTGCCTGGGTCTCCAGTAGCCTCCATGTCACTCAGCCACAATCCCCACTGGTTTTTACAGCCTGAAGTTATGGGAACTTCTCTTCCAAGCTCTGGAACCCTGGGCTATGGGTCTGGTGTGGGGCTGGGACCTCTTGCTTCTCATGGGAGGCCTCCATAGCAGATATATCCATTCTGATTTAAAAAATGCCACAGGTTGGTATCAGACCAGCTTTTTCCTTGCCTCTACCCCTCATACCAGTCTCAATGTGCTTTCTTCTTTACATCTCTAGTTGTAGGACTTCCATTCAGCCTTATTTCAGGCAGTTCTGAATATTGGTTGTTCTTTATTTTAGTTGTAATTTTGCTGTGGTTGTGGGAGGCCATGAGTACCAGCATTTACCTTCACCACCATCCTGGTTCTCTGGCTGTCTTTTTTTAATTTTTGATTCTTCAGCCTTTGGTTTATGATCTTGCTCCCCAGTTGTCCCCAGGAATTGAGAACTGAGGAGACAGTGGCTGAGCCACAGTACCCTATCACCACCCTGAAAAAAACTAGAATTTCAAACTCGGGATATACAAATACCCTGAGTCAGTGCTTGGATCCTGCTGAAAATAACTGGAAAATGCGATACAAGTGATTGGTAAATGGGAGACATCTGTATATGTAAGTCAGTGAACTGATAAACTAGTAGTACATCCCATTTGGCATGAATGGGCCACAGTAGAAAATAAACTGGGTTTGTAGAGGGAATTCTGGATTTATACACACTGTACCAGAGTCTCTCATTGGCATTTTAATATGCTGACAAGCTGTGCTCAATGGCCGCCTCATTTTCCAGGCCCATAATGAAATGATAGAGGAGAGAGAGGTCAGCTGCCCTGGGCCCTTCCTTTGGTAGAGCCACAAATGATGGATTAGTGTAACTGGATAGGAAAAGGTGACCAAACATTAGTATATATGAAGTTTGTTATCAGGGACTGGCACTACTCAGCAGTAAAAACTAGGAGGAACGTGGTTCAGCTGGAGCTTTTGGCCCTTAAGGGATCAATATGTTTTTATTGATTTTAGAGAAAGAGGAATGAGGAGAGACAGAATGAGAGAGAGAGAGAGAGAGAGAAACACTGATGTGAGAAACATGCCTCCCACATGCACCCAACCAAGAATCAAGCCTGCAACCCAAGTATGTGCCCTGACAGGGAATCAAACCCATGACCTTTCAGTGCATGGGATGATGCTCAACCAACTGAGCTACACCAGCCAGGGAAGACCTCCATTTCATTTTATCTTAACTTTTTTTTTATAACCTATATAAACATTCTTATATTAAAGCAGAGACATTTTCTGTGGATTTTAAAAGAAATCTCTGTGAATCTTAATCCCCTCTTATCTTTTATTGTTTGTTCCATTTGACATAAGTATTTGTTGAACATTAGGAATATTCTAGGCCTTCCAGATCAACCTCCCTAGACACGGCAAATCAGAGGAGAGAACTACCTTTGGCCTGTCAGGCATTTGTAGCAGGTACATGTTGGTGACAGCAGTCAGCTGGGAGTGAGCCAAGCCTGAATATAAATTCTGGTTCTGCCACTGTTCACTAGCTATGTGACCTTCACCTCTCCTGTCTCAGTTTCCACATGACTACAGTGGGGATAATCCCTACATCACAGCATTGTTGGGAGGATTAAATTAGGCAACTCATGCCCAGTACCTAGAATAGTCCTGGCCCATAGTAGGCCTCAGTACATGGTGTCTGCAAGAGACTGCTGGCTGCAAAGCCTGCCTGCAATGGTTGACCACAAAGACCATAGGGAGGGCGCATGATGAAATGAATCACTTTTGTTTTCCCCATTCTGACAAAAGAGGTCCCCTGGCTCTTACTGGGTGTAAAGCAGCCAAAGTGGAATGAGTCCTAAGAGCCCCCTTTGTCTGACAGAGGCCTCATTTGTCAGACACAAATGCTGCTCTGGCAGTCCTGGCTGCCAGTGCCACTGTTACAAATCTGTTTGGGTTGGATAACCACCAGTTCACCGCTGTGACGCGTCCAAACTCCCAAGCTGCCCGAGCGACACTGTGAATTCATTCACAGTGGACCTGCACCCGGGCTCTTGTAACCTCAGGCTTTAAATTCTGACAATCAGCAATTAATTTTGATGACTTTGCTCCTCTCTGGGTTGAGGGTTCCCAGAGGCCCTGGCCTGCCAGTGGGTTGAATGACTTCTGGAGAGACTTCCTGGGTTCCAGGAGCAACCATTATTGGTGTTGGAAGTGAAGAGGCCTGGCAGGATTCCTTCTCGGTGGCTGCTCTTGGAGCCTGGGCATTGTACACATGGCTGGCATAGCCACTGCTTTTGCTTTGTACATTGTGAGAGAGAGAAAAAAGGAGGGGGACTTTTAACAGAATTTGATAGAAGAATTCATTATTAACAGTTTCTGGTGCCGCTCATATGAACTGCAAACTTGAAGACCAAGACAACTGGAAGTTGACTTCTGGGGCAGAGTGTCAAACTTGACAACTTACCTCTGGGATCCATCTGGTGAGGGCCTCCGACTCACACCCACTCCACTCAGGCAGGCCCTGAGAGGAATGAGTGCTGGACAGGAACAGAGCTGTGAATCAATAGAACTTTACTGCAAGTGAAGTCTTTATATATTTTTCTCTTTTTATTTTTAATTGTGATAAAATAGATATATAATTTACCATCTTAACCATTTTTAAGTGTACAGTTCAGGGGTATTTTCCATTGTTGTGCAACCAACCTCCAGAACTTTTTTCATCTTGCTCAACTGAAATTCTATATCCATTAAACAGTAACTTCCCATTCTCCTTTCCCCCAGCCCCTGACGACCACCATTCCACTTTCTGTCACTATGACTTTGACTACTCGAACTACCTCATATAAGTGGACTCATACAGTATTTGTCTTTTTGTGCCTGGCTTATTTCGCTTAGCAAAA
Source organism: Corynorhinus townsendii (assembly GCA_026230045.1). Taxonomy (NCBI): domain Eukaryota; kingdom Metazoa; phylum Chordata; class Mammalia; order Chiroptera; family Vespertilionidae; genus Corynorhinus; species Corynorhinus townsendii. The sequence goes on from JAPDVU010000003.1 coordinate 88,396,740, forward strand.
TGCTCTCCAGTTCCATCCAGGTTGCTGCAAATGGTAGGAGTTCTTTTTTTTTCTTTTTCTTTTTCTTTTTTTTTTTTTTTTAACACAGCAGCATAGTATTCCATTGTCTAGATGTACCACTGGTTTTTAATCCACTCGTCTGCTGATGGGCACTTAGGCTGTTTCCAAATCTTAGCTATTGTAAATTGTGCTGCTATGAACATAGGGGTGCATATATCCTTTCTGACTGGTGTTTCTGATTTCTTGGGATATATTCCTAGAAGTGGGATTACTGGGTCAAACAGGAATTCCATTTTTAATTTTTTGAGGACACTTCATATTGTTTCCCACAGTGGCTGCACCAGTCGAGATAGAATCTTTTTATGGCTATACTTTCATCACCCACATTGGATATCCACAGTCATGTGCCACCAATCAGGTAATCAATGAATTTTGATCATTGATCATATAGAGACCTTTGTGCTATTCCTGGACCTCTGAACTGAATTCTGGTGAAGACCAAGCCTCGTGTTCCAGGAGAGAAGGAGGCCCAACCATAACACAACTTGGATGTTTATTTGTGTTGAGAGCTTGGGTGAGTCATTTCACCACTGTGACTATGGCACCTCCAGAATTAAATGAAGATGATATTATAAACTCTCCCTAGGTTGGTTGGGGATTAAATGAGAGAATGTATATTAAAACACCAAGTATGGTGTGGGAAAGTTTTCAACAAATAAATATTAAGTCTTAATACAAAGCAAATTAAAGATTAGATTCTTCCCCTCACCAAACATAATACCCAGATAGGCCAATGGCTCTTCAACTTGTTTCTTGTCAGGGACCTCTTTGAGAATCACACACATAATGTGATGTTGGATTTCCAGGGAATTCTTGAATCTTGTGATGCCTATCCATTGACTTTAGACCAGGGATTCAGGCTCTGGATATCAGAAGAGAATACATTCATAGAAAGTGTAGATCCTGTTTTTCAGTGTGAATAAATAAGGGCAGAGTCCTGTATAATGCTAAAGAGACACTAATAGAGGGCTAAATAGTCAGGTGGACCCAATCATTCATGGATCTTCCAAAATTTCCCAGGAACTTGTCACTTATTTCCATTGTATGGTGAGTGGTTCACCAGCAGTAAGATTTCTCTTTCACTTACCACCCTTTGAAAGCATTCATCTTTTTGGTAGCTGTACAATGTAAATACTTACTGATGCTTGTCTGGTGGCTTGGTTGATTCACTTGCCAGTACAACCTTTGTGCATTCTTCCTCATGCTGTATGCTCTGGACAGCCTGTTGGTTGCTGAGGGCCTCTCCCAGGGCCTCATAAATATAGCTCTTTCAATGAGATTTTGAGTGAAAAAAATCACAGTAGCAATTGCTTTAAACTTTTAGATACAACCACTGTCCCATAAGATGGAGTCAGTTCTTAATTGATTTAAAGTTAATCCATATGTGTCTCCATGAGTGCTTGGCAGGGCATGGACAACCATCACCTTGTATTTCAAGGGGAAGTTTTTTCTAAGGGCTCAGATAGCTTACCCCTATCATCCAACTACCTTCCTTTCCCCCACAGAGTTATCTGTTTAAAATTGAAACCAGGGGAAACAATGCAGGACCATCCTGGTCTCCTGCCTGCCCGCCATCCTGGACCATCCTCCAGCCAGTCCAGGTCATGGGCATCTTGTAAGCAGTTACACAAGTGTTAGCTGTCATTTCAAGCCCACTTCCACTGGCACAATTTCAACTGCTGCTACAGATACCATTTCTGCACGCTTGCCTCTGTGGCCTGGTGTGAGCATTTTACTAAATTTCAGCATCCTTGTAATTACTGTTTCAAGTGTAGCATTAAAGATTCTATGCTAACAAAAAGCCTCTTGTCTAAGCAGGTAGGGGAAAAACATATAGGGAGTCTAATCTTCTAATTGCCTAGGAACTGGCAGGTGAGCTAGCTCTCCATTTAGAGAGCCTTTGATTTAAGTCAAATAGCAAATCTATTAAATCTGATACCCCAGAATGAGTAGCCATGCTGTTATAAACTTCTTCAAAATGGCAGTAATTTGAAGAATCCAGGGAAAGATAAGAAACAAGTCTACTCATGTGGCCAGAACAAATAACTCAATTGGCCTCAAGTATGTTGAGCTTTCAAAACCCAGAACCATGGAAAAGATAGCATCCATCAAAATGATTTCTTCTCCCTTTCCTTAGTAATCTCAATCCCAGCAAAGCCAACTCTTCTCAGTGGCAAGAAAAGTAAGTCAGGCTATATGTTTTGATTTATTTTTGTTTTTAAAATAGTACTTTCTCCCTAGTTACAAAATGTATTCATACTTCATGGAAAAAGCTTGGAAAACTACACAACAAAGTAAAGGCTACTTAAAATCTGACCTGCAACAACCACTTTAAGCATTTTAATATGTCTTTCCTTTCTTTTATATTTACATAGATAATTATTTTTTGCAAAAATGACATGCTGATACATATAGGTCTTTTGGTCTACTGATCTATTTATTTCACTTAGCAACATATTATAACTATATTTTCATACCAAAAGATATTCTTCTTAATGTGCTGCCTAATGGGACATACAGTCCTGTCATTTGAATGTACTGTAATCCCCTCTGTTTAGACATTAAGGGTATTACAATGTTTTCTGTCATAAATGAGGCGTTGATGGACATCTCTATATGAAAATCTTTAATTTCTCCTCTGATTGTTCTTAGGACAACTTCCTGAAAGTTTACTCTGTCATTAACATATATACCTACTTTTAATCTTAGGCAATCTTCAAGTTCTTCCTTTGATTCTTTTTATTTAGGAATAATTTCCACCAAACAATACCACAAGTATAGATGCAAAACATAAGGAATGACTATGTCTCCTATAGACCCAGAAACATATCAAAGATTGAAGTTGTTCATTAATGAAAACTGCAAGGCCAAACCATACATGAGCTATTTCCTGAAAAGCCAAATACAGAAAATGAGTGATCTGCTTATGTTAATGGAAAGATTCAAGAGAAGCTAATATAACTGAATTTCCAACACATCCAAAAGCAAATGCCATTGAAGAAAGCAATGCAGTCAGAAAAGACATACGTATCCTGTGCAAAAACAATGCATTGTTGCAGTAGGTAGTATATAAAATTGCAATATGTCTAGATTAAATAAAGAGTCAAAGATAAAATTATTGGTGCTATGAGAGTTACATATGTTTGATTTTTGTCTGTTATTTTCACATACATTTGAAGAGTGAAGTCATTTTGCAAGGATTATTATTATGAAAAACAGCAATAGTTGCACCCATCCTCTCTCATTTTCCTTCTTGTAAGAGGCAATCACTTTCTTATCTTTTTAGGTGCTTCTCTTGCCATTTATTTCCACATTCTTAATAGCTTCTTTATATACTTTTTTACCTAATTTTTTTCTGGGATTTTATTAAATCAGATTGAGATTACTTCCTCATTTTTTGAGATAAAAAATTTATACTTGGACTTTCCCCTATGGAAGATGAGCATGTAGCTCTTTCACTACCATCAGCACCCTCATGCAGCCTCTCAATACTGTATTATTTACCAATTTATCTGTGTGTGTGTGTGTGTGTGTGTGTTGGGTCAGGTCAATAATTACATTAGTATAGTAATATTCTTTGATCACTTTTCTGCACACTTGTTTTCCCTGGAGTTAATCATTATTTTCTTTGTTCACTCAGGTTGTATGTACTTACTATTGAATCAACCTCAACCTCCCCACCAATTTAGTTGAGAATATATGTATTGAAACATTCAGAGACATTAACTCTTCTGTCATGTTCATCTTGAAGTTGTCTCTCCAGGATATCCCTGCTGCCTCAATCCCTTCATGTTACATCTCTTGTTCCCTAAAACTCATGTCTTCCTTTCTCTTAATCAGTTCTGCCAGATTTTCAACAAAGACTGCTAAGGAATTACACAGTTTGTGAGCCATAAAATATTTTTATGTTGTCCATTTGATTGATATTTGACAACAGGGAGTTCTCATCTAGAAATAACTTTTCCCCAAATTTGATTTCAGAATTGTTGAGAAAACCAAAGCCATTCAGATGTTCAACCTTCTCTGGGAGCTTCTTGGGATCTTCCCTCAGTTTTAAGTAGTCTGAAAACTCATGATGATGTAACAATGCAGAATTATTTTCACCCATTGTGCTGGGCACTTCATTCTGTGAAATTTTCTTGAATTAGTGATGATTTCATCCCATCTATTTTTTTAGAATTATCTTTCCTCACTTTTCCCCTGTTCTTCCTTTTTGTACTGTTTTCTGAGATATTTCCACAGCTTTATCTTCCAACCCCTTTAGGGAGTTTTCCATTTCAGCTATAGCATTTTTAATTTCCAAAAGTTATCTTTTCTTTTTTTCCTGGATTTTTTATAGCATCTTATTATTGTCTCATGGATGCTTTCTCTGAGAATAATAATTATACTTTAACTGTTTTTCATATGTTCTCTGTTTCTCTGAGTTGTTGGGGTATTTTTTTTGTTTGTTTGTTTTGGTTTGGGTTTTTTGCCGTTTGTTTTGGTCTCCATCTTTATATTTTTAAAAAATATATATTTCTTTATTGATTTCAGAGAGGAAGGGAGAGGGAGAGGGAGATAGAAACATCAATGATGAGAATCACTGATCGGCTGCCTCCTGCATGCCCCCTACTGGGGATTGAGCCCACAACCCCAGCATGTGCCCTTGGCTGGAATCAAACCTGGGACCTTTCAGTCCGCAGGCCAATGCTCTATCCACTGAGCCAAACCGGCTAGGGCTCCATCTTTATTTTTAAAAGGTGTACCTCGACTGTCTAGTGATCTTTGGTTGTCTGCTCACATTTAAGAGCAAAACATTAAGACTCTGCCTGGAAACTCTGAGCACATAGATGGGGCTACTGGATGTAGGCTTCAGGGTAAGGTGACTTAGCTGGGCCAATCCCTTAGGAAAACTGTAATTTTAATATCTTTAGGTCCTTCCTCTTGAGCTGATCAAATTCCCCAGAGAAGGATCATTTACTTTCCTGCCTGGAAATGATAGGCCTGGCTGTCAATATCCCAGAAGTTTAGTTCCCTTTTTCTATACTATTCCTACTGCCAACTGTGTCTGGTGTTCCCTAGACCAGAGACACCCTCTTTTAGCCTTTCTAGAAAATAACACTCATCTTCTACTGGAACAGGTGAGTAGCAGTCCCTGGGTTACATAGTGATGGAGATATCTAGAAATCGAATTATCTCTTAAATGGAATTTTAATCAACATTCATGTTTATGGCCTCATTTTCAAACCCAGTTTCATAGATACCTGCATCATGGATTCCTGAGCCTTTGGATGCCGTGTGTGTGTGTGTGTGTGTGTGTGTGTGTGTGTGTGTGTAGCTTGCTTTTCTGTTCTCCCCACTATTGGTCTAGGATTTGCCCCCTCGGGTCAGCCAAGTTGGTCAACACTCATCCATCTTCTTACTGGCTTCCAAAATTTGTTGCTATTAAATTTTCATCCTGTTGGGGTTATGTCAGGTAAGGAAAATTCTGTCATTTTATTGGGATTTAAAAGGGAGAAACATAGGTGCATGTATTCCTAGGAGCAGGGAATACTTTTAAGGAAGGGAAATCACAATAGAAACAACTATTACCACAAAAAAACAAAGGGCAATACACTTAGGGAAGGATAAATGTACATGGAAAGATATCCCAAGCTTTAGCTCTTTCTTCTAAAGAATGAAGCAGAATGCAATTAAGTGGTAGAGAAAGAGGGAACACCTCACAATAGGAAACCAGATTTGGAACAAACTTTATATGTTTGGTGATTTTTATTTGCCCCAACCAATTAAAACAGCTACTATTTTACTATCTTCAGACTGTTTCAGTCTAGATATTGGTATAGATAATTCACCTAGATAAGATCATTTGGTCCTCATGATGTCATCTTCTTCATTTTTCAAATGAGGAAACTAAAGTTCTTAGAAGGTAAATTAGTATACTTAGGATTATAGAGATAATAAGTGATAGAGTCAAGATTTGAGATCCAGTCATTCTGACACTATATCTATTTCCGGAACCATATTCATAATGTGATACTCATAGTTATATTTCTAATATTATTGTTAAAATTAATTAGCTATCCATATTTTTCCTACAGTAATCCCCCTGATCCCACTCCAGCCCACTTCACTCCCACTAACACGGTCAGTCATGTATTTCATCTTCCTTATTTTCTTTGTAAGACTGTTTGCTTTCTTTTCGTTGTTGTTATGCTGGCTTGTTTCCCTTAACTTCTTGTTCTCTGATTAGTCAAGATCCACATCTATTAGTAATGTAACAAGTCTATCCAAGTAATATTCTATGCTTTACTCTGAAAAATTTAGCAGATTAGAAGGAAAGAAACTTGACTTTACCTCTGCGAAATATCATGGACTAATAATTAAGAACAAGAAATGACTTCTATTATGCCTTGTTTATAACATAGAAAATGAGTTTTTACCCCAGTTGGTTAGAGCATTGTTCTGATATGCCAAGGTTGCGGGTTTGATTCCCTGTCAGGGCACATACAAGAATCAACCAATGAAAGCATAAATAAGTGGAACAACAAACCTCTCTCGCCCCACACCCTTCCCTCTCCTCTCTCTAAAAGCAATATATCCTATCTAATAAAAGAGTAATATGCAAATTAATCATCACGATGCTGCACCCACAAGCCACGCCCACCAGCCAATCAGGAGTGAGTATGCAAATTAACCCAACCAAGATGGCTGCAGCCACGGAGCAAGCAGGAGGCTTGGGTTTCCCCAGCAATGGAGGAAGCCAAGCTTTCTGCACACCCTGGCAGGCCCAGGCCTCCACTCAAGGCTACAAAGTTTCAATTATAGAAGATAAATAAATCCCAGATACCAGGGCCTCTTCTTGGGTTGCCAGGGGGCGTGGACGGCCTGCAAACCATCATAGGCCCTTCGCCCAGGCTGTCCCACACCCCAAGGGAACCCCAACCCTGATCCAGGACACCCTTCAGGGCAAACCAGCCAGCCCCCACCCATGTAGCAGGCCTCTATCCTATCTAATAAAAGAGTAATATGCAAATTGACCATCACTCCAACACACAAGATGGTTTCCCCCATATAGTCAAAGATGGCTGCCCCCAAGTGGGCACAAGATGGCCGCCACAAGATGGCCAGAAGGGAAGGGCAGTTGGGAGGAACCAGGCCTGCAGGAGAGGGCAGTTGTGGGCTATCAGGCCAGCAGGGGAGGGCAGTTGGGAAGAACCAGGCCTGCAAGGGAGGGCAGTTGGGGACAATCAAGCCTGCAGGGGAGGTGCAGTTAGGGGTGACCAGGCCAGTAGAGGAAGGAAGTTGGGGGTGACCAGCCCTGCAAGGAAGGGCAGTTCAGGGGGACTCAGGCCTGCAGGGGAGAGCAGTTGGGGGGGACCAGACCTGCGGGAGAGGGCAGTTAGGGGCAAACAGGCTGGCAGGGGAGCAGTTAGGCATCAATCAGGCTGGCAGGGGAGTGGTTAGGGGTGGTCAGGCTGGCAGGCAGAAGCGGTTAGGGGCAATCAGGAAGGCAGGCAGGAAAGCAGTTGGGAGCCAGCATTCCTGGATTGTGAGAGGGATATCCAACTGCCCTTGAGGGGTCCCAGATTGGAGAGAGTGCAGGCTGGGCTGAAGGACACACACCCCCCCTCCCATGCACAAATTTCATGCACCAGGCACTTAATGAGTTTTGTCTCTGAGCTTTTGGTCCATGCTGAGATGAACCAGAAATTAAGTTCATTGACACTCTTATTTTATACTTTTTCTTCAATTCTTCCTTGGTTTTGCATTTTGCTACTCAAGACTTGTTATACTAATACCTCTTCCTAGAATTGACACTTTACTCTGCAGTGAGTGTGGTCTAGTGCCACTCCCCTCCTCCAGTTCAGAATGTCACCACTTAATTTTCACAATGTCTTTAGGTTCCATTGAGCACCATGCCAGTCCTAGGATAGGAAGAAGGGAGAAGACAAATGTGGGAAGAAAAGGGAAATAAAAGAAGGGAGGGCAAAAAGAAATGGAGGAAGGAAAAGAAACTGTCAATGTAAGACTGTCCCAACCTGTAGAAAATTTTATAAGTTTATTGGAATTTATTTATTTGAGCCAAACAAAGCATGTGCTTGAAAGCAAGATCTCAACAGACAGAAAAATGCTTCCCGGAATGACAGTTTGCAGTTTCTTTTATGCATTTGGAGTTAAGGAGGGGGATTGAATTACAGGACAGTTGGCAAGACTATGTGATCTCTTGAGGGTGGTTACACTTCCTAGGGGTCTGAAAAAGAGTATTTCAAAGATGTGTTAACCTAAGTGCCCCAAAACAATGGACAGGGCTTGCTTAAGGAAAAGATAACCTTTCACTAGGGAAGTTATAAGCCTAAGGTGTGATTACCCACCATGACCTGCCCAGTTAGGAATTTATTATCACATCACCCACCATGTGAAGCTATTTTTAGTTAGATTTATTACAGCTCCCCTTTTTCTTCCACAAAACAAATAATATAAGGGGTTCCCCTAGGTAAGAGTGGCTAATCTGGTGATAGGGAGAGGCTGACAGTGCCATCTCTGGCTTCACATCTGTGTTTCCCACGAGGCAGACCATCCCACATCAAAAGGCTGGGGATCTCCACCTTTCATTTTGTCCATAAATTAATATGGTTCCCTAAGTTCTTCTCTCGTTGATTTTAATACATCCTATTTGCCCTTGCACTTCAAACTCAGTTATTATACCAGCTTCTGGGCATAACATAGCCCTTAAATGTGATTGGTACAGCCCAGAGAGTGTTTTTAAAATTGAACTTGAATGCCTTTAGACAGACCTCATTTCAGGCCTCAGGCTTCCCCCAAATCTTGTTGCATCTTCCACTTCACTTGCTTAAGTCACCTACTTTGCTTTTGTGTGTTTTTTAAATATATTTTTTATTGACTTCAGAGAGGAAGGGAGAGGGAGACAGAGATAGAAACATTAATAATGAGAATCATTGATTGGCTGCCTCCTGCACACTCCCTACTGGGGATCAAGACCACAACCCGGGCACATGCCCTTGACTGGAATCGAACCTGGGACCCTTCAGTCCACTGACGCTCTGTCCACTGGGCCAAACCAGCTAAGGTTCACCTACTTTGCTTTTGAATACATTTGAGTATGTGACACCTGCATTATACCCTGTGCTTCCTAACCTTTATGTGTCCTCATAAGTGTTGTTTTATGGGTTCGTGTTCTTGCTCCACCACCACAGAGTGAAATTGTCGAAGGCAGGAGCTCTGGGTAAATGTGCCTCCCTGCAGCTCTGCTTCACCACAGCTGTACCAGGAGCCATATGGGCTACATCAGCTGCCCTTTATTGAGTTCCTAATATATGCCAGGCCTGTCCTAAACACTTGTCATGTGATAAGTTATTTCATCCTAAAATACAGTGAGGTGGGGAGAGGTGAGGGAACTGAGGTACAGAGTAGTCATTGTGGCCAAATTCATCATGTGAAAAACCTAGGACTCCAATCCTTTCTGACTTCAGAGTCTGTGTGCTCAATCATCACACACCAAGCCCGTCACTGCCATGGGCCATGGACATCTATAGAATTAAACTGGAAAAGTCATGAGAAGAGTTGAGGCCTCTGGATTCCAATCTCTACTTACTCAGTTCCCTAACTTATTTCCTGTCTGTATGAGGGGGAAAATAAGAAACAATGTATGGTGTGCCTCAAGTGTTCTGTCTCTAAAATGGGAGAACAGACCACATGCCTCCATCCAGAGGAGCCTCTTGTTTATTATGCATCTCTTCACCAAGAACCAGTCAGGTTGCAACTCTTTTAAAGACAGATTAGGAAAAATACACAAAGCAAAATTGAAGAACACATATTTCAAAGCAAAGCAATAACTTACTTTGTAAAGGCTTGGGACATGTTCCTGTTTTGTTTTTTTTCAATGATGACTTTGAGTATTGAAAGAATGCAACACACCAGGTACAAGCTATTTTCTTAGAGAGTACAGAAGTTTGCAATATAAGAATATTTGGACTTGCTTTTGAATGCCTGGTATTTAAAGTCCCCAACATAATGACTTATTAATAAAGTTCTCTACTGCTCATAAGTGAATGTTATTAACAAATCCTATTTAAGCAGTCAATATAATCTGAGTAACTGGAATAAAAGGGGCATCTAGATCCCCAGTCATTTGCTGAACTTGCACTACGCTAAGGGATGGCTATGCTGCAAACCAAAAGAAAAGCATTTGTTGAATTTGTATGTGAGTCTGACCCATGCCCAACACCTTTCCCAGGGGGCTGGATGGCATCTGGATTCATCCATACTCAGCAGCAGTCTCACCAGGGACCCTGTCTGATCTAGCCAATTCCTACTGGTAGGATAGCTCCTATTCCTCTGCTTTCTACTTCTGAAGTCACAAAACTATACAGTCTCCTCTGGGCCCCTAGAAGTCATGATGGGCGGGAGTGGTGGTGGAATTGAAAGCAGCCTCTGTTTGTGCCACAGGGACAGAGAAGAAGGGCAGCCACCTGAGGTCACTGCATGCGATTTACCACCCAGGGCTACCACCTGAGGTCACCACCTGGGGCCACCACCTAGAGCCATCACCCAGGGCCATCACCCAGGGCCACCACTTGGGTCCTTCCTGCAGCCAGAGCAGGTCAGATGCCTATTGCTGCCTCCAGAGCTTGGCGACATCTTTTCTTTTTCCTCTCCTATAGTCTCCTGAGGTATTCAAGCAGACAACTGCTTCACTCCCCCAAACCCTAAATTTGGACAATTACAAGTAAAAAAGTTCCTTAGCATCATTTTTTTTTAATCCCAAATTTCAATACTATGGTCTACTTTTCCAGTTAAACTTACCATAATCTCTTGTTTTTCCTTCCACATTGCAAACCGCCCTGAATGCATACATTTTTCACACTTCCACATGCATCTTTGCTTCTGCTTCTCCTCAGACCCCAAATGTCCTCTTCCTTGTGTTCAGGGTTGGGTGGGATAAGTGGGGAGAGGGCTGTATGTACCACCCTTTGCCTGACCCCTTTTCCTTTTATTTTCTTAAAAATTCTACTTTTGGGGCTCAATGTCTGATAACTTGACCTATAAGAATGTTTGTTCTTAAACACTGATACTATTTGAGCAAACGAGTCATTTATTTGACAGGCAATGAGCCCAGATTGCTCACATTTCATCCTTAGGGCTGAGGAAACAGATAAAGAAAACATGACTCCTGCCCTCCTGGGACTTCCAATCTGGTGGGAAACCTACTGACTCAGACTTGAATATATTACACATGGAGTCCTAAACTAGTTGTGTGAACAAAGATGTGGAAATGCTTCCCAGTGGTGGGAGATGGTCAGAAGTCAGCATGAAACTCATCATCACAGATGAAATGGGTACCCATTGTACTGCAGCTTCGTGACAGATTCAGCCATATTTCATTTTTACATAAGTACACTTCAGCATATAACTCATAACATTTTATTTGGATTTTTTTTAAAACCTTGCAATAAATGCCCTTTCTTTTTTTCCCTCTTGCTTCTGATTTAAAAGCTCTTGGTTTTACACATATCACCTGTCAGTTGTGTGCCTCCCTTGGGTTCCAACTGGGGATCTAAACAGCCACCAGGCCTGGCTGGCGTGGCTCAGTGGCTAAGCATCTACCTATGAACCAGGAGGTAACAGTTCGACTCCAAGTCAGGGCACATGCCCAGGTTGCAGGCTCAATCCCCAGTGTGGGGCATGCAGGAGGCAGCCGATCAATGATTCCTTCTCATCATTGATGTTTCTATCTCTTTCTCCCTCTCTCTTCCTCTCTGAAATCAATAAAAATATACTTAAAATAATAATGATAATTAATAAATAGCCACCAGGAAATAACACTAACATTCCTAAACATTGCCATCCTGTGGCCACATGAATATATAACAGGAAATGGCCAGACTATCCATGTAGAGGGGTAAGTCAAGCACGTTTGCAATCACTCACCATCCTCTTCCCACTCCACATCCCACCCACAGATGATTGCTTGCAACTGTAAAGACAAATTCCTGACTTGGAATAGTTGCTCCTCAAAAAGCCAAAGTGCCCTGAGAGAGAGGACTGGATAAGAAGATGTGGTACATATACACAATGGAGTACTACACGGCCATAAGAAAGGATGAAATAGCGTCACTGACAACAACATGGATGGACCTTGAGAACATTATGCGAAGTGAAATAAGTCAGACAGAAAAAGCTAAGAACTGTACAATTTCACTCATGTGGAATATAAAACTTAAACTTATGAACACAAACAGCAGTGTAGTGGTTGCCAGAGGGAGAGGGGGTGGAGGGAGAAAAGGGTCCGAATATGAGGTGACAGGAGAAGACTTCATTCTGGGTGGTGTGCACATGGCCCTATATACAGATTTTATAAATTAGTAATCTACACATGAAACCTATATGTTCCTGATGACTAATGTCACCCCAATAAAATTTAATTAAAAAACAACAACAAACAAGCTGATCTGCAGTCAAGAATGTCAGGAGGAAGACCTACCTCGCAATGCAAAGGCTCTGCTTCTTGGGGTGTGATGTTTCTCAGGAGGATAGGTTTGGGGCCACCCTTTAAGAAAACCCTGGTCTTAAAGAAGGTAGTAGGAGCATGCTTACAGAGGCTGCCTTTTTTTCCAGGATGGAGTAGTTGCCTTTTGTTTGAATAAGACTACTTGGAACAACACCACAGATTTTCAAACGTCCCCATGAAGCCCCTACACTTGGTAGCCCTGCTGTGAGGCACTGACAGCGCTGACCACACCTTCGGGAATTGCGAAGAATACTGTCTGGCCAATGGTGCCAGCAGGGGAGGGAGGGCATAGGCCTGAGCCTAGTTCTTCATGAATGTGCTGAGTCGTCACTGGGGATACCTGGAATCGTGCCCAGGCAGCCACGCATGAAGAGAAGAATGGACCCCAAGCTTTGTCAGGGTACTTGACCTGCTCCTGGACACTTGACAGGTAAGGATACTCACCTGAGTCATTATGTTCCTGTCGGCACTGTCCTGGTCTGGTTTAGGTAGACTGGTCAATCCAGACTATCTTACGTCTGTGACAGGCTCAGGTTTCCTTGCCTTTAAGAATCATTTCACACACTCACAGAAATGGAAAAATCCGTCAGAACCTGTCTTCTTGGTCATCTCTGTGGTTCGTTGCACAAGGTCATGGGTACACGATGCTGTTGGGCTGCAGATTGATGGCATTAACCACGGATGGACAAGGAGAAACAGTCGATCTCTATGCCAACTTCTTCACTTGTGATGACAGAAATAGCTTCCATTTTCATTGTGCTTTTTAACCTACATGCTCCTGAGAGAAAGATATTAATTTTTTGAATGGGAAATTGATACTCAAATAATTTACATTAACTAGAATGAGGGAATGGAGAGACATTTTGTAATTTTAACGCATATGTCTTTTTCTAGCCTTGAGTAAAAATAGCTAGTAAAGTACAATGAAAACTGATCACCTTGTATCTAACAGAGATTCGGAGTAAGAGTTATGCCATGATTAGAATTCCAACATCCATTTGATTAAATAACACATTTGACGGGTACCTACAGAGTACACTGTGCAGACTCTAAAATTGTGGGAGTTTGTGATCTAAACAGATATCTTCAATGCAGGTCAGCCATGTGATCAAGCATTGCATGCATTGTGATAGTTCATTGCTACAGTACCACAGCAGGAGAGGAAATTACTCCAGGCCTGGTAACCGGGGGCAAGTGAGAAGAGGGAAATTTTGCAATGTTCCTCAAAGCACCCAAAATATTTTGATAAGCAGAGCCAAGAATGGAGAGGCATCCCATACAGAAGGAATGACTTGAGTATACACTTCCCAAAACAAGGAAAGTATATTTGAAGAAAAACATGTGGTTTGGTTTTAATAAATGTATCTGAGAGGTAAAGTTGGCTGAATAGTTTGGGGCAATCTGAAAACCAGGGTATCAATCATGGTTCAATCAGAACCTAGAGCACTATGCTGGTACCAATAGAAAGAATGTAATAAGAGGAGTTAGTTACAAAGGTGTTGGGATTTAGTAACTAGTATAAAGGTAACTGGAGGATGGTGAAGCCCTCTTGGCATTAGGACCAGGAAGCTGCTACCACCCAGAGGGCAGGAGCCTAAGAACCGGGGGCTGCCCTCAAGGGTGCTGGATCCCCAGGAGAGGTCGCCCAGTAAGAACTGGATGTGTGGCGAAGGGGTCTGTCTGGTGAGAGCCAGACCACAGGGAGAGCAGTCATAGAGACATTGTCCGAGTTGGATGGCGTGGAGGAGGTACTCTGCCTGCTTCCTCCTGGCCTCCAGTCTCATCAGTGCACTGGCCAAACCCAGCCGGGAACCAGTTGACAAAGGAGAGGAGCCTTGGAAACACAATTTGCAGGGGAAGGGCAGGAATGGATCTGGAAGCAATCAAGCAAGTAATGACACAGCTAGGTTACAGGATTGGGCTCTATCCAATAAGCAATGAGGGTCCACAGCTGGTGTTTTCGAAGGAGAAGGTGGCAATCATAGAATTGGAGGATAAGGGTAAGATCTGCTTATTGGCTATTTCAGTTATAGCAAGTGTGATATCCTGAAGAATGATCCCCAAAAGATACCTAAGGCCTGATCCTCGCAACCTGAAGGTGTTACTTTACATGGCCAAGGGAGTTTGCAGAGGTGATTACATTGAAGATCTTGAGATGCGGAACTTACCCAGGTGGGCCCAATATAATCACAGGGTTGTGATAAGAGGGACAAAAGAGGAATCAGAGCCAGAGGGAAAGCATTCTGATAACAGAGCAGAGGTTGAATACATGCACTTTGAGGACAGAGGAAAGGGCCACAGGCCGACAACTTCAGGCAGCCTCTAGAAGCTGCAAAAGGCAAGAAAACAGATTCTCCTTTAGAGCTTCGGGAAGGAGACAGCCTTGCCAATAACTTGACTTTAGTCCATTGGAACTTCTGGCCTCAAGGCATGAAGCTAGTAGTAATTTGTCACAGCAGCCACAGTACCTTTAAGATAAAAGGGTCCAAATGAATAGATTATGGAGGCTCCATGTTCCTAGATAGAGTTTCCAAGACCCACAGACCAGAAATACTCTTTTGTTCCAATGTAAATGCTCTGAAAATGTAGGTTAGCCACCAGCTCCCAGATACAGTGATGCAAGACCCTGCAGGCAAGTGTGTCTGTTTTACTTCACTCTGGCTGCAAGGTCTGCAGTGTTCATGTCACACATGCAGCACTAGGGTAACCTGTTCCTAAAATGGCTCCTGAGGCCCTGGCCAGTGTTGCTGAGTTATTAGAGCATCAGCCTGCACACCACAGGCTTGCAGGTTTGATTCCCGGTCAAGGGCCCATACCTGGGTTACAGGTTCCATCCCCACCCCTGTCAGAGTGTGTATAGGAGGCAACCAATTGATGTGTCTCTCTCATATCTCTCTTTCTCTCTCTCTCTCTCTCTCTCTCTCTCTCTCTCTCTCTCTCTCTCTCTCTCTCTATCTATCTTTCTTCTTCTTGTTGCTCTTCTTTTTTTTTTTTAAATAAATCTTTATTGTTCAGATTATTACAGGTGTTCCTCTTTTTTTTTTTCCCCCATAGCTCCCCTCCACCTGATTCCCCACCCCACCCCATGCCCTTACCCCCCGCCACTGTCTTCATCCATAGGAGTAAGATTTTTGTCCAATCTCTTCCTGCACCCCTCACACCCCCTTCCCCTGAGAATCATCAGTCCACTCCCTTTCTATGTCCCTGATTCTATTATATTCACCAGTCCATTCTGTTCTTCAGATTTTTTATTCACTTGATTTTTAGATTCACTTGTTGGTAGGTATGTATTTGATGTCATTTTGTTGTTCATAATTTTTATCTTTACCTTTTTCTTCTTCTTCCTCTTCTTAAAGAATACCCTTCAGCATTTCATGTAATCCTGGTTTGGTGGTGATGAACTCCTTTAGCTTTTTCTTGTCTGTGAAGCTCTTTATCTGACCTTCAACTCTGAATGATAGCTTTGCTGGGTGGAGTAATCTTGGTTGTAGGTTCTTGCTGTTCATCACTTTGAATATTTCTTGCCACTCCCTTCTGGCCTGCATAGTTTCTGTTAAGAAATCAGCTGACAGTCGTATGGGTGCTCCCTTGTAGGTAACTAACCGTTTTTCTCTTGCTGCTTTCAAGATTCTCTCTTTGTCTTTTGCCTTTGGCATTTTAATTATGATGTGTCTTGGTGTGGTCCTCTTTGGATTCCTCTTGTATGGGGTTCTGTGTGCTTCCTGAACTTGTAAGTCTATTTCTTTCACCAGGTAGGGAAAGTTTTCTGTCATTATTTCTTCTAATAGGTTTTCAATATTTTGCTCTCTCCCTTCTTCTGGCACCCCAAAAATTCGGATGTTGGTTCGCTTAAAGTTGTCCCAGAGGCTCCTTATACTATCTTCATATTTTTGGATTCTTTTTTCTTTTTGTTTTTCTGGTTGGATGTTTTTTGTTTCCACATATTTCAGATCTTTGGTTTGATTCTTGGGGTACGTTGATCTACAGTTGAGTTTCTGTATATTCTTTATTTCAGACAGTGTATGCTTCATTTCTGACTGATCCTTTTCCATTTTTTTGGCATTCTCACTAATATCCTTAAAGGTCTCATCAAGTTTCTCAGCGGTTTTAAGAAGATTCTTGAGTAACCTTATAAATGTGGTTCTGAACTCTATGTCATCCAGTAGTTTGCTTTCCTCCGTTTCTTTCATTTGTGACATGTTTCTTTGTCTCCACATTTTGGCTGCTTCCCTGTGTTGATGGAGTGGCTTTGTGTGGTAGGTGATCTATAGGGGGCAGTAGCTCAGCCTCCTCAATCACAGAGGTGCATGCTCTTGGTACACCCCTTTGTGGGCTGAGTGCGAAGTCTTGGTGTAGTTAAGCCTTAATTGCTGTTGGTACACTGGGAGGAATTGACCTCCAGGCCAATTAGCTGTGAGCACTCGCTGTGTCTATAATGGAAGAACTGCTGCGCTGAAGACACACTTATGGGGCAGGACTTGTTTCAGTGAGGCTTTGGTGCTCACTGAGTCTGCCTCTTGAATGTGTCACTTATGGATGTGAGGAGTTGAAATTTGGTGTCTCACACTGACCACTAGGTACACTGGCTTCTGGATCTCCAACAGGGTGCAGGTCAGCTACTGTCTGAGGCCACCCAGCAGGGGCTACAGTGAGAGCTACAGTTTTCTCCTCTTTGCTTGGGGTTTGGAGGTTTTAGAGCTGTCTGACCCGGGCTGCAAGTTTGCTAGGTTAAGGTGCTGCGATAGGGCCGGCCTTTCTTATGCTAACTCTGCTGCTTGGAGCTTGGGTGGGTTTATAGGTTGTGCAGGGCGGGGTCTCAGGGTGTCACTAGGCTAGGGCGTGGCAAACAGCAATGGCTGCTAGTTAGCCGGCTCTGTGTTCCCGATGGCATCCGCAAGTCCCGTGCCCCAGTGCAGTAAACAATTATTCCTGCGCACAACTCTGCAAGCAAGACACTCTCACTGGCAGACAGTCCAGCTTCTCCCCGTAGGAGTTTGGGTCCCCCGTGTCTCCTCAGAGACTTGATTTCAGAGTAATCAGGGGCTTGTCTCACTTCGGGTTGAAAAAAGCAATGCCTGCCGCCAGCCCGGATCCCGCGCCTCCGTACCTCAGCTTTTCAGCGCTCGTGCACGTCTCAATGCTCTTTTCTCTTTCCTTCTAGTTTTAGAACTTCCACTCAATCAGCTTTCCCGTGGTTCTGGGTGATAGATGTTTTGTCTTATTAGTTGTAGTTTCGAAATTGTTGTGCGAGGCAGCAGTTTAGGTGTTTACCTATGCCGCCATCTTGGATTCTCCTTGTTCCTCTTCTTATTGTTGTCCTTCTCCTTCTCCTTCTCCTCCTTCTCCTTCTCCTTCTTCTCCTTCTCCTTTTTCTCTTCCTCCTCCTCTTCTTCAAAAATATCCTCAGGTGAGGATTAACAATAACAAAAAGGCTCTTGGCAATCATGCCCCCATGTGATCCTCACCCCTGGAGTGTGTTGGCTGGGCCTAGTGACTCACTTCTAATGGACAGAATGTGACAAAAGTGATGGGCTGTCACTTCTGAGATCAGGTTGTAAAAGACTGTGACTTCGCTCTTGCTTATACATTCTTTCCCTTCCCTCCCCCACTTCTCTCTCAGAAGCCGGTTACCAGATGCATCCAGGAGACCTCCCTGCCTGTGAGGACTCATTCTTCTCCTGAGGCCACATGCCTTGAGTAGTAGACCAAGAAGGGTCAGCATTTATTTGTCTTGGGTGGCTTTATTTGTGCGGGCTGCTTTCCTGAGGTAACACAAAGCATATCTTAAGGAGTACAGTGGGGAAGGCAGGATGGGAGGCAAGCCCTGGGTCTCCCTGTCTGAGCTGGCTCCTGGGGAGAATGCCTTCATTTGTGCGAAGGCCTCCACCACCCCAGCCAGGGACTATTTATTTACATTCAAGAAACAAATATTGAAAAATGAAAACCAAAACCAGCAGGAATTTAGACAGCAAAATTCTGGGTGGCAGGGAAGATTCTGTGATGATTTCACAAACAGATTTTCAGAGAGGATTCCATCCTGATACTAAATATTTTTGAGAATGAAACACTCCCTTTCTCCTGTGGCGTTCACCTCGGCCCTCAGGTCTCAGGCCCTGTTCCTTCCTGCTGCTGCTCTGCTTCCAGCTCCTGGGTGCTTTCTGAATCTATGCTTTGTGCCCAGTGCTTGACATGCTTCCCTCATCTAATTACAATCTCAGAAGGCAGGCACCACTACTATTCCTATTTTACAACTGAGGAAACTAATCCTTAGAGAGGTCTAGTCATTTGCTTAAGGTCACAGAGCAATAAGTACAGACCCTGGAGTCCAGCTCATGTCTGTTTGACTTTATAGCCATGCCACTGACCACTGCACTCACTGCCTCCCTAGGTGACCACTGCTTCCTAGCACCTGCCTTTTAAAAACACTTTGCTTTTTAACTTCTAAATTTATTTCATTTGTAAACAGCATTATGTATAAACCAATACCTTCCAACTTTTTATTTATTTATTTCTGTTAATCCTCATCTGAGGATATTTTCCCATTGATTTTTAGAAAAAGTGGATGGGAGGGGGAGAGGCAGAGAAACATTGATTGGTTGCCTTCTGAACTCACCCTATCAGGGCTGGGTATGGGGCCTGCAACCGAGACATGTTCCCTTGACCAGAATAGAACCTTGGACCCTTCAGTCAGCAGGCCTACTGAGCCAAACCCTACAACTTTAAGAGAGTGCTGTAGTTTTCAGGGTTTTTCAGCCTCAGCACTATGACATTTGGGGCCAGGCAATCCTTCTGTGGAGCTGTCTGGTGTATAGCAGGATGCTTAGCAACATTCCTGGCCTCTGCCTACTACATGCCTCTCCACAAGCTGTGACAATCAAAAATGTCTCCAGATGTTGCCAGATGTCCTGGTGAGGGTGGAGGGGTGGCAAAATCACTGCCAGTTGAGAACCACTGGGCTAGTGTTACATGCAGTAGCTATTTCCAAAGGGGCAGTGGAGTTCAAGCACTGCCTTCTCACAGTTCCCATGAGCTCATTCCAGAAATTTTCAACCTTCCCTTATGTATGTCATCCTGACAGTAAGGTCATTTTCAACTAACTTTCCAGAAAAGGAGCCCAAGGATGATTTGAGGAGAAAAAAGTCTATATTATACTAGGATGGCAGGGACACAGGTCTGCGACCCGCACTGGAGCTGCCAATGGAGAAACTCACAGAGGACTCCACAGTGAGGAGCAGGAACCCCCAGCCATCTTCTCTTTCTGGCATCAACATCCACCAGATCTTTAGAGACCAATCACACAGCTTCACTATTTGATGGCTGGGGAGTCTCTAGATTCTAGGCTCTAAATCATATCTTGTTTGTGGTTGTTATTGTCACAAGTCCCATGACTCTTAGAATATGGAGATTTCTGAAATGACTGAAAGATATAAAGCTGGAAAAGTGCTCAGGCTAATCTGCTACTATTCACCCTAATCTAGAGATCTGTCATTGCCTTAAATAATGGAATTGAATACAACTTTTGAAAGTTGTGTTAGGTATTTTATATCCTTGGGAGAACTTTTGGAAAATACCAGATAAAGGCTTTATCTGCATTTGGGTTCCTTCAAAAAATAGACCCTGAAAAATGACTTGGATGCTAGTAGATTGTTTGGGTAGTGATCGCAAGGAGCAGTAGAAGAGATAAGACCAGGAAGGGAAGAAAGCCAGCAAATGGTGCTTTCCTGAACGGGTTGCCTCTGTGGACACCTGTGGCTAAGTTCCCCTCGGTCCTCTGAGAATGTGTAGAACACACCTTAGAATTGTGTGCTGAGGATTAGGGAGCTCAACTATCTATCTACTGACTCCCATACCTCCTTGGTTGACATCTCCTGGGCACATGAACTCCAGGGCACTTCTGGGCAGCCACTTAACGGCCAATAATACATTTTCCCAAGCTTAGTGGCTTAAAATAATACATATTTGTTATTCCCCAGTTTCTGTGGGCTGGGAGTCCAGGGGCAGCTTAGCTGGGGGATGCTGCCAGGGTCTTTCATGAGGTGCCACCAAGGCTTCAGCTGGGCCACAGCACATCAAGGTCGGCTTGGGGGCGTCGGCTCCCAGGCTCATTCAGGTGGCTGTTGGCAGGACCCAGTTTCTCTCAGACTGAAGGCTGAGGGCCCCAGTTCCTTGCTGGCTGTGGGTCCAAGGCCTCCGTCAGTTGCTTGCCACATGGGCTTCTCTTCGCAGTGCACAACATGGCAGCAGTCTTTCCTCAAAGAGAGAGGGCCAGAATGACAGCAGCCTTTGACCTAATCTCAGAAGTGGCATCCTCACTTTTGTTGGAGTCTAGGAATTAGAAACACATTGCCAAGTCCATGCCACACTCAAGGGGAGGGGCCAACACTGGGTGTGAATACCCAAGGAGCCATTTTAGAGGGCACCCATCTTAAGACTGTATGAAAATTGCCCACCAAACCTGTAGGTGACCTCTGGGTCGAGACAAAGGAATGTACCAGGGCCCCAGGCATATAAATTCATGCTGTTACACTAGCCCTGGTCACTGTCAAACATTCTGGTTGTCTTCATACAGAGCGGCCCTGAAACACAACATGTCTAAAAGGTCAGTAAATGGAGACATTTCATGAACCTGGTGCAGACTGAACTTGAGACAAATCTGAACCTGGCTTGACCCTAGTGGCAGACACTGTGCTAAGTTCCAGAGACTTAGAGTTAAATCCAGAGCAGTCCCGGCAGGGGCAGGGAGCAGGGGTGTAAGGCAAGGACACTGAGTCCTGTCCTGTGCTAGAGGCAGGAACATCAATTCCAGCTGGGTGGGAGGAGGTGCAGGGGAAACTTGAGAGAGGTGGACTGAGGTGAGGGATGTGGGCATGTGCAAATCTTCCTACTGTTTATAACACTGCTACCTCTCCTCCCCGGTAGGATCACCAGCATTCCTACCATATGCCTCCATGGGCTTCATTTTCCATGAATATTTATTCTCCAGCACTTTCCAGGCGGGCTGTGCATTAGGAAGGATACTCTGCTCTGCCCAGGCCCCGAAGACTATAAAGGGGAAAGAAATAAGAAGGAACAGAATGGCAGAACCAGACTAACACCCCCAAATACAGCAGATGACAAGCAATTAGTGTCCCATGACTGCTCCCCAGCGCAGCCCTCTGCACCCTGACCAGGCCATCTACATCTCTCCACTACAGATTGGGAGCTCCCAGGTGCTACTCTAATCTTCACCTGCTCCCAATAATACTGAACCCACAAATGCCTCCAGAGCAAACAGCTCCCTGCCCTGCGAGCACTTTTTTCCTTTTCATTTAAGAAAGACCTTATCTTGAGGTTAAATCCATTCCCTTGGACATTGGAATGAAGTCCAACACCTGATGAACAGCCCTGTTGCCTAGTTCCTGCCTCTTATCCATTCAAACTAAATGAGGGGAGGCCCCAAAGGTAAAAGGGGAGGGAAGCTGAGTCATGGAAATTAAAGACAGGACTCTACAGATGCTCCTTGTGCAAAGTCACATCTGATTTCTCAACATCTCTCCCTCTCTTCATTAACTTTCATCCTCTGTGATCTATTTTTCAGGACTTTTCACTTTCTTTTATCTTTTCCTTCTCCTTATACTTGTTTTTATTTATTGTTTATTGTCTAAAGTTTTACATATGTCTCCTCTTTCCCCCAATTGACCTTCTCCCCCATCCCTTCCCAGCCCAGGGAGCCCCCACCCTCCCAGTGTCTGTGTCCATTTGTTGTGCTAATATGCATGCATATAAGTCCTTTAGTTGCTCTCTAACCCTCCACCCCTGCCATTTGTCTCTAGATCGATCTATTCTTGTTCATCAAATTATGTTGATCATTATATCCCACATATGAGTGAGATCATGTGATATTTATCTTTCTCTGACTGGCTTATTTCACTTAACATAATGCTCTCCAGTTCCATCTAAGCTGTTGCAAATGTTACAAGTTCCTTCTTTTTAATAGTGGCACAGTATTCCATTGTGTAGATGTACCACAGTTTTTTAATCCATTCATCTGCTGATGGGCACTTAGGCTGTTTCCAAATCTTAGCTACTGTAAATTGTGCTGCTATGAACATAGGGGTGCATATATCCTTTCTGACTAGTATTTCTGTTTTCTTGGGATCACTGGATCAAATGGGAGTTCCATTTTTAACTTTTTCAGGAAACTCCATACTGTTCTCCACAGTGGCTGCACCAGTCTGCATTCCCACCAGCAGCACAGGAGGGTTCCTTTTTCTCCACATCCTCGACAGCAGGATGTGGTTTGTTGATTTGTTGATGATCGCCATTCTGACAGGTGTGAGATGGAATATCATTGTTGTTTTGATTTGCATCTCTCCGATGATTCGTGACTTTGAGCATGTTTTCGTATGTTTCTGGGCCTTTTGTATGTCCTCTTTCGGAAAGTGTCTATTTAGGTCTTTTCCCCATTTTTTTTATTGTGTCATTTATCTTTCTTTTGTTAAGTTGTATGAGTTCTCTGTAAATTTTGGAGATTAAACCGTATCAGAAATATCATTGGCAAATATGTTCTTCCATGCAGTGGGCTTTCTTGTTGTTTTATTGATGGTTTCTTTTGCTGTGCAGAAGCTTTTTATTTTGATGTAGTCCCATTTGTTTATTTTCTCCTTAGTCTCCATTGCCCTAGGAGCTATGTCAGTAAAGAGATTGCTACGACATATGTCTGCTATTTTGCTACCTATGGAGTCTTGTAGGATTTTTATGGTTTCCCATATTACATTCAAGTCCTTTAGCCATTTTGAGTTTGTTTTTGTGTATGGTGTAAGTTGGTGTTCTAATTTCATTTTTTTGCATGTATCTGTCCAAATTTCCCAGTACCATTTATTAAAGAGACTATTTTGACTCCATTGTATGCTCTTGCCCCTTTGTCAAATATTAATTGAGCATAATGGCTTGGGTCAATTTCTGGGTTCTCTGTTCTGTTCCATTGGTCTCTATGTCTTTTCTTGTGCCAATACCAGGCAGTTTTGAGAACCATGGCTTGGTAACACAGTCTGATATCTGGTAATGTGATCCCTCCCACTTTGTTCTTCTTTCTCAGGATTGCTGTGGCTATTTAGGGTCGTTTTTTATTCCAGATGAATTTTTGGAGAGTTTGTTCTAGATCTTTGAAATATGCCATTGGTATTTTAATGGGGATTGCAGTGAATCTGTAGATTGCTTTGGGTAGTATGGACATTTTAATGATGTTGATTCTACCAATCCATGAATATGGTATGTTCTTTCATTTGTTTATGTCTTCCTCTATCTCTTTTTTCAATGTCCTGAAGTTTTCCGAGTACAGGTCTTTTGCCTCCTTAGTTAACTTTATTCCTAGGTAACTTAATGTTTTTGGTGCGATGGTAAATGGGATTTTTGTTGTTGTTGTTTGTTTCTCTTTCTGTGGGTTCATTATTGGTGTATAAAAAGCCAAAGATTTCTGGGTGTTAATTTTGTATCCTGCTACTTGTTTTTATTTTTTAAAACTAGTTTCTCATCAACCACTCTTTTCTGGGTGTGATTTCAATAATTAATTAATAATGAATAATTATTCATGTGAATAATCATTGAACATATTAAATTATTTAAATAATCATTTAAATAGTTTCACTGCTGTTTGGTGAGGACATGAGAGTCTATTTGGGAAAGAGTGGAGGGCATCCAGCCCCCCCAGATGATATGAGGTGCCCCAGGGTGAGTGCCGCCCACTGCAGCCCTTCTAGTGCATCTTCTACATGGCCCCTCCCATAATCCTGCAAGGGAAGAAAAAGGGCCTTGTTTTATAGGTGAAAAAATGAGATTTAGTTAAGCCTCTCTTAAGCTATGGAGCTGAAAAACTGAACCCATATCTGTGTGGCTCTGAAGTCCATGCTTTTTCAACTATGCCAATTGCCCTAAGTACCCAAAACAAACAGAAAAATGCTGCTGTAGTTTAGCATCTACATTAAGTTTAAAATCCATTCATCTTACCACTTTTTCATTGTCTCCCATGTCCTCGTATCCCTCCTTACCTTTATTCAACCCCATGGCCAATCATTAAAATCTACTGACCACTCCCTCACATACCCTGTAAACCACCCTTCTCTCTTCACTAGTCACTCTCACTTGGCAAGTCTCTATGGTAAAATCCACCTTTGCACCTACCTGAAACCTGCAACCAGGCACTAAGGCTGGTGAGAAGCACACACTGGGCTGACACAATGTTCCAGTGGGCCTTCAACATGACCCGGCTGCCCTCCCATGCGCCCCCTCCTCCCCTTCCAACTCATACCCTGCCTGTTTCACTGAGAAACCGGAAGCCTTCCAAAGAGCACCTCCTCGCCTCCCCTCCATGCCCACCACTCCTACTACTGCAAAGGGACTGTCCTGCTCCCATCTAAGGGTTGTCCTGCTCAAACAAAATGCCATGGACAGGTGGCTTATGCACAGCAGGCATGCAGTGCTCACAGGTCTGCAGGCTGCATGTCTGAGATCAGGTGCAGCATGGGTGGATTCTGGGGAAAGCCCTCAGTGAGCTGCCTGCTTCTCCTTGTATCCTGATATGGTAGGAAGGGCCACAAGCTCTGTGGGGTCTCTTTTAAAAGAGCACTAATTCCCTTCATGAGGGCTCCACACTCATGACCCAAGCTCCTCCCCAAAGACCCTCTTCCTAACATCATCACCTTCCAGCATATGAATGGGGATGGAGGGAGGGACACATACCACAGTAATGCCCTTCCCACCTACACCCAGTTCCAGCCATTCTCCCTCTCCACTCTGTCAGTTCCTCCCCATAGTGGGTCATTCCCATCAGCATTCACCAGTTATCTTCTCCCTCTTAAACACCCTCCCATCTCCATTTCCTATACAGCGATCACCCGTTCATGTCCTTACATCATCAAACTTCCTTATGTCTGTATTCCCCACCCTAATCCCACTCCCCTCACACCCTCATAGACCCACTATAATAAGACATTTGCCCCCACCTGTCACTAAAACCTATCTTGGCACCAGTGACCTCACATTGCCAGGCCAGTGGCTGGCACTCAGACCTGCTTCCCTGTGCCTGTGACACAGCTGAGCCTTCCCACCACTTGGAAACTCTTTTTCTCTTGTCTTCTGGGCCTTCCTGCTCTCCATTTTTCCTGGAGCTCACTGCTGCTCTATTTCAGCCTCCTCTTCTGGTTCCTCCATCACTCCCCGACCTCCCAATGTTGGAGTACCCCAGGGATACCCTTTGTCTTCTCAACCAGCTCTCACTCCCTTGGTGAGCTCAGTCAGTCTAGTAAATTTAAGTATATATAAATGCTGCTGAGTCCTGAATTTACACCTCCAGCCCAGACGTTTCTCCCCTGAATTTCATCTGGAGTCAGACTTACCTGCTTACTGGATGTCTTCACGTATGTGTCTAACAGACGTCGCAAAGGTCATATCCAAACCTGAACTACACCCTCCCTCCTTGCCAAACGCTGCACTGTCTTCTCCGTCTCCGATACTGGCCATTCCGGGTCCAGTTGTTCAGCCCCACTCCTCGCTCTCACATGTCTCACATTTTTTTTCTCAAACCCCACATCTAACCCATCAACAAATTCTTTCTTTTTTCCTAAAATATATCGAAATCTGATCACTCCCAAGCATCACCTCCCCACACCTCCACCCCTCGCTGCTACTTTCCAACTTTGAGCCGTTATTGTCTCTATCTCAGATTGTGGCAAAAATCTTCCCTTGGATGGCTCTGCTTCTGCCTGAGCTCCCTGCAGTCTATTCCCAATACAGGATCCTTTAAAAACTTAAGTCATATGACACTCCTCAGCTGAAAATCCTCCTACTGGCAGAGCCCTAAGCACAGAGCCAAGCAAGAAGCATTTGGGAGGAAAAGATCCATTGTAACCAGTCCTTCCCTCTGGGTACTCAGGGGCTGGTGCATTGTCTGGCACAGGATGTTTTAAACTGAGACAGAATTCCCTGATGGGGAGAACCCAGTCAGAGGGGTAGGATGGGAGGGAGGCACTTCCAGGTCTGAAGTGCAGGTGTTCCTAGATCTGGAGAAAGTCCAAGACAGAGTGAAAGTGCACATGTGGCTTTACTGAGAGAGGGATGCCATCACTGAGAGAGAGCTCTGGGGATTGGGATGAGTGGGCCCCATCTTCTCTCCACCTGCTTTGACTATGGACCCCTTAGTCTGGAATCCTGGCTGCTAAAATTCAAGCCCATGTTGGTTTGTTTTTTAAATCGGTGTCTTTACATTAACAAAGATTTTACTGGTGGCTGGTCGAGAGATCACCTTATTAAGTTGAAATGGAATAGTCTGGTTCCAGGGTCCTGACTATAACTTTAACAAAGCTGGCTGGACTCTGCAGTAACACAGTTTCTGAAGGAAGATGCTCATCAATATTCAGGACTCGTCAATGTAGGCAAAACGCTAATGCCTTTGGGATTTCCCCAGAAAACACATAATTTTAAATATTTAAATGCCAAAAACAGTCTCTAGATTTAAACAGCCAAGTTACACAAAATGGGAAAGAATTCAACTTAACACATCTGTGGTGAAGCCTAGCACTGCGCTGTGAAGAGTGTGTGAAGTGGAGACATTCTCTGCCCTCCACACTTCCCTCACAGTCCCTCCTCTCACCAGCATGCATTTCCCCATCCCCGGGGATAACCTCCTCATTACTGGTGAGCCACTTTGCTATAAATACCATTTAAACAGCCTCTATTAGGGGGAAAAAGAGTTAACATCCTTCAGCACTTCCCAATTCTGTACAAGGGCACTGTTTATCCATGATCAGATTTTAACCTCACACAACCCTGGAGAAATGCAGCCTACTCACCATTCTTCTAAAGGAGAGGTTCAGAGAAGTTGAGTCATTTGCTCAAGGTCACCCAGCCATTATGTGGTAGAGCAAGATTCCAACAGGGCTGTCTGATGTCAAAAGCTTGTTTTCTTTCCACTAAACCATCTCTTTTATATTCTAAACAGCAATGGGAGTTTTGGCAATTAACAGAAGCTATGAAAGATTTTTCTGAGATTTTTTTTTTTACCTGAGGTCCCTCATTTGAATTTATAAACATTCTAAAAAGCCACTGATGGAAAAATAGACTCCCAAATTTTTGTTCAGTGCGGTTTTCTCCTCTGAATGTCAAACCATAGATTTGATTTGACATCTCCACTTGGATATCCAATAGAAAACCCCAGTGTAACCTGTCCAAACCTATCTCCTGGTCACCCTCAAAGCCATTACTCCATGGGCTTCCAGACTCAGTGAATGGCAACTCCAGCTTCCAGCTCCTCCAGCCACACATTCAGCTGCCATCCCTGACTCTTCCCTTGCTCACTCCTTGCATCTCACCTATCAGCAAATCACGTCAGCTCTATTTCCAAAATGCATCCAGAATCCAACCACTTCTCACCACCCCACTGCCACCACCCTCCTCTCACCTGAATGATTATTTTAGAGTTCTAGCTGGCCAATCTTGCCTTTCCTCTCCCACAGTCTTCTCAACACAACAGCCAGAGGGATTTCTGTGGAAGTTTTCTTTCCCATCTTACTCCAAATAAGTGCCAAAGCCTCATCCTGCCATGCCCCCTGCCCCACACCCTGTGCTCTGACCCCTCCTACCCACCTCCTGCCTTTCTTTGATCATTCTCCCACAGCCAGAAGGAATACAAATAGCATTGAACATTGAACAGTTTTCACATTTCCCATCAATTTGAGTTTACTTCTCTGTGCGTGCTGAGTGACTATCAATACCACAGCATAAGTGAAACAGAACTGGACAAGTGAGAAGAGACAGGGCATGGAAGTCCTGCTGGGTGAGGAGTTAGTATAATGAATGGACCAAGGCGTGGAGTCAATTAGAGGCAGACCCTCTTAGACCTGGGCAAGAGGGATCCTGGGCCCTGCACCTCAGGAGGACCCTCTCCGACCCTCTTCTGGTCATGCCCTTCCCCATGAGGTGAGAAGTCTGCAGGACCAAAGGAATGAGCCCACCTGGAGCCAACTATTAGATTAGGTTCCAGGTTCCCAAGACCTTGGAATTCTCTGCCCAAATAGCCCTGAGCCTGCTTCCCAGGCCTGTGGGGGCCTCTCCCGAGTTCACCCTCCTGAAGATGCACCCCTCTGCCCGTGTGCAGACCTCTAGAGCCACACCCATCAGCCTGGAAATATGGGACAGAATGTGCATACTACTTAGGAGTAGGCCTTTCCCAGTGCGAGACAGGTCCTGGGGTAGGAAGGAGCCTGGAGTGGAAGAAGGAGTGGAGATGGCTCCGCCCCACTGCCACCTCTGGCACAGAACCCTAAGGGTTCCAGCACTTCCAGATTCAAACCTGGCCCTCTGTGTCACTGTGAAGGGATCATCATCCACCAGGCTTGGTGTCACAAGAAGCTTGTTGGGCACTCCCAGGTGGTCCATCCATAGTGTTCTCCAATTGAGCATAAACAATCTCACAAAACACCAGCAACAGATAAGGCCACTTGTGACTGTGATGGCACAAGAGAAAAACAAGGCCTCTCCATACTCATATCCAAGCACAGACCAAAACCAGAATGTTGGCACATCACAAGGATGAGCCATGTGCTCCTGTCCTGGCTAATACGAGTGACTACTAACTACTTCTTTACCAACCACAGTGTTAGCCCCAGTTTAAGATAGGACTACCCCCCGCTTCCTGAAAGCATCCATTTAATCCTAAGCAAAGTCATTTCTTCTTGAATCTTCTGCAGAATCACCTATCATAAGCCTGAATCCTCTAACCCAGTGGTCAGCAAACTGCGGCTCGTGAGCCACATGCGGTTTGCCGCTCCGTTGACTAATGAGTTTGCCAACCACTGGGATAGGGGCTTAATCACAAGGAACAACCACAGCCTGTAACACCCTCTGATTGAGATGTCCCTCCACTCCCCATGGGGTGTGGCCTCTCCCTCATTGCAATGAGTTAATCCACCCAACTTGTGTTCCACTTCAGGTGTTCCTAGTGGTCTTTGTGGGAACAGCATTGAGAGGAGATATTTGTCAAGGTAGGAGGATAGGACATAGTTTATTTAACAGTTCATCAGCTTGCTTTATAACTCCTACACACTTAGACATGTGGTACACGGCCTCCATTTGGTCTCTCAGTCAGCCCCTTACTAATGTCCAGCAGGCCTGGCCCTAGCAGGACTTGGGATGGTACCCTAGGAGAGCAGAGCCACATCCCCAGAAAATGCATTTAGGAAAGCTCACCTGGAGAAAATAGTTTCTAAGGCTGTGAAAACAGGACAAAACGGACCCAGGCAGACACATTGGGAATAGTGCTCCAGGGTCCAGGGAAAATCTTCAGAAGGTCAAGTACAATAAGGTTACAACAACTGACCCGAATACGTGCACATTTGGAGATGGCCAGGGAGGACAGCAGGCACTCTGCCTGAGAGTGAGCTCACAGAGTGCTGGGGTTACTGCTGCCAACGAGGCCAGGTGTTCTGCGGGGCCTAACAGAGAAAGCTCTTCAGCAGCTGGGTGAAGGCGTCCACACCTGGAAAGAATGCTAGGTTGAAGGTGTAACTTCCCAAAGATGCCTAAGAGTCTATGTGAAGTATTTACTTTTGTTCTGTGTCCCTTTGTGTGCTATCCCATTGTTCTGAAACTTAAAAGGCGGGATATATTTTTTCTTAAGCAGGAGCTGAGGGCAAGGGTATCCCTGAAATGAAGTTATTTCTTCAAGTGTAAGTATGAGATTATTTCCTGGGCTTAAATAGGAAAACTCACCTAGATAGCTTTCAGTTGGATAGGAATTGAAAATATTTCACCCACTCTAAAATGTATTTTTAGTATTTTTTTAATATCTTAGAATTTTATTTGTCAATTACAGCTCACTAAGCTGAAAAATAAGATAAATTAAACTGAAAAATACGTTTCCACTTTAAAGGTATTTTTCAAATTCAGCAATGTAGTCCATGTATGAACTATTTACACTTGCCAGTGAAAATATTGTATCACATGGTTTGCAATGTTTCACTGTTTTAATAAACACAAATAAAATCTCCAGTGGTCACAGAAAAATAAGGGTGATTTTCTGCCTGGGTGACTAAATGTCCAGCACTTTTTAAAAAATATATATTTTTATTGATTTCAGAGACAAAGGGAGAGGGAGAGATAAAAACATCAATGATGAGAGAGACTCATTGATCAGCTGCCTCCTGCACTCTCCCTACTGGGGATCGAGCTCACAACCCAGGCATGTGCCCTTGACCGGAATCAAACACAGGACCCTTCAATCTGCAGGCCGACTCTCTACCCACTGAGCCAAACCAGCTAAGGTCTTCCAGCACTTTTTAATCACTTTTTTATACATAATAACTTCCTTTATTACTCACCCAAACCTGTGAGGCGGGTATGACTATTACCCCATTTTACAGATGAGGAAACTGAGTCATGAAGGGATCAAGGTTATGGCCCAAGTTCATACTCCCAAAAAATGATGGAACTGGATTTGAACCCAGGCTGACTGCCTCCCAGGCATGAATTCTTGACATTTGAGCTCTACTGGCCTGCCTGGAGTTGGGAGGAGGATGTTGAAGGACCACTTCCCTGAGCACAAAGTGAGATTAACCATGAGGAGTAGACGAAGGGAATTTTTGCAGAGGGAACAGCAGGGGCAAAGGCAGGACTACGTTTGGCAAGTTGGAGGAATGTAAAGGAGACCTGTGGGGCTGGAGCAGAGTGGCATGGGGTAGCAGTGGGATGTGAGGTGGGAGATGACAGCAGGGGCTGCATTGTGCAGGGCCTTAGGGGGCCACTAAAGATTCTCAGCAAGGAATAATGACTCTAATTTCCTCTCTCCTGGAATCAATCAGGGCTTCTTTGGGTGTAAATGACAGAAGTAGGAGGTGGGATCTCACACAGGATGAGAGGTCCAGGCATCCTGGCTATGCCCACCACAGCTGTGTGGCCTGAGGTAGACTGTTTTGCATTTTTATGCTTCAAGTGTCATATCTGTGCAATGAGAATAATGATAGTAATTATCTCAGAGAGTTGTTGGAAGATTTAAATGGGTTAATATATGTCACATGGTTAGAATAAGGGTCTGGCCAGTGATAAGGGCCACATAATGTCTTTATCATTATCTTCATTATCACAATAAATATGGACTCACATAACATGACAGCTTCAGGTGAGGTTTGATCCAGGTGCTCATATGCCATCACTAAGGCTGGGAAGTTTCTGGGTGGGCCTGGAACACTGAGCCGGCCTCTGCCTTGCAGGGAAGACCCAGGGAGAGACATCAGGGAGACCACAGTTGTCTTCCACTTTCTCCCCTTCCCACTTTTGGCCCTTCTTCAGTGAAAACCTGATCTGGGCGGCCTGCAGAGCTGGGGCCCAGACTCTGAAAAGGCTCACAGTGCACACACAGGCCCAGGCAGGCAGGCAGTGCATGCCCAGCCCCACACCAGCCACAAAACAGGAGGGCCTTGTTTGCACCTGCAAGGGCCAGAGGTCACAGGAGGCAGAGGAGACTGGCTGCCAAGGGGCCCCTCCATGAGGGACCCTAAAAAGGCCACAGGCAGAGGCCAGGGGCGTCTTGCAGAAGCTAAGAGCTGCTTCCACCCCACCCCCATGTGTTTCATGCGACTAGGGAGACAGCCTCTGTCAGGGGAGAGTTAGGCTGAGGACAGAACCCAGAGAGCAAAACTTCTGAAACCTGTCGGGAGTTTCTTGCCCACCGGACTCACACTTTGGGATTCTGCCCTGCGCGCTTGAGGCCCTGCCAGACAGAGTCAGGTCGAGGAGGAGGTTTGGTGGTTGGGCAGGAATTCCAAGGGAGTCTGCTCAGCACAGCAGCGCTCCTCAGTTTACTGCAGCCTAGCACACACCAGGCCTGTGGGGAGACCACTCACAGTGCCGCCTGTCACCCCGCTGCTCCCACCTGCCCGCCTGCCTGCTCTCAGCCCTGGGCCTCGCAGCTTATGGCGCCTGTGCGGTGGCCAGAGGATGCTCCTGGTATGTTTTATTTATTTGTTTGTTTGTTTGTTTGCTGATGAAGTGTTGATACTTTGAGATCCAATACTTGTTCCAAAGTTTGACCATAGGTAAGTTTTTAAAAAAAGAAAAGTAACAATTGATGTATGCCTATCATGAGTCCAAAACCCTGATAGTTGGTATATAAATTACCTCATTGAAGGAAAGAGACAAAAATGGATGGCTGAGGAATTGAACATTAAAAGCATCCTAGATTTGTATCTTTGGGTCCTACCCCTAGCAGATCCTTGCACTTGAAACACTTGAAAATAATTATCAAGGTCCAGTAGCCAGCCATTGCATTAACATTCCAAATAGAATCCATTTGAATGAGTCAACTTGAATGATTCCCATAGCAGGAAGCTCACAACTTACCTCAACTGAAAGCCTATCTTATTTTTTCCTTACTTAAATAAAATAATCAGAACTACAGAAAAGTTGAAAATAGAGTACAATGAATACTCTTTGCCTCGATTAGCCACTTGTGCTACTAAATTTGGCTTTTCTCTCTTTCTTAACATACATTCACACACTTTTTTTTTGCTAAATTACTGACTAAGTCATGTGGACCCTGACACTTCATCCTAAATACCTCAGTATGTGTCTCCTAAAAACAAAAATGTCTATATAAACCAGCACTATATCACACACATCTAAGAAGTTATTAATCAAATTAAGTTACCTAATAGCCTCTATTTAAAATTCTGCAATTGCCCTAAAAATACTTTTCCTTGTTTCCCTCCCCCCCATCACCTCCCCCAGCCCCAATCTAGGATCTTATCAAGGTTCAAGCATCACATTGTTCGTATATCTCCTTCCCTCCATCCTATTTTCAGCATCTCTGATTCTCAGTAAATTTCTCCCAACATTCAGCCAACATAACCTCCTTGTACATCCCACCCCTTAGCATTGTCCAGTTGTTCTTAGTAAGTTTCTAACAACTTATCTGCAAATCTGAGTATAATTTGCTTTCTGTGATAAGATTTTTTAAAAATAGAGGTCAATACCTAGTTCATTGCAGACTTGTTTATAGTTCTAAGAATGTCCTATAGCAAAGGACTAGAGCCAGTGGCCTCATCCAGGTTTCATCCAAACAACAGCTGTGCATCTATTCCGCTCAGTGGGTGTATACCCATGCATGTATGTGTTTACTATGAATTCATTGTCAGAATTTAAACATATTTTTTTAAGATCTGGGTTTCTGGTTCTTCTTTAAAAATGAAATAAGAAGAATTGGTAACTCAGGTCCCATATTCCCAAAAAGCAACAATTGGCTAAAATTAAGTAGCAGCTGCTGCCTTCAGATGGGTCTGGGTCCCCCATTTGCATAGTCCACATTTGCATAGTCCACACACTAGTGTCTCCTAGTGTCAATTCCCATTTTTTCATTGTGATGTTACTGTTACTTGTTTTATAGCTGGTCTCATGTTCTCATTCACACTACCTGCCTGGTCTCAGCTGGCATTTGTGTACCCCATGCCATGTGCCACTTTACAACATTCCAAGCACCTTCACACCACCAATTTATTCTTAAACCAATCCTAGCAGATAAGTAGGACTTTTAATAATTACCCCCACTTTCTTGAGAAGGAGACCAAGGTCAGTACCTACAGTGTAGTAAAACAATAATTCACTGAGATATATTAATCATGGGGACAGGGAAATATGATGTCCCCCACTTGTGATGTGGAGGAAAATGTTATTTCAGAGGCAGTTTCAGAGCCCTGGGGAATCTAATAGGGAAGCTATTTTAAGTGATGTTACATCACTTTCATTAAAGTTATTGTTGATGGACTTGAATGGGTCCTTCAGCTGGTTACCATGGAAACCATAAACTAGTGAAGGCTGTTTAGTAGCCTGGGTAAAGTGAATTTAAAAGAAAGAAACTTTTGAAAATACCTAACTAAAGAATTTCTGGAATGAGAAGAAGGATAGATTATTCAAGGTGCTTATGAATTCCATCTGAGAAGCACATGCTAATCAGAAATCATGACTGAAGGCCGAGGCCAAGCAAATGAACCTCATTCCTTCCTGTTTAGCTCAAATGCCTACTTGAAACTGAAATGAGGACCTCCCAGCTCAGGACTCGGGTCTTCCTAGGCTAAGTTATTGCAAAGAGATAAAGGAGCTTTTGTCCTCATTTAGCTAAACACGATCTAGTTACAGGCTCCTCTCCCTGGGTTCTTCCCCCTACTATATGGAACATCTGCTTATGTAAAAATACAACCAACAAAGAGTCACAAAGACTTTCTTGTCTATTGAGGTGGAACAGAGATTGCAGGCCTCACCCCCAAACTCAACTTGGCTTACATGTTCTTACGTAGATAATTAACTCTCCAATTAAACTTGGGTCTGGGAAGCAGGGCTACAAAGTCCTCTGAAAGCTGGAGCAGAAACAAATGGACGTGGCTTAGCAGTCGGAGGACAGCGTGTTCCAGGACAGTCAAACAGAGAAGGTTTCAGGGCCAAAGAATCCACCGACACTCCCACGTAAATTTTTTACAACTTAGACAAGTTTTAGGATAAAGGTTTTACAACAAACTTATTTTTAGGTAAACCTCCCTCCTTTCAGAAGGAAAGGTTTCCCTAGCTGGTGACTCTAACAGGAAGTCAAACTCTGTACAGAGTTCCAATAATGGTGAGTGACAGAGAGTGTATTTCTCAAGCATAGCCTCGGAGATTGATTCAGGTATGCAGTTGGTATGCTATATTAAAAATAGTAATGAATCTTCATAGTAATCACCACGGCAGAAACGATCTTTGTTAGAAGTGACAGCTCAGAGCAGACCCTGGAGAAATCAATGCAGGAGGATAAGACCAGGCCCCCTGAGTATAGAGGAAATCCTGACAACTGTGCCTGTCGCCAGCCATGGGTCTTCTCATCCACTGCACAGCTTTATAGAAAGCAGATGAAGTGATGTTGTAGTTCTTTTACTTTAAATTTCTATAAATGAAAACATGTAAGGAAAATAGAATGATAATATCATGGCATTCCTATAAATCTTTGATCTGGGTTATCTCTTGCATGGGCCACAGCTACTTGCAGTGGTGGACTTTTAATTTCATCTCCAGAACAACATTTTATAAAGATTTCCCTTTATTTGCCATCGGGATAATAAAAAAGACCTAGGAGCTAGACATCCACAAGTATCTATTCTAATCCACTTCTCTGCCAGGAACTGTGTGGCAGATATATAGCTCAGCACTTATCCACTCTGTGCTCCAGGCTCTTCATCTGAGAAATGCAATTAATAAAGCATAGCCTGTCCATCATTTTGAGGATGTTTAGAGAATCTGAGGTTGATAAATATTTAGAGCTGGAAATGTAGAGGTCTTCTGTCCCACCCTCATTTTAGGGAGAGGACAGTGAGGCCCCACAGATTGAGTGACCACCCAAGGTGTAGCTAGAGAGAGTGCCACGTGGCACCCAGCATCCAGGCTTTCTCCTGTGCTCTTTGCCCCAGGCCATGTTCTTCACTCATAGAATGAAAAGTCCCTATGTAAATGGGTCAAAGATGTCTTCTGTGTATCGGTCTCTAGGTGGTTTATTTTGTTTGTTTGCTTTTAACGATTGTTAGAAAGAAAGGAAGGTAGAGGGAGAGAGAAACATTGATGTGAGAGCTCAACATCAGTTGGTTACCTCCTGCACAACACCGACCGGAAATCAAGCCTACAACCTAAACATGTGCCCTGACTGGGAATAAAACCCACAACTTTCAGTGCACGGGACAATGCCCAACCAACGGAGCCACACTGGACAGGGCATAAGGTGGCTTATATTTTCATCTGCTCAAAAGCACCAAACTCAAATTTTAAACATCTAGTAATTTTTAAAAATAGCCAAAGAAGCAGGTTTTCAGCCATTTAGAGCCTACCTATTTTGCATACCCCTCAAAACCTCACCCAGCAACTGCTGACCATTGATAAGCTAGAGCCTTATAGTTACAAAACCTCAAGCTACCACTGCCCTTCACAGCTCTGTAACCCAGAGACTCCTATCCCCCATTGCTGAGCCCTGCTCTAATCCCCCTTTCTCCCAGAAATCCCCTTACCCTCCTCCCCTCTGGATGTTGGCTTCCTAGAGCATCTGGACAGTCTCATGTGAGTGACTTCCCCTCTCCTGCAACCCTGTGCAAGCATGGCCTAGTAAAGCTAGTTGTGTGTTACTGCTTATCATTGTCATATCTTTCTCCTTGATCAACTCCAAATTGCTCAAACCTCCTTCAAAAGATGCAAGAGTCACGAAGATATTTGGTACCACCACTATGACTAAGGATGAGGGAAAATGGACCCCAAATACCCATTTACTGACACCCTATGGGTCTTCTTAATACTATACAGCAAGTGACATTAATACTTCTGAGTCTTTGCCATCTATATACATAAAAATCTAAGTGATGAGCTGACCGGCCAGTAGGTATGATGCGCACTGACCACCAGGGGGCAGATGCTCGATGGAGGAGCTGCCAAGCTACAGTGACTTGGCAGCAGCAGTTCATGGGTGACACACCCAGGAACCAGAGAGAAGGAACCCAATTCCAGGGTGTGTCACCTGAGAACCACCCTCTCACAATCCGGGACCCCTCGGGGAATGTCAGAGAGCCAGTTTCAGCCTGATCCCTGCAGGCCAGGCTGAGGGACCCCACTCACTCCATAGGTGCCCTTTGAGCTGCGACACTGCCCCAGATGTAGCTGGCCAGGGAGGGACCCTAGGAGGTTGGCTCCAGACACACCCATCTTACCCAGTCCCACCCCACTGGCCACCTTCTAATTAATTTCCTTTCAATGTACACAAATCTGTGCACTGAGGCACTAGCATGAGAATAAGCCCTGAAAACTTGGCCCAATCAAATTTTACCCTTCTTTTCGCTCATTCACAGAAGAGATTAGGAAAAAAATCATATAATAAATTGCCCCCTGTGACCACAAAGCAAATGCTTGACTCCTTTGGTGTACATCTGGAGCAACAGGGACAATGCAAATGTCACCCAAGATGAGGCTGTCATCCAAGGGCAAAACCACTTTAGAAAATAAGTAACACTGAATGTTGTATTATTTTAAAAGTTCCAAAATCTAAATTCTGCCCCTCGAAATCTAAATGCACTTTTCAAACAGTGTAATCACACAAAACTATTCAGCTGCCTTAAATATTACTGACAACGTGGAGAAACTATTGAAACCACACTGCTCTAAAGCCTGAGCTAGTTGAACTCTTCTTTCAAGTATAGGGGAAAGGCCATATTACATTTAAAAATTATTGGTTTGATGAAATCCAAGAAGGAAGTATTTTGAGATGTTTTCTGGTTTGGGCAAATAAATGGTTGCTTTTTCTCCATCACTACTCCTCAAAAAAATCTAAGCTCTAAATTCAACTCGATTTTCCTGGTTTGGAAGCACTGCATTTTGGAGAAATATTAACACTTTCACCTTGTGTACTTTTGCCAAAACTAGTGATAGTTGACATGGCTTGATCAAATATACACCAGGCACTGCACTAAAGACTTTAAATATATTGACACATGTCATCTTCATGACAAACCTAATAAGATAGGTATTATTATTATTATTATTTTACAAATGTGGAAACTGAGGCACAGGATACTATAGTAACTTGCTCAAGATCAGGCAGCTTCTAAATCAATTCAGTCTGACTCTGGACTTCCTCTGCCCAATACACTTATGGTTACTGAGCACTTGAAATATGGCTAGTTTGCATTGAGATGTGTAGTAAGTGTAAAATACACACTATATTTTAATGACCTAATATAAAGAAAAGAATGTAAAATATCCCAATAGTTTTTAAAATATTGACTACATGTTGAAATAATATTTTAGATGCTCTGTATAAAATTTTATTAAAATTACTTTGACCTGCTTTTGCATTTTTTAATGTGGCTAGTAGAAAACTTAACATGCTATGTGTGGCCCCCACTTGTGGCTCACATTATGCCTCTTTCAGACCACGCTGCTGTAAAGCCTGAACTCTTCACCATTTTGCTTTACCTTCCAAAGAAAAGAGTTTGTACTACTGGCACTTCTCATTTTATTACACTTTGCTTTATTGAGCGTCACAGATGTTTCATTTTTTACAAACTGAAGGCAAGACCCTTCACCAGCAAAGAGATTACGACTCTCTTTATTGAAATACCCACTTTATTTCAGTGGTCTGGAACTAAACCTGCACTATCTCCAAGGTACGCCTGGATTCACATTAATGAGAAAGCGTGATCTTCTTTCATTGCAAGATGAATTATATTTTGTGTGTATGTGAGGAAACCAAGGCATAAAATAGTTGAGACCCAAAGTCAAACATTAACCCTGAAACAATCTTTAAAGAGCACTGTGAACCAAAGATTATACACTCTACTCTTAGCTTTACTTGCTTGACCTGCTTTCCAGCCTGGACTGAAGCCACAGAGTTCAAGAAATTTTAATGACTGTCTGAGGTTTAATGTCAAATCAAAGCCAAACATGGCTTTTGCTTGTGGTTTTTGCTCCTGCTTTCTGCCCATTGTGTGTGTGAATAAAAGAACACAGAAAGGTTGGGGAAAGTGCCCATCTGTGTGGCTTTTTACCAAGGGTCGCGGGTTGGTCTTCATGGCATTAATACTTCGATTATTTAATGATAATTATTGTGTTTCCACTTTCAAGGAAAATGTATAGAACACATAGTCATAAGCAAATTCGCTGAATGTCAGAAGCACTCCTTAAGAAAGCCTAACCTATTCATAAGCTCTAATTGCAGCTCAGACGCTGGATTGGTTCAGAGCTGAGGCTGGATTTTCATATTTTCCTCTAAAAAGTCCCTTAGCAGAAAATATTTCCTGAAATGTAAGCGACTCCACAGGTGCCACCTAATAGAACAGGACTTGGCAATTAAAACTAAAGATGTTCTTGTACTTTCTGTTGCGCTCCCGGTCCACCCAGCCTCCATCCGGCTATGAACATTTGACGTCTGTGCTTATTTACTTAGTTCCCTGGAGCACATGGTGGCTTTTCTCTGTCACTGCATTCACCTATGAGAGCTTTATTTAAAGTCTTCATACTGTTCTGAACATTTACATTTGAGCCAAGCCCTCAGCTCGACACGTCAACACTCCCTCTCCTACTTTTCCTCAACATCTCTCTCCCTCTTTGGTCCTCTAATTAATTCTTCTTTCTTTACAAACATGTGAAGGAAGAAGCTGTGA
Source organism: Corynorhinus townsendii (assembly GCA_026230045.1). Classification (NCBI taxonomy): domain Eukaryota; kingdom Metazoa; phylum Chordata; class Mammalia; order Chiroptera; family Vespertilionidae; genus Corynorhinus; species Corynorhinus townsendii. The sequence continues at coordinate 88,436,490 of JAPDVU010000003.1, forward strand.
CACTGAAAACCTTCCTGGGGTGGTGGTAGTACTGTCCCTGCACACTGCACCCCCTTCTTAGTGGGGATTAAGTGTTCCTCCCCTGTGTCCCAACCCTGGGCAGCTGTCCCTGAGTCATTCAGGATCAACCAATGACACTCCAGAGGGCTGAGGTGGGGAGAACAGAGGCCTCATGCATTTTATTCATAGGACTGTGTGTACTTATATAACCTCTCTATATATAGATAGGCCCAAATATTACCTTCCACAATTCCTCATTGTTTAACCTTATCCTTCTGGATTTATTATATGTTTGATCTTCTTAATGGGCAGCATTCCATGTGACATGGTGGAAGGTGTACAAAAACATGGAGGTTCATATTCTAACTACTGTTCTGCTGCTAACCAGCTGTGTAGCTTTGGAGATGTCATTAAATTTCTCAGAGCCCATTCCTCAATGAAGTGAAAGGCTGAATTAAATAATACCTGGAGGCCCTTTCTGTGTTCTACAATTCTATGATCCATGACTTTGTAGATTATCTCTTGTTATTGGTATCCATTTCTTTTAAGTCATTATTTCCTGTCACTTTGTTTCCTTGGAGACTTGTGGTTGCCTTAGGAGAAGCAAACTAAACAGGTCCCCTGATAAAGTGATTAAGATAAATCCATCAAGATAAATCCAGTCAAGATGGTAAAGTAGGAAGATACTGTGCTCAGCTCCTCCCACAATCACATCAAAATTGCAACTAATTGTAATTTTGCTCAAAGATTCACTCACTCATAGCTCCAGCACTGGGGCAGCAACTCAACAAGCACCAGAGACATAGTGGGAGGAAATGAATTCTCTGGCTTTAGGTGAGGGCTAGAGGGGCAGGGATCAGGGTAGCTTACTCTGTAGACAGAAGTGCTTACAGTCATTGCTCCTTTGTTGAGCCCTTCTTCTACCCAGTTAACAGGAGCAGGTGGGTACAAATCTGAATGCTTCATTATCTGGATAACTCTGTTCACCCACCTTGGTGATTCCTTGAGACCATGCCCCACCCAACTTTTGGGTCTACCCAAGCTACTTCCAGTGGCTTCTCCATACACATGGCCTGTCTTGGCTCATGTTGCAGTCTTTCCTAAAATCTCTCAAAGGTTCACAAACCCCAAACAAATTGCATCTATCCTCTGCATTCTCAATAACTCTTGCTAAGTGGCCCAAATTCAGCACCAGTGGCAACCATCCTTGCTTCAGAGCTTAGCCTCTTCCAGATGCCTTGAAGTCCAGTACAGGTGGCAACTATCTGCAGATCACTCTGTGGCTCCTACCAGGTGGCCCTTTGTCTAACAGGGTTTCAGCTGATATTGGTCTGTACCAGAGCCCCTCCCAAGAGACCCCAACAACAACACATGCAGTGGTCAGCTTCAAACCACACCAGAGCATCAACCAACAAACTCTGCAAACAACACACCCAAAGGGAAGACCCAGAAGGCACCAGAGCCCCATTAAAGCAAATCCTGTTCCATAGAGTCAGCCCCTGTGCCACCAACTGTATTCATGGCCATTTCTCACAACCAGTCAGCCTGAGGATCAGTCCTTCCCACTGACATTGCAATAGCAATCAAGGCTCAACTACAAGAGCAAGGCATATGCAACTCACACAACGGACACCCCTGGAGTACCTAGCTCAGGTAACCAGTGACACTATGCCACTAGGTCCCACAAAAAACCTACTACATAAGGCCACTCTGCCAAGACCAGTAGACATAGCCAATCTACTAATACATATAAACAAACACAGAGAGACAGCCAAAATGAGAAGACAAAGAAAAATGTCCCCAAAATAAAGAATTGAATAGAAAAGAAAAAGAGCTAAAAAAAAAAAAAAAAAAAAAATGGAGACAAACTATCTGCCAGATGCAAAGATCAAAACTTATTATAAGTATGCTCAGTGAACTTAGAGGAAGAGTAGCTGAACATAGTGAGAACTTCATTAAAGAGATAAAAAATTTAAAAATGGAGATACAAAACATTAAAACATGAAATAAAGAATACATTAGAGAGACTCAAGAGTGACGTCGATGAAGCAGAAGATCAAATCAGCAATTTGGAAGACAAGGTAACATAAAACACCCAAACAGAACACTAAAAAAAAAAAAAAAAGGGGGGGGGAATTTAAAAAATGAAAATAGTTTAAGGAATCACTGGGACAGCATCAAGCATACTAGCATTATCATCGTAGAGGTACCAGAAGAATAGAAAGAGGAAGGATTGAAAACCTATTTGAATAAAAAGGATGGAAAACTTCCTAACCTGGCAAAGCAAATAGACATTCAAGTCAAGGAAGTGCAGAGAGTCCCAAAAAAGATGAACCCAAAGAGGCCCACACTAAGGTACATCATAATTAAAATGCAAAAATCTAATGATAGAGAATCTTAAGAGAAAAGTAGTTAGTTACCTACAAGGGAGTTCCCATAAGCCTGTCAGCTGATTTCACAAAAGAAACTTTACAAGCTAGAAGGGATTGACACAAATATTAAAAGGGATAAAGAGCAAGAACCTACACCCCAGAATACTCTACCCAGCAAGGCTATCATTTAGAATCAAAGAACAGATAAAGAGCTCCCCAGACAAGAAAAAGCAAAAGGAATTCATCACCACCAAACCAGTATTACAAGAAATGTAAAGGAGAGAATAACAAGATAAAAAGTATGAATAAAATAATGTCAATAACTACATACCTACAATAATTAGTTTAAATATAAATGGATAAAGTGTTCCAATCAAAAGATATAAGGTGTCTGAATGAATGAAAAAACAAGACTTATACAAATGCTGCTAAAGGAGACCCACTTCAGATCAAAAGACACACAGACTGAAAGTAAAGGGATGGAAAAAGATATTTCATGAATATGGAAATGAAATAAAAGCTAGGGTAGCAAAACCTATTTATATAAGAAACATAGACTTTAAAACAAAGTCTATCATAAGACACAAAGAAGTACATTTCATAATGATAAAGAGATCAATCCATCAAAAGGATATAACCCTTGTAAACTTTTATGTACCCAACATAGGAGCACCTAAGTATATAAAGCAAATATTGATGAGCATGAAGAGTGAGATCGACAGTAATACAGTGCTAGTAGGGGAGGTTAACACACCATTGGCATCAACAGAACTTACAGACAGAAAATCAACTATGAAACAGCAGCCTTAAATGACATAGATGGATTTAATTGATATTTTTAGAGCATTTTGCCACAAAACAGCAGAATATACATTCTTTTCAAGTGCACATGCAACATTTTCTAAGAGAGACTATATGCCAGGTCACAAAACAAGTCTCAATAAATTTTAGAAGATTGAAATCATATCAAGCATCTTTTCCAACCACAATGATATGGAACCAAAAATCAAGTACAAGAAGAAAAGTGAAAAACACAAACACATGGAAAGTAAATAACATGCTACTAAGCAATGAATGGTTAAACAATGAGATCAAAGAGGAAATCAAAGATACCCTGAGACAAATGAAAAGGAAAACACTACCCAAAACCTATAGGACAACCAAAGCAATTCTAAGAAAGTAACTCAGCAATATAGGCCTACAAGAAACAAGAAAAGTCTCAAACAATCTAACCTTACACCTAAGGGAACTATAAAAAGAACAATTTTTAAAAATCACAAAGTGAATAGAAGAAAGGAAATAGTATAGATCAAAGTGGAATAAAATAGAGTCTAAATAAAATAAATTAAAAAAAATAAAATAAAATAAAAAAGATCAATTAAACTAAGAACTGGTTCTTTGGAAAGATAAACAAGATTGATAAACCTTTAGTCAGACTTATCAAGAAAAAGAGAGAGAGGACTTAAATAAATAAAATCAGAAATGAAAGAGAAGTGAAAATTGACACCTCAGAAATACAAAGGATTATATGACAATACTACAAAAAATTATATACCAACAAATTGGACAACCTGGAATAAATGGATAAATTCCTGACAATATATAATCTTTTAAGACTAAATCAAGAAGAAACAATAAATCTGAACAGACCAATGACAACTAATGAAATTTAAGAAGCAATTTTAAAAACTCCCAAAAAACAGAAGTCCTGGACTGGATGCTTCACAGGTGAATTTTACCAAATAGTCAAAGAAAACCTAACACCTATCCTTCTCAAACTATTCAAAAAAATTCAAAAGCATGGAGGCTCATTTTATGAGGCCAACATTACCCTGGTTCTGAAATCAAAGACATTACAAAAAAATTTATAAGCCAATGTCCCTAATGAACAGAGATACAAAAATATTAAACAAAATATGAGTAAACTGATTCAGCAGTACATTAAAAAAGAATACACAGCATAATCTCCCTGCACCTCAGGTTGGCCCTGGAGGCTAGGGGGCTGAGGGGACTGGGGAACTCCAGAGGCAGGTGCACAGAGTGGCTGGACCCGCGTGTCATGAGCCTGCCACCCCGGTGGGGCTGAGGGGACTGGGCGCTGTCATCTTGTGGCTGTGGGTGCCACCATCTTTGAGGGCATGGCAGTCAATTAGCATATCCCCTCCTTATTGGCTGTAGGTGCTACCATCTTTGTGAGGGTGTGATGGTCAATTAGCATATTTCCTCTTTATTAGATAGGATAATGAACTATCAGAGAAAAAATATAACAAAACAATCCATTTACAATTACCTCAAAAAAAAAAACACACAAAAAGACTAGAAATAACTTTAACCAAGAAGGTAAAAGAATTAACATTATAAAAATGTCCATACTACCCAAAGCCACCTCCAGATTCAAAGCAATCTCTATCAAAATACCAATGGCATTTTTTCACCAAACTAGAACAAATAATCCTAAAATTTATATAGAACCACAAAGGACCCTAAATAGCCATAACAATTTGTGAGAGAAAAACAAAGCTGAAGGTATCATGTCACCTGATATCAAACTATATGACAAGAGCATAGACACAGCTGATCTTCACAGCCAACTGGCCTGGAGGTCAATTCCTCCCAGTGATACCAACAACAATCAAGACTTAACTACAACAAGGATGTACACACAATCCACAAAGGGGTGCACCAAGGGTGTCCACCTCAGGTTAACTGGGGAGGCCGACCCACTGGGCCATATAGGAAAGCTAGCATAAAAAGCTACCCTACCAACTCAGGGAAGCAGTGAAAGTGCGGTGACAAAGAAACAGATCACAAACAAAAGAAATGGAGGAAAACAAACGACTGGATATAGAATTCAAAACCACGGTTATAAGGCTTTTCAAGAATATCCTAGAAAAGGCCGATAAATATAATGAGACCCTCAAAGATATGAAAAAGGACCAACTAGAAATTAAACATACACTGACTGAAATAAAAAATATTATACAGAGACCCAACAACAGACTAGGGGATCACAAGAATCAAGTCAAAGATTTGAAATACAAAGAAGCAAAAAAATACTCAACCAGAAAAGCAAAAAGAAAAAAGAATCCAAAAAGTTGAAGATAGTGTAAGAAGCCTCTGGGACAACTTCAAGCGTACCAACATCAGAATTATGGGAGTGCCAGAAGAAGAGAGAGAGCAAGATACTGAAAATGTATTTGAAGAAATAATGACTGAAAACTTCCCCCACCTGGTGAAAGAAATAGACTTACAAGTCCAGGAAGTGCACAGAACCCCATACAAGAGGAATCCAAAAAGGACCACACCAAGACACATCATAATTAAAATGCCAAGGGCAAAAGACAAAGAGAGAATATTAAAAGCAGCAAGAGAAAAACAGTTAATTACCTACAAGGGAGTACCCATATGATTGTCAGCTGATTTCTCAACAGAAACCATGCAGGCCAGATGGGAGTGGCAAGAAATATTCAAAGTGATGAATAGCAAGAACCTACAACCAAGATTACTCTACCCAGCAAAGCTATTATTCAGAATGGAAGGTCAGATAAAGAGCTTCACAGACAAGAAAAAGCTAAAGGAGTTCATCACCACCAAACCAGTATTACATGAAATGCTGAAAGGTATTCTTTAAGAAGAAAAAGAAGAAGAAGAAGAAGAAGAAGAAGAAGAAGAAGAAGAAGAAGAAAGTAAAGATAAAAATTATGAATAACAAATACATATCTATCGACAAGTGAACCTAAAAATCAAGTGAATTAAAATCTGAGGAACAGAATAATCTGGTGAATATAATAGAATCAGGGGCATAGAAAGGGGGTGGACTGATAATTCTCATGGGGAAAAGGGTATGGGGGGTGTATTAGGAAGAGACTGGACAAAAATCATACACCTATGGATGAGGACAGTGTGGGGGGAGGTAAGGGCAGAGGGTGGGGTGGGAACCGGGTGGAGGGGAGCTATGGGGAGAAAAAGGAGAAACAATTTTAATAATCTGAATAAATATTTATTAAATAAAAAAACTATACTACAAGACTATGGTAATCAAAGCAGCATGGTACTGGCATTAAAACAGACACATAGATTAATGGAATAGACTGAAGAACCCAGAAATAAACCCACACCTATCTGGTCAATTAATCTATGACAAAGAAGGCAAAAATATTCAATGGCATTAAGACAGTCTCTTCAGTAAATGGTGTTGCTAGGAAAACTGGACAGACACATGCAACAGAATGAAACTGAATAACTTTCTTACACCCTAAACAGGAATAAACTCTAAATTGATTAAAGTCATAAATGTAAAACTTGAAACCATAAAGCTCCTAGAAGAAAACGTATGCAGTAAACTCTCTGACACATTCTTAGCAATATTTTTTTAATCTGCCTTCTCAGGCAAGAAAAACAAAATTAGAAAAATAAACAAATGGGACTACATCTAACTAAAGAGTTTTTGCACACTGAAGGAAACCAACAGCAAAATAAAAAGATAACCTACTGAATGGGAGAAGATATTCAGCAATGTGACATTTGATAAAGGGTTAATATCCAAAATATATAAGGAACTCATGCAACTTAACACCAAAAGAACAAGTATCCAATTAAAAATTGGCAGAGGACCTGAATAGACATTTGTCCAAAGAGGACATACAGATGGCCAATAGACATAGAAAAGATGCTCAACATCACTAATCATCTGGGAAATGCAAATTAAAACCACAATGAGGTACCACCTCACACCTGTCAGAATGGCTATCATCAATAAATCAACAAACAAGTGTTGGCAAGAATGTGGAGAAAAGTTAACCTTAGTGCACCATTGGAGGGATTGCAAATTGGCACAGCCATAATGGAAAGCAGTATGGAGGTTCCTCAAAAAATTAAAAATTAAATTACCATAAGACTGAGCAATTCCACTTCTGAGTATTTATCTGATGAAACCAAAAACACTCATTCAAAACAATATATACAACCCTTATATTCATTGTAGCATTATTAAAATAGCCAAGATATGGAAGCAGCCCAAGTGCCCATTAATAAGTGATTAAATAAAGAAGATGTGGTAAAGACAAGGATGTCTGCTTTCACCACTCATAGTCAACATAGTACTGGAAGTCCTAGCCACAGCAATCAGACAAGAAAAAGAAACAAAAAACATCCAAATTAGAAAGGAAGAAATAAAACTGTCATTATTTGCAGATGGCATGATGTTGAATATAAAGAACCCTAAACATTCCACACACAAAAACTACTAGAACAGATAAATGAATTCAGTAAAGTATCAGGAAACAAAATAAATATGCAGAAATCAGTTGCATTTCTATACACCAATAATGAACTATTAGAAAGGAAAAATAAGAAAACAATTCCATTTACAATTGCATAAAAAAAATTAGAAATAAATTTAACCAAGGATGTATAAGACCTGTACTTGGAAAATTGTAAGACAATGAAGAAAGAAAATGAAGAAGATACAAATAAGTGGAAGCTTATACTATATTCATCGATAGAAAGAATTAACATAATTAAAATGTCCATACTACCCAAAGCAATCTATAGATTCAATGCAATTCCTATCATATTTCACAGAATTAGAACAAATATTACAAAAATGTATATGGAACCACAAAAAACCCTAGATAGCCACAGCAATCTTGAGGAAGAAGAAGAAAGTTGGAGGAATCATGCTACCTAATATAAAACTATACTACAAGACCATGGTACTATAAAAACAGACATATAGATCAATGGAACAGAATAGGGAGTCCAGAAATAAACCCACACTGCTGTGGTCAATTAATATTTGACAAAGGAGTCAAGAATATACAATGGGAGAAAACCAAGATGGCGGCATAGGTAAACACCTGAACTGCTGCCTCGCACAACAATTTCAAAACTACAACTAAAAGACAAAATGGACATCATCCAGAACCACAGGAAGGCTGGCTAAGTGGAAATGCTACAACTAGAAGGAAAGATAAAAGCACAATGAGACTCACAGGAGCTGCAGAAGTAAAGTACAGAGATACAGAGGCGCACACGGAGAGGGCTGGCAACTGAGTACACAGCTGGCTTTTTCAAGCTGGAGGGAGACAAAAGCTCCCAACTGCTCTGAACTCCAGTTCCAGGTGAGACTCTGGGGACCCAGACTCATTTGGGGAGAAACTGGACTGTCTGGCAGCAGGTGAAACTCAAGGGTGCCTTTCTCTCAGAGGCGCTTGCAGTGATTACCTCGGGACACTGAGACCCAGGGGCCTCTTATGGCAGGGCTGACAGGAAGCCATTGCTGTTTGCTCTGCCCTGAGATCCCACCCCACAAAGCCATTGCTGTTTGCTCCACCCTGAGACTCCGCCCCATCCAAGCTGAGTGCAGAGGCTTTTGCATATGAATGGCCTTGTCCTTTGAACTCTAAACTTACCTAACAAACTACAGCTGAGTCAGTGAGATCCAGAACATCCAAAAGAAAGCCCAACGCCCCACAGCAGCTTGCATTGCTTCACAGCTGAGCCTCATCTGGGCACCTCCAAAACCCAAACAAAGAAGAGGAATCTGCAGATCTCTCCATAGCTCCTGCTGGATGGCCTCAGGCAGAGGCTAAATTAGCACCTCCTTGGAGATCCAAGAGCCAGTGTACCCAGGGGTCAGAGTAGGACCATCCAGATTACAACTCCTCATATGCATAAGGGACACACTCAGGGGGAAGACTCAGTGAGCACCAAAGCCCCACTGAAGCAAGTCTTGCCTCATAAGGGTGTCTCCAGCACAAAAGTTCTCCATCGTAGACACAGCTGATACTCACAGCCAATTGGCCTGGAGGTCAATTCCTCCCAGTGATACCAACAACAATCAAGGCTTAACTACAACAAGACTGTTCACACAGCCTACAAAGGTGTGCACCAAGAGTGTCCACCTCAGGTAATTGGGGAGGCTGAGCCACTGGGCCCTATAGTACACCTAGCATACAAAGCCACTCTATCAACTCAGGGAAGCAGCCAGAATGCAGAGACAAAGAAACAGGTCACAAATGAAAGAAATGGAGGAAAGCAAATGACTGGATATAGAGTTTAAAACCACAGTTATAAGGCTTTTCAAGAATTTTCTAGAAAAGGCTGATAAATTTAGTAAGACCCTTGAGGATATGAAAAAGGACCAACTAGAAATTAAACATACACTGACTGAAATAAAAAATAATATACAGCGATCCAACAGCAGACTAGGGGATCACAAGAATCAAGTCAAAGATTTGAAATACAAAGAAGCAAAAAACACCCAACCAGAAAAGCAAAAAGAAAAAAGAATACAAAAATATGAAGATAGTGTAAGGAGCCTCTGGGACAACTTTAAGCGTACTAACATCCAAATTATGGGGGTACCAGAAGAAGAGATAGAGCAAGATACTGAAAACCTATTTGAAGAAATAATGACTGAAAACTTCCCCCACCTGGTGAAAGAAATAGACTTACAAGTCCAGGAAGTGCACAGAACCCCAAACAAAAGGAATCCAAAGAGGACCACACCAAGACACATCATAATTAATATGCCAAGAGCAAAAGACAAAGAGAGAATATTAAAAGCAGCAAGAGAAAAACAGTTAATTACCTACAAGGAGCACCCATACGATTGTCAGCTGATTTCTCAACAGAAACCATGCAGGCCAGATGGGAGTGGCAAGAAATATTCAAAGTGATGAATAGCAAGAACGTACATCCAAGATTACTCTACCCTATCATTCAGAATTGAAGGGCAGATAAAGAGCTTCACAGATAAGAAAAAGCTAAAGGAGTTCATCACCACCAAACCAGTATTATATGAAATGCTGAAAGGTACTTTTTAAGAAGAGGAAGAAGAAGAAAAAGGTAAAGATAAAAATTATGAACAACAAATACATGTCTATCAACAAGTGAATCTAAAAGTCAAGTGAATAAAAGATCTGATGAAGAGAATAAACTGGTGAATATAATAGAATTAGGGGCATAGAAAGAGAGTGGACTGACAATTAGGGGGGGTGGGGGTACGGGAAGAGACTGGACAAAAATCGTACACCTATGGATGAGGACAGTGGGGGGGAGGGTAAGGACAGAGGGTGGGGTGGGAACCGAGTGGAGAGGAGCTATGGGGGGAAAAAAGAGGAACTATTGTAATAATCTGAACAATAAAGATTTATTTTAATAAATAAATAAGAATATATAATGGGGTAAAGATAGTCTATTCAGTAAATGGTGCTGGGAAAATTGGACAAATACATACAAACAAATAAAACTAGGCCACTTTCTTAAACCATACACAAGAATAAACTCAAAATGGATTAAAGACTTAAATATTAGACTCAAAACCATAAAATTTTATAAGAAAATATAAGATTTAAAATCTCATACATTTTTTATAGCAATATTTTTTCTGATAGATCTCTTTGGACAAAGGAAACAAAAGAAAAAATAAACAAATGGGATTACATCAAACTGAAAAGCTTTTGCACAGCAAAGGAGGCCATCAATAAAATGAAAAGACAACCCACTGAATGGGAAAAACATATTTACCAATGATACATCTGATAAGGGGTTAATATCCAAAATTTATATGGAACTTACAAAACTCAAAACACACACACACACACACACACACACACACACACACACACACAATACTCCTTTTAAAAAGTGGGCAAAGAACCTGAACATAGACTTCTCAAAAGAGGACATACAGATGGCCAATAGACATGGAAAGATCCTACAATGGGGAGATATGGACACATGTAATACCTTAATCAATAAAAAAAAAAAAAATTGGGAAAAAAAGAAAAGATCCTCAATGTCTCTTAGCTTCAGAGAAATGAACTTTAAAACCACAATGAGCTATTCCCTCACACCTGTCAAAATAGCTACCATCAATAAATCAATAAATGAGCATCGGCAAGGATGTGGAGAAAAGGGAACCCTTGTTCACTGTTGGTGGGAATGCAGACTGGTACAGCCACTGTGGAAAGCAGTAATGAGTTACCTGAAATAATTAAAAATGGAACTGCCTTATGACCCAGCGATTCCACTTCTGGGAATATATCCGAAGAAACCTGAAACACTAATTTGAAAGAATATATGTGCCCCTATGTTCATTGCAGTATTATTTACAATAGCCAAGATTTGGAAGCAGCCAGGTGTCCATCAGTAGGTGAGTGGATTAAAAAGCTGTGGGACATTTACACAATGGAACACTACTCAGTCATAATCTTACTGTTTGCAACATCATGGATGGACCTGGAGAGTATTATGCTAAGTGAAATAAGCCAGTCAGAGAAAGACAAGTATCACATGATCTCACTCATATGTGGACTCTAAGGAGCAAAGTAAACTAACAAACAAAATGGAAAGAGACTCATAGATACAAAGAGCAGACTGATAGCTGTCAGAGGGGAGGGGGACTGGGTGAAAAAGGTGAAGTGATTAAGAAAAAAACCTCATAGACAGACAACAGTATGGTAATTACTAGAGGGAAAAAGCGGGGAGGCTTAGGATAGGGTAAAGGGGAAAAACAGTGTGGAAGGAGACTTGATTTGAGGTGGTGAACACACAATACATTATACAGATGATGTATTTTATAATTGTGCCCCTGAAACCTGTATAATTTTATTAACCAATGTCACCCCAATAAAAATTTTAAAAATGATGTGGTAAATATATATAATGAAATATTACTCAGACATCAAAAAGAATGAAGTCTTGCCATTTGCAACAACATGGATGAACCTATGCTAAGTGAAATAAGTCAGGCAGAGAAAGACAAATACCATGAGTTTCACTCATATGAGGAATCTCAAGAAAGAATAAACAAAACAGAATCAAATTCTTAGATGCAGAGAACATTTTGTTGGTTGCCAGATAAAAGGGTGTTTTGAGGGAATGTGTAAAAAAGGTGGAGGGATTAAAATGTACAAATTTCCAGTTATAACAACAATCACAAGGCCTGGCCAGTGTTGATCAGTTGGTTGAGCGTCATCCTGTGAACCAAAGGGTCTCTGGTTCGATAGTACGGTGTCAGATGGGTATTGGACTTATTGGGGTGATCACTTCGTAAGTTATGTAAATGTCTAATCACTATGTTGTACATTGAAACTAATATAATATTGTATGTCAACTATAACTGAAAAGTAAAAAAAAAAAATTTTAATTAAAAAGAAAAGATAACTCCATCCAAGACAATGCCCAAATTACACTGTTTACAAGTTACAGGATTTTAAAAGAACATTTCTTAAAAGCTTAAAGGGGAAGAAATTAACTCACAAAATGGTAATTTGTAGGAAATGGGGTGTGAATAAGAATATATATACTTGCATAAGAACTGTGAGAGGTTTTGTGTGTTTTTTTGTTTGTTTTTATTGATTTCAGAGAGGAAGGAAGAGAGAGAGAGACGGAAACATTCATGATGAGAGAGAATCATGGATCGGCTGCCTACTGCAAGTCCCCCACTGGGGATTGAGCCCACAACCCAGTCATGTGCCCCCCACCGGAATGAAACCTGGGACCCCTCGGTTCAAAGGCCGACACTCCATCCACTGAGCCAAACCGGCTAGGGCACTGTGAGAAGTTTTTATCATTGATTTGTTTTTTTCCCTGCTTGTTTTGGGATTCTTATCTAAACAGAAGCACTCCTTCTACCCCACAGGAACGCCTTTAATTACTGCTAGGGTCTTCAAAACATTCCTTTGTTTCCAGTTCTCCCAACTCCATCCTAGTTTATACACTGCCACCAGATACATATCACTAAAGCCACTCTTACACTCTGCTATTGCTCAAAGGCTCCCAGCTCCCTCCTGGCTAACTGCACAACCTGCTCAGGCTGGTTGGTTGGTTAAAGCTACTCATTTCATAGCCCCCATCATCCTTTCCCACTGCTGCTCCTGAAACTCAGTGCCCAGGGGTCTCCCACATACTTAGCATCCCTGGCAATATCCCACATCATGTCACTGCTCAGTTCTGTACTGTCAAATGGCCTCTTTATTCATTTATATTTTTTACTACAGTTGGCATACAATATTATATTAGTTTCGTGTGTACAACAGAATCATTGGCATTTATATACCTGCTAAGTCTGTACCAATCTGAAACCAAACATCCTATCTAATAAAAGAGTGATATGCAAATTGGGTGTCACTCCAACACACAAGATGGCTGTCCCCACGTGGTCAAAGATGGCTGCCCCCATGTGGACACAGGATGGCCACCACAAGCTGACCAGCAGGGGAGGGCAGTTGGGGGGGACCAGGCCGGCAGGGGAGGGCAGTTGGGGGGGACCAGGCCGGCAGGGGAGGGCAGTTGGAGGTGACCAGGCCAGCAGGGGAGGGCAGTTAGGGGCAACCAGGCTGGCAAGGGAGGGCAGTTGGGGGTGACCAGGCCTGCAGCGGAGGACAATTAGAGGCAACCAGGCCAGCAGGGGAGGGCAGCTAGGGGCAACTGGGCTGGCAGGGGAGCAGTTAGGTATTGATCAGGCTGGCAGGGGAGTGGTTAGGGGGTGATCAGGCTGGCAGGCAGAAGTGGTTAGGGGCAATCAGGCAGGCAGGAAGGCGAGTGGTTACAAGCCAGCAGTCCTGGATTGTGAGAGGGATGTCCGACTGCTCTTTTAGGCCCAATTCCAGTAGGATTGGGCCTAAAAGAGCAGTCCAATAGCCTTTGAGGGGTCCCAGATTAGAGAGGGTGCAGGCTGGCCTGAGAGAAACCCCCCCCATGCACGAATTTCATGCACCAGGCCTCTAGTAGTTATTATGATACTAGAGGCCCGATGCACAAAAATTAGTGCAAGAGTAGGCCTTCCTTCCCCCAGCTGCTGACTTCCCTCTAGCACGCTGGACCAGGGCTTCCCTCCTCTAACCACCAGCAGGCACCTGGGACCTGGGTTGGCTTTCCTCGGGCTGCCCTCAGGCACCCGGGACCCAGGCTGGATTCCCTCTGGCCTTGGCTTTGTCAGGAAGGACATCCGAAATGACGTCCAGTCTAATTGGCATATTACCCTTTTATTATTATAGATTATTGACTACTAGAGGCTCGGTGCATGAAAATTCATGCACTTGGGAGGGGTCCCTCAGCCCAGCCTGTACCTTCTCACAGTCCAGGACCCCTCAGGGAAGGTCCACCTGCTGGTTTAGGCCCGCTCCCCATGGGCTCATGCCTAAGCTGGCAGTCAGACATTCCTCTGGCAGCCTAGGAGCCCTTGGGGGATGTCCGATTAAATGGCTTAGGCCCGCTCTCCATGGGGAGCAGGCCTAAGCCACAGTTGGACATCCTTAGTGCTGCTGCAGAAGCAGGAGAGACTCCTGCAACCACCGCTGCACTCACAGCCGTCAGCCTAGCTTGTGGCTGAGTGGAGCTCCCCCTGTGGGAGCACACTAACTACCAGGACGCAGCTCCTGCATTGAACGTCTGCCCCCTGGTGGTCAGTGTGCATCATAGCAACTGGTTGTTCCACCCTTAGGGTCAATTTGCATATTACCTTTTTATTATATAGGATACTAGAGGCCCAAAGCACAAAATTCGTGCAAGAGTAGGCCTTCCTTCCCCCAGCTGCCAGCATCAGCTTCCCTCTGGCACCTGGAACCCAGGTTGGCTTCCCTCCAGCTGCCCACAGGCATCCAGGACCTGGGCTGGCTTCCCTCCAGCTGTCCAGCTGCCTGCAGGCACCTGGGACCCAGGCTTCTCTCCGGTCCCAGCTTCATCCAGAAGGACATCGGTCTAATTAGCATATTACCCTTTTATTATTATAGATTCACTATGTGGTACTTTACATCCCCAAGACTATTTTTACAACTGGAAATGTGTACTTTTTGATTCCTTCACCTTTTTCACCCACTCTCCCAACCCCCTTCTGGGGACTGTCAATTTGCTCTCTATATCTATTAGTTTGTTTCTGTTTTGTTTGTTCCAAAAATGACCTCTTTCATGATAGGCTTTCTCTCTCCTTCAAAAGCCCATAGCTCAGTGCCACCCAAGAGAAGCAAATGCAAGTGACACAGGTAATTAAAATTTTTCTAGTACTCATATTAAAGGGAAAAAAACAGATGAAATTAATTTTAATAACACTTCGTTTACCCTAATGTATCCAAAATATGATTATTTTAACATGTAACAAACATTTTCAAATGATCAATGAGTTATTTTACTGTTATTTTTGGTACCAAATTTTTTAAATCCAGGGTGCATGTTATACTTACAGCACATCTCACTTAGGTTCTTAAATTTTCATAGGAAACACTTGATCTGTATTTAGTTCTCATAAAGTTTAAAATTGGAAAATTAGATTTATGTGCTCAAGTTTTTCTAAATGTACTAAAATGTCTGCCAGTAACTGAACTAAATATTGGTTTTTAAATTTAAATTTAATCTACAATTAAATAACATTGAATGTTTAGCTCCTCAATCTCACCGGCTGCATTTCCAGTGTTAAGTAGCCTCTTATGACTAGTGGGACTGCTGTACTAGGCGGCCATAGACAGTGGGACTCCCAGAGGCATCCCATTTGGCTTTGTTTGGGAAGGTTTTCTAAGTGTGTAGCCTCAGTTACATCACAGAACCCCACAGGGAAGAACTGAGTCTTTCCCTCTCACTGCTTCTTCCCTAGTGCCTCCCTTGAGCCCCACACATATTAGGCTTGAAATAGATAAGTGAAAGAAAGGGTAAATGAACAAGTGATGTTATCTTCCTATTAGGTTATTAACTATTTGAGCATATGTTTTATTCTTTTTAGCATTTCTGATTGTGCTGAGGCCTGTCCACAAAGGTATTTCTTTTGCCCACAAGCATTTCTTCCTCACTTAGATGAATTCAGGGTGCGTAGTCACATACGTTTCATTTGTCATATTACTTTATATTCACACACCCCAGAAGTACAGTACATGATACATAATATTAGCTCTTAGCTTTAACTCTTTAAGATTCCTTTTAGTACTAAAATCAACTAATTTAGCCATCAACTGTTGGAGAGCACAAGAGACTTGGTTGGAAAGTTGTAAGGAAGACATTCTGAGAAAAGGGAAGTGTGTTTATTGGAATTCTGATTTAGGGGAGTGTAGAAGGTGGCTCCCCTAATTATTTCTTGACCTTTCCAAACAAGTCTGTGCATGTGCAGCCCACCCCCCCCCCCCCCCGCCTCCGGGGTTTACTGGAATCCTTATGCTTAATCCCTGGATGCCCTTGCCTAGAGGACAATGTGGACACATGTGTCCTCCCAAGATTACTCACCCTACTGATTGTATCTAAAGATACACTGTATCTCAAACTGCTGTTACAATAAAAGGCTAACAAGGCAGGCAATCGAGGTTGCTTGGTCCCTTGAGCCAGGCAATCCCTTAGCCTTCTCTTTCACAGTGAAACTGTGTCAGAGTAATCTATTCATCCATCTGCAGGAATGCCCTTCCTTCCTAAGCAATGCCCTCCGTGCGGAATTCTGAGAGATTCACTCCTTTTTCCCTCTGTCCCTCACTCGCACAGTCATCATTATTCACTGAATTGAACGCTTGATTTCTAAAGAGATACAGAGACTCCATAAAAACTTTAAACAGGATCATAAAAAAGAAGGAAAGAAAAGAGACTCAGAAGGAAGAGGACAATAGTAGACGAAGTATAGAGGCCAGCTGCTAGCAATCCCCCTGGAGCACAGCCCACACAGGGGGGTGGCACCAGTGCAGCAAGTCACCCATTTCCAGGTGTGGAATGTTACCTGGACCTCAGTACCTTGGGAGGCAAGTCTTGTTTCTATGATAGAGGAATTTCTATTAAAAAAAAGCTGGATTCTTGTCAAATATTCTCATGAAAATGTGGACTCAGTCTCATCACTTTTTGGAAAAACTCATGATCCGGCAAGGTAAGGTCAATGAAGCTGAGACTGGTGCAGATGCAGAGCCCTTGACCTTTATCATGGAACATGAACACTGGCCTCATGTCTGCATCTAAGGACGTCGTTCTGAAGACGCCTGAGGAGCTCTGGGGTTAGGAATCTACGAGTTTATAATCCCTACCAATGGCTTTCACTTTTTCATTGCACACCCCAAGAAAATGTTATCAGCGCACGCTCTCTCTCTGTCTCTCTTTCCAACAAGATGGAATTAATGTGATTTTTTGGATCATATCCCATTTACCTTACCCTGCAAGCCCTCCATATGCCACTGGTGAGTGGGTAAGCCTTGCGCTCAGTGTATTTCCTGCCACTTACCCTAATTAAGTCCTAGTGATAGATGTCAAGATGCCAGTTGAAATCCTCCTATGACACATCCCCTTTGTCACTGCTCTGGTCCAGTGGCTCCTCTCTACAATTCTATTTATCCAACAGTGCCTGACACCTGATTAGGAGAGAGAGGGAGGAACCACCCAGATCTGCACAGTACAGCAACACTTGACCTAGATTTGTCATGATTCCAATATAATTGGAGGCAGTGGTTCACTCAGACCTTCTTTCTTTGTTTCTTGCTTTTTTGTTATTTTCAAATGTGTTGGGGGCTATTAATATTTTGTTTTGGGAAAAAAAAATTACAATTACAAGAATATTCAAGGTAGTAATTTTAAATGAAATCTCAGTTTAAAGTTCAAAATGTTCCGCCCAAATTGGAATTTCCTATCAAGTTTTCTCTCTGGAATACTTCTCCTTATAGTTGCACTAGAGGCCCATTGCATGATATTCGTGCAAGAATAGGTGCCTGGCTTCACTCCCATCTGGCCGGGAGCTGGCACGTCCTCGCTTCTGTCTGAAGCACCACTCTAGTAGCTCCCTCCGCGGTCCCTCTTCCCCTCATAGCAGGCTTCACACTGCTCTGTGCCTGCATATGCAAATTAACCTCCATCTTTCTTGGGTTAATTTGCATACTCACTCTGATTGGCTGTGGGCGTAGCAGAGTGATGGTTAATTTACATGTTTCTCTTTTATTAGGTAAGATTTTATTAGGTAAGATGATTTCCAAGTGATGTTATACTTAGTAGTGATTCCTAGGATTTCTAAGACAGACATTTTACCAAACAAAGTTACATAACTAAATGAATACTTACACTAAGGGAATCATGGCAGTGGAACAGATATGATTCAGAAGTAACCTTTATCATTAGATGAAGGATAGTGTTAGGTGGACTTTCTGTAGGGCAAAGTTAAGTGACCCAATTAGTCAGGACTCTTTAGGATGCAAATGTCAGAAACCCAACTCGAACTACTTAAGCAAATGGTTGTGCATTTCCTTGTGTAACTGGGGTATTTATGAATGGATATGGATTTCAGGCAGGGCTGGATCCAGGCACTGAAACAAGGTTGTCAGGACTTTTATACTCATGATCTTCATGTCTCAGGTTGGCTTTCCTCTGAATTTAAAAAATGTTTATTCTCTCCTGTTGCAGCAGGCTTCCTGTCACAGCTAGGAGGAAATGGTTATTGCTTTTCTAGATCAGATGCTCCTGGCTTAGAAATCCTAATGGGAAGAGAATATTTCCTTCTATAATTTGGCTCAGTGGACAGAGTGTTGGCCTGTGGACTCAAGAGTCCCAGGTTCGATTCCAGTTAAGGGCATGTACCTTGGTTGCGGGCACATCTCCAGTAGAGGGTGTGCAGGAGGCAGCTGATCGATGTTTCTCTCTCATCGATGTTTCTAACTCTCTATCCCTCTCCCTTCCTCTCTGTAAAAAATCAATAAAATATATTTTTTTAAAAAGAATTCTCATTGGCCCTAACTTTGCCACATACACTCCTCTGCATAATCATTCTTCTTCCTGACAATGGGGTACTACAATTAGCTGGAATGGATCACACATGCAAATCTGTGGTGGGAGGTGGGGTGGGAGTAGTTATTAATCAGAAAGAAAATAGGGGGGAAATACCCCAGTGGCTGCACTGAGAGATGGCTTGGAGAAGTAGCAATTACTTCCCCAAATGTTCTTTTTAAATGTATTTACTAAGCATTTACTTTGTGCTAGATAGTGAACAAACAGATTAAGATGCCTGCTAACACCCAGACAGCGTGACTCAGTGGCTGAGCGTCAACGTATGAAACCAGAGGCCTGGGTTCAATTCCTGGTCAGGGCACATGCCTGGGTTTTGGCTCAATCCCCAGTAGGGGGCATGCAGGAGTCAGCCAATCAATGATTCTCTCTCATCACTGATGTTTCCAACTCTCTCTCCCTCTCCCTTCCTCTCTGAAATCAATAAAAATATGGGAGGGGGGGGAGATGCCTGCTATCATGCAGTTTATATTCTATTACAATAATCTTCACCAAGATTATAAAGATATAAGAACTAAATGTAAACTGACTCTTGATGGGATCCTGGACTTTAAAAAAATGATAAAGGACATTTTAGAGATAATTGAGGACATTTAAACATGGAGTATATATTTGATGAGGTATTACATCCTTGTTAAATAATTTCTGGAGTATGTTTTATACTAGTAGTTGTGGGAAAATATCCTTGCTCTTGATATACATACCCAAATAGTTAGAGCTAAAGGGTCATGATGCCTGCAACTAATTCTCAAATGGCTCAGCAAAAAATACAATGTGCATGTGTGTGTGTGTGAATGTCCTTTATCACCAAGTCATCCCTAAACCACCTCAAAGAAACATGCAATCCAAGTAATAGCATTAGATTTTTTAGCCCCTCCTGAAAAAACCTACATAGAAGCCAGCGATGTGGTTCAGTGGTTGAGCATTGGACCACGAACCAGGAGGTCACCGTTTGATTCCTGGTCAGAGCACATGCCCAGTTTGGGGCTTGATTTCCAATAAGAGTCAGCCAATCAATGTTTCTCATCGATGTTCTATCTCTCTATCCCTCTCTTTTCTTTCTCTAAAATCAATAAAAATATATTGGGAAGAAAAACCTACATAGAAATTCTAGGATGCCCAGTTTCCATTACTGTGGGAATTTAGTGAAATAAAGTTACTTTGATCAAATTTAATCCTGGTAATTATCAGAAAGAGCTTCCATATCTAGTTATACAATATCCCTGCCTCAATACTAGGTAGGGACCAGGGCACCATGCAGGAGACCCTCTTCATTCCAGAGCATTTACACTGGGTTTTAAACATTATCAATCCATGAAACAAGTCACATTTTTTCCTTGGGCAACATCTCTTGTTCTTACTAAACCCAAAGAGGACGCAATACCTCTGCATTAGTTTCCTATTGGAGTGTGGTAATTCACATTATACATGGACTTATTCTCTCACAGTCTGGAGGGCAGAAGTCTACAAGCAAGGTGTTGCCAGAACTGCATTTCCTCTGGAGGCTGCAGAAGCTTCTTCCATTGCTAGATGTTGCCTGTGTTCCTTGCTCTCAGCCCCTTCCTCACATCACTCTGACCTCTTGCTACCCTCATCAAGGCTCCTGCTACTCTCTCTGATCTGTCTTCTTCTTATCAGGATATCAGTCTCACTTGGATAATCCAGGATAGTCTCCCCATTGCAATCTCCTTAAGAAAACTCCTTAATTTACGCACGCCTGCGATGTTAATTTTGCCCTGTCAGGTAACATTCACAGTTCCAGGGATTAAGAACGAGGTCGTTTTGGGGGTGAAAGGTATTTTTCCAAGCACCACTCCCTCTCTCTCCCTTTTGGAGAGAAAGGGAGGTGAATGATCTGGAGCTCTCTGCTACTGAACGGTGCAAATGTTAAGTTTTCAGGGAGGAGAGAGGCAGCCCAGAGGACAGGGTTGGAAATGGCTTAGAGATCACTTACTATTTAAGTGCACCTCACCCCCTGGCTACCCTCCCCAGAGCTGCATTTTAATCCTTTAATATACCCTTTCATAGCTCCTCAAGAAACACTCCCACCAGGGCAGTCCTTTCTCTCTTGAAGTCATGGTCTTCCAGGGTTACCTAGTCCTGGTGTTTCCAGCACTATTTTTTTTAATTAAAACTTTATTGTTGAAAGTTTTACATATGTCTCCCCAGCACTATTATTATGCCTCTGCCCTTTCGAGACCACACCTGAGATAACCAAGATTGGATTTCCTGCCCAGATTCACTTTACAGCCTGAATCGTCTGACCTTGAGACTGGAGAAAAGACCCTACCCAAGCTTGCTCAGGATCCTTTTGACTGATCTTAGCTCCTTATCTCTGTCCCTGAGGCCAGGGCAAGGTCTCAAGCCAGTCTAGTCCCTAGAGGTAATGGACTTTCTAGGAGCTGATTCACCTGTGTACACAGCGGGCCTCGAAGATGGTACAAAACAGGTCTTTGTCTTTCAGGTTACCATAATCCATTAAGACTGCATCTTCAGGGAGCTATTAGGGGTCTCTTATTTCACTACTCTCCCTCCTTCCCCACCTCCCAAGACCCCCTCTGCTGTCTCAGGCTCCCTTGGTTCCAATCTGGAGGGACAACGTCTGATTCTCAAGGTTCCCAGTGCTTCTAGAGGGGCCCCAGGGTCCTTCCGATTCTTCAACATGAAAGAGCATGAGGTAAACACATCTCTTTCCCTTAGATGGGCCAAACTAACAATGTTTTCACCGCTTCATCCTCATGGTTATCCCATTCTTTCTAATTACCTACCAAACCCCACATGGTGTAGAGAAGTTCATGGGGGAAGACCTCTCTGTCTTCCACATCTTTCTGGATCTGTCTCTAGGCATCAGAGAAATCCCTTTGCGTTTGTGAGGTCATTTTCTCAGGGTGGATCACTTAGATAAAATGAAGCCAATCAAGGGAATTTCTTTATTCTCAAGTATTAACACACCTGTACTCCTCTCTTGGGCAATGTTGAAAGATAATAATTGTGCATAATCTGTGGTGTTTCATTAGATTACAAAGAATTTCATTACTTACTCGGTTAACAAATACTTAGGAAATCTACTATATGCTAGGTTCCCAATATTTAGTGGTAAACTACTATCATGACCCTGGCAGACTAGGGGGATTCTCTCCCACTGGACTATGCAAATAAACATAATCTCCAGTTACCTTTTGCAACACATAAAGATATCACAGAGCTAGACAACAAACATCAATGACTGCTAAAACCAGTAGGTAACAGATTGATTGGAGATTCTGCAGGGATGAGATGAAGGGCCAGACAAACAACACCTGAACCCGAAGATCAATCTTAATGTCACAAAAAGGAAAAATTCCTTCTGTGGAGTGGTACAATAGGAAGAACACATCACCACCGATGCAGAATTTTGGCCAAAAGAAAAAAACAATCACTTGAATCTGATCAAGCTTGTAGCTCTACCTACCAGGTTATAAGAAACACAGAGGTTACAGAACATTGTTAACTAAAACCTTAAGGATTCAAACAACCAAATCCAGTACGTGGGAAATTCTATAAGATAAATGACTCACTTTCATCTAGCATCATGAAAAAAAATAGGAGTAAAAGATATTTTAAATTAAAATAGACTTACAAGACATATCCCAAGGCTATGTGTAGACCTTGCTTGTACCCTGATTTAAACAAACCAATGGTACAAAGACGTTTTGAGACAATTGAAGAAAGTTGGACATGGATAGCTATTAAAATATTAAGGAATTTTTGTTAACTTTGTTGGTCTTTTGATTGTTTTTAAAGTCCTTATCTGTTAGAGAAATATACTGAACTATTACAAGTGAGATGATGTGATATATGAGATTTGCTTTAAAATATTTTAAAATAAAATGGAGGGATGGAGATTGATGAAGCAAGAATGGTAGAAGGTTGGAGATTATTATTTTTTTAATTTAAATTCTTTATTGTTTAAAGTATTACATGAGGCTCCTTTTTCCCCCATTGACCTCTCACCGGCCGCTCCCACCCCCCAGCACATGCCCTCACCCCCCTACTGTCTGTGTCCATTGGTTATGCTCGTATGCATGCATAAAAGTCCTTTGGTTGATCTCTTACCCCCTCACCCCCCACCTTCCCTCATAGGTTGGACAGTTTGTTCAATTCTTCTATGTCTCTAGTTCTATTTTTGTTCATCAGTTTATGTTGTTCATTATATTCCACAAATGAGTGAGATCATATGATATTTATCTTTCTCTGACTGGCTTATTTTGCTTAACATAATGCTCTCCAGGTCCATCCATGCTGTTGCAAATGGTAAAAATTCCTTCTTTTTTACAGCAGCATAGTATTCCATTGTGTAAATGTACCACTGTTTTTTAATCCACTCCGCTGCTGATGGGCACTTAGGCTGTTTCCAAATCTTAGCTATTGTAAATTGTGCTGCTATGAACATAGGGATGCATATATCCTTTCTGATTGGTGTTTCTGATTTCTTGGGATACATTTGTAGAAGTGGAATTACTGGGTCAAATGGGAGTTCCATTTTTAATTTTTTGAGGAAACTCCATACTGTTTCCCACAGTGGCTGCACCAGTCTGCATTCCCACCAGCAGTGCAGGAGGGTTCCTTTTTCTCCAAATCCTCGCCAGCACTTGTCGTTTGTTTATTTGTTGATGATAGCCGTTCTGACAGGTGTGAGATGGTACCTCATTGTTGTTTTGATTTGAATCTCTCTGATGATTAGTGACTTTGAACATGTTTTCATATGTCTCTTGGCCTTCTGTATGTCCTCTTTCAAAAACTGTCTATGTAGGTCCTTTGCCCATTTTTTCATGGGATTGTTTATCTTCCTTTTCTTAAGTTGTATGAGTTCCCTGTAAATGTTGGAGATAAACCCTTATCGGAGATAACATTTGCAAATATGTTCTCCCAGGCAGTGGGCTTTCTTGTTGTTTTGTTGGTTTCTTTTGCTGTGCAGAAGCTTTTTATTTTGATGTAGTCCCCTTTGTTTATTTTCTCCAGGTTGGAGATTATTAACCATGGGAGATGGAAACATAGCAACTCAGTGTACTATTTTCCTTACTCTCATGTATATTTAAAATTTTTATAACCAAAAAATGTTATTTATATTATAAATATAGAAAGAATACATTTTTAAATATATAAATTGTTTTTGTTAATCCTCACCTGAGAATATTTTTCCCATTGATTTTTATAGAGTCAAAGGGAAGGAGGGAGAGAGAAACATCCATGTGAGAGAGACACATCAATTGGTTCCTTCTGAGTGTGTCCTGACCGGGGCTGGAGCAAACCTGCAACCTAGGTACATGCCCTTGACTGGGAATCGAACCCACACCCCTTGGGTGATCTGGCCAATGTTCTAATCACTTAGCAACACTAGCCAGGGCTAAATATATATGTGGACTAATGGGGATCTATGTAAATATGTAATATATACATATTAATGTACTGTGGTAGAGATTACCGCCTACTCCACATCATTCTGCTTTTCTTTCTCACTATTAGAACCCCTGTAATATTGAGGACAACAATGTCCAACCAAAGATTACATGTCCCAATCTGTGTGGCCATCAGGTTTCTGGCCAATGAGATGTAGATATATGCGGAAGTAAAGTATAGGACTTCTGAGAAAAACTCCTTAAAGGGACCTAACTTAAAGGCATGCTTTTAGCTGTATCTCCCACCTTCTTCCTCCTTAGTTCTATAATTTGCATGTGATAGCTGGCACCCTAGCAGTTATACTGGACTATATACTGATGTTGAGAATAGAAGACATACTAAGATGGTGGGACACAAAAATTAAAAGGATGCCTGATGACTGCAATACCATCCCTGAATAGCCTACTTCTTAGCATCATTTATATAAGAGAATATTGCTTTTTTAAGCCACTGTAGTAGAGTCGTTGTTACCAAACACAATTTGTCAGCCAAACATCATGCCTACATGATTCAATGGCTATCCCAGGAAAGAGAGAAAGAAAGAATCATGTAGGCATGATGTTTGGCTGACAAATTGTGTTTGGTAACAACGACTCTACTACAGTGGCTTAAAAAAGCAATATTCTCTTGTATAAATGATGCTAAGAAGTAGGCTATTCAGGGATGGTATTGCAGTCATCAGGCATCCTTTTAATTTTTGTGTCCCACCATCTTATGAGCAAAATGGGACATAATGGACATAATTTTGATTGGAATGCAGAACAGAGGAGGCCAGGGAAAACTTTTCTGAGGAGCTGACATTTATCTCTTCCTTGTTTGTTTGTGTTATTAAATTTATTAGAGTGATATTGGTCAACATGAACATATAGTTTTCAGAGTGGGTTTCTATGTGTATTGCACCATGTGCTCACCACCCAAAGCCAAATCTTCTCCTGTCACCATATATTAGGTCTGCCTTCTCCCTCCACCCGCTTCCCTCTGACAACCACCACACTGCTGTTTGTAAGGAACTGACATTAAATCTGAGATCTAAAAGATGAGTAAGTGCTAGCCATCAGTATACTAGCTCGTTCATCAAATACTAAAAAAGAAGGCATTCTATTTTTTAAAAATGCCTGAATAACATCCTGAAATCTGATGGATGTTATGCTTACCCCACGCTTTAATAAGTATTTGTTGACTGGTGAGGGCTGTGGGCAATTAGCAGTGATGGGTGTTGGTGACAGAAGCTGTGGTAGGTAGCAGTGCCCCTGGCAGTGGTTGGCAGTCTTCATGACCTGACTCTAATATATTCATTCTTCCCCTTTACAAGGTGTGGACTTCAGGAGCTCTGCTCCTTTTTCCCCAGTGGGGAACCTAGCTCAATGGGAAGCAAAAGTTTTCTACTGGGATGTAAATATTTCTTAAGCCATACCAACTTCCCCACCTCTGGTCCTATCACCCTGAGACAATTCCAGTTGCCTCTCACCTCTCTAAGACTAAGTATCCCAGGATTAAACCTGAGACCATGGAGAAATCAGGTGGAAACAAGAGTGAAGTACATCCTCAGAGAGCCCAAAACTGGGCCTAGAAGAAGTGTGGGGTCAGGAGTTTTGGGTGGAGGCTATTCGTTCTAAATTTAGGAGTGTTTGCTTCATCAATAAGATCAGAGATTTAATCCCAGCCATCCTTGCTCAGACATGGACTTGTACAAATCACTTTACTTCCCTGAACCTCAGTATATTTTCACACACACGGAAAAATCTGGAATTCTTCAGTGTGCTGACTGCTCTGGACCAAAAGAGCCTCCACATTCTAAAAGACGTGCCTATGATGCTGCCTCCAATTGGAACCATAATGGTATCGCATTATTTACTCACACCGCACTCAGTTGTGCAAAACAAAATATAGTTGTTTTATTTCTTTATAAATCACCAGCTGGCCCTCGAAGATTGGTTGAATCCAGAAACATATTCCAGTGCAATAATTGAAACAATCCCTCTAGTTAAATGCTTAGTCTGTTCAAGCAAAATGCTTAATTTCTCAGATTTTTGTTTTTAAACAACCACCCCTAGCTCCTCTCCAAGGCCATTTCTAAAGGGTTGAGGTCAAGGCCATGACCTCACAGAGGTGAAGTCACCATGCATTGTGCTTCCTTGCTGGTCTCTTCTGTGGAGTGGTTAGGGTGGGCTGCTCCCAGGGCTGGGAATGGCTGAGAAGTGGGGGCCTTGTGGGGACTCTGATCAGTGCCGGCGATCACAGCTCTCAAAGGCCTCTGTGTCTAACGGGAGCCTCTGTTAGCCACCTTTGCAGCAGTTTCCTGTGCTGCTGTAACTAATTAACAGAGATTCTTCCTTTCAAATTCCTTCCTTCCCTCATCCCCCCAAACCTGTAGTCTGGCTGGGGACTAACTGAAAACTATATTTTAACAATCAAAACTGACCAATTATCTTGTTGTTCTAATGGCTATGTGCCCTCCATCTGAAGCCACAGAACCCATTGCTTGCTTCATTGAGTGCCAAGCACCCCGGGTAACAACATTTATGGGCTATGGAAACACATCTGAAAGTATTTCTAAAGAATACCCCAACTGTTCTCATGCAGAAATATGTATGACCTGAAGAGGTAAAAAAATGAGGATTAAGCTAGAGTACAAACTGAAAAGTAGTTAAAGAAGTTTCTAGCAAAGTCCTGAACTGAAAAGAGAAACTTTCTTTGAATGGGACCTCATTTGGTCCTCACAACAGGCCACAGACATGGACGGGTGGAGAGGGGCACTTTTAGTTACAGACTGTGAGAACAGTTCAGGAGAGAATGTCAGAAACTGTTAGTCCTCTTGCTGCCACTCTTGTTGACACGAATTGTCTAAAACCACAAAACACAACCCATTGCTGAATCATTAAGTTTCTGAATTCATTTGGCTGAATATACTGTGTACTTGGATTTAATAGCAGAGGAGCTCTCCTTTGAGATGTAGTGAGATAACAGGGTTTGGTCCATTATTAAAAATCCAATTCAAAGTCCCATAATTCACCAGGCCAAATGACCTTCTTATGTAAAGGACTTTTTAATAGAGTCGTGCACATTTTAATTATGGGAGAACTCGGAGAGTTGGTACAACGGCCTCTACTTAAAAGATGAAATAAAGGAGGAAACTTGAGTGCTAAGGGCCAGAGCTAGAAGGCAGAGGGGAAAGAATATAAGGACGTATATACAGGCTTCCTTTGGAGGAACCGTTTATGGTGGACCACACCCGAAGCTATAGGATGTGAAAGAACTTGGGGACACTCAGTTCAATTTTGTTTTTAAGGAAGAAAAGGCAGGAGGCTTCTGAGCCCTAACAGCAGGGTGGGGTCAGCTTCTTCAGGCTGGATTGCTAAGATGTGACGGGGGTCTTGCCAAGGGGAGGTCCCCGGGTGCTCACAAATTATGCCCTCACTATTTTGTTCCATCTGTTCTCTCTCTAGCACAATGTGGAATCTGTCACACAGGATTGCTTAAGTGCTCACTGAGCTTAATGCTGCAGGGATATGCCCATGACATACTGGTAAAAACAACAGCTTGCAATACAGTCTCTATTATACAACTCTAATGGAGATAAAGCCTGTCTAAATATGCTTTATATATGTGAGTATGCTCTTAGGAGAAAAGACAAAAGTCTTCAAGCATAAGGCCTGGGAATGATCTTTTAACTTGTTTTCATCTATTTTTTGTATTTTCCTTTTTTCCCCCACAATCTACCTGTTTTGCTTTTATTTTCCTAAAAATAAAGCTTCAGACAAAATATTGTGTGAGCTTTTTGCTAGAGAGAACAAAATTTAAATTCTCTCTGTCTCCTACTCCTTTAGCATATGATCCTATCTTCCAGTGAATTAAAATCAAACTATACAGAAGAGAAGAGAGGGGACAAGAATTCTCAGGTGAACTCCCAGGGACTCTCATAACAAAAGGCTCAGTGCGGCTGAAGAGCATGGCAGATCCTGAAAGTCTTGGATGAAATGGGTTACCATTTTGCTGAGAACCTGCTAGTCTCTCTTTGGGAGATAGAGGGCACTCATCCAGAGCCCTCTGCTGGGTCTGGATGGCCCAGGAGATTTGACCACGGAATGAGGAGATGGCCAACCTGGGCTGGACTAATGGGGTCTTTAAGGTACCAGGTGTGAAGCAGGGAGAGTGAAGTCACAGCCTGTGTTTGCCCAGCCCAGCCAGTTCTGTTTGGCAGGTGGGTGTGGAGGACAGAATGTCCACTGCAGCTGTAAGAACAGCAAGCTGGGCCAGGCCCAGGTGGCTCCCACAGCTGTCTCCTCTGGGAGGGCCACACCGTGCCCACAGCTAGGCTTTCAGAATGGTGCCCTGCCCACTCTCCAACTCCAGGTATTACAGTGTATGAAAAGAGTACAACAGAAGTTAAATTACTAAGCTTGAATCTGTTACCTCCTAGCTGTACAACCTTTAGCTTCCTGAACCTGTGTCCTTATATATGAAAATGGAAGGCATACAATAAGGATTTGATTGAGTTGTGAGTTTTAAATGAAAGCATGCATATTAAAGACATTCTACATTGTATAGCATTAAACACAGGATTGCCATAAAGAGATGGGATTTAGCCTTCTGCAGTCTTTTCCCATCATGGCAGGACCTGGGAGACAAGAATCACAGACTTAAGCCACACGGACAAATAAGTCCCTGCCCACCTTTGCCATCTCATCTGCCACCCTCCCCAGTATGTGCTGCCTTCTACAAACTGCCCACTTGTACACACCACCACCCCCATCCAATGGTAATGATGGGCTCTAACAGTTGTGGAGGAAGTTAAAAGGGATAAGTTGTGAGAACACCATCCTGGATTCCCTACAAGGGCAAGAGGCCAAGAACTTCCCATCCACATGAGGAGGGAACAAGAGGGCTGTGGACAAGAGGGTTTGGAAGAGGACTTGTGAAGAATCTGCTTGTGACTCCCAGTCCCCCTGAAGAGAAAGAATGGAGGTCAGGACCACCTTCACCTCAGTGTAAGAGAGCAGAGCTTTAAGGAGATCACTCAGACACGAACAAACGTGAATCCGTTAGAATCTGAGGACAGGAGCAGAGTGGGCTGGTGTCAGACTCCAGATGAGAAATCGAGAGGGTGAAGGAAAGCACGGAGAGAAGCCTGCTCCGGGGAAGGCCTGCCCACCTCCCCGCCACCCTACTACTGTTGGGGCAAATGAGTCTGGAAGTTTCCCAGGACCTGCTCTGGGGGACAAGAGGGGGCTGCGTGGGGTTTTGAGCTGCTGTCCACCTGAGAGCTAGAGGTGGACTGCTAGAATCCACAAACTAGCACTGCTTCTGCCAAAATCAAGGCAACTGCAGGCAAAGCTCCCTAGTGATGAATGGACGGGGTGGAAGAGGGATTTCTGAAGAACCCACAAAAGTACACCAGAGAGAACAAGTCAGCATCTCTAAGCCCAGAGAGCTCAGAACCAGTTAAGGAGCATGCAGGAGCATGGGAACTTACTGGCTCCCCTCAGTTCCCCTCCCAGTGAGATCAGGAACACCCACGGGTGAGTGTGGGAGGAGGGAGCAAGAAAGAAAACTGATGTCATCCCTGTCTGGCCCAATCAGACTTCTCCACTCCAGCCAGTGCCCCTGAACAGCAATGGAAGATTGAAGTGTTGACCAAAATGTGAGAGTCCACATTCTAATTTCTGAACGTGAACATGACTTCACAGCTTTGCACTGCCGCAGAGTGACGAGGAAAACCTTAAGGCTTTTTCTCTAGGCAGTTGGGGGGGGGGGGGGAAACAAAGCAGTTTTGGAATTACACCCCAAGAATTTGCTTATTTGATGTATCGATGTTCTAAGTACCTGTTTTCTGAGCACGGCAGCAAGCCCTATTCCAAGCGCTTTACTTTTATTAAATCATTTTAAGCCTTACAACAACCCTAATGTATTACCCCATGTGATTGATGAGGAAACCAAGGCACAAAGGAAGTTAGTAACTTATCCAAAATTTGCAGAGGTTGGGTTCAAACTTAGATTTATCCTTCAAGCTTCGGTATACCTCTCCTTCCTGGGCCGTCATCTTTGATCTCTCCAGGACCCCATAGTAAATTACTTCTCACAGTGAATTGCAATTGTGTTGATGCTCATGTCCGCAGTTATAGTAATCTTATTCGGCACAAGGGCTATATCTCTCTTTTTTAAAAAATATTTATTTTTAGAGAGAGAGGAAGGGAAAGGGAGAGAAAGATAAACATAGATGTGAGAGCACAACCTCACCCAGCTGCCTCCTGCACACCCGTCACTGGGGATGGAGCCACAAACAGGGCATATGCTCTGACTGGAATTGAACCAGCAACCTTCCGGTGCATGAGACGATGCCCAACCAACGGAACCACACCAGCCAGGACTATATGTCTCATTTTTTATGGGGCAGGACCAAAACTCAAAACATCCTGTTCCAGGTCATGGCTATCCCTCCACCCGCTAACAACAGCTCTGGCCTCTACATGCTCACACTTTGCCTGGGCCCAGCTGACCTTCTGAAGTTTTGTAAGAGAGAACTGACAGCAGGGACAGGTTGGGGCAGAAGCAGCCTGAAGGCTAATCTCTGGGAAAGGATTTTGAGGAGATTGGAAGAGGCATGGGAAACTGTGGGGTGTGAAGTAGAGAAGAGAGAACAGGATGTTCTAAGATAAGGGCCAGAATTAGAGGTGTTCAGGAATTACATAGACATATTTGCTAGAAAGTAAAATTTTGGAGGCTGGGCTGTGGCTTTTGTTGTTGTAGTGGTTTATTTCATTTTGTTTGTTGCCAACACTACTGTGAGACTGCACTACATCTTGGCTTCCCAGTCTGGGGAATATCTATATTCTAGAATCTAGTGCCTGACACATAGTAGGTGTTTGGGAAGTGATCGCTGAGTTGAACTTTAAGTTAATTGCAAAACACACTATAACTCTCAGTCTACTGCCTGTTTCTGAGGAAGAACAGCGCTGGAGGAAGAGCTGGCCTAATAGTCACAGAAGAAGCATTGACAGGGCAACCTTTGAGCAACTTGACCTCATCTGCAAACCCCAAAGCAACTGGTATGTGGTTCATGGTCGGGGTCAGGCAGCCAACAAGAGGCTGGACTGGTGCTCGAATGTCAGAGCTTAAGCAGTATGGGTGAGTGTAACCCAGCCCCAGTCCTAGGGCTCAAATGAACAGTTGTCCCCCTCTATCCCCCCCCCCCCCCCGCCCCCGCAGGGTGGTGTGAGTCAGAAGTGAGGATGGGAGATTTCACCTCCCACAATCCTAGCTTTGTCTATCACCTCGACTTGGCTGGAGGGTGTCCTTCCAGCCCTTTTTGATTAACTTTTATTTACCATTTTCTACTTTTAGGTGACCTTTGACAATACCCACTCTTTGAAATGGTCTGCCCAAAGGATTTCAAGAGGTCAACATCTTGCATTGGGTATTTAACAAAAGGGCCCTTCTTTTCTACATGTGGAGCCCAGCTGGGTGGAGGTATTTTGCCAGAGAAGCCAACCTTGAAATATCTATAAAACACATAATCAATTCAAGACCAGTCTTCATGTTTCCCCCACTTCCTTAGGGGGGTTTCTCAGACACTGTGTGTGTAGCAGAAGGGGCACTGAGAGGCGATGCCCTTCCTGCTGGGAGGTCAGTTCAAAGTCTTATCACTGCCGGCCTTGAAAATGAGGCCCTGTAGAGGGATTCTCTTCATTTCAGCTGGACAGTCGTGGCCTCAAGAATAAATGTATACTCACGAGGAATCTCTAATGAGGACCAGAACTGGCACCCTCAGATACCTTCAATTTCATGGGTCTTCAGCACAGCCTTGAAGATAACTGCTAAAAGGCCTCGGTCCACAAAAGTTACCAACTTCAAATTAAACTTGCCCTTGTGACATTGCTAGTGTTAAGGGGAAAATGCCACAAGGAAAAAAGCTCATCAGTCAAACTAGAGAAGAAGAAAGGAGACCTCAGACTGTCCCTGCTGTCACTGGGAACAATTTCTTCTCTTCTGCACATTTTCAAGAATTCCAGGACAGTGACCTTAGTTCTTTTGCTAGCAAGAGTTCTTTGCAAACACAAAGAACAGAGAAATATTTTTGTAAACAAGCACTTAGCTGACTTTTATCAGAATGGTTTAAATGTTTGATACAAACAACACGAAATGAGGGCTTAGTTTTCCAACTTAGTATAATTTTAGAGGGAGTTTTATGTCTACCTTCCGATTAAACATAGTTCTTTTTAGTGCAACATGGTACTTTTTGTTGTGTTATCCCTCACTGGAGGATATTTTTTTCCATTTTTAGGAAGAGAGTGGAAGGGAGGGATGGAGAGAGGGAGAGAGGGGGAGAGAGAGAGAGAGAGAGAGAGACCGATGTGAGAGAGACACATTGATTGGTTGCCTCTCGCACATGCCCCCAGATGGGGCTGGATGGAATCTGCAACCCAGATATGTGCTCTTTTTTTGTTGTTGTTGTTATTGTTGTTAATCCTCACCCGAGGATATTTTCCCATTGATTTCTTAGGGAGAGTGGAAGAGAAAGGGAAAAACAGAGAGAAACATCGATGTGAGAGAAACACATCGATTGGTTACCTCCTGCATGAGCCCTGACCAGGGCCTGGGCTGGGGAGGAGCCTGCAACGAACCCGGGACCCTTTGGTCTGCAGGCTGATGCTCTATCTACTGAGCAAACTGGCTAGGACCAGGTATGTGCTCTTGACCAGGAATCAAGCCCTCAACTCTTTAGTGCATGGGATGACACTCTAACCACTGAGAAACACTGGCCAGGACACAATATGGTACTTTTTGAGGAAGATATTAAATAACAACCTGCAGAATGAATATTTATAATTATGGCTGCCATCCCACCCCTGGGGAGAGCCCGAGGTCACCTTAGGGGAATCAGCAGAACCCCAAGAATCATACCTAGAGTCTCTCCTTAGTTATATAAACTACCCATAACTATACAGTCAGAAAGCACCTGCTGCCCAGAGGGAAGGAGACAGTGAAACCACCTGTGGCCAGTCAGATACAGGGCTCTGAACAACAAATACCACAGGGCATGGTCAGCAGTTCTTGGGGCCACGGTGGGCCACTTCCATGTTTTAAAACAGCTTGTGAAATGGCAAGTATGACACATGCTTCAGCGGAAGGCCGGAGATGTCTGGGAGAAGACGTGGGCTCAGTCCAAGCAAGGCGTGCAATGAGACTGGTGTTGGCACAGGGGGCATCTGGAGCTAACCTCCCCAGCACCCAGCCACCAGCACAGCGCCCCCGTGCCTCGGGACAATGGTGAACACAAACGTGTGCCCTGAAGCACCTTGGCTGAGCGTGGCGCTGAATGAGGAGTGGCTGTCATCTTTCAAACAACCACTGAAACTAGTGCTGGATTAGGACCAGCCAGGGAACCATCTCAGTGGAGGATCAAACTATACGGGACGTGTCTCCAACAGCGACACCATGTGGCAGTGATGCGCAACTGCAGGAGTGGTCTGATCAGGCTGCTTCCTGCTCAGCCTGCAGAAGTAGGCCTGAATCCCTTTGGCCTTTTTAAATAAGGCCCTGGGGTCATTCACCCTGTGCCCCAAGCTTACATTTATTTCCATCTCCCTCACAGTTGTTATGTGTGTAAGCATGTGAATGGCTTTTAGCTGTGCTGATTTATGAGTTACCGTATTTTTCTGTGTATAAGAAGCAATCCTATATAATAAAAGGCTAACATGCAAATTGTCCCCTCGACCAGGAGTTTGACCAGGGGGAGGGCCAGCCCATCAACTGCCTGTGTCCCCTCCCCCCGTCCAGCCCGGCCTGATCAGCCCCAATCAGGACGCACAGCCGGACCCCACCCGTGCATGAATTTGTGCACCAGGCCTCTAGTTTTTTTATAAAATCACTAGACTGAAAATCAAGGAGCGTCTTATACATGGAAGTCAGCTGAGGAGAGAGCCAGGAGGGTGTGTAGCTGCCCATACCTTGTAAAACAGGCTTCCTCCAATCAGGAGCCTTATTATTACTGACATCAGCTGAGGACTTAATTGGATGTGGAGGTGGAGAGTGTGCAGATGCAACAGGGAATGTAGCATTCTGATCCCCTAAAGATGTCAAAAAATAAAGGATGAATACCGGTAAGCGATTGTGTTACTCTGCAAAATTCAAACTGAATGTAATCAGCTATGCAAAAGAGCATGGAAAGAGAGCTGCAGAGAGACAATTTGGAGCTCCTCCCACTGAGTGTATGATCAGTCATGGAGAAAACAAGAAGAACAACTCCTTTACATGCTAAAAAAGAAGAAGGCCTTAAGAGGAAAACCAGCAAAATGTTTAAAATATTGATTTCTTAATTTTGGGTTAGAAAAGTGGGGGGGCATCTTATAGCACAGAAAAATATGGTACTTAGGCTGAATTCCTGCCCTCTCAGTAAGTCAGGGCTCCCCTCAAATAGCACAATTTTTAGAGAGTCTCTTGGCATTCCCTGGAGCAACCACCAGCAACAGGACACACACTGCTGGAAACAGTGTGCAGTTCCTCCCTTGACTGGTGGCAAAGGAGCCAATGTCCCCTGCATCCCAGTGGCCTCTGGAAGCACCCTTTCTCTTCAGTGCAATGATCACCTGAGGTGGTAAGAAACCACAATCCCTAAGTCTGCCCTTTGGCTGGAGGTCCTTGTCTTTATTTCCAAAGGGTCCCAAGAGGACTGCAGGTTCATTGCCACTTTTTGTGTCTTACTTGGATGTGGTGAGGCTGTACTCCCTGTGCAAAGAGAGGGAAGCCAGCTGCTCCTGGTTCACCTGGGAACTGAGGAATCAGGTATCAATTTGACAAGCATGAAGACATGGCACAAACCTTTCCTCCCTACAGGCAGAAAGTAACCTAAGAAGAGACTAAGTAGGCTGGGTCAACCTTTTTTTTTTTTTTTTAATAAATCTTTATTGTACAGATTATTACAGGTGTTCCTCTCTTTTTTTTCCCCATAGCTCCCCTCCACCTGATTCTCCACCCCACCCCATGCCCTTACCCCCCCCCCCACTGTCTTCATCCATAGAAGTAAGATTTTTGTCCAATCTCTTCCCGCACCCCTCACACCTGCTTCCCCTGAGAATCGTCAGTCCACTCCCTTTCTATGTCCCTGGTTCTATTATATTCACCAGTCCATTCTGTTCTTCAGATTTTTTTATTCACTTGATTTTTAGATTCACTTGTTGGTAGGTATGTATTTGATGTCATTTTGTTGTTCATAATTTGTATCTTTACCTTTTTCTTCTTCTTCCTCTTCTTAAAGAATACGCTTCAGCATTTCATGTATTCCTGGTTTGGTGGTGATGAACTCCTTTAGCTTTTGCTTGTCTGTGAAGCTCTTTATCTGACCTGCAACTCTGAATGATAGCTTTGCTGGGTAGAGTAATCTTGGTTGTAGGTTCTTGCTGTTCATCACTTTGAATATTTCTTGCCACTCCCTTCTGGCCCGCATAGTTTCTGTTGAGAAATCAGCTGACAGTCGTATGGGTACTCCCTTGTAGGTAATTAACTGTTTTTCTCTTGCTGCTTTTAATATTCTCTCTTTGTCTTTTGCCCTTGGCATTTTAATTATGATGTATCTTGGTGTGGTCCTCTTTGGATTCCTCTTGTATGGGGTTCTGTGTGCTTCCTGAACTTGTAAGTCTATTTCTTTCACCAGGTAGGGAACGTTTTGTCATTATTTCTTCTAATAGGTTTTCAATATTTTGCTCTCTCCCTTCTTCTGGCACCCCAAAAATTCAGATGTTGGTTCGCTTAAAGTTGTCCCAGAGGCTCCTTACACTATCTTCATATTTTTGGATTCTTTTTTCTTTTTGTTTTTCTGGTTGGATGTTTTTTGTTTCCACATATTTCAGATCTTTGGTTTGATTCTTGGGGTACGTTGATCTACAGTTGAGTTTCTGTATATTCTTTATTTCAGACAGTGTATGCTTCATTTCTGACTGATCCTTTTCCATTTTTTTGGCATTCTCATTAAGCTCCTTGAAGGTCTCATCAAGTTTCTCAGCGGTTTTAAGATTCTTGAGTAACCTTATAAACGTGGTTCTGAACTCTATGTCATCCAGTAGTTTTCTTTCCTCCATTTCTTTCATTTGTGACATGTTTCTTTGTCTCCTCATTTTGGCTGCTTCCCTGTGTTGATGGAGTAGCTTTGTGTGGTAGGTGATCTATAGGGGGCAGTAGCTCAGCCTCCTCAATCACATGAGGTGGATGCTCTTGGTACACCCCTTTGTGGGCTGAGTGCAAAGTCTTGGTGTAGTTAAGCCTTAACTGCTGTTGGTACACTGGGAGGAATTGACCTCCAGGCCAATTAGCTGTGAGCACTCGCTGTGTCTATAATGGAAGAACTGCTGCGCTGAAGACACGCTTATGGGGCAGGACTTGTCCGCGAGTCCCGTGCCCCAGTGCAGTAAACAATTATTCCTGCACGCAGCTCTGCAAGCAAGCCACCCTCACTGGCAGACAGTCCAGCTTCTCCCCGTAGGAGTTTGGGTCCCCTGTGTCTCCCCAGAGACTGGATTTCAGAGTAATCAGGGGCTTGTCTCCCTTCGGGTTGAAAAAAGCAATGCCTGCCACCAGCCCGGATCATGTGCCTCCATACCTCAGCTTTTCAGCGCTCGTGCATGTCTCAATGCTCTTTTCTCTTTCCTTCTTGTTGTAGAACTTCCACTCAGCCAGCTTTCCCATGGTTCTGGGTGATAGACGCTTTGTCTTTTAGTTGTAGTTTTGAAATTGTTGTGCGAGGCAGCAGTTTAGGTGTTTACCTACGCCGCCATCTTGGATTCCTGGGTCAACCTTTGATATTCTTATATTTCTTAGCCCCTCAGGGCAGCTGCCTCTTAAAGAGGGGAGAAAGAAGTGGATTTATCATGCAAATTAAGTGAAAAGCTATTTAAAGGAAGATGTAGCTAATGCTTTATCATTTGCCTCCCAGCCTCCAGTCACAGAACCACACATAGCTTTCCATCTCAGTGTGGCTTGCCCTGTGCGCACCAGGAGTGTTGGCTGTCCCAGATGACTGTGAATGAATAGATTATTCAGGCCTCGCCTCCTGTCTTAGCCTGGATGCCCCAGGGTCCAGAATCCAGGCAGAGGTCTCCTTGGCCCCACAGGGCATGACTCCCCCACACTTCCAGCTTGCTCATGTGTAGGCACCAGGCAGGTCTCATGAAGACATCAACAGGGGTATCCTGATTGGGATGGGGGTATAGGTGACCCTCATGCACATAGGCAAAGCACTGCTGGACCTGTGTAGTTGACTGGAGCTCCTGGGACATGGCACTGGGACAAGAGACAGGTAAGACCAAGAGGATCTGAAACACCAGGCATGGGACGAGTTAGGACAGGATAGTGGCAACTGTCTGCCGCTCCTATTTGGAACATTGAGCGCTGTGTGTCGGTGGCAGCCAACACAATGGGAAAGAGCCAGGCTCTAAGGACTCAGAAGTAATGGCACACGCAACCCAAGTCTGGGAAGTGAATGAGATTTCACAGGCCTCCAGGGTCTCCTAAAAATGTTCTATGATCTGAGTCATGACCCATGTCCTCCATTATTTGGGGACCCAGCAAGATCACAAGCCCCTCACACCCCTGGGAGGCAGTCAACAGTGAAGCCTTACAAGTTGGCAGCCCAAGTTCAAGTCCCAGGTCTGCCACCTACTGGCTTCGGGACCTTCCACAAAATTCCTAAACTTAGGCCTCAGTTTCTTCACATATAAATGGAGAAATTATGATATCAAATTAGATAATTCAATGTGATGTTTAGTCTATGGTCTGGCACACAATTAATTCTCTATAAATAGAAGCTTCTGTGGTGATTATTCTGGCAAACTCTTAAAGGGGACAACACACCACAGGAGAGAGCACTGAGGTTCAGGCATTTGTTCAAGGGATACCACTTATCAAACCTGCCAAAGGCTACAGACTGGAACCACCCTCCATGAGATTGAGATCTGGAGGAAGAGCCTGACCAATGGCAGATGGCTATAATACAAGGAGACTGGCAGTGCAGATGAAGAATGTACCAGTATGCCCTTTCTATGCATCTAATCCACACCACGCTGCACTGCAGTTCAAGCTACGGGACACTCTATTCCCCCCCGACCCCCCCACACACACACCTCAATCTTCCAGTTTCTGCATATCGGGTCAGACCATTCCTCTCACTTCAATGAGACTTTTATGTTTATCAAATAGAGCATAGATATATTTTTTTTAATAAATCTTTATTGTTCAGATTATTACAGGTGTTCCTCTATTTTTTCCCCCATAGCTCCCCTCCACCTGATTCCCCACCCCACCCCATGCCCTTACCCCCGCCACTGTCTTCATCCATAGGAGTAAGATTTTTGTCCAATCTCTTCCCGCACCCCTCACACCTGCTTCCCCTGAGAACCGTCAGTCCACTCCCTTTCTATGTCCCTGATTCTATTATATTCACCAGTCCATTCTGTTCTTCAGATTTTTCATTCACTTGATTTTTAGATTCACTTGTTGATAGGTATGTATTTGATGTCATTTTGTTGTTCATAATTTTTATCTTTACCTTTTTCTTCTTCTTCCTCTCCTTAAAGAATACCCTTCAGCATTTCATGTAATCCTGTTTGGTGGTGATGAACTCCTTTAGCTTTTTCTTGTCTGTGAAGCTCTTTATCTGACCTGCAACTCTGAATGATAGCTTTGCTGGGTAGAGTAATCTTGGTTGTAGGTTCTTGCTGTTCATCACTTTGAATATTTCTTGCCACTCCCTTCTGGCCTGCATAGTTTCTGTTGAGAAATCAGCTGACAGTCGTATGGGTACTCCCTTGTAGGTAATTAACTGTTTTTCTCTTGCTGCTTTTAATATTCTCTCTTTGTCTTTTGTCCTTGGCATTTTAATTATGATGTGTCTTGGTGTGGTCCTCTTTGGATTCCTCTTGTATGGGGTTCTGTGTGCTTCCTGGACTTGTACATCTACTTCTTTCACCAGGCAGGGAAAGTTTTCTGTCATTATTTCTTCTAATAGGTTTTCAATATTTTGCTCTCTCCCTTCTTCTGGCACCCCAAAAATTCGGATGTTGGTTCGCTTAAAGTTGTCCCAGAGGCTCCTTACACTATCTTCATATTTTTGGATTCTTTTTTCTTTTTGTTTTTCTGGTTGGATGTTTTTTGTTTCCACATATTTCAGATCTTTGGTTTGATTCTTGGGGTACGTTGATCTACAGTTGAGTTTCTGTATATTCTTTATTTCAGACAGTGTATGCTTCATTTCTGACTGATCCTTTTCCATTTTTTTGGCATTCTCATTAAGCTGCTTGAAGGTCTCATCAAGTTTCTCAGCAGTTTTAAGAAGATTCTTGAGTAACCTTATAAACGTGGTTCTGAACTCTATGTCATCCAGTAGTTTTCTTTCCTCCGTTTCTTTCATTTGTGACATGTTTCTTTGTCTCCTCATTTTGGCTGCTTCCCTGTGTTGATGGAGTAGCTTTGTGTGGTAGGTGACATATGGGGGGCAGTAGTTCAGCCTCCCCAATCACCTGATGTGGACACTCTTAGTACACCCCTTTGTGGGCTGAGTGCAAAGACTTAGTGCAGTTAAAGCCTTAATTGCTGTTGGTATACTGG
Source organism: Corynorhinus townsendii (assembly GCA_026230045.1). NCBI lineage: Eukaryota > Metazoa > Chordata > Mammalia > Chiroptera > Vespertilionidae > Corynorhinus > Corynorhinus townsendii. The sequence continues at coordinate 88,476,626 of JAPDVU010000003.1, forward strand.
GAGGAATTGACCTCCAGGCCAATTAGCTGTGAGCACTCACTGTGTCTATAATGGAAGAACTGCTGCGCTGAAGACACACTTATGGGGCAGGACTTGTTTCAGTGGGGCTTTGGTGCTCACTGAGTCTGCCTTTGAATGTGTCACTTATGGATGTGAGGAGTTGAAATCTGGTGTCTCACATGACCACTAGGTACACTGGCTTCTGGATCTCCAATGGGGTGCAGGTCAGCTACTGTCTGAGGCCACCCAGCAGGAGCTACAGTGAGAGCTACAGTTTTCTCCTCTTTGCTTGGGGTTTGGAGGTTTTGGAGCTGTCTGACCCAGGCTGCAAGTTTGCTAGGTTAAGCTGCGATAGGGCGGGGCTTTCTTCTGCTAACGCTGCTGCTTGGAGCTTGGGTGGGTTTGTAGGTTGTGCAGGGCGGGGTCTCAGGGTGTCACTAGGCTAGGGCGTGGCAAACAGCAATGGCTGCTAGTTAGCCGGCTCTGTGTCCCCAAGGGCGTCCCGGAGTCCCGTGCCCCAGTGCAGTAAACAATTATTCCTGCACGCAGCTCTGCAAGTAAGCCACCCTCACTGGCAGACAGTCCAGCTTTTCCCCATAGGCGTTTGGGTCCCCCGCGTCTCCCCAGAAACTGGATTTCAGAGTAGTCGGGGGCTTGTCTCCCTTTGGGTTGAAAAAAGCAACGCCCGCCGCCAGCCCGGATCACGTGCCTCCGTACCTCAGCTTTACAGCGCTCGTGCACATCTCGATGCTCTTTTCTCTTTCCTTCTAGTTGTAGAACTTCCACTCAGCCAGCTTTCCCGTGGTTCTGGGTGATAGACGTTTTGTCTTTTAGTTGAATTTTTGAAATTGTTGCGCGAGGCAGCAGTTTAGGTGTTTACCTACGCCGCCATCTTGGATTCTCCGCCGAGCATAGATATTTTTTAAGGGTTGATATCATTCCTCTCTAAGATGCCTTTCTATCTAGCTAAAAGCCACCAGCCTGGATGACCAAAATGTCTCAGAGTCCAGGTCATGGGATTAGAAAAAGGAGTAAATTTCTCTCATCTCATAAAAGGCCTGCCTAGCAAATTTCCAGCCCCCAAACTGCCTCTTCACAGGTGATTACAGTGGGAAAGCCACTCCCTTTGATGGATATTCCCACTGCATGCTGAGCCTCTGTCAGTATAAGTAATACTCATGCAGTTATTGCGATGAAGGGTGTATTTCTAGCTCCCTAAATGACAAAATATTACCAAAAGAATGAACAGAGTTTTTAAATTTTTATAACTTTTATTTATATATAGCATACATATAGAAAATTACACAAATCATAAGGATATTATATCTGAGTGAATTATCTCAAAAGGACACCCCTTCCCATAACAATATGTTACATAGGTTAAAAGCTGTTTTTAGTTTTAATATGTTTTATAGTCTAGATCAGTGGTCACCAACCTTTCGGACCTCATGGACCACCAGTGGACCACTCCTCCTTGGACCTCATGGACCACCAGTGGACCACTCCTCCTTGGACCACTGGTTGGCGACCACTGGTCTAGATCAGTGGTCGGCAAACTGCGGCTCGCGAGCCACATGCAGCACGCAAGCCACGGTTTGCCGCTCTGTTGACTAATGAGTTTGCCGACCACAGGTCTAGATTATTGCTAGACTTAGAGGACATTCACTGAACCCAGCTCAAGTCTTATCATGGTGCCTTCTCCAGCATGAGGCCAAGCTGATGCCAGCATGCTCTTCCTGTGGTTGGAGTCTGAGCTGGTATGCACAGGTGGCACAGCACGGTGTGGGTGCACAGGTGGCACGGCACAGTGTGGGTGCACAGGTGAAAGAGAAGCCTTTTTCCAAAGGAAACATGGCTGCAGAGACACCTCTACTCACCACAAAGACAACCTTTACATCCTTATACCGAGCAGCAATTAACTGCTGACAGCTTCAGCTTCTTGATTTAACAGCCCATTCAGGTGGATTTCTCTAAAAAAGGAATGGCTTTTGATCAAAGGCATATTCAAGAACCCACCTCTTGTATGATTGAAAACTGTTGAAAGCGCTGAAATGGTCTTTTCCCCATTTGACCACACCCAAAAAAGGTTTCAAAGAATGACCATTAAATGCCACTAAACCCAGAGGGCTCTAAAAAAAAGGCGCTTCTCCCCAGCAAGGGGCTGAGGTGGGTGGGGAGCTTCGCAAGGAGATGGGGGCAGCAGAAGAGCTATTTTACTGGGACAACCTGCTATACCCATAAACACTGTCTCCCTTTCATGATCAAGCTAAAACCCAATCTCTCTGCTCGGTTCTCTGTGTCCACTCTAGGGGCCTCAGTTGGTATTTGTCATCTACTTTCTCATAGGCCATACTGAAACCAAAATGTGGAGTTTGAGTCTGAGTTCGTTGTCTCACGAAGTCGAAGAATGAAGTCGCTGCCAAAAACGGTTAGTGGAACCGAAGTTTATTGAGAGAAGCCATGCTGGAAAGGGTGCAGCCGGGGTTCCAGGAGCAGGCCAGTGTCCAGAGTTTCCTTTCCATGTTACAGTCAGGTGTTCAAGTCTATCCAGACCTGAGTGGAGGGGGGGGGGGAGGGGGGGAGCACCTGTGCTATATATGTGTTAGTTCCTAATTGGTCCTTTCAAAGAATTTTGCCTTAGCAACATCCTTGGGATTGGTTTATACTGGTATGCCTTACTATGTTGTGATTGGTTATCTGCAAGTTGCCTGTCTTAGTAACATTCATACATTTTAAAGCTCATGTCTCCCACGCCCTGTCTGTCCTTCCTTCCCCACTCAGTTGGGTTGTCCTACTAATTTCACCCAGTTGGGTTCCCCAATTCTACCTCCGCCCCCATGGTTTCATCCCTATCTACCTGGCTTCTTTCGGTCTCCTCAGTACCATCAAACTTGCCCTGGCACCTGATGGCCATCTAAGGCTCAGACAATATAATTCATGCCACAGACATCATAAACATCAGTTTGATGCAGACACCAGGTTAGGAGCTAGGAATACAAAGATCAGTGTGTCTGGGATAGCTAATTGACCACCAAATTTTGTGTCATCCCCCTCTTACACCCACCCACACACACACTCACAGAACTGGATTCCCAACCAGGAGCTACATCTTCCAGTCCCCTTTGCATTGAGAGGGGCCATGTGATATTTCTCAACAATAGAAGTAATGTGTGTGATTTCTGAGCCAAAGTGTTATGAAGTACCAAGCCTTGATCATGGAAGAACCACAAAAGGAAAAAGTCAGAGTCCCTGATTCACCAGGAATAGCTGTACTGGCTTATTCTGTGATTGAGAAATGAATTTCTGTTGTCTTAAACTAAGGCATGAGAGATTATTTGTTATAGAAGGTAGCATTACTCTAACTTTTACAATGAACAAGACCTAGTCTCTATCTCTGAGACACTAATATACCAGGCTGTTTAGACGCATTTTAATAAACATAAACAAGATGGAGAATAGACTGAAGTGAGACCATATCAAAAAGAAGACTGGTATCTACACTAATAAAAGAGAAACATGCAAATTGACCGTACCTCCACTAAGCCCACAAGCCACACCCACCAGCCAAGCAGGAGCGAGTATGCAAATTAACCCAACCAAGATGGCTGCGGTCACAGAGCAAGCAGGAGCCTTGCATTTCCCCGGCAATGGAGGAAGCCAAGCTCCCCGCCCGCTCTGGCCAGCCCTGGCCTCTGCTCAAGGCTACAAAGTTTCAATTACAGAAGATAAATAAATCTCAACAAAAATGGCAGCAGCTACAGAGCTGAAGAGAGCAGGAGGCTTGAGTTGCCCCCGGTGATGGAGGAAGCCAAGCTTCCCACAGCCCTGGCCTCTGCTCAAGGCTACAAAGTTTCAATTGTAGAAGATAAATAAATCCCAGATACCAGGGCCTCCGCTTGGGTCACCGGGGGGGGGGGGGGGGGGGGCGTGGCCAGCCTGCAAACCACCACAGGCCCCTCACCCAGGCCACCCTATGCCCCACGGGAACCCCCACCCTGATCCGGGACACCCTTCAGGGCAAACCAGCCAGTCCCCACCAGTGCACCAGGCCTCTACCCTAATACAAGAGTAATATGCAGATTGACCATCACTCTAACACACAAGATGGCTGCCCCCATGTGGTCAAAGATGGCTGTCCCCATGTGGACACCGGATGGCTGCCACAAGATGGCCAGCAGGGGAGGGCAGTTGGGAGGGACCAGGCCTGCAAAGGAGGGCAGTTGGGGGAAACCCAGGCCTGCAGGGGAGGGCAGTTAGGGGCAATCAGGCTGGCAGGGGAGTGGTTAGGGGGTGATCAGGCTGGCAGACAGAAGCGGTTAGGGGCAATCAGGAAGGCAGGCAGGCAAGCAGTTGGGAGCCAGCAATCCTGGATTGTGAGAGGGATGTCCAACTGCCCGTTTAAGCCCAATCCTACCGGGATCAGGCCTAAACGGGCAGTTGGACATCCCTCGAGGGGTCCCAGATTGGAGATGGTGCAGGCTGGCCTGAGGGACACTCCTCCCCCCCCCCCCCCGTGCATGAATTTCGTGCACTGGGCCTCTAATATGATGATGATGATGATGATGATGATGATGATGATGATGATAATCTTAGCTATTACATTCATTTTTGCAGACCCAACATTTATTCCTCCTTTATCTTTTAACATCCTAATTTTCTTTAATTTATGTAGTTCAAGTGGGACTGATTCACCATAACTCTAAAGATTGGTCTAGACCATCAGAACCAATCAGAACTACACTGGGGCTTTCTCTAGAAGAGTGAGAGAGACATTCTCTTGCCTCTTCAGTTACTGAGGGGATAGATTGTGGGATGGGAGTTCAAGGCAGTCACCCTGCCTCCATTAGTGGAGGAATTGCTGAGAGTGGAATGCATGAGGAGGAAGGAGTTAAAACAGCTGGCCTGTGACTCCCTGGAGGAGAGAAGGCAAGTGTCTTAGCCTAATCTCTTTGCTAATGTGATAACTGACCTCCTGGTAAATGATTAACAACAGTTCAAAAAGGAAAGTTCTTATCTATGGAATGCTCTTAGCAGGATGTTCCTGGTTTCAGATTGCTATGGTAAATAATTCTAGAATCTATAGATATATGAGGCATGGCTCCATGAAAAATGCCATATAGGCTCAGTAACAATCTTGCTATAAAATGGAGCTGTTCATACAAAAACACTCCCTGTGGTATAAGATGAGTGCAAACATTACTTAGAGCACTCATGTGATACTCTACCCCAGAAAGCATGGCTTAGTCAGGAAGAAAGGATCTGAGACACATGGGATGTCCCACACCTCTCTCTGCATTCAGTTATGCATTGTTGTGTAACAAATTCCCTCAAAATTTAGTGGTTTCAAACTACATCCTTTTATTATTATTTCTCGTGTTCTCTATGGATCAAGAATTTGAACAGGATACAGCAGGGTCAAGGTGTCTTTGCTCCATAATGTCATGCGGGGATACAGGGGGGCAACTGGGAGGACTCAGTGGCTAGAGCCAGAATGCCTAAGGCGACTCACATGTCTGGAGATCCGTCCTGCTTGGGGGCTCAGCTGGCACCGAGGTTGGGATTCCTCTCCACAGCTTGTTTGGCTTCCTCAAGGCGTGGTGGCTGGTTCCAAGAGAGCATCCCAAGACAAACAGGCTGAAGCCATATTACCTTTTATGACCTAGACTCAGAAGTCATATGATGTTGCTTTGCCATAGCTGCATACTGAATCAAAGGTGATGGAAGGGAACCTAGGCCCCACCCCTTAGGGGAGGAGAGACAATGTCACATTACAAGAGGTTCTGAAAGGGGGACAACAAATGCGTCAGGGCTGCCTGTCACTACTTGAGCCAAGTAAGCAGAGTCAAGGTTGAATCATATATGAGCTTTTATTCCAATAATGCCGGCAGTATGGGAGAGCAGCAGGTCATCCATGAAAATCTGCTCTGAACTCCCCCTCCCCCATAAGCCAGGCTCTTATATGGGGTACAAGGACAGAGATTACATGGGAAAGTAGGCAAAAGGAATAAAAATAGCTATAATGGTCACATATTACAGGTACTGTCGGCTGGGGTTTGCAAAGGGCTGGGCCCTCTTGTTTCCACAACAAGGTTGTTAGTCCCAGGTCCCTCTTACAACTCCCAGCCAGGTTAGAATATGCCTTCTTTAACCAGAACAAAACGATCACAGTTAATAGAGCATGATTAATATTTCTTATAATTCATAGCTAGTCCCCAATATTCTATTTCTGCCCCTAACAGTGCATGTGGAATGGGAGATCTTTTGTGACCATCTTGAAAAATGCAATTTGTCTCATACTGCTTTGCATATGTTGTTTGGTTACTTATATTTTTAAAATCACTAGTAAAGATGACTAGTAAAAGTAAGATTTTTGATTTGACAGAAGAAATCAAAGTCAAGAGCCATCATGACCATGTTTGTGCTCTATATTTGGCTATGCTTGAAGCCAAAATCATTCTTGCGCTGCCCAGTTACATGGGTCAATAATGTGTTCTTTTTTTCTTTAATTTAAGTTGTTGTTTTTTGTTTTTTTTTCGCTTGTAATCAAAACATTTCAAAATAACATCGTGCAAATATATTATTTACCACCTTGTTAGGTGGTATTTTAGACTGCTTGTAAAAATATACACATATTTCACAACAAGATTAGAACATTAAAAAAATTTTTAGGAAAACAGAACCAAAAGAAAGCCAGTGGTCTCGGACAGCTGATCCGGTTGGGGAGATCATGAACAACACTTAATGGAATTAGAAGAGAAGAGCTAAGAAATTTTTGAAATAACCCAGCTGGGCGGGGTGGGAGGGGGGTCCAATAGGATTTGTTGCCTGGCTATATGTGAAGAATAAAAGGAAGGGTAGGGTTCAGTACAGGTCAAAGAGGGTTCCTATGTTTCTGGCTTAGGTGATTGGGGAAGACAGAAGTACAACTTGTTGCGATAAGAATATCTCAATGAAGAACAAGTTTGGGGGGATTACTTGGAGGTAAGTAGTTCTTTCTGGACATTTCAATATGAGGTACCCTGAGCATACAAAGAAAGATACAAATGGTTTTCTAATATGGCATATGAGGAGTGGCTCTGAATTAGAGATCCAAGTTCAGTTAGCAATAGATGTATTTTAATATTCTAATATGTGCTAATTACTGGAGATAAATGGATAATAAGCACAATAGGCAAGATTTCTATCCTCATGGAGATGACATTCCATCAGGAGTCATCAGCAGGTAAGTGACGTTGAGGCCATGGATGTGCAAGATGCCACCCAGGAACGTTGTCTTAGGCAAGCTAAGGAAAGGATCCTAAAAGGAGACTGAGAAGGATGGCCAGAGAGCTGGGTAAAGTACCAGAAGCGATGTTTTAGAAGCCAGCCAGGAGAGAGTAAGAGAGTATAGACAAAAGTACTTAGTAAAGTACTATGTAAAAATGTTTTATTATTATCATTTTTGGTTTTTCTCTCTCTCTTTGTCTCTGGCAATATCTTTCTTCCTTTCGTACTTGCCTTACCTAAGTTTATCGGGGGTGGGGATATTTTCACCTTTGTACCCTTGAATGGCCTAGCTAGTGTCTAGCACCACACTCAGTCAGTGTTTGTGGACCTGTCATTTCAATTAGTGTGTGTGTGTGTGTGTGTGTGTGTGTGTGTGTGTGTGTGTGTGTGTGAGAGAGAGAGAGAGAGAGAGAGAGAGAGAGAGAGAGAGAGAGAGAATGTCTGATAATCTCCCCAACTGGATCAGCTGTCTGAGGACAGGGCTGGACAGAGATTTGAGTTCTTTGTCTTCAGAGCCCCATCCACTCTCTACCACATTAAGTCACTCAATCAGTATCTGTTGAACTGAATTTTCTCCCCGTTCCAGTGACTAAGCATTCATGTATGACCTCTGAGCATGAATGAACTGCCTGAAGAGAAGCTATTTGTTTTCTTCTCTTTGTTGTTCCTTTGCACAATGTGTTCTCCAGGACTGTTTTTATTCCAATGTGGAGTCAAGGTTTCCAAGGTTAAAAAGCAAGACACATTACCTAACCAAGCCCAAAACAAACCAGATATGTTGAGATCTGAAAAGGCAGCCATAGCAGCACAGAACTCAGAACCGACAGGACCTAAGATATCATCTGGTGATATCATGAGTCAATTCCAGCTCCTTCTCTTATAAGCAAGGCACAAATATAGAGAGAATTTCCAAAACTTGTCCAATGACACAGCTAGTTAATAGCAGAGCTGGGATTAGAATGGAGTTCCCAGACTCCAGGCCTTTGATCCTTGCACCAAATTTTCCTCTGAAACTGACTTTATCTATAAGCCCGGAGTTCTTTGCCCTGAGTTAGTCTGCATATCACAGAGGATTTGAACAATGCTGCAGAGAGTGGCTAACAGCCTGGTTCTTGGGGTGGGCACAAGTGGAAAGATAAATGAATGCTCATCCCAGCACCCATGACACTCGATCTTTTATTTCTATAACATATTACATATTAACTAGAGGCCCAGTGCACGAAATTCATGCTGGGGGAGGGGCGGGTAGGCCAAGGACCCGTCCCCCCCCACAATCCGAGACCACTGGCTCCTAACCACTCTCCTGCCTGCCTGATCGCTCCTAACCTCTCTGCCTTCCTGCTTGATTGCCCCTAACTGCTTCCCTGCTGACCTGATCCCCCTAACTGCTCTCCCCTGCCAGCCTGGTTGCCCCTAACCACTTCTTCCTCAGCCCCCACCCACCACCATGGCTTAGTCCAGAAGGACGTCTGGAAGATGTCCAGTCTATCCGGTCAATTTAGCATATTACTCTTTTATTAGTATAGATGTTTCTGCACAACAGTCATTATGCCATAAAATTTATGAGGACCTGAAACTGGACATTTCTCCAGACTCAAATTATAATCTTTCTGAATAATCTTCATACCACCATCTTTTTTTAACTGGCCATCACTTTAGAACAGGAAACAAGGGGAAATGTCATTAACAGGTGAAAACACACACACACACAAAAACAAAACTTTAGAATGGTTATTCACTCCCATTTTATCTGATCTTCTATTTCTGACATTATAATCCTCTCCAAAGACAACTAACTGTGGTGTCACAAACAAAGGATTATAATTCCAGCTGAGGAATAAGTAGTGAAAAGAAAGGAAAGATATTGTTTCCATGTCAGTGTTTCTGAAAAGTATATTTTTAAAGAAAGCACAAAATAGAAAATATACTTTATCCTCACATTTTATAATGACAATAATGTTAACTGTCTTGATTCCCTTGGTGAGTACTTCACAGAGTAATTTTTCACATACATGGTCCCAATTAACGTTTGTGATAATCCTTAAAAAAAGAAAGTATTCACAATTCACCAAAATATAAAAGGAAATTTCGAAAAGTAAATTGCCCAGCATTGTTACAGATAGCAAGTGGCGGAACCAAAATTTCTTACAAGAGAGCTATGGGATTAAATTAGATATTCAAAATATGAAATGCGACATGGACAAATTCCATACACTTAAGCTCATTAAAGAAACCACAAATGGCCCAGCTGATGTGGCTCAGTTGGTTGAGTGTCGGCCTATGCACCTAAAGGTCAGCGGCTCAATTCCCAGTCAGGGCATATACCTGGGTTGTGGGTTCAATCCCCAACTGGGTCTCATGCAAGAGGCAACTAATTGATATTTCTCTCCACATCAATGTTTCTCTCTCTCTTTTCCTCTCCCTTCTTCTCTATAAAAAAATCAATACAAACAGGTGTGCTTTTTTAAGAAATCACAAAAAGTTATCAGACCTTATACAGAAAAAGCTCCCAAATAAACCTGGACTTTCCCAAATTTTCAGAGCTAGTAAGTAGCAGAAGGATAAGCTCCTTGTTTCCTGTTCATGCTCCCCCACACTGTCCTATAAAGGAACCTCAGTCATGACTGAGCATCTAATATGCACCAGCGACTGTTGTGGGCACATAACTTATCTCATCGAATCCTTGCCACGATCTGTTCAGGCAGTTATTATAATCCTTACCTGACAAATAGGAACTGAGGCCCAGAGAAATAGAATACACCAGAGCCTAAATGCAAACCCAGGTCTCCCTACTGCTGGTTTGTTCCTTTTGACTATGTCATACCAGTATTATGTACTATGTCATAGCATGAACTATGTCATGGATATATCATACTATGTACCACACCCTATGCTATCTCATATTATGTATAAATTGAAAAAAAAAATTGAAAGACTCCAAATCACCTTCATCATCAAAAAAATAAGTTTTCCAGCCCAGCCAGCATGGCTGAGTGGTTGAGCGTCCCATGACCTATGAACCAGGAGGTTACAGTTTGATTCCTGGTCAGGGCACATGCCTGGGTTTCGAGCTTGATCCCCAGTAGGGGCGTGCAGGAGCTAGCTGATCAATGATTCTCTGTCATCATTGATGTTTCTATCTCTCCCCCTCTCTCTTCCTCTCTGAAATCAATAACAATATGTTTTTTTAAAAAATAAGTTTTCCACCTCCTACCACTATGCTTCAAATTTCCACCACTTGGTTCATTACTTCAAAATTAGCAGTGGAATGTGAGAAGTGACATGTGCTAGCTGCTGCTGGCCTGAGTGTCAAGACCACAGGTGTGTCTCCTTTGAACTCTTCCTTCCTTGGGCTGGATGTGGACATGGAGGCAGATGAGGGCAACACCCTAAGAGATAGTGAAGAATTGAAATGGAAGAAATGTAAATCCTTGAATGACAGTATGGAGCAGGTCTGCTTGCCATCCTGGGTCATTTACTTCATACTATTATCTGAGAAAGAAATAAAATTCTACCCTCCTCAAGCAACCAAATTATCCTATCTAATAAAATATTAATATGCAAATTAACCATTACTCTGCTACACCCACCAGCCATGCCCACCAGCCAATCAGGAGGGAATACGCAAATAAACCCAACCAAGATGGCTACTGCCACAGAGAGCAGGAGGGAGGCTTGGGTTTCCCTGGCAATGGAGGAAGCCAAGCTTTCCACACATCCTGGCTGGCCTAGGCCTCCGCTTAAGGCTACAAAGTTTCAATTATAGAAGTTAAATAAATCCCAACAAAAATGGCTGCCACCACAGAGAAAGTAGAAGGCTTGGCTCCACTCCAGGCTACAAAGTTTCAATTGTAGAAGATAAATAAATCCCAGATACCAGGCCTCAGCTTGGGTCTCCAGGGGGTGTGGCCAGCCTGCAAACCACCACAGGCCCTCGCCCAGGCCACCCCACACCCCAAGGGAACCCCCACCCTGATCCGGGACACCCTTCAGGGCAAACCAGCCGGCCCCCACCCATGCACCAAGCCTCTATCCTATCTAATAAAAGAGTAATATGCAGATTGACCATCACTCCAACACACAAGATGGTGCCCCCATGTGGTCAAAGATGGCTGCCCCCATGTGGACACAAGATGGCCACCACAAGATGGCCAATAGGGGAGGGCAGTTGTGAGGGATCAGGCCTGCAGGGGAGGGCAATTGGGAGGGACCAGGCCTGGAAGGGAGGGCAGTTGTGGGCAATCAGGCCTTCAGGGGAGGGCAGTTAGGGGTGATCAGGCTGGCACGCAGAAACGGTTAGGGGCAATTAGGAAGGCAGGCAGGCAAGCAGTTGGGAGCCAGTAGTCCTGGATCCCTCGAGGGATCCCAGATTGGAGATGGTGCAGGCTGGGCTGAGGGACACCGCCCCCCCCATGAACGAATTTCGTGCACCAGGCCTCTAGTTAAGTAATAATAAACATCTATTGTTTTAACTCACTGAGTTACGTTGTTACTCAGCAATAGTGGCTGATACATGTAGCATGTAGATCAACTCTCATTGGGACCTTTCGTGGTTCTAGCAACAGGAAGTGACTGACTAGTTTAAGCAGAAAATAATTTATTGGAAAGGCATTAAGCAGCTGATAGAATAAAAATAAGGCTGGAGAGGCAGCCTCAGGAAAACAGTCAGGAAGAAGGGAAGCTAGGTGGTTGGACCCATGGCCCACAATTACATCCCAGGAACCACTTGAAGAGATCACCCCTGTGGCCACAACTGGACACTGGACACTGAGCCGGCATTGGGCACTGGACACCACTGGTGTTGCCATGGCCACATGACCACATGGCCACAAGGCCACTACTGCCCTGGAGTCTGCCGCTGTTGTGGAACAAATGTCCACCATCCTTGCCTCCCTTGTTCCAAATTCTAGCCCAGGCCACAGAGTCTGGCCATGCCTAGACCAAGGCCTAAGCCTTGCCTACCGGGCTTTTCCAGCTATTCTGGTCCAATTACAACTCCTATAGCAAAGAGCTTCCAATGTTAGGCAGGGGGAGGGAGGCAGGAGGGGTGAATTAAAAGCTGCAAATTGTCCTCCCAGAAGAAAAATGCTTCCAGCAATATGGTTCTATGAAAACTCTTAGGTTTGAAAAGTGCTCTCAGATGACTCTTGCATCTTGCTATATTCAACCTCCTGATTTATCTTAATCAGGACTCTCAGTTACACATGAATGAAACTTAATACAAACTATTTTATGTATTTTAAAAAGGAGGAGAGTTACCGACTCAAATAAGTAACTAGTACCAACAGGGTTGAGTTCAAGGCCTGAATGTTGTCACTGGGGCTCATTCTCTCAACAGTTCTCTGTTTTACTTTCCCTGGAAACACTCTGTCACCACGGTGGCTCTCCCTGTCGTGGCAGTCAGATACCTTTCTGTGTCTTGGGGAATGTATCCTGTCCCCTCAGTGCACACAGAGAAAGGAATGTCTCTCCCCCCCGCAGTTCACACAAGTTCTGGACTTGCATCTCACCTGGCTCTAATTGGTCTGTGTCCATTTCTGAACCAACCACTGTGGGCAGGTAGTTCAATGGTCACATTCCCACACCTGGAGTCGGCTCTACCCAAACCACAAGGACAGCAAGTACAGAACACTGAGTTTCTCCAGGAAAATCAGGATGCTACCACCAGAGGGAGGAGGAAAGGGAAATAAGAGATGTCCCTTAGGGAGTCACATCGGCAGTCTAGCCTAGGACCCCATTGATAGCAAACAAGGTTTTATGAAAAGTCACCAAGAAAATAAGAATCAGACCTCTTTCTTGTGTTCTGTGAAGCCTGTGCTTGCAGCTACCTTATAGACCTGCACATTCCTCTGAAAGGATAAGGACAGCTCGATGTAGGAGAACAGGGCTTCTCAACTGCAGCACTTTTAACATCAGGGGCTGGGTAATTCTTTGTTGTGGGGTCTGTCCTGCGCACTGTCAGATGTTGAGCAGCATCCCTGGTCTCTACCCACTAGGTGCCAATACCACCCTCACACCCATTCCCAGTTGTGAAACCAAGATGTCTCCAGACTTTGCCAATGTCCCGTCCCCCAATTTAAAAAACACCATGTAAGAAGGCATGATAAAAGAAAAGAAGGGCTCTAAATACTAACCAGGAAAGGCAAACCCAAGTCACCTGGTCCAGCTGGCTGCCCCTGCAGTCTGGGGCCTGCGCAGAGGGAGTCCTGGGCAGAAGGATTGGGTTCCTGGACTCTAGGAACCAGAACCAGAGATCGTCCAGTCTTGCTCCAGAACTCTGGGGGCTGGCCTCAGAGGCCACAGGGTGTCCCCTCTAAGTCAAGCTTAATGTAACACAGGTCTTACCACTACTGAGGGCCTGCTGTATGCAAGGCACTGCTGGGTGCTCCATGCATTTCCTCACTTAATCATCATGTCAACACTCCAAGAGAGATGTTAGCTTCCTTTTACAAAGGAGAAAACTGAAGCCCTGAGAACTTAACTGCCCCCAAATCACATTAGTAAATGGGAAAGCTGAGATTCAAATTCAGAGTCCTCACCTGAATTTCCACATCGAATGGCTTTCTGCATTCAAGCTCCCATGACTTACAATTCATATTCTGTCCTGCGCCAGCACAGCCAAGGGTTTGGTGAGCCTGAGGGAGGGCCAGCGAAGGATGAAGACAGACAAAGAGAATAAGCTGGGTCTAGGTGGATCTTGTGATGTCTGCGCTGCTCCTTCTGGAAAGATACAAACACACCCTCTTCCCCACATCATTACTGGATCTGATCCAAACCATTGTCCAGTTTGTGCATCCTTCCATCGGGCTAACCCCGCAGAGGCTATTGTACAGGAGGCCCGATGCCTTTCGGCTGCTATATGACCCTCTGCATCTCAATTTAAAAAATTTAAAGTATAAAGAACATGATTGAGTTTGTTTTGAGATGACACATAATATCCATCTCCCCCTTTCTGTTTTAGTAATTGCATTTTAAGAGTAAGATTGGCTCTTTCCACTATTGCTTGACCTTGAGGGTTGTAAGGGATACCAGTTTTATGACAAATTTGATATTTCTGACAAAAATGTTGAAAATCAGAACTAGTGTATGCGGGTCCATCATCTGTCTTTAGCTCTAAGGGAGGACCTAGTACCACAAAGGCAGCTGGGCAATGATTAATTACATGCTTGGCACTCTCTCCCATTTGGGGAGTGGCAAAGATAAAGCAGGAGCAGGTATCTACATTAACATGTACCCATCTGTGCTTACCAAGACCATTGGCCATGCCTTGAGACAATACTTTAGCATAGCTCCACCCCCATCATCCCAAACCTGCCAGCGCTGTTCCCTTGCTTCCTCCAATCCTCGCTCATATTTGGGAGGAAGCACATAGTCCTGAGGGCTCTCTTCCACAGGAGCTGTAGCCCCAGGGACTGGAGGAGGAGGCAGAGTCACCGATGGTGAAGTCGGAAGCCTTTGGAAACCTTCCCCCATCTGTCTTGATTCCCCTGCCACATTTCTCCACTTCCCTTCTGGATTGGGCTCTAGGCAGTCCCGAATCAGGGACCACAGACTGAAAGTAGAGGCAAACATTTCCTCTGGACCTTCAGCTATATAATGATCGTGAAGTTGTTTTCCTACCTTCTCCCATGCCTCTATATTTACCTTTTCTTCCTCAGAAAACCATGGGCAGGTTTTACTCACAAAATCCAAAAAATCAAAAAGCTGTTCATACCTCACAGAACAGCGCCTTGCTTGGAGCATAGCCTTAAGCGTGGATACGCATACATTCTTTCCCTGTGATCCTGAATTTCCCATGTTTTACACCTAGCTAGTACTACACCCCTAACTTACTTACTGCGTGTGCACACCTTGGGGCCTCCTTTCACCTGACAATTCTAGTTCCCTCACACTCAGGTCCACATTGAGTGCCACTTGGGCCAAACTCAGCCCTGCGTTGGGCGCCACTTGTGCTGCGCCAGCACAGCCAAGGGTTCAGTGAGCCTGAGGGAAGGCCAGCGAAGGATGAAGAAAAGACAGACAAAGAGAATAAGCTGGGTCTAGAGGGACCTTCTGTGCGTGACTAAGAACACAGAACAGATCCAGACTGCAAGCTGAGCCTTTATTTTATAGTCATAAGTAAACAAGGTAATTTACAATCTTCTTGTAAGTTTCACTTGTTTTGGCAGCACTTGCTGCCTCTCCCACAGCCCATTAGCTACCTAGGAAAGATCTAGGGAGCAGTCACAAGATCAAGCTTAATTATGCTAAGAGGGCTGTGCCCTCCAAGCTGGGACTTGTTTGCAGCTTTGCCAGCAGGTCAGTCCGAGGCTTAACCCTATAACTACTCCCTACAATATTCCAGTTTCTTTTTGCTTTGAGATCTTCTTTTACCTTTTCTCTTGTTCTGCTCCTTAGTCTTTTGGTTTTTGCTTTGAGAGTTTAGTCTCTTTATCTCTACAGGCCTAAAATAACAAAGGAACCAATTAATAACTATGGCTCACCATCAGATGAGTAGACACAGGTCACCATTTCTCTTGGAGAGTTGGTCATTTTAGAGATTTGTTTCATGCATTCATTTAGAATTGGGGCGGAGGGCACTCTGTCTGGATCTAAATTGATCATTTTAAGATAGTATGATGAGTGGACATATGGTTGGGACTTAGATGACCAGTTTTAATTTTGGCCCTGCTACAAACTTGCTGTGCAACCTTGAGAAAATGATTTACCATCCCTCAGTCTTCACTTTTTCAACTATAAGATTTGGGGGGCTTGGATTTATTAAACTACAACTCTTCTAGCAATTTGATGGCAGCACTAAAGCTAAAATCAATTCCATAACCATTTAGAAAGTCTGAAATATTTTGAATAGGTTCCAAACCAAGTGCTGCTTCGCAGGGAGGTGGCTGGAGAGCTCCTCAGTGTGGAGTCCCAGCTCGAAGCTGACTTTAGCTGTGCTCATGAGGACAGAGAAGGGGGCAGGGCTGAGTCACCTGAGTCTGGATAGAAAATTGAATTAAAAATGCATGCCAGGCCGCAGGAGGACACCTAGTGAATTAGTTATGGGCCTTGGACGTCTACATTGCAGCTGTGGCAGGGAGGCAGGAGGTGGGCCCAGAGTGAGGCCCAGCTTCCGAATAGCACTGTAAACAGAGAGCCCAGCTCAGAAGTCCATCCTCATTGGGTTGGGGTGTAGCCATGGTGCAGAGGAGCCTGCCTCCAAGTATTAGGTTAGCATGGTTCATTTAGCAGATGTGGGGCAAGCAATGCTCACACCACCACGGCAAATACGGGCCAGCCCTCTGGCTTCTGTCTCCCTAGAAAGTAGGGTAGTCCCGCAGCAGGAACAGGGACCCTGCAGAGATGACAGTGTCCCCACTCTGTGCCAGAGGACAGTGACCTCTAAAGGCCGGAGGGAGTCTGTAGAATGGGCACCCCCTCCCCTTTCTCTCTCTCCCATCCCCACCTCAGCTGCTGTCACACTTTTTTCTGTTCTGAGTCCTCCGAAGGGGATCTCTAAGGGATCCTCACAGCCTAAGAATTGGAAACCCACCTGAGATGAGAGGAACCCACCTGAGTGTCACAGTAAAGATGATCGGAGAGCTGGAGAGGAAAAGCCCTGGGGAGTGGCCAGGAAAAGGAGCCTTTTAATCTCTCTTCCCCTCTCTTCCCATGCCATGGGCCAGGTGCTGGGTGCCAGGTACCGTGATGGTGTGGGGAAGGCCCAGAGGATGCTGGGAAACCACCCAGCTCCTCCCCTGGCTCCTCAAGTCCTAGGCAACTACAAAGCCTGAGTAGGGAAGGACAGGCTTCTGCCCTGGTCCTAGGGAAAGTCAGTCCCAAGCAGCAAAGAGGAAGGAGATGGTGCAGAGAATGACTTAGCGTGAAGGGAGGGAGGAGAGAAACGTCAGATAGCTCCTCGCTGGGCAAGGTGTCTGGGAAGCGCCAGCATCCAGGTGAGCGGCAGACATATCAAACCAGCAGTAGATAGAGGGCTTGGAGCTCAAGGGTCATGCATTTGGGATCATCAGTTAGCAGGCAGCAGTTGACACTTGGAGGGTGGACGAGTTTGCATAGAAGATGATAGACACTGAGAAGATGAATGACAAAAAAACCTCATATTCAAATGTCCTTCGTTGAGATGCTGTGTTTCCTCCGCCAGGTCACTTTTGGTTAGTAGGAAGTCACATATAAACATTGCAAAAATTTTAAAGTCACAGTTAAAAGGCCCGTCAGGCCCTGGCCAGTTTGGCTCAGTGTGTAGAGTGGCAGCCTGCGGAGTGAAGGGTCGCGGGTTTGATTCTAGTCAAGGGCACATGCCAGGGTTGTGGGCTCCATCCCCAGTTGGGGAGCGTACAGGAGGCAGCCGATCAATGATTCTTTCTCATCATTGATGTTTCTCTCCCTTCCTCTCTATAAATAAAATCAATAAAAATATATTTTAAAAAAAGCCAGTCAGCAGTCACTCAGTGCTTTCTGAGCTTTTACAGCGAGATGTACTGAAAAGCTTCCAAAGCAGGACCAGCATCTGCTCAGTTTACCCTTATAGCCTAAGTGCTAAAACAGTCTCCGGCACCTGGAAGAGATTCAATAACTATCTGATGAATGAATGAATGAATGATAATTTAACCATAGATCTTTCTACTAAACAGTGCAACCCTTTTTAAAATTTCTATATTCAGCCTGGCTGGCGTGTCTTAGTGGTTGAGTGTTGACCTATGTATCAGGAGGTCATGGTCACATGCCCAGTACTGGAGGCAGCCAACCAATGATTCTCTCTCATCATTGATGTTTCTCTCCATTCCTCTCTGAAATCAATAAAAACATTTTTAAATAAAAATAAAAATAATTTTCTATATTCAAAGCCCCTATATCAGTTGCTGACACATAATAGGAGCTGAATAAATGTTTTTGAAGGAGGCAAAAGTTTCAGGCACCAACAACAGGCAATGTTAGTTCCCTGGCTGATCAGGGAATCATGTACTCTCATCCAGTACCCTGATCCCACCCTCCCTCTTCTCCATCTAAAATTTAGGTGAATTTCTGAGTTTGTTGTGCCCAGATTTCGTGATCCCCAAAGACCACCAGGAAGCCGAGTCCTATGCAATAGCAAAGAGCCTTTATTAGCCGGCCGGGCGACTGCTCTGCCATTCTCCATGCAGGGAGTCCAGAGAGCAGCCCCCCTACCCTTTGTGCAGGACCACTTTTAAGCACATTAACCACATCCTGTTCTTGCAGAGCAGGCAACCCTTAAGACAAAACAGTTTTTCCTAAGCAACGTCAGAGTCATGCCATTGATGACCATGTTGTTCACAGGGTCATCCTGTTCTTCAGAAAGCTGACAGTGTTCTCTGAAAGAAGGCCTACGTGCTGGGAAGGGGCCATGAGACCGTATCTCAAGGCCTGGCCTGGTGTCAGCACTGACAACTCTATCTGGGGCATAGTCCACAGCCTCAGTAGTGCTCAAAAATTCCCACTCTCCAACAAGTTGTTCTCTGGACAAGAAAGACATTCACTCCTTTACTGTCTAAAAACATATATGCAAATCATTTGCTTTTGCTAAAGATCCAACCAGGCAAATGGCTAGCCCCCTCTATCAGCAGAAAAATAAACAGGGCATAGTAAGGACATGGCTTAAGGAAATGTCTACCTACTTTAGTTAATTTGAAGAGTTTATTTTATAAGAAACTGTGTATTTGTCGGATTATAAATGAGAACTTCCAGGCCTCACAGTCTCTATTTGGTGACGCTAAACCTCCTTCCTGCCACTCCCCATACCCCCTTGGGAGCAGGGCTCACAGGACAGCACCTTCCCACCAAATCTACAGCATAGAGACATAATTACTACCATCAGGGTGAGTGACAGAAACACTGTCATTAAAAATGTTGTGTAATTTCTTTCTTGTTTTTGCCTGTAGTAAATTAAGATCATTTCCCTCTCCTCCTGAAAGGATTCAGCTGTCCTGCTTCTCTTTCTCTCCCAGTCCCTCCATTCCACTCCCTGTCCCATTCACCCTTTACTTCTCCCTCCTATTCCCATACCCATTATCCACTGACTCACCTCCCTGTGTTTTCTCTAGGATCTGACCAAAAGCCTCCCCATTTTCCTTTTAATTTAGGGTTTCGATGTCTCTCTGGCAAGGTCACTAACCTTTATTTAGGAGATTGGAAGCCATTACCATCACCACCCACCACACGCAGCTGCCCAACTCGCTTGTCTTGGACTTTGGTCTGAAGGAAGCATTACCACCATGTGCAGGGTTTGGTAGGGAGCCTGTTTGTCACACAGATGGTTGGCTGTGGTTTTTACTGGGGTGCAGTGAGAACTGAACTTTAAATGTCCGTGTTTAAAGCCAATCCAGCAGTGGGAAGCTTGGAGCCAAGTCAACTTTCTGCTGCAAGTTACTGTAGCTCTGAGAAGCAGGGAGTCTGAAGCAGGAACTAGCAGGACCAACTGTTAATAAAAAAAAAACTAAATGCAATTATGAAATTATCATTTGTATTAGTTTCCTAGGGCTGCAACTATTACAAATGGGATGGCTTAAAACAACAGAAATTTATTCCCTTGGAGTTCTGTAGGTTTGAAGTTCAAAATCAAGGTGTCACTAGGCCATACTCCCTCCAAAGCATGTAGAGCAGGATACTTCTTGCCTCTAGAAGTAATCCTTGGTGTTCATTGGCTTGTAGATGTGTCACTCCAACTCTGCCTCCCTCTTCGTATGGCCTTCTTCTCAGTGTATCTCTGTGTTTCCTCCTCTTTTTTTATTTTCTTTAATCTTCACTGGAGGATATGTCTTTTACTGATTTTAGAGAGAAAGGGAGAGAGAAACATTGATGTGAGATCGAACCTGAAACTTAGGTATGTGCCTTGACCAAGAATCAAACCCAAAACCTTCTGGTATAAGGGATGATGCTCCAACCAACTGAGCCACCCAGCCAGGGCCCCTCCTCTTCTCTTAAGGATATCACCCATTGGGTTTAGGAGCCACTTTAATCCAGTACATTCTCATCTTAATTAATTTTATCTGCAAAGACTATTTCCAAATCTGAGATTCCAAGTGGACATAAATTTTAGGAGGATATTATTCACTCAATACACTATTTAAAAGATATAGGAAAATAGATTTTTCAAATATTTTCTCTGGATTTCTTCATATTCTCTTGTATATCTTCAAATATTCTTCAGAGGAGGGGAGAGATTAATCACAAAGAGTTTTCACAAAGCTAATTTAAATTTAGGGGCTTTGAGAAAAAATTCAAAACAATCCTCATTCATGTTTGTTTGTTTGTTTGTTTGTTTCAGCTCAATGTACACATCCCATTGGAAAAGCGTCCTTTCCTTCTCAGCCCCACCTCTCCCACCTCTCGGAGTCAGGGGCTGTCACAGGTGCCTACTTACCTGAGAAAAAGGGACAGCGGTAAGAACAGCAGAAACATCAAGGGGCTGAAGTGTGGAAGAAAGATCAGATCCCTTAGGAATTTCAAAGCCTTATTTTAGAGTGAATTAAAATGTATTTGTATAAACTTTATATGAACTTTTCTTAAAATGGAACCAAATAGTATTAAGTAACTGAACAAAGATTGCCTTCCCATTACTTAAATTTCCAGTTTCCATGTTCAAATAATTCTAGTGAAAGGGGGGCAAGTCAATTATTCAGGTCCAAAACCTGATTTCAAAAACAAAAACAAAAAATAAACCAATATTTTTTTTAAAAAAAAAAAGCACTGGTCTCACCCAACCAGCATGGTCTCACTCAACTCAGTGGTTGAGCGTCGACCTTTGAACTAGGAGATCACAGTTCAATTCCTGGTCAGGGCACATGCCCAAGTTGCGGGCTTGATTCCCAGTTAGGGAGCATGCAGGAGGCAGCTGATCAATGAATCTCTCTCATCATTGATGTTTCTATTTCTCTCTCCCTCTCCCTTCATCTCTGAAATTGATAAAAAAAAAATTTTTTTTTAAAAGAAGGCTATCAAGTTGTTTTAAAAAAATAAAAATAAATAAAAAGCACTGGTCTCAGCCAGAAGTGACTTTGCTCCCTTCCCCTGCCCGGGACATTTTGAAATATTTGGAAACATTTTTGATTGTCATGACTAGGAGGGGTGCTGTTGGCGTCTAGAGAACAGGAATGCAGCTGAGTATCCTGCAATGCTCAGGAAGCCCTTCACAACAAAGAATGATCCAGCCCAAAACATCAACAGTGCCAAGACTGAGCTCTGGTCTAGCTTGTAGAAAATCTTTCTAAAACCATACTCAGATCAAGTTTCTCCCCTGTTCAAATGACTGCACATTATCTTTGAGAATTCAAGCTCCTTGGCCTTAAGTTCTTCTAGAACTTTCCCAAGGTTGCCTTTCCAGCCTTATCTCTCACTACTTCCAATATGAACCCTTCTTACCTACACCCTGGACCTACACATAACATTGCTCAAGCTCTTCACAGCTCACCTTACTTTGAAAGTGTTTCCCATTCTCACACTCAAACCTTACCTGTCCTTCAAGAACCAGCTCAATCTCCAACCCCTCCTAGAAACTCTTTGGGACCAACCCTGTCCTCTCAGTCTCATCTAGCATCCCTCTCCCCTCACTGCGTACACTCCAGCCACACCTGTCTCCTTGCTGTCCCACTAATACATCAAACTCTTTTCCACTTCTCTTCTCCTGGCTCATGTGTGACTGGCTTGTTATCCTTTGGGTTTCAGCTTAAACACAGTTGCTTCAGAAAGACCCTGGCTGAACCTCCTATTCACTCCCCAAATTCTCTGTCATCACTCTATTTGGTTCCTTCCTAGTATCAACCACTGTGTAGTAAACTATCTATTCACAGGCTTGCTTATTTCTCTCCTGCCTTTTTCCCCCTTCTCACATTAGAATATATAACGTTCTGAGGGCAGGAGACTTGTCTAGCTTGTGCATCACTATGTCCCCAGCCCCTTCACAGTACCATGAGTCTGACTCAAAATAGATGTTCAGTAAATAGGTGAATGAATATCTGCACTTATATGCAGGTGTTTGGTTATTGAATTCTTAAGGTATACCTCCCTTATGCTCAAGAGCAGAGTAGCCCTGCCCCCCTATACAGCATGATGCAGTTGGTAACTAATAATTATGCATTGGATAAGGAAGTGCCTGTGACAAATTTAGTAACTATAGAGCTTACATTCTAGTCTCCACAGCAGACCTACTTTATAGTTCGTTCTAAATGATTGATGGTGAAAGCAGAAAGCAGCATTCTCACTGGTTAGGTAAATAACTGGGTAGTTGCTACATTCTGATGCACATTTCAAAATTGCTACACTTCAGTTTTACCCCACTAATATGCCTTGTTTATTATCACTGGGCTTTATACTCTTTCTTTTTTTTTTTTAAATAAATCTTTATTCAGAATATTACAATTGTTTCTCCTTTTTCCCCCCATAGCTCCCCTCCACCCGGCTCCCACCCGACCTTCTGCCCTTACCTGCCCCCCACTGTCCTCATCCATAGGTGTATGATTTTTGTCCAGTCTCTTTCTGCACGCCCCTATACCCCTTTCCCCCTGAGAATGATCAGTCCACTCCCTTTCTATGGCCCTGATTCCATTATATTCACCAGATGATTCTATTCCTCGGGTTTTTAATTCACTTGATTTTTAGGTTCACTTGTTGATAGATATGTATTTATTGTTCATAATTTTTATCTTTACTTTTTTCTTCTTCCTCTTCTTAAAGAATACCTTTCAGCATTTCATATAATACTGGTTTGGTAGTGATGAACTCCTTTAGCTTTTTCTTATCTGTGAAGCTCTTTATCTGCCCTTCAATTCTGAATGATAGCTTTGCTGGGTAGAGTAATCTTGGTTGTAGGTTCTTGCTATTCATCACTTTGAAAATTTCTTGCCACTCCCGTCTGGCCTGCATAGTTTCTTTTGAGAAATCAGCTGACAATCCTATGGGTGCTCCCTTGTAGGTAATTAACTGTTTTTCTCTTGCTGCTTTTAATATTCTCTCTTTGTCTTTTGCCCTTGGCATTTTAATTATGATGTGTCTTGGTGTGGTCCTCTTTGGATTCCTTTTGTTTGGGGTTCTGTGCATTCCTGTACTTGTAAATCTATTTCTTTCACCAGGTGGGGGAAGTTTTCAGTCATTATTTCTTCAAATAGGTTTTCAGTATCTTGCTCTCTCTCTTTTTCTGGCACCCCCATAATTCTGATGTTGGTACGCTTGACGTTGTCCCAGAGGCTTCTTACACTATCTTCAACTTTTTGGATTTTTTTTCTTTTTGCTTTTTCGGTTGAGTGTTTTTGCTTCTTTGTATTTCAAATCTTTGACTTGATTCTTGCGTTCCTCTAGTCTGTTGTTGGGTCTCTGTATATTTTTTATTTCAGTCAGTGTATGTTTAATTTCTAGTTGGTCCTTTTTCATATCTTCGAGGGTCCCATTATATTTATTGGCCTTTTCTAGGAGATTCTTGAAAAGCCTTATAACCGTGGTTTTGAATTCTATATCCAGTTGTTTGTTTTCCTCCATTTCTTTTGTTTGTGATCTGTTTCTTTGTCGCCGCACTTTCACTGCTTTCCTGAGTTGGTAGGGTAGCTTTGTGTGCTAGGTTTCCTATATGGCCCAGTGGGTCGGCCTCCCAGTTACCTGAGGTGGACACTCTTGGTGCACCCCTTTATGGACTGTGTGTACAGCCTTGTTGTAGTTAAGTCTTGATTGTTGTTGGTATCACTGGGAGGAATTGACCTCCAGGCCAGTTGGCTGTGAGGATCAGCTGTGTCTATGCTGGGAGAAGTTCGGTGCTGGAGGCAGCCTTATAGGACTAGACTTGCCAACTTGCAAAAGCCTCTGCACAGCTTGGATGGGGTGGAGTCTCAGGGCAGAGCAGACAGTCTTGGCTTCCTGTCAGCCCTGCCCTTGCCTCCAGACCTCTGCCTTCCCCGGCTCCCGAGCCTCTGCCCGAGAGTCCAGATTCCCCCCGTAAGAGCATGGGTCCCCAGGGGCTCACCTGGAACTGGGGTTCAGTGCAGTCAGAACTGGGGCTCAGTGCAGTCAGGAGCTTCTGACTCCCTTCCGCTAGGAAAAGCCTGTGGCAGCCTCCGCAGTCTTTGTGAGCACTTGCGTGTGTGCCTCAAGACCTCTGCCTTCCGGGACTCCCTAGTTTCTGCCTGAAAGTCCAGATTCCCTCCGTAAGAGTGTGAGTCCCCAGGGGCTCACCTGGAACTGGGGTTCAGTGCAGTCAGGAGCTTCCGACTCCCTTCTGCTAGGGAAAGCCTGTGGTAATCTCCACAGTCTTTGTGCACACTCTTGCGTGCACCTCCAGACCCCTGCCCGCCAGGGCTCTCCCAGGTCTCTGAGTCTCCAAGTGCCTTTCTCTCTACCTGACAGTCCAGACTCCCCCTGTATGAGCCTGGGTCCATGGGGTTTTGCCTGGAACTGGGGTTCAGTGTAGTTGGAACTGGGATTCAGTGCAGTCAGAACTGGGGTTCAGTGCAGTCGGGGGTTTCCTTCCCCCTTCTGCTAGAGAAAGTCAGCCAGGCTCTCAGCCGCCCTTCCTCTCTGCGCGCACAAAGACCCTTTGCCGTACCTCAACCCTTTGTCGTTCCCCCAATTCTCCGTGAGCTTTTCTCTTTCCTTCTAGTTGTAGAATTTCCACTCAGCCATCTTTCCTGTGGTTCTGGATGGTGTCCGTTCTGTCTTTTAGTTGTAGTTTTGAAATTGTTGTGCGAGGCAGCGGTTTAGGTGCTTACCTATGCCGCCATCTTGGTTTCTCCTCTATACTCTTTCTAGGGGTAAGAGTACAAAACCTATGCAAAGACCTGGCAGAGAGCCTCTCCATTCTTGCTTGATTTTCCTCCCCAGGGGCAGTTATGAAGGACCATCACTGTATTTACAAAGTGTTTTACCATAAATTCCTCCGGTCGCCAGTGGCGAGATGCTATCTCCCTCCCTTTGACTCTTCTTTCACTGTTGTAGAATTTTAGTTGGGACATGGCCACCCAGTTCAAACCACATTTCTCAGACTCCTTTGCACTGAGGTAGGCCATGGGACTAAGTTCTGGTCAATGGGATGTGAATGGAAGTATGTGTGCAGCTTCCAGATGGTAAGTGCCTTCCCTTGCTTTTTCTTTTCTGGCTTAAATATGGATGAGGTAGTGCCCACTGTGTAGATGAGGACAATGTCCAGAGATGGCAGAACCTGGAAAAGGTAATTGGGTCAAAGACATTATAATTACTGTGTAGCCCTGAATTGCTTAAGCTCAGAAGTTTCCATGAGTGAGGAAACTTTCTACCTTGCTCAATTAACTTTCATTTGGGGTCTTGTTCTAAAAGATGACCTGCTAGCCTCCTCCTTTCCTGCCTTCCCCACTAAGAAAGTCAGCAGTACCATCACCATTTTGCCAAACTAAGGAGCCCATTTTGTTCAATAAAATCAGCAGAAATGCCAGAGTTGAGCTAATACCGCCTGGGACATGTTTTCCTCGGCCTCCTCTGCCAACCCAAGCTTCTCCTTTACTTTCTATCCTTGGCCTTCTCTTAGCTCCTTCCAACCTTGATCTTGTCCATGGGTACTGATCAGGTGGCACAACATGATCTGAATAAAGGATATTTTGAGAGACCCTGAGCTTATCTTCTGCCAGCAAGCTTTTACATTCCCAGGTGGAACTTGCCCCATTCTCTTTTCTCATCTTTCCCTGAGGTTTCATTTACTGCACCAAGACAGAAGCACAGTTCCTTCTGCCCGAGATGCCTCCAGAACTTGTGATCTGAGCCTGTTGTTGTGGATTGTTTTCAGGTTATCAGAGACCCCTCACACAGTAATACTCTTTACTGATATCAGAGTGCTTTCAAATGATCTCCATTTACCTTCCATCATCCACCATTTGTTGAAAATAGATGATTATAGTGTCCCTAAGTGCTCTAAATGGAAGCAGCCAAGAAAGGTGGGGCAAGTCAGTTTATTTATGCAACAGATTTATTTGGAGCACCTGCTCAAATGCCATCCTAGGCACTGAGGATACATCAGTGAGCAAGAGAGATGAGATCCTTGCTTCATGGGGCTCCCATTTCAGTTGGAGACACAGACAAGGAAAAAGAAAGGGAGAAAAAGGAGGAGAGAACAGGAAGAAGAGAATTTAAACAATTTCATATTGTGGTGAAAATGCTCTGGAAAATACATCAGAGGCCCTAGACGGTTTGGCTCAGTGGATAAAACATCAGCCTGTGAAACAAAAGGTCCCAGGTTCGATTCCAGTCAAGGGCACATACCTTGGTTGTGGGTTCTTCCCTGGCCCAGTTCCTGGTCAGAGCTTGTGCAGGAGGCCACCAATCGATGTGTTTCTCTCACATCGATGTTTCTTTTTGTCTTTCCCTCTCTCTTCCATTCTTCCTAAAAAATCAATGGAAAAATATCCTCGGGTGAGGATTACAAGAGAAAGAAAGAAAATACATCTGGGAATGGGTCAGGCAGACCCCTCCCAGGAAATGCTGATTGAGCTGAGAGCTGAATGACACCAACCCAGGCATGGGGATAATGACATAGGAAGAGTTCCAGAAGAGGGAAGAGCAAATGCCAATGCCCTGGGCTGGGAACGCCTGGGTGTGTTGAGGGGTAAAGGGAAGACCCTTGTGGTTGCAGTAAAATAAGTGAGAAGGAGGACATGAGATGGGGTAAGCTCATGCTCCTTCCAGCCCCTCAAAAGTTCATACATGGAGTTGCAAAGGTCTGAAGGTAAGGAAAAGAGGAAATGAAAAAACTACCCTTAATTACTGTTCTTCCCAAGAAGAGAGGAGCTTAAGAAAACTGAAAATCTGATTCAGTTGTGCCCTGTCCCTCATCATCTCAATGTCTGTTAGAGAGCATTCTGCCTGTGTTTATGCTTATGTGTGTGGTAATCATGATAATGATAGTAGTAAGTATTGACAATTGATAGCTTTATTAAATTTTAGTGTTAAATGTATACTCTTTCATCTTCTCTGAACTATGAACCTACTAGCATAAGCAGAAAGTAAAACTTCTTTTTATACTAAGGCTCATACTTAGTGAAACAATCCATTGTAAAAGCAGGAGCTAGACCTAAAAAAGAAGATTCTTGCCTTTAAACACCTTTTTTATCTGCTTTTATGACATTGTAGCCTAAATGGCCCCATCTGTGACTTGAGTGACTCAAGACAAAGGTTCAGGCCTCTGGGATGACTGAAAATGGCTCATGAGATTCACTTTATATGTTTGAAGCCTCCATTTTATCTTCAAAATGAACATAAATACTTTAGAGACTAATGTCAGCTCATTGGTAAGTAGACTCTAGGATCTACCTTTTCTCTTTCTTTGTAAATCACCATAACTTCTGTCTCTGTCTGTGGCATACCTCCCATTCTCCATAATTTCACAGTAATTCCCACTGAGAGATGTAATGGTTTATGTTCACGTAATTATTTATTGCCTGGACTGTCAATGGGGATACCATGTTGGACAGATGGCCATGGTGTCTGCCTTCAAGAAGCTAAGTCTAGTGGGAAACATCGATACTAATATTGAGAAAGACATTTCTGGCCTTCATGCAGGAGAAATTCGGGTCCCTTTGGAAATGGCCATCTCAATACTAGTATGTTAGGAGCAGAAGTAGAATATTGGGGACCAGCTACAATTATAAGAAATATTAATCATGCTCTGTTAACTATGATGATTCTGTTCTGATTAGAGAAAGCACATTCTAACCTCGCTGTGAAATATATGCCGTGGGACGTGGGAGCTAACATTGGAATGCAACCCATCCTCCTTCTGAGAACTGCCTATCATTATGGAAAGATTTACAACCTCGTGGCACCTAGTCATGGAGGCACCTGCTCTTTACAACCCCCAGCCCTTATTACCTGTAATCTGGTCCTGAGGCACGCGCTCTCTTTGACTTCCCCCCAGCCCGCATGACTTGTACCCTGCAATGATTATCCCATGCCCACTTTCCCATAACTGTAATTCCTGCTTTCCCACGTAGTCTTGTCCTTCTACCCAGTATAAGTAGCTGGCTTATGGTGGGGTGCAGAGCAGATTTTTGTGGATGACCTCCTGCTCTCCCATAATGCTGGCATTATTGGAATAAACATTCATATATGATTCAACCCTGTCTCTGTTTAATTGGCTCAAATAGTGACAGGCAGCCAGGACCCCTTGGTTGTCCAGTTACAAATGTCCAGTTCTGATCTTGGAGAACTCAACTCTTCTTGATGAACTCTTCATTCATCTTGAGAAATTTGAAAATTGCTTTGCTTCATTATACATTGAAGAAAATATAGGAGCGTTCTAACCAGTTTGGCTCAGTGGATAGAGCATCAGACTAAAAGGTCTCAGGTTGGATTCTGGTCAAGGGCATGTACCTTGGTTGAGGACTCATCCCCAGTGGGGGGCATGCAGGAGACAGATGATTGATGTTTCTAACTCTCTATCCTTCTCCCTTCCTCTCTGTAAAATCAATAAAATATATTTTCTAAAAAAGAAAGAAAATATAGGAGCAACTAGTTTTTTTTTCCTCTCACCATCTCCCTAAGCATGGCCTGCCCCATCTCTCTTTAAATACACTTCTGAGGAATGTAACAGAAAGTGATTTGGGTGTGTAGAGAACCAGCATTTAGCAGGAGATGTCTGCGCTCAAATCCCAGCTTTGCCTCTGAGAAGCCCCCACACACTCTAAGGATAATAACTGCTCCCCCACCCCAGGATTATTGTGAGCATTCATATGATCATTTACATGAAAATGCTTTGCAAACTAAAGAGCATTATTCTCATGTCAGCTGCTATTTCACAAGTCTTTGCATATTCTGGACTTCAGCTTTTCCTGACACTAATATACAGATTCCTGCTATTCTTTTGTGATACCCTTCATTAGTGTCCCTCCTTCCATCTTTTATTTGTGCTCATTTAAAATCAGAGCTCTAGCAGTTTTCCTCACTGCCATGTGGATTCCTCTAGCTGCCTCTCTCTTTTCTTCCTTGTGACTTGGTTCAGATAGGACTGCATTTAAAGCTTTGCAAGCTTTCCAGGTCCTTTCAAAGTCATCCTCAATCCAAACCCCAAGCAGCCCCCTATTCCATTTTACCAACATGGAAAATCAGAAAACTGGTTTTAATCCAAATCCAAATTATGTCACTCAGCCCAATGTCAAGTAAGGATTAGTGTAGCCCTTAGCTTTTCCATAAAATCTATCCCAATTAGTGATGGCCCTGAAGGAACTGTATGGAAGCACTGGGGGTCAGAATTTCCTTGAGGGTCTGATATGGTGACTCAGAGAACCTAGTGACTATTTATCTGGAGACTCCTCCTCACATCCCAAAGCTTTCTTAAGCTTCCCAGACTCTCCCCACTCCAACAGGCCTTATCAAACCAAGAATCGGGATCTCCGTTTGCTGGTGCACTGCCACAGAACACCTCAGTCTCACAAGCAGTTCATGGCTGGATGGGGCAAGCTGGGAATCTGCTCACATCTGGTGTGGGAGACAGGCCATTTCTCCAGGACCTTCCAGAGGCAACTGAAATGTGAGCTTCTCTTCTTCATCCAGGCAGGCCACCACTGACCCTGGTAGCAATTGGCCAGTAGCACCGTTGCTCTGTCTGTCCATAACAATGGCAGAGGGCTTTGCAAGAGTGTCATAATCCTCTTTTCAGAAAATTCCAGCAGTTGACATCATAGGCTGGGACTAGGGAGACGTCCTGAGGAAGGTGAGCAAGGAGAGGCTGTGGATTAATCAGGAAGGTATGTACAAACAGGTGAAAGCAAGCATGTGGAAAGGAAATTGACATCCTTTTTCCCACTTCAGTGAAGCAGGTCACTGGGTGATTGCAGCACAGATGCTCCTTCTTCATTGGAAGCATCTTGCTGCCAATGACAAGGAACAGGGAAGCAGGTGGGATGTCACCATGAAAGCTGGGGCAGCATGGAGATGCCAGTGTGCACACTGCTGTGGAAGCAGCTCGTTCCACCTTATGGGCTCCTCAGCTAGGATCCTCATCTTGCTTCCCTGGCCAGGGCAGTGTGATCCCTGGAAACACACAAAAAAATATACACAAGGGACCCCATTAAGTATGCAGCCCTTAAACAAAGCACCAAAGCATGGCGGGGCTGTGGGTGCCCCCCCACACCCCACCCCTCAGCCTCTGACATTGCTTTCCCAGGTGGCAGGACCTTTCTCCAGAGTAACTCATGAGGAATCCCAGGAGCATGTGCATGTGTTTCAATCAAAGACACCAGAGCCTTTTGGTTACTACACAGGACCGAGCCTTCTTTCTCTTTTTAGCCTTCTTAAATCAATCTACCCATCTTCCACAGTCATTAGCAAATGTCATTGAATGCCCCGTGTCAGGTAGAGACAACTACTGTTTGCTTGAAGCACGGGTTCATTTATATGCTTGAATATGACACATCTTAGGAATGGCAAATCAAGAAACATTCTGAAAAATAAGCACTGGCAAAAAAAAAAAAAAAAAAAGTAACTTTATATTGTCTAAAACACTCAACTGGAAATACCATGATTTTCTCCTCCACAACCAGAGCCATTAATGGACTTCATCTTTCTAATTCTTAGTATTTTTTTTTAATGTGTACTCCTTTAGGTTCTGGCATTTAAAGCCTGAAGTTTCTGTTGTTATTTTGGTAATGATTACAGAACGGTTTAAGGGTTTCTTGGAATTGCTTAAGAAAGTGTGCCCTTTCCACCCAACCCCCTTTCTTTCTTTGTTTTGTTTGTTTTGTTTTGTTTTGTTTTGTTTTGTTTTGTTTTGTTTTGGGGAAATACTGACCCATGAGGATTTACTTAAATCGTCCTTGGTTATAGACCTCCAAAGACAAAGCCATATCCATGGTAACCACAGGCTGCCCAGCAAAAGAGAGAACACATCAGATACAGAGCATAATAGCTCTGTTTACTGATGACTCAGATCTGAAAGCACTACTGTACATCCCAGCTCCCAGCTCAGGGCAGGAGTCCAGGCTGTCCTCCTCCTCAGACCCAGCAATCTTAATCACACAAAGGGGAGAAGCACTTTCCCAGAACTTGGAAGCTCCTCCTCCCCAGGGGGAGGGATGTACCACTATGTTCAAGGTTCTGGAAGGTCCTGCAGGAAAGGAAATCATAGGACAACATGAGAAGGAGACAAGGATAGGGCTCTGGTGGGTTTGGAGTCTATATAAAAGCACTTTGGACCAGAGCCCAAACAGAGGGGTAGGTCAAGTCATGGGGGTGGGGTGGGGTGCACCTGCCGGAGCCCTTGTGGCTATGCGGAGTTTCCCTGCCTAGCTGGTAACATCCCAGGCCATCCCACAGGAACAGCCTCATGCTGAGGCCACCTCCACAGGGAAAGGAGCGCACAGCAAGAGCAGGCCCTAGTAGAGCCCAGTTCACAGCCAAGAGTACCAGGATGCCTCATTCCAACAGTCTTTCCCATGTGCCAATAAAAATCTGGTACACAGCCCTGGCTGGTGTTGCTTGGTTGGTTGGAGCATCATCCTGGTCATGGGTTCGATTCCCAGTCAGGGCACATACATAGGTTGTGGGTTTGATTCCCTGCTTGGGGCATGTACAGGAGACAACTGATCGATGTTTCTCTCTCTACCTCTTTCTTTAAAATAAATTCTTTAAAAAATCTGCTAAGCACACAAACCTGAGGAAAGGATTGCATACACCAAGCTCCTCCCCACTTTCTGACATGTGAGCACAAAACAAGAACTCACGTAGTTCTCATCAAACTGCTGACCGAGAACAATCAAGAGGTCTCAGCTCATCCCTTCAGAAAGTGAGGCCATCAGAGAAAACACCAGAATGGAAAGAGCTCTGGCCCAAAGTGCTTTTATTTAAACCCCAAGCCTACCAGAGTCCTCCATAGGAACATTTCCGTTGCCTGGATATGGGAGGGGGCAGGGAAGCAGTGCAGGGGCCAGCGATCCAATCAATGTGAGAATGTGCCTGTATTCTCCAGGGTCTCCCAGCAAATGAACAAGGCCATCAAATAGCGCTCAAATTGCAGGAAGCTTCTATCTTCCAAAGAAGAGAGGGAGCAAACCCGGCATGTCCTTTCTGCCAGCGTGGGTTTTTATGTTTTCTATGTCTGGCTTCTGCATACACATTTATTTGAAAATTTTTAACTTCCAGCAATTAAACTAGTTTGAAAATCACAGCTCCAGAGATAGGAAAAGAGGATGGAGAGCAGAAGGAGGGAAAGGTCAGAATCTTGAAGTGCCTATTGGGCACCTTGCTTGATAGTTTTTTCAGTCATTCTCACATTGACCTTAAAATGTAGGCATTGCATTTTTATTGTTTTTTTAGATGAAGAACTGGGATTTGAAGAAAATGCAGAATTTCCCCCAAGATCACACTTTGGCAGAATCAATCCCAAGCTGTGTGTCGAAGTTGAAGCCATGCCCCAGGGCTATATAGATTCTCCTTCAGTTTTATTTCTCTATAAAGTTAGTAGATGTTTGCATATGATTAAAGATGACAAAACAAATAAAGATTACAGAGTCTAGAAAAGCTTTGCCAAGAACTGCAAAATATCCAGGGACCGCCTATGTCTCAGCAGGCCCCAAGCTGAAACAGTCACTGTAATCAAACCTTCCACGTCAGATTGGGTCTAAATTCTACAAGCTTCATGCTGAAAAGTGGGGCTCTGTTTCTTGTCACTAGAGCCCAGAGTGCTCTTTGTTTTAGATGCTTGGAGAGGTTTAGGCTGCTCCAGTTTTACCATCACAGAGAGAGAGCTTCGTAGAATTGCTAGGAAAGGGAGCCAGCTCTCTATGTTCAGGGAATTTTCCACAGTGTCCTTGCCAGAAAAGGAGCATGAGCTCAGCTTATGAGGCGAATTGAAAAGAATTTGCAAAGGGCTCCATTCAGAGCTGTGCACTGGGCAACCACTTACTGCATGGAACCAGCTTTTGTGCTCAAAAAAGGCTCATGAAAGTAGCCAAGGTTCTCTGACCAGCCCTGCTGGTGGTTTAAAACTTTCTGCTCCCTGGAAATCTCCCGGAAGAGGGTGGGTTGAGCTGCAGCATCCAGGAACATACCCAGTGAAGTAACACTGCCCCACATGCCAGGCCTTCTGCTTAGTACCTGGTCACTGAGATCATTTTGCTTGCCAGTGGCTTGTGGCCCAAGCAGAAGTTGGAGAACGAATCTGTGCATGAACCTAAAAAAGAATCTTACATTGGCTGCACACTTGATCCCTCAGAACATTCCCAAGAATTGTTGAACTTGTTTGACCCAAGTCAGCACTGGGTGGAACAGGCAAGAAGTCAATGGTGAGGAAAGGAACCAAGGATCTTTCCTGGACACAGTGGAATCCAACTGCAATGCCAGGAGCACACATTTACACCTAGTCATCCCAAACTAAACAACAAAAAAGCCCACACAGCAAACCAGCACTGTCCCTCCCTCCACTACCCTCCCCCAACATATTCAAGGAAATACAACTGTTGCTTCTTCTCTCTGGAGGCAGAAGAGTAGACGCCTAGGTTTTCTCTTTTAGTCTCTCTACATCAACTCTACTCCCTACTCCCAATCCAATCCCCTGCATTCACCAGCATCCAACTTTACCTTTACGCCACAGAGGTGGTAAACTTTTGTAGTCAATATATTCATTCTACATAGTCCTTAGATTCCTTATGTTTATCATTCTCACTTAGCTTCTTTTAATTTTCATATTTTGAAATATAGACTCACTAGAAGTTGTAAAACATTTAAAAGTTTTCATTTACCTGAGCAAGAACTACAGTCTTACTTGCTATGTCCCCCTTCCCTATAGGTCTCTTTGGGGCACACAACCTGAAAAAAGAAAAAGGTTAATTGAGTAGTAAACTGGAAATTTATGAAATCTTGGAAATTGAGTGATCCTATATAATAAAACCTTAATATGCAAATCAACCGAATGGCAGAACAACCAGTCACTGTGAAGTGCACTGACCACCAGGGGGCAGATTCTCAATGCAGGAGCTGGCCCCTGGTGGTCAGTGAACTCCCACAGGAGGAGCACCACTCAGCCAGAAGCTGGGCTCATGGCTGGTGAGCGCAGTGGCGCTGGTGGGAACTTCTCCCGCCTCCACAACAGCGCTAAGGACCCATCAGGGGATGTCCGACTGCTGGCTTAGGCCCACTAGGGGAGCGAGAGGGCACAGGCCAGGCTGAGGGACCTCCTGCCCAGTGCATGAAAGTCATGCATGAGGCCTCTAGTTTTTTATATAATATAGGTGTATGTATATAGATACATTTATATCAAGTCCTCAGAAGACTGTGTTTAAAAGGTTAAGCACTCTCTCTCTAAATATCTAAGGTTTTCATTCTGTTTTTATTATTACTGAATCTAACATGGAATGGATTTTGTTTTCCCTTTTATTATTTTGTCATATCTGACACTGGCCTCTTTCCAGGTTGTCAAAATACTAGTTGTTTCTGCTAACCTTCAAATAAGAACTTCAAATCATTGAGATTCTCTATATAGAAATTCATTTCGACAAATCTCCCCAGGGCCTTTTACACCAGCTAAAGAGTAGTGGATCAATACTCCACTTGAAATATTTTTAAAAAAACGAAAGCACTTTGATTTTCATTTGCAAAAGAGCAGTAAGACAAGGCAGTGCTCTGACAGATAGTTACCAGATGAGTACAACCTAACAGGATCTCCGCTGTGCACTTAAACAGTCTCTAACCACTAGAAAAAAAGCTCTTAGTGTTAGAGGGTTTTGTTTTGTTTTTCCTATATAGCTAAAATGACATTTCCTATGCAAGGCCCAAGGCATTTGGGTTTTGTTTTCGGAAAAGAACATAGACTGCCCACATCATCCTGGGTGAGAGCGGGAAGGCTGATACAATGGGCCTGAAGCCTGTCTCTTCATTGCTCTCTCCTATCCACTGCAGGGGTCAGCCCAGAAACACGAGTTTAAATGGTGACAGCAGCAAACAAAGGCCCACAGAAGGTTGGACAGCTCTGAAATACACTTGTGCTGGAGGTTGGGGTAAGGGGAGGGGGAGCTGAGAGCCCACTATAGGACATTTCATATACACTCTCTCAACAGACTCCCAAGTTAGTTATATAAATTTATTTCAGGGAAATAAGTTGCTGACTACGAAAGCAATGCCATACTCATTTCAAAAAAATATAGAACATTGCAATAAGTATAAAAGAAAAAATAAAATCACTTGTAATTCTACCACCCAGATATAGCCACTATTAACTTCTTGGTGTATTTCCTTCCTGTTTTTACTTATGTGTGCATTTCCTTCTATAATACAAAGTTGGACTCAAATCATATTTAAAATTTTGGATGCTGCTTTTTTTTCTGTCATTAAATGACCTTCGTTGTATATGATACTACTATAATGGCACATCATGTGGATATACCATTTGTTCAATCATTCTCCTATTGCAGGATCTATTTTCCGTTTCAATTATTTATTTATTTATTTTTTTAATAAATCTTTATTGTTCAGATTATTACAGGTGTTCCTCTTTTATTTTTCCCCATAGCTCCCCTCCACCTGATTCCCCACCCCACCCCATGCCCTTACCCCCCGCCACTGTCTTCATCTTTAGGAGTAAGATTTTTGTCCAATCTCTTCCCCCACCCCTCACACCTGCTTCCCCTGAGAATCGTCAGTCCACTCCCTTTCTATGTCCCTGATTCTATTATATTCACCAGTCCATTCTGTTCTTCAGATTTTTCATTCACTTGATTTTTAGATTCACTTGTTGGTAGGTATGTGTTTGATGTCATTTTGTTGTTCATAATTTTTGTCTTTATCTTTTTCTTCTTCTTCCTCTTCTTAAAGGATACCCTTCAGCATTTCGTGTAATCCTGGTTTGGTGGTGATGAACTCCTTTAGCATTCTCTTGTCTGTGAAGCTCTTTATCTGACCTTCAACTCTGAATGATAGCTTTGCTGGGTAGAGTAATCTTGGTTGTAGGTTCTTGCTGTTCATCACTTTGAATATTTCTTGCCACTCTCTTCTGGCCTGCATAGTTTCTGTTGAGAAATCAGCTGACAGTCGCATGGGTACTCCCTTGTAGGTAATTAACTGTTTTTCTCTTGCTGCTTTTAATATTCTCTGTCTTTTGCCCTTGGCATTTTAATTATGATGTGTCTTGGTGTGGTCCTCTTTGGATTCCTCTTGTATGGGGTTCTGTGCGCTTCCTGAACTTGTAAGTCTATTTCTTTCACCAGGTAGGGAAAGTTTTCTGTCATTATTTCTTCTAATAGGTTTTCAATATTTTGCTCTCTCCCTTCTTCTGGCACCCCAAAAATTCAGATGTTGGTTTGCTTGAAGTTGTCCCAGAGGCTCCTTACACTATCTTCATATTTTTGGATTCTTTTTTCTTTTTGTTTTTCTGGTTGGATGTTTTTTGTTTCCACATATTTCAGATCTTTGGTTTGATTCTTGGGGTACGTTGATCTACAGTTGAGTTTCTGTATATTTATTTTAGACAGTGTATGCTTCATTTCTGACTGGTCCTTTTCCATTTTTTTGGCATTCTCATTAAGGTCCTTGAAGGTCTCACTAAGCTCCTCAAAAGTGTTATCAAGTTTCTCAGCGGTTTTTAGAAGATTCTTGAGTAACCTTATACATGTGGTTCTGAACTCTATGTCATCCAGTAGTTTGCTTTCCTCCGTTTCTTTCATTCGTGACATGTTTCTTTGTTTCTGCATTTTGGCTGCTTCCCTGTGTTGATGGAGTGGCTTTGTGTGGTAGGTGACCTATAGGGGGCAGTAGCTCAGCCTCCCCAATCACCTGATGTGGACGCTCTTGGTACACCCCTTTGTGGGCTGAGTGCAAAGTCTTGGTGCAGTTAAGCCTTAATTGCTGTTGTTACGCTGGGAGGAATTGACCTCCAGGCCAATTAGCTGTGAGCACTCCCTGTGTCTATAATGGAAGAACTGCTGTGCTGAAGACACGCTTATGGGGCAGGACTTGTTTCAGTGAGGCTTTGGTGCTCACTGAGTCTGCCTCTTGAATGTGTCACTTATGGATGTGAGGAGTTGAAATCTGGTGTCTCCCACTGACCACTAGGTACACTGGCTTCTGGATCTCCAATGGGGTGCAGGTCAGCTACTGTCTGAGGCCACTCAGCAGGAGCTACAGTGAGAGCTGCAGTTTTCTCCTCTTTGCTTGGGGTTTGGAGGTTTTGGAGCTGTCTGACCCAGGCTGCAAGTTTGCTAGGTTAAGCTGTGATAGGGCAGGCCTTTCTTATACTAATTGAGCTGCTTGGAGCTTGGGTGGGTTTGTAGGGCGGGGCCTCAGGGTGTCACTAGGTTAGGGCATGGCAAACAGCAATGGCTGCTAGTTAGGCAGCTCTGAGTCTCCAACGGCATCCGCGAGTCCCGTGCCCCAGTGCCGTAAACAATTATTCCTGCGTGCAGCTCTGCAAGGTAGCCACCCTCTCTGGCAGACAGTCCAGCTTCTCCCCGTAGGAGTTTGGGTCCCCCGTGCCTCCCCAGAGACTGGATTTCAGAGTAATCGGGGGCTTGTCTCCCTTCGGGTTGAAAAAAGCAACGAACCCAGTCGCCCGCAGCCAGCCCAGATCACGCGCCTCCCTACCTCAGCTTTTCAGCGCTCGTGCACGTCTCAATGCTCTTTTCTCTTTCCTTCTAGTTGTAGAACTTCCACTCAGCCAGCTTTCCCATGGTTCTGGGTGATAGACGTTTTGTCTTTTAGTTGCAGTTTAAATTGTTGTAGGAGGCAGCAGTTTAGGTGTTTACCTACGCCGCCATCTTGGATTCTCTCCACAATCCGTTTCAATTATTTTTAATGATAGATGAAGCTGTAAGGAAAAACATACTTGTTCACAAATCTATATTTTTGCCTTTCTCTGACTCTTTCCTTGATGTAGACTTCTAAAAGTAAAATTACCAGATAAAAGAAACACATGTGTAGCTCTTGATATGCAATATACACTACACGGTTTTCCATGAAATTTGTACCAACTCACCTTTCCAGTGTGTCCCACAATCACACACAAAGCATATGCAAGAAGCCGGGTGCCACCCTAGCTGGTTTAGCTCAGTGGATAGAGCTTCAGCCAGTGGACTGAAGGGACCCGGGGTTCGATTCCGGTCAAAGGCACATGCCCGGGTTGTGAGTTGTGGACTCGATCCCCAGTGGGGAGCGTGCAAGAGGCAGCCGATCAATAATTCTTTCTCATCATGGATGTTTCTATCTCTCCCTTCTCTGAAATCAACAAAAATATATTTAGAAAAAAAAGAAGCTGGGTGCCAACATTAAAATGCCTGATTCTTCACATAATATAGCAAGATCAGAAGGGACTGGAAAATTTGCAAGCCTTATTAACTAAGACTTGCTTTAAAAATAGCCTAACAAGCACCCCAGAGCCTCTGCTAGCCTATATAGTAACTTTGCACAAATCAGAAAAAGTCACACCTACCTCATGACACTTTGCTGCCATCTGCCAGAAAATTATCATAATAAATATCAAATCATCATAACCTATGATGTTGCTATGGAGATGTCTGTCACTGCAGGTCTAGAGGTTTTCATACAAAGTTTGCTTCTGTCACTGCGGGCCAGGTACATGACAGAACCTCTCTTACCTTCCCATCACACGCTCATCACTCTCCTTTCTTTCCCTCACCCACTGTTTGAAATAGCCAGGCAGTGTTCAGTGACAAAACCCCTTAGCCTTCTATTTGCTTGAAAATGACAATTGCCCTCATAGGTGTCTGCTTTCACAGGTGTTCCAGCCTGCATTTCCTGTGCTCTTAGGCTGCTCCATTTAGATGTCCCAACAGTGCCTCAAATTTGTCAGAGGAGACAAATCTCATTCTCTCTGCCCCACTTCTCTGTCTCTCTGGGGATACTTGTCATCTCGGGGTTGTCAACAAATCATCCCTTCCCCAAACACCCCACCGCTGAGCTGTTGCCAAATTCTGATTATTCCTACTTCACTTCCCTTAGTGCATTGTTCTCTTCGCCTCCTTTGAATTCATTGACCCCAATCAGGACATTAATGAGCACAGGTTATGGAAAATTACTCCAGCTTCTGATACTGTCAGCTTCACTGTTTCCACCTTACTCAATGAACACATCTGATGTTTATAAAATATCCTGCCTTCCTCTACACGACCTCACCACCAACAATTCCTGTATTAGAGCTTCGAATAGAAATACAGCACTGGATAGCCAGGCGAGATATAAATGGTTCGGATTGCTGCCTCTGGCAAATGGACTTGCTAAGTTTATACAAAAAGAGTCAGGGTAAAAGGTGATGCAACCAGACTGCTGCAGGTGTTAGGTCAAAGTAACTAAAACCTTCTGGGGGGAGGGGGGTCCCTGATAAAATGGTGAATTCCCCAGATCCACTGTCAAATGCTGCAAGTTCTGGACTAAATCCTGACAGGCATCCATCTTCTGCCATTCTGTAACTTTTGAGCTTTCAGTGGAAATCCTAATGTAGGTGACATCCCTCAAACTAACGTGCAGTTCTGATGAGGCAGAAATCCCCAGCATCAAGACATACCTCAAGAGCCCACTGTTCCCATTTTAAGATCAGAGGGTGGTGATGTGAGGCAGACAGCCAAAGAGTGTGGGCCTCAGAGAGAACCTGCTGCTCCCTACTGCCACTCTTCAGCCCTCTTTCTGGAACTTCCTCTTAGAAAGCCTGGGGGGGGGGGGGGGGGAGGGCGGGAGGGGGGGAAGCGGGGGATGGCAAAGAAGCCAGAGCCAGTACAAGCCGCTGCCCTGAACGCTTACCTATGTTTTGGCAAACAGCTTGTGGCAATAACCAATCCTGTCTCCTCCAAGTCCTTTGAGAAGAAAACTAGGAAAAATGGCCCATTTTCAAGATTATGAACTTCCTAAAGAGAGATCTGGTTTTTGCCCTTGGATCCTGGGAAGTAAGCTATGTCATACCTATAGGACTATCTTTATTTAGGGTAGGGGCTGGCCACACCTGATAGTTTTAAAGTGTTAGCAGGCCCTGCCAGAAAGATGAACCATATGACTTAGGATAGAGTCTCTGAGACTGAGTTCAACTACACAGGCAATCAATCAATCATTCCATCAATAATGCCTACATAATGAAGACCCAATAAAACCTAAAATGAGCTTCTCTGGTTTGCAATATTTCATGCATATTGTCACACATCACTACTGGGAGGGTAATGTAATATGACTCCACGGGGAGAAAGGATAATAGAAGTTTGGTATTTGGAACCCTCCCAATCTCTGCCTTATATAGCTCTTCCTCTGGTTGGTTTTTGTTTGTTTGTTTTGTTTTGTTTTTTATTATTATTTTTTTAAATAAATCTTTATTGTTCAGATTATTACAATTGTTTCTCCTTTTTCCCCCCATAGCTCCCCTCCACCTGGTTCCCACCCCACCCTCTGCCCTTACCTCCCCCCCCCCACTGTCCTCATCCATAGGTGTACGATTTTTGTCCAGTCTCTTCCTGCACCCCCCATACCCCTTTCCCCCTGAGAATTGTCAGTCCACTCCCTTTCTGTGCCCCTGATTCTATTATATTCACCAGTTTATTCTGTTCCTCAGATTTTTTATTCACTTGATTTTTAGATTCACTTGTTGATAGATACGTATTTGTTGTTCATAATTTTTAACTTTACTTTTTTCTTCTTCCTAAAGAATACCTTTTCAGCATTTCATATAATACTGGTTTGGTGGTGATGAGCTCCTTTAGCTTTTTCTTGTCTGTGAAGCTCTTTGTCTGACCTTTAATTCTGAATGATAGCTTTGCTGGGTAATCTTGTTTGTAGGTTCTTGCTATTCATCACTTTGAAAATTTCTTGCCACTCCCGTCTGGCCTGTATAGTTTCTGTTGAGAAATCAGCTGACAATCGTATGGGTGCTCCTTTGTAGGTAACAAACTGTTTTCCTCTTGCTTTTAATATTCCCTCTTTGTCTTTTGCTCTTGGCATTTTAATTATGATGTGTCTTGGTGTGGTCCTCTTTGGATTCCTTTTGTTTGGGGTTCTGTACATTCCTATACTTGTAAGTCTATTTCTTTCACCAGGTGGGGGAAGTTTTCAGTCATTATTTCTTCAAATAGGTTTTCAGTATCTTGCTCTCTCTCTTCTTCTGGCACCCCCATAATTCTGATGTTGGTACGCTTGAAGTTGTTCCAGAGGCTTCAAATTTTTGGATTCTTTTTTCTTTTTGCTTTCGCAGTTGAGTGTATTTTGCTTCTTTGTATTTCAAATCTTTGACTTGATTCTTGCGTTCCTCTAGTGTGCTGTTGAGTCTCTGTATAATATTTTTTATTTCAGTCAGTGTATGTTTAATTTCTAGTTGGTCCTTTTTCATATCCTCAAGGGTCTCATTGAATTTATCTGCCTTTTCTAGGAAATTCTTGAAAAACCTTATAACCGTGGTCTTGAACTCTATGTCCAGTTGTTTGTTTTCCTCCATTTCTTTCGTTTGTGGTCTGTTTCTTTGTGCCCTCATTTTTGCTGCTTCCCTGAGTTGGTAGGGTGGCTTTGTGTGGTAGGTGTCCTATATGGGCCAGTGGGTCAGCCTCCCAGTTACCTGAGATGGACACTCTTGGTGCACCCCTTTGTGGACTGTGTGTAGAGCCTTGTTGTAGTTAAGTCTTGATTGTTGTTGGTGTCACTGGGAGGAATTGACCTCCAGGCCAATTGGCTGTGTGGACCCGCTATGACTATAATGGAAGAACTGCTGCACTGGAGACACGCTTATGGGGTAGGACTTGCTTCAGTGGGGCTTTGGTGCTGAGTCTGCCTCTTGAATGTGTCACATATGGATGTGAGTAGTTGAAATCTGGTGTCGTCTCACACTGACCACTAGATACAGTAGCTTCTGGATCTCCATAGGGCTGCAGGTCAGCTACTGTCTGAGGCCACCCAGCAGGAGGTACAGCAAGAACTACAGTTTTCTCCTCTTTGCTTGGGGTTTGGAGGTTTTGGAGCTGTCTGACCAGAGCTGCAGTTTGTTTGGTTAAGCTGCGATAGGGCAGGCCATTTATATGCAAAAGCCACTGCATGAAGCTTGGGTGGGTTTGTAGATTGTTCGGGGTGGTGTCTCAGGGAGTCACTAGGCTAGGGCATGGCAAACAGCAATGGCTGCCAGCCAGCTGTCTCTGCGTCTCCTTGTTTCCAAGTCCCCGAGTCCTGCGCCTCAGCGCAGTAAACAATGATTGCTGGGCACAACTCTCAGCTTTTCAGCGCTCGTGCACGTCTCAATGCTCTTTTCTCTTTCCTTCTGATTGTAGAACTTCCCCTCAGCCAGCTTTCCCGTGGTTCTGGGTGATACATGTTTTGTCTTTTAGTTGTAGTTTTGAAATTGTGCGAGGCAGCAGTTTAGGTGTTTACCTATGCCGCCATCTTGGTTTCTCCCCCTCTGGCTGGTTTTAATTTGTATTCTTTCAGTGAGTTCTGTCGGTCCCCCTAGTATACATCATCCAATCTGAGGGTGAATGGGGTACACCCCCCAAAAAAAATTTGTAGTTGGTGCAGAAGTAAGGGCAGTCTAACTTTGCAATTTGGCTAACTCTGGGCAAATGGGCTGAAAGTAAAGTATAATGAAATCTAGGTTAGTCCACAAGGAAACTTTATTTTATGACAAAGTTTCCAAACTCTGAAAATGAAGTTATGGAAGGCATCTCAAGAGATCTGCTAGAATATTCTCATCTTCCTAGGAAAGTGTGGTTAGTGCTGGCCACATGATGAGGATGGGACCAAGAGACTCGCAAAGCCCCTCCAATCCAGGGGCTCCTCGTGGGGGTGGAATTCTCCCCATGCTTAAACCTCCCGTGGTTTTCTATCACATTTAGAATGAAATGCAAACTTCTTAACTTACCTATGTCTGTGTGTGTGTGTGTGTGTGTGTGTGTGTGTGTGTGCTTCCCCAACTAAAATGTAAATCTAGATCATTGCTGGTACATTGTAAGCATACAATACATGCTTGTGTAATAAATGAATAACTCAAAAGGAATATAAAAATGCTCATTTTTCCAGTAAGACTTTATCTCTGGCTTAATTTTTTCATCATTTCTTTATTGAGATATAATTCATATACCATAAAATTTAGCCTTTTACAATTCAGGGGGTTTTAGTATATTCACAAAGTTTGTGCAACCATCACTGCGATTTCATTTCTTGGGCTCAGTTTTAATCCCTGTTCCTCCTTCCTTTCCTCCATGTGGTTCTACCAAGGGCTGTCAATCATAATGCCCTATGTGCTTCAATCATAAGAGAGCACAGGACCTAGATGAGGTCAAATTCCTCCCCAGCACTTTCCAACAGAAACTAAGAAAAGAAGGGCCTTCCCTCTCAGTTGGGGAAGCTGTGAGGAATGAACCTGGAGCTGGCAGTACCCAGATCCCCTGCCACGTGGAAACAGCTGGTCCATAATAGATGAGAATAAATCTGACACACAGAAAGGGGGAAGCCTGGTTCAGGTTGTCTCTGAGGCCAGCCATACTACTCCACTTCCCGCAGCTTGGTTATCTAAGCCGATGATTCTCTCTTAGTCCTGAACTAGTTCCCATGGTTTTCTATAACTTGGGAGCTAAGGTGTTCCTTGGGACAGTACAGTCCTTGTCTGGCTCATACATTCCCTCAACACATGCTTTTTTAAGTATTTACTATGTGCAGGGCACTGGCCCTGGAGTGTACAATCTAGTGGGGCCATGGCAATGTGGTAAATTCAATGACAGAGAACCGTCCGAGCAAAGCATCTCACCCACTATCAGTGGGGCAGGAGAGACTTTCAGGGGAAATAACATCTAAGCTAAGACCTGAAGTTAGAGAGGTGTTTGTCTCAGAAGAGAAGTGCACAGGATGCTAAGGAGAATCAGATGAGGTTCCCATTGGCAGGAGAGGTAAGGGTGTAACATGAAGGATGTAACATTTAAATTAAGCTTTAACTCATGGAGATAAGATACTTAGAGAAAGGGCATAAGAGAATTTCAGTGGAGAACAAGGTGAGAAAAGGCCAAATACAGGACACAATGAGAAATTAATGGGACTCTGGGGTTCATGGAGGAAAGAGGTAAGAATTCAGCTGCAAAGGTAGGTTTGAAGCGCATGGCAGGCCAAAGTCCCATAGGTTTAGGTGCAGGGGAGCAGCATGCTCGGTTCCAAGCTGTGTGAGTCAGCAGAATGTAACATGGAAAAGATAGGTGACAGAGAAGCTAGCTTGATGCCTATTGCAACAGTCCAAGGAACAAAACAATCTGACCCAGCACAGTAGCATCTAAGTTGAAGGAGACTTGACTTGAGGTGGTGAACATACAATACAATATACATACGGTATATTATAGAATTGTACACCTGAAACCTATATAATTTTATTAACCAATGTCACCCCAATAAATGCAAGAAAAAAGGAAAAAAAGAACATATGTGGGTGCTACAGAAGAGGTAGAAATGATCAGATTTAACACTGTGATTAGAAATA
The DNA here is from genome assembly GCA_026230045.1 of Corynorhinus townsendii. NCBI lineage: Eukaryota > Metazoa > Chordata > Mammalia > Chiroptera > Vespertilionidae > Corynorhinus > Corynorhinus townsendii. Next base: position 88,521,267 of record JAPDVU010000003.1, read on the forward strand.
CAGGAAAAAGAGGAACTAAACATGATAATGATGGTGAGGGTGCTGGTGGTGGCAACCAGCATTCATTGGCCCCAAACTGGGCCAAACACTTTATAAACATTTATCTCCTCTAATCTTCACTACCCTATGAGGTATGTCCTATTATTACCCCCATTTTAGAGTTAAGGAAACTGAGGAGCAGAGAGATGAAGTAATTTGTGCAAACAGAACCTGAATGATACTTACAAAAATAAGGAATCCAGGCAAAAGAGACTTGGGAAGGAGGATGAGGTCATTTTTGCACAGACTGAGTGTAAATTGCCTATCTGGGTGAAGCTGAGCCCTGAACTTCAGGTTTAAATGTGTTACTGCCAGAGGATAATAACCTTATCTATGTTTTCTTCTTCTTCGATTTCTTCAATAGTACACAACAAAGTAGAAAATCCCAAGCTTTCTTAAATCAGGACCAATTATCTTGACTGCTCCCCACATCCACCATGCCTGTCACTGTGACAAAAGGAAATTAGATTCATCTGATAAGCTTTGTTTTTCACAAAGCTATGTGGGATGATTACCCAGTACCCTGTGGTCTTCTAGGTGTTCGCAAATTGATTTTTTTGATGATTTGTTCCAGTAATTTTCCAAGTATTCAGTGTTTTTCCAAGTTCTTGAGCTTTACAATAAGAGTGACTTAAAATTCATATTTGCCTTCCCTGTCCTGTATTGATGTGAAGTTTTAAGATTGCAATTATTTAGGGTATTTTTTTGTATAAAGTATATATCTCAGAGGGAACATACAAATATATATAACTATAAATACATATGTGTATAAGGTGATTTTAATGCAGAATCCCTCACATTTTATGACCGTAAGCAGAAAAGAAAACATATTGAGAACATATGGCTATTTCAAATATCCCAAATAAATTAAGATCATCACTGTCTAGAAATGTTTATATGGTGAATAAAAAAAAAAACAAAAAACCTCACAACCTCAAAAAGAATAATTGTTCTGTGAACACTAACCAAAAGCAAGATACAACAGAATTTTAAAAATGTATCTTCTCTCTACCCACTCCTGAAGCCAGAATTTGGAGGGAGTGGTATCTGGCCAGGACATCATGAGGAGATTCCATTTTTTGGTGGATACTATCTAAAGTCCAATGCCAGGGACTCAGAGGAATAAAATCCCAGACCCAATGCTTCGGGGCTCTATTAAATGACTGTTAAGGGCCTTTGTAACTCAAATAGTCCAAGCATCTAAAAACTGATTATGAGGATATTAATGAAAATTATGGCAAACTGTTTTGAAAAAAGCAAGACTGTGAAAACACCAAATATAACTCAGGCAATCATCTCCCCATGAAGTTCAAGTACTTATTAGATACATGTCTTTAGAAGCATCTACTGTGCTCTGAGTCTCCTACAGAGAGAGCTACCCAAAGAAAGCTTTTGTCAAATCCATGAAGCCAAAAATCCATTTTTATGAAAATGAATGATTAATAGGATGAGTAGATTCAACAGCCTTCGTTTGAATGAAACTCACCTGCCATATGAAAGCAAAAGCAAGTTTTAAAACAATAACAAAAAACACAGCTCCTGGGTAGCAGCCCTCTTCATCAGCTACCCTCTCTCCCCATTTAGGCCCGAGAGCCCTGAGGATTGCATTATTACTGCTTCCCTAAACACTAACCAAACCCTCAATGGTCCCTTCGTTAAACTCTCTGCTAAGAATGTGTCATCAGTTTCCTACAAGGCCACTCGTTAATACAGGCATAATAATATTAGCTAGTAACAAAATAAAGATTAAACTGAAAAAAAAAGGTGTGTAAAGCATTTAGCCTGGTTCATAGTATGTGCTAAATATTATCTAGTATTATTATGGTTGGGCTTTTTATTTTCCTATCAGTTTTGTCCTACTTGATTGGATAAATACAAATTACCAGCTGATGATCAATTTCTCCTCCAAGCTCTTTATTAGGAATTTTGAATGAGCATATATTTAGCCTAGTATTTGTCTCATGAAGGGTGACATTTGTTTTTGTGTCCCTTAAAATCCCAAAGGACTTAAAAATATAGCACATTTCAAACGAAGTTATAGGACATCAAGTCTTGTTCACAGACATTTCTCAGTGTTAATAGCAGTCTAGGAAAAAACTGAGGAACCTTCAGAGAGTGCAACACCAGTAGGAATGAAGTGTGGCTTCCAAACTCCTTGAGGTTTTTCCTAATAGCAAATGTTCGGAGAGGTAAGCAAGATAAACGATTATAGCAGAGGCTGCACTTATTTGGGTAACAGTTTGAAATTGACTCGTCACATCAGTACTAAGATTTCTAATACTAATTGAGTATATCATGAATTCTTGCCACTCCTCAATATCTGTAATACCTAATTTTCTTTTTTCTCCACCCACTCCCTCCCCAATTAACTGGCTTAGTGAGTGAGCTCTCTGAATAGCAAAGACACAGCTTGTACACCGAACTACTCTGCACTTAACAATTTTTTGTTTGTTTATTTTTCTGGAAATCTTGCTGTCCTTCTCAAAGGAATAGCTTTGGGCAACTTAAAAAGCCTTACAATATCCTAAAATGCGTCTTCTTTCAAAGAAGAGCACTTTTTGATCATTTGCTCCAAATCCACAGTAAAAGAGAAAGTTATGGTAGAAAAAAACAATTGGAACATATATTTTAGCACGGGACTGGTTGTTTCCCGTTTTTTCACCTCATATTTAATTCCTTATTTCAGAAACTATCTTCACACTGTTTAGAGTTATTACTTTTCCCTCTGCTTTACCGTCACGCCCACTCCAGAGGTAGACAGAGGCCCTTTCAGCTCCCTGCGCCTCGATCCCTCCCCCACTTCGCGCGGGGCTGCTGCGAAATAGGGTTAGTTAGAGCGTTTTCTAAAAAGACCAGTCTTTGCCTTACTAAACCTAAATCGGCGCTTTCCTAACGATTTAAAAAAGGACAAAGAGTTTGGCGTTCCCACACCGGGAGTCGAACCCGGGCCGCCTGGGTGAAAACCAGGAATCCTAACCGCTAGACCATGTGGGAGACGACGAGAGTGAGGCCCAGCTAAGACAAATTGAGTCTCTCGCAACCGCTTCCGCCCGCCGTGCTACGCAAGTCGTCGGGTGTCAGCCTTGCTTCTGCGCCTGCGGAAAACCTGCGCCGATCTAACCCCTTCCGGCTGGCGTTGTTTCCCTTCGCTCTTTGCCGAGGGCCCTTAAATCTCTTTCTACTGCATCCAGACTCCGAGTATGCACCGATGTGTATATTCGACTCTAGTATGGATGAGTCGTTCAGAATTCCTCACAAGAAATCCTTCGAAGTACAGAAGACTGGTCTTTGGATTTCAGGCTCATTAATAAGAAACAAGAGCTGTGTGAAGTCCTAAAACCGCCACCGCGGAGGCCAAAAGGTGGCTGGCGCGCCGCCGGAACACCAGCTCCCAGCTTCCCAGCAGCCCTCGCCGAGCAAAGCCCAGTGTGTCCCGCACCTGGCGAAACTCCGGGGGCCGGGGCCCTGCCCCGACTGGGCCGCAGATCCGGGGCCAGGGTTCTGCCCGACTGGGCCACAGATTCCCGCGGTGTCCAGACAGCCCGGGGCTGGGCACGGCCCCAGCCCGTCCCCTTAAGGTTTATCTTTCCAGAAACCGGGGCGAGGGCTGCCTGGAAGCCCGCAGCGTTCCAGGTTCTGTTGACTCAACGGTCAAGGCAGGATTTGTGTCGTGAAAGGAGGCAGTGCTGGTTCGTTTATAAATGCAGCTTCACACTGGACAGAGTCCCTGCTGCAAGCGGTCGTGATTGACGGAAAGTCCTTGTGGTTTCCAAAGCCGGGCTGGATTTGAAGCGGCATTTCTTTGGGAGAGTTTGTGCGGCAGCGCTGTGCTGTTTGGGTTAGGAAAGTGCATACAGAGAGCCCGTTATGCGGGAGGCCAGCGAGGAGAGAGGTGGCTCTGGTGCTCTCGCGGTGGCTTAAGCTGCACAGAAGCTGTATTGACTCGCGGCGGCATTCTGGTTCTCGTTTCTCCCTCCTCCCTCCCCACCTGTCAAAGGGACTTAGGTCTTCGCTTTCTCCCTAACTGAGGCCCCCTAAGGCTTGTATCAGCAAGAGGAGAGGGAAGAAGAGACCTGAGAGACTATTCTATTCGTTCTATTCTTGCATTTAATTAACATGGATGAGGCTCCCTAACAGGGAATGAACATGATCCACAGCATTGAAACAATTAAGCTCTGAAGAAAAACTAGATCCCACTGGTTATAAATTTACTGTGGGTATTAGACACATGCCAATATGTTTGTTCATTTAAAACAGTATACCTGTGAGGTAAACTAGTAAGTCAGTATAATGTCTTTTTTAATTTTAAATTCTTTATTACACTATGCCTCCTTCTTCCCCGCCCCTTCCCCCCACACACACACACACACACTCCCCGCCGATTCTGCCCCACAGTACATGCCCTGGCCCCCCAGTGTCTGTGTCCGTTAGTTATGCTTATCTGCATGCATACAAGTACTTTGGTTGATCACTGACCCCCTACCCCGACTGCCGTCCTCCCCTGCCTTCCCTCAGTGTAACTATCTTATCCGCATCTTGTGGTGGTTCTGTTGCATCGTAAATCAGCGAATGAGATACAAGACGCCTTAATGAGCCAATTAATTAGGAGTCGTTTATTGCGCAGGCCCAGAGGGAGGTGTCTCTTCCAAACCTCTGAGCCCCGACATAGAGGAAGTGTCTCATATTTATACCTTTTGAGCTTCTTTGTCTGCAGGTTTCACCAAGACCTCTGTGCAGGTTATTGTTACTATCAGTTTGTAACCTCGAATACATGATGAGTTAGTACTTGGCGTAAATGGGAATTATTATCAGTATTAGTCTATTTTAATCTATTACATCGGATGGCTAGCTTGCAAGGTCAGACAGTTAAGTTTATCTTTTTCTATTATTTAAACTAAAAACAAAGTCATTTTACAGAATAACAGACTGTCTTAAAGTGATAGTTTACAATGACAGAGTTTACAGAACATGGGATTATCTAACAATAGCAGAGAATTTCAAACAGCAGGTTTTTATACAAGATGGAAGTTACTATGCTTCAGTTCTTCCTATGCTATCTTAGCATCTTTGAACAGTTTCTTTGTTTTTTAATCATTGAGACAGCTGCCTTCCTTTGGAAGACATCTGTTTTGGAAAACTCTCCAAAAAAAACCTCATCAACTATACATCTGTAGTTCTCAATTTGGGGGTTGAAATTTCACATGTACCTTTCAGTTTTGATAATTTGTTTTTTAAAGCATCTTAACAATTTTAGAGATAAAAATTGTCAATGTAATACATACATTAGATAGACACCATCATTAGGATATTGCCAAAATGCAACTTTACTTTTGTCTCTTACTATTCCCAAACTGAAATTTGTTCACTTTTTCCCTTGCCACTGGAGGAAAACTTGAACAATAACAGGAAACCCTTTGGTCACTTTAAATGATAAAAGCACAGTCAAGAACAATATACTGTTCAACAACTCAATCTTTATTCTAGTTCTTTTCTACCATCCCAGCTTGGGCATGATTTCAGGCTAGGGGTAATGGTGAGGAGGATGGGGTTCTTACTGGCTCACAATTGTGGGCTTCTCTTCCCAGCTCTGTGTTCATGGCATCACATTGGTAGCCTGAGGTGGCCATGCCGGGATATTTACAACACAGAAATAGGCAAATGCTCCAAGATAGGGCTTTTTTACCTTGGAGGGTTGGTGGGCTGGTTAAAAAATAGTGATGACCTGGTTAAATATTTATCAGCACAACACAGCCAGGTTCTGCTTTCCAGGAAAGAAGGTGTGATCTGCTTGTTGCTCATTTCTTCACATTTTCTCCCTTTGAGGCTCCGAGGAGCTCCAAGATTGGAGTGTAAAGAAAGGGGAACCAAAGATTCTTATGGACTGGTACTGTCAAAAGTCAGCTTCCTGTTTTCTGGGCCTGAACATATTTTAGGGCTGACTCTCCCAGTGGGTTCATCAGAGGTTTCCCTGCTTGGACCCCTGGGACAGTGCCTTCCAGAAGGCCAACAGTGTTCCCCCAGTTTGGGTCTCACACCCAAACTGCAGGATCAACAATGGCTTTGTTTAACTGCAGATTCACTTCATTTAATTGCAGATTCTGCAAATGAGAACTTCTGGGAACAGGGCCTGGGAGTCCAAATTTAAACAAGCACTTCCCCTCAAAAATTATTCTGATGCCATTAGAGTTTGAGAAACACTGAACTAGTACATGACAGTAAGTTCCCTTTGATCTCTGAAAGACCATGAAGCACCATTTCTATCATTTCTCATTTCTGTTCAAAAACCGGGTGGGGGGGGGGTGAGGGGGGCGCAGAGCTTCTGGTTGCCTGTTGTGTATAATCTACCACCTTAGGCAAGACTTCCAGGCTTTCCATAACCCAGTCCTCACATAACCTGCTAATATTATAACCCCTCTCAGAGACCACATTCCAAAACCACTTTTTCTGTCCCTCTTGTCCCTCGTACTTCCCTGTTCTGACCCCTTTGTTCCACCTCTTTCTGAACTGTCTTCCCCTCTTCTTTCCATATCTGATCCCAACCCCAATGTCAGATGAGTCGCCCTGGTCACAGGTCACTCCCATTTCCTCTGAATCCCAAAGCACAGGCCTTTTAAAAATGTGATGGGGGTTTATGCCTTGTCACCCTTATTTCTTAAGTTATTTAATAAGAACTCCATGAATAAAAATCAGATTCCATAATCCCCTTGGGAACCCAGTCCTGCACTCAATCATTCTGCCAAGTAGTCCTTCTTTTTATCTAACGTAAATACTTCCTGCTGTACTTCTATGTGAAAGCTGCCCCCTTTTAACCAGCAGCATGAACAAAATGTTCCTAGGAGGAGGGAAAGAAACACACAAATTGTTGAAGTTTAGCCAGACCAATAAGTGAGCTGCATTTCTTTAGTTATGTGCACACACACAAAGAAAGCCTCTTTGTTGACACAAGGAACAGCTATTCCTTTCCCATGCATCTAAGGCTGACTCTCTGGGCAGCTCTCCCATTCCATCCACCATTTGATACTGAAGTAAAGCCCCAAACATATTGTACTTGCCTGGCATCTACATTAGCCCAAGTGGTGGGTGTGATTCAGGGCCTTGCCTGCCAGTCATCTAGGAGTCAGATGGTTTCCATTTCAGGGAGCTCAGGAATCACCCTTTATAAGGGCATCAAAAATAAGTACCCATTAAATTCCACTCTCCCAAGGAGAGCTCTGGCCAGCAGAGACCCAGCCTATGGCACAAAGTTAACCTCATAGCTCTTTTGGGTAACAGCACCTGCCCCTGTTGAGGTAACTTAATCTTCATGGCCTAACATTAGGCTTCGTTTCTAAAATTGGATCTGAGCTCAGGAGGCCACTAGGATGACAGAGCTTCCTCGGGGTTTGTTTAGATTATATAACTCTGTCCTTCACCTCTCCCCCAAGTCTCGCAACTCCTACTCATCCTATGACTCAGGGCAAATACCCTTGAACTCCCAAAACTAGAGTAAGTTTTATGGGCCGCCCATCAATAATTGGGATACATGAATTTCCCAGCTTCTCTCTCCTGTAAACTCCTGATGGCAGAGTCCAGGTCTTATTTTGTTGTATCCAAGCATCTAGCACAGTGCTTGGCACACGTAAGGATTTACTAAACGAATCAATCTCCTAAAATATCTTCATTTCTTTGGGGACCCTCCTATAAAAGTTACTTTTCCCCTTAAATCAGCAAATAACAAGAAGAAAACATTCCTCAGCCAGGTAAAAATATCTCCAAAGCATGGTATCTTTCCTGACACATCAGCAGTACTCAGTAAATGTCTGATTGGTGGCTAACTTGACTCATTCATTCATTCAGTAGTCAATCAACCAGTCAGTCCATCCGAGAGGAATAGTCTTAGTTTCCACTTGGCATCTGAATGGCAAAGCAACTAACTGAGAGTCAGTGAGCCATAATTTCAATATCTGAGCAACTTTCCTATATAATAAAAGCCTTATATGCTAAGTGTCCAACCCTTCGACCAGTCACTATGATGTGCACTGACCACCAGGGGGCAGATGCTCCGACCGGTAAGTTAGCTTGCTGCTGGGGTCCGGCCAATTGGGACTGGGCAAGACGGGCTGGACACGCCATGGAGTCCTTCCATAGTCCCTCCCTGGCCCCGATCATGCACCCATGGGGTCCCTCAGCCTGGCCTGCACTCTCTCACAATCCGGGACCCCTTGGGGGATGTCAGAGAGTCGGTTTCAGTCTGATCCACGCAGGCCAGGCCCAGGGACCCCACCGGCCTCTAGTAATATATAACAGGAAACCACATTGTCTCCTGATATCCTTCCTAACCTCACAGACACTTCCTTTCCTCTTCTCTGATCACCTGAGACAGAGCTTTGGCAGATCATCCTCACATTCATCCCTATCTGTTTGCTCCTACAGGGCTCAGCCCTGGGGCAGAGACAAGCTTTTCTTGTTTTTCTGGAGTCGTGTGAGTCCAGAGACTCCAAGGCCTGGCCTCTAAATAATGTGCCCAGCATTATAGTTTCCTGTCCCACGTGGCAGTTGCTGAAATATTTAAATTATGGCCCTCTGCGACCCTCAGTTAGTTTGCTTTGCCATTTAAGTGCTAGGTGGAAATCAAGTTGGACCTTGTATGGGAGCTTAAAGCAATTTCTGGTTCTTTTCCAGACTTCCCACCAGCAGTTCTGAGTTCAGTGAGCTTTCTAAACTTATTTTCTTTTTTCCCTGTGAGATAATGTCTCAGTTATCACCAATAGATTCACAGTCATTAAGGAATTATGTCAAATTCAGTGTTGATCATGACACCCAGTATATATATGACAGTGCTTGACATAAAAATAATAGCCATCACATAGAAGATTCACTGTGTGCCAGACAATTCTGAACACTTTAATATATTATTATTTTTTCCTCACAATTGCCTAATGAGATAGGTACTAATATGATTCCTATTTTACAGGTCAAAAAACTGAAAAACAGGAAGGTTAAATAATTTGCTAAAGTATTACAACTTATTGATAATAGAAACAGGATTCAAACCCAGGCATTTTGTCTGTCTGGAATTGAAACTATTAATATCAAACTGGCTCTACTGTTATAGATATTGTATAAAATAGGGGACTGTTTTGACAATAAAAATGATAATGTCTTTAGCAACAATGACAACATACATTTGGAGGCCTGATGGCATCCTAAGAGAGTAAAGATGTTTTAGACTTTGCTTAAACCAATGAAAATAAACAGTTCGTGATCTAAGTCTTCATAGATGGTGATACAGAGAAGACACCCTTGGTCCCTTTTTCCTTATCTACCAATTTTCAAACATATTGCCTCCTTCGTAAGTATCCAAAAATACATAAATGTTTTCCCTCTCCAGGCTAGGGCTAGAAATTTCATAAACTTCCCCCCTAACCTCTACTCAGAAAGCTCTTCATTATTGTTTACTGGCTGGTTGGTAGATTGATTGAGGCAATCAACAAACCAGGCAGGAAGATTCATAAGGCATAGGACATTCTGCCCTTCCGAATGTAGCTACAACCTACTTGCCACAACCTCCTTGCCATCTGCACGTGGATGACTAATGAGCATCTCAAACTTAACATGTTTAAAACAGAATTCTTAAGAGTGCACCACCCTCATTCCCCTAAACCAGATCCTTCTGGAGTCTTCCCCATTTCCATTAATAGCAGCTCTATTCTCCCAGTTGCTTCAGCCACAAATTCTGTAATCAACTGTGATTGCATTTTCTGTCATTCTACATCGAGCATTTCAAACTCGCGACCTGTGGGCCACATGCAGCCCACAACGAATATTTTTGTGGCCCAGCCAATATAATGCTATGTAAGAAACGTTTTTGTTTTGTTTTTTTTTAAATATATTTTTATTGATTTCAGAGATGAAGGAAGAGGGAGAGAGAGAGAGAAACATCCATGATGAGAGAGAATCATGGATTGGCTGCCTCCCTCAAGTCCCCCTTTGGGGACTGAGCCCACAACCCAGGCATGTGCCCCTGACCGGGATCAAACCTGGGACTCCTCGGTCCGAAGGCCGATGCTCCATCCACTGAGCCAAACCAGACAGGGCTGTAAGAAACGTTTTATTAAAAATTTCCTAATTTAATTTTTACAATATTCTGTTACACATAATTATTAATAATGAACTACAATGTTCGCTAATGACTGATTACTATAAGCGTGTTGCATTCATTTCCCTCACATGCCTTACACGCAGGCGCACCATTTCTCTCCACTAATACCAGCAGCGAATATTTTAGCAGCCAATTGCCACGTCATTAGTCTTGGACTGACTTGTTCGGTGTGCACAACAGGAAATATTTCGCTTTCTGAGAACAAGAAAAATAGGTTTATTTGCATTGCGCTTATTAATTTGTGCAGTTATTCAGTGTCTGTTAAGTTAATGTTCAAGAAAAAATATTAATTTTTATTAAAATGTTCTATTATTTTATGTTAACGATTACTCATTTATTTCAGCCCTTTATATTCAGCATGCCTCTATCTAAATAAACCTATGTTTCTATGAAAATTGAAGCTTTTGGTTTTTTTCCAGCCCACATAAACTTAAACCTTGTTTATTTGGCGCTGTTAGCCTTTGAGTTTGACATGCCTCTTCTACATCCAATAACTGAGGAAATCCTATTGACTCTATCATGAAAATATATCCAGAATTTGATCACTTCTCCCTAATCCTCTTGCCCAGGTGACCATCACCTCTTATCTGGATTTCTGAAATCATCTCACTCCTGCCTATAAGTCCTACCCCCACCTCAACAGCCTGTTCTCAGTACTATAGCTCGAGGGATTCTTTTAAAACAAATCAGATCTGCCCTAGCTGGTTTGCTCAGTGGCTAGAGCATCGGCCTATGGACTGAAGGGTCCTGGGTTTGATTCCAGTCAAGGGCACATGCCTGGGTTGTGGGCTCAATCCTCACAGCCGATCAATGGTTCTCTCTCATCATTGATGTTTCTATATCTCTCACCCTCTCCCTTTCTCTCTGAAATCAATTTCAGAGAGAATATGTTTAAGGGGAAATATGTTTAAGGGGAAAAAATCAGATCCTGTCACTTTTCTCTTCAAAATCCTCCATCTTACTCAGAATGAAGGTCACATCCTGACTATGATCTACTAGGTCCTACATGACTACCACCCCCTCCAATTAATTATCCCAAACCATTAGACACTCTCAAACAATAATATCTTTATTTGGAGTTCACTCTCAAGATAATAAAACTTTTATAAAGAGGACTAAGGTGTAATACTGAGTACAGGATAAGAACACTGATTATGATCCAAGAGGAGCTGAATATACTCTTAGTAATATCCCTTTGAAATTAAGACACTGGGAAGAGGGCAAGTGCTGAGGGCTATGGGAGGCCAGGGGAGGTCAATGGAGAGAAAAAAAGGAGACATATGTGTTACTATTTGTAATACCTTAAACAATCCTATATAATAAAGAGCTAATATGCTAATTAGACTGAACAGCAGAACGATCATCCGGACGACCTGGACAAAGCCGGGGCTGCGAGGGCCCAGCCCCTTGCATGAATTTCGTGCATTGGGCCTCTAGTCCTATCTAATAAAAGAGTAATATGCAAGTTAACCATCACTCCACTATACCCACAAGCCACGCCCACCAGCCAATAAGGAGCGAGTATGCAAATTAACCTAGCCAAGATGGCTGCAGCCACGGAGCAAGCAGGAGGCTTGGGTTTTCCCGGCAATGGAGGAAGCCAAGCTTTCTGCACACCCTGGTGGGCCCAGGCCTCCACTCAAGACTACAAAGTTTCAATTATAGAAGATAAATAAGTCCCAACAAAAATGGTGGCAGCCACAGAGCTGGAGAGAGCAGGAGGCTTGATTTGCCCCCAGTGATGGAGAAAGCCAAGCTTTTCGCACACCCTGGCAGGCCCAGGCCTCCACTCAAGGCTACAAAGTTTTAGTTATAGAAGATAAATAAATCCCAGATACCAGGGCCTCTGCTTGGGTCTCCAGGGGGTGTGGTCTGTCTGCAAACTACCACAGGCCCCTCGGCCAGGCCACCCTATGCCCCAAGGGAATCCCCATCCTGATCAGGGACACCCTTCAGGGCAAACCAGCTGGCCCCACCCATGCACCAGGCCTCTATACTATCTAATAAAAGATATGCAGATTGACCATCACTCCAACACACAAGATGGTTGCCCTCATGTGGTCAAAGATGGCTGACCTCATGTGGACACCAGATGACCACGACAAGATGGCCAGCAGAGGAGGGCAGTTGGAAGGGACCAGGCCTGCAAGGGAGGGCAGTTAGGGGTGACCAGGCTGGCAGAGGAGGGAAGTTGGGGGTGACTGGGCCTGCAAGGAAGGGCAGTTGGGGTGGATCCAGGCCTTCAGGGGAGAGCAGTTGGGGGTGACCAAGCCTGCAGGGGAGGGCATTTAGGGGCAAACAGGCCTGCAGGGAAGGGCAGTTAGGGGTGACCAGGCCTACAGGGGAGGGCAGTTAGGGGCAAACAGGCAGGCAGGGGAGCAGTTAGGCATCAAGGCTGGCAGGGGAGTGGTTAGGGGGTGATCAGGCTGGCAGGCAGAAGCAGTTAGGGGCAATCAGGAAGGCAAGCAGGTGAACAGTTGGGAGCCAGCAGTCCTGGATTGTGAGAGGGATGTCCAACTGCCAGTTTAGGCCCGATCCTACTAGGCAGTCGGACATCCCTCGAGGGGTCCCAGATTGGAGAGGGTGCAGGCTGGGCTGAGGGACACACATCCCCATGCCCAAATTTTGTGCACCGGGCCTCTAGTAAAATAATAAAAATTTAAAAAGCTATTCAGACTTACATCAAAACAGTGCTCTCTCTCTCTCTCATTGCCTGTTTATTGAAGTAGATGTTTTTTCCACTCTACCTAAAAGGAAACACATTTCCTAGTGACCCTCAAAAAACAGACACCCTCGGCATTGCTTTAATCTCTTTTTCTGATATGTCCCTGAGCAGAGTGCTGAGCAAAGAACAAACAATGCTTGTTAAAGTAGAGACAGATATTCAAGGGGGAAGTTATGCAGCAAAGGAATCAAAACTGGCAGCAGCAATATCCCTGTAGAAATAAATGAAGACCAACCAAAGGAGAAAAGCAAAAGCTATTTGTTCAGAGCTTGCGAGAGCAAGGGAGCCAGCCACTGTCACTTGTATTTTGGCAGAAGCATAGGAAAGCAGGCAGAGGAGGGGGAAAGCTTTCTGGTGGAAAAGGGGAAATCTTCAGGTGTGCCCTGAGTGGAGGCTGCTGGCATGGGGAGGCTGTAGGTGGGCTAACTAGAAACAGGAGCTCCTATATGATTGGTTGAGGATGAATATTTGTTTTTCTCTGGTTGGTCCCAAGTTGGAAATTGGGACAAAATAGGGAAGTTGCCACTTATAAATCAAATCCTGGCCATTTGGGGGTGATTGTATAGAAGTTATTGTTTATCTTCCTGCACTGTCACTAGAGATAGCTCTTTGACTTCCTACAAGCCTAACGTCCAGCAGGGCAGTTTATTGTAGATCATGGTTGGGTTTCCTGGGCAGCCCGCTGCAGGCTGTGGGTCAGAGTTCTATGTTTATGTGTGGTCTGGCCAATGCCCGTTTGTGTACTCAGTCTCTCATTCCCAAGAGGTTAGCAGTCTCCCAGAGTTTCAGAGCTTCTCTTCCGACCAACACACACAATCCAGCTTCTCTTTGCTCCTTCTTTTCTGCTTGCCTGACTGGCCCCTCACCAGAGGCCCAGCAAGGCAGACTCTTCCCTTTGTTCTTCCTAAAACATCCTGCCTCCCTTGTCTACTTGAGCAAGCGCTCTCCTTTGCGCTCAAAATCACTTTGAAATCACCCTGTGCAGTCACTGAAGATAGGCCTTCCAGATGTTCCAGGCCCTCTTCTCTTTCTGCAATGTTTTATGTCATTTATTTATTTGCAGCACACATACTTATCATTTGGCATTAACATAAATAGCAGTGACTGTGTCCCTTTCAAGACTGTCCAGGGCCTGTGATAGAGCCACACCCAGAGAGGTGTTCAGAACGTGGTTCTTTTTATTTATTTATTTATTTTATTTTATTTTTTTAATGTGGCAGAATGTCAATATTAGTAACAAGCATTTATTTTACAGTTTAAAAAGTGCTTCCTATTTATAGTGAAGCAAAAGATTTTCGCCTTTTTTAATGTTACATGCAATAAATTTTAATATTTCAAGAAAAACAATCTTAAATATAATGTTACATGCAATAAACATTAATATCACAAGAAAATTATTTTAAATATGATGTTATATGCAATAAACACCAATTATTCAAGAAAAATTATCTTGGGGGAATCCAAGATGGTGGCGTAGGTAAACACCTAAACTGCTGCCTCACACAACAATTTCAAAACTTACAACTAAAAGACAGAACATCTATCACCCAGAACCACGGGAAGGCTGGCTGAGTGGAAGTTCTACAACTAGAGGGAAAGAGAAAAGAGCATTGAGACGTGCACAAGCGCTGAAAAGCTGAGGTACGGAGGCGCGGGATCTGGGCTGGCGGCAGGCATTGCTTTTTTCAACCCAAAGGGAGACAAGCCCCCGATTACCCTGAAATACAGTTTCTGGGGAGACGCGGGGGACCCAAACTCCTATGGGGAGAAGCTGGATTGTCTGCCAGCGGGTCGGAAAGTGAGGGGGCCCTGCTGGCAGAGCTGCGGGCAAGAATAATTGTTTACTGAGCTGGGGCACGGGACGCAGTCTGAGACACAGAGCCGGCTAACTAGCAGCCATCACTGTTTGCCACGCCCTAGCCTAGTGACACCCTGAGACCCCGCCCCACACAACCTACAAACCCACCCAAGCTCCAAGCAGCAGAGTTAGCATAAGAAAGGCCTGCCCTATCTCAGCTTAACCTAGCAAACTTGCAGCCTGGATCAGACAGCTCCAAAACCTCCAAACCCCAAGCAAAGAGGAGAAAACTGTAGCTCTCGCTGTAGCTCCTGCTGAGTGGCCTCAGACAATAGCTGACCTCCACCCCATTGGAGATCCAGAAGCCAGTATACCTAGTGGTCAGTGGGAGAAACCAGATTTCAACTCCTCACATCCATAAGTGACACATTCAAGAGGCAGACTCAGCGAGCACCAAAGCCCCACTGAAACAAGTCCTGCACCATAAGCATGTCTCCAGCACAGCAGTTCTTATAGACACAGCGAGTCCTCACAGCCGATTGGCCTGGAGGTCAATTCCTCCCAGCGTACCAACAGCAATTAAGGCTTAACTACACCAAGACTTTGCACTCAGCCCACAAAGGGGTGTACCAAGAGCGTCCACATCAGGTGATTGGGGAGGCGGAGCTACTGCCCCCTATAGGTCACCTACCACACAAAGCCACTCCATCAACACAGGGAAGCAGCCAAAATGCAGAAACAAAGAAACATGTCACGAATGAAAGAAACGGAGGAAAGCAAACTACTGGACGACATAGAGTTCAGAACCACATGTATAAGGTTACTCAAGAATCTTCTAAAAACCGCTGAGAAACTTGATAACACTTTTGAGGAGCTTAGTGAGACCTTCAAGGACCTTAATGAGAATGCCAAAAAAATGGAAAAGGACCAGTCAGAAATGAAGCATACACTGTCTAAAATAAAGAATATACTAAATAAAGAAACTCAACTGTAGATCAACATACCCCAAGAATCAAACCAAAGATCTGAAATATGAGGAAACAAAAAACACCCAACCAGAAAAACAAAAAGAAAAAAGAATCCAAAAATATGAAGATAGTGTAAGGAGCCTCTGGAACAACTTCAAGCATACCGACATCCGAATTTTTGGGGTGCCAGAAGAAGAGAGAGAGCAAAATACTGAAAACCTATTGGAAGAAATAATGACAGAAAACTTTCCCTACCTGGTGAAAGAAATAGACTTACAAGTTCAGGAAGCGCACAGAACCCCAAACAAGAGGAATCCAAAGAGGACCACACCAAGACACATCATAATTAAAATGCCAAGGGCAAAAGACAAAGAGAGAATCTGGAAAGCAGCAAGAGAAAAACGGTTGGTTACCTACAAGGGAGTACCCATACGACTGTCAGCTGATTTCTCAGCAGAAACTATGCAGGCCAGAAGGGAGTGGCAAGAAATATTCAAAGTGATGAACAGTAAGAACCTACAACCAAGATTACTCTACCCAGCAAAGCTATCATTCAGAGTTGAAGGTCAGATAAAGAGCTTCACAGACAAGAGAAAGCTAAAGGAGTTCATCGCCACCAAACCAGGATTACATGAAATGCTGAAGGGTATTCTTTAAGAAGAGGAAGAAGAAGAAAAAGGTAAAGATAAAAATTATGAACAACAAAATGACATCAAATACATACCTACCAACAAGTGAATCTAAAAATCAAGTAAATAAAAAATCTGAAGAACAGAATGGACTGGTGAATATAATAGAATCAGGGACATAGAAAGGGAGTGGACTGACAATTCTCAGGGGGAAACAGGTGTGAGGCGTGCGGGAAGAGATTGGACAAAAATCTTACTCCTATGGATGAAGACAGTGGCGGGGGTAAGGGTATCGGGTAGGGTGGGGTGGGGAATCAGGTGGAGGGGAGCTATAGGGGGAAAACAAAAAGAGGAACACCTGTAATCTGAACAATAAAGATTTATTTAAAAAAAATAATAAAAATAAATAAAAATTATCTTATACATATGATAATATTACATGCAATAAACATTAATATTTCAAAAATAAAAGGATTTTAGGTATAATATTACCAAAACTGTACACAAAAGTTGTAGGAAATATTAAAAATCTGCAAATAACAGGATTACTTCTATTATATTCTAGAATATGTTTTCCCCTCTGGCTCTATTTTTGTTCATCAATTTATGTTGTTCATTATATTCCAAAAATGAGTGAGATCATATGATATTTATCTTTCTCTGACTGGCTTATTTCACTTAGCATGATGTTTTTAAAGTCCATTTTGTTGTATATGAGTATTGCTACTCCAGATTTTTTTTCTTTTCCATTTGCATGGAAAAATTTTTCCATCCCTTCACTTTTATCCTGTGTGTGTCTTTTGTTTTGTGGTGGGTCTCTTATAGACAGCATAGAGTTGAGTCATGTTTTTATATCCATTCAGCTACCTTATGCCTTTTGATTGGAGCATTTAATCCATTTACATTAGGGTTATTATTGACAGGTACTTATTTATAGCCATTTTAATTCTGTATGGCTAGGTTTCTCTCTCTGTTTCTTCTTCTCAGCAATTCCTTATAGTAATCCCTTTAGTATTTCTTGTAATGCTGGCTTGGTGGTGATGAACTCCTTTAGCCTTTTTTTTTTTTTTTTTTTTTTTTTGTCTGGGAAGCTCTTTATTTGACCGTCTGTTTTGAATGATAGCCTTGCTAGATATAGTAATGTTGGCCTCAGATCCTTGCTTTTCATTACCTTGAGTATTTCATCCCATTCCCTTCTGGCCTGTAGGGTTTTAGATGAGAAATCAGGTTTCAGCCTTATGGGAATTCCTTTGTAGTTGACAGTTTTCTTTTCTCTTGCTGCCTTTAAGATTCTCTCTTTGTGTTTAATTTTTGTCATTTTAAGTATGATGTGTCTGGGTGTGAATCTGTTTGAGTTCTTCTTGTTTGGAGTTCTCTATGCCTCTGGAACTTGTGTGACTTTTTTCTTTACCAGACTAGGGAAGTTTTCTACCATTATTTATTCAAACACTTTCTTTATTCCTTTCTCCCTTTCTGCCTCTTCTGGCACACCTGCTATTCTAATATTGTTACATTTCACATTGTCCCATAGCTCCCTTAAGCTGTATTCCTGTTTATTAATTGTTTTTTTGTTGTGTTGTGTGTGTTTTTTGATTCTCTAATTGAGTGAAATTTTCAACTCTGTCTTCTAATTCAGTGATTCAATCCTCAGCTTCCCCTAATCTGCTGTGTATTCCTTCCAATGTGTTCTTTATGTGAGTTATTTCATTCTTTATCTCAGACTGTTCTTTTTTCATAGTTACTATATCTTTTTTCATACTGTTGAACATTTTTACCATCATTACTCTGAACTCTGTTTCAGATAAATTTCTTATCTCTGCTTCATGTATTTCTTCTTCTGGAGAATTCGATAGTTCTTTCATTTGGGGGTTGTTTCTTTGCTTCCTCATTTTAGTTGTCTGTTTGGGTTTGTGACTATGTGTTAGGTTCATATTCTATTTAGGTAGATATTCTATGCCTCTCAATCTGTAGTGCAGGAGAGTGTTAAAGACTGTTTCTGACTAATTGAATCAGGCAAAGACTCAAAGTCTCCAGAGATCACCTCTGTCTACAGCCTAATAGGATTCTGACTTGAATTGCCCCCAGGCAATTGTCCTCAGGTGTGGCAAGCTTTTTCAACAGGGTAGGACAGTTGCTTCTGCCTGGAGGCTAATTGTTACATTTAATCTCTTAAGTGGCTTCAGGGCAAGGTATTTTCCAATAGGGTGTTGTCTGACTATCTTCCCCCCAGGCAAGGCAAATGACTGTGAGGGAAAGATGTCCTCCACTGTGTGAGGGAATGACTCAGCCCAGGAAACTTGGGTTGTCTGCCTTCTGAGCTCTATCCCCTGAGAGCCCAGTCCTGAGTTCTGCCCTCACAGCTCCATTTCACCTCACCCTCCCTCTGCCAGAGCACAAGGTGGGTGGCTCCACAGGGAATTTTGTGCATTGGCCCTTTAAGAGGGTGCCTGAACTTTAAGCTGCCACTCCCTGGCAGACAGCACCCCACTGCTTTTCACAGCTAGATATTATGTGGGTACCCTCCTCAGTTTGGTGCTCTCTGCTGGGGAGCTCACTTTGAGATTAGATCCCAGAGTTCTCAGTGGCACCCCCCACAGCTGAGATATCTCTCCAGGACTTCAGTTGCTGTCTGTGGGTGCCTAGCCAGCCCTTCGCACCTCCCCCCTCCTACCAGTCTCTACGTGGTCTCCACTTTCAGTCCTTGGGAATCAGGGCTCTCTCCTTTGAGTTTTCCATTGATTATTCCAGAAGCCTTTCGGTATTTTAGTTGTAATTCCAGCTTGTTCCTGGGAGCATGTCCATGCAGCATCCTCCTACTCTGCCACCATTTCTAATCTTCTCAGAACGTGGTTCTGATGATTGATAACTCCAGCTACTTTTTAGCCCCGTGGATAGCAAGTCCAGTCACCCAGTCAGAAGAGTTTCAGCTAACCTGTTCAACCTTGGGTGGTATCTTTCTCTCCTCATGCCCTCTTTCTTTCTTCCTATTTATTTATTTACTTATTTATTTTAATAGATATTTTTTATTGATTTCAGAGAGGAAGGGAGAGGGAGAGAGAGATAGAAACATCAGTGATGAGAGAATCATCGATTGGCTGCATCCTGCACACTCCCTACTGGGGATGGAGCCTGAAACCCAGGCATGTGTCCCGACCAGAAACCGTGACCTCCTGGTTCATAGGTCAACGCTCAACCACTGAACCCACACTGGCTGGGATCTTTTTAAATTTAGAAACACAGTAAAAGCATTTCAAAAATGGGTATACCCACTGTTTGGAAAGTAAATTTCCAAGCTTTGTTTGAGCAGCAGTAAAATTATTATATATACATATCTTATCCATATACTGATTTAATTAGTGTTTGCTTATGATAACTATTAAACTAAAAACCACATGGCAATATTTAGAATAAAACAGGCCTTTCACGTTCACAATCAGAACCACAAAATAAACTGGGTACATATAATAAAGGCAGCGTCCCTTACCTAGATGCAGACTGATGTCTGAAACACATCAGACCTTATTATCCACCATGAAAGCCTAATGTGGCATGAACTTTCGTCCAATTTCCAGGTCCAGGCTGTAAATAAGTTCCATTCAATTAAAATAAATGGATTTTGGTGTGCTCTTCTTGCCAAGACCATGCCCTCCCCTCCTCCCCCTCTCTCTGCCCCTTGTTCTCCCACAGGCATGCATATCCTAAACTCTAAGGGACTCTAACAGGGTAGCAGTGGGAAGTGCCAGTCCATCCCGGGCAAAACCCTGAGCCTGTCCCCAAGGTCCCCTTTTCTCTGACTTCTTAGTGAACCAACACAGCCCAGCCAAGGCTTATTTCCCCAGCCCTTTCTTGTTTCACTGTCCCCAGCGTTAATAAACGCCCTATAAAATTCACCTGGACTCCTATTGTGAACATTTTCCTGCATGAAGTCAAGAACCCACACACTGCTGGTTGGTCTAGGCAGACCCTAGGTTCCCTTTCCGGTACAATTTGTCCAAACTATACTCTTACCTTCAAATTTTATATTTTCCAGTTTTCTTTTCCTTTTTGACCTCTGCCTCCACTGCTAGAATTAGCTCCAAAATGTCCGGGTCTATGTGCTGTCCTTATCAATACTACCCAAACACCAACTACCTAAAAGAAAAAAATCCTGACTTTCCTTCAAAGAACTACCAGAAGGTACACAGGCTTTAGACACCTGGAATCTCAGGGTGAATCCCAAACTCATTAGTAAGGACAGTTCCATGTGGGGGAGAAAGATGAGGCTGTGCCCAGGAGTCCCTCAACAATATCTCTGCAAAATAAAATAAAATAATAAGCAAAAATAAAATAAAATGGATTTTGAAAAATGTTCACTATAAAACTTTCAAATACTTATATGTCAAAGTCAGTCACTGCTATTTTAAGACAGCAACAATACATGGACTAGTGCCCTCTATTAAAATATTTGTCCAATTTTTCTGGGTCCAAATTCTGGCTTCCAAAGGAATGGTCAGGAGGGCCATTATTTGTAAACACCAAATCTTAAAAGTATAAAACTTCTCTGTTAATCTTGTAAGCTCTGAGCTTTTGCTCTATGTTCTTTCCTCTGAAATCCTCCCTTGGTACAGATACCCATCACCTCCCTGGACCACAGCCAAAGACCAGAAAGGATACAAATAAAAAATACTACTTCTCCTTGGCATCATGCTTTACAAATCAGCTCATATACAGTGAAATCATGTGAACCAGAAATTACGGGTGAGATATAATCAAATATCTGTGGTATTCTATCTCTTAAAAGATATCAGTCATTATCAGGGTGTGGAACAGACACAGGAATTTTCACAAGCTCTATGAGAAGCCCATGAAAGTGTATGCAATCTAATAAAGCTGCCAATGGGTCTATCTCCCTGGATCTGATGAACCTGTTGTTTCTTCCTGAATCCATCTAGTATACCCCACAAAATAGGCCAGGTAATTGCCCACAACACATGACTCCAAGTCAGCTGCCATGGCTACTCCTTTCTCTGACCTAAAGAAAGAAACTAAAGTTCAAGTTAATGTTGGAGACTCCTCAGACAACTGCCCAACTTTTCCCCAGGTAATGAATTATTTCCTCCTTCCACTTTCTAAACTCGAATCTTTTAAACAGGCTTTTAAAAATCCTAAACTGGTTATTTCTATCTTCAGCATGTTCCCTTCTCCTGCTGGTCCCTGTTTGGCTCTGCCAACAGCGGGCACTAGAAGGAGACTGGAAGGCTGTTTGCTTTCTGTTCCCAAGAGTGTCACCATGGCCACACAACACTTCATGGTAGCAGCAGCAATTGCTTCCACCACTTCCAGATACAGACTGATCACCACCTCCCCTGCCCAATCAGAGACACCAGCGCTAACTGGCCAGCATCTCCCCATTAGAGGTCCGAATGCCAGCTCCACAGTCTCCCCATTAAGGTTCTGAGGAACCAGGCCCTGCTCCAAGCTTCTAAGTTTCAAAACCCCTAGCCTCCTACTTTCCTTCCCCCAGCCTTAGGTGTGATTGCTGTTTCCTATCATTCTAACCTCTGTGCCACTTCAGTACCCTCTTTGCCTTTTCTCTTCCCTAATTCCTAGCTAACAATCTTTTATATTAAGTTCCCTGTTAAAATATGTGTGTGGGAGGGAAACCAAGATGGCAGCATAAGTAAACACCTAAACTGCTGCCTCACACAACAATTTCAAAACTACAACTAAAAGACAAAACGGACATCATCCAGAACCATAGGAAGGCTGGCTGAGTGGAAATTCTACAACTAAAAGGAAATAGAAAAGCACACTGAAACTCAGAGGAGCTACAGGAGGCAGAGGTATGGAGGCATGTGTGTGGAGAGGGCTAGCAACTGAGTATGCGGCTGGCTTTTCAATCGGGAGGGAGACAAAAGCTCCCAACTGCTCTGAACTCCTGTTCCGGGTGAGACTCTGGGGACCCAGACTCATATGGGGAGAAACTGGACTGTCAGGAAAGAGAAAAGCACACTGAGACTCAGAGGAGCTGTAGAAGGCAGAGGTACAAAGGTGCGCATGTGGAGAAGGCTGGCAACTGAGTACGCGGCTGGCTTTCTCAATTGGGAGGGAGCCAAAAGCTCCTGACTGCTCTGAACTCCAGTTCCGGGCAAGACTCTGGGGACCCAGACTCATTCGGGGAGAAACTGGACTGTCTGGCAGTGGGCAAAACTCGAGGGTGGCTTTCTCTCAGAGGTGCTTGCAGTGATTACTGCAGGACACTGAGACACAGGGGCCTCTTAGGGCAGGGCTGATGGGAAGCCATCGATGTTTGCTCCACCCTGAGACTCCACCTCATCCAAACTGAGCATAGAGGCTTTTGCAAGTCTTGTCTCATAAGGGAGTCTCCAACACAGACGTTCTCCCAGCATAAACACAGCTGATTCTCAAAGCCAATTGGCCTGGAGGTCAGTTCCTCCTGGTGATACCAACAACAATCAACGCTTAAATACAATAAGACTGTGCACACAGCCCACAAAGGGGTGCGCCAAGAGTGTCCATCCACCTCAGGTAACTGGGGAGGCTGAGCCACTGGGCCCTCTAGGGCACCTAGCACACAAAGCCACTCTATCAACTCAGGGAAGCAGCCAAAATGAGGAGACAAAGAAACAGGTCACAAATGAAAGAAATGCAGGAAAGAAATGACTGGATATAGAGTTCAAGACCATGGTTATAAGGTTTTTCAAGAAATTTCTAGAAAAGGCTGATAAATTTAGCAAGACCCTCGAGGATATGAAAAAGGACCAACTAGAAATTAAGCATACACTGACTGAAATAAAAAGTAATATACAGAGCTCCAACAGCAGACAAGAGGATCGCAAGAATCAAGTCAAAGATTTGAAATACAAAGAAGCAAAAAACACTCAACTGGAAAAGCAAAAAGAAAAAAGAATCCAAAAATATGAAGATAGTGTAAGGAGCCTCTGGGACAACTTCAAGCATACCAACATCTGAATTATGGGGGTGCCAGAAGAAGAGAGAGAGCAAGATACTGAAAACCTATTTGAAGAAATAATGACTGAAAACTTACCCCACCTGGTGAAAGAAATAGACTTACAAGTCCAGGAAGCACACAGAACCCCAAACAAAAGGAATCCAAAGAGGACCACACCAAGACACATCATAATTAAAATGCCAAGAGCAAAAGACAAAGAGGGAATATTAAAAGCAGCAAGAGAAAAACAGTTAGTTACCTACAAGGGAGTACCCATATGATTGTCAGCTGATTTCTCAATAGAAACTATGCAGGCCAGACGGGAATAGCAAGAAATACTCAAAGTGATGAATAGCAAGAACCTACAACCAAGATTACCCAGCAAAGCTATCATTCAGAATTGAAGGGCAGATAAAGAGCTTCACAGACAAGAAAAAGCTAAAGGAGTTTCACCACCAAACCAGGATTATATGAAATGCTAAAAGGTATTCTTTAAGAAGAGGAAGAAGAAGAAAAAGGTAAAGATAAAAATTATGAACAACAAACACATATCTATCAACAAGTAAATTTAAAAATCAAGTGAATAAAAAATCTGATGAACAGAATAAACTGGTGAATATAATAGAATCAGGGGCATAGAAAGGGAGTGGACTGACAATTCTTGGGGGGAAATGGTGTGTGTGCGGTGCGGGAAGAGACTGGACAAAAATCGCACACCTATGGGTGAGGACAGTGGGGGGGAGGTAAGGGCAAATAATGTCTTGAAATTATGAAATAGATTCAATTTCACAGGTCCCATGAAAGGATCTCAGACAACCCCAGAGGTTCCTGAACCACACTTTGAGAACCATTGCTCTAAGGTGACATTGAAAGGGCTTGCAGTAATCCACTTTCCTTATTTCAAGTTTTCTGCCATTATTTTTTCAAACAGGATTTCAATTTCTTGCTCCCTTTCTTCTCCTTCCAGCACCCCCATATGTGAATGTTGATACACTTGAAGTTGTCTCAGAGCCTCCTTACACTCTCTTCATATTTTTGGATCCTGTTTTCTTTTTGCTCTTCTGATTGGATGTTTTTTGCTTCCTCATATTCCAAACTGCTGATTTGATTTTCAGCATCCTCTAGTCTACTATCGCTCCCTGCAAATTATTCTTCATTTCACTTAGTGTATTCTTCATTTCTGACTGGTTCTTTTCTATGTCATTGATATTCTCACTAAGTTCCTTGAAGTTGTCATTAAGTTCCTTGCAGCTCTCATTAAGATCCTTGAGCATCCTTATGCAGAGTTTTGAACTCTGTATCTAGTAGTTTGCTTGCTTCCATTTCATTTAGTTCATTATCTGGAGATTTATTTTGTTTTTTCATTTGTGACATGTTTCTTTGTCTCCACATTTTGGCTGCTTCCCTGTGTTTGTTTCTATGTATTGGGTAGAGCAGCTATGTCTCCTGGAATTGGTAGAGTGGCTTTGTATAGTAAGTGTCCTTCCGGGCCCAGTGGCTCAGCCTCCCCAGTCACCTGAGCTGGGCACTCTACATGTGCCCCTGGGTGGGCTATATGCACTGTCCTGCTGTGTTTGAGCCTTGATTGCTGTTGGCATCACTCAGAGAGATTGACCCCCAGGCCAATTGGCTGTGAGGACCAGCTGCATCTTACAGTAAAAGAGCTGCTATGGAGGAAATGACTCTATGTAGTAGGACTTGCTTCAGTGGGGCTTTGGTGCTCACCAAGTCCACCCCTTGAGTGTGTCACTTATGGATGTTGTAGGGTTGTAATCTGGCATGGTCTGAAGCTGACCACTGAGTGAAACTGGCTCTGGGGCCTCCTGGGAGGTACAAAGCCAGCTATTGCCTGTGCCCTGTCTGGGGCCACCTGGCACAAGGTACAGAGCAATTTGCAAATGGCTGCTACTTGTATTGGGCTTGGAGATGCCCAAGAGAGGCCAAACTGTGAACCAAGGCAGGCTGCTGTTAGTGCCAGGCCTGGGGACACTTATTGAGAGGTATGGGGCATGCTGAAGCCAGCTGCTGCTTGTTTGAGAGATCTTAGGAAAGTTTAAAGCCTGAGCCAGGACAGGCCATTCATATGGAAAAGCCACTGCAACCAGCTTGAGTGGGACTGCAAATTGGGTGGGGCAGGGTCTTAGGGAATCACCAGGGAAGGGTGAACAGTGTGGGCTAGGTTGATAGAGACTCAGATATTGCGACTGCCTGTTGACTCTGTGGCAGGGAGGTCTCAGCAAAGGAACAATGACCTCTGCCAGCAGTTTTGTCTGGGAGAAAGCTGCCCCCAATTCTTGCCCTGATGCCAGGCAATTTAGTTCCTCCCCATATGTACCTGGATCCTTTCAAGCTGCTGCTCCAGCACTGGAGATCAGAGGGAGCGAGTCTGAGTATGTCCATGTGCCGGCCCTTTAAGAGGAATTGCCTGGGACTTCAGCAACTTTCCATATACCTCAATCCCCCAGCCACAATCCCCACTGGTTTTTATAGCCCAAAGTTATGGGGACTTCTCTTGCTGGCACTGGAACCCTGGGCTGTGGGGTCTGGTGTGCGTCTGCGTCCCAGTGCTCCTCATGGGTGATATCAGCAGCCAAGATAGCCATCCTGATTTTTAAAAAATGCCATACATGGGTATTAGACTAGCATGGTCTGTGCCTCCAGCCTTCCTATCAGTCTCATTGTGGCTTCTTCTTTAATTCTTTAGTTGTGGGACTTCCATTCAGCCAGATATCAGGCAGTTCTAAATGATGGTTGTTCTATAGTTTAATTGCAATTTTGATGTGGCTATGGGAGGAGGCCAATACCTTATTTACATACACTGCCATCTTGACCTCCTTCCTGTTAAAAAAATATTTTAAATAAGAATGTAATTTGATATAGCCTTTTAAAGGCCATTTGACCTTTGAACCTAAGACTCTTTCCTACAGAAATATTCATTGGTGCACACATACATGGACACAGACACACACAGAGCAGTGTTCACTGTAATGTCATTAACATTACAGAAAAATTGGAAATAAATTTCCCCATAAGGGAATGATTTAAAAAGTGAAAGCGTATATATACATACATGCACACATAAAACATATTTATATACACATGTACAAATATTCATGACATTGCCAAGTGAAAAAAATTGCAGAGCAATTCAGATGAGTATATTTAGATACTTGTAGGTATATGTATTTTAAAAGTCTGGAAATACAAGCCAAATGTTATGTGATCAGAAGGGAATAGAATAGAACAAACTTTACTTCTTTAATTTTATATACTACTGGATTATTTGAATTTCTACAATAAGCATATTATTTTTGTCATTAAAAATAATTAAAAACAAGGTCACTAAGAGACATAGCAACTAAATGCAATGTGGCATCCTGGACTGAATCATCATAAAGGATATTTGTGAAAACAAACAAACAAACTGGTGAAATCCAAATAAAGCCTATAGTTTAGATTTACAAATTAAGTAAAAACATAAAAATATTTAGAAAAACACGTAGACACAAAACTGCAAATAGTTGGCCCAGGAAATGGCACCATTACTTGCTATTAACCAGAGATGAAGACAGCCAGAAACTGGAATGTGGAAACCTTCACACAACCTTGGAAAGGTCCTGAAGTGAAGACATCATTTTTACTGGGTATGTACAGACTTATTTAAGTCGTCACCTTAATTAAGGTATAAGATCAGTAGAAGACATTGGTTGCCCTCGTTATGAGAACACCCAGAAAGTGTTTCAATTAGCCACAACTGGTGTGTCACAGTATGTGTGCACTTCAGGGCACAATCTATGGCAACAGCTGCAAAGAACAGAATTTCAATTTGGGGTACATTCTGAATATTCTGTTCTATTCATTACTCTATTCATTCACATTTACTAATTTTCTCCTATCCTAATTGTAGGAAGAAATAATAATTTGTTCCCAATGCCACTCTCAAGAAGCTTCCATGCTATGCTAACAGGAGACTGCTCTGGAACCAGCCTGCCCTCTGAAGCTCCTGCTTCCATCACAGTTGAAATGGCTCCTCCTCTCATCCAAGTGACCATTCAGTCCATTTTAGTCTAGACAAATAGCTACTGGACAAAGGACATGAATAGGCAAATTTCAAATGCTAATTCAGCATGTGGGCTGTGGAGGTTAAAAACCATCACAAGAAAAACTGCCTGGCCCTGCTCCATCACCAGGGCTGACTTCCTTCTACCCTGACTGCGTTCTGATGGCTTAGCAGCAGCAGTGAGCTCTACAGCACTTGGCACCACCATTTTCACATTTCAATTAAAATACATTCTCCATTTCAGAATTTAAATGTTTATTTTTAATGGGAAAAATGATGAAAATAATAGTAAATACAATAAATGAGTTGAGCTTTTAAATATGTCCCAAATAGCCTGAGCAGGTTTGGCTCAGTGGATAGTGTCAACCTGAGGACTGAAGGGTTCCAGTTCGATTCCAGTCAAGGGCACATGTCTGGGTTGTGGGCTCGATCCCCAGTAGGGGCCATGCAGGAGGCAGCCAATCAGATTCTCTCATCATTGGTGTTTCTATCTCTCTTTCCCTTCCCTTTCTGAAACCAATCCTATATAATAACCTATATAATAAAGAGCTAATATGCAAATGGTTGTCACACCCTCATGCCATAACTGCTCAGACACTCAACACTGGGGAGAGAGGAATGGGGATCAGCAAGGCTGCAGCCCGGGAGAGGGACAAGCCTCCTGCCCTGCAGTCCCAGGTGCCTGTGGCTGTGGCTGGCCAGAGGGAGGGAAGCTAGTGTCCCAGGTGCCTGTGACTGGCTGGAGGAAGGAATGCTGGGTCCTGGGTGTGGGGCAAGGCAGAGGCAGTTAGGGGCGATCAGGCCAGCAGGGGAGTAGTTAGGGGCGATCAAGCAGGCAGGTAGAGGTGGTTAGGGGTGATCAGGCAGGCAGGCAGAGAGATTATGGAAGATTAGGCAGGCAGGTAGGCGAGCAGTTAGGAGCCAGTGGTCCCGGATTGTGAGAGGCAGTTGGACATCCCAAGGGGTCCTGGATTGGAGAGGGTGTAGCCCAGGCCGAGGGGACCACCCCCCCACCCCTGAATTTCATGTACCGGGCCTCTAGTGTGTGTGTGTGTCTCTTAGAGGCCTGGTGCCACCAGTGGGTGGGGTCCCTCGGCCTGGCCTGTGGGAATCTGGCCGAAACCAGCTCTCTGACATCCCTCAAGGGGTCCTGGATTGCAAGAGGTCACAGGCCAGTCCAAGGGACCCCACCAGTGTATGATTGAGACCGCGACTGTGGGAGGGCTCCAGGGTGTGTCCGGCCTGTCTCGCCCAGTCCCAATAGACCGGACCCCAACAGCAAGCTAACCTACTTGTTGGAGTGTCTGCCTCCTGGTGGTCAGTGAGCTGGTAGTCAAACAAACAGTCGGACACTGAGCATATTAGGCTTTTATTATATAGGATTTTTTTTTTTTAATATGTCCAAAATACAGTTTTCCAGTATGGCACCTTTGATATACAAAACAAGGCACAAATGGAATATACAGAATGATATTAACTGTTATCTTAAAAAGTTACAGAAATTTGTCTGATTGGATAGTTGAAAGCTGTAGGGAATTGTTAAAAGATGTGGTGTTTTAAAAAGTCCTTTATCTTCTAGAGATTTGTACTGAACTATATAGGGATAAAAGGACACTGGTTATTTGCTTCAAAATAATCTCAGGTGTGTGGGGTAGGGTTAGGAGGAATGGGTGAGTTATATATGAAAACAAGACTGGCCACGGATAGATCAAGTATTGAAACTGTGTGATGGTTGGGAAGGGAGTGTTATTACATTACTTTCTATACTTTTGCTATGTTTGAAATTTTCTAAAATGCAATTCTTTTTTAAAAAGTCTTAAAAAGGAGACAAAAATTTAAACAAAGATGCCTACTTAAAAAACTAAGGAATATAATGAGTGAAGAAATTGTTATGAGTCCAGATTAAAACAGTGTATTACCTCTCTCCTTTGCTTCAAATTCCTTGAAATGATATATTTTGAAAGAACTAAAAAATTGTAATAGTGAAGGAATACAAGATTAAAGATGATGTTAAGATACCAGTGGTTTTGACAGGCTCCTCTTAAGTCCCTCAAAGTGGTTCTCAAAATGTGGTCCCTCAGATAACCAGGAAAATCACCTGATAACTTGTTAGAAATGCAAATTCTCAGGCCACATCCCAACCTACTTAGAAGATAGGGCCATATGATGTGGGTTTTAACAAGCCTTCCATGTGATTCTGATGAAGTTCCAGGACACTGTAAAGCTGATGAGACTGACAAGAAACAAGAGAAGAAAACCTTAACTCAAACCAGCCCCAGAGACAACAATCAGAAAGGAAAAGCAATTACAGGCATATTCTAAGCTCAGGGTCAATAAGTGACAGAAAGCTGGAGGCCTCCAACGGCAAAAGTCCTAACCTTGCCCACCTCCAAAGCCAATGGTTGGTGAGTGGGAGATGGTTCCACCCAGGGCAAAAGAAAAGCCAATGGTTGGTGAGTGGGAGACTGTTCCGCCCAGGGCAAAAGAGCACCATCCTCAGAATAAAGTGCTTTGTATTTTGGCAAAGAGATGGAAGTGAGGATGGGACAAGAGCCTAGCTTTTCTGCTCACTCCCCATCTGTGTTTTCTCAAAGGTCTGTGTGAACAGGCCCCCTTTTCTCAAAGTGAACATCTTTTGGAGAAAAGAATGCTTATACAAATGTGGGAAAAATCCACACCAACTACCAATCAAGGGAATCTCTTTCACAGGTAAGAGTGATCCTTTAAAAACAATAAATAGAAGCACAGATAATCAATAAAGTGAACAAACAGAAGGTTGACAATCAATGGGGGAAAAACAGAAATAATTCAAGGAATAGAAAAGAATGTGAAAATTCTACTTGGTATCCTCAGAAATGTAAGGGTACATCTATGAAAAAAAGCAATTAGAACAAGAAGCAATCTGGAATATTTAAAAACAAATTACTGCCCTTACTGGTTTGGCTCAGTGGATCCCCAGGTTTGATTCCGGTCAAGAGCACATGCCAGGGGTTGCAGGTGCAATCGCCAGTATGGGGCGTGCAGGAGGCAACCAATCAATGATTCTCTCTCATCATTGATGTTTCTATCGCTCGCTCCCTACCTCTCTGAAATCAATAAAAATATGTATTTTTAAATAAAATAAAGCATTAAAAAATACAAATTACTAAACTTAAAAATTAAATAGAAAAGCTAAATAATGGTGTAATCGACACATCTGAGGATTAGTGATCTAGAAGATAACATTTGAAGAATTCTTTTGGAATAGAGAACAAAGACCAAGACAAAAAATAAAGGTGAACTGATAGAGGATCAAGTTAGGAAGTCCCATATTCACTTGATGAGTTTTAGAAAAACAAAGCAGATAAAATGGAAAGAAAACTAATAAAGAAATGATTTTCAAAATTGCCCTTAATCCAAGAATGGTACAATTCTTCAGCCAAAAAACCATGGGGTAAACAGTATGAATGACAAATGTCCCACATATCTAGGCACATACTGGTGAAATTTTAGGACTCCAAGCACAAAAAAAAGGTCCTAAAAGTTTTCCAGGAGGAAAAAAAGGTCTTTACCAATAAGTAGAATCAGATTGGTATCTGACTTTTAATCAGCAATACTGGGTGCCAGCAATCATGTTACAGCCTCAAAATTCTGACTCCCCTCTCTACCATACACCCACCCCTCACCTCAACTTGGAAATTTTAAACATACTTAAATAATTCCTGGGTTAAACTACTCACTAGAAATGAATAACAGCCACCTCAGCTAAAGACTGTCAGACACAGCCAAGGCAGTGCTTCATTTATTAGGAAACAAGAAAGAATGAAAATAAACCTCTGCACAGTACACCTTAAAGCAATGATTGTTAACATCTCTGAAGATACGGCGGTCCACGACAGTAGCCTAGGAGTCTGAATTCATTTATGTACTTAAGGCCCATGGAATTTGCATGCTAACTAGTGATAAACTGCAGACTAAGTCATATTTTAGAATATCAGTTCAATTTATAATATTGGTTACTTCATCCTAATGAGGTGAATTGGGTTAGGAATAACATCTTTGAATAATATAAAAGTTAAACTGAGTTCCTAAAGTCAGGCAAGGCTTTATTCATTTTTATATGTTTAATCTATGCACAGTGCTGGCACAGGTAAACATTCAACAGTATTATATTAACTGAATTAATGTACTGGACAGATATTTTCCAAAATATGGGGCTCACTGGAGAAACAGAATTAAAAAGTCTGGGTGGTGGTTACAAGGTTGGGAAACTGATGTACACATGAATTTTAACCTCAGTTCTACAATGTCACGGTGCCATACAATTCCACGATTCAGGTAGCATCTTAAGACTTAGAGGGGCAACAAGAGGGCTGAGAGCGGTTATCAGCTTTCCTGCCTTCCTTCTTGCAAGCAAGGCCCATGGAATTCAGTAATTACAATGTCAGATAAAATTAATTTTTCAACTATAAAAACAGACTAATTTTAAAAACCTAGCCCCTTTTAGCTATCTGTCAAAAGGGTAGAGCTCTAACTCAAGCAAGCACAGGTGACTAGAACATAAAATCAGAGTCTCCGTATTATAGAGGACAAAAAGATCTCAGTAACTTTTATTTAAAACATTTAAAAAAGATTCAATTACTACCTTCATAGGGTAAATTTTAAATAAACCTAAAACTGAGGTAACTATTTCACAAAGTATTTCTGCTATAAGAAATTATTTGAACCTCATCAAGTACTATACTTAACATACTTTTTCATGAGGAAATTTAAAAAGGTCCAATTCTGAACCATACCAAAACAAGCACTTTAATTGAGTCTAAATATACACAGAGGCCATATCAATATTACTATTTCAAACATTCAATATTTGAGCTACTTAAGTAGTGGCAATAGGCGAATTTCAAAATGTTCTTTGAAATAAACTAAAAATGTAAATCTGAAGTCTTTCTATTACATTAATTTAACCTGGTTTATTTTTAAAATATTTCCTCCTCCTACAGTTAAAGAATACTTCTCTCCTGCATTAAAAACAAAATAACTGTATCTCTCTCCCTAACCTCTAGCTTTGCTCAGCTGAATTAAACATTTTTAAAGCTTTATTCTTTACCACTACACCAATATCCTCAATTCTTAACTGGTCCAACAGCAGATTTCCGTACATGACAGCAATACATACAATATGTACAAATAAAGAGAATTCTGCGAGCAATTCTGTTCAGTAACAATACAGAAGACACAGTATTAAAAATCAATTGTATATTTATTTGCACAGATTCAAAGAAAATAATTGAAAATCCAACATAGTATCATATGAAGTTTACAATTCAATGACTAATCCAGTTTAAAAAGAAGTTTTCCTCCACTAACTTGAGCATGGCACTATTTTTAATGCTTCAGTTATGAGTGCTGAAACATCAGACACCTACACATCTTCAGTTTTCAAAGAATTACTATTAAGTCCAAAAAAGTTTTTTTTGATGATGTACCGAACACACTGCAAAATCACATTTCTTTCATGTCGAATGTCTGGAGCTAAAAGCTAAAAAACAATAAATACAGAGATTAGCTAGTAAATAAAATATATCCAAGAAATATAATCTAAAATATTATATGTGCCTTCCCCATATGAAAACACAGAACAATAAAGATGTACATTATATTTACTAATTATTTGCTAAAAAAGAATGCAAGAACATTTCTTCTTAATTTATACCAAGACTATCTAGCTTTTTAAACAGCACAAATGTTAACATTTGGGTTCTTCTCTAGGAGTATCTGACAAGGGACAAAAAAAAAAAAGGTTTAAAAGTCTGCAATTCTTTAATATAAAAATCATATTAAACAGGATCCTCCCCAATTCAAATCTATAAACAGTATTCAAATTGTTAAGTAGATATATAAAGATAGTAATAATACTAACAGTTAAAATTCCCAATATTCCTGGACTTTTATAACTTCCCATTTTTGTGCTTATTGCAATTAAAAGAAAGCTAAAAATCCCTAATATTTAGAATAAGTACATAACCAAGGAGTCATATGTAATTTGTCAAAAAGATAAAAGTGACCTCAACTTATTTTCTGATGTCATTAATGTAGTTTGAAAACATCACATAGGAACTTTCATTGGAAAAATGATTTAATTTGCCCCTATTAGGCAAACATTTTAAAAATACAATTTACTTTATATAGCACTGAAATTTACAAAACAGAGATCTCATTTCAGATCAATTTAATCAGAAGCTACTGTGTCTACATGTAATCCTCATAGAGTGTAGCCACAGAACCCTTTAGCTACAGCATAAGCACTTATCTGACAAAGCAAAACCAAACAGAATTTTCACAGACTGTCAACAGTTTTACAACTCCATTAAAAATTTAGGAATATTTCTATTTCTATCACTCTTATACGTGAAAGCCTTGGATCTTTGAATAGCTTCATGTCCATTACTTAGAATCAAAAGATGCATTGCTTCCTCTTTATAATTTGAAAAAAGATAATAGATTTTTTTTAGCACACCACACTGAGAATAAAGCCAAAAATGCACAATTGTTTCCTTTTCTCACCCTGGCTGAGTGGCTTAGTTGGTTGCAGTATCATCTCGTACAGCACAAGGTTGCAAGTTCAATTCCCACTCAGGGCACAAGCCTAGGTTGCGGGTTGGATCCCAGGTCAGGGTGCCTATAGGAGGCAACCAATAGATTTTTCTCTCTCACATCAATGTTTGTTTCTTTCTCTCTCTCTCCCTTTCTTTCTTTCACTCAAATCAATGGAAAAATATCCTTAGGTGAAGATTAAAAACACACACACACACACACACACAAAAGAAAGCCCCTTTTCTCCTTTCAGTCTGCCAGTGTATTTAGCTGTGCTTTCAGTGAAAACTTTAAGTGTCAGTATACACATTTTGTAACCAATCAGTTAAACCTAGATTCTTTTACACTGAGTGGCCAGATTATTATGATCTCTGAACACATAATAATCTGGCCACTCAGTGTATTTGTATCTCAAATGGGTACCAAAAGTATTCTAGACTTTTGCTGGAGATCAACCACCTACTTGCCCTGAGCTTTCTATCAGCCAGTGCAAAGGGGCAAACTGATCAGGTGCACGATTTACAGTATCTTTGATATCAAATTAATGAGGTACTCAAGAGAAATACACTGAGTGGCCAGATTATTATGCGTTCAGAGATCATAATAATCTGGCCACAGTGGTGGGTGTGTGTGTGTGTGTGTGTGTGTGTGTGTGTGTGTGTATTAGAAGCCCGGTGCATGAATTCGTGCATGGGTGGGGTCCTGCCAGCCTGCCAGGGGGAGGGGACATGGGCAGCTGGCCAGCCTGCCTGCTGGTCGAACCCCTGGTCAAGGGGACAATTTGCATATTAGTCTTTTAATATATAGGATATACACTGAATGGCCAGATTATTATGCATTCAGGGATCATAATAATCTGGCCACTCAGTGTATTTTAAGCAGTTTTGAAAATTGTAGGGTTAAGCAAATAAAAAAGGGGAGGGGGGACAAAGTGGGGGGAAAGAGCCCTAACTGGTTTGGCTCAGTAGATAGAGCGTCAGCCTGTAGACTGAAGGGTAGTGGGTTCGATTCTGGTCAGGGGCACATACCTTGTTGCAGGCTCTATCCCTGACCCAGTTGGGGTGCATATAGGAGGCAACCAATTGATATTTCTCTCTTACATATCTATGTTTCTCTCTCTCTGTCTCTCCCCCTCCCTTCCACTCTAAAAATCAATGGGAAAATATCCTCGAGTGAGGATTAACCCAAAACAAAAGAGAGAGAGAGAGAGATAGAGAGAGATGGGGGTGGCGGGGGAGGGAGAGAAATAACTCATGGACATGAACCACAGTGTAGTGATTGTGGGGGGTCTAGGGGTGGGTGGAGATGGAAGACCCATAGCAGGGATAAATGGTGATGGGCAAAAATAAAGATAAAATAAAGAGGGGAAAAAAGAAAAATCATTTACCATTTCCAGAAGATATGGATGATGTGTTCTTGGTTCAAATAAAGCATGATAGCTGTGACCATCTCTTTTCCTCTTAGGGTTTGTCTTTTTGAAATTTTTCTTTTGGCTCGTGGCTTCTGAGAAATTTTTAACAGTCACTTTAACATCTTGATTTGGTCCCTTAGGAGTATCACTCTGAAGAACCTGTTCTTCCGCCAGAACATCTGCTTCAGTCTTAATGGGAGTTTCTAAATGAGATAAAAACACAAAGATTAAAAACAAAAACACAGGTTATCCTTCTAAAAGGTAACAACAACAAAAACCATAATAATTTCTCCCAGCCATAATACTGCCTAATTATTAATTAGAACTGGGCATTTACTATGTATTATAATACTTCTTTAAAATTGGGAGTTATAACTGCCAAGACTTGAGGAGATTACCACAAAGAATTAAAAAAAGTGATCCTTATGAAAGAAATAATACAAGACTGAAACTTGGATCTACACAAATGAAGAATGAAGAGTGCCAGAAACAGTCAATACGTGTGCATAAATACAAGATACATTGTTTTCTTGTCTGAAAATTCTTTTAAATATAATGATAATATAAAGCAAAAATAATAACAATGTATGTGGGTTTTATAACATCTATACTGATAAAATCTATGATAACAATAACACAAAGGAAGGGAAAAGAAAAATGTAAATATCCTATATAATAAAAGGCTAATATGCAAATTGTCCCCTTGACCAGGAGTTCAAACAGGGGGTGGGGCCGGCCGGCCAACTGCGGGTGGCCCCTCCCTCCAGCCGGCCAGATCAGCCCCTATCGGGGCGGGCCAGCTGCACTCCACCTGTGCAGGAATTTGTGCACCAGGCCTCTAGTACTGCTATAAATTTCTTAAATTGTATGTGAAATGCTATAACATCTTCTGAAAATAAACTGTGATAAATTAAAGTTGCATATTATAAACTCTATACCAACTCTTATTAAAGAAAACAAAGAGATATATCTAACAAACCAACATTTGCACTAGCCTAAAAATATAGAATTAATCTAAAGGCAGGAAAAAAAATAAAACAGATGAGACAGCCCTAGCTGGTTTGGTTCAGTGGATGAGCATCAGCCTGTGGACTGAGGATCCTGGGTTTGATTCTGATCAAGGGCACATGCCTCGGTTGCAGGCTTGATCCCCAGCCCTGACTGGGATGTGTGTGGGAGGCAACCAATCAATGTTTCTCTCTCTGTCTCTCCCCTTCCCTTCTGCTCTCTCCAAAAAAATCAATGGAGGAATATCCTCGAGTGAGGATTAACAACAGCAACAACAAAACAAACAAAAAACAGATGAGACAGAAAATAAAAAAACCATATCAATAATTACAA
The DNA here is from genome assembly GCA_026230045.1 of Corynorhinus townsendii. Lineage (NCBI taxonomy): Eukaryota > Metazoa > Chordata > Mammalia > Chiroptera > Vespertilionidae > Corynorhinus > Corynorhinus townsendii. The sequence continues at coordinate 88,557,907 of JAPDVU010000003.1, forward strand.
TATATGTAAATAGTTTTAACACTGTAGTTAAAAAGGTTAAGATCAGACTGGGGGGGAAGGGGAGAACTACATGATGTCTAAAAAAAAAAAAAAAACCTGTAAAATCATAGGTAATCCTTGCTTTACACAATTTGAACTGAGAGTAAATCTCAGTTACCAAAGAACAGTGCAAAGTGAGGACTGCCCATATAAAGTCACAGGTTAAAAGTAAAAGGATAGAAGGAGATAACAAGTATACACCAATCACAAGAAAACTATATCAATATCAGACAAAGGAGAATTCAGAACAGTGACAGACTGTCACCTGGGATAAAGAGGAACAGTTCATAATGATAAAGAAGTAAATTTATCAAGAACATGGAACAGTAACAGCTGATAACAGAGTGTCACTATACATGCAGGAAATCTCACAAACCCAGCACTTACTATGTGATTTTGGGTCAAGCTACTTTACTCTTCCTAAATTTCCTCATAAGCAATGGCATGTACTTAATAAGATTATGGAAATACTTAAATGAGTAAAGCACATAAAATAGGGCCTGATACAGAGTAAGCACTATAAAATAATTTGTCATGATGATAGTTGTTTTGATGTGCCTTCAAAGTGATGAAGGGGGAAAAAGACAAATATAACCATACAAGAATGGAGCTAGGAATTCAAAGTGGTTCATAGAGTTCAAAATTATGGGAATAATAATTAAAGGCAAAAGAAAAACCAGAGCATTACTTTCTATTATTCCTTGCCCCTTCAAGTACTGCTCTCCTAATCCAGGAGTACAAATTTGCTGTTAAAGAATGAGAAATTGGAACCATTTATATTTTTCTCCAGGTTCACATTTCCCAGCTTAGTGTCATTTTTTTAAAACATTTAATCAACTTTATTTATTTACTATTTGTTTTTGTTAATCCTCACCCAAGGATATTTTTCCATTGATTTTTAGAGGAATGGAAGAGAGAGGGAAAGGCAGAGAGAAACATCAATGTGAGAGAAGCACATTGATTGGTTGCCTCCTGCATGAGCCCTGACCAGAGCCCAGGTCCGGGAGGAGCCTGCAACCAAGGCACATGCCCTTGACCAGAATCAAACCCAGGACCCTTTGCTCTGCAGGCTGATGCTCTATCCACTGAGCCAAACTGGCAAGGGCAATATTTTAATACTAGTGGCCGGTGCACAGGTTCGTGCACATTGAAAGGACTTTAGAAGAAATATTTTAATATTTTAAGATGATACAAAAACAACAAAAACGTGATATAAAAACATTGATAAAAAAACAATGACTAATAAATTTATTAAACTTATTCTAATATTTCCCTGTATACCACATTAAGAGTAAAAACACTTTCAAAGTGCTTGACTAATTTCCCTTGTATTTACAACTTTAACATCACACGCTCTTTGAACTCGAGAGAAAGCAACATATAACTGACCATGTCTGAAAACGGGTTCAAGTAGGAATATTCCTACTCTGTCTAGAGTTTGTCCTTGTGATTTATTAATAGTCATTGCAAATGCTGGCATCACGGGAAACTATCTTTGAATTAATTTAAATGGGAGGCCAGTGTCAGATGGAAAAAAATCAATTCTTGTTATCAGAACAACAAGAATTGTTGGACATTTTATATGTATTGCACATGCACGAGTCAACGTTTATTTTTAAATTGCCAGTGCGTGTCAGATGTACCAGTTGGACAGACTGTCAGTCGGTCACTTAGCCTTTTATATATATCTATAATGATAAAAGCATAACATGCTAATTAGACCAGACAGCCGAACAACCTTCCAGATGTCCTTCAGGACGAAGCCACCGCGGTGGGGGCTGAGGCAGAGGCAGTTAGGGGCAACCAGGCAGGCAGGCAGAGGCAGTTAGGGGTGATCAGGCAGGCAGGCAAGCAGTTAGGGGTGATCAGGAAGGCAGGCCGGCAAGTGGTTAGGGGTGATCAGCCAGGCAAGCAGGTGAGCAGTTAGGAGCCAGCAGTCCTAGATTGTGAGAGGGATGTCCGACTGCCAGTTTAGGCCCGATTCCTGTGGGATCGGGCCTAAACTAGCAGTCGGACATCCCTCGAGGGGTCCTGGATTGTGAGATGTGCAGGCCAGGCTGAGGGACCCCCGCCCCCTCTCCCATGCACAAATTTTGTGCACCGAGCCTCTAGTGGAAGATAATATTTATCAACCCAAATAAATTTAAAATATAGCCACTGAGTTTTTTCAAACCTAAATCACTCTTTTTGGTTTACAGCCTTTTGATGAGTTGTCAATTTAAAGATCCCCAGTCATAGCCAACACAATTTGAAGAAACAATAATTCTGGGGAGTTGTAAAACTGTACTTAATTTCTAATATGGCAAAATAAAACAAATAACAGAGGAAAACAACAACAACAAAACCCCACTCAGAACAGATATCAAACTAACCCATTTGAAGATACTACTCATTACCCGACCTGCGTGGCTCAGTGGTTGAGCATCAACCTATGAATCAGGAGGTCACATGCCTGGGTTATGGGCCAGATCCCTAGTAGGGGGAGGGTGGTGTCCAGGATGCAGCCAATCAATGACTTGCTCTCATCATTGATGTTTCTCTCTCTCTCCCTTCCTCTCTGAAACCAATAAAAAAATATACTGGGGGAAAAAAAAGTAGAAAATACTACTTATTGACATTTTTCTTCCTAAGTACAGGATGAAGCACAACTTCTATCTTTCTTGAAGGACTCTTTCCTTGTTTAAAACTCTTTCCAGGAAAGCATTACTTATGTTTAAGATCTACTATACATTTTTAGGTCAATCCCTAAATTGAGACAGATCTTAGCTATAAAGATACACAGACAATAATGCGGTGAAGGCCTGGGGTGGGACGGGAGTCAGGTGGAGGGAGCCAATGGGGGAAAGACAAGGGAGGGGGGCATCGTTAATACTCTCAACAATAAAGATTTTTGAAAAACTATATATCATTGTAAGTGCTTAGGGAGTGGGTATGGTATGCTGGGTGGGTCACAGAGTGACTTCATAAGCACCCCTCATGCTCCTCATTTTGATACTGATAGCATATCATTCTGTACAGCTCTTTAATTTTTTATGAGGGTATGTATCTTTAAAAAAAAGATACAATTGTTAATATCTGTGAAAATCAGACTGCTCCTCTTCATCTAGAATCCACTTAAATAAGCAGCCTTCTAAATGCTATTTCATGGCTCAGAGAAGGCCCACTTTATTTCCTTTATTTATTCCAAAGTCCCTATGTCTCAGTACCCTATTCTATAGCTCAGAATACTGAAAGCTAGAAATTTGCTAGTGACCTGATGGCTTAATAAAGCTGAATTCAAACTACGTAAAATAATTCTTACAGCTTAGAAATGTCCAGCAACGGCTTTTCCGTAAGGCAGGGCATTTTGGACAATTAGTCAAAATGAATTTACACAAAATCAAACACATCTATTAATAAATAGTATCCTTTGTTACCTATAAGAAAAGAATAGGCAAAACTACAAGTAAGCCCTAGCTGGTTTGGCTCAGTGGATAGAGTGTCGGCCTGAAGGGTCCCGGGTTCGATTCTGGTCAAGTGCATGTACCTTGGTTGCGGGCACATCCCCAGTAGGGGGTGTGCAGGAGGCAGCTGATCGATGTTTCTCTCTCATCGATGTTTCTCTCTCATCGATGTTTCTAACTCTCTATCCCTCTCCCTTCCTCTCTGTAAAAAGTCAATAAAATATATTTTAAAAAATCATTAAAAAAAAACACCTACAAGTAAGATCGTTAACAAACTTACAGCATAAACAGATTAATTTGTGACAACAAAAGCATAAAAAGGGATGGGGAAAAGGTCAAAATTTTCAGATGGAGATCAGATACATTCAAAAGAAAAAGGACTACGGTATATATGGAAATTTCTTTTTCATAAACCTAGTGATACACACACACAGACACACACCCCCCTCCCCCAAACTGAGGCACATAACTTAAAAAAGGAGGAAACAGAGGAAAAAAGTATGGAATACCATCAAACAAAAACAACAGAAATACAAAGAAAAAGAACCAATGGAGGCATAGGAAACAAAGGACAAAAGGGTTATCCCTTATAATAAAGAGCTAATATGCAAATGGCCATCATGCCCTCACATTGTCACAACCTTACGGCATCACGCCATACCTGCTCAGACACTCAACACTGGGGAGAAAGGAATGGGGACCAGCCAGGCACAAATGAGCTCTCGAGAGAGGAATGGGGACCAGCCAGGCTGTGGCCCAGGAGAGGTTCAAGCCGCCCACCCCATGGTCCAGGTGCCAGTGGCTGCGCCTGCGCCTGGCCCTGCCCCTGCGCCCTGGGGGAGGGACAAGCCGCCCGCCCCGCGGTCCCAGGCACCAGCGGCTGCGCCTGCAGCCCGGAAGAGGGACAAGCCACCTGTCCCACAGTCCTGGGCACCTGCAGCTGCGTTTGCAGCCAGCCTGGGTGAAGCCGGTCCGGGTTCTGGGTGCCGTGGCTGGCCAGAGGGAGGGAATCCTGGGTCCCAAGTGCAGGGCAAGGCAGAGGCAGTTAGGGGCGATCAGGCCAGCAGGGGAGCAGTTAGGGGCAATCAGGCAGGCAGGCAGAGGTGGTTAGGGGCAATCATGCAGGCAGAGATGGTTAGGGGTGAACAGGCAGGCAGGCAGAGGGGTTGGGGTGATCAGGCAGGCAGGCAGGCAGGCGAGCGTTTAGCAGCCAGCGGTCCCGGATTGCAAGAGGTCCCCCCAAAGGGTCCCGGATTGGAGACGGTGCAGGCCGGGCTGATGGACCCCCTCACCTCCCCATGCACCAGGCCTCTAGTATATCAATAATCACCCTGAAAGTAAATTGACAGAACTCACTAATAAAAAGGCACAGAGTAGCAGATTAGGTAAAAAAACAAAAACCAACCATATGTTGCCTTCAGGAGACACATCTAAGCTGTGAAGATAGAGATAGACTGTCTCCAAGCAAACAGCATCCACAGAAAAGCAGGCATAGCCATACCTACATCTAGTAAAATATATCTCAAAATAACAAAGGTAGTAAGAGACAAAGATGGACATTTTATAATGATAAAAAGAACATTACTCAAGAAGACTTATGCATCCAATAAGGGAGCACCAAAATATATAGAACAACACTAACAGAACTAAAGGGAGAAACTGAAAAAAACACTATCATAGTTGCAGACCTAAATACTCCACTGCCAGTTCTAGACAGATCAACCAAACAGAAAATCAATAAAGAAATATCAGCCTTGCCCAGCAGGCGTGGCTCAGTGGTTGAGTGTTGACCTATCAACCAGGAGGTCACGGTTTGATTCCTGGTCAGGGGGGTTGTGGGCTCGATCCCCAGTGTAGGGCATGCAAGAGGCAGCTAATCAATGATTCTCTCTCATCATTGATGTTTCTACCTCTCTCTCCCCTTACTCTCTGAAATCAATAAAATATATTAAAAAGAAAAGGAATATCAGCCTTAAGTGACACATTAGATCAAATGGACGTAACTGACATTTATAGAATCTTTCATCGCAGAACATTTGGATTATATGTTCTTCTCCAGTACACATGGAACATTCTCAAGGACAGACCATACATTAGGTCACAAACTAGCCTCAACAAAATTAAGATTACTGATTATATCAAGCATATTCTCTGACCACAATGCTTTGAAATTAGGAATCACCCGGAAAAAGGAAATCCATAAATATGTGGAGATTAAATAACATACCACTAAAAATGACTGGGTCAATCCTATATAATAAAAGCTTAATATGCTAAGTGTCTGGTCGACCTGTTAGCCATTCAACCAATCAAAGCGGTAAGGCCTCTCAACCGCTCGCTATGACATGCACTGACTACCAAGGGTCAGACAGTCGACTGATTGAGCAGTCGCTATGACGTGCACTGACCACTGGAGGCAGACGCTCCAACTGGTTAGATTAGCTTGCTGCTGGGGTCCGGCTGATCAGGACTGAGAGAGATGGGCTGGACATGCCTTGGAGCCCTCCCGCGACCCCTCCCCAGCTGGCCAACCTCCTGCGGCCCTCCCTGGCCCCAATGGTGCACAAGTGGGGTCCCTCGGCCTGGCCTGCGCCCTCTCGCAATCCGAGATCCCTCAGGGTATGTCAGAGAGCTGGTTTCGGCCCAATCCCACAGGTCAGGCCGAAAGACCCTCAGTGGTACACGAATCCATGCACCAGGCCTCTAGTGAAGAAATAAAAGGTGAGATTAAAAGATATATAGAGACAAATGGGAATGACAATGAGACACATAAAAACTTTTGGGATGCAGTGAAAGTAGTATTAAGAGGGAAGTTTATAGCATTGCAGGCCTATCTCAAGAAACAAGAGAAATCCTAAATAAACAACCTAACATTACATCTTAAAGAACTAGAAAAAGAAAAACAAAAGCAACCCAAAGTTAGCAGAAGGAAATAATAACAATTAGAGCTGAATTGAATGAAATAGAGAACAATTAATACAACAAAGAGCAGGTTCTTTGAAAAGATTAATAAAATTGACAACCCTGTGGCTAAAATCACTAAGGAAAAGAAAAAAGACTCATATAAACAAAATCAGAAATGAAAGAGAAGTTACCATAGACATCACAGATATATAAAGGATCATAATAGAATACTATGAAAGACTATATGTCACTAAATTCAATGACCTAGAAAAAAAAGGATAAGTTCCTAGAAATATATAACCTTCCTAGACTGAAACATGAAGAATTAGAAAATCTAAATAGACTGATTAACAATGAGGAAACTGAAACAACCATCAAAAACCTCCCAAAAAAATAAAGCCCAGGACCAGATGGCTTCACCAGTGAATTCTACCAAACATAATACCTATCCTTCTCAAACTCTTCCAAAAAACACTGAATTAGAGGCAACACTTCCTAACACATTTTATGAGGCTAACATAACCCCGATACCAAAATCTGGCAAGGATAACATGAACCAAGAAAACTAAAGACCTATATCTCTGATGAATACAGATGTAAAAATCCTAAACAAAACATTAGCAAATCAATACAATAATACATAAAAAAATAACACATCACAACCAACTGGGGTTCATTCCAAGAGCACAAGGATGGTTCAACATATGCAAATCAATCAATGTAATACACCACATTAACAAAACAACGACTAAAAATCAGATGACCTTATCAATAGATGCACAAAAAGCATTTGATAAGACACAACACCCATTTATGATTAAAACACTCAATAAAATAGGAATAGAAGGAAAGTAACTCAATATAATAAAGACCATATATGACAAATCCGCAGCAAATCTTGATTAAAAGCATTTTAAAATTAACAGGCTGTTAATTTTCACAAGTGAGATACAGACTGGATAGTTTATCCGTTAAATCCAAAGTCTGTGAAACCAAGGCCCGCAAAATCAAGGGTTTACTGTATTTGCAAAGAATAGCTCCAACAAGAGGTTAATATCCAAAGTATATAAAGAACTCACACAAGTCAACACCAAACAAACAATCCAATTAAAAAATAGGCAGCCTATCTGAAACAGACACTTGTCCCAAGAAGACATACAAATAGTCAAAAGATATATGAAAAGATGTTCAACTTCACTAAGGGAAATGAAAATCAAAACTACAATGAGATACCACTTCACACCTGTTAGAATGGCTATTATCAACAAGACAGTTCATAACAAGTATTGGAGAGGTTGTGGAGAAGAGGAACCCTCATTCACTGCCGGTGGGAATGTAAACTGGTAGAACCACTATGGCTGTTCCTCAAAAAATTAAGAATCGAGTTACCATATGACCCAGCAATTCCTCTTCTGGGTATCTACCCGAAAAACTCAAAAACATTTATTCACAAAGATATATGCACCCCTACGTTCACTGCAGCATTGTTCACAGTGACCAAGACATGGAGACAACGAAAGTATCCTTCGATAAAGGACTGGATAAAGATGATGTGGTTCATATACACTATGGAATATTACTCAGTCATAAGAAAAGATGAAATACTGCCATTTGTGACAACATGGATGGACCTTGAGAATATTATCCTAAGCAAAATAAGCCATCAGAAAAAGCTAAGAACTAAATGATTTTCAAAACTGATGGTGGTTATCAGAGGGCAGTAAAGGAGGCCAACTATATGGTGACAAACGATGACTTAACTTTGGGGGATAGGCACACAATGCAATATACAGATCATGTACCACAGAAATATACACTTGAACCTATACAATCTTATTAACCAATGTCATCCCAATAAAACAAAAAAAAGGTTATGCATTACTGTGCAAAACGACAACAAATGCCACACAGAGAAAGGCTTTCCTGGAAGGCAATATAGCTGGCTTTTTTACTCGTTTAAGTCCCTAAACTTAGGCTTTGCATCTGCTCAGCCTCACACTAGCTTTGGAAACTTATCCGTTCTAAGCTTAAGGTTCTTTGAAAATGAAGGGGTGGGACCTTAAAGATCCCTTCCAGTTTCTTTTCTTCCTTCTGGTTAAAAAGAGGTGGTAGCCTCAAAATTAAGACATGAGTATAAAAGCATTAAATGTTTTATCTTAAGAGAGAGAGAAGAAAGCATCCTCACAGCTTGTTTTTACTGGATTCTGTAATCTGTTAATAGCTTTCTTTGCTATCACATGTCATAAATACAACTGATAAGCAGAAAATGTAATATGTGTTTAAAGAATAACTCCATCTTCATATCAGTGCACTGGAAACAAGAGTAAAGCGATAAATACTACTTTCATTTTTTTTTTTTTTAAAAAAGGGGCCACTATCTGATAAAGCCAAAGTAGTTTATATTTCAAAAATTTCAAGTAGCTTTTAACCAGCTACTATAGTAAGCTAGAGCCCATTTTAAAAAGAAAAAAAATATTCCTGTTACAGATAGATCTAACCATTATCTTTCATATTAAAACCCAATTTTTTCTTCTTTAACATCTTCCAACTACACAAACATTGATTATCTCTAGCCTAGTCAACATTAAAGTGCTAACATCCTCATCCACTTACATTCAAATCTTCCCTTCATTCTATATATTCACTGTTAGACTCTATATTCTGATCTTCAGTACATTTCCTATTGTGATTACTCATCTTGTCCTGCGATACATACACATGAATTATCTCACGGTTGGTAAAGCCTAAATAAAATTACTATGAAGAGTCAGATTTCCACAACAGCAGGACCCAGGCTTATTCATGAAGCATATGCTGAATTAATTACTGATAGGAACATTGGGTTAAGAACTTCAAATGACATTGCAACAGATCAATGGCCTACTCACAGCTCTTTTTTAAAAAATATGTTTTTATTGATTCTAGAGAAAGGAAGGGAGAGGGGGAAAGAGGAAGAGAGAGGGAAAGAGGGAGAGAGAGGGAGAGAGAGACACAGAAACATTGATGAGAGAATCATTGATCGGCTGCCTCCTGAACAACCCCTGCTCTGGGGACTGAGACCACAACCTGGGCACATGCCATGACCCGGAATCAAACTAGCGACCTCTTGGTGCATGGGATGATATTCAATCAACTGAGCCACACTACCCAAGGCAACTCACAGCTCTTTTAAGTGATCTTAAAAGAGCCAGTTTAATCTCTAGCATCTCTTTTAAGTGATCTTAAAGGGTAAGACAGGTCTTCTGGACATAATTGACTTCTCAGAGAGACTCTTGAAAGGATTCATTTCTTCCAACCTTTAAAACTAATGCAACCACAAGTACAGGGCTGCTTTGTTAAAAAGTGAGATAATTTATATAAATCTGCTCTATGAAGAGAAATACCCTATATATATTTAAGAAAGTCTATCATCATCTCTGTCATAAAGGACCTCTTTGTACCCACCAAAGGTGCAGGGAGAGTAGAGACAAGAAATTAACTTTCTTTGCTATATCTTTTAGAATTTTCTTCAATACCATTAGTCGATATTCTCTCTTCTTCCCATTCGTCGATATTCTCTCTTCTTCCCATTCTCTCACTGCATGTTTACCTTTTCCTCCCAGAATAGCAATACATTTCCCCATTTGTTTCCTTTGTTAACTTTTTGTTTCCTTGTTTCCCATGCTAACTTTACTTCTGAATCAAATGAAATAGGAATTTCAATATCAAATAGGAACATGCATGACACATATTTCATTGGATATGTCACATGACTGGACACTACTGATGCATAGTATATATCAAAGGTAAAAGCAACAAAATAAAACAAACCCATTGCAACAACTGAGGCCATGACTTACCTTCTGGCTCACTCTCTGACCCTGAGAGACTGCCATAGTTGTTCATTAATGAGCACAGGGCTGGTGTCACTTCCTTGGGTATGACAGTACTTTGTGGTTTCTCCTCTTTATCAGACTCTGAAATAGAAAAAGAACTAAGAGTAAAAAAGTATACCAAAAATATCTACCACAATAAAAAGAAAGCTGACAGCCCCCCACTCCCTCATGTGTTAGGAAAAATAATTTTTTCCTAAATCTTCCCAAAGAACAAAACCCAAAGGACCTGAAAAGTTTCTCCTTGGTTTAAATCTTCATGGTCAGAGAAGTAATTTGCCCCAAAGAGAAGACACAGGGGCAAATGGAAGCGATACACAACTGTTATTTCAGATTATGGAATTTGGGCCTTCTTTAAATAATTTAATTACAGTCTTTGCTATTAATTTATTGTATTTACTTTATTTATGCTATTAATTAATTTCATTAAGATAGAAGAAAGACCAGAAGTGTATTAAATTCCCTGGATTAGGATCAGACTTTGAAAATTAGATTTAGGAATAAAATATAACAATATCTACCTGTGTTATTTTTAAGACTGGTTTTAAGGACAGAAATAATATTTATGCCATTCTATAGATAAAAGCTTAATCAAAGAATTTTGCTGAAATTAATCTGTCCAAAGTTTTTATTATCTGGAACTTGAACTTCTAAGAACTTAACTAAACAAGCCAAGCATGAGAACTGAAGTACTCAAGAGCCTGCCAAAGGTAAAGTGTTTGATCAGAGCCCAACGAGCCTAGCTGTAGCCCCAGGACACTACCTATTACATTTGTTTTTGGCAGCTCTAAAAATATATTAAATGTATTCAAAACAACCAATAAAAATAAAACCTGACCGAAGAATGAAGACAACAAGTAACTTATTTATGTAATGAACTAACTCAACCCAAAACCAATATGAGATGTTTCAAGACAGCATTTAATGTTCACTAAATCAGTCTAGGGCAGTGGTCAGCAAACTTATTAGTCAACAGAGCCAAATATCAACAGTACAACGATTGAAATTTCTTTTGCGAGCCAAATTTTTTAAACTTAAACTTCTCCTAACACCACTTCTTCAAAATAGACTTGCCCAGGCCGTGGTATTTTGTGGAAGAGCCACACTCAAGGGGCCAAAGAGCTTTGCCGACCACTGGTCTAGGGGAAAGCAAAACATGCCAATAGAAAATGGGAGTATACTCTTCTGTGAATGTGGAACTACCATCTTCTTCTAGTGGTTGAAGTTAAATCCTCTCTCCTCCACCCATCCACATTGCCCAGCAGCAGACCCTCCAAAAACTGCTTGTCAATTTTTTTAAAACACTTTTTTATTTATTTCAGAGAGGACAGAAAAAACACTGATCGGCTGCCTCCTGCACACCCCCTACTGGGGATCGAGCCTGCAACCCCCATGACCGGGAATTGAACTGTGACCTGATTCACAGGTGAATGCTCAACCACTGAGCTCCACCAGCCAGGCATTTTTATACTACCTTATCATCTTTTCTCCTGGATTAATAAAGGGAAAGGGAAATATGTACTGTTTTTATCTATCTCTCTAGATATAATTAATATAGATATATATTTTCAATGGATTAAAAACTATCTACAATATTAGTATAGAGATTGTTCATCCCATTATTTGAATGACAGGCCAAACTGTATTATTTCCTTCTAAGACCCAAAAAGAGATATCAAAAAGGGCAATACCTGTTCTTTAAAAGCATGAGCACATTTCATCCTTATGAGGTATCACTTTCAGTATTAATTACAGGTGATGAAACAAAATTCAAAGAATCTGAGTAATTTTCCCTAAGGCAACACAATTACTAGTATACAATAGTTGGGTTAAATTTAAGTCCTGGCCATTTGACTCCAAATCCAATTCTTAACTAGAGGGTTAGAATATCTCCTACAGATATAAGGTCCTCTTCTTAAAGGAAGCCATCTCAAGGGAAGTAAAGGCAAAAATAAATGAATGGGACTATATCAAACTAAAAAGCTTCTGCACAGCAAAAGAAACTGACAACAAAACAAAAAGGCAGCCAACCAGATGGGAGATATTTGCAAGCAGTAGCTCTGACAAAGGTTTAATTTCCAAAATATATAAAGAACTCATAAACTCAACACCAAAGAAACAAACAAAACACCCAATCAAAAAGTAGGCGGAGGACCTGAAAACACACCTCTCCCAAGAAGACATACAAGCAGCCAATAGATATATGAAAAAAATGTTCAACCTCACTAAGCAATTAGGGAAAATGCAAATCAAAACTACAATGAGATACCACCTGACACCTGTTAGAGTGGCCATTATCAATAAGACAAGCAATAACAAGTGTTGGAGAGGATGTGGAAAAAAGGAACCCTCATTCACTGCTGGTGGGGATGTAGACTGGTACAACCATTATGGAAAGTAGTCTGGTGATTCCTCAAAAAATTAAGACTAGAGCTTCCATATGGGCTAGCAATCCCTCTCCTGCGTATATACCCCAAAAACTGGAAATTATGTATTCGCAATGATAATATGCATCCCTATGTTCACTGCTGCATTATTCACAGTGGCCAAGACATGGAAACAACCAAAGTGTCCTGCGATAAAGGAGTGGATAGAGAAGATGTGGTCAAATATACAATGGACTACTACTCAGCCATAAGAAAGGATGAAATAGCACCATTTGCAACAACATGGACGGACCTTGAGAATATTATGCTAAGTGAAATAAGTCAGTCAAAAAAGCTAAGAACCGTAAGATTTCACTCATGTGGGATATACAACTGAAACTTGTAAACACAAACAGCAGTGTGTGGTGGTTGCCAATGGGAAGGGGAAGTGGTAAAGGTGGTTTCACCATATGACGACAGGAGAAAATCTGACTTTGGGTGGTGGGCACACAGTGCAATATGCAGATCTTGTAACATAGACACCCATACCTGAAACCTATGTGATCATGTTGACCAATGTCATCTCAATAAATTTAAAAAATGAAGCCATCCTATTAAAAGGTCTCTTTGGTCAATAACAATGCTAATAAATGTCTTCTTTGCACTAACAGCTCCATTTCACTGCTCCCTTTTACAGCAAAATTCCAAACAGCTATTTGATAAAATTCCCCAGGAAATCATCTGGGCCTGAAATTTCCTACAGCTGTCTGACCTACTCCAGAATTTACTTTAATTTGTCTTTCAGGCCCTCCACACCAATGAGGCTTTTCCTGCCTAAATTAATCTGCTTCTTCTGTGTTGACAAATCTGGAGGTCATTTCTTGGTTCTCATCTTATTTAACTTAGTGACAACATTTATCAGTAACCATGTTTTTGGTTTTTTTAATATATTTTTCATTGATTACAGAGAGGAATGAAGAGGCAGAGACAGAAACATCCATGATGAGAAAGAATCATTGATCTGTGGCCTCCCATATATATATACACCGACAACCCACAACCTAGATATGTGCCCTGACCAGGAGTAGAACCCATGACCCTTTGGTGCATGGGACAACGCTCTGACCAACTAAGGCCCACTGGCCAGGACTCATGTTTTACTTTTTAAAAAACATTTTATTCATGTGGCTTCCAGACCCCCTTCTCTTGGTTCTGCTTTCCCAGTCTCCCTACTGAATTTTCCTCACTGACTAAATTCCAAATTTTTCAAGTGCCCCTGGTTCCAATCCTCAGTGATTTTTTCTCTTTTTGCCTCCTCCTCTTAGGATTTCATTTTATCTCAAATTTTAAACTACTATCTAGATGCCGCTGAATCATACATTTATACCTTCAGCCTTAAATTTCCCCCTAAACTGCAGAATAATCTAACTGCCTGTTCAACATCACTACCTAATATTTGGGGGAGATATTTTGAGGCTAAATAAATACCCTATTTTACCTTAAAGTACCATTCACCAGTGGCTCTTGCCTGAAACAATTTCCCTCTCACAATCCAGGACTGCTGGCTCCCAACCAGTCGTCTGCCTGCCAGCCTGATAACCCCTTAACCATTCCCCTGCCAGCCTGATCGACACCAAATTGCTCCCCTGCTGGCCCAACTGCCCCCAACTGCCCTTTCCTGCCAGCCTGGTCACCCCTAACTGCCCTCCCCTGCCGGCCCTGACACCCCCAACTGCTCACCCCTGCAGGCCTGGTCGCCCCCAATTGCCCTCCCCTGCAGGCTTGGTCCCCTCGAACTGCCCTCCCCTGCCAGCCTGGTCGCCCCAACTGCCCTCACCTGCAGGCCTGGTCCCTCCCAATTGCCCTCCCCTACAGGCCTGGTTGCCCCCAATTGCCCTCCCCTGCTGGCCTGGTCGCCCCCAACTGCCCTCCCCTGCCAGCCATCTTTGATCACATGGGGGCGGCCATCTTGTGCGATGGTGTGAGTGTCAATTTGCATATTAGCTCTTTATTATATAGGATTTTGTGGCTCAAAATTGTTACAAGTTTAGCCATTGGGAGCACTTCCAGTTGGTCCTTATATCCTTCTGACATGCCCACATCCTAATGTTTTTTGAGCACTTTCTTCCTGTCTGGCACTGTATTAGACACTCTAGTTCAGTGGTCGGCAAACTCATTAGTCAACAGAGCCAAATATCAATGATTGAAATTTCTTTTGAGAGCCGAAAACCGACTTCTGAGCATGGGCCATGAAGTTTCAATCACAATGTACATGCGTGTCCGCACGTGCTTTGTGGAAGAGCAACACTCAAGGGGCCAAAGAGCTGCATGTGGCTCGCGAGCCGCAGTTTGCCAACCACGCATCTAGGCTCACCTTGTATTTTCCCTTTCCCAAACTTCAATCATTTCTCCAAAAAGCTCTAGTCTAGTCTCTTTAATTAGAAAATGGTAAAACCACAATTTGGGTGTTTAATGTTCTCATTATTACTAGGAGTGTCACAAAGCTCACTGTACCTGACTGCCTTCCCAAAGGTAAGGGGTGCTGTCCCTTTTGACTTGATCAAAACATCCCGTGCAGTGACTTTTCATCTCAAAAGAGAAAGCTGTTTCCAAAGCCCTCTAGACCCACCTAGCAGTTCTAACAGGCATTTTGAGAAGCCACCCTGGAAAGACTATGCCAAAGGCACTGTACTAGCTGACAGAATAATACTCAACAAACTTCACTCACTTTTTTTTTTAATCCTCATGCAAGGATATCTTTCCACTGATTTGTAGAGGGTAAGACAGAGAAATATCGATGTGAGAGAAACACATCGATTGGCTGCCTCTTGCACACACCTTGACCAGGGCCCAGGCCAAGGAGGTGCCTTCAGCTGGGGTACATGCCCTTGATTGGAATTGAACCCAGGACCCTCTGGTCTGCAGTATGATGCTCTATCCACTGAGCCAAAATGGCTAGGGCTTCACTCACTTTTTAATAAAAACATTTCTCTAAACTAAAAACATCAGTATAAAAACAGTAGCAATGAAGATGATAAAATTAAACTTTAAAATGATTATAAAATATCAGCTCATATAATTTCTCTTACTGTTAAAACACTACTGATACTTTTCTTATGGTAAATCTCACTTCTCATGTATACATATCATATTCCCACTAACCAAAAATATAATACAATGATCTAAAACCTATCACTAGACTGAGTTTCTTAAAGGCAGAGAGAGACTTCTCTGAATCATAGTGCTAGGCAAGCAAAAAGCAAGAACTCAGCAAGTCCCTATTAATATGAAAATAGAAAAAAAAAATGCCTTCTGAATGTCTTGCCCAACTCTAGACACTAGTTGTAAAAGCTTCATATCTGGTTTCTTTCTACAATTTATTTCTTTACTGGTCTCTCCTCCTACCATTTTCTTTTATTTTTTTAAAATATATTTTTACTAGAAGCCAGGTGCACGAAATTCATGCATGGGGGGGAGGGTTGTTGGGGGGAGGGGTGTCCCTCAGCCCAGCCTGCACCCTCTCTAATCTGGGACATCCCTCTCACATCCAGGACTGCTGGTTCCCAACTGCTCGCCTGTCTGCCTTCCTGACTCCCCCTAACCACTTCTGCCTGCCAGCCTGATCACCCCTAACCACTCCCCTGCCAGCATGATTGATGCCTAACTGCACCCCTGCCAGCCTGTTTGCCCCTAACTGCCCTCCCCTGCAGGCCTAGTCACCCCTAACTGCCCTCCCCTGAAAGCCTGGTCACCCCTAACTGCCCTCCCCTGCAGGTCTGGTCCCCCCCAACTGCCTTCCCCTGCAGGCCTGGTCTCCCCCAACTGCTCTCCCCTGTGGGCCTGCCCCCCCGCAACTGCCCTCCCCTGCAGGCTTGATCGCCCCCAACTGCCCTCCCTTGCAGGCCTGGTCCCTCCCAACTGCCCTCCCCTGCTGGCCATCTTGTGTCCACATGGGAGCATCCATATTTGACCACATGGGGGCAGCCATCTTGTGTGTTGGAGTGATGGTCAATTTGCATATTACTCTTATTATTAGATAGGATTGGTTTCAGAGAGGAAGGGAAAGGGGGAGATAGAAACATCAATGATGAAAGAGAATCACCAATCAGCTGCCTTCTGCACACCCCCCACTGGGGAACGAGCCCACAATCTGGGCATGTGCCCTGACTGGGAATGGAACCATGACTTCCTGATTCAACTACTGAGCTACACGAGCAAGGCAGCCTCCTACCATTTTCTATTGCCCTTATGGAATAAAACAGTTATATGCTCTAACCTCAAGAACATTTACAAATTAAGTCTCGTAAAGAAAATGCTATCTATTGAAAAAAATCACCCTTAAAAAGTGGAAACTTGTTTTATGGTTTCCAACTCAAAAACATATTTAACAATGAGCATTCATGACAGCAGGTGTGCTAGGCCTGCTTATTTTCTTTCTTTAACGTCTACCTTTTAAACAACAGAAGCCCATTTAGCTTATGTCAGTGCAAAGAATGCTGTCCTAGTCAGTGTTCTATGATAATAGCTATATTATAACTAGTGGCCCGGTGCATGAAAATTCATGCACTGGGGGCGGGGAGAGGGAGGAGTCCCTCTGCCCGGCCTGCCCCCTCTCACAGTCTGGGAGCCCTCATGGTATATCCTGACAGCTGTGGGGAGGGGACCTAAGCCGCAGTCTGGCCTCCCTCTGTGGGAGGCAACCGGCCGATCAGGTATATAGACACTTTCTGAAGGCAGCACAGACTCCTTCCTTATTTCTTTCCTCTGTGGTTGGAGAACAGGGGACTAAAAGATGGAGACAGAACTGTGGCCAGGCCTGGAGCTTTTGTAGGCAGCAGAAAGAGAGAGAGGGCTGGGGGAAGTCTAGACACGGTTTCCCTCAATTGTCCTCCCTTCCTCTGGGCCCCATTCTCCGTTTTTTCCTTGTCATGGTGGACGCTTGGGCCTCGGACCGACAGGAGCCCAGTGACAGTGGGGTTCAGCCCCCTCACTTCTCAGCTGAACATACAGCCACCTCACATTCCAAGCAGGACTGTTTTCAAGTGGCTGGGAATTCACAGCTCCCGGCCTATCCCCTCAAGGTTTCCTCCTTGGGTTGTTGCAAACTTCGAGACACTGAAGCAGCTCTGCCCTGGTAGTTCTGCACCAGCCCCCGCCTGGACCCTGCCAGATACTTCTTCGAGGTCTCCAAGTCCACAGTCTGCACCTGGGGAGGTCTCCCAGAGCCCGTTCCCCTGGGCAGGTAGGGCAGGGGGGCTAGCTTGGAGAGCTGGAGAAAGATGGCAGAGTAAGAGTTGGTATGAACCAGCGCCTGCTCAGCCAGACTTCCTAAGCTCCCCATTAGGCCCAGGCTGGGCCCTTTCCCCACGATGGGAGGACCTCAGCTGAGGTCCCCTCCCTGCACCCAGCACTCTCCTCCCTGTTCCACCACCGGGGGGCGGAGCAGCTCGCCCGCTCTGGACCCTGCCAGCCCGGCCGGCGGTGGCACAGGAAGTGCAGCCTAGGGCGCCAGTGGCCACGAGTCTCCTCCCCCTCCCTGAAGTGTGGGGCAGGGTCGCAGCAGCTCACGGCCACCCCTGGACACCATGCATGGAGACACCACTCATCGCTGAGCCACCGTTCAGCCCAGGACCTGTGGGGGCTGGGGTGGCCTTGAGCTCCAGCTGGCCCCACCGAAGCCAGACTCAGCTTGGCCGGCCACCCTCGTCACCCTCGTGAATCACCACAGCCAGGCTGTCCTGTCCCAGGAAGTGGCCATCCCAATCGCCATGGCTCACTCCCCGGTGCAGTCGGGCCTGCCCAGCAAGCATGTAGGCAGGAGCTGGGCTGTTGAGGGGAAGGAGGAGGGATGCGTGGGCCAGGGCGGAAGCAGGGAACTTGGTGGTGTAAACACAGCCTCCCCATGCCACGCCGGCCCTTGCGCCACATTCCTGGACCCCTGGGCGCCCCTGCCCAGTGCTGCACTCTCAGGCCTGAGGTGGGGGCAAGGGACCTGGGCTGCAGCCTGGAGGCGGCCCTCGCTGGCTGGGAGTCGCAGTGGTCGGTCAGGGAGAGATGTGGGGTGACATGAGGCAGCCTCACGCAAGTCCCTGCCTCTCTCCCTGCCTCTCTCTCTCCGAGAGGTCAGCAGTTCAGCCTGCTCGGCATACTGCACACACAGCCTGGTGGTCGAGCCTTTGGTCGTTTTGGATGTTATGGGGACACTGGCTCTTTATGTATATAGATGAACAACTGACAAATTGGGTCCTTTTTGTTTTGTGGCTCCTGAGGAGCTTCAGTCAGCAATGCTTAAGGACACATTACTGACCAGCTCCTTTCTTTCAAGCTCAGTTAAAACTTATTAAAACCACAGGCCAGGAAAGCCATAAAACATGTTGTATGTATATTTAAAGAAAAGCAACAAAATAAATGTGGTCCTAACAAATGAGATACCAAAAAGTTTAAAAGAAAATCTAGTGACAACAGGCCATACTCAAAAGTGATAAACTGGGAGACTCCAAATGATATGCTTCCCCTTGAAACACTGTCAATCCTATGTTTAAAGCATCTACACAATTAGTGAGAGTTGACAAACTACCAAGTATTATAAAAAGGAGGGCTCAGGTAAATATTTCCTAAGTATGATAGGAGGTTTATAAAGATGAAGAACTGTTGTCTTATCTAAAATGTGAATGCTGATGTCTTGATAAGATTCTGAGCCAAAAAGAAAGAAAAAAGGCAAAAAAAAATGTTAGGATTTGGGAGATCTCCATTCTGAAAGTTATCTTAGTGCTGAGAAGTGTTAAGTGCCACATGAGAGCACAGACAGGGCACCATTATCAAAATGCTGTGCTGCAACCTGAATAATTAGCACACAACTGGGTTTGGCTGGCTCTGGCTCAAGGTGAAGGAAGCTGCCTCCAAACAAGTGTAAGGCTGATATATTGGAGAGCAGAGATGCTGAGAATATTTAGGGCATGTGAAAAAAATGGTACATTTGATTTGCTGTACTCTACCTATAATGAAAAGTTGAAAAACCAGTTGTCTAAATACTGATTTGGAAAATACAAACATCCAGAAGAAATCTGAGGTAAAGGATAACATGAGTTTACATGGAAGTTTCCCCACAAAATGAGGATGAAAGGTATTTATTACTGTTGCTCATATCTAAAGTGTCTCTTAAAAGACCTAGCTACAGGCTTAAGTAAAACAAGATGTAATCATCTTTTCATTGTTATTTCACCAGATTAGCACATACTGAAATATTTCTTTACATATCAGAAAACAGCCCCAGCTGGGTTGCTCAATTTGTTGAAACGCTGTCCCATACACCAAAAGGTTGCGTGTGCAATTCCCAGTCAGGGCACATATCTAGGTTTTGTGTTTGATCCCCAGTGGGGGTGCATGGCAGGCAGCTGATCAATGTTTCTCTCTCACATCAATGTTTCTTTCTTTCTCTCTCCTTTTTTCTCTCCCTAAAATCAATGAACATATCCTCAGGTCAGGATTAAGAAATTTTCTTTATAAAATGAGAAAATAGAATTATCCATCTACTAAAGCTAACAAAACAAAAACAAGAAAGACCACTCAATATTCCAGAGTTCTTTCAAGGTTCACTTAGAGAACTGCATCAAGTGAAAAATTAAATAATTTTCAAATTAGTAACTTGATTATAATGGTAATCTTCATATTTGTATTTCAAGCATTTTAATTACATGAGAGTGTATATTTGGGTACAGGTGGTAATTTATCATCAAGGTCACACATTATAAATGTGAAAAAGTGTAGACACCAACATTTTTTGAAGGGAAAAAGAAAATTGGTGCCTAAGAGTAAACTAAGTGCTGACCCAAAATTTCATCTGCCTTTTCCCTTGATATCAGCAAGGGTAAGAAGATGCCTTTTCTAAACTCTCTCTCACATCTCAACTATCCTAGGCTCACGTAATATTTTTTTAGACAAATTCAGACTTCACATTTAGAGGAAGTATGGTGTACCAGTGGAGTCAGACTCCTAAGTTCAAACTCTGGTTCTGCCACTGACTAGCAGTATGATGAAGGTAAATCACTTACCTTGTGTTCTTCAATTCTGAAATGGAAGTAGAAACAGTACATATGTAAAAGATTTATTAGGAGGAAACAAGCTCAATAATCTGTCATGTGAAGCCACTATCTTCCAGGCTGAACAGAGGCTGCTGGCAAACCTACAATGTAACCTTAGCCCACTCACTAATAATACTCCTTTGCAAATGAGGATACACAAGCAATTAAAGAAAGCCTCCCAATGCTATTGGAAGGAAAGGTGATAGAAATATTTATATATAAATTTTCATTTTTCAGAAGGGAAAATGGAGTCTCAAAGATTGAATGAGATCTGCATGGGATAGCAGCATTTTGGTCCTTTAATTTTTCAATTTATAAGCAAGAGTAAACTTGCCTCATAAGGTCTAGAGGGAATTCAATAAACACATAAATATATCCTATGCCCCGAGGAGGAATAACATTTCTCAAATACAATGAATTAATATTATTTACCCAATGATCAGAAGCATAAATAATACTAACTTCCATTGGGATTACTACTTTATGGTGGCAAAAATTCAAATAATTAAGCAAATTTGAATCTACAGCATCAACACACTCAGGACAATCTTAAGAAAGGTTCCAAGATTACATCATATTAAGGAAATTATACAACATATATTATCCTTCTTCCACATCTTGCCTGCCTCATACGTCCACCCCCCAGTTCAGAAAAGATGTCCTGAAATGAGGTTTTTACTAGGAATTCTTGTAAAAAAATAAAAGCGAATGCATCATTCTACATTTTTACATATTTGCCATTAAAATCTCCACAAATAGCCCTAGCCAGTTTGGCTCAGTGGATAGAGTTGGCCTGTGGACTGAAGGGTCCCAGGTTCGATGCAGGCCAAAGGCACATGCCTGGGTTGCGGGCTCCATCCCCAGTAGGGGGCGTGCAGGAGGCAGCTGATCAATGATTTTCTCTCATCATTGATGTTTCTATCTCTCTCTATCCCTCTCCCTTCCTCTCTAAAACCAACAAAAATAATTAAAAATAAATAAATAAATAAACTCTCCACAAACAATGCTGTCAAGAATCAACTTCAGCAACATTGCCTATGCTTACAAACACACCTTTTCCGGGATTAACTTACCAGAATCAGTATTTACCAAAACACTCAGAGGGTCTGCATTTGCCTCAGGTGGACCTTCAGGCTTCGAATCAAGCAAGCAAATGCCTGATCTGATGGCTGCTCTCTGTCCGGCACAGTCATTTTCCCACTTGTGATGTCTGCCAGAACTTCTAATCTTTGCCATCTGTGAATGTCTGGACATTCCCTTCATCTTACTGGAGAAAATAAATAAATAAATAAATAAATAAATAAATAAATAAATAAATAAGTAAAATTACATATATATATATATATATATATATATGCTATTTTTAATATAAAAGACACTGACCTTTCAAAAAATATTTGAAGAAGTCTACTGAATGCAAAAGAAATCTGTCAATCAATCACTTGTAGCCTAGTTCAGTGGTCGCAAACTCATTAGTCAACAGAGCCAAATATCAACAGTACAACGATTGAAATTTCTTTTGAGAGCCGAAAACCGACTTCTGCGCATGGGCCACGAAGTTTCAATTGCATTGTACGTGCGCGCCCGCACATGGTATTTTGTAGAAGAGCCACATTCTAGGGGCCAAAGAGCCGCATGTGGCTCGCGAGCCGCAGTTTGCTGACCACTGGCCTAGTTCATTAAAGAGACCAGAATAAAATAAATTCAATGGTTTCCAAAGACAGAGAACTCTATGGAAGAACTTTAAAAGAATAACACACCACAATATACCATATTTTATCAATTCCAAGATGCACATTGCTTCCCATATTTTAATACACCTGAAATTGGGCTATGTTGTATAATCAACAGCAGATGAATTTAACTAGCAGCTTTCTTTCATTCCTATTGTACATAAAAAAATGTTTCTTAGACTTACAAAGTGTGTTAACTTTTGCCTAGTTGGCATGGCTTAGTGGTTGAGCTTTGACTCATGAACCAAGAGGTCATGGTTCAATTTCTGGTCAGAGCACATGCCTTGAGTGTGGACATATAGGAGGCCAGCAATGAATGATTCTATCTCATCAATGATGTTTCTATCTCTCACTCCCTCTCCATTCCTCTCTGAAATCAATTTTTAAAAAGTGTGCTAACTTTTGTCTACTCATTTTTAAGGAGTCTTAAAGTTTCTGAAGCATTTACAAATATATTGCCTTGTTTAATTTTCATGACAGCTCTTTGAAATTGATTAGACAAGTACTATTTACTTTACAGGAGGATAAACTTATAGACTGTGCACAATTTCACAGCTACCTCAAATTAAGTGCCCTGTCAACCACTACAATTACTCCTCTTAGAAGGAAAACAAATACTATGTGAGCATATTCTAATGTAAACTATATGTAGAGAAAAAAAGGCCATTTTATTATTTTTTAATTGATATTTTAGAGAGAGGAAGAGAAAGGGAGAGAAACATCGATGTGAGATCAAAGCAGCGATTAGCTGCCTCCTGCACACCGCCTATGGGGGATCAGCCTGAAACCTGGACATGTGCCCTAACTGAGAATCAAACCGGTAACCTTTGGTGCACGGATGAAGCCCAACCAACTGAGCCACACAAGCCAGGGCAAAAACAAAGGCCATTAAAAAAAAGGTTTATGCTCTGGCTGGTGTAGCTCACTAGATAGAGCATCCACCTGGGCACCAAAGGGTCTTGGGTTTGATTCCCGGTCGGGGCAAGTGGGGGAGGCAACCAATCCATCTCTCTCTCCCCTCCCTCTCCCCTCCCAATCAATGAGAAAAATATCCTCGGGTGAGGATTAACAAAAAAAAAAAAAACCACAAAAAACACAATAGGTCTATTCCCAGTAGACTATAAAATATCCTTTGGTGGGGCTGAGTTTTCACAAAGATACATATGTTTATCCTAATTTGTCATCAGGCAAAGTTAATTTCTCCATTAATAATGGAGATTGCAGTTAGGAGTATAAAAATTAGAAATCTGGGTTCAAATCCTAATTTTGCCATCTTCTGATTGTGTCTTGGACAATATTAATACCCGAGTCCGTTTACTCCCTCATCTGTATGTAGTAGTAAATCTCAGAGATGTAGAGACAATTACCAGGAAGTGCTTCTAGAATAAGTTAACATACTGTGCCCTTAATAAATGGCAGCTATTACTGAAAGGAATTAAAGCAGAATTTGTAGAGAGGGTTAGGGGTAGAAGAAGGAGGAATAGTGGAGGTAGCGAAACAAACAAAAAAATGTGTTTTGCAGAACAGAGGATGGCAGAAAACAGGGTGTTTTGAAACAAGGATGTTTTTCTTGCAAGTACAAAACAAAATGTTGCAAAAAGTCCAGAAACCAATCAGAGAGTGGCACAGACAGACAA
Source organism: Corynorhinus townsendii (assembly GCA_026230045.1). Classification (NCBI taxonomy): domain Eukaryota; kingdom Metazoa; phylum Chordata; class Mammalia; order Chiroptera; family Vespertilionidae; genus Corynorhinus; species Corynorhinus townsendii. The sequence goes on from JAPDVU010000003.1 coordinate 88,581,982, forward strand.
AGAGCAGGCCTTTAGCAAATATAAGGGAAGAGCAGAAAGCTTCAGGGGCAGCCCATTTGAATCCCCTTTGAGTGGGGAGCCAGTGTTTGTTTGCAATAAATTCCTGCCTTGTTTGAACTCCTCTGGTCCTGGCTTCAGCTTCATTTTTTGATTCTGCGAGACACAACCCTAGGAAGAATTCCTGCTCACCTGTTCCGGTATTCATTTAATATCTCTGCAATGCACAAAAGTTCTTAATCCTTTTAGATTCACCATAATCTTTACAGTCTCATTCCAAGAAATCATACATATGCTCTAAATTTTGCAGAGAACCATAGACCAATTTCCATCCAGAAATGTTGTGCTAATACCTCAACAAAGTCATCGAAGCTCAAACAAATAGTGTTGCTGCCTCTAGTCCACCCTCACCATGAGGATAATGAAGACAGGCCACTTTCCTCAAGCTCCCACTCACAGATGCCTTCCCTGTATCCACTCAGAGATGCTGCCTGCACGTGACCACAGCTCACTTTTGAATGATCATCTTTAAGGTAATCATGAATAAGTAATGAGTTAGGATGATCCTTTAACTGATGAGATTAGTAAGACTTAATTGAAAAAATAATTACTTAGTATTTGCATCCCACCCCACCTTTGAGGGATTAGTTTCTATTACACCATTGTTGAATACGCATTTAAAAGGAGTTTATTTAATCAACATTTAATGAAAATAAAAACATGGATGCACTTGAAGTGGAGAGATTAGGAATAATTATAACTAAAAAGCTAACTGAGAGGAAAATATAATATTAGCAATTATTCAACTAATCCAAAAGAAGGCAAGAAAGGAACAAAAATATTGGAAAAAATGTAAAACAAATAGGACTATGGTAGACTGAAACCTAAATATATTAGTAATTACAATGAATGTAAACAAACTAAACCCTAGCTATAAAAGAGAAACATTTTCAGCCTGGATTTTTTTTTTTTAAAGTCCAAATTATGTAGTCAATAAAGAAATACACTTTTAAAAACGCAAACACAAGTTTAAAACACAAAAGTTTAAAAGGAAAAGGTTAAAACACACTCTCCTTGCCCTAGCTGGTGTGCTTAGTGGTTAGAGCGTCAGCCTGTGCACCATAGGATCTGCCCTAGGTGGGCTCCTGTAGGAGGCAATCAACTGATGTGTCTCCTACACCTTTCCTTCCCTACCCCCCTCCCAGCCACCTCCTCTCTCTTCCACTCTCTCTAAAAAATCAATGGAAAAAATATCCTCGGATGAGGAGTAACAAAAACAAAACACACACACATACACATACACACACATACACACACACACACACACACACACACACACACACACACAACCACTATCCTTTTTCCCTTGCATCATACAGTAACTTTGTCATAGTCGGGTGATGCTATTCTAAAACTTTTGCATTTTCACATAAATTTTAACGTTTATCAGTTCTGCCCTCCTTCGCCATCCTACCACCAATACCCTTCCCAAAAAAAATGTAACTTGCTAGGATTTTGATTAGGAGCAATTTAAGGAGAATTGATATAATCATATTGAGTCTTCCAGTCCGTGAACATTACATATTCCCTCCATTTACTTAGGACTTTAATTTTTCTGAGCAATGTTTTATAGTTTTCATTATAGAAGTTTGCAAATCTCTTGTCAGATGTAGTCTTAGGTATATATTTTGATGCTACTGTAAATAGTATCTTTTAAAATTTCATTTTCTAAATTCTATTGCTAATATACAGAATATATTATTTTTACTAATATACTGATTTTTAAAAATACTTATGTATTTGGCATCCTTGCTAAAGTCACTTATTAACTCTAATTGCAGATTTGTTTAGATTTTTTTACATATACAATCATGTCAACTTTAAAAATTGAGTTTTACTTCCTTTTCAAATTTTATATGTACTATTTTTTCCTGCTTTATTACACTGCCTAGGATCTCCAATCTAATGCTGAATAAAAGTGGTAGTAGTAGATGGATATCCTTGTCTTATTCCCAACCTCAGGGAGAAAATCATCAGTATTTCACTAATAAATATGATTTGGCTGTAGGTTGTTTGTAGCCATCCTTTATTAGACTAAGGAAATTATCTCTTATTCTTGTTTGTTTAGTTTCTTTTTCAGGAATAGAGGTTAAACTATTTAAATTCTTTTCTTCTTTTATTAAGATAATCCCATTATTTTACTCCCTCATTCTGATAATGTAGTGAAGAATATTTGATTTTTAAACACCAAATCTAATTTTGCTCCTGGAATAAATCCCATTTGGCAATGATGTATATCCTTTTCTCATATTACCAGATTGATTTGCTAACTTTTTTTGTTGTTGTCATTAATCCTGTTCCAAGTATATTTTTTCCCATTGACTTTTTTAGAGAGAAAGGGGGGGGAAGAGACAGAGAGAGAGAAACACAGATGTGAGAGAGACACATCCATTGGTTGCCTCATGCACATGCCACAACCAGGGCCGGGGATCAAGCCTGCAACCAAGGTAAAGTGCATGCCCTTGACTAGAATGGAACCCAAGATGCTTCAGTCCACAGGCCGATGCTCTAACCAATGAGGAAAACCAGCTAAATAGGGCTGCTAACATTTTTAAAAGGATTTTCGTGCCATCATTTAAAAGATATTTGCTTGTGATTTCCCTTTATTATAGTACTAGGTTTGGATATGAAGATTATACTAAGCCCTTTAAACAAGTTGCAATGTGTTCCCTCGTTTCCTAGTTGAAGAGATTTTTCTAAGAATGATATTTTTTCTATAAATGTTTTACAGAATTAAAACAGTAAAATTAATGGTAACCATTCCAGGGGTGGGCAATCTTTTTTCGGCCAGGGCTATTTGGATATTTATAACATCATTCATAGGCCATACAAAATTATCAACTTAAATATTAGCCTGCTATATTTGGGCAAACATTTAATTAACTTACCCCCTAATGCCTTGGCAGGGCCAGACCAAATGATTTCACGGGCCTCATCCAGCCCTTGGACAGAATGTCCCTCACCCTGGATTTAGGCATCCCAGCCATCAGCCATCAGATAATCAACACCCACCTGTGACTGAGCCTTGTCAAGATCAGCAGATATGTCTAACTGCACCACAGCTATCCTCAGATGTCTGAGCAACTGACAAGTGTATTTTTTAAAATACATTTTTATTGATTTCAGAGAGGAAGGGAGGGAGGGAGGGGGAGAGAAGAGAGAAACATCAGTGATGACAGAATCATTACTTGGCTGCCTCTTGCATGCCCCATACTGGGGATTGAGCCCACATCTCAGGGACCGGGAATCGAACTGTGACCTCCTGGTTCATAGGTCGACGCTCAACCACTGAGCCTTGCTGGCCGGGCAATTACTATATATATATATTTTTAAAAGACACCCATTAAGAGAGAAAAAGGGCAAGACACAAACTGTGAGATTACATGGCAATACATATACTCTACTCCACATAGGATTGTAATTAAGTAAATAATTCCTACAAATCAAGAAAAGCAAGCCAATTAAAAACTGGATAAAGACTTGAAATAGCGTATCACAAGAAAACACAAAAATAGCCAATAAGAATATCAAAAGGTGTCCGACATCATTAGTCATGAGGAAATGGTAATACACGAAAAGGTGTAACAGTACCAAGCACTGACCAGGATACAGAGCAAATTAGATGTAGTCAGTAGAAGTGTAAACTGGTACAACCATTTTGGAAAACTATTTGACTGTATCTATTAAAGCTAAATGCATGAATGCCTTATAACCTAGTATATGTATATATGTGCATTGTATATATGATATACAAATACACATACGCACACATATGGCATATACTTACCTATAATAATAAAAGCGTAATATACTAATTAGACCAGATGTCCTTCTGGACGAAGCCGGGGCTGCAAGGGAAGCCGGTGCCGGCAGCCAGGGAGAAGGGAGGCCTAATCTTGCATGAATTTCGTGCACCGGGCCTCTAGTGTACACTAGAGGGTACACTAGAGGGGGTGGTCCCTCAGCCTAGCCTGTGCCCTCTCGCAGTCCGGGAGCCCTTGGGGGATGTCCGACTGCTGGCTTAGGCCCGCTTCCAGAGAGCGGGCCTAAGCCAGCAGTCGGACATCCTTAGCACTGCCACGGAGGCAGGAGAGGCTCCCACCCCACTGCTGCGCTTGCCAGCTGTGAGCTCAGCTTCTGGCTGAGTGGTGCTCCCCCTGTGAGAACGCACTGACCACCAGGGGGCAGCTCCTGCATTGAACGTCTGCCCCCTGGTTGTCAGTGTATGTCAAAGTGACCAGTCATTCTGCTGTTCGGTCAATTTGCATATTAGCCTTTTATTATATAGGATATGTGATAAGTTCTTACATCAACAAAAAAATAAAAGAATGTTCATAGCAGCTTTATTCATAAAGCCCAAACTGGAGACAACCCGAATGTCCAACAGTGAGAAGATATATATTCTTACAACTGTGTTTTATACAACCATAAAAATAAACAATTTATAGCTACACACAATATAAATGAACCTCACAAAGTAATTTTGAAATTACACACAAAAGAATAATGGTAAAAAATGACACTGGCTTTTTTTTTACTATACTATACTTTTTATTGTTATTTTAGAACACTCTCTCTACTTACAAAAAAAGTTTGCTGTAAAACAGTATATTGAGTTAAATTAGTAGAGCCTTATATATATCATGTTTACTGCATCTATTGACTCACCATTTTCTCTTGTGCTTGATTTAATCTCATGTTTTATAAATTTCATCTTATAAACATTATAAATTCATAAGGTATACAGTAGTGTACAGTAATGCCCTAGGCTTTCATTCACTCATCACTCACTCACTGACTCACAGAGAGCAACTTCCAGTCCAGCAAGCTCCACTCATAGTAAGTGCCCTATACAGGTACACCATTTTTTATCTTTTATACAGTATTTTTCTATACCTTTACTATGTTTAGACATAAAATACTTAACATTGTGTTAACAACCGGTATTGTAGCCAAGGAGCAATAAGCTATAGCATATAACCTAGGTGTACAGAAGGCAATACTTACTTCCAACTTTGCATAAATACACTTTAAAATGTTCACACAATGACAAAATTGCCTAAATGCATTATTAGGTGTATAGTTGTTTGTGTATGTGTATACACAAATCTATCAAGTTGTACATATAATATTTGTATATTTTGCTTATATTAAAATTATATTTCACTAAAAAATAAAATGAAAAAAATTCTGAAAAAAAAATCTATGAAGGTGAGGGATAGTGAAAATAGGGTGTCTCATACATTACTGGTAGAAGAGTAAATTAGAACAGCTTCTATGATAGATATTTGGCAGTTAGTTATCAATATTACAAATACACATATCTTTTGACAGCAAATCCACTTCTAGGAAACCATCCTCAGAAATACCTGCACATGTGTAAAATGTATGTATAGAGCAATAATGGCAACTTTTTATTAGTAAAAGATTAGTAAGAATTTAAATGTCTGTCAATAATTACCAAAAAATGATCTTGTGGGATATCTTTACGCTTCCTACACATCCTTAAAGAATGAGGAGACCTGTTATATATTAATATGGGACAATCTACAAGTATATTATTTGGCTAAAAACCAAGATGTAGCATAGTGTGAAAAAAGAAAAAAAGATCACTATCTATGTGCTGTATACATATACATATGGGATACCTGTGAAAGGACAAAATGGATTGTCTTTGGGAAGGAGAACTGTTTATCTGGGAGACAAAGACAGAAAAGGTTTATTTACTATAAATCTTTCTAAAAACCATACAAATATAGGGCAATTATTATTGAAAAAAATTTTATGCAAATGAGTACAAAAGCAAATATTTCAGAATTGAGAGTGTAGAGATTTTAAGATTTTGGTATATTCTCTTTTTTCATTCATAAGTGTAATTGTTTAAAATAAGCAGTAAGAATGCACGCAATTTTAAGAAACTTACCCAAACTGTGTTGTTGTCAATACTGCACCTATCTTTTCCTTTTCAAGTTTTAACTTCTTCTTCCTTTCAATATTGGCCAGAGTTGGGTAGTTTCTACAAAATAAAGTTAAAAAATATTATAAAAGGACTTTTAGAAAACAACTGTAAGTACATAAGCAATTGCTATATTTATCAATCTTGGTTTAATGACTAACATGATAAATAATTTATATAAACCTTCATATAAAATTTATATAAACCTTTAATTCCTTCTAGAACCTTTTTAAGGTGAAAAAAGTCGACTATAGCAATGCTACTCAAAGTGTAGACCAACTGTGAGTCCACAATTTTTGTTACCAGTCAGTGTAGTAAGGAGCTTTACACTAGAATTTAAATCAAATATATCACACAATGTGCTCAAACTGGCCCAATTCAAATATTTAGTGTGTACGTACCTGTAGAAAAAAAAAAAGTATGTAATTACTTATGCAAATACATAGTAGGTACATCCAAAGTTATCATGATGAGGAAGAGACAGTTCTCAAAAAAAGATTAGTACACCAGGTAGGATAAGAAAAACACACAAACAGCTTTAACAAAGGGCAAAATACAGTAATTACCCCCCAAAAATATAAAGATTGGAGGGTGGAAGAAAAGATAATATTGAGCTAGAGAAATCCAGAAAGAAAGGAACATGAAAGAAATTGGTCTTAAATGGTGTTAATCGACAAATCAGAAAGAAAAGCTTTCGAGTGTTCTAAGAAGAGCAAACAATGGAGACAAACCAAGGCCTCAGAAAGTGTGAGAGAGATCCAGGGAATGACAAAGTGGTTCATTCTGTATGAAACATAGTTACAGGCAATCAGACCAGATAAAGAGGCTGAGGCCAAAATGTGCCTTCAGTGGAAGACTAGAAAGTTTGTATTTAATTCAGTGGAGATGGGGAGCCACTGCAAGTTATGAACAGGGAGAGAAATGTACAAGGCAGTGATTAAGATTAAGTTCGACAGCAGTGTGCAAGATAAAATGCTCTGACAAAGCTTTCTTTGTTCCTTGGCACAGTTGTGTAGGAGAGTAGATCTTAGAAGTAGAAAAAGCACAGGAGGAAAACACAAACAGATCTCTACCACTCAGCCAGGCTGCTTATTAGAGAATTTAAAGAAACGTCAACAAATCTTATTCTGCCATTGTTTCTACCTCTTCCTTATTTACTTTTTGTTAAAACCTGCATCACTGACTTAAATAACACAGACAATATGAAGCCTAGTGTTTGGCCACATTGGAAGATAGGAATTGAAATTACATTAAATGGTAAAGTATATTCAGAAAAAAAGGCAATGAATTTCAATGAGGACAGTGCAAAGCAATCTATTCGGCTAAGAAAAATAAACTCCATAAATAAAAGATGATGAATACACAAGCTATAAATAAACATAAGAAGAAAAGATCAAGGTCATGAGATAAAAATCTGACAGCAGTCAGTACCATAAGACTACACTTTTAGAAAGCAAACATAATCTAAGGTTATGTGAAATGGCCTCTGGCACATGTTCGTGTGAAATCTTTCTCTCACGATACTCCAAAGTGGTTAGAAACTCCCGGCACTGTGTCCAGTTTCGTATTTCTAAATTGAAAAGGAGGGTTGAGGAAAAATAAAACTTGGAAGGGATTCAGAAGAGACTCAAAGATGATTAGCAGGATAAAAAATAGAACCTCTGAAGAAAGATGAAAAGAACTGGATTTGCAGCTTTTAAAAGAGGAAGAGATGCGACAATAAACAATCTCACAGACAGGATGGTAGCTTTTCTCAATCTGAAGACAGAATATACAAAAGCAGAAACAATGAGAAAAAAGGTGATGACTTTCACAGACCCCAGTGTCTAGGCATGCAACTCATAGCTACTCAACACCCTTCATATCTCTGAAATTCACTTATTCATACTACTTATGTTTCCTCAAGATTTTTCTTCTGAGTACTGCAGACCCTTAACATGTTAGGCCATATGCTAAACAATATGATTCGGTACTCAAGTGTACCATATACACACAAGCAGATGCTACTTAAGAGAGTCTCAATAACAAAGAATGTAATGTCTGTTATAGCAAGTCATTTAGGTGAGATGTGAAATGAATTCCTTATATGAGACATCTAGAAATTGTGGAAAATCCTTTGGTGGAAAGTCCTTTTAAAAAGCTCACTTTCTCTTTCTGGCATATTCAAGTATGGTTGGCATAGTTTTGCCCATTTATTGACTCTAGTGCTTAAGGGTTGTCACTGGAGGTGTGAAGAGAAAAGGTAAAGAGGTGGGATGAAATGAAACAAATTATCCCAAAACAGGGATACAGAAATATAAGACAGAGTTACACACACAACAATCAGGAAGTCCCTCCTGCAACGTAATACTGAGATATAAGAATAAAGATAAGCCTGGAGCTTTGATGAAGGTCACAGGTCAGGTTCCTAAGTAGTACAACTGAATTAACCAATTCAAACTATGTTGAAAAAAAAATCACAAACTGTCTTACACTGCACAATCACATACAGATAAAACTTAGCCCAGTATCTCCTGTTAAAGAATGGATATTATGAAGTTATAAACACTGGAATAAGTGATATTTTCACAGTTGGATTCTCTATTTTTATCTGCTAAAATCTCTTTTCTTCCTGTACTTCCATCTTTCCCCAATACCCCAAGAGGAACTGGCCCTGAAACCATAAGCCCTTTTTCTCTCTTCTTCCTATTTCATTTCATCCCACCTCTTTACCTTCTCTTCACACCTCCAGTGACAATCCTTAAGCACTAGAGTCAATAAATGGGCAGAACTGTGCCAACCATAACTTTAGCATATATCATTCTGGTTACATTATGCTCTCTTTTCCTTATCCCCAAATCACCACCCACTTAAGTGACTTCTCCCCTAATTCTGTTCTCTATAAAAACACAATTCCTCTTTACTCTCACTGACCCACAACTGTTTCAACACAAGCCCTACCACTATATTTTTATTTCAAAGTCTTTCTGAACTTCAAAAAAAATGTAGCATTCTTTAGGAGCAGACCCCCTCTATTGGAATTCTGAAATAATTGGGGACACAATTTCAAAGGATTTCCTGACCTACAGCAACTACTGAAATAAATGTCACAAAACTACGCCACCTAGTGGACTCCCATCTGCTATAAAACATGTCTCAATGTTTCTATAACAGAGGCTTAACAGATAAACCTCTACCACTCATTTTCTCTAATGCTAAATCACACAGCATTTCTACTTCATAGGTCAGGAATTAAGAACTGCCCTGGCCGGTTTGGCTCAAAAGACAGTGTCGGCCTGTGGACAGAAGGGTCCCAGGTTCGATTCCGGTCAAGTGCACATGCCTGGGTTGTGGGCTCAATCCCCAGTAGGGAGCTTGCAAGAGGCAGCCATCAATGATTCTCTCTCATCATCATTGATGTTTCTATCTCTCTCCCCCTTTCCCTCCTCTCTGAAATCAATAAAAAAAAAAAAACTGGTTTGTTTTTGGCTTTTTTTTTTGCAGGTTGGTTGTGGAAAGTGGTCTTTCCTGCCTGTCAAAAATTACAATGGCTTTCTCAGAAAAAATGTAGCTCTCCCAAGAAAGATAAAATTCAAGACATAAGGACTATTCGGCCATATCAATGTGAAATGTACTCTTTTTAGGAGTTCAAATAACATTTTTTAAAATTGAGGGTAATATAAATTTTAAAAGTAAATATATTTTCATAATAGTTTTTTAAAAACCTGCTAGTGGAGAGAATATTAGTGTATTTTTGAGAAATCTTTCAAATATACCAAAAGAAATGTTTATCATACTTTTTTTAACTTTATCTTTTTCTTCCTCTTCGTCTTTTTAAAGAATACTTTCAGCATTTCATATAATACTGGTTTGGTGGTGATGAATTCCTTTAGCTTTTTCTTATCTATGAAGCTCTTTATCTGACCTTCAATTCTGAATGATAGCTTTGCTGGGTAATCTTGGTTGTAAGTTCTATTCATCACTTGGACTACTTCTTGCCACTCCCATCTGGCCTGCATAGTTTCTGTTGAGAAATCAGCTGACAATCATATGGTTGCTCCCTTGTAGGTAACTAACTGTTTTTCTCTTGCTGCTTTTAATATTCTCTCCTTGTCTTTTGCTCTTGGCATTTTAATTATGATGTGTCTTGATGTGGTCCTCTTTGGATTCCTTTTGTTTGGGATTCTGTGCGCTTCCTGGACTTGTAAGTCTATTTCTTTCACAAGGTGGGGGAAGTTTTCAGTCATTATTTCTTCAAATAGGTTTTCAGTATCTTGCTCTCTCTCTTCTTCTGGCACCCCCATAATTCGGATGTTGGTATGCTTGAAGTTGTCCCAGAGGCTCCTTACACTATCTTCATATATTTGGATTCTTCTTTTTGCTTTTCCAGTTGAGTGTTTTTTGCTTCTTTGTATTTCAAATCTTTGACTTGATTCTTGCGATCCTCTAGTCTTCTGTTGGATCTCTGTATAATATTTTTTATTTCAGTCAGTGTATGCTTAATTTCTAGTTGGTCATTTTTCATATCCTCAAGGGTCTCGCTAAATTTATTGGCCTTTTCTAGAAAAACCTTATAACTGTGGTTTTGAACTCTATATCCCATAGTTTGCTTTCCTCCATTTCTTTCACTTGTAATCTGTTTCTTTGTCTCCACATTTTCACTGCTTCCCTGAGTTGATAGAGTGGCTTTGTGTGCTAGGTGTCCTATAGTGCCCAGTGGCTCAGCCTCACCAGTTACCTGAGGTGGACACTCTTGGTGCACCCCTTTGTGGGCTGTGTGCACAGTCTTGTTGTAACGTTAAGCCTTGATTGTTGTTGGTATCACTGGGAGGAATTGACCTCCAGGCCAATTGGCTGTGAGGATCAGCTCTGTCAACCCTGGGAAAACTTCTGTGCTGGAAACACCCTTATGAGACAAGACTTGCAAAAGCCTCTATGCTCAGTTTGGATGGGGTGGAGTCTCAGGGCGGAGCAGACAGCATTGGTTTCTCTTCAGCCCTGCCCTAATAGGCCCTGTGTCTCAGTGTCCTGTGGTAATCGCTGCAGGCACCTCTGAGAGAAAGCCGCCCTCGAGTTTCACCCGCTGCCAGACAGTCCAGTTTCTCCCCGAATGAGTCTGGATCCCCAGAGTCTCGCCTGGAACTGGAGCTCAGAGCAGTCGGGAGCTTTTGTCTCCCTCCCAATTGAGAAAGCCAGCTGCACACTCAGTTGCCAGACCTCTCCACGCACGCATCTCAGTACCTCTGCCTCCTGTAGCTCCTGTGAATCTCAGTGTGCTTTTCTCTTTCCTTCTAGTTGTAGAATTTCCACTCAGCCAGCTTTCCTGTGGTTCTGGATGATGTCCGTTTTGTCTTTTAGTTGTAGTTTTGAAATTGTTGTGTGAGGCAGCAGTTTAGGTTTTTACCTATGCCGCCATCTTGGTTTCTCCTCCTTTTTCTCCTTTCTGCCTAGAATGTGGGCTTAATATTTGGATATGCGGAAATTCCTGGGGGACATGAAAATGGAACCACCTACTAAGGAGTAACAAGAAAGAGCCTGTGCCTAATGGTGTTGCTGAGCAGCAACAGTAGGTCTGCACCTTTTCTACTTGGGGAAAATAAACCTCTTTGTGCTAAGCCTCAGTAGCAAGGTTGCTGTTCCATTTATTGGAGCAAAATCTTAACTGATACAAGCACCACTACATCCTAGCCATCCTATGTAATGTGAATGCTTTCCATGCCCAACTAGGCATATCTTGATTTTAAACCTCACCTCCTAAAAGCTTTGGCAGTTTCTTATAAAATTAAACATGCTTATCGTATGACCAACCAATACAACTCCTAGGTATTTACCTAAGTCAAATAAACACCCATGTTCTAAACAAAAACCTGAACATCAGTTTGTGAAAGCTTTATTCATAATCATCAAATACTGCAAATGTCCCAAATGTTCCTCAACTGGGAAATGGATGAACAAACTGTGGTATATTCATGTATGTGACACCCACATGGGACAGAATAATAGCGATAGAAAGGAATTACCTACTGCTACATGCAACAACAGAAATGAATCTCAAATGCACTGTGCTAAGTGAAAAAGACAAATTCAAAAGCTACAGACAGCATGGTATCTATATATATAAAAAGCCAGTGACCATAACGGCTGTAACGACCAGTCACTATGACGCCCACTGTGACTAGCCAACCAGACGATCAGGGGGTGGGGCCGGCTGGCCAGCCTTGCAGCCCCGCCCCACGGCCTGCCTGCTCCTGATTGAACTCTCCCACCATGATCAAGAGCGCCAAACGCCCCCTCCCTTCCCCCAAGGCAGCCCCATCCCTGATCCCGCAGCCCCTCCCCCCTGGCCAGCCCGCCCCTGATCACATCCTCCACTCCAATAGGGGGCGGGGCCAGCCCACCAACCTCCTGCAGCCCCTCCCCTTGCTCGACCCCACCCCAGATCGGCCCCCCCACCCAATTAGGGGCAGGGTCAGCCGGCCAACCACCCATCACCCCTCCCCCAGGCCGCTGGCCCCCTGGTTGGTATCCTTTACCCCATTCATGGGTGTGGCTGGCCGGCCCACCACCCACAGCCCCTCCCCATGGCAAGCCCCATCCCCAATCAGCCCCTCAACTCCAATCAGGGGCAGGGCCTGTCGGCCAATCGCCCACAGCCCTTTCCCCCAGCTAGCCTGGCCCTGATCTGACCCCAATTGGGGCGGGCGGGCTGGCTGGCCAGCCAACCTCCTGCCATCTCCTCCTCCTGAGAGGCCCAGCCCCGATCCACCCCAATTGGGGCCAGGCCGGCCAGACCCCATCCGTGCGTGCACTGGGTCTCTAGTCATTTATCGTATAATGTTCTGCAAAAATAGAAATAAGAACAGAAAACAGATCACTGGTAGCCAGGGACTGAAGGTTGGGAGAGAAGTCAACCACAAAGGTGATGAGGGAATGTTTTGGGGTGACAGAATACTATTCTTCATCTTCACTGTGTTGATTAAACAGATATACACATTTGTCAGAACTATGCATTGAAGAGGTGAATTTCACTGTATGTATAACATACCTTAAAATAAATGGAGAGGAGTGGGCAGGCACTAGCCCTCTTACAAGAAGTCTTTCAAAACGAATTGGTGGCCTGCCTTCCAGAGACTCCAAGTATCCCTTGACCAGTCATTATTATCCCTATATGATTAAACTTAAAAATGCTCCAGTTGTCTGTGGTCTCATGGGCACATCATGTATATTTATCCTACATCTCATGAGTGAGAGTTTTCAAGTTAAGAGTCTAGTCCTATCTACTTCCAGTGACCTTGGCCATATATAGTAAAATCTTAGCCTTTCCAAATACTGAATGTTTACCTCTAATTTTCAAGATAAACTATTGTCAAGAAAATAATCAAAGATACCATAATGTAACATAAATGCAAGGTTTGCTGAGATTTTTCACTAACATTAGAAAGTCAAATTACTCTTCTACCAGGGACTTTATATAAACACATGCTACCCAAGCTAGTTTGCATCTTAAAATCCCTAAGTTTCTCCAGTCAGTAAATTTTTTCCCATTAAAGCACCAGTTGCACAACACCACAAGGGGGCATAGTTCGTACACCTATGGGGAAAGCTACTTTAGAAAGTATTGCATTCAAATACAATCAATTTGATTTGTCTCAGTGATTGTCCAATGTAGTGAGAATTTATTGTTCAAAACCACAGCGGTTTAATTAGTATTAGTTATATTACTAATTTACAACCATAATTTTTACTCAGATAAACACATTTCTGCCCAATTTCTATTTTTTTTCTTTTGACCAATACAAAAGTTTAACAAAAGTTCAATGTGAAAATGGACAGGACTCGATTTTTACATTGTAGTAAATAAAACAAGTGCTGTGGAGAGGGAACATGTGGAAGCAGTTGATTTCTCTGGTGAAGAGCCATTTGTTATACTCGTTCCAAGGCTTCTAACATTTCCTCATATTACCACCATTCCAATATTGTTCTGTTGCCAGCTCAACACATTAATCTATCACAAGATTCCTAAAGGAATCAAATTCCCCCAGTATTCCTTGGACATGTCTGCCACCGTTTAACTTCACTGATAACTTCTTGTCTATACATTTTTTTAACTGGAAAGGGTGAGCTTTGATCATGGTGTCTAAATGAGCTGTAAGATACTTCCAAACAAGATGAATTCATGGGCTCTCTTCTGCCCAATTTCTTTAAAAATAATGAAAGTATAGTTTAAAACATGAATTTAACATGTTGCTCCATGGTTAATGTCTGACTCCCGCACCAAAGGATCATGGGTTCGATTCCCGGTCAAGGGCACATATCTGGGTTGCAGGTTTGATCCCTGGCCCAATCGGGGCACATGCAAGAGGCAAACAATAGATGTGTGTCTCTCACATCGATGTTTCTGTCTCTCTCTCTCTCTCTCTCCCTCCCTCACATTCCCTCTCTCTTTGCCATTCTCTAAAAAAATCAATGGAAAAAATATTCTCAGGTGAAGATTAACAACAAAAAGTCTTGGCAAGATTTCTCCAACCACTTACTTATAAGTACCAAAATAGAAATATACACATCATAAAAATATTTCCAAGCTCCATTTATATATATATCAACATTTATAAGATGCTTTATATCTATGGCACCATGGGGTATAAACAACCATGCAAAAGATAGTTCTTACATTTGTAAAGCCTATAAGTCTTTTTTTAAAAATTATATTTTTATCTATTTAAGAGAGGAAGGAAGAGGGGAGAGATAGAAACACCAATGATGAGAGAATCATCGATTGGACACCTCCTGCATGCCCCCCACTGGGGACCTAGCCTGCAATCCGGGCATATGCCCTTGACCAGAATCAAACCCGGAACCCCCCAGTCTGCAGGCTAAGGCTCTATCCACTGAGCCAAACTGGCTAGGGCCTATAAGTCATTTTTTAAAAAGATAAATATGCAAAGTTCATCAATAGGAGCACAATATAGGATGTCTAGGCTAAGAGGCAGAGCAGATACCAGATACCTTATTCAAAGAAGGGCAAGATATTCTTGTAGACAAATGAGGAAAACTATCCCCAAAGTGGCAGGATTTCAGCTGGGCTAAAGCAATGAGCAGAACTTGAAAGAGAGAGGAGGTACGATTTTCTAGAAGCAGCAGCTTGAGCAAAGATTATTTTTAAGTACTCAGCCTTGCCACAGTAAAAGAAAGCTATTTCTTTTCTCCCCCAACCTTGCCACAGTAAAAGAAAGTTATTTCTCTAGTTCTAAACTCTTTACTCACTTTCTTCTTTCTTCTCTCCATCTTGCAATCTCCTCTGGAGTATCTAACTTGATCTTCTTCATACCAGGAGCATGCATCTAGGGGGGAAAAGCCTGCTGAACATCAGGATGCTTATATATGATTTAGACTAAATCTTAAAATTATGGGGGATAATGGAGACTCTATACCCCAAAATTTAAAACTAAGTGAATTTTATCCAACCTTATTAGGACTTTTCCTTTAAAGAAAAATGTCCTGTATATTTAGACTAGAGGCCCGATGCATGGGTGGAGGGGGGGGTGTCCCTCAGCCCGGTCTGCACCCTCTCTCAGTCTGGGATCCCTTGAGGGATGTCTACCTTCCGGCTTAGTGGAGTGGGCCTAAGCCAGCAGGTGGACATCCCCCAAGGAATCCTTAGTGCTTCCATGGAGGCAGGAGAGGCTCCTACTACCACTGCTGTGCTTGCCAGCCACAAGCCCAGCATCTGGCTGAGTGGTGCTCCTCCTGTGGGAGAGCACTAACCACCAGGGAGCAGCTCAAGCACTGAGCGCCTGCCCCCTGGTGGTCAGTGCACATCATAGCGACCGGTCGTTGTGCTGTCCAATCGATTTGCATATTAGGGTTTTGTTATATAGGATAAGTGCTATTGATAAGGAAAAAAAAGAGTAACATAATTTTGGTTACAAAGTAAATGCATCCACTTTCAACTGACATTAAAGACCCAAATTAATGACCTAACAATCAAAATTGAGGGAAGTAGCTGAAGAAATAATGAATACACAAAATAATTTGAAGAAGCATGGTGTAGAAAAACCACCTATAGAATTTGGAGTTAAATTCAAATGCAAGAATCAGTTTCTGAGGACCTGGGCAAATCATTATTGTATCTCTTAAATAGGGCCGATATTTATCTACTTTACATAGTTGTTTGTGAGGATAAAATTAATTAATAGATATAAAATTGCCTTACAAAGTACTGCATAAATATTAGTTATTTTTAGGCTATGTAAAATGAAGAGCTAGTGAAGATAACAGAACAACGAAATAAAAGAGCACATATTGAAAAAACACAAATAAAACCACAAGAACTTACATTTCTCCAGTGGAATTGGACAATCTTTTCATGTGCACTAAAAGAGCAATCTACTTCTGGACACTGTAAGAGTAAACAAAAAAGACTATTCAATGTTTTCTATGTTAAATATACCCATTACTACATATACAGATGTCTTCTAGTCATATTACATAGTTATCCCATCTATATGTTGTTGTCACTCATAGTTATGTCAATAGCAAAACAAAGATCACTTCAAAACAGTTATTTAAAAAGAAATGACAGCCCTAGCTGGTTTGGCTCAGTGGATAGAGTGTTGGCCTGCCGACTGAAAGGTCCCAGGTTCAATTCCAGTCAAGGGCACATGCCCAGGTTGTGGGCTCAATCCCCAGTAGGGGGCGTGCAGGAGGCAGCCGATCAATGATTCTCTCATCATTGATGCTTCTCTCTCTCTCTCCCTCCCCTTTCCTCTCTGAAATAAATAAAAATACATTTTAAAACGAATGACATTTTCAAAGTATATAGTACAGTAATACATATTATTTACTTTATTCCTAAAAGTAGGGGCATTTCTATAACTTCAAAGAGAATCTTTTCCAAGCTAAGAATTTTCTCTTTAATTTTGCTTCTCAAATATTCTGGTTAAAAATATTTTAAGTACTTAATAAGGTCCAGACCATCTTTAGAGTGTGATGGGCCATGGAAAATTAGAGTGTGATTAAATGGTCAAGGGCAGCCTTAGAAGGAAAAGAACTTACAAAGGTGCACAAGCAACTGGAGGGGAGAACTAGCCCTCTTACAAAGCAGAGGCTCCCACACATACTGACAGCTTCCAGACCTTCCTTCTTTGCTGCCATCTTCTTCCTGAAGCAGTGGGCTCTCCACCCTCAAACTGTGAATCCCCAGGGTCACTGTCCCAATTTATCAGGTCATCAAACATTTCTATGAACTATAAGCTTTTAAGGGAAAAAAGCACAGAATTTCTACCAAATAATACCACTTTGTTAAATTATTTCAGGATAGCCTCGCTAACATGGCTCAGCGGTTGAGCATCAACCTATGAACCAAGAGGTCACGGTTCAGTTCCTGGTTGGGCCGCATGATGGGGCTGCAGGTTCGATCCCCAGTGGGGGCATGCAGGAGGCAACCAATCCATGATTATCTCCCATCACTGATGTTTCTCTCTCTCTCTCACCCTTCCCCTTCCTCTGAAATCAACAAAAAAAATTTTAAAAACCTACCTTCATATGTTCAGACATGTGTTTATCATACTTTTCTTGATTTTTGAAACCACGATCACAGGTATCACAAAAATAGTGGAAAACTGGTTCTTTTCTTTTCTGCACACAAAAATGAAGAGGCATTAGGCTTTAGGTGAAAAATCTTTCATCAGTAATAAAAATATAACTATCCTTCTAGTCATACATACTGTGATTTTTCACATACTTTGATTTTTCACATAATCTTTATACATGGGAGAAACTCCTTAAGACATTACTAATAAAGGGATAATGCTGTTTCTTTTATTTTAAGCAAAGATATTAGGACAAGTCAGGCACAACAACAAAAATTAAATATGAGTAGAGCTAATATAAAAGTAAATAGCCCTAGCTGGTTTGACTCAGTGGATAGAGCATCAGCTTGTGGATAGAAGGGTCCCAGGTTTGATTCCAGTTAAGGGCACATGCCTGGGTTTCGGGCTCCATCCCCAGTACGGGACGTGCAGGAGGCAGCCAACCAATGATTCTCTCTCAACATTGATGTTTCTATCTCTCTCTCCCTCTCTGAAATCAATAAAAAAAAGTGATTAGCTTGCAAAGTGGTAACCTAATTAAGACTTACTAGAGCATATATCAAGATGATCTAGAAATAAGTATTGTGTAAAAACATCATTTCATCTTTTAGAAAAAACAATCATATATGTTTAAAACTACAGTAGGGGGAAAAAACAATTATTTAGGTAAAGATCAGTTATTTTTTATACCAATTTGCTATTTTATGCTTAAATATAAAACAAAAAAATTACAATGAGAAACTCTATAGGAAATATTTAATGTTGAGATGTTAATAAGTATAGCTTCTCAGAATATTTTGTTAATATTAGCTACATATTTTCATGCCAAAATAAAGAATCTTACTTAACTTATTCTAAACTAATAACATTATTTATATACTTTAAAAGTTGAAAGGCCAGACTGTAAACATCAGAATAAAGCAAGCCTATTTTAATATTTTAAGACTTGGTTTCTGAACATAACCAAGAGTTATTCCTCTTTAAAAAACATTCAAAAGATTTTTAATTCCATCACCCCTACCAATCTTCTAGTAATATACATATATAATTTATATATTATATGTTTTACTTCATTGAGGTTTAATAACATTTACATTTATCTACAATCCTAATTCTCAATAATACTTACTCCTGACACTATAATGAAATGAATTCAATGTTTCCTTTATCCATAATTTTTTCATTTATTTCTCAAAAAGATTTCGCTTGAAATTTTTACTTAAGCTAAGATCCTTAAAGATTTTATTATAGCAAGTCTCCACTGTGTCAATAATGGCTGCAAAACACTAAGAGAGTTATGATAGAAGCATAGATATGAAAGAGTAACATAGGGACCAAAGTGTTACATTCAAGAACTTCTTAAAAAAATACCTTTTTTTTATGTTTTCTACTGGGAGGGAAGTTGAAGTCAGTAAACTTTGCATCATATTGTTGTGGAAAATAAGAATGTTTAACTGAAAAACAAAAAGAGATCCATAAATGTTTGCAACTAAACAATTATTTAAAGTTTTATTTGCTGTAGCATATTTCACAAATACTTGAGTTAAAAAGTGGTAAACTGCCCCTTCTAAGAATAGTAGTTAGAACAAATTATCAAAGATTAAGACTAGTCTACCAAATAAACATTTTTCAAATTAATACATGGTGGTAAGGTTAAGTGTCCATAAATGCTTTAGGCATCTAAGCAATGGACAAGCTAATCTGACAAAATTCAGATTATTCCAGACATTATGTGCAATAACGTAGTATTTCAAACATTAGAAATGTAAACAGTTCATTATACAACTCTTTCAACATCAATTTTACACCAGAAAACATCATCGTGAAATACTTTTTCTCCTAAATCCTTTTCCTTCCCTATTGCCATGACCCAACTCTGAAGCCCTGATCTTTCACCTAGATAACTGAACCAGCCTCCCAAATTGTTTGCCAGTTTCTTCCAACAGACCCTGCACATTGACTCCACAAAAATAATCCTCCAATCATCCCAACTCTACTCTAATTAAATCTGCAAAAGTCTTCCTAGAGTCCTTCATGAGATCCTGGTATATTTTCTCACTCTTTCCCCATACCTTTTCACATACTCTGCTTCAGTCACACTAGAACACTGTAATCTTCAGAACTCTCTTTGTACTGACACGTCTTTGCCTCTGCCTTAAAAGTATCTCTTCCTAAACATCTCCCAAGACATTTCTTCCAAAAGCTGTTCCCAGTGCCTCAACACTCGGTATCACCTTTTATATGCCTCTATCACCAGTCACACTGTATGGTGATTTACATTTATGAACCATGTCACCTTACTTAGGACTGCCTTAGGCACATTCATATTCCTAGCATTTGGCACAGAATAAACACTGATTTAGATTCAATGTAACGTAAAAGGAATTTTATGCGAAGTTGGAGAATAGTGAATATCATGTCTTTAAATATGATTAATATGCTGATGACACCTAAATGTACAACTCTAGCCACAAATTGCCCTGAAAGTACTAAATAGCTAATAGCCTATTCAACATCTCTACTTGACACACATATTTCAAACTCTCTCCTGGTCTTGGCTCCAAATCAGCTCTTTCTACATTCTCTCTACTTGTTTGGCAAAAAAACCCAAAAAACTACTAAGTTATTCGTATATTCGTATCTCTTTACAGCAAATGGTTTTGGTCCTACCCTACCTTCAAAATATATCTAGAATCCAACTACTTCTCATCACCTCCTGAGCCCCACCCTGGTCCAAGTCCCCAATATCTCTCAACTGGAAAACTGCAGTAACTTCCTAACTGACCTCGCTTTCATTCGATTCCTATTGGCAGTCACATTAATCCTTTAAACACATAGGTCAAATCATGTCACTCCGCTGCACTACCCATATCACAACAATAAAAACCAAAGTCCCATCAACTACAAAGCCCTCACAGGTCTGCCCTATTCCGCAATTTTCTACAATTCTACCCCAGGCTCATCCCACTTTAGGCACACTGATCTGTACAGCTCCAGCCTCAAGGCTTTTGCAGTTGCTGTTCGTCCTACCTGTATCCCTATTCCCCCAGAAGTACCCACGGGTCTGATCCTTCACCTCCTTAAAGTCTTCTCACAAATGTCACCTTCCTTATGATTGACATTTAAAACTGCACTACCTATCCTTCTTTTATCTCCCTCCGCAGTACTCACTGCCTTCAAATACACCTTCATTTTGTTTGTCTGTTTTCCTACAACAGATATTTCCTACTACATTCCCAGTTCCTGACACATAGCTGGAATTCAATAACTAACTACTAAATTGAATGAAAGGGCAAGGAAAACATTCCTGTCGGACAAATAGTGAGACATGAATGATCAGACTCCCTAGAGTGCAGCGCAAAATCAGGAGGGGGGAATTGAAGAGGGAAGAAGGAGAGTAAAGGGAGGAGTAGCAGCCTACCCGGAGTGTTGTGGGATGTCTGATGCGGAGGAAAACTGCTAGGAGACGGTCTCCAGTGCCAAGATGTCGAAGCCTGGAAACTCCAGGAAGGCTGGCCGTTGATGTGAGGCTGAGAATCAAGGCGGGACTGGGTGTCGAAGAGGGTCTGGGTCCCAGGAAGAACCTGGGCGTCGAAGCGCGGGGGCGCTTCGGGGAGCGCCTGGATCTCCGTGGGGGGCTGCGCATCCGAGGCAGGCTCTGACCCCGCGGCGGGAGGCGGCGACGAAGGCGGCGGTGGCGGCGGCAACATGGCCCAGATCATCCATTTGTGCTGCAGCGGGACTGTGTCGCTCAGAGGCCCCAACGTGGGGATCCGCTCCGGGGCTGGAAACCACCCCGCGGGAGTCACGAACCCACCAGCCGGCTCAGCCATGCTAACCTCACGCAGGGAGCCCAGCGTGCGAATTGGAGCCGGCCTTTCACGTCACTTCCGTCATCGAGAGTTACGCGGCTCAGCCAACCACAAGCTGAAACGTCATCGGTCAGCACCGGGAAAACTTCCTGCATTTGCGAAGGATTGTAAGCTGATTAGCAGGAAGGCTTGACTGTGGATATAGACTTGCCAGCGTGATCGGTACCGGCCACCGCGCATGGCGAGGGATCTGATCGGGCCAGCACTTCCGCCCGGCTTCAAGGCCCTGGGGGCAGCGGGGGACGAGGAGCGGGACCCCAGCCCCGGTAAGCTGCGGCGCGTCCCGCCGGCCGGGCCCTGCCGGGCCTTCCCTGCCCGCCCAGCGGTCTGAGTGCAAGTGAGGCCTGGAGAGCAGGGGAGTGGGGCGTGGGGTGCGGGCGACCCGAGCTAACTTTCCTTCCCAAGCCGTACCAGTGGGGAAAGGAGGCCGTGAGGGCCTGAGAAACGAGTTTCGGTCCGGTTATTATTATAATAGTGATGTGGTCCCACTTAGCGTTAAATGGCTGGACGCTTTGCGAAACTATCAATACACATTCAGTCAGTTAATCCTCGTAGCAACTTTGTAAGTTAGAGATCATTCTTGCTGTGGAGGAAAGAACTTGTCCAAGCTTACAGAAAAGTTTTGTGGAAACCAATATTCTTATTGATTTCAGAGAGAGGAAGGGAGTGGGATACAGAGATAGAAACATCAATGATGAGAGAGATCATTGATTGGCTGCCTCCTGCACGTCCCCCACTGGAGACCGAGCCCAGTGATCTGACCCGTCATCTCCCAGTTCTTGGGGTCGAGGCTCAACCACTGAGCCACAGCAGCGGGGCTATTTAAGCCAAATCTTTGTGGACATGCCCCGAATAAAGATCTGAACGGATTGAGAAAATGCTCTAAAGAAGGGCAGTTTTGCAATTCTTTTTATATATTAGTATCAAAGGGAAAAAAGTAAGGAAAGTACATGAAATCCACTGGTGGTAGATTAATGGGGGTGGGAAGCAAAGCGGGAAAATCTCTAGGATTAAATAAAAAGCAAAGTGAAGAAACACTTTTACATTGGTGTGTACAGGATAGTCACTTAAAACTTATAGTATATAAAGATGGTATGCAACAAGGTAACAAAGAGGGCTCCTGTGTTCTCTGGTGGTCCTGTGCTCTGGTGCCTGCAATTGTGCCTTTGAGGAGTCTAGAAAAGAAAATTATGCTATCATTTCAAAGGTATGTTATCCTACGTTCATAAGGACAATGGACAGGGCTCACTTAGGGTGAAGATTGATTTTGCTAAGGAAGCTATAGGCCGGGGATGTGACTACCTTCTTTGACCTGCCCAGTAGGAATTTGTGATCAGACCCGCCCAGACGTGGCCCTCAATGACCTTGTCAATGTTATTACAGAGCCCCCTTTTTGTACACATTTCCATGTTACAATTGGGTACACTGAGGCTCAGGCTGTTACCAGATCACACAGCTAGTAAGTGGTGGAGCCCTATTTAGAATGAAGTCAGTACTCTGTGTCTTACTGCCTTCTGATAAAGTGTCTCTGGCCCTTGGAGATGCTGCCTGACCATCTATCCTAGCTTCTAGTTCTGTCATTGCATCTTACACACACAGCCCAGTGCTCAAACCAGTTAGAGTTTCTGGCAGTTCTCAATTCTCTAATCTCCTTCTGGCTTCACTCTGCACTAACATACCTGACAAACTCCTGCCTCATCCTTGAAAGCCCTACTTAAATGGCACCTCAGTGAAGCTTTCCAAAACTCTCCCAAGCATTGTCATGCCGCCTTCTTTACTCATGGGTTTTTTTTCCCTACTTAATTACATCATGTATTTAACACATTGTTTTCAAATAACTGGTTGGCTTATCTGTCTCCACTATTGCACTGTAGACTTCTGGCCTTAACATAGTAGCACTTTGTATTTGCCAAGTAAATGCTTTTCAGACTCCTCCATGCATATCTATCTCCTTTAATGTTTGCTCTAATTCATAGCCTGGTTCTGACACTAAAGTTGGAAAAGAATAAAGCCGAAAGAGTGACTCTCCCATTTCTCAATCCAATTTTTGTTCTTGGACTACCCGGAGGCCATGTTTTCACCTAGAGTAGCAACATTCAACCTTTTTCATCTCATAATTTTCGGGTCACTGGATATGTATATATTCATTCATCTTTAATAGATTCTACCAGTTTCCAAAGTAGTACCAATTTACACTCCCACCAGGATATATGAGAATCCTCATTCCATATTCTCACTAATACTTTTATCTGTTTTCTAAATCTGATGATTTGTAGCAATATCTCATAGTAGCTTTAATTTGTATTTTTCTGGTGACAAAGTTGATCACCTTTTCATGGGTTTGTTTTTTTGTTTTTGTTTTGTCATTAGGATATGTGTCAAGTCTTTTGCTCATTTTTTTCTTTGAGATGTCCCTTTTCTTACTGGTTTGTAGAGTTCTTTATATAGTCTGGACAAAAGTCATTTTTCAGCATGAATCTTTTTTCAGAGATGTGTGCTGCAAATATTTTCTCTAATTCTGTGAGTTGCCTTTTGATCTCATATTAGTATATTATGATGAACATAAGTTCTTAATTTTCATATATTCTGGTTTTTAATTTAATTTACATCTTATTGAATTTATTGGGGTGATACTAGTTAACTAAATATCACAGATTTCAGGTGCACAGTTCTACCACCCATCATCTGTACACTACATTGTGTGTTCAACATCCCAAGTCAAGTCTCTTTCCATCACCATTTATCCTCCCTATGCCCTCTTCCACCTCCCCCCAGCAATCACTAACACTGTTATCTGTGCCCATGAATTTTTTTTTCTCTCTTTTTTTCTTTTCTTTTTTGATCAATCCCTTCACCCAGCCCTGCAATCCCCACCCAACCCCTCATACATGTCAGCCTGTTCTCTATGACTCTGTCACTATTTTCCTTGTTGGTTCATTTTGTTCATTAGATTCTACATTGAGTGAAATCATATGGTACCTGTCTTTCTCTGTCTCATTTCACTTACTACAATGTTCTCCAGGTCTATCCATGCTGACATAAAGGGTAAGATTTTCTTTTTGTCAGCCAACTAGTATTCCATTGTGTAGATGTACCACGGCTTTTTTATGCACTCATCTACTGATGGACACTTGCACTGCTTCCAACTCTTGGCTACTGTAAATAATGCTGCAATGAACATAGGGGTGCATAGATACTATTCTTTCAAATTAGTGTTTTGGATTTCTTTGAATAAATTTCCAGAAGTGGAATCACTGGGCCATATGACAGTTCCATTTTTAATTTTTTGAGGTAACTCCATATTGCTTTCCACAGTGACTGCACCAGTCTGCATTCCTATCAAGCAGTGCACAACAGTTCCCTTTTCTTCCCATCATTGCTAACATTTGTTGTTTGTTGATTTATTGATGATAGCCATTTTGACAAGTGTGAGGTGATATCTCATTGTGGTTTTAATTTGTATTTCTTTGATGATTAGTAACATTAAGCATCTTTTCATATGCCTTTTGGCCATTTTTATGTTCTCTTTGGGGAAGTGTCTATTCAGGTCCTTTGCCCGTTTAGTAATTAGATTGGGGGTTTTTTGGTGTTAAGTAAGTTCCTTATAAATTTTGGATATTAAGTCCTAAACAGATATATCAATGAATATGTTCTCCCGTTCAGTGGGCTGTCATTTCATGTTGTTGACGATTTCCTTTGCTGTGCAAAACTTTTTAATTTGATGTAGTCCTATTTGTTTATTTTTCCTTTTGTTTTTTTTTGCCACGGAGATATATCAGGAGAAATATTGCTACAAAGAATGTCCAAGATTTTATTGCCTATCTTTCTTCTAGGATTTTTATGGTTTTAAGTCTGTAGGCCATTTTGAATTTATTCTTGTACATGGTGTCAAAAAATGGTCTAGTTTCATTTTTTTGCACATATCCATCCAGTATTTCCAACACCATTTATTGAATGGACTATCATTACCCCATTGTATGTTTTTGCCTCTTTTGTCAAATATTAATTGATTATAAAGGCATGTGTTTATTTCTGGGCTCTCTATTCCGTTCCATTTACCTATATGTCTGTTTTTATGCCACTACTATGCTGTTTTGATTACTATGGCTTTGTAGTATGATATCAGGGAGTGTGATTCCTCCATCTTTGTTCTTTCTCAGGATTGCTGGGGCTATTTGGGGTCTTTTGTGTTTCCATATAAGGTTTTGGAGTATTTTTTTCTAGTTCTGTGAAATACACCATTGATATCTTGATAGGAATTCATTGAATTTATAGATTGCTTTGAGAAGTAAGTACACCTATCCATGAACACAGTATATGCTTCCACTTATTTGTATCTTCTCCCATTTCTTTCTTCAGTGTCTTATAATTTTCTCAAGTACAGGTCTTCTACATCCTTGGTTAATTTATTCACAGGTATTTTATTCTTTTTGAAGCAATTGAAAATGGGATTGTTTTCTGATAATTCATTATTGGTATATGAAAATACAGCTGATTTTAAAGTATTTATTTTGTATTCTTCTACTTTACTGAGTTCAGTTCTAGTAGGTTTTTGGTGGAATCTTTACAATATCATGTCACCTGCAAATAATGACAGTTTTACTTCTTCCTCTCTAATTTGGATGCCTTTTATTTCTTCTTGTACAAAAAACAGGAGCAAATAAGATTAATGTCCATAATAAAAGATAGCCAGCCAATGCTATGAATTCAGAAAAGAAAGTATAGAATGTCAGCGGGGGTTTCATTGAAACAGTTGTGGCTACTTATGACATACACAAGAAATCTCTAGTTGCAGGACCAGCTCTACCCCCTAATTATAAAAGCAGTAGTTCAGAGTCATCAGACAGCGATGAGGACAGTAATTCTTTGTACGGAGAAGGAAACCAAGAATCTGAAGAAGATGACACTGGTCCACCTGCAAGGTCAGTCACTTTCTTAATCCAAGCTTCAAACCTGGTATACATTGGCTGGAACAGATAGCTAGTGAGGGGGATAGCACATCTGTATTTATACAAACAGGAAGAAATCATTCCCTGTGGCAACTATACCTTTTACAAAGAAATTTATTTTAGTAGTACATAGATGTGGAGATATCTAGAATTTCAATAAAATTCTTATAGAATTTGTCTTTAAGGTGTTATTAAAGTGACTAAATATTCTAAATAAACCATAGGATTTATTCTTTTAAAATTACATATGCAGTGTATGAGACAGAAATAGCAGCATAAAACTTTTCCTTAAATAAGATTAAAAGCTAAAGTCAAACTTTTTCTCAGAAACATCTAGCAAACAGACTAGTATTTGAAACTTCGTGAGTGGAATCTTTAACACTACAGAAAATATAGGAAATTGATATATTACTGCTGTAAAAAAGTAACCAATCTCTTAACCATTTTAGGCCAAAAATAAATTCTAGGAAAAGATTAGTAGACGACTTACTGTGGTATTTGTGTGTGTGTGTGGTTTTGTTGTTGTTGTTTTTTTTAATTTGGCAAGTTTAATTTCTTATTTCAGTATTTATACAACTATTTGAAGTTAAAAACTAAAATTCTTGTGAAAAAAATGTTTGACATATGCATAAAGTTACACTGCTATGTTTCCAGGAAACAGAGGAGAAATCAAGATGATGATGATGATGATGATGATGATGATGAAGGATTTTTTGGACCAGCCCTTCCTCCTGGATTTAAAAAGCAGGATGATTCTCCTCCGAGGTGATAATGCATAATATTTCAGGCCAGTCTTTTCTAAATATTTTAACTAGTGCCTGGTAGTTCATTAATGAGTTTTCTGTGATTGTTTTTTACTTACATGTTTTTATAATATTTGAAATTCATGTAATACAAGTAATTATTTAAACAAACTTTTAAATAATCTTTTAAATAAAAATAATTATAATAACATTTCCTATAATTATTTACATGTTTATGACACTTTCACAGTTTATAGGACCTCCTCATCTTTTATTTGATACACAAGTGTTTTGTGGTAGGCTGAGTGGAACATTATCCTTCTTTCTCCTTTTTGTAAACAGATAAGGTTGCACACACAGTAAGTGGTACACCTGGGGCCTAGAATACTGGTATTTGACTTTTAACCCAGACTTTTTCATTTCACATGTGTGTGTGTGTGTATATATATATATATATATATATATATATATGTATGTATACATACGCGTGTGTGTATCTTATATGGTGCCTGGCACAGAGTAAGCTCATAGTAAATGTTGGTTCCTATCTACTTGGAACTGGAAAATTTTGAAATGCTAAATATGAAATCGCACAGCAAATTGTTTATAATTCATAATACTATTAACCAATGTAAGAGCAAGTTAAAAAGAAAAGGCTGTTGTACATATTATATTCAGAGTTTATCATCACATTTGTCAGCTCCTTGTTTTCAGAAATAACAGGGGTAGACAATATACTGTCTGTTTTTGTATGACCCCAATCTAAGAATGATCTTTAAAGGGCCATTAAAAAATAAACACAAATATACAGCAGAGACCCATATGTGGCCCTCAAAGCCTAAAATTTCCTATCTGGCCTGTTATAGAAAATTTGCTGAGAATATAATATTCCTTTAGGAAAATAAATTATTAGATGTATAGCAGTATCTTTTTTGAGAATTATATTTTGACAATAATAAAATACATTTGTAAAATAAATAGGTGGTAGCATATAATGTAGGCAGAAACCTTTTATACAGCCATAACATGTCATGATTATATTCTTTCACTATATTTTAAGATTTCATGTACCAATAATTTTATCTTTACAAATTCTCTGAGCCCAGAGAATTAAGCCTTAATTGCATTTGTAAATATGCTAATAATTGTACTCAGAAAAAAATCCATGGAGTACTTCTTTTTATCTTATGATAACTAATTTGATCTTTCAAACAGTGCCAAATTTCCCTGTTTTTTATATACAAACTGGATTTGGCTCAAAGAGGTTTTATGAACCAAGACAAGAGGTTATGAAATGGCTAGGATCAGAACCCAGACCTGATTTTCAGCACTGTTTTTCCTCTGCCAGGAAGTTTGTCTGGGAGGCTCTAATTGAGCACAGTGCAATCTGGAAAATTCAGCTTAAGACTTCAGTCCCATCTTGCTTGGTAATAATGGCTCAGTGACATCTCTGGAAAAAGACATTGGTATGAAAGAAAGGATAAAGAAACTTGAAAGTATGAACAAGAGTAGAAAATATTTTTTATTTTTTCTCTGTACAAAGTAAAGTTTTCTCTTTTTAAGACCCAGAATTTAGGCAGTTATCCCTTCTGGACTGATGGCAGTTCCCTCAGAATATGGTAGTAGGGCAGATTAAAAGAAAATGAACTTTTCATTTAGTAGTCCAGGGTTCAGACTCCAACTCTGCCACTTATTAGTGTGTGTTGCCCTTGAGCATTATTTTGCTCACCTAGACAATGGAGTGACTTATATCTGGCAAGGTTATTTTATGGAAACAAAGTTACACTGGTTGACATGTGGTTAGCATAGCAACTTTCCCTTTTTTTCAAATGCACTCTTTTCTATACACTTCCTTATCATTTTCAGATTAGTGAGGACAAGGCTTAGATTTTTGATATGTGTAACTGAAGTTACTAACATCTGTTGTGTGCATGTGCTGTATATGTCCTTCAAAGTCAGTTTATACTTTAGAAGTTTGGACTATAATTATAATGCCCCTAACGTATTTTTCAGTGGACAGTGAATATCGAAACTGAAAACCAAGGCACAAAATAGAAAAACGTCTTCATAGGCTTTAGTCCATAATAACAACTCTTTTTAATTACCATTTTTATTTAAAACTAGAGGCCTGGTGGGATCCCTCAGCCTGGCCTGTGGGGATCAGGCTGAAACCGGCTCTCCCACATCCCCCGAGGGGTCCTGGATTGCAAGAGGGCAGTTCTCAGGTGATGCACCCTGGAGGAATCGGGCTCCCTCCTCTCTGGTTCCAGGTGCATCACCTGAGAACCAAGAACTGCTGCTGGCCAGTGACCGCAGCTTGGCAGTTCCTGCATTGAGCGTCTGCCCCCTTCTGGTTAGTGCGCATCATAGCTACCGGCCAATCAGCTGGTTGGCCGGTCAGCCAGTCGCTTAGGCTATTATATACCTATTAGTGACACAGTGCATGAAATTCGTGCATGGGAGAGGGTGTCCCTCAGCCCAGCCTGCACCCTCTCCAATCTGGGACCCCTCGGGGGACATCCCTCTCATAATCCAGCACCACTGGCTCCTAACCACTCACCTGCCTGCCTGGTGATCGCCCCTAACCACTCTACCTGCCTGCCTGCTTGCCCCCAACTACCCCCCACAGCCAGCCTTCTTGCCACCAACTGCCCCCCCCTTGCCAGCATGATCACCCCCAACTGCCCCCCCAACCAGCCTGCTCGCCCCCAACTGCCCCCCACCCCCGCCGGCCTGATCGTCCCCAACTGCCCCCCCTGCCAGCCTGTTTGCCCCCAACTGCCTCCCTCACCGGCATGCTTGCCCCCAACGGCCCCCCCCCTACTGGCCTGATCACCCCCAACTGCCCCCCTCCCAGGCTGCTTGCCCCCAACTGGCCCCCCCTGCCAGCCTGCTCACCCCCAACTCTTCCCCCCCCCCCCCAGCCTGATCGCCCCTAACTGCCTCTGCCTCAGCCCCGCCACCATGGCTTTGTCCAAAAGTTCTGGTGGCTTTGTCCAGAAGTTCTCCTGGTCTAATTAGCATATTACCCTTTTATTAGTATAGATAGAGATAGTTCTTTTAGGAAGTGGGTATACGCCACTGCCATAAAGATTGAGAATTACAGGTTTAGTATCTAACCATTGACTAACAAATAGAAATAAAAATGCAAAAATTAGATTTTTTAAATATTAAGTGTAAAAATACTAAATTATAAATAAAAATATGTTAAATAAAATTCTCATCAACATTTTTTATTTTCTGACTTTTTATCATTTTTGTGAATTTTATTCTGAAAACTATTTTTAAAGTCACGGGAAAATGATAAAGGTACATTTTATATTTCAGGCCTATAATAGGTCCTGCATTACCACCTGGTTTTATTAAATCTGCACAGAAAAGTGACAAAGGCAGAGATGATCCAGGGTACCAAGTATCATCATATTTCAACTCTAAGGTTTGGAAAATTTTTGTTTAAAGGATAAGCTGTAACAAACTCAAGACTTTACATAATTTTTAAATAATAGTAATGACTACAGTTATTTGACTCAAATGTGATGTGAGACAGTCATATTCAGATTAATTGAGGATTATAGCATAGGTAGGTAAATCAATTATAGGACCTGAGATTCCATTAGAAAAATAATATGTAATGTTGGAAATGTATTACCTTTTCATGATAATCCTTAAAAGGAAGCTTCAAAGTGCTAGAAAATAGAGCATGATGAAAAATGTAAGGAATTAATGTGATCTGACCCAGAACAGAGAAAGCTGAGGAATTTTTAAATAATGATCTTTACCTTGGAATTAACTCTCTCCTGCCTAGCTCTGGTACCTGTATATAGCCAAGGCACTGGCGGATAAGTAATTTTATGAAAAGTAAATCAAGTGATTTTGGAGTCAAGAGTGAAGACTGTTTTCTTGTTGAAAGCCAGATCTTCAACAATAGCTGAGATTTGTACAGTGCTTGATAATTTTTAAGGCATGTTACTCATATGGATAATATTTTTATCTTCTCTTCGTTGTTATGAAATAGGTATGATCACATCTTACAGATGCTAGAAACCAGAAAAATTGGATAATACACACAAGATTGCACAGCTTGTACTTATTTAAAGCCCCAGTTCTTATGCCTTTAAATCACCTGTTCCCTTAGCTATTCTTTGTGGCTTCCTGTATGTTTATCTTTATTGAGTATTCAACAGTTACACTGAGGTTGTTATTAAAGGAAAAACCATGCAGTGGTTAAGATCATGAACTTCAGAATCATTCATTCTTTCAACAATATTATAGAGCTTCTACAGTGTGTCAAGCATGTGGTCACAGAAATTAATCTGTCAACAAATTATTTTGTTCCTACCTACAAACACATTGAGAATCCAGCCACTTCTCTTACCACCCTGGTCCAAATCAGCACCATATTTCACCTCTTTTATTGGTTTTCATGCTTTAGCCCTTATTCCTCAATTACCTCTTCTCAACACAGCAGATAGAGTTGCCTGGATGAAACAAAGTCAGAGCATGTCACACACTCAGGACCATAAATTGTTCTTCCTCTGCATAAAGCCAAAGTCCTTACAGGGCCCTTTACAATCTGTCCTCCATTAGCTCCGTGATTTTCTCTCTATTTTGATCTGACCACACTGGGCTCCTTGCCATACCTTCTCAAATAAACAGGTAGGCATCTACCCCTGAGCCTTTATACCTGCTAAGTCTCTCCAAATTGGTCTTCCCTAGATATTTGTGTCTTGCCTCATTTTTTTGCTGGACTGTCACCTAAAAGAGGTTATTTCTGACCTCCTGATTTAAAATTGCTAACTCCTTTTCCCTTTACTTCTATCCCCTTTCCTCCTTTAATTTTCTTCATAGTATTTATGACTACCTAAGTTACCATTTACTTTACTGCTTCTTTTTGTTTATTATTAACTTCTCCCCATGAGAATATGAGTCCATTGAGGACAGAGATTTTGTCTTATCTCTAGTAGATATTCAAAGTATTTGCTCAATCAATAAGTCAGACACAGTCCCTGCCCTCATTGCTTAGTGTAGTGGGGAATATATACAGTAAACAAATACTGCTTAATATGAGTGATTCAGAAGGTGAGACAAAATATAGTGGAACCATGACAGGGAAATCTAATCTGAAGAAATGAGGAAGTCTTTTTCTTTGAGAAAATGTCTAAACTGAAGATTGATGAGTAGGAACTAGCTTAGCAAAAAGGGCAGGAAAGATTGGTCCAGAGAGTACACATAGCTTATTTGAAGGCAAAAAAAGTACGGAGAGGGAGAAAGGGTTTTAAAAATTTAGTATTGGGGAAAACCGAGGGTCGGGCCTGGAGGGCATTAATGGGGAGAAAAAGGGGACATATATAATACTTTCAACAATAAAGAATTATTTAAAAACAATTAGTATGGTTAGAGTGGAGAGAATGAGGAAAGAGTTAAGGGAGAGAGGTAGGCCCGAGCTTTGAATCCTGGCTGAGCTTAGTTTTCTTATTAATGGCATACAGGTTGTTATCTTACAGAGTTGTTGTAAGGATCAATTAGAACAGTGGGTATTTAATTTATTATAATAATAATAATATTATTACTATTAGTGTTATTACCACCTCCGCTACTCATGCCATGAGAGTAACTTGGAAGAATTTACACTGAGTATAGGAATCCTTTCTAACAAGGTGGTTAAATATAGGAATAAATTATCAGAGGTAGGACTTCTAGCCATATGGAAGACTGAGCTCTCACAGGTTCAGACTAGGCTTTCCCAGCCACATCACAAAGGAGTGCTGGGGGAAATAAGATTGCAACAAATTTAATACACTGCTAAGCTTACAGAAAGGGAAAGCCACAGATGCTAGTGACATTGAGAGAATTCAAACAGAGCAGTTAAACACGGTTACACAGCAGAGGGCCACAGTAGTTTTAGAGATTACACCATAGCATACCTATTCAAGATACTCTTGGTTCTGAATTCTTTGCATTGGAATTTCCCTCCTTTTTCTGTTTTCATATTTCCTCAAAGAGAGGCTTCTCTTAGACTCTCATTCATAACATAATACCCCCAAATTAAGGCACACATAATAATAATGGTTAACATTTGTTGAGCCCTTGCCACAAACCAGACACTGCAAAGTACAATATAAACTCAATATTTGCATAATTTACTTATATTTGCATAACATGTAAATTTAAGTTTATCTGAAAAACAATCCTGGGGGATAGTATGTCAGCTAGAATGCTTTTAGCTGCAAATAACAGAAAATTCAACTCAAAATGGAATTGTCTTAATTTAAGTAGTTAGCAAATGGGTTTTTATAATTTCCAGGTTGGTATATAATCTGTGTTCTCAAAATAAGGAAAATGTGTTTCATACATAATAAGAGGTCTAGGGGTAGGGTCATTCCAGGGTTTGTTAATTCAACAGCTTAATGAGATCATTGATTTTTTTTCCATATTCTCTATCATCTACAGTTAACTCCCATTAGGCTGACCCCTTATATATCAAGAAGCCTGCCAGAGTACTAAGATTCACATGCAGATGGCAATGTCCAGACAGAGAAGGGGAATGGCCCCTGTCCTGTATCCCTTTTTTATTTTATTTTGTTGTTAATCCTCATCCAAGGATATTTTTTCCACTGATTTTTAGAGAGAATGTAAGGGAGGGAGAGAGAGATAGAGATAGAGAGGTAGAGGGAGGGAGGGAGGGAGGGAGGGAGGGAGGGAGGGAAGGAGGGAGGGAGGGAGGGAGGGGAGGGAAGGAGGGAGAGAGATGTAGGAGAGACACAGTGATTGGTTGCCTCCTGCACTGGGCATTGAGCCTGCAATTAAGGTATGTGCCCTTGACAGGAATTGTACCCGAGGCCCTTCAGTGCTGGGGAGGGAAGGAAGCCTTCCAAGGTTTCCCGCAGACCACTTCTCACATTCCTTTGGTCAGATGGTCAAGAGAAATAAAACCAAAGTGTTTGGCCTAGAATTACCAACATTTTCCCTTGGGAATTAGAGAAGATATCAGTTTCCTGAGAAGAGCATGGTTTCAAAGAGGATGAACAAAACTAGTGTTCTCTTAGCAACAGGGTAGTTATTAGTTGAAGCTGTTATAATCCCCATCAGAAGGACAAAACTGAGGCCTAGAAATGTCAAATTACAGGCCTAAGGTCATAGGCAAATTGAGGCCTTGAAACTTGGTCTGCCTAACTCTACAGCACAAAATACAAACCAGTAAGGTACATATTTTCTATTGTATTTCTGAATAAAATAACTCACCTTTTTTGTTTTTTAAAAATTAACCCATCCAAAATACCAAAATGACTTAAAACCTAGATTGGATTTGGGTTTATGATTCTGGCTTCTCATTTTCAGTTTAGTGTGTTGGACAATGTATTGTTTGCTTTTTTGTTTTATTGTCTCTAAGTAATTATATCAATTAAATTTTAAGTAATTTGGAATCATATTCTATAACTTCTTGTTTTAAAAATAATGTCTTATTTCAAAAGGAAACAGATAGCAGTGAAGATGAGGACATTGTTGGACCAATGCCTGCAAAAGGACCACTTAACTATAGTGTAACAGCAGAGTTTGATAAAAGAGCCCAGAGAATGAAAGAAAAACTGACTAAAGGAGATGATGTAAGTTTGAAATATACTCTACTCTGAAAAAAAGACTAAATTAAAAATCTAAATTTTAAAAATAGACATTAAAAATACATATACAGGGTTAGGCAAAAGTAGATTTACAGTGGCGAGTATGCAAAACATGGTTCATTCTTTTTTTGTTACTCCTCACTTGAGAATATGTTTATTGATATTTAGGGAGAAAGAAAAACATCGATGTGAGAGAAACATCGATCAGTTGCCTTCCCAACTGGGGATTGAACCCACCCCCTTTCATTGCACAGGATAATGCTCCAACCAGTTGAGCCATCCAGTCAGGGCTAGTTTATTCTTCTATTGTTGTTGTTAATCCTCACCCAAGGGTATTTTTTTCCATTGATTTTTAGAGAGTGGAAGAGAAGGAGGGAGAGAGAGGTAGAGAGAGAGAGACAGAGAAAGAGAAACATCAATGTGAAAGAGACACATCAATTGGTTGCCTCCTATAAGCACCCCAACCAGGGCCTGGAATCAAACCTGCAACCCAGGTACATGCTCTTGACCAGGAATCGAACCAGCAACCTTCAGTTAATGGGCCATGTTTTGCATATTAACCATTGAGCATACCAGTCAGGGCTTGTATTATTATTTATTGTATTATTTTCCATACAAAAAACTGTCCCTCTACTTTTGTCCCACCATACATATGTAACAAGTATGTATGTATACTTACAAAGAAAATTTAGGAGCTGGCTCATCCAAACTATAAAAGAAAAGACTGGCAAATTTGCCTACTGAAACAGTTGAGTATGGCAAAAGATAACAAAGTCAAAGGAACAATAAATTAGATTTTAAAAATTGGTAAAATAATGATAAAAACATGAGTTCCTTTTGTTTCTCTCAAAGGATTCAACTAAACCAATTACAAGGGAGTCCTGGATGACTGAGCTTCCTCCGGAATTGAAAGACTTTGGTCTTGGGCCCAGAACTTTTAAGAGAAGAACCGATGTCAAATCTGGAGATCGATCAGTGTGGACAGATACTCCAGCTGACAGGGAAAGGAAAGCCAAGGTGAAAGTGGTTGTTCATGTATTTCTGTCCATGTTGACTCTATTTTAAAAAGACATAAGGCAGAATTATTTAACCGTACTACCTCGAAAATTATGATTCCGAAGGGAAAATACAGATTTCCCTTTGAAGGAAAGTTGGAAGGAAGGAAAGTGACACCATTTGCTTATCATTTCCCAATAAATTGTATCATTTAAATCTCTAGAAAACTCTGAGACATGGGTTTATTGACTTAATTTTATAGGAGAAACTAACCTTTATGAGGTCAGTGTTTCTGGAATTACAATGCTGGTAAGTGATGAATATAATTCCATTACAGCATTAAACTATTTCCATTACAAGGTATCTTTTAAAATATCTTGGGGGGAAAAACAAAGCCACAGATTAACCTAGATAAATGATGCATGAAGACTCTTGTTACTATCAAGATAGGCAAGAAGCACTTGCATTAATAGTGCTAAATACAACAAAATAAACAGAAAAAAACAAGCTCATGGATCTAGAGAACAGATTGGTGGTTGCTTGAGGTAGGGGGCGGACAAATGGGTGAAGGGGTCAAAGGTACCAATTTCCAGTTATAAAATGAGTCAGTTCTGGAGATGTAAGGTACAGCATGGTGACTATAGTTAACAAGAGGCCCGGTACACAAAATTCGTGCATGGGGGGTGGGGGGTTGTGTCCCTCAGCCCAGCCTGCACCCTCTCCAATCTGGGACCCCTCGAGGGATGTCCGACTGCCCGTTTAGGCTCGATCCTACAAGGATCAGGCCTAAACGGACAGTCGGACATCCCTCTCACAATCCAGGACTGCTGGCTCCCAACTGCTCGCCTGCTTGCCTTCCTGATTGCCCCTAACTGCTTCTGCCTGCCAGCCTGATCACCCCCTAACCACTCCCCTGCCAGCCTGATTGATGCCTAACTGCTCCCCTGCCAGCCTGTTTGCCCCTAACTGCCCTCCCCTGCAGGCCTGGTCACCCCTAACTGCCCTCCCCTGAAGGCCTGGTCCCCCCCACAACTGCTCTCCCCTGCAGGCCTGGGTCCCCCCAACTGCCCTTTCCTGCAGGCCCAGTCACCCCCAACTTCCCTCCTCTGCTGGCCTGGCCACCCCTAACTGCCCTCCCCTATAGGCTTGCTTGCCCCCAACTGCCCTCCCTTGCAGGCCTGGTCCCTCCCAATTGCGCTCCCCTGAAGGCCATCTTGTGTCCACATGGGGGCAGCCATCTTGTGTGTTGGAATGATGGTCAATTTGCATATTACTCTTTTATTAGATAGGCTAATACTCTGCTGCATATTTGAAAGTAGTTGGGAGACTGGATCTTGAAAGTTCTCATCACAAGGGGAAAAAAAATTTGTAACTGTATAGTGACGGATGTTAACTAGATTTATTGTGGAGATCATTTTGCAATATATGCAAATATCAAATCATTACATTATACACCTGAAACTAATAAAATGTTATGTCAATTATACCTCAATAAAAAAGAAGCACTTTTATCAATACATTAAATAATTTACAAAATATATACCCAAAGAAGTATGCATAAAATATATCATTATCTTACATTTTTCTTTTCTTAAATCTTTTCTGTTTATTATGCAATACTCCATTGTAAATTAGTTGAACCAACATCCTCCTTAAATTTACTCCATCCAAAGGTTTTAATTCCCTTAAGCTATCCCATTCAAATCTTAAATATTCTACTAATTAGCACCTTATGATTATAGCTTTATCAGTTCTGACTTAAACAGTTGCACATTCCCCTCACTCTGTTTATCTTGTTCATTAGTACCTAGACTTATGAGGATTCCTATTTTCGTTCTATAACTATAAATTGTGTTATAGTGTAATTAATTATAAATTGGTTGTGAAATAGTGTTATTCTTAAAATGTGGATAATATGTTGAAATATCAACATTTTAGCACCCTACCCTGTATATGTGGCAGCATTGTAAGTTCTTTATTTGCCCTGAAGATTAAAGGGAATCTGAGAGTTGTAATAGAAAGGTGAGGTGCACCAACACACATGGGGGTAGAAGAAGCAGCAAAAGATGTGGTGTAGACGTGAGCGACACCTTTGAATGACTGGTCCTGGAAGGCCCATCTAATGTTTCTTACCTGGTCTCTTACAAAAATAATTTGGTGTTTTTCTAATTTAGCCTTTATGATTGTCTCCAAAATATAATTAATTCCCTCGCTTACATGGACTTTTTACTTGTGCCTACATTTACTTATGCACTTTTCTGTCCTTCTGTTCCTCATTGTAGATTAATAGTTGTCTAGCCTACAGCCAGATATGCAGGGCGTCTTCAGAGGAAAATATCACAGGAAAATGGAGTCAATAGAAACTAGGCAATACAATCTGAACATAAGTGATTGTAGGCCTAATGACTTGAGTTGTTTAGATCTGGTCATTCTTTTCAGGGCTGAAGATGTATTATTCTTTGGTTTACAGTGGACTATTAAAGGAATATAATACCCTTTAAACTTTATGTGGTACTATATTATAGCAGATAGTACCACAGAATTATATGTATTTGTGGAATAAACTATATATTATCACAGAGCTATTTGTTTTCTGATATTTTTGATCCTGTGTAAAGTTCATGACTAATTTTTTATTTTTGTAACAGATCTTAGTCCTTTCCTTTTTTTAAACTTCCTTTTTAATAGGTTCTGTTTACTTCATCTTACTTTTTTATATTTTATTCTGAAGCATACGTCTCCCATATCACATTCACTTAACTGACATTACCTAAAAGAAGTAAAGTTGCTCCTTAGGAAGAAGTGGAAGGGTAATGCATAAGTTAATTAAATAAGATCTGTTATGTTCTCACCTCCCAGTCTTGACTATATCTATTACCTCTTAAATGGTCAGGTTTTTATATCCATCTATTGTAACATCATTTTTTTCTGAATATTTATAATTAGAAGTATATGTTTTCTGGGAAATGTCTTATGGAAAAGTAAGAATTGAACTATTTCTGTGTTTTTAATGTACTTTATTAAATGAAATGTTGTTTTAGCCCATTAATAAGAAATATTGTATAAGAGCTTCATTGGTTTTCTTAAGCAAATAGCAACAGCATAAAAGTATGCTTTGAAAAAATGGTTTTTAATTGTTTTTTTTCTAACTAAAATATGTTTGAAATTTATCTAAGAACAAACTTTATTTTTTTGTGTGTGCTATGATAAATGGTTGTTCTTTTTCTTAATTTTGAATTCCAGTTGTTCATTGCTGGTGTATTTTATATATTGGCCTTGTGTCCTATAGCTTTGCTGTACTTGCTTATTAATTCCAGGAGTTTTTCTGTTGCTTGCTTGGGGTTCTCTACCTAGATGGTTTGTCATCTGTGGATATAGCTTTATTTTTCTTTTCCAGTCTGTACACCTTTTATTTTTTTAAATTTTTTTCCTCAAGAGTGATTTTCCAAGTTTTGAAAATATAATACAGGATTTCTTTTTAAGCCTTATTTTATCTTTTACATTTCATCATTGTCAGACTCATGTCTGAGTTCAGGAAATAGGTGATTCTTCCAGTTAGTTGATAGAGTTGTGGTATGTGTTTGTTTGTTTGTTTTTTCTTGTTTCCAGGAAAATCTTAGAATACTAACAGACCTCTTATCGAGTATATTAACATTTCTAATGGAAAGAGGTTCAACAAGCCTGGCTAGGTTTAGTCTAATTATTCAATCTGAGTAAAAATAGTAGTATTTCTTTTTTACTTTCTCTTAATTATATGGTTCAGTAATGTGTTATCTGTGTTCATTCCTCAGGAGACAAAAGAAGCAAGGAAGTCATTCAATAAGAAGAATGAAGAACATATATTGTCAGGAAGGGAAAAGAGATTGGCTGAGCAGGTGTCCTCATACAATGTAAGTCAGAAAAAATATATAACCTTTAATTTTTTTCTATATTTTAATGCTCCTCAGTTTTTCTTTTGCTTGTTTCTCTTTCTTTTACATGTATAAACTCTGTTGCATATATATTTATGTAAAATCCTTTTTAAATATTCTTAGTTAAGTCATATACACTGAGTGGCCAGATTATTATGATCTCTGAACGCATAATAATCTGGCCACTCATTGTATATCCTATATAATAAAAGGCTAATATGCAAATTGTCCCCTTGACCAGGAGTTTGACCAGCAGGCAGGCCAGCCAACCACCCATGTCCCCTCCCCCTGGCCAGGCTGGCCAGACCCCATGCACAAATTCATGCACCAGGCCTCTAATACACACACACACGCACGAATTCATGCACTGGGCCTCTAATACACACACATGCATGAATTCATGCACTGGGCCTCTAATACACACACACACACTGAGTGGCCAGATTATTATGCATTCAGAGATCATAATAATGTGGCCACTCAGTGTTTAAGAAATTTAATTCCTAAAGATCAGTAGCACGTGATCAGGAAGTAAGAGCCCTACTAACTCCTAGAGAACCTCAATTCATCTATTTTTTAATTATATGTTTTATGCAAAGATTTAAATATGGAAGAAAAATGTTTTAAAAATATGGTTCATTCTAAATTTGTAAACTGAATGGTCAGGATTTATTTGGCATATCATCATTTTGTTACATTCTCTTTACTCGAGAGAAGAAAGAAAAATGGTGTTCCAGCTCAAAGAATAAATGTTAATCACTTAACCCATTGGCCCTGAAAGGTGTTCAGGAAAATTACCTTCTGTTTCTAAGATATTAGTTAACAATAAGTCCCATAAACATTAAAAATATAATGAGAATGATTTATTGGACATATGTAGACAGTGAAGCACACATGAAACCTTTTAGGAAACTGACCATGACTAAAACTCAACTGCCATGGAACATTTATGAAAACTGATGAGCTCAAAAGTCATTGTCTCAACAAAATTGAAAGTCACAGTCATTCAAGCCATATTCTCTGACCACGCAGAATTTAAGTTAAAATTCAAATAATTTCAAAGTCTTATACAACAAGAAATTAGAAAAATTCAAAATTTAAACTTTGCATCAAAAAAGACATGCTTCATGGAATTTAGAAAATACCTAAACCTGAAAGATACAAAAATACAAATATGTGGGATGCAATATAAAGTGGTACTTTTGGCCAAAAATTATAGCCATGTTGA
This sequence comes from Corynorhinus townsendii, assembly GCA_026230045.1. Taxonomy (NCBI): domain Eukaryota; kingdom Metazoa; phylum Chordata; class Mammalia; order Chiroptera; family Vespertilionidae; genus Corynorhinus; species Corynorhinus townsendii. Next base: position 88,622,883 of record JAPDVU010000003.1, read on the forward strand.
GTTATGTTAGAAAAGAAGAATAGCTGAAAATCCACAAGCTGTGCCTTTTTCCAAATGGGCATTTTTATAAAACTAAACATACACCTACCCTTTTATCCTGCAACTCCATCCTGGGCATTTATCTAAGACAGATGAAAACATGTCCACATGAAGACTCGAACATGCTTTAATTCATAGTAGCTTCAAGAAAAGACTTATACAGAATATTCACAGACATGTTATTCATAATAGCTAAATTTGTGAGGAGCCCAGGTGCCCATCAAAGTGAAAGAAAAACCAAACTGTATACAATGAAATACTACAAAAAAAGGAATAAATTATAAATAAATGTGACAATGTGGTTAAATCTCAAAGTCCTCGTGCTGGGGAGAAACCAATATGGCGGCATAGGTAAGCACCTAAACTGCTGCCTCGCACAAGAATTTCAAAACTACAATTAAAAGACAGAACGGACATCATCCAGAATCACAGGAAGGCTGGCCAAGTGGAAATTCTACAACTAGAAGGGAAGAGAAAAGCTCACGGAGAATCAGAGGAGCTGCAAAGGGCTGAGGTATGGAGCCACGCGTGCTGAGAGGAAGAGCGGCTGAGTGCCTGACTGGCTTTCTCTGGCAGGAGGGAGAAGGAAGCTCCCGAATGCATTGAACGCCAGTTCCAACTGCACTAAACCCCAGTTCTGGGCGAGACCCTGTGGACCCAGGCTCATACGGGGGGAGTCTGGACTGTCAGGTAGAGAGAAGGGCACACAGAGACTCGGGGGAGCCATGGAGGGCAGGGGTCTGGAGGCGTGCGCATGAGTGCACACAGAGAGGACTGACTGCTGAGGTGGCCACTGGCTTTCCCTAGCGGGAGGGAGTCGGACCCTCCCGACTGCACTGAACCCCAGTTCCAGGGGAGCCACAAAAGGCAGAGGTCTGGAGGCGCGCACAAGTGCACGTAGAGAGGACTGACTGCTGAGTGTGCCGCTGGTTTTCTCTAGCTAGAGGGAACCGGAAGCTCCCAACTGCGCTGAACTCCAGTTCCAGGCGAGAATCTGGGAATCCAGATTCATTGGGGGAGAAACTGGACTGTCTGGCAGTGGGCGAAACTCGAGGGCGACTTTCTCTCAGAGGTGCTTACAGTGATTGCCGAGGGACACTGAGACCCAGGGGCCTCATAGGGCTGGGCTGACGGGAAGCCAAGGCGGCCTGCTCAGCCCTGAGACTCCGCCCCATCCAAGCTGAGCACAGAGGCTTTTGTAATTTTGCAAGTCTTGTCTCACAAGGCTGTCTCCAGCACAGAAGTTCTCCCAGCATAGACACAGCTGATCCTCACAGCCAACTGTCCTGGAGGTCAATTCCTCCCAGTGATACCAACAATCAAGACTTAACTACAACAAGGCTGTGCACACAGTCCACAAAGGGGTGCACCAAGAGTGTCCACCTCAGGTAACTAGGAGGCCGACCCATTGGGCCATATAGGACACCTAGCACACAAAGCTACCCTACCAACTCAGGGAAGCAGTGAAAATGCGGAGACAAAGAAACAGATCATACACGAGAGAAATGGAGGAAAACAAACGACTGGATATAGAGTTCAAAACCACAGTTATAAGGTTTTCCAAGAATCTCCTAGAAAAGGCCACTAAATTTAGCGAGACACTCGAGGATATGGAAAAGGACCAATTAGAAATTAAACATACACTGACCGAAATAAAAAATATTATACAGAGGCCCAACAGCAGACTAGAGGAATGCAAGAATCAAGTCAAAGATTTGAAATACAAAGAAGCAAAAAACACTCAACCAGGAAAGCAAAAAGAAAAAATAATCCAAAAATATGAAGATAGTGTAAGAAGCCTCTGGGACAACTTCAAGCGTACCAACATCCAAATTATGGGGGTGCCAGAAGAAGAGAGAGAGCAAGATACTGAAAACCTATTTGAAGAAATAATGACTGAAAACTTCCCCCACCTGGTGAAAGAAATAGACTTACAAGTCCAGGAAGTGCACAGAACCCCAAACAAAAGGAATCCAAAAAGGACCACACCAAGACACATCATAATTAAAATGCCAAGGACAAAAGACAAAGAGAGAATATTAAAAGCAGCAAGAGAAAAACAGTTAATTACCTACAAGGGAGCACCCATACGATTGTCAGCTGATTTCTCAACAGAAACTATGCAGGCCAGATGTGAGTGGCAAGAAATAGTCAAAGTGATGAATAGCAAGAACCTACAACCAAGATTACCTAGCAAAGTTATCATTCAGAATTGAAGGGCAGATAAAGAGCTTCACAGATAAGAAAAAGCTAAAGGAGTTCATCACCACCAAACCAGTATTATATGAAATGCTGAAAGGTATTCTTTAAGAAGAGGAAGAAGAAGAAAAAAGTAAAGATAAAAATTTTGAACAACAACTACATATCTATCAACAAGTGAATCTAAAAGTCAAGTGAATTAAAAATCTGAGGAACAGAATAAACTGGTGAATATAATAGAATCAGGGGCATAGAAAGTGAGTGGACTGATCATTCTTAGGGGTAAAAGGGTGTATGTGGTGCAGGAAGAGACTGGACAAAAATAGTACACCTATGGATGAGGACAGTGGGGGAGGTAAGGGCAGAGGGTGGGGTGGAACTGGGTGGAGGGGAGCTATGGGGGGAAAAAGGAGAAACAGCTGTAATAATCTGAACAATAAAGATTTATTAAGTTAAAAAAAAAGTCCTTGTCCTGATTGAAAAATGACTTCCTACACAAGTCCATACTCAATGATCCTATTTATGTGAAGTTCTACAACAAGCAAAATGAATCTATGGTGGAAAAAAAATCACAACAGTGGTTGATGGAGTGGAAATGTGTGACGGAGTAAAAAGGAGCAGATGGAGCTTTCTGGGGTGATGAAATTGTTCCAGATCTTGATAGGAGTTTAAATTCTAAAACGTAGTAAATGTAATTTAAAATTTGTGCATTTCATTGTGTATAAACTGATCTTAAAAAAAAAAGCTTATAAACAAATATTGAACTCTAGCTAATGAAATGGGTGTTAAAGTACTTAGGGTACATGTAGTGATGTGTGCAATTGACTTTTAAAATGCATCTTAAAATTAGGGTTTTAATCTCATACTGAAATTTTGGTTACTTGTGAGATGTGCTGTTCAAAATAGTAATAGTCTTAAGACTAAGCCACCTTATAATTCTTAGTTTTGATAAATCAAGCACTATTTAAAATATTATCATTGAACAGATAAAATAAAAAACAAACTAGAATCTTAGCATGAATTTTCAAAAGCTACTATAACACTGTCCCATTTATCATAAATTGCCCTGGCCCTTATAAAGCTTTATAAAATGCACACTTTTGTTAAAACGATTAAATCAGGGTAAATCAGCAAATTAGTCTCTATTAGTCTCTACGTGACCTGGCTTTCAATGTGATTTTTAGTGAAGTGACCCATTTAGGTGTTTTTATTGTTTTTTTATGATTCTAGCAGTAGTTTGGTCAATGTGTGTCACAATGTGCAAATGATGCTAACCCAGACAATACACCCGAAACAATTGATATGACAAATTTGAGACCTTGAATTGTTTGAATTGGTTATAATAGTCCAGTGGTTTGATGTATTCCCTGTCTTTATTGATACTTAATTTACTGAATTTACTAAAGCAGATGCTCCTTGACTTTCAATGGGGTTACATTACAATAAACCCATTGTAAGTTGAAAATATCATTAAGTCAAAAAAGCATTTAATACACCTAACCTACCAAACATCACAGCTTAGCCTAGCCTACTTTAAAAATGCTCAGAACACTTACATTAGCTTATAATTAGGCAAAATCATCTAACACAAAGCTTGTTTTATAATAAAGTGTTGAATATCTCACATAAAATTATGCTTATCACTTTAGCACCACTGTAAAATTGAAAAATTATAAATTGAAACATCATATGTTGGGAGATGTCTGCATGGTGGATCAGTAAATTAAAACCTGCCATCTTTATTTCCCCATTTTTGTTGGCCTTTTGTTACCTTTTGTGCAGTTTGCTCATCCTGTTTCTCAGTAGGGGCTCTAGGTAAAGGAGGGCCTCTACAACTTCATTTTTCTCTCATCTCCTCCAAACTTTGTTCTCTGTTTTCTCCAGCTGTTGGAAGGCCTTCCGCTTCCAACTCTTGATAGCCTATCTTGACACCTCCATCATCCTATATAATAAAGAGGTAATATGCAAATTGACCGTCATGCCCTCGCACAAGATGGCTGCCAGGGGAGGGCAGTTGTGGGCGATCAGGCCAGCAGGGGAGGGCCGTTAGGGGTGACCAGGCCAGCAGGGGAGGGCAGTTGGGGGCAATCAGGCCGGCAGGGGAGCAATTAGGTGTCGATCAGGCTGGCAGGGGAGTGGTTAGGGGGTGATCAAGCTGGCAGGCAGAAGCGGTTAGGGGCAACTAGGCAGGCAGGCAGGCAAGCCGTTTGGGAGCCAGCAATCCCAGATTGTGAGAGGGATGTCCGACTGCTGGTTTAGGCCCAATCCCACAGTTGGACATCCCCTGAGGGATCCCAGATTGGAGAGGGTGCAGGCTGGGCTGAGGGACACACAAATTTTATGCAATGGGCCTCTAGTAATTGTATAATTAATGAATTATGATTTTCTCATTAATGGAGAAAGAGGAAAATGTGGAGAAATAGTGTTGAAAGTTCAAATTTTTATAGTATTTCTTTGCATTTACATACAATTCTATTTATATTACATTATAGTTCCCCAACCTAGAATTAACCCTGCTCCATTTCTCTTTTGTGTTGTCATTCTCTGCCAGAAAGAATGATCTACACAGTGGGTTGCACATCTGATGGTTACCCTGAATAAGAACCTGGGTGGTTTTTAAAAGCACAGGTTGCTATGACCTACAGTTGACAATTATCATTCACTAAATTACTATGGTGGGGCTCAGGAATCTATTTTTTAAAAATATATATTTATTTTTTTTTTTAAAGAGAGAGAAATATAAATGTGAGAGTGGAACATAAATCAGCTGTCTCCTGCATGCCCCCCCACCCCTCACTGGGAATGGAGTCTGCAACCTGGACATGTGCCCTGGCTGCGAATCGAACCAGTAACCTTTCAGTGCACGGGAGGACCCTCAGCTAACTGAGCTACATCAGCCAGGACAGGAATCTATTTCTGTTCAGTTAATCAGGAGTGGAGACCAGTGGTCTTCAAGTGTTTCTGCTTGGTATCCCCTAAAAGAAACTTTTTACTTGACATCTAAAATTTTTCATTAAGTTTCAGTAGTTACCAAGCATGAACTTATAGCATATTATACTGCTCTATTAAATGTTTAAAGTGGAATCTACATACAATTGCAATTCAATATTTATCATTATCTATCTTTATATTGTTTAAAGTATTACAAATAGTAGTACATATGTCTCCTTTTTATCATTATCTATTAAAATATATATAGAAACAAGTACTTCTTTAACAGTTGCATTCTTTTTTCTCCTTGAATTCATAATTTTATTTTTCTCCTGCCATAGAATTGTATCCTAATTAAGCTTTATAATTATATCTGATAAGTCCTATTTTACTGCAACAAAAACATATATACATAAATGGAAATTGAAAGGTTTGTTTTTTTTTTAATTTTCTGTATCTGTCTTTAAATGTTTGCACTTTTTTACTTCTGGGATAAGTTATAATTTCAGTTGATCAAAACAATGTAAACATATTGCAAATTTTGATGAATAATTACTAAGTGTAAAAAAGTAAAATGTAAATTTAATCTCTTAATGAAAGACTTTTTTCCCAGTTAGTTTCTGGTCTTTGGATGAAAGTTACTACTAGAAAAACACAGGTTTCAGCATCAAGTGTGTTTTTTATTTGTCTTTTTTATTTTGTTTTGTTTTGTTTATTAAGGAGAGAGATAAAGGAAGAGAGAGAGAGAAAGAGAAAAACATTGAAGTCAGAGAACCATCAAAGTGAGAGAGAAACATCAGTTGGTTGCCTCCTACATGCCCCAACCAGGAATCAATCCTGCAGCCTGGCTCTGTGCCCTGACCAGGAATCGAACCCGCTGTCCTTTAATGCACGGGACAAAGCTCAACTAACTAAGCCATGTCAGCCAGAGCTATTCATTTGTTTTTGGAGTTTTTGTTTGTTTATTATTTTTTAAAGTATATTTTTATTAACTTCAGAGAGGAAGTAAGAGGAAGAGAGAGATAGAGATATCAATGATGAGAGAGAATCATTGATCGCTGCCTCCTACACGCCCCACACTGGGGAAGAAGCCCACAACCTGGACACATGCCCTGACCTGGAATGGAACTGTGACCTCCTGATTCATAGGTCAGTGCTCAACCATTATGCCACGCCAGCCAGGCCAACTTCAACTTTTTTTTCACATTGGTTCCATTCGTTTATTTTCTCATTCTCTCTTTCCAAATCTGTATAATGGGAATAATAACATTTAATTTACAGAGATATCATGAGGATTACAATATAGTAAATTCTCAGTAAATCTAGCACTTAATATTTATTGGGAGATTCTTATGTGCCCAACACTGTACTAAATCTTTTGTATTCTTTAGATCATTTAACTCCTCTCTCATCCGAATATTTTCAAATTATTACTATTACTAGAGGCCCAGTGCATGAGATTCGGTGGGGGTCGGTGGGGGTCGGTGGGGGGTGGGGTCCCTCAGCCTGGCCTGTGCTATGTCGCAGTCCAGGATGCCTCTTGCTGTCCAGGACCCATTGTTCCTTACTACCCACCTGCAGTGGAGGCGGGAGAGGCTCCCACCACCGCTGCTGTGCCATGAGCCTGGCTTCTGGCTGAGTGGCAGAGGCCCACTGACCACCAGGGGGCAGCTTCTGCATTGAGCGTCTGCCCCCTGGTGGTCAGTGTACGTCATAGCAACAGGTCCTTCCGCCGTTTGGTCGATTTGCATATTGGCCTTTTATTATATAGGATTACTGCCATTTTACAGCTGAGACATTGAGGGCTTAAATACTTGCCTAAGGTCACCAGTGTTGAAAACAGCAGGTCCATCATTGCAACCCAGATTTTCTGAATTTGGAACTTAAGTTATTAGCTGTTTCTCCATGCTATGCATATTGATAACCTTTTTTTTAGCATCATTTGAATTTTTTACCTATTTTATTAAAAATAAAGAACTCCGTGGTTGAGCATTGACCTATGAACCAGGAGGTCACGGTTCGATTCCAGGTCAGGGCTCATGCCCAGGTTGCGGGCTCAATCCCCAGTGTGGGGCATGTAGGAGGCAGCGATCAATGATTCTCTCTCATCATTGATGTTTCTATCTATCTCTCCCTTTCCCTTCCTCTCTGAAATGGAAGGGAGGGAGAAAGAGGAAGGGAGGGAGGACTGGAAAGTACTTGAATTACAAATCAATTGGTTTCTAAAGACTTGACCAAGATTTATTTATGAAATGAGAAGGATTGGGAGAATGGAAATAGTGTTAACTTAAATATTTATTAATACAGCATCTTTTGTATATTCTGCTAAAGACTTATAGCTCCATATTGGGCTCATTTATTTATAGGAAATAACTTTCACATAACATAATTGAAAAAGTCAGTCTGGTTGTCAAATCAGCCAAGTCAGACTTACTCTCTGCCAGAAAGTCTGACTTCATTTTTCCTCTCAAATAGATGTGTTTATGATCATTTCTGTAACACTTCTGAATTCTAAAGTAAGTAGGTAGGTGCCATGAGTTTGTCTTCTGCATGAAATAAGATGCTGCCACCTTTAATATTTCTTACCAGTGCCTTGTTATTTTGCTTCCACTGGGCTGTCTTCATGTGAATCTTTGCTCTCAAGTACATTCTTTGACAGTGCAGGTCCTGGAAGAGATGAGGTATGTTAAGCAAATATTGCCCTTTCTTTCATGGCCCTACTCTTCAGTATATCTGAACTCAGAACATTCCAGTAAGAGCCAAAACACCCATTTCAAAAGGACATTACACTCCTGAGAGAACTATGTTTAAGACAAAAAGGACACAAAGCCCTTCCTTGATTAGAGGAAGTTTCACTCATACTAATATTTCAGATTTTTTTGTTTGATGCCCTAAAGACTTGCTTTCTTCCACAATATTCTGTAGTAAGATTCTGAAAGGCCTCACCTTTGTTAAGTGGGAAGAGGCTATGACAAAAGGGGAGACATTCTTACAAGATGCATTATTGAGCAAATTAATTTTAAGTAAGCCTGCATGAAGAAGTTGAGAGTCATGGGTGGATAACCTTAAAATTATTCATGCCTTCATACCCATGGAATCCACTCTGTGTAGCTCCCAGAGACACATGTATCCCACTTTGAAAGCTTTTAATCTGTATTACTTGTATCTATTCCTGCATCCCACTCCCTGCTTCTTCCATCCAGGCCATTCTGTCTTTTACTTTATTCACTACTGAAAGGTTTAAAATGAATCTCCAACTTATGAAACCAATTGCCTTTGCTCAGACCGCATCTCACTATATATATATCTATCTTAAAATATGAACACCTGCCCCACCTAAGAAGGAAGAAAATGAGGGAGGTAAGAGAAAGAACAAAACTGAAAGGAACAAAAATTCTCTTGTGTAGGGAATAGGCCTTGGATTGTGTCACCTCTGCACTTATTGTTCTGGTTCACCCTTGTTTCTGCTTCAGCCTGGCAGTGCCCTTTTCCCTCCCTAGGCACTCATGTAGGCTTCACGGACCAGCACATCCATAAAGCTTTAACCAGGCTGCCACGTGAGAATAGAATTGCTCTTTCTTTCTCACCCTTGTACTTATGTGGAAATAAGTACAATTTTGATACATCACACAATGCTTTTCTCTTTTATTATTTAAACATTTGTTTCCTTTCTGTCTTACTCTTTATTTATGTATGTCATGTAGTTAGTAGATGTCTTCATTTTGGTTTAATTGAATTAGCCTCTGATATATATTTTCTTCATAGATGCTGAAGATTTCTTGGATTTGGAAAAACCTGTTGGGGTTTGTAAATAGCCCTCTTAATGTTCACCATTACTACTTAAATGTTTTGTTTCACTATCATATTCTGTCAGTAATCTATACAAACTAAGATTTTTATTTCTACTCTTCTGACTTTTCCCAGGAATCGAAAAGATCAGAATCTCTTATGGACATTCATCAAAAAAAACTAAAGAATAAGGCTGCTGAAGATAAAAATAAGCCCCAAGAAAGAATACCATTTGACCGTGATAAGGATCTCAAGGTGCATCGGTTTGATGAAGCTCAGAAAAAAGCCCTAATAAGAAAATCTAGAGAACTAAACACCAGATTTTCACATGGCAGAGGCAGTATGTTTTTATAAGTAAGTATATTTCAGTGAGGTATATTTTTTTATCAATAAATTTGAACTTCTTAAAAATAAATTGAACAAAAGAAATTTTTAATCCTCAACCAATTATATTTTTCTATTGGTTTTTAGAGAGAGTGAAAGGGTGGGGGAGAAACAGAAAGAAGATTATTGATATGAGAGAGACACATCAATCAGTTGCCTCCCATATGCACTCCAACCAGGGCTGGGGACCGAGCCTGCAACCGAGGTACATGCCCTTGACCAGAATCGAACCTAGGACCTTTCAGTCTGCAGTCCCTCGATCTATCCACTGAGTCACACTGGCCAGGGCTAAAAATAAATTTTGTTTATAAATAATTACGTGTAAAAATCTATTTCCTTTTATAGTAAAATAAATTCTAAATCTGCAAATCTTTTTTTATAAGTAAACTGGTTTTTTTAAAAATTCAGCCCTTGTGGGCTTATAAATGTTGTTCATGGAAAAGTAGCCTTGTTCTCATAATAACTAACAGGGCATTGCTACTTAAAATTCTGTAATAAAAGTTTAGTTTATGAAAAATGGAAAGGAGGGTGTAAAGGATGAAGAAAGGAGGTTTATTAGTAGTATTTTTTTTTTAATACATGCCTTTATTGATTTCAAGGAGGGATAGAGAGGGAGAGATAGAAACATCAACGATGAGAGAGAATCATTGATTGGTTGCCTCTTGCACACCCCCTACTGGGGATTGAGTTCTCAACCCAGGCATGTGCCCTGACCAGGAATCAAACTGACTTCTGGTTCACAGGTCTATGCTCAACCACTAAGCCACACTGGCTGGGCACTAGTAATCTTTTGATGTCAAATAAGATCACAATTAGAAAAATGTTCATTGCTTTTAAAGGATCTCAATAAAGTAAGTTTCAAAAACATTAAATCATTCATTTATAGTCCAAACTGACAAGGATTCATAAAGGTGACTAAAAATTACATAAAAACTAATGTTGCTTCTTAAAACCTTTATGGTTTATTTTAAATTGTATGAAACCTGCATTAATAATAAAATGTGCTTTAAGGGAAAATAAAGTTAGAAATGTTTTCCAACTTACTGAATTTTCTTATTCTTACTTCAGGGGGATTTCCCTGTACAATGAAGAAAAGTTGAAGAATACCTTTTTATTGTCTGTCCACCTTTATTCTTTCACTTTAGGTTTCTTAAGATTAGAGGTTACTTTAAAAACCATACAAACTCACCTTGTTCTGTGCATCCTTTAGGGTCTAGAGGAAACATAAAATTGGTATTTCTTATTTAGAATAGAATTTTATGTGTCTTTGGCTTCTGAGAAAGTGTGGGCTTTTCTTCAATTAATTATTCTGGGGATTCCCCCAGCCATGCCCTAATTTTTGTGATGGCTCACAAGTATCCTCTCAGGCCTGGTCAGGACTGTCCACTGAATCTCTACCATAGCCTGGACCTCTTCATCGGGCATCACTAACCAGCCCTGGAGCAAGTGTTCTGGGTCCTTACAGTGAATCCAGGAACTTGAAATTGTTTGGATATTCCCTTTCAACTGCAGCCAGTGAATACACATTTACTTGAAAATAGAAGATATGGAGGTTTGACTGCTTCGTTAACATTTTGCTTCTTTGGGCACTCTGGGCTTTTTATTTGTTTGGGTTTTTTGGTGTGTTTGTTTTTAAGTCAAAAAGAGGAATATCTGTGTTATCTCATGTACTAAGGAAAAATTTTCTTAAACTTTAGTAAGTATTTCTAGGGGCGGCAGTCTGAGGAACAAGACATGCCATTGGCCCTGGCTGGATAGCTCAGTTGGTTAGAATGTTGTCCCAATATGCCAAGGTTTTGGTTCGATCCCTGGTCAGGACATATAGAAGAATCAACCAATGAAAGCCTCAACAAGTGGAACAACTAATTGATGTTTTTTCTTTTCTCCTCTTCTCTCTCCTCTTCTCTCCTCCTTTCTCCTCTCCTCTTCTCTTCTCTCTCTCTCCCCCCCCTCCCTTCTCCCTTCCTCCGTCCCTCTCTTTCTAAAATTAACAAAATAAAATTAAAAAGACATGCCATTAACCATGAGCAGTGTGAAGTCTAAAACTCAGCTCTTTGATCTCAACCAAAGCTTTCTAAGTCTACAAACTCTGCTTTGAGATGATCTCACTTTATCCATTTATAATTAACATATTTTTATCTAATTTATTGGGGACAGATCTTTTATATCAATCACAAATAGCCTTTTTTTTAAAATGAAACTCTGTAATCATAACCACCCTAATGAAGCATTATAAATTCGTAATGCTTTAAGTACTGCCTCTTTAAGTGTTAAGTAGAAAATTCTAAATAGTTCTGTAAGTTATATTTTCTTATAGATTAGTCCTAACTGTTCTGCTAGTTCTGTGTTCTTTTTTTGTTAAAGCACAAGGTTTTAATGGGAAAAGCTTCTGATTCCTAGTTCATTTAGGCTTTATTGAAAAAGTATGTAAACCATTCAAAAAAGGCTACCCATTATTATTTTAATCATAATAGTACAATGATATTTTCCAATAATATTTTCTGTGTAAACTGTAGCTTACTCAAGAGGGTCACTATTGAAACAATGAATTATTCTCCTAAGCAAATTTATGAAAAGGCTTCTTGTCTAAACAGATTGAACAGAGCTACTTTTTGATTAAAGATGTCATTTTAGTGGGTGGTATTGTCTAAATACAAAGCTTGTGCAAGAACATCCATTGCTTTCATTTAATTTTGTTATAATTTTTTTTCTCAATGAGAGGAAGAAATGTTACCTATTTTCTCATCCTTCTATAAACTCCTAACTTATATTTTTGGGAAATCTGGCATTTTTAAAGTAAAATTGTCATCTTTGGATACTTATTTTTGCTTTGCTCTCATCCTGATTGGGATAGAGATATTTCTGTATTACATTTTTACTATTTATTTCTTCCCTCACCCTTGGAATGTCCATGACCTTCACAAAAGGGGGAAAGCTTCTTCTTTCTATGACTTACCACCTCACTGCTCCTCGGATCCAATGTCCCTTCATGCCACCCTGTGTCCAGTTTTAATAAAATGTCAGGCCAGAGGTCATTTGCCTCATGGAGAGACTAAATCCAGTATAGCAACACTGACATTAGAAGAGCAGAGTAACTGTTTGCACAGAATGGAAAGGTAGTCATTTCATCTGCTCTTCAGGCTGTAAATAGCATTAATAAATCAAGTCTCCTGTCCATCTGGTAGAAAATTGAGACTGTTGACATTTTCTAATAAGAACTTTTTAATGTCCTACACTTCTTGGCCAAGTTTTATAGAACTGTGACCTCTTTTGAAACTTAAAAATGAAGAAGATAAAGAACAACACTAAGTTAAAAAGTGAAGCAGCTACTTGACAGTCTTTACTGTTGAAGGTGACATTTAAGTTCATTGTACCTGAAATTATATGATTTTCTCCACTTCTCTAAATTGTCATCTGAAATAAATGTAGATGTTTCAAAGAGTAACCATATTACTGATAAATAAATGGTGGCTTTTGCAATTGGGGGAATTGGTGGAGGGGGCAAAAGATGAGAAATGATGGTTAAACCCATAATAAAACTGTTTTATCAAATAAATTAAATCCTTTTTATATTGGGTAAAATGTAATAAATCAAGCCCTGCTCTCAAAAAAAAAAAATGGCCATGTCTTACTAAGCGTTTTTAATCTTGTTTGGATGTAGGAGCCACTTGACATTTAATCACTTGAACATTTAATGATTCTTTGAAATAATTTTTTTTGAGAAGTAAGGTTGAAATTAACTTGGAATTGAGGCTTATATGCTCCAAAATAGATAAACGATTATTATGTAAATTATTTGTTTCTTATATAGGATGGATAATGTTAATGTTATTACTCAGATATGTATGATCATGAGAGATAATTTTACAAAAGCCCTTATCACTTCTCTTTTCACTTTTTTTATGATAATGTTAGTGAAAAAATTCTCTGTTGAGTTATATACCTAAGAGAAAGGATTAACATGGAGGGAAGTGGTTAGAGGTCATACCTATGTAGCATCAAAGCCTAGTCTTCTATTTCAGAATATTAATTTATTTCACTTTAACTTTTGATGCCACCATGTGATTTTAGTCTGCAGTTACAAAAGGTCATGCTTTTCCTATTATAGGAGAGGTATATTTTTTTGCAGCTTAAAAAATCAATTGTGCTGGAGTGTGTACAAAATTAAAAAGCTATACACTGCTCCTTTCAATTTTTTCATTTTGAACTTTACAATTAAAAGACTTTTTAGAAAAGGAGAATTTCTGAGGTATAATTTTTATGTATAAATAAAGTTTTATCTGTATCTGAGAAGTTGTGGTCTTTTATTTTTGTTTTGTTTATTATTAGCTTATCACAAACAGGCAATACTGGTAAAGAGAATATCCTGTAAAGATCATTCTGTTCCACCAGGTCACTGTGGGCTACTGGGAAAAGAAGTATTTCACCCCAACTTACTTGCCAGGTTTTCCTTATCCCAATATAACTGCATAACTATTTATTTAGAAATACAAGAAAAGACAGACAAATGCTCTGAAAAGCACCATGGCACGAGGAGCTGCACTGGGTTATAACCAAGCTTCCATTGTTGTACGTGTCATAGAGTTACCTAACCGTTGGTGGGTTTTACTGGGTTGGTTGATTATGAGCTTTTTTCTCTCTGTACTTCCTAAATTCTTTCATGTGTTTTTCTATAATTGAGGAGGGGGAAGGGTATGCAGGCATTAACTCTTTTCTTAAGTCCTAATTTTTTGTTATATAGGGTCAGAGTTAGAAATTGAACTATGAAGGAGACTACTGAAGAAGAGACAAAAGATTTTTCAGGGTGGTTTTTCTGTATTTTAGTTGTATTTCCAGTTTGGTACTGGGAGAGTGTCAGTGTAGCTTCCACTGCCATTTTGGAATCCTGTATATAACTTTTGATGGTTTTTATCTTTTGAGATAACAGCTAAAGGCAACACATTTTGCTGAACTCAGCTAAGAATACATAATACTATACCTCATTCACACTACACACTTAAGAAAGTAATTTGTTAACCTAAGGTTGCTACTTTTTTTTATAACAGATATGATTAATTTGATATTGGCCAGAAAATCTAAAAATTGTGGCCATTCTTCAGTTTTCACTTGAACTGGGTATTTTGTGGTCTTTTAAATTGGTCTTTTCTCCCCACCCCACCCCAACAGCCTTGTATACTGGTTAATAAAATTGTCATTTGAAAACTGAGGTTTTTAGAGTTAAAAATGTTTGCCAAGTCAAATCATTTATCAATAAAGACAAGATTAGACCTCACCAGTCAATTTGTAAGATGTTTGTTGACTCATCATTCTGTCATGCTTCTAAGAAAATAACATGAAAAGATGGATTCAGAGATTTCCTTTTACCAGCTAATCATAAAGAGCTTTTTTAAAAGTCACATATCCCTTCCAGTGAGTACATAGCAACAACCAGAAGGACTGTGTCTTTAGTTCAGCATTTACCAAACTGAGTAATACCTAGGTTTAGTGATGTGGACCAGTTTAGTCAACAAAACCTTTTAAGTCATTGTTTTTTAAACTTTGGTGTTCAGCAGACTCCCCTACGAGCTTACTAAATATATAGATGGCCTAGCCTTATTATCAGATTTTGATTCTATCTTAGGTTTGAGGTTGGACCCAGGCACTTTTTCTTGTAAAGTTCCCCAGGTAATTCTAATGCACTCCAAATATGAGAACCAAACTTGGTTTGGTTTAAACATGGTTATTAAGATTTCTAGAGTGAAAAAAGTCAGGTTACTGTCATGTCAGGCTGAGGACACTGAGCCTTTTGATTCAAAGGATAGAAGGCAAATCTCATTTCCCAGTCTCCCTTGCTGCTGGAGCACAGGTACCTGACCTGGGCTCTGCCAATCAAATGCACCTACATAGGATTGGGATTCCAAGGGAAGAAAAGTGAAGAAATATCTGGTGGGATGGTCAGATCTTCAGCTGCAGCAGAAGTTGCACTTCCTTAGCATGTTGGAAACTCTGGATGTGGGTGGAGTGGTGGTAACACCGGTGCTGCCTAAAGCAGCATTGGAGGTAGCCCATTGCAGTGTAGGCGGACAGACCCCTGGTTATATAGCTTCTGGGCCTGCTTAAACTGGCCGTATGTATTATTTTGTTTGGAAGTAACAGCTCTCACTAATATAAGGGAGTTACATTAGTTAAGAGCATAAACTCTGGAGATAGCAGCCTGGAATCAATTCTTGGTCCTGCCACTAGCTGTATATACTTGAGGAAATTTCTGAACCTATCTCAGCCACAATTTGTCTTAAAATGGGGGCAATAATACTTTACAGGGTACTATGAAGATTATATATTGAGGCAATTAGCACAAAATTCAGCAATAAATGATGGCTGTCATTATTGTAGACCCCTGAATAATAGGCCCACTCAGACAAGTTTTATAGACAGACACTCATTTCTTATGACCTCAGAAAATTCCTGAACCAGTGACACCTTTCCTGGGTATGTATCTGAAGAAACTCCAAACACTAATTTGAAAAGATATATGCATCCTGCCCTAACCGGGTTGGCTCAGTGGATAGAGCCAACGCCTGCAAAAGCTGAAGGGTCCCAGGTTCAATTCTGGTCAAAGGCATGTACCTTGGTTGCAGCACATCCCCAGTATGGGTTGTGCAGGAGGCAGCTGATCGATGTTACTCTCTCATCGACGTTTCTAGCTCTCTATCGCTCTCCCTTCCTCTCTGTAAAAAAATTAATAAAATATATATATTTTTAAAAAGATATATGCATCCTTATGTTAATTGCAACATTGTTTGCAATAGCTAAGATATGGAAGCAACTCAACTGCTGATCAATAGATGAGTGGATAAAAAAAACCTGTGGTATACAGATACCATGGAATATTACTTGACCATAAAAAGGATTGAAATTTTACCATTTGTGACAGCATGGCTGGGCCTAGAGGGTATTAAATGAAATAAGTCAGACAGAGAAACACAAATACCACATGATTTCACTTATATGTGGAATCTAAAGAACATGATAAACAAAACAGAAACAGGCCCATAGATGCCAAAAATGAACTGATGGTTATCAGGTGGGAAGGGGGTTGTATACAAATAAGATGAAGGAATTAAGAAGGACAATTGGGTAGTTACAAAATAGTCATGGGAATGTAAAGTATGCCATAGGGAATGCAGTCAATACTGTAATAACTATATGTGGGAAAACCAAGATGGCGGCATAAGGTATACACCTGTACGTGCTGCCTCTCACAACCACACCAAAACTACAACTAAAAGACAAAACGTCTATCACCCAGAACCACAGGAAAGCTGGCTGAGTGGAAGTTCCACAACTAGAAGGAAAGAAAAAAGAGCATGAGACGTGCAAAGCGCGGAAAAGCTGAGGTACGGAGGCGTGCCAAAGGGACTGGTGGCTGGCCACTGGCTGCACTGTTTTTTCAACCCGAAAGGAGACACAAGCTCCCGATTACTCTGAACTCCAGTTTCCGACAAGATTCTGGGGACCGAGACTCCTATGGGAAGAAGCTGGACTGTCTGCCATCGGGTCAGAAAGTGAGGGTGGCTCTTTTGCAAAGGTGTGTGCAGGAATCATTGTTTACTGCGCTGGGGCATGGGACGCAAGAATGCGGAAACTTGGGAGACACAGAGATGGCTGACTGGCAACCATCGCTGTGTGCCACGCCCTAGTGATTCCCTGAGACCCCGCCCCGCACAATTTACCAACCCACCCAAGCTGTGCCCAGCAGCTTTTGCATATAAATGGCCTGCCCTATCACAGCTTAATCTAACAAACTGCAGCTCTGGTCAGACAGTTCCAAAACCTCCAAACCCCAAGCAAAGAAGAGAAATCTGCAGATCTCGCTATAGCTCCTGCTGGGTGGCCTCAGACAGTAGCTGACCAGCACCCCATTGGAGACCCAGAAGCCAGTGTACCTAGTGGTCAGTGTGAGACGACACCAGATTTCAACTCTTAACATCCATAAGTGACACATTCAAGAGGCAGACTCAGTGAGCACCAAAGCCCCACTGAAACAAGTCCTGCACCATAATGGTATCTCCAGCACAGCAGTTCTTCCATTATTGACACAGTGGGTACTCATAGCCAACTGGCCTGGAGGTCAATTCCTCCCAGTGAACCAATAGCAATCAAAGCTTAACTACAACAAGACTTTGCACTCAGCCCATAAAGAGGTGCACCAAGAGTGTCCACCTCAGGTGATAGGGGAGGCTGAACCACTGGGCCCTATAGGTCACCTACCACAGAAAAAAACCACCCTATCAACACAGGAAAGCAGCCAAAATGCGGAGACAAAGAAACATGTCATGAATGAAAGAAATGGAGCTGCAGGAGGATGAGGTACAGAGACGCATGCGTGGAGAGGTCTGGCAACTGAGTGTGCAGCTGGCTTTCTCAATTGGGAGGGAGACAAAAGCTCCCGACTGCACTGAACTCCAGTTCCGGGTGAGACCCTGGGGACCCAGACTCATACAGGGGGAATCTGGACTGTCAGGAAAAGAGAAAAGCACACTGAGACTCGGAGGAGCTGCAAAAGGCAGCGGTCCAGAGCATGCACACACGGAGAGGACTGACTGCTGAGGGCATGGCTGGCTTTCTCAAGCGGGAGGGAGACAGATGCTCCCGAATGCACTGAACTCCAGTTCCAGGCAAGACTCTGGGAACCCAGACTCATTCTGGGAGAAAATAGACTGTCTGGCAGTGGGCAAAACTCAAAGGTGGCTTTCTCTCAGAGGTGCTTGCAGCGATTACCAAGGGACACTGAGACCCAGAGGCCTCATAGGCCAGGGCTAATGGGAAGCCAAGGCGGCCTGCTCAGCCCTGAGACTCCACCCCATCCAAGCCGAGCACAGAGGCTTTTATAATTCTGCAAGTATTTTCTCACAAGGCTGTCTCCAGCACAAAAGTTCTCCCAGCATAGATACAGCTGATCCTCACAGCCAATTGGCCTGGACGTCAATTCCTCCCAGTGATACCAACAACAATCAAGACTTAACTACAACAAGGCTGTGCACACAGTCCACAAAGGGGTGCACCAAGAGTGTCCACCTCAGGTTAACTAAGGAGGCTGAGCCACTGGGCCCTATAGGAAACCTAGCAACCAAAGCTACTCTACCAACTCAGGGAAGCAGCGAAAATGTGGAGACAAAGAAACAGATCACAAATGAAAGAAATGGAGGAAAGCAAACGAGTGGATATAGAGTTCAAAACCACGGTTATAAGGTCTTTCAAGAATTTTCTAGAAAATGCCGATAAATTTAGCGAGACACTCAAGGATATGAAAAAGACCAACTAGAAATTAAACATACACTGACTGAAATAAAAAATATACAGAGACCTAACAGCAGCCTAGAGGAACGCAAGAATCAAGTCAAAGATTTGAAATACAAAGAAGCAAAAAACACTCAACCAGAAAAGAAAAAAGAATTAAAAAATATGATGATAGTGTAAGAAGCCTCTGGGACAACTTCAAGCGTACCAACATCAGAATTATGGGGGTGCCAGAAGAAGAGAGAGAGCAAGATACTGAAAACCTATTTGAAGAAATAATGACTGAAAACTTCCTCCACTGGTTGAAAGAAAAAGACAAGTCCAGGAAGCACACAGAACCCCCAACAAAAGGAATAACGGAATCCAAAGAGGACCACACCAAGACACATCATAATTAAAATACCAAGAGCAAAAGACAAAGAGAGAATATTAAAAGCAGCAACAGAAAAACAGTTACCTACAAGGGAGTACCCATACGATTGCCAGCTGATTTCTCAACAGAAACTATGCAGGCCAGACGGGATTTGGCAAGAAATAGTCAAAGTGATGAATAACAAGAACCTACAACCAAGATTACTCTACCCAGCAAAGCTATCATGCAGAATTGAAGGTCAGATAAAGAGCTTCACAGATAAGAAAAAGCTAAAGGAGTTCATCAACACCAAACCAGTATTATATGAAATTCTGAAAGGTATTCTTTAAGAGGAAGAAGAAAAAGGTAAAGATAAAAATTATGAACAACAAATACCTATCTATCAACAAGTGAATCTAAAAATCAAGTGAATAAAAAATCTGATGAACACAATAAACTGGTGAATATAATAGAATCAGGGGCATAGAAAGGGAGTGGACTGAGAATTCTCGAGGGGAAAGTGGTGTGGGGGTGCAGGAAGAGGCTGGACAAAAATCGTACACCTATGGATGAGGACAGTTGGGGAGGGGGAGGTAAGGGCAGAGGGTGGGGGTGGGAACTGGGTGGAGGGGAGCTATGGGGGGAAAAAAGAGGTACAGTTGTAATAATTTGGACAATAAAAATTTATTAAATTAAAAAAATAAAGAGGAAGAACATTAAAAAGAAACTTAGTGAGACCTTTAAGGATCTTAATGAGAATGCCAAATAAATGGAAAAGGACCAGTCAGAAATTAAGCATACACTGTCTGAAATAAAGAATATACAGAAATTCAACAGTAGACCAAAGGACCCCAAGAATCAAACCAAAGATTTGAAATATAAAGAAACAAAAAACACCCAACCAGAAAAACAAAAAGAAAAAAGAATCCAGAGGTAAACCAAGATGGCGGCATAGGTAAGCACCTAAACTGCTGCCTTGCACAACAATTTCAAAACTACAACTAAAAGACAGACCGGACATCATCCAGAACCACAGGAAAGCTGGCCGAGTGGAAATTCTACAACTAGAAGGAAAGAGAAAAGCTCACAGAGAATCAAAGGAGCTGCAAAGGGCTGAGGTACGGAGACATGTGCTCAGAGAGTAAGTGTGGCTGAGTGCCTGCCTGGCTTTCTCTGGTGTGAGCGGGAAGGAAGCTCCCAACTGCACTGAATCCCAGTTCCGGGCGAAAGCCCATGGACCCAGGCTCATACAGGGGGAGTCTGGACTGTCAGGTAGAGAGAAAGGCACATGGAGACTCGGACACTCAGGGGAGCCGAGGCGGGCAGGGGTCTGGAGGCACACGCGCGCACGAGTGCACACAGAAAAGACTGACTGTGGAGGTTGCCACAGGCTTTCCCTAGCAGAAGGGAGTCAGAAGCTCCTGACTGCACTGAACCCCAGTTCCAACTGCACTGAATCCCAGTTCCAGGTGAGCCCCGGGGACCCACACTCTTACAGGGGAATCTGGACTGTCAGGAGGAAACTCAGGGGAGCCACGGAAGACAGAGGTCTGCAGGTGCGCGCAAGAGCAGGGCTGATGGGAAGCCAAGACTGTATGCTCCGCCCTGAGACTCCACCCCACCCAAGTTGAGCACAGAGGCTTTTGCAATTTTGCCAGTCTGATCCTATAAGGCTGTCTCCAGCACAGAAGGTCTCCCGGCATAGACACAGCTGATCCTCACAGCCAATTGGCCTGGAGGCCAATTCCTCCCAGTGATACCAACAACAATCAACACTTAACTACAACAAGGCTGTACACACAGTCCACAAAGGGGTGCACCAAGAGTGTCCACCTCAGGTTAACTGGGGAGGCCGACCCACTGGGCCATATGGAAAACCTAGCACACAAAGCTACCCTACCAACTCAGGGAAGCAGTGAAAATGCAGAGACAAAGAAACATCACAAACAAAAGAAATGGAGGGAAACAAACGAGTGGATATAGAGTTCAAAACCACGGTTATAAGGTTTTTCAAGAATTTCTTAGAAAAAGCCAATAAATTTAGCGAGACCCTCAAGCATGTGAAAAAGGACCAACTAGAAATTAAACAAACACTGACTGAAATAAAAAATATTATACAGAAACCCAATAGCAGACTAGAGGAACGCAAGAATCAAGTCAAAGATTTGAAATACAAAGAAGCAAAAAACACTCAACCGGAAAAGAAAAAAGAATCCAAAAATATGAAGATAGTGTAAGAAGCCTCTGGGACAACTTCAGGCATACCAACATCCAAATTATGGGGGTGCCAGAAGAAGAGAGAGAGCAAGATACTGAAAACCTATTTGAAGAAATAATGACTGAAAACTTCCCCCACCTGGTGAAAGAAATAGACTTACAAGTCCAGGAAGTGCACAGAACCCCAAACAAAAGGAATCCAAAAAGGACCACACCAAGACACATCATAATTAAAATACCAAGAGCAAAAGACAAAGAGAGAATATTAAAAGCAGCAAGAGAAAAACAGTTAATTACCTACAAGAGAGCACCCATATGACTGTCAGCTGATTTATGCAGGCCAGATGGGAGTGGCAAGAAATATTCAAGGTGATGAATAGCAAGAACCTACAACCAAGATTACTCTACTCAGCAAAGCTATCATTTAGAATTGAAGGTCAGATAAAGAGCTTCACAGACAAGAAAAAGCTAAAGGAGTTCATTACCACCAAACCAGGATTATATGAAACTAGGGGCCCAGTGCATGAAATTTGTGCACCTGGGGGGGTGTGTCTCTCAGTCCAGCCTACAACCTCTCCAGTCTGGGACCCCTCCACTGAGATCGGGCCTAAACAGGCAGTTGGACATCCCTCTCACAATCCAGGACTGTTCGCTCCCAACTGCTCGCCTGCTTGCCTTCCTGATTGCTCCTGACCGCTTCTGCCTGCCAGCCTGATCACCCCCTAACCACTCCCCTGCCAGCCTGATTGATGCCTAACTGCTCCCCTGCCAGCCTGTTTGCCCCTAACTGCCTTCCCTGCAGGCCTGGTCAACCCTAACCACCCTCCCCTGCAGGCCTGGTGCCCCCCAACTGCTCTCCCCTGCAGGCCTGGGTCCCCCACAACTGCCCTTCCCTGCAGACCCAGTAACCCCCAGCGTCCCTCCTCTGCCAGCCTGGTCACCCCTAACCGCCCTCCCCAGCAGGCTTGTTCGCTCACAACTGCCCTCCCCTGCTGGCCATCTTGTGGTGACCATCTTGTGTCCACATGGGGGCAGGATCTTTAACCACATGGGGGCAGCCATCTTGTGTGTTGGAGTGATGGTCAATCTGCATATTACTCTTTTATTAGATAGGATAGAGGCCTGGTGCATGGGTGGGGGCCAGCTGGTTTACCCTGATGGTTGTCCTGGATCAGGGTGGGGGTTCCCTTGGAGTGTGGGGCAGCCTGGGCAAGGAGCCTGTGGTGGTTTGCAGGCCGGCCACACCCCCCAGCAACCCAAGCAGAGGCCCTGGTATCTGGATTTATTTATCTTCTACAATTGAAACTTTGTAGCCTGGGTTGGAGCCAAGCCTTCTGCTCGCTCCATGGCTGCAGCCATTTCTGTTGGGATTTATGTATCTTCTATAGTTGAAACTTTGTAGCCTTAAGCGGAGACCAAAGCAGGCCGGGGCTGCAGAAGCTTGGCTTCCTCCATTGCCGTGGGCAACCCTAGCCTCCTGGTCTCTCCAGCTCCGTGGCTGCCGCCATTTCTGTTGGACTTTATTTATCTTCTATAATTGAAACTTTGTAGCATTGAGTGGAGGTCTGGGCTGGCAAGGGCAGGCAGAAAGCTTGGCTTCCTCCATTGCCAGGGAAACCCAAGCCTCCCTCCTGCTCCCTGTCGCTGCAGCCATCTTGGTTGGGTTTATTTGCATATTTCCTCTTGATTGGCTGGTGAGCATGGCTTGTGGGTGTAGCGGAGGTATGGTCAATTTGCATATTACTCTTTTATTAGATAGGATGCTGAAGGGTATTCTTTAAGAAGAGGAACAAGAATAAAAAGGTAAAGATAAAAATTATGAACAACAAAATGACAACAAATATATGCCTATCAACAAGTGAATCTAAAAACCAAGTGGATAAAAAATCTGATGAACAGAATAAACTGATGAGTATAATAGAATCAGGGGCATAGAAAAGTAGTGGACTGACAATTCTTGGGGGGAAGGGGATGTGAGGGGTGCGGGAAGAGATTGGACAAAAATCTTACACCTATGGATGAAGACAGTGGTGGGGGGTAAGGGCATGGGGTGGGGTGGGGAATCAGGTGGAGGGGAGCTATGGGGGGGGGGGGGAATGAGGAACATCTGTAATAATCTGAACAATAAAGATTTATTTTTAAAAAATATATAATGATGTGCTACTGAAATATATTATCATGTCCATGTTCAGAGCCATCATTTTGGTGGCTTAAACCTCACAACGATGAGAATATTTACACCAGGGATATGAATAAAGATTAAAAACCTAGAAAAAAAATAAAATAACTATATGGGGTGCCAAGTTGGTACTTGAATTATCAGAGGGATCACTCTGTAAAGTATATAATTGTCTAACCATAACTGCTCTATATCTGAAACTAATATAAAATAATATTGAATGTAATTAAAAATAAATATATTTAAGTTTACATTTTTAAAAAAACTATACTTATCAGGACTCTTGGAAGCAAGTGATAGAAACCTCTCTCAAGCTGGCTTAAACAAACAAAAAAAAGATAATTTATTCACTCATGTAATGAATAGTACAGAAGGTAGCCCTGCCTTTAGGTACAAGTGGCTCTGGATGCCCAAATTATGTCATCAGGATTCTGTCTGTCTCTCAGCCTGTCTCTCAGGGTCTGGAGGAGCGGCCTTCAAAAGGCATGTCCACCTGGGACCTCAGAATGTGACCTTTTTTTGGAATACAGGTCTTTGCAGATGTAATTAAATCATAGCTCTCAAGATGAGATCATCCTTGATTTAGGGTGGACCTTACGTCCAATGATTGGTATCCTTAGGAGAGAAAGAAAAGGAAGATTTGAGACGCAAAAGCGCACCAGGAAGAAGTTCATGTGAAGATGGAGGCAGAGACTGGAGTTCTGTTGCCACAGCCAGAGAACTCCGCAGCTGCCAGCAGCTGGAAGTGGCGAGGAAGGATTCTCTCCATGTGCTTTCAGAGGCAGTGCGGCCCTGCTGACACCTTGATTTCAGACTTACCCTCAGAGATGTGAGAAATAAATTCTGTGTTCAAGCTACCACGTTTATGGTTGTTTTTTGCAGCAGGCAAATTCGCCTTTGTTTCTTCAAGCCCAAGACAAGGCCTGGTGTTAGCAACTTCTAGTAAATCATCATTATGAAGGGTGCAGGTGGGCCACTAGATTCATCAGCTCTGCAGGTTTCTAGTCTCTGTGCCATAATGGTTCTCTAAAGGAAACTGGAGGTACTGTTACCAAAAAGAGTAATATATTCTGTTCAGAAAAAAATTTGAAAACAAAAAAACTACAATCAGCAAAAAGCCGACATGGAACACTTAAAAATGGATTTTTTAAAGTGTTGTCAAGTGGAGGTAGTTCTTCAATGAATAGTTCCTTATAATTAGCAATCAAATGTTGCCATGGTCCTGCTGGCCTTCTATATGTGATAGTTAGATAATCTGTAAATGTATCATTCTAAAGAGAATAAAAGGTGGGGGTGGGGAGGGTCCCTTTCATAGGAAACTATTGCTAACTGAGCTTTGTGTGCACTGCCTTGCAAGCAATTGAGCTTCAGTGTGGACAGTAATGGCATTAATTTAGTCATTAATAAGACAAATTATACTTATTATGGTATGAGCTTTGAGTTCTCAATTGTAATACAGAAAAGCATTCAGGAGTCATTTAGATCAACTCAGTATTTAGCTGTAGCCAAAAATAATAAATAAGTAAATAAATAAATAAGCAAGCGAGTATTCCGTATAAGAGAGAAAAAATACAAGAAAAAAAAATGTGCTACATTTGGACAGACCTATGGTGTGTCTACCTAGAAAATTGTTTCCTGT
This sequence comes from Corynorhinus townsendii, assembly GCA_026230045.1. NCBI lineage: Eukaryota > Metazoa > Chordata > Mammalia > Chiroptera > Vespertilionidae > Corynorhinus > Corynorhinus townsendii. The sequence continues at coordinate 88,647,891 of JAPDVU010000003.1, forward strand.
TTTAGTTTCTATGCCTCAAGAAAAGACATAATAGAGAAGGAAGAGGTCTAGAGAAGAGCAACTAAATTGATTAGCTCCTCTCAACAAATATTTATCCCATTGCCACAACGTGTGAGACACTGGTTTAGGGATACCGAACTGGCCAAGTCGTGGTCCTCCACTCCGCAGGCTAGTGGAGAGACAGGTTCCTGAATGAGCAAGAACAGGGTGGTGCAGCAGGCACAGACCAGGGAGGCACAGGCCTGCTCAGATCGCAGGGGAGCCATCCGGCCGGCGGGAGTGAAGGAAGGCAGCACAGGGCTGGTGGGCTTGCTGTATGTGTATGTTTAGGAGTGAGAGAGACCAGTTTGAAAGGAAGTAGCAGTGGAGGGGAGAGCTGGGGTAACTGAGACAAAATAATCTAGCTAAAAGGCTGAGGTTAAAGGATGATGTCTAGGGGTTGGCCTTAAATAAATAGGAAGAGGAATCCCACATCCTCCAAAAATAGAGAAAAGGGTATGGGTTGGTTATGGGTATAGATAAATTGTTAGGTAAAGTTCACAAAGGGAGAGTATACCGATATAATTAATTTGCTCAAGTAGAGATTTTTTTTACCTTTTGGGTGTTGAGAATCTAAGGGAAATTATACATGTTTCACCTCTTAAAAATGCACATTTCCAAAATTTTTACATATAATTTCAGTTTCCCAACCTCCTGAATCCCAGCCACGAACTCCAGGTAGAGAGCCTGCATTCCACTCAGATGAAACAGGCCGTTTGCTAAGAGTAAGGGGTCGGAGGCTGGAAGGTTTGGAATAAACACTGAAGAGCAAGCAAGAGGGACCTGAACAGAGACACAGAGGAGAGATGAGTTGCCGTGTTGATCCAGGTTTGGGTGTTAAGAGAAGTGGAGTGCCCACGAGGAAACACAAATGATTAAGACACATTCCAGACTGGGTGGGGAAGAAGAGAGGCCAAGAGGAGAGGGACAAACTGGGAGGGAGGGCTGCATGGGCTGGAAGGGAAGCTGCCTCACATTATGCAACAACAACCAAAGTACTTGAGGCCCAGGCCAGGTAGCTCAGGTGGTTAGAGCATTGTTCCCGATATGCCAAAGTTGTGGGTTTGGTCCCTGGGCAGACACATATAAGAATCAATCAGTGAATGCACAAATAAGTAAAACAAAAAATCAGTGTTTCTCTCCATATGTTATAGAAAGTTCTAAAACAGACACAAATACAAAGAAGGCACTTCAAATCAATGTATGGAGGGGGAGGGAAGGAGAATAAATTACTCAATAAATGATGTTGAGACTCCTGGGTAGACATATGGGGGAAAATAGGTTGGATCTCGGTCTCACACTGTAGAGCAAAATAAATTCCAGATAAATTAAATTTTTAAATGTAAAAAAAAAAAAAGATGAAAACATAAAAATAGAAGAAAATGTGGGAGATTTTACTTTTATTATGTTAGAATGGGCAAGAACTGCCCAAGGATAACATAACATCCAGAATTTAAATCAATTCTGCATAAAAAGCACAGTCAAAAGACAAATGAATATTTGCAACTGACATCACAGACAAAAAGCTACTCCCCTTAGCATTTGAATAGCTGATAAGAAAAATTCAACAAGAAAAAATCAGCAAGGCAATAAATAAATAAGCAAAATTTGTAAATACATAATTCATAGAAACAAACTGGATCTTAAAATATATGGAAAGAAACTCAACCATATTCATGAAAAAGAAATTCAAACTAAAATTACGATGGGAAGTCACCTTTCACCTAATAGATTAGCAAAAGTCAAAAAATGTTAACACATCCTGTGTTGGTAAGGGTGGTGGGAAATGCATTCTCTCATACATTGCCGGTAGGAATGCAAATTGGTGTGCCTCTCTGGAGGGCAATGTGCCAATATCTATAAATATAATATCCAACAAAACTGTAATTCCACTGCTAGGAATTTATCCTACAAATACACTTACACAAATATAAAATGACATGTCGTTTTAAATTGAACATTATTCGTAATCATAAAAGATTGGGAATCATTTTAATACCCATCAATGGGGGACTAGTTAAGTAAATTGTTGCCTCATTCTATAGAACACAACCTGCTGTTCAAAAAAAATGAGTCAGGAAGATGTGAACACAGAGTTCAGGAATGGCAAGGATGCCTCCAGTCTTCAGGACCCCTGGAATCAGTGTCTGGATATATATATAAAATATATATCTCTAAGATATAGTAAATGAAAATACTGAAGTACAAAATAGTGTGTTACCATAAAATATATTATAATAATAAAGGCCCTAGCCAGTTTGGCTCAGTGATTGGAGTGTTGGCCCAAGAACTGAAGGGTCTTGAGTTCGATTCCAGTCAAGGGCATGTACCTCAGTTGCAAGTTCAATCTCCAGCCCTGGGTCAGGGTGCATGAGAGAGGCAACATATTGATGATCTGTCTCACATCAATGTTTCTCTCTCTCTCTTCCTCTCTCTCTCTCCCTCCCACCTCCCTTCGACTCTGTCTAAAAATCAATAGAAAAAAGATCTTTGAGTGAGGATTAACAACAACAACAATAATAATAATCTATAATAATAAGAGCATAATATGCTGATTAGACCGGACATCCTTCCGGACGACCTTCTGGACGAAGGTAGGGCTGCAAGGGAAGCCCGGGTCCTGGGTGCCAGAGGCAAGCCAGTGCCAGCAACCAGGGGAATGAAGGCCTACTCTTGCACCAATTTCATGCACTGGGCCTCTAGTGATAATAATAATGAAGGAAGGGAAGGAGGGAGGGAGAAATGAAAATGCTAGAGTATGATATGTGTGTGTGTGTGTGTGTGTATTGCTTAGAATATCTCTGTAAGATTAATCAAGAAACCCATAAAAGTGATTGCTTCTGGGCCTCTAGGGAAAATATTTTTAACTTTATTTTTATTGTTGACAACTATTATATAAACCCCATTCCCCCCACCTTTGTCCACCTCCACCCAGCCCCTGCCCCCTTCCCTCTGGCCAACGCCACATTGTTGTCTGTGTCTGGGGCTTATGCCTATATGTTCTTTGGCTAATCCCTTCACCTTCTTTCATCCAGTCTCCCTTCCCCTCCAGGGTAATAAAATGATAGAGACAAACTTGATACCTTTTTCATTCTGTGATTTTTTTAAATATGTGTTTTTAAACTCATATAACCAGTTGATGAGCCTTGTACTCTTATAAACCTTTCGTGTTAAAATAAAGTAAAAACTTGCTTCAATTTGTCATTCCCAACCAGTCCATTAAAAGTGTTGTCATTGAGGTTTTCAGTGACCTTTGTGAAGCTAAATCTATAGTCTTTTGCACCTTTTCTCCAACATTTTTGGCAGATTACTCCCTTTTTGAAACTCTTTCACTCCCATGACCCACTCCTCAGCTTTGTCTCCCACTGGTTATGCTTGGTCTAAGTCTCTTCATAGTATTAATCAGTACTCTCATTGACAAGGGGCAGAAACTCAATTCAAACTAGGGGCCTTTTGCTGGATCATTTCAGAGGCTGGGAACATAGAGCTCAGGAAGGGCGAGGACGCCTCTGGGCTCCAAGAGCCCTGGGATCAGTGTCTGGAGCCCTCAGGAAGTTTTCCCTTCTAAGTCGGCACCCCTCCAAGTTTGTATGTCATCGGTCTCGGTCCCTGCAGACTGATAATCTCCACGTGGTAGTGGCCATGATCAACTTTGAACTTGACATCTTACAACTTCAGGCTCACCAAGACAATGCTCTACTTTTCCATTTCGGCATGAAATCCCCCAGAGAGGACAACCTGGCCCCCCTTCATCCCTGCCCTGGGCCCTGGCCACTGCTGCTCTCGGTCCATGCTGGTGCTCCATGCTCTCTGTTCTGGCTCTGGCTCATGTCCTGCTTCATCTTCTCCTGGGACCCACAGGCCTCAGATGAAGTAGAGGCTGCCTGGGGAGCCTGCTCTAGAACCCTTGGCTGCTGGCAGAGGGGGATCCCCAGAAGTACTTTCTCTACTGCAAGCTTCCCAATTCCGCCCTCCCGGGGGGTTGGGGGATGAGCTATATCCCCAGTTACCTCCTGTGCATCAGGAACACCTCTACAAACTGACCTCACAGGTGCTCCAAAATGGAGTGTTGAAGACCCAGTATAGGGCCACACATGCAGAGACGGATGCATTCTCCTGGGTTTACCAATAGACATATTGCCTGGCCAGACAAATGGGCTTCCTGTGGTAAGGGTGGGAAGGAGACAAAGGAGGAGAAGGCTGCCCTTCTGGGAGCAGGTTGCTCGCACTTCTTTGGAGCAGAGTGAGCTCTGATATCTGGATCCTGATATTGGGAGCTTGGATCTGGGCCTTTTAAGGGTCTATGCTGTGAGTGAAAGGTGACTTAGCTAGTCACCCCCTTCATGAGAACAAGATAAACTAAGGACACCCTGCTCTGTCCCCACGCCAGGGTATATGAGTGTACAGCTGTGTATTGAAATTTTAAAATGTTTTATCTTCCAGAAAATTAATTCCTTGGGGTGGCTTGCACAGCTTCTGCAGCCAATGGGTCCCTCCCGCTGTCCTTCTCCTGTTAACCCTTTGTACTAGTAGGAACTGTTCACTTGTTTTGTCCTCTCCCCATACCCAGATTGTGAATTCTGTGAAAGCAGTATCTCATCTTTTTTTTTAGTGTTATTTCTAGGGCCTAGATGAAATATTATACGTAGATACTCAGTCAAATTTGTGGGAGGAAGGGAGAGAGGGGTGGGTGGGTAGATACATTAATACATGGGGAAAGTCTGTTTTTGGTTCCTAAATACAAGTAGAAAATACTTTTTCCTAGAGGGTGAGGTAGAGCTGTAAATGTTAGCCACCACAAGGAGGCACTAGAATTCCACCTGGGTTCCCTCTGCCAAGAAAAACCAGCTCTACAGAAGTGTCTTTGTCTTGACCTGGGCTGATGCCTCAGGACACATGCTTGACTGAGCCAAAATGAGCCAAGAGAGATGATTTGTGAAGAGGACTGTGTGGGAAATTAATGCACCGAGGCCACGGCGCTGCTATCACAGAGATGAATGGTCACTTTAAATGGCCTCTAACACAGAAGTCCCCCTTCCACCTCTGGACAATATCCCGCTCCCCCCTGCCCCTAGCTATATCTAAACAATAGCATGTTGTTTCCTCACCCCAGTTTTCCTTCTCCACTAATTAAACAAAATGCTCAGACTCACAATATAGGAATTTCATTCCACTGCCACATTTCCTCACTGAATTCTCTCTTCCTCATTCAATAATAGATAGAACTGTCATAAACATTACTACTTCCCTCTTTTTCTCCCCAAGAGATCACTGAAACTTTCATCCCAGACCTTTGAACCCTAGATACCTGTGTAGACTGGGGAGAAAGAAAAACACTCTTTGAAATTTCAAATGTGTGTGTGTGTGTGTGTGTGTGAGAGAGAGAGAGAGAGAGAGAAAGAGAGAGAGAGAGAGAGAGAGAGAGAGAGAGACTGCTGTGAGAGACTGGGAGATGTAACCATGGAAACTAGAGCATGCCAGTAACCATGGAGACTCACGTATAATCCAGCTATGCCATTTCCATTTAGAAGCTGGTAGGGCTATGGCTGTCAGGACAGTTTATATGACTGAGTGATTTCAGTTGTGTAGGTGAGTGTCCTACAGACGTTCAGGTAATTTCTGGGTATTGCCTATACTTTTAAATATTAGAGAGAATGCCTATTAATAAGACTTCCTCTGTTTATCTAATTTCTTAAGAATCCCCCAAATCTTTCTCCCTCACTCTCTTACCCACACCTCCAGAGCCATCACTGAGTCAGTCATTCAACAAACACATGTTAATCACTTTGGCGTGCCGGGCACTCTGCTGGACCCACCAGATATCTGTCCCATCAGCTTTAATGCTGAGGCAAGCCCCTGAGTAAAGGGTCCAATCATCAAAAGGCTTCTTTACCAGAATCCATCAGAATCTGGCCTTGTGTTTCCAGTATGTGAGATGTGAACTAGCCTTTTCGCATTTTGAAGGAAAGTTTTACTAGCCAATGTAATAACAATAGAAGTGCTTCACAAAGTCAGATCATTGTGTTTATCCCATTTCTTTTGGTCTTTCCCTGGGCGTGCTACACCACCACCATCACCTCCGCAACCGAAAGTCTGATGATGGTTGCTGTGTGAGCAGCTCTGTGCTGTGTGTGTGCACCGGTGTGGTCAAAAGGCAGAGTGCTGAGGTCAAGTCACTTGCGTTGGCCACTTACCCGTGAGTGACCACAGTCAAGTGACTGGACCTCTCAACTTTCCTCGTCTGGAAAAGGGAAATAAAAACCTCCCTCTTTAGGTTATTCAGTGATAACTTCACATGGCTATGCAGATTTACTGCACTGCACATTTTTTTTCCAGGTTCATAATTTATTGTACAAATTGAGTATCACATGATGAGTTGACATTAGCTTCTCCAGGCATGGGAAATTAACAGTGAGGTACAGTTTATAATCTTTTCATGTTGCTTTCATAGCTGGAGTTTTTTGGGTTTTTTTTTTTTGGACTTTAACTTGAAGTATAAAACCAGCAAAGCAATGCTTCTATATGTGGCCATTACACAATTCATTCTACCTGTGATGTATAAGAGTTGAAATATTTTTTGATACCAGTGAACTGGAATTGAGCATCAGCTTCTGGACCTGCCATGATTTCAATCTTGCTAAAAAGCACAAATTCCGCAGGCTGTGTCCTTCAACGTATGGAGCTACCCCACTGCAAATTTTTATCTTCCAGTTTGATCTCTATCCGCCAGTATTGGTCAGCAACATTTCATGTTCTTAGTCCCTTCTCATATTTTACTCAACAGCAGGTTCAAATCTTTACGACCTCCAACCATGTGCCTGAAACCCTCAGGCTCAGCAGATAATAGTGATGGAGATGATGGTAATAACAACATTGTTATGCAATAACACCAGGCGCTATTCCACACCATTTAACTCATTTAATTCTTACAACAAACCATTGAGGATTACTAGCAAATCCCTTATACAGATGAGGAAACTGAGGCACGTGATGTTTAGGTAAATTTCTCAAGGTTATAAGCTAGTGAATGGTGGAAAGAGAATGTGGCCCAAACCGGTTTGGCTCAGTGGATAGAGCATCGGCCTGTGGACTGAAGGGTCCCAGGTTCGATTCCGGTCAAGGGCATGTACCTTGGTTGCGGGCACATTCCCAGTAGGGGGTGTGCAGGAGGCAGCTGATCGATGTTTCTCTCTCATCAGTGAGATCACCATTGAATCACCTCCTGACCAGTCTCCCTCTACCCAAATTTCTATCCCTCTTCCTTCCTCTTCCTTCCTCTCTGTAAAAACATTAATAAAATATATTAAAAAATATTTCCTTTATTTAAAAAAAAGAGAGAGAGAGAGAATGTGAACCCCAGCAGTGCCTCCGGAAACTGCCCTCTCCACCATTGAATCAACATAAAAAAACTGTTTCCTAACACACTGTGAATATAGAGTCCACAGGCACAGACTCCCTCACATGTCTCCTGCTTCACCCCCTCACTCATCACTACTAACCAACATCTTCATCAGCACCTGTCCCAATGGCCTTCCTCCACATTTCAGAGGGAAAGGTCAGCCTTCCTCCAACCCCCAGCCCCCCACCCCTTCCCACTTCAAGTTCTTTGCTCCTTTAATTATCCCCTTTTTTCCTGATCCTCCGTCTTTCCTCTCATTCAGCTCCTTCCTGTCTGTATGTAATAAATCCAAATCTGTCCTATTTTATTTCTTTTTAAAAAGTGTGACTTTATCATCCTCTCTTTCCTTTTCACTGCCACAACTCTAAAAAGTTCTCTGCCTTTGTCTGTAGGCATCCTGGCACGCCACTCCACCGCAGTGCTCCGAGCTGTTAAAATAAATGGTCCTGCCTCTGCTCCTCTCTGCAGCATTTACCGCTGTTGATCACTTTCTCCCCTTAAACTTTCACCTTGCGATGACCTTCTGCTCTTTCACTCTTTGGCTTTTCTTCCTCCATCTCCTTTGCTGGTCTCTCCTGTGCTGCCTTTTCCTTACATTTGGGTGTCCCTAGAGATCCTTCACCCATGTCTCCTCTCTCTGGGGACTGTCAGTGCCGTGTTTGTATCTTTAGCCAGAAATTTCTTCTGAGCTTCAGAGCAGTAGATAAACATGACTTAACCATGTCAGAGAAAAGCATCTTATTATTTCACTTTATGTGGAATCTAAAGAATAAATGAACAAACAAAACAGAAACAGACTCGTAGATACAAAGAACAGACAGTTGCCAGAGGTGGAGGAAGAAAGAAGCATTGAGGGGCTGGGTGAAAAGGTGAAGGTATTAAGGAGGACAAATTGGTGTTACAGTACAGTCATGGGGATGTAAAGTCCAGCACAGGGAATCTAGTCAATAATATAATTCCTATGTATGGTGCCAAGTGGGTACTGGAAATATCAAGGGTGATTGTCTAAGCACTATGCTGTACACCTGAAACTAATACAAAGCAATATTGAATGTACACTGTAATTGAAAAATAAAAAAAATTTAATGACTGTTAACTATCTTGACCTTCGAGGGTTCATGGCTCCTCCTCTTCCACTTGTCACCACCATCTACCCAGGAGCCTGAGTCACCAAACCAAAAGTCATCCTCCAGTCCTACCTGCTCTCCTTCATATGTTCATCTTAAATATCTCCTCTCTGTTCCTCATCCCAATCCTTACATCACTACCTTAGTCTAAGCTCTCATCTTTCTCTCCTAAAAATACTAAAATCACCTCCTGACCAGTCTCCCTCTACCCTAAGCATCAACCTCTGTCAACAATAAAGACACCAGCAAGGTTTTTCCAATATGTATATCAACCCATTGCTCAAAATTCTCCAAAGATCCTCAGTCCAACATGATGAAAACCAATTCCTTCACATACAAGAAAGGCCCTTGAGGACCTGACTGCTGCCTCAACTCTCCAGCCTCAGCGGATGCCTCTCCACCTCCCTAACCACTATCTTTCTGGCTTTTGGGCTACAATACTGGCCTGGATGTAATGGCCCCACGCATTGTGCTCACACTTCCTTACTTGGCACATTCCATCCTTTCCTTCTGGGACTGCTTCCCCAGCTTGTCCATCAAGCAAACTCATGTACTTCCTCTTTGTCACCACCCATTCCCTTTCCCATCCCCTCATGGCCTGGCCTCCTTTGTGCTTTCTGCATACTCCTATCCAACCATTATCTTATTGTTCTATAATTTTTGGGTCCATATCCCTTGCTAGACTTACTAGTTCCTTAAAAGCAAGCACTATTTATTTTTTTGCCTGGTATTTTTGTCCTGCCAGTACCCAGCAAAATGTCTTCATAATAGAAGACATTTATTAAATACTAGAGGCCTGGTGCATGAAATTTGTGCATGGAAGGGGGGTTCCCTCAGCCCGGCTTGCACCCTCTTCAATTCAGGATTCCTCGGAGAATGTCCAGCTGCCAGTTTAGGCCCGATCCCTCTCAAAATCCGGGACTGCTGGCTCCTAACTGCTCGCCTGCCTGCCTGCCTCATCGCCCCTAACTGCCTCTGCTTGCCAGCCTGATTGCCCCCTAACTTGTCCCCTGCTGGCCTGGGTGTCCCCTAACTGCCCCCCCCTGCCAGCCTGGCCACCCCCTAACCACATCCCCTGTCAGCCTGGTCGCCCCCTAAGTGCTCCCCTGCCAGCCTGATCACCCCTAACTGCCTCTGCCTCAGCCCCCATCACCGTGGTTTTGCCCAGAAGGATGTCCGGAAGATGTCCAGTCTAATTAGCATATTACCCTTTTATTAGTATAGATTAGATACTAATACTGTTATCAAGAGGATGGCAGAGAAATTCCCTTAGCATCTAACACTTTCCTTCATCATCACTATCAATATCAGAAAGCACACAATATGTGGAGACAAAAGGAGACTAGACTTTGGGTGGTGAACACACAATGGAGTACATAGATGTTATATTATAAAGTTGTATGCCTGAAAATTACATAATGTTATTGACCAGTGCTACCTCAATAAATTTAATAAAACAAAAAGACAGAAAGCACACACGAAATGCTGCTGATTACTGAACAAAAAGAGTTTTCCATGCAGTAGCAAAGAACCAGAGGGATGTGTTAGTATAGAAACCTATGAGGCAGGAAAATTCCTGGCAAATAGAATGGGGAGACTCAGACAGATGGCTGAACAAATTGGTTGAATGATTTACAGCCAGATACAGAAGATCATCAGGGCAGGAAGCCCCAATACCTAGCAACGGGTAAAACTGGTGCCGAACCTCGGCCCAGGGTGACCTTTCATATTGCTGGTCATGTAGTTTAGATGGTCCCCTGACCTTTCCTCCTTATAGAAAACATCTAGGCCTCAGTTGTATTTCAGCTCCAGACCCAGAAAAGCAGCAAAACCAGCTGGTGACACCAGGACCAAATGCAATGTCTAATAATCCCCTGAAAGGACACACCTGGAAAGCTGATGACTTCTATTGCGATCCTGCCCTGAGACCTCCCCTAATAATAACTGCAAACAGACAAACCCCTCAGCCAGCACAGGGCTCTCTCTGGAGATGCCCTCACCTTATCTCTGGTGAGAGCTTTCTGTCTCTGAAACTCTCACTGTCCCCAGCTGTAATATATGCACTCTTAAAATCACCTGAACTTGTGCTGTCAAATCTCTTCTACACAAAGTCAAGGACTCACACACTATTAGCTGGCCCGAGGCAGATTCGGCCATCCAATCCAGTGACACCAATGTGTATGACAAACTCATTGGCATGCAGACATCTCCCATTAACACACCAGTTGAGGGGTCACAGGTCTCTTCAAACTGACATTCTGTGAATGAAGGCATTAAACCAAGACATCTAATCAAAGCAACCACCATATGAGTGGCTATTATGTGCAAGCTATTTCATTAAATGCTGTAATGAATAGATAGGAATGAACACTTACCAGTATTTACATTGAAGATGAATATGATGAAAGGCCATTTAGACATGAGATTGGAGTAGTTAAATAAGGGGAGACAAAGGATTGCACTCATTCAATTTGCTCAGCAGACCTGTTAGGGCCCAGCTTTTGCCAGGCACTGTGTCAGCAGCTGGGGTAGAACAGTGAAACCATGTGCTCTCTGCCCTCGGTATGTACATAGCCCAGCAAGGCAGACAGACAATACAATCATCAACCCTAAAGATAGGGGGAAAGTGCTCTGACTAATTCTGCCTAAAGAGGGAACTCGGAATGGAGCACAGGTCTCTCTAAATTTCCCAGCCGTGGCATTCAGTCTGGCTCTTGAGGGGCTAAGGAGTTTTTTTTCCATCAGAGAAGGGAGAGTTCCACACCGAGGGAACAGAATGCATAGAAGCACACAGGGTTCAAAGCTGAGGCATCTTGGAAAGCATTGATTATCTCCAGGACACATACGGAAATATTGAGCTAAGTGCTCGGAACTCCAGTGAGTATTCCAGACTCTGAGTGTGTGTGGTTTGGGGGAGTGATGAGCAGCCCTGTGTGGCTGGACCACACGATGTTGGGTGGGGATTGGGAAAATACAGCAGGGTCACAGACACATACTGGCCCAGGAGTAGCTTCTAAGAAGGTCTCCATTTTCCCCAACTTACCTACCTTCCATCTCCTTTCCAGCACATCCCTGCCCACTCTTTTCTATCGCTCATTCCTCTTGTTCTCTCCACAGTTCTTCACACCAGGCTTAATTTCATTTATCACTCACAGTTTTTAGGTGCAAGAAAGAGAACTGACTCTGATGGAGTTAAGAAGCAAAAGAACTCATCAAAAAGACATTGGATAGTTTGCAGGGTCTCTGAGAGGGCCAGAACCAGGCCCCAACTCCATGCAGCCAGAAACAATGCGCACAGAAAGGCCTTAGAAACAGTACTGTTGCTATGGCCACTGAACACCACAGCTTCTTCCACTGAAAACACCACCAGACATCGGACTCTGCCAAGGTCACTGTCGTCACCCATCACCAAAATAGGCTCTGCCCTGCACCTGTCCTTCTAAATGCCAGCTTTATGGTCAAAGTCAGGGTAAATGTTTCTGACTGGCATGTACCCTCATTTATATTCAAGGAAGGCTGGGAAAGCAAGTATCTGGTACTTCCTGATTCTATAGTGACTGCAGGCTCTGCTCAAATAGAGAAAGGGCTTCAGCGTTTGGATGGTGAGCCTGCTCTAGATTCCCCTCACACCTTGTTTTCCTGTGCAGAGTAGTACTTGCCTAGCTGTTCTAGACCTTAAGGGTAGGATTGCCAGGTTTAGCAAATAAAAATACAACATGCCCAGTTAAATTTGAATTTCAGATAAACAGTGAACAATTTTTTAGTGTATGTCCTACATGTTTGGAACATACTTATACTAAAAATTATTGTTTATCTGAAAATCAAATTGAACTGAGCATCCTGTGTTTTATCTAATAACCCTCCTTAGAAATATCTTTCCTCTATTACACTATACTTTTCAACATTATACCAGGTCCTGCTTTTTGGGTATGTTAAAGATGCTACTGTGCAAAGGCCTAGCTGCCTAATTCTGGATTTGAATGCCAAAAGTTGGAAATTATCTACTCCTTCTCTTTGCTTTCTTCCATAACAGATTTTCATCTCCTCCATATCAGCTATATGCCTAGAGCCAACTGAGGGGAAGGTTATGTCTTTCAGAAAGCAAAGGAGAGAAGCACATTAAATTTTAAAAACCAATTACCCAGTTGCAATAAGAAAAAATAGAGTAAGCAGTGCAGAAATATTTCATGAATTTTTTATACTAGGCTCTCTCAAACGCTCGGACCTCAAGTTCACTATGACTCACACTTCACAGGGCTTTCATAAGAGATGAAACTATGAAGTAATGAAACTGATTTTTATGTGTGGTATATGAAAATGGGTTTCTGTGAGTCAACAGTTACTGTTGCTCTCACCTCACATGTGGCAGGGTGGATCCATTATCCAACTGCCAATTTGTTCCTTTAATGTACAAAGGCAAATGATCTTCAAAGCTACTGCATTTCAATGTGTGATAGACCAAGATTATTGAACTATTTCCTAATGTTATTTAAAATCACAAATGACACAAACAAATCACTTAACTTTGCCAAATTCTTCTTAGGCTACACACACAAAGACTTCACTCATTTAGCCGGGTCTTACATGAAAAATAATTGGACCTTCCCAAACCAATATCAGGTTTCTCTGGGCCGCCAGAAAAACCACAGTGGGTACTTCCAAGGAGAGAAAATAAATGGTGTCTTTCAGAGCTGGTGCAAATGTTAGAATATATTTCACTAACCATAAGGATCATGTCCTTGGAAGAGAAATAATTTATGTATTTGCTAAAACTTTTTTCAGTTCCACAAACATGCCTTTCCCTCCTATTTGAAGGCTTGTGTATGTGATTCCCTCCTGCTGGAACACTCTTCCTCCTTTCATCTGCTTAACCCCCTTAGGTCTCTGCTCAAAATCATTCCCTCAGGAAAAAATAACTCCTTGACCCCCCAGACTAGATCAGGGCTCCTTTTGATGCTTTCAGAGTTCACTGTTTTATCACAGTTTATAAGGATATAGTTAAATTCCAGAATGAATAAAAAATGGTACCTTCCAAAAGTTTTTTCCATACTTCTTCCTTCTCATGCAATATTTAGATATGCTTTTACCCTTGGGAGCTTTTATCCTGCTATACCTTCTATCTTTTAAGATCCTGTTCTATTATTACAAACTAGTGGCCCGGGGCATGAAATTTGTGCACATTAAAAGGGGATTAGAGGAAATATTTTAACATTGCTATTTGACTTTTCTCTATAATAGAAGTGTCATAGGTGGAAGAAAATTAGTAAAATGTATATGAAAATCTTCCTCCTGTCAGAGTCTGGGGCACCCTGTGGGACCCAGAGTCAAGTCCCCGCCCACCCACAGCATCTCAAAATCACGCAAGACCCAGACTCAGCTGGCCCCACCATTGTCAAGCGCTGCCAGGCGGGGGGCACAGCCTCAGGTCCCCCATTAAGCCCTGCCGGGTGGGGGGCGCAGCCTCAGATTCCCCAGCGCACCCTCAGGTACCCCAGCCCAGAGCCGGGATAGGGGGTGTGACCTGAGGTCCCCCTTCAAGCCCCACCAGGTGGGAGGCATGGCCTGAGGTCCCCCGTCAAGCCCTGCTGGGCAGGGGGCGCAGCCTCAGGTCCCCCATCAAGGCCCACTGGGCGGGAAGTGCAGCCTCAGGTCCCCTGGTGCCGGAGTGGGGCATGCAGCCTGAGGTCCCCCGGCCTGGTGCCAGGGCTGGGGGTGCGGCCTGAGGTCCCCTGTCAAGCCCCACCAGGCAGGGGGCACAGCCTCAGGTCCCCTGCTCTGGTCCAGTGCCATGCAGCCTCAGGTCCCTGCTGATTGCTCATTAAGGCTTGTTACAGGAACTCAGCCTCCACTGTGGGTGCAGCCATCTTGTGTTACGGAAATCCCACCTCTGCTGTGGGCGTAGTCATCTTGTGTTATGGAAACCCCGCCTCCGCTGTGGGCACCGCCATCTTTGTGATGGCATGATGGTCAATTTGCATATTCCCTCTTTATTAGATAGGATAAGTAATTTGGCTGCCCACATTCCACGCAGCAGGTCCCTCCCCAATCAGCAGGAGACAGGAAAGCCAACCATGATTAAGATTCTTGATCTTAGAGGTCAATGTTGTGTAAGGCTGTCTCATCCCTCTGCCATTAAAAAGAATGTTTCAGAGATGATGGAATCACTAAAGAGCTGCCCCTTGACTGGAGGAAGGAAGTAGTTAATTTTTTCTGCATCATTTTAAAACATTTTTTTCCCAGCCAGTGTTGCTCAGTGGGTAAGCATCCAACTATGAACCAGAAAGTCATGGTTCAATTCCCAGTCAAGGTGTATGTCCTAGCTGAGGGCTCAAACCCGAGTAGGGGGCGTGCAGGAGGCAGCTGATTGAATGATTCTCTCTCATCGCTGATGTTTCTACCCCTCTCCCTTTCCCTTCCTCTCTCTAAAATCAATAAAAACATATTTTTAAAAAACATTTTTTCTATACTACAAAATTTATGTAATTTTACATAAATGCATGTCATATGTGCTTTTATTATTTTAGTGAAATATTTTTGTTTCTGTCTTTTCTGCTTGGTTTCTTCCTCCCTTTCTTTTTCCCCTCCACCACCAGCCATTCCCACACCAACACACACACAAGCCAGATCACCAACCAAGCATGCATTCTCCCATATTTTTCTCCATGCTCACAAAATCATGTATAGAAATTTGGAGGGTTTCCTGTCATTTTTTTGCTTTACAAAAGTTAGATCAGATTACTTTTTTTTTTTTCAGCTTTCTCTTTTCATTCAACAATACCTCATAGAAATCTCACTAAGTCAATTGGTTTAGATTTAATTCAGTTTTTTAATGGCTGAATAATAATTCATGGTGCTGGTATGCCAGCATTATTCAGCCAGGAGCTTTGTTTCCAGGTTTTTGTCACAACAAATAATGCTGCAACAGCATCCATGTGCATGCGTTTTTATGAATAGTGGTTTTTTCTCTGTAGGATAGATTCCCAGGTGTGAGCTTGCTGGGTCACTGTCGCATAAATATTTAATCTTAATAAATATTATATTCAATTGCCATTGCTTGCTTCCCTGGAGCCATCCTTTTCTCCACTTTGCTCCCTACTATTCTCTTTCCCCACTTCCCTGCTATACCCTCTCTCTTCTATTTTTTATAATTAAACTCTTTATATGTTTATCTTAGGTCTAGTTTTATAGGCTAAACTCTAAGTTATTTGTGCTAATCTATGAAAGTACAGTATTTTAAAATTCAAAAATCCATTATTATAAAAAGCTCAACAGAAGATGCCCTCTTCTGCAGGGGACCAGATGATTAAGAATACATTTTGAACCTCAGAGAGAAGGTGGGGGAGGTAGGTGGGTGGGAAGAGATCAACCAAAGAACTTGTATGCATATATGCATAACCCATAGACAAAGACAATAGGGTGGTGAAGGACTGGGGCAGGTTGAGGGGGGCGGAGGAGGGACAGAAGAGGTCAATGGGGGGGGGGGAAGGAAGATTATATATAATACTTTCAACAATAAATATTAAGAACAAGACGAAGAAGAAGAGGAAGAAGAAGAAGAAGAAGAAGAAGAAGAAGAAGAAGAAGAAGAAGAAGAAGAAGACTATAGGTAGGCCTGGCCAGTGTGGCTCATTCAGTTGGTTGAGCATCTTCCCGTGTAACAAGAGGCTGCTGGTTCAATTCTGGTCAGGACTCATGTGCACTCGATCCCTGGTAGGGAGTGTGCAGGAGGTAGCCAGTAGATGTTTTGCTTTCCCCCTTTCCCTTCCTTTCTCTTCCTTTCTCTTTCCCTTCCTTCTCTCTAAAAATCAATTTAAAAATATTTAAAAGAATATGACTGCCCTAGGCAGTCTGACTCAATGGATAGCGTGCTGGCCTGTGAATTAAAGGGTCCCAGGTTCGATTCTGAACAAGGACACATGAATTGGTTGCAGGCTCAATCCCTGGCCTTAGTTGGGGCTCGTGTGGGAGGAACCAATCAATGTGTCTCTCTCACATTGATGTTTCTCTCTCTGCCTTTCCCCCTCCCTTCCACTCTCTCTAAAAATCAATGAAAAAATATCCTCAGGTGAGGATTAACAAAAAGTAAATAAATAAAAAAGTATATGACTACAAGTATGTAACATGATACCTGTTTTCCTTCTCTTTCTAGATTTAATCAAGGTCTATGTTCACAAACACCCAAGCACTATGGCAACTGGATTATTATCAGCAGCAAATTATGCAATCCCCAGCCAATGTTTCCTAAGTACTTTGTTATATGGGGCACTGATTTCCTGAGTAAACTCTGCCCCCCAAATTTTCATTCAAGGACTATTTATTCAGTTGACAAATATTTATGGAGTTATTGGTTTGTGCTTGGCACTGCACTAGATGGTGGTGGGTATATAGCAGTAAATAAGACCAATAAATAAGGTGAACAAGGTCCCACTCTTCTCAAAGCTTATCTTCTAGCTGAAGAGAAACATATTAAATAGCTAATTACATATTTGAATAATATTTCTATTGTGATAATATACACATAACAAAACTTGGTTAAGCTACTGTACTGTGTCTCTTATTAAAGCACCTATACCAGTAATGCAGCTAAATATTTTTTCCTTGAAAAATATTTGAAATTTTAATTCTCACTGTGAACTTGTTTGATCAAAAATTATAGGATATCACTACATGAGTTCAAAACATGGAATAAAAATTAAAAGTGGTAGCTACATAATCAGCAAATTATCAGATAAGACATTTTAACTACTTCACATTTCTTAGCACGAGTAAGAATAAACTGGTTCCAAAGTCCTACGAGGGTTGGCATTTTTACTGCAAGCTTTAAATCACAGTGTTACTCTATTCAACAAGTCATCTCTAAGTAAATGGCGGTGCTCATAAGTACAAAAATTGTTGGTAGGTGGTACTCTATACAATCAAGATGAGAGAACTTTTTATAAAATTAGATCTTAAAAAAGGCAGAATGTCTGATAATTATCAGTCTCTCAAAGGCTAGAATGAGAAAAATGTAGAAAATGAAGTACTCACTGATTAATAATATTTTGTTTTGAGAAAGCCAGAAATGATTCTAAGACATAAGCTATACTGATAAAAGATGTAATTAATATGCTGTATCTGTTTTTAAGCCAAAGCACACTTTTCACTTCAGGACAGTTCTCATTTTTACATTCTTAGTTTCCTTTGTCCAGAACAGGATCCCTTTTTGAGCCCGTATTTGAATAGAGTTCATAATCTAAAGTCATTTTTTTTTTCTCCACAGGATGTTTTAAGCTGCAAAATGGCAAATGACTAAGTCAGTTATAAAGCATTTTTAGCATAATAAATGCCAATTTACAATAACTGTCAATAGACTTCTATGCAGAAGCCTAAAAGTTGCTACAGTAGCGGTCAGAACTAACATCTTCCATATGCTCAGGCTTCGTTTATTAAATACTGTCATAAATCCAGAAAAGAAACCTTACAGGGCCCTTTCAAAGCTGCATAATTTCCCAAATGAGTTTCTTCTGGTTGAGGAGCTTGTTCATTCCTTCAGTCCTTTTTCAGTCGTTTCGTTTTTGCAATATTTTCTTGGCGATTTTGTTTTTCTTTTGCTCCTTTCCCCTGGCCTCAATCACCTTGGCCAGTTTCCAGGACAGTACAGCACTTGCTAGAAACAATGGAGTAAGGGCCGGAACAACTTGTAAGCAAGCGGCATGGGTCCTTGCAGCCAGTTCCACAGCATACTCAGCCCAGGCCTTTCAGTCAAACATCTTTGTGGCGGTGCTAGGAAAAGGGACTTCACGCTGGAGCTGTGACCTCTAACTTTGTCCTGGGTTCGTGAGCCAATTACAATTTCAGATGGATGACCCCTGGTTGGTCGTCTTCTTTAGCTCTACTACACACTTCGAGAGAAGGTTTAAATTCTATATGCTCCCGTGAGCCTCCCACACTTTCAGGAATAAATTTTACCCTCTTTGCTTCCGTTGGGGGTTCGCGGGGCTGGGTCTCCGGCCAGCGCCGCCCAGACGCTGCAGCTGCGGGCACTCCACCGCCTCCGCATTTCCACTTCTTCCTTGAAGTTCCCCTCGCGTTCTTCCCTGGTTCCCCCACCCGGCCCCTGGGGCCCCCATTCACCGACCCTCGGCCTGGCTAGTGCGGCCCCGCGGGACTCGCGGAGCGGCCGTCCCGGGGAACGGGGCGGGGAGGGGGGGAGCGCCCTGCCACACCTCTCGCCCCGGCTACCAGGCGCCAGGGCCGAACCCCCACCCCTCCCCACGCCAGCAGCCCACAGCCTCCCGCGCATCGCGCCCAGGACCTTGGACTGGGACCCCCAACTCCCAACTCACCCCAGAGTTAAACATTTTAAGTGAGCATTAAGTACATCCACAATGTTGTAACCATCACCCTCATCGATCTCCACAAGTCCTTTCACCTCGCAAAACTGAAACTCTATACCCTTCCCTCTTCCCCAGCCCCTGGTGACCACCATTCTGCTTCCTGCCTGTGGATTGGACTCCACGTGTGGAAGTGTGTCTTCTTGTGACGGACTTTTTTCTCTTATCATATGTCCTCAAGGTTCATCCATGTTGCAGCATGTGACAGGGTTTCCTTCCTTCTTAAGAAGGAACAATATCTTATTGTATGTATATAGACTATATTTTTATTTATCCTTTATCAGTGGGTATCTGGGTTGCTTTCACTTTTTGGATAATATTTTAAAATATTTTTCCTCTACTTTTTTAACAACAGGTTTAGGATTCCACACTAGACTTACAGAGCTGGTAAAAACGGCAAATTATTTCTCCTACATAACTTCCACTACACATTCACAAACAGTAAATGTGTGTTGTTGCTGTTGTTTTGTTTTTGTTTGTTTTTTAAACATCTTTTTTAAAAAATATATTTTTATTGATTTTAGAGAGGAAGAGAGAGGGACAGAGAGATAGAAGCATCAATAATGAGAGAATCATTGATCGGCTGCCTCCTGCACGCCCCCTACTGGGGATCGAGCCTATAACCTGGGCACGTGCCCTTGACAGGAATGGAACGCGGGACCCTTCAGTCCGCAGGCCCACGCTCCATCCACTGAATCAAACCAGCCAGGGCTGTAAATGTATGTTTAATCTCCCCCACCTCCCTTTTTTTAAAAAAAAAATGTTAACCAGAGTTTCTCTTTCTAGCTATGTTCTTTCCTCTTCTTGCTTTCTCCCTACTGAAATGGGGAAGCTATGTTCTTTGCCCCAGAGGAGGTATGGCAGTGGAAAAGCTTTTTTGGGGGTTTCTTTGGCTGTTCTAGTCCCATTGCCTAGGTGCTTAAGGAAAGAGAACCAGATAGGACTCCAGGTATCTGGACAAACAGCTTCATGGGCAGATATCACTAAAGACAAAGTGGTCACTCCCAGTACCCTCCTCCCCTCCTCTTCCTCTCTAACTATAGAAGCTTAATGCTACAGAACTACAGAACCCTTTGGGACCCCAAAATGACTGAAATTATATTTCTACCACCATGGTTGAATGAGATCTTGAAGTATAAATTAAGTTATATTTCTTTTTAAAATATTTATATTGATTTCAGAGAGGAAGGGAGAGGGATAGAGAGATAGAAACATCAATAATGAGAAAGAATCATTGATGGGCTGCCTCCTCCACATCCCACACTGGGGATTGAGCCTACAACTCAGGCATGTGCCCTGACTGGGAATAGAATCATGACCTCCTGGTTCCTGGGTCAATGCTCAACCACTGAGCAATGCCAGCTGGGCTATGTTGTATTTCTTGATCACCTGAGCTATAGACCGAGATCTCTACTCTTATAAACAATGAATGCTTTAATTACAATGCATTCTGTACTGTGATTGGAGGACTGGTTTCTGTGATAGCCTATGACACAGATCTGACCCGGTTGTGGGGGAGGGGATGGCATGTAATCAGATTAGACTTCCTCAAATTTGAGTTGAGATGTTAAGAATGAATATGAAGCATGTTGACAAAGGATGTCAGCCAAGGAGTCATGTCTTACCTCCAGTGCTGCTAGCCCCCAACCTTCCCATGTCCTCTTCCCCCCCCCAAAAAAATATTCCTACCATTGCTTTGTTACCAGGAAAATTGTCCAGCACATGTCCGTGTGATAAATAATTCTTATTAGTATTCTTTTATTTTCATCACCATTTATCCCCCCTATACCCTCTTCCATTTCCACCACCTCCTTTATTAGTATTAAGATGCCTACAGCTCCATGTGGATGTCATCATTTTCTAGTAGTTATACATTTAGAATTCTCTAGATGTTTTAAGATGCTATTTTGATCTTTGCAGCATATCTACTAAACATCTGAGCATTCTTCATACAATGCAAACATATCAGTTCCTATCTTTTTTCCCTTGTAGTATTCATATTCAATTCTAGCAAGTACCCTTCATCATACAGCCATCATGCTGAGAAGCAAATAAAAGAAAAATAGTTTTCCCACATCATTAATTACTCCATTTTTAAACAGACACAAACACTTTCTCTCTTTGGCTTTGGAACAGCTAGTAGGCTGCCAGCTGGGACTCATGGGGGCTTTAAGAGCCTTAATCACCAGAATGAGCTTTGTTATTAAGGAAAATAAGATTAAATTAAAGGCACATTCAGGTATTTCCCCCCTGGTTAGACTAGGCACAATTGGTGATTTATTTTTCATGCACCCACCACTGATTTTACTATAATTTTAGTAAAATTTTATTGAAATACAAGCAAATTATAACTTAACTATTTAAACTGAATCTATTTTCTGAGCTCCAAACTCATATCCAATTACTGTACTTACTACATTCCTTTTAAATATCTCATGGGATCTAAAGTGGGGGGTGTTTTGGATTCACAATGCTTCTGATACCAAATGGGTGTTTTTTTTCCCACACCAAGAAAATTTCTAATTCTCTGTGGACACTGACTAGGTGTTCTACAATTCATTTTTTAAAAATATTTTTTTTATTGATTTCAGAGAGGAAAGGAGAGAGAGAAAAAGATAGAAATATCAATGATGAAAGAGAATAATTGATTGGCTGCCTCCTGCACGCCCCACACTGGGGATTGAGCCCACAACCTGGGCATGTGCCCTGACTAGGAATCCAACTGTGACCTTCTGGTTCATAGGTCGACGCTCAACCACTGAGCCATGCTGGCCAGACTACAATTAATTTTAATTCTGACATGGTCTACCTGGAGGTAGTGTTAGATGCCACAAGTTAAGGGCTCAGTCCCACAAGACTGCCCCCACTCAGACACCAATCACAAGTCCCAGGTTGCCAACTGGTTGTAAATCAAAGGGTTTCACAATGCCCTTTTTGGGTTTGATGATTTGCTAGAAGTGTTCACAAAACTCAGGGAAACATTTTAATTACCATTACCAGTTTATTATAAAGGACACAACTCAGGGATAGCCAAGTAGAAGAGATGGGTAGGGCAAGGTATGGGAGGAGGGACTACTATGTGTGCAGAGCTCCATGCCCTCTCTGGATGTACCACCCTCCCATCACCTCCACATTTTCACCACCTTGGAAGCTCTCTAAACCCTGTGGTTTAGGGTTTTTATGGAGGCTTCATTACATAGGCATGACTGATCGATTCATTGGTCTTTGGTGATTAAGTCAATTTCAGCTCCTCTCCTCTCTCCAGAGGCAAGAGTGTATGTATGGACGATGGGGAGGAGAGGAGGAGAAGGGAAGACAGGGACTAGAAGTTGCACCCTCTAGTCACATGGTCACTTCTTCTAGTGACCAGCCCCATCCTCCAAGAGCCATCTCACTAAAATAAACTAAGGTATGGTTGGAAAGGGCATATTATGAATAAAAGATGCCCCTCTCACCCCTATTACTCAGAAAGTTGCAAGGGTGTTAGAAGCTCTATACCAGGAACTGGGAACAGAGACCAAATGTATATTCCTAATTATGTCACAGCATCTCAAGGTAATCATTCCAAAAACTGAAATCTCAACCTTCTTCCCCAAATTAATAATTATTATCGATATCATCTATTTGCTATTTCCAAACTCTGGAAGATATTTACACTTGCTTTCTTTCCTGACTAGAATGTTTCTCCCCACTCCTTACCTGACTGGCTTCTACTTATCTTTCAGACTTGAGCTTAAACATCATTTTGTCAAAGAGGTCTTCCCTGACGCTCTCCCAGTCTAAATGAGATTCTCTCATAATTCCTACAATTCTCCTTCATAGCACATCACAGTTTTTAATAATGTGTTCTATGATTGCTTATGTGTTGCCTGGCTCCCCCACTGGTGTGCATGAAGAAACTGGATTCCTGACTCTTCTTATGAGCACCCAGCAGAGTGCCTGCCACATAGAGTGGGTGCTCATACTTGTTGAATGTACAAATGAACTGTCTATACCTGTGTTTCTTAAAATGAGCTCCTTAGAAATTGTTCTCCTGGATAATAATATATATTTCCTGGCAGAAGGGTTTGCAATTAAATAAATGTAATAAATGAGTTAAACAAAGTTAAAAGGTTTCTGTACTGCAGGATATCTCAGAACCTACAATTTGCTAAGGAACACTGTGACTACAGTACTCAAGAGGGGAAATGGTCCTGACCTTTGTGGCTCAGTTGGTTGAGTGTCACCCCATATGAGAGATCGCTAGTTCAATTCCCGGTCAGGGCATATACTAGGGTTGCAGGCTCGATCCCCAGTAGGGGCTATCCAGGAGGCAGCTGATCAGTGTTTCTACCCTCTCCCTTCCTCTCTCTCTAAAATCAATAAAAACATATTTTTTAAAAAAGAAGGGAAATGAATATGAGGTTTCGCAATCAAGTTAAATCATAGAGCCCTTACATCACAATATCTTTCAAGATGAGTGTTCTGTGAACCATATTAGGAGAAGTTCTAATAAACCGTAATTATTTGACATTTATCTTAATAAATGCTCCATATTATAGAAGGTGGAGCAAAAGTAGGTTTATAGTCGTGAATATGCAAAACATAAAGTTTATTCTTGTATTATTGTTTATGTAATTGTATTATTTTTCATATGAACAACTGTAAACCCACTTTTGCCCCACCCTGTATATTAATTTTGCGGTCACTATTTAAGCCTTCTGTAAATATTACTTTATTTACCTTTTTTGAGACTATTTCTTAGAGCTGTTTTAGATTTCCAACAAAACTGAGAGGAAGGTACAGAGATTTCCCATAAACCTTCTGCCCCCACACATGTATAGCCTCCCTCATAACCCCGACCAGAGGGTACATTTGTCACAATTGGTGAACTGACATTGATTAACACAACATAATCACCCAAAGTCCTTAGTTTACCTTAGGTTTTACTCTTGGGTTTAAACATTCTATATGTTTGGACAAATGTATAATTACATATGCATTTAAGGCTCCTTCATGTCTTTGCATGACTTGACAGCTCATTTCTTTTTAGTGTTAAAATAATATTTCATTATCTGGAAGTACCACAGTTTATTTACCCATTCATCCTACTGAAAGACATCCTCATTGCTTCCAAGACTCAGCAATTATGAATAAAGTCACTATAAACATCCATGTGCAAGTGTTTGTGTGGACGTAAGTTTTCAACTCCTTTGGATAGATGAGTGCAATTGCCAAATTGTCTGGCAAAAGTATGTTTAGTTTTTTTTAATTTAATAAGTCTTTATTGTTCAGATTATTACATTTGTTCCTCTTTTTTCCCCCCATAGCTCCCCTCTACCTGGTTCCTACCCCACCCTCTACCCTTACCCACCCCCACTGTCCTCATCTATAGGTGTATGATTTTTGTCCAGTCTCTTCCCACACCCCCCACACCCCTTTCCCCCAGAGAGTTGTCAGTCCGCTCCCTTTCTATGCCCCTGATTCTATTATCTTCACCAGTTTATTCTGTTCATCACATTTTTTTATTCACTTGATTTTTAGATTCACTTGTTGATAGATATGTATTTGTTGTTCATAATTTTTATCTTTACCTTTTTCTTCTTCTCCCTCTTCTTGAAGAATACCTTTCAGCATTTAATATAATACTGGTTTGGTGGTGATGAACTCCTTTAGCTTTTTCTTATCTGTGAAGCTCTTTATCTGACCTTCAATTCTGAGTGATAACTTTGCTGGGTAGAGTAATCTTGGTTGTAGATTCTGCTATTCATCACTTTGACTATTTCTTGCCACTCCCGTTTGGCCTGCATAAATCAGCTGACAGTCATATGGGTGCTCCCTTGTAGGTAATTAACTGTTTTTCTCTTGCTGCTTTTAATATTCTCTCTTTGTTTTTTGCTCTTGGCATTTTAATTATGATGTGACTTGGTGTGGTCCTCTTTGGATTCCTTTTGTTTGGGGTTCTGTGCGCTTCCTGGACTTGTAAGTCTATTTCTTTCACCAGGTGGGGGAAGTTTTCAGTCATTATTTCTTCAAATAGGTTTTCAGTATCTTGCTCTCTCTCTTCTTCTGGCACCCTCATAATTCTGATGTTGGTACGCTTGAAGTTGTCCCAGAGGCTTCTTACACTATCTTCAAATTTTTGGATTCTTTTTTCTTTTCTGGTTTAGTGTTTTTTGCTTCTTTGTATTTCAAATCTTTGACTTGATTCTTGCAGTCCTCTAGCTGCTGTTAGGTCTCTGTATAATATATTTTATTTCAGTCAGTGTATGTTTAATTTCTAGTTGGTCCTTTTTCATATCCTCGAGTGTCTCGCTAAATTTATCGGCCTTTTCTAGAAAATTCTTGAAAAACCTTATAACTGTGGTTTTGAACTCTATATCCAGTCATTTGCTTTCCTCCATTTCTTTCATTTGTGATCTGTTTTTTTGTCTCCGCATTTTCGCTGCTTCCCTGAGTTGGTAGAGTAGCTTTGGTTGCTAGGTGTCCTATAGGGCCCAGTGGCTCAGCCTCCTTAGTTAACCTGAGGTGGACACTCTTGGTGCACCCCTTTGTGGACTGTGTGTACAGCCTTGTTGTAGTTAAGTGTTGATTGTTGTTGGTATCACTGGGAGGAATTGACCCCCAGGCCAATTGGCTGTAAAGATCAGCTGTGTCTATGCTGGGAGAACTTCTGTGCTGGAGACACCCTTATGAGACAAGACTTGCAAAAGCCTCTGTGTTCAACTTGGATGGGGCGGAGTCTCAGGTCGGAGCAGACAGCTTTGGCTTTCTGTCAGCCCTTCCCTAATAGGCCCCTGTGTCTCAGTGTCCCATGGAAATCGCTGCAAGCACCTCTGAGAGAAAGCTGCCCTTGAGTTCCGCCCACTGCCAGACAGTCCAGTTTCTCCCAGAATGAGTCTGGGTCCCCAGAGTCTCGCCCGGAACTGGAGTTCAGAGCAGTTGGGAGCTTTTGTCTCCCTCCCACTTGAGAAAGCCAGCCACGCACTCAGTTGCCAGTCTTCTCCTTGCGCACATCTCAGTACTTCTGTCTCCTGCAGCTCTTCTGAGTCTCAGTATGCTTTTCTCTTTCCTTCTAGTTGTAGAATTTCCACTCAGCCAGCCTTCCTGTGGTTCTGGATGATGTCCGTTTTGTCTTTTAGTTGTAGTTTTGAAATTGTTGTGCGAGGCAGCAGTTTTGGTGTTTACCTATGCTGCCATCTTGGTTTCTTCTCCCAGTATGTTGAGTTTTGTAGAAACTGCCAAACTATCTTCCAAAGTGGTTTATACCAAATTTGCATTTCCATCAGCAATGAACTCTCAGAAGGAACACTCATTTCTATTACTCCACATTCTCACTAGCATTTCATGTTGTCCCTATTTAGAATTTTGGCTCTTCTAATAGGTGTGTGTATTTCATTTGTTTTACTGAAAATTCCTAGATATTATGTAATTTATGAAACATCCAACAGCTTATAAGAGGCAGAATTTAAATCTTGTCACTTAGACTGCAAAGCCTGAGGTCTTAACTATGCAACAACACAGGCTCTCAGTTACATCCTGCAGAATCTTCCACATCATCTGCACACATATGCTCTGTCAGGGAGACAGATGCAGCTCCGTGTGCAATACGCAGCATGTCTGATGTGAAAGCTTTCTTGTGTTCTTCTTATTCTCTTTTCATGCAATTAGTAGTTTTCCATTGCTGTGTAACAAATTACCACAAAGTTAGCAGCTTAAAACAACCCTCATACATAAATTCACAGTCCTATAGTTCAGAAGTCCAGACAGGCTTGATTGAGTTCTCTGCTCAGGTTTTTATATGGCTGATATCAAGATGCTGGCCTAGCTGTGTTCCTTTCTGTCAGTAGCAAAAAAGTTACTTCCCCACTCATTCAGGTTGTTGGCCCAAGTCAGTTCTTTGTGGCAGTAGAACTCAGGTCCCTCGGTCAGCCAGGAGTTGCTTTCTCTTCTAGAAGCCGCCCGCATTTCTTGACGTGTAGCCCCTTCCATCTCCCATGAAGAATCTTCTACATGTTAAATTCCACTTGCATTTTAAGTCTCTGACATCTTGTTTTTGATCTCTAGACATAGATTTAAAGGGCTTGTATGATGAGGTCAGGCCCATTTGGATAATATTTCTGTAACTTAAGGTCAACTTATCTGGGATCTTAATTACACCTTCAAAATCTCTTCACAGCAGTTACCTAGAGTATTGTTTGATTTACTAACAGGGAGAAGGTATGTGTACACCAGAGGCTGGTGTCTTGGGAATCATCTTAGATTTCTGCCTATCACATTGCATGCATACTATTTCTTCCATAGATTATAAACCATACAAAGGCAGGGACCTCATATTTGTTTTCTTTGTATCGTTCATATCAGTACTTAGCATAGAGAAGGCATTTACTTAACATTTTAAAAAATCCTCAGCTGAAGATATGTGTGTGTGTTTTAAATATGTTTCTATTGATTTTTTTGAGAGAGAGAGAGAGGAAGGGAGAGGGATAAAGAGATAGAAACACTGATGAGAGAAACATCATTGATTGGCTGCCTCTTGCACACCCTCCTCTGGGGATTAAGCCTGCAACCTGGGCATGTGCCCTGACTGGGAATTGAGCCATGATTTCTTGGTTCCTGGGTTGATACTCAACCACTGGGCAATACTGGCCAGGCTGAGGATATGTCTTTATTGATTATGTCTTTATTTATTTATTTATTTATTTTAGAGAGGAAAGGAGAAATGGAGAGAGAGAGAGAGAGAGAGGAACATCAATGTGGGAGAGAAACATCAGTGGGTTGCCTCCTGTATGTGCCCTGACCGAGAATCAAACCTACAAGCTGGGTATGTTCTCTGACCAGGAATTGAACCCAGGACCTTTCAGTGCACTGAGCCACACCAGCCAGGGCTCACTTAACACTTCTTGATGGTTAGTTACTGTCACCATGTTACCAGTATGCCAATTATGCATAGGATCCTCACTGAAAATTTTTGTCCTTAAGCTTTCATTAATTTAGTTTACTGTAAGTCATACAGTAAAATAATTTAGTGTCAGAAGCCGCCCATTGTCCTCTGATTGAGACATTGGTAGCTGAAGCAACTTCCACCTGTCAATCTTATGTAAATCCTTACTGATTGGCTATTACTAGCTATGGGTGGATCCCAAACCTTAATAAAAGGGATTACAAGGCCAGAGTGAGTGGTAACCCTCTCTTAGGCTTCTGCCTGGCCCCCATTTCCCAAATTAATGTTTTTCTAGTCTCTTTCATTTGTGTGCGGCCTCCTTCAGAACCCGAACCCTGAACCTGAACCCTGAACCACGCGGGACATGAAAGGGGTTCCTGCAATTTAGGAAAGTTGAGTTCTAAGATCCAGATTCAACTTCTTTTTCAGTAATTTCTGTGAAGCTTGGTGTCAGTACCCTAGAAAATTGGAGGAGAGTTTCAAAACTTGATGAATTTTATAGAATGTAACTGTGGACCAAGACCTAGGAAATTCCATAATTTCTTCCCTTGGCTATTTTATAGTAAAAATGTCAGAAAAGAAGTGTACTGGTAACCTTGAGTGCATTCATTAAAAATTTCTCAAGTTCATGAATATGTGCTAAGTAGAAAGAAGAGCGCACTATGTACTTCCTTGATAACTTTTTGTCTACAAAATCTGGTGCCTACAATGGATACTACGATATGCCGATTGATAGATGTTTGCAAAGCCTGAGGTCTTAACTATACAACAACACAGACTCTCAGTTAGATGAAAGGGGCTACATGGCAAGAAATGCTGTTGTGACCAGGTGGTTCATATCCCTGAAACTTCTCTCAGAGTACTTTTCATGAAAAGAGGCAATGTCAATAATAGCTCCCTATTTGGCACATGTTGGACCATCAGTACCCGACAGTGACTTTCCAACTGAATTTGGAAAAAGTGAGTGAGACAATCTGATAGTAAATTTTTAAAAACTTAGACTGTCACATTTTTATACTTGCAACTTGTGGCTATAGGCCAGGCCCAGTCATGCTCTACTCTTTGTTACAAAAATTTAGAGAGGAAATGTAGGCATGAAACCCCAGTGAGAATAGCTTTCAATTGTGACTAAGCTAAAATGACTAGGATAGATAAGGAGTTAAGAAGGGCAAAAAGAACTCTGAAGATTTCATCACAAGTGAATCACAGCTATCTAGATTCTTAGAGGTCTAGAAGCTCAGTTTTTATGTTGAACGAAATGGCCTCCGCATACCTCTTCTTTTTTTTTTCAGGTAAAATATACTTTTTTAAAATTAAATTTATTGGGGTGACATTGATTAGTAGGATCATATAGGTTTCAAGTATACATTTCTCTGATACAAAATCTGTATATTGCACTGTGCCCACCACCCAGAGTCAAACCATCTTCCATCACCATATATTGGGCACAAACCTCTCCTTTGCACCTGCCACGCTGACCTAGTTTCACCTCCTCCTTTCACAGACACAGCACCAGAAGAGCCCACTGTGCTTTCCCACAAAGAATAGAGGTCCACCTGGGCCTAGAACCAAGTTCCCAAATTCTCAGCTCTGTGGGCATGGCCTTGTACCAGGTCTCGTGTTGTCCTTGAACTATGTTTACTTTCTTTCACAGCAGCATTTGCTCAGATTGAAACCCAGGTGGACATCTTCAGTTTCATCTTGATTCTTGGGGACTCCCATCCATTTCTGTCTTGCAGAGGAATGACAAAAACATTGAATTTAGTAGGTGAGTGGAAGAAGAGGAGTTCATGCAAATCACTAATAAGAATAAACAGCTAGAGGAAAAGCAATTTTAAAAAAATTTAAGCCTTTGGGAGAAGAGAGAATTGTACGGAGAGAGTGATCACAGTGACAAATGCTACATTGATTACAAGCAAAATATGTGTCCATTACATTTAGAAATTGCAGCATTACTTTTAGGAAAAAGAAATCACAAGGAACTTAGAAAATACTTTGAGATGAATGAAAGTGAAAACAATTTTGAGCTTGCAAATTTGCTCAGAGGGAAATTTATAGCTGTAAGTGCCTTTTAAAAAGAAACCTAATAATCTAAACTTCCACCTTAAGGCACTGGAAAAAGAAGAGCAATTAAACCCAAAGCAAGCTGAGAAAAGAGATAATAAGAATTAGAGCAGAAAATAATGAAATAGAAAATAGAAAAATAATGGATCTCTTACCGTTTGTGACAGCATGGATGGATCTGGAAAATGTTATGCTAAGTGAAATAAGCCAGTTAGAAAAAGATAAATATCACATGATCTCACTTATTTGTGGAATCTAATGAACAAAATGAACTGACCAACAAAATAAGACCTGAAGCATGGAGGCATGGAACAGACTGACATACCTCTATGTGGGGTTGGGGGGATGAGAAGAGATAAACCAAAGAACTTATATACTTATATGCATAGCCCATGGACACGGGCAATAGAGTACTGAAGACATAGGGGAGGGGAGGGACTGGGAGGGTGTAGAGTGGGGGAAATGAGAGATATCTGTAATACTATAAACAATAAAAAATATATTTTAAAAAAAAGAAAATATTTATTGAGCACCTGTTAGGGACCAGGTGCTTTAGACACTGGGGATATATACCAGTGAGCAAAACAGTCAAAATTCCTATCCTCCAAATTTATAAAAATAGCAGATCAGTGGTTGTCTAGGACAGAGGTGGAATGGAAATTAACTGCAAAGGGGCACAGGGAAACTTTTTGGGGTGATAATAAATTCTAAACATAATGATGATTGAACAATTCTATATATTTACCATGTTTAAAAGAACCCATATTCTACCCTGACCGGTTTGGCTCAGTGGATAGAGCGTCGGCCTGCAGACTCAAGGGTCCCAGGTTCGATTCCGGTCAAGGGCATGTACCTTGGTTGCGGGCACATCTCCAGTGGGAAGTGTGCAGGAGGCAGCTGATTGATGTTTCTCTCTCATTGATGTTTCTAACTCTCTATCCCTCTCCCTTCCTCTCTGTAAAAAATCAATAAAAATATATTTTTCAAAAAAGAACCCATATTCTAATGGTGGAAATAGACAACAAATAATAAAGAAGTAAAATATATACTATGTTTGTGGTAATAAATAAATGCTGCAGGGAAAGGGAATGGAGAAGGAGAAGGAGCTGCAAGGTTTTTTTTCCCGTTTCTAAATCATTTTTATTTTTCAATTAAGTTGACATACATTATTATATTAGTTTCAGATGTATACTGTGATTAGACATTACATAACTTACTAAGTGATCATCCAGATAAATCTCACACCCATCTGACACCATACATAATTCTTAGAATATTGTTGACTATATTCCCTATGCTGCACTTTACATCCCCATAACTATTTTGTAACAACCAATTTGTACTTCTAATATCTTCACCTTTTTCATCCATCCCTCCAACTCCCCTACCATCTGGCAACCATCAAAATGTTCTCTGTATCTGTGAATCTGTTTCTGTTCTGCTTATTCACTTATTTTTGTTTTTCAGATTCAGGGATGAATACTTCGAGTTGTATTTACTGCCACTTTATTGTTCATATTTTTTATCTCTTCTTTTTCTTCTTCTTAAAGAAAACCCTTTAACGTTTCATATAATACTGTCGCGGGGGGTGAACTAATTTAGCTTTTTCTTCCGTGGGAAGCTCTTTATCTGTCCCTTGAGTCTAAATGATAGCTTTTGTAAAATTTTTACTTTATTGTTGACAGTATTACAAATGTATCCCATTTTCTCCCCTTTTGTACTCTCCACCCAACCCTCACCCCACCCCAGGCCTATTGTCTCTGTACATGGGTTATGCATATGTGCATATATGTTCTTTGGTTAATTTCTCCCTGTTCCCTCCCAACCCTCCTCCACCACCACCACCACCATCACTGAAGTCTGTTATTCTGTTCCATGCATTCATACTTATGGCCCTATTTTGTTAGTCACTTAATTTTGTTTGTTAGATGAGATCATGTGATATTTAAATTTCTCTAACTGGCTTATTTCACTTAGCATAATAATCTCCAGGTCCATCCAGGCTGTCTCAAAGGGTAAGAGATCCTTCTTTTTTATAACTGCATAGTATTCCACTGTGTAAATGTACCACAGCTTTTTTATCCACTCATATGATGGGCACTTGAGCTGTTTCCAGATCTTAGCTATTATAAACAACTAGAGAGAGGCCCATTGCACAAAGATTCATGCAATAGGCCTTCCTTCCCCTGGCTGCTGGCACCAGTTTTCCTCTGGCACCTGGGACCCAGACCTTCGCTCTGGCCGCCACCTTCCATCTTTGCTCCGGCCAGCAGGAGTTTTCAATCAGGCCAGAGCCTTCAGTCTTCTCCACTCCGGCCGGAGAACTGCTCCTGTAGCTCCCTCCATGCCCCCCCCCCCCGCCCCGGCCTTCCCCTCATAGCAGACGTCCCACCCCGCCTAGCAGCTCCACACCTTGTATGCAAGTTAACCTTCCATCTTTGTTGGGCTAATTTGCATAATCACTCCTGATTGGTTGGTGGACGTCATGGAGGTATGGTCAATTTGCATATTTCTCTTTTATTAGTGTAGATATTGCTAAGAACACAGGAATGCATATATTCTTTCTGATTGGTATTTTGAGTTTCTTAGGATATATCCCCTGAGGTGGGATCACTGGGTCCAATGGCAGTTCCATTTTTAGTTTTTTGAGGAACCTCCATATTGTTTTCCACAGTGGCTGTACCAGTCTGCACTACCACCAGCAGTGCACTAAGGTTTCTTTTTCTCTACATCCTCACCAGCATTTATTGGTTGATTTGTTGATGGTAGCCATTCTGACAGGTGTGAGGTAAAACCTCAGTGTTGTTTTAATTTGCATCTCTCTGATGATTAGTGACTTTGGGCATGTTTTCATGTGTCCATTAGCCATCTGTATGTCTTCTTTGGAGAAGTGTCTATTCAGGTCCTTTTCCCATTTTTTAAATTGGATTGTTTGTCTTCCTGGTGTTCAGTTATATGAGTCCTTGTATATTTTGGAAATTAAACCCTAATCAGATGTATCATTGGCGAATATGTTTTCCCATACAGTACGTTCCCTTTTCATTTTGATGATGGTTTCTTTTGCTATACTGAAGCTTTTTGGTTTGATGTAGTCCCATTTATTAATGTTTCCTTTGTTTCCCTTGCCCTAGGTGATGTATTGGTGAAAATACTACTATATGAGATGCCTGATATTTAGTTGCCTATGTTTCCTTCTAGAATTTTTATGGTTTCTTGATTTACATTTAAGTCTTTTACACATTTTGAGTTTATTCTTGTGTATGGTGTAAGTTGGTGGTAAGTATGGTCTACTCTCATTTTTTTGCATGTACCTGTCCAATTTTCCCAAAACCATTTATTGAAGAGATTATCTTTACTCCATTCTATGGCCTTACCTTCTTTGTCAAATATAATTGGCCATATTGGCATAGGTCAATTCCTGGGGTCTCTGTTCTGTTCCATTGGTCTATATGTCTATTATTGTGCCAGTACCAGGTTGTTTTGATTACAATGCTTTTGTAGAATGGTTTGATATCTGGTACTGTAATCCCTCCAACTTTGTTCTTTTTTCTCAAGATTGCTCCAGATATTTGGGGTCTTTTTGTTGTTGTTGTTGTTCCATATAAATTTTTGGAATATTTGTTGTAGATCTGTGAAATATGCTGTTGCTATTTTAATAGGGATTGAGTTGAATCTGTAGATTGCTTTGGGTAGTATGGACATTTTAATGGTGTTAATTCTTCCAATCCATGAACACAATATATACTTCTACTTTCTTGCGTCTTCCTCTATTTCCTTTTTCAATGTCCTGTAGTTTTTTGAGAACAGGTCTTTTACCTCCCTGGTTAAGTTTATTCCCAGTTGTCTTTTTTGTTTTTGTTGCAATGGTAAATGGGATTGTTTTTTTAGTTTCTCTTTCCAAGGGTTTATTATTGGTGTATAAAAATGCTATTGGTTCTTGGGTGTTCATTTTGCTACTTTGCTGAATTTATTTACTAAATCTAGCAGTTTTTTGGTGGATTCTTTAGGATTTTCTATGTACAATATCGTGTCATCTGTAAATAATGAGTTTTACTTCCTCCTTTCCATCTTGGATGCCTTTTATCTTTTCTCCTTGTCTGATCACTGTGGCTAAGACTCCCAGTACTATGTTGAATAAGAGTGGAGAAAGCATAAATCCCTTCTTGTTCCTGATATTAAGGGAAACACTTCTAGTTTTTGCCTGTTGAGCATTATGTTGGCTGTACGTTTGTCAAATATGGCCATTGTTACGTTGAGGTAAGATCCTTTTATTCCCCACTTTGCTGAGAGTTTTTATCATAAGTGTGTGAATTTTGTCAGATGCTTTTTCTATGTCTATTGCTATGATCATATGATTTTTGAGAAGAATAAAAGTGGAAAAAAAGGAAATATGAAAGGGCAGAGGTTAAGGAAAGAAAATAAGCATAAAGATTAGGGGAAGGAAATAGTATTAAAAAAAAAAAAGAGGAAAAGTGTCTATTTAGGTCCTTTGCCCATTTTTTTTATTGGATTGTTTATCTTCCTTTTGTTAAGTTGTATGAGTTCCTTGTAATGTTGGAGATTAAACCCTTACCGGAGATAACATTGGCAAACATGTTCTCCCATGCAGTGGGCTTTCTTGTTGTTTTGTTGATGGTTTCTTTTGCTGTGCAGAAGCTTTTTACTTTGATGTAGTCCCATTTCTTTATTTTCTCTTTCGTTTCCATTGCCCTAGGAGCTGTATCGGTAAAGATATTGCTACGACAAATGTCTGCTATTTTGCTGCCTATGGATTCTCCTAAGATTTTTATGGTTTCCCATCTTACGTTTAAGTCCTTTATCCATTTTGAGTTTATTTTTGTGTATGGTGTAAGTTGGTGGTCTAGTTTCATTTTTTTGCATGTATCTGTCCAATTTTCCCAGCACCATTTATTGAAGAGACTGTCTTGTCTCCATTGTATACTCTTGCCTCCTTTGTCAAATATTAATTGAGCACAATGGCTTGTGTCGATTTCTGGGTTCTCTGTTCTGTTCCATTGATCTATATGTCTGTTGTTGTGCCAGTACCAGGCAGTTTTGAGAACAGTGGCTTTGTAGTATAACTTGATATCTGGTACTGTGTCCCTCCAACATTGTTCTTCTTTCTCAAGATTGCTGCAGTTATTTGGGGTCTTTTTTTATTCCAGATGCATTTTTGGAGAATTTGTTCTAGGTCTTTGAAGTACGCCATTGGTATTTTAATGGGGATTGCGTTGAATTTATAGATTGCTTTGGGTAGTATGGACATTTTAATGATGTTGATTCTTTTCGAAAGAGGACATTCAAAAAGCCAAGAGACATATGAAAACTTGCTCAAAGTCATTAATCATCTGAGAGATACAAATCAAAACAACAATGAGGTACCATCTCACACCTGTCAGAACGGCTATCATCAACAAATCAACAAATGACAAGTGCTGGAGAGGATGTGGAGAAAAAGGAACCCTTCTTCACTGCTGGTGGGAATGCAGACTGGTGCAGCCACTGTGGAAAACAATATGATGTTTCCTCAAAAAATTAAAAATAGAACTGCCATTTGACCCAGTAATACCACTTCTAGAAATTTATCCCAAGAAAACAGAAACACCAGTCAGAAAGGATATTTGCACCCCTATGTTCACAGCAGCACAATTTACAATAGCTAAGATTTGGAAATAGCCTAAGTGCCCATCAGCAGATGAGTGGATTAGAAAACTGTGGTACATCCTCACAATGGAATATTATGCTGCTGTAAAAAAGAAGGAATTCTTACCATTTGCAACAGCATGGATGGATCTGGAGAGCATTATGCTAGGTGGAATAAGCCAGTCAGTGAAAGATAAATACCACATGATCTCACTTATTTGTGGATAATAAAGAACATTACAAACTGTTGAACAAAAATAGACAGAGGCAAAGAAGCATTGAACAGACTGTCAAACTACCGCAGGAAGGCAGGGGAGGGTTGGGGGTAGGGTGGGTAAGAGATCAACTGAAGGACTTGTATGTATGCATATAAGCACAACCAACAGACACAAGACACCGGGAGCGAGGAGATGAGGGCAAGTGCCAGGGGGGAGGAGTAGGGGAGGTCGGGAGATCAGTGGGGGGGTGAGGGAAGGAGACATATGTGCTACTATTTATAATACCTTAAACAATAAAATTAAATTAAATTTAAAAAAGAAAAGAGGAAAAGAATAATTATGAAAAGGAAAATAGAGGAGAAAGCATATAAACAATAAGAAAAGGAAAAGTGAAGAGAAAGAAGAAAAAATAGGATAAGAAGAGGAAAGGGGAAAATTAGATCTATGAAAGAGAAAAGAGAGACTAAAATAATAACTAATCAATAAAGAAGATACAGAAAAGAAAAAAAAAAGTGAAGTGGCACTTGTCTCTGCAGAGTTAGTATCTCCTGGGAGCTCCCTTTCGATCCTGCTCTTCCGATGACTGAGGTTGACTGTTTTGTCTGCCAATTCTGGACTTCCAGGGAGGTACCTAGGTAATAGCCACTGTCAGAAACTGTTCTTCGTTGGCTGTCAGCATGACCAAGTAGAGTTTATCCTAAAAATGTAAGAACAGGACAATACTAAACTTCTATCAGTGGGTGCCTGGAATATGCTAAGTGCTCAGTATTAGTTACTTATTGGCCATTAAAGATGGTGGGAGTCTAAACTAGTACAACGATTTTAAAAAAACAATTTCACATTATCCTGTCAAAGTGAATATGTGCATAACCTCCAACTCAGCAATTCCACTCCTATAAGTATATCCTAAAGATTCTTACTTATGTGCATTTATAGACACATATGAGAATATTTTTAATGGCTTTCTTTGAAATAGCAAAAAAGGAAATGGGGGGGGGGATTGTAACTTAAATGTCCATGCATAGGATAATGGATAAATGACTCATGTTATAATTACAGTGGACTGTTATCCAGCAGTGGAGTTATAAGTAAGAAAGTGGAAATTGAAGATGAAAGAGGAAAGGTAATTTGGACCATCAAATGTGCCTAGTGTACTGTAGTTTGCAAATGAATAGGAAAAAAATGAAAAGGCAAGGATTTATTATAAGGATATGGTGTTATTTCATGGACTACATGAACAGGAATATGGCTGGGATATGCTTCAGAAAGGAACTAAAATTAAGGCCTGTGAAGCTTCCAAGTCATCTTCTCTGTCTCTCATCTCTGATCCTCCATATGGATTTGTTTTACTCCTCTCTCTCCATGGACTTGTTTCTTCTGCATCCCCTGTAGGTTCACAGCGAAAATGGCTGATTCACAGCTGTCACATTTATAAGTGGCAGTTCCAGCCACATAATGAGTATGATCTAATTATTCCTGCATCCCAATCTAAAATTTCCAGGAAATAAAATCGTACAGGTTGTCAAGCACTAGCCCTAAAAACTGTGGGTGCCATGATACAAATACAGCTGCCAGAGATCCATTCCTGAGACCTGTGGATCAGGGTGGCAATTCCCAGAGTGAAGAATCCTTGCGAGCTGGGCAGGTATCTATTTGCAAATGACCAATGCAAGAACGAAACTGGCATTCAGGTATAGGACCAAGGATATGGGCTATAACTCTCCAGTCTGGTTTTCCAAGCACAGTCATTTTATCTACAGCTGCGAACAAACAATACATCATTTCAAGTGCAACTTAAAAGACCCAGAGAGTTTTCCAGGTAGAGTGGCAGGGCAGTCTAGTCAGAGGAAACGACGTTGTTAGAAATAAGGAGACACAAAATGGGCCTCCTAGATGAGGAGTGGCAGGGCCCTGACGTGATTACTGAGCTGATTCCATATTGAGATCCCACATGGGGGTGGAGGGTGGGGAGCAGGCAGAGATCAGATTGTGAAAGACTTTGTATGCCAGACATTTGAAAATAGAGGGAGCCATGGAAGGTTCTAGAGCACAGGATTGCCATGTGTTATCTACAGTTAAGAAAAGAAATGCGAAGGTAGAAGCATTTGCATACTCACTAATGTTAAGCTATTAAAAACAAACATAGCTACTGATGGAAATTATTCTTGAATTTATTCTGGCTTTTACTTAATTTGTACTTATTGGCAAATACCTCCTAGATAAATCATAGAAGTTGTTAAGCAGTCCTTGCCCTGGACCAGCAAATAATGCAGTTTACTCACAGATTCCTCCTCCTCACCACCTGCAAAACAGAAGGCTAAACACTGCACCTCCACTCGCAGTGTGGTTGGAAAACATTACAAATCACGTCCATGGAAAAGGTTCATTGTGTCTCCCAGGAGAACTCAGCACACTGAAAATTCAAGGCAGATGGCTTATGGGCGGTGAGTAGGAAATGCTCTAA
Organism: Corynorhinus townsendii; assembly: GCA_026230045.1. Lineage (NCBI taxonomy): Eukaryota > Metazoa > Chordata > Mammalia > Chiroptera > Vespertilionidae > Corynorhinus > Corynorhinus townsendii. Next base: position 88,686,141 of record JAPDVU010000003.1, read on the forward strand.
ATGAAGCGACATGAATGAGCCAGACTTTAAGTGCACTGCTCTAAGTGTGCTGTACTTCTGTCTGAACACCAGCCTTTCAGCCTAACCCGCGGATGAAAGTAGCTTCTCTTCTCTATGCTGCTCATCTTTTCACACTAATGTACGAGCCAGCATCTATTTTCAATACGTTTTTTGTATTTCCCCCTTGACTTGGACTAGTTAATTACATTCCTTTAGTGGTAGTACTACCTATGCATATATAAATTCTTCTGATTGTCCATTTTTATTTCAACTAATACCATAACAATTCTTGTATGACGTTTGCTGGAGTACAACTTGAGTGAATTGTGCAGTTCTAAGTAGCTGGTGTATGGTCATAGTTCACCAAAGGGAAAACAATAGGAGCAAGAACAACACATTGCTGGCCAGTGGACCAATAAAGCAATGGAGACTCCTTTATGCACAGCTTTGCCACATCTGCATGTAGAAGACTGGAAAGCATCTCTCCCTTTCTCTTTCTCTGGCATTTCCTCCTGTCACAGGCAGGAAGGCAGTTTATGTCCCTTTATGTAGTGAGGAAGTCCTGAGACACAGATGAATTTTACAACAGAAATAATAACAGACGCCCTTCCTTCCTTACTGAATTATGGCAAAGATCTGATGAGAATAGTTGAAATTCCTTTTAAGCTGTAAAGGCAAAGCTGCACCTGTCACAGCCTTGCCTAAATCCAGCGGTTTTCTAAGGACACTTAAAATTTTCCCAGTATTTACCCAAAGAAGAGAGGGATAATATCTCCTACTCTGAAATCTCCCCAAAACCTTTCTGGTTGCTTAAAACCTCTCTCCCTCCCCCAACTTGGGGGAAGAAGACAAGCCCTTCTGCTTTCTTCCTCCTCTGCCTATCCTCGGAACCAACTGGTATTTTCTGGAAAGGATCCCCTCATGCTATCTCCTCCTTCTTCCTGCATTCCCTGTTTCCCTTCCCATAAGGGCAGAAGGGCGCAATGAAAGAAGCATACTCACTGATTAAGAAACTACAAGAGGAGTTGATTCAAAAGTACTACTTTACTCATTCATCAGGCAATCCTTAGTTATCCTTCCTTGTGTTCCTTGCCAGTAGGCTTGTGCTTGCATTGTTGACCACTGGATCCGCAGCACTTAGCATGATGCTCTGTAACAAATTGCTTGGAATGCAATGACTAAAAATGACACACATTTTATTATCTCTTGGTTTTCATGGATCAGGACTGCTGGCACAGCATAGCTCAGGGTCTCATAAAGTTATAATTAAGGTGTCATTGCCGTGGATGGGGGCTCACTGAGGCTCCAGGTCCTCTTCTAACTTGCCATGGTTGTTGGCAGAATTCATTTCCTTCCAGTTACAGAATTCATGGTGGCTTGCTTCAAGGCCAGCAAGAGAATCTTTCTGACACTTTCAAGGCTATCATGTGATCCAGAACCACCCAGAATAATTTCCCTTTTGATTAACTCAAAATTAACTGATGAATAAAGTTTCTTATCGTTTGTCATAACACACAACCTCATCACAGGAGTCACACCCGTCACATTCACAGATTCTGTCCAAATTCAAAGAGAGGCATTTATACAAGGGCATGAGTGGTTGGGGAGTCACCTTAGGATTTTGCCCACCACAGCACCCAAAATTATTGGTTGAGTGAATTCATGAAAGAAAGAAGGAATGCATCCATTTGTCTTCACAATAATCCTGGGGTGTTGATAGTATCTCTGTAATTTGTAGGGATAGACATTCAATCTAGACATTCAACAGACAGCAAATGACTGAAGTCTGTCTGAGTCTCTCTTAAACCTCAGTCCTGCCACCAAGTTTCTGGCCAGAGCCCTGGCACAGCAGGTCTGGCCCCTGTTCTGGCTAGAGCAGGATGTGCGGTAGAGGCAGTGGTCCACCAGGCCAGGTCATTTTCAGCCTTCACACAGGTGGAGTCTCCAGGCACTGGGCCACTCAACAGGCTCCAGAGGTCAGTCCCAGCTATGCCAGGGCTTCTGAGCACTGAGGGAGAGCAAAGATCAGCTTGCTCCAACCTGGAGATTTTGCCTTCTGATCCATGCCTAGACCTTGGCACCAGCAGGTTCTCTCTTCTCCAACACTTTCCAAGATGGAGATGGGAAAGCTGGTGAGCCATGTTTTGTTCACTGCTCCTCCCTTTCAGAGGCTTAGTAAGCTGTGCCCCTTGCTCTGGTGGGATGGGGTGGAAAGAGTGTTTTCCAGACCACAGAAAGGCAAGAGTCCTCAGAATCTCTATGAAAGATTATGAGGTGAGTATGGACAATGATCATGTTTTATTTAAGTAAAAAATAACTTGTGGGTGAATAGCAGGAAATTAGGCTCCCCATTTGATATGCTTCACAATCACCTCTTCACTGTGCACCAGGTAGTCTACACCTTGTCTGTGTCTGGCCACAGTGGCCTCTTTCCTCTCTACCCCTTAGTTTTTCCTAGTTTATCTATAATCTTTGATAAGCAATATACTTTTCATCAGCCTTTGTATTGATAGACTTATATTTTATCACATATTACATATTAAAATCCCTCCATTGTGGTATAATATGCATAATACATAAGCAATCATATCCCATTATAATTTCACAGCATGCCAGGCATCAATCCAAGGTGCAAGATGTTTGTTTGTATATTTTCATAATTCACTTTAGGCTTTAATTACAATGAAGCAATAAAAGAGAGATATGAATACATTGATCTTGTGGCTGGCATCCTTGTCATTCACTGCATGTGGACTATACTCTTTGAAATGCAAGCATTTCTCCTTCTCAGCTGCTGTTCCTCAGTCTACTGAGAACATCCAAAACAAGTTATCTGCAGCCTTATGAATATCTAGCTCATTCTATCCCACTTCTCTTGAGACACAAAATAACACAAACCTCTAGAATATTTATGTGCTCAGAGGCAAACTTATAATTTACCAAGAGTGAAAGACCTTTGTGAGCAGCTGCTATTTGTGAGTAAATATGAAATCAAATTTCAGAGAGGAACTTTTTACATTTCACACAAAGAAACCTTCTAACTGCTACTTACATAACGCCAGACAAAATGTAAAAGGACTTCCGGGATATAGCCAGCTTGTCCAAAACAAGCTTTTATTGATGAAATGTCAACATTTGGAATCTGAGAGTCTGTTTGTCTCATTCCCAAAATGTGCTTCCACAACCACTTCATCCTATCAATTCTCATTCCAAAGACCAACGTGGTTAATTAAAATCGAAAGGGAGAACTGCCTACACAAAAGCATGGAGGCATGGTAAAAACCTTTCATTTGTGGAAATGAAAGCGGTTCAGCACAGCTTGAGCAGGGGAAGAGTGGACTTATGGGACTGGAAAGACAGTGGAGGCATGGTCATCAAACACCTTTCGTTAAGAAGTGTGTGCTCTTTCCCAGGGTTGCTCTGAAGGGAATGCCCTCTGTTAGGAGTTGAATAGTGCCCCTCCAAATATGTCCATATCCTAACCCCTGGATTCTGTGAACGTGACCTTATTTGAAAAGAGTGTCTTTGCTGATATAACTGATTTAGGAATCTTGAGATGAGACCATACTGGGTAATTCAGGTGGGCCCTAGATCCAATGACAAGCATCCATATAAGTGACCACAGAGGAGAAAGCCACATGAAGAGGGAAGCAGAGATTCCAAGTGATATGGTCACAAGCCAAGGAAGCAGGCAACCACAAAAGGCGGATGAAGCAAGGACTGGACTCTTCTTCCAGAACCTCTGGAGAAAAGTGTGGCCCCGCCAATGCCTTGATTTCAGTCTTCTGGCCTCCAGACTGTGAAAGAACACATTTCTGTTGTTCTAAGCCACCTGGTTTGTGGTCATTGGTTACTACAGTGCTAGGAAACAGACACACCTTTCCACAGTCTGCTCTTCACAGTCATCTACTATCCATCTTTCAGAAGTCCGACCAGCCCAGGTAGTCAGCCCTCATGGCTCTCAGCTTGCCCAGGCTTTCACAGCAGGTGTCACACTTCCCATGTTTCTTTTCTCATTGCTCTTGTTTCACTTTCTGGCTGTCCGTGGTCTTCTTTTCAGCACAGTTACACAATGCCTTAACTCTCCAGGGACTGTCTACAAGGATTCCCAGACCCCTTTCCATAGATGCAACCAAAACCTTGAGACCTGTCCTCACATTTAAATGGTTCCCTCCCTCCCCTTTACCTGCTCACATGGATTTTGAAGTGAGACTAAAAACAGATTTCGATTTGTTATCTGAAATAGTACCTAGACTAAGCCTTCTGATATGCTTTCTTATCCACGAGTGGCAACCTAGCCTCACATTCTTCACTATTGCCATCCAAAATTGGCTCTCCTGGTTTCTCTTCACTGTGTTGAAACAACTTGTGAAAGCTGTACAGCTGCCTTCCTGGGAGAAAGCCCAGAACTAATCAACTCAGAAAATCTCTAATAAGAGGTTAAATACATAATTTGAAGCACGACCGATACAAACAGAAGGGGATTTTATGAACTCTAGGAAATTTACATTCGCTTCCAAAATCCCTTTCTACTTGCACTGCATCTGGGTTTACCTCCCTCTCTTTCCCCATCCAGAGCTCATTGTCTGGCTTCTCGGCCTTCTTCTGAGAGACCCCCTCCTAGGTGCCAACTTCAAATTCTCCCCTCTGTGATGCAGCAGGGTCAGTTCTGTCTCAGAGCTTATTCTGAAATGCAAGTTCACCAACACGCATCCTTCCTGGGAGTTACTCACCTGAACGACCCAGAGGGGAACCACTCATCACCTGAGCAGCTCACTCACACCTTCCATTCAAATACGTGCAGTTCTTTCCTTGATAGATCAAGTGAAAAAAATTTCTCCATCTCCAGGAATTTATATGTCCTTGATAATCAGGGGGAAGGGAAATCTTTTCAAAAAATTAGACAATGCATGTGAAAGTGTAATGTGTATCATACCCAGACAGAAATAAGTATTGTTTTGACATAGCCTGACTGTTGATAAAATTATGGTATCAGAACAATCATTTAGGAAGTTTGCCAAGATCTGTCAGTGTTTGAATATGCTTTCTCCTAGACCTGGAAATTCTCCTTCTAAGACTCTATGCCTTCCTATATAATAAAAGCCTAATATGCTAAGTCCAATCATTTGTTTGACCTTTAGACCAGTCACTATGAAGAGCACTGACCACCAGGGGGCAGATGTTCTGACCAGTAGGTTAGCTTGCTGCTGGGGTCCGGCCAGTCGGGACTGGGTGAGACAGGCTGGACAAGCCTGGAGCCCTCCCACAGTCCCTCGCTGGCCCCTCCCTGGCCCCGATCATGCACTGGTGGGGTCCCTCAGCCCCAGCCTGGTCTGCGCCCTCTCGCAATCTGGGACCCCTTGGGGGATGCCAGAGAGCCAGTTTCGGCCTGATCCCCACAGGCCAGGCCGAGGGACCCCACCAGTGCATGAATCCATGCACCGGGCCTCTAGTATCATATACTCAATGAATATTAGTTTCTCCTTCTCCTCCCTGATTTATATTTTAGGTCTATGTGCCAGTTGGTACACCCTTGGGGAATGCCTATTATCCTGCCAACTATTTCCCACCACTGTAGATTAATAAGTTGAAATTTGAGTTTGGTGAATTTTGATTAGAATGAGTCAGCTCCCCAAAGCCATAGGACACTGCAATGTTGTATTAGTTTCCTGGGGCCATTATAACAAATTATCACAAACTTGGATGGCTTAGAACATTTATTCTCTCACAGTTCTAGAAATTGAAATCTAAAATCAATGGGTCAGCAAGGACATGCTCTCGCAAGGCTCTAAGGACGGATCCTTTCTTCCCTTTTCCTAACTCCTAGTGGTTCCCAGCAACCCTTGGCATTCTTTGGCTTGGAGATGAATCACTGCTCCATCATCACATGGCATTCTCCCCATATGTTTGTGTCCAAATATCATTAAATACACCCACAAGTCATCATTAAATATGCCTCTATAGACTTATTAGCATGCTTACAGATAAAGGAGCAATAAACAAGGAGTTCCTTTCTCTAGGCCAAGCTTGTGAGATGATAGGAGATAATAAAGTTCTGGAATAAACCCAACCAGACTGACCTCTCCTTTAGAAACAATAGGCATAGCATTTTGCTGACATGAAAGAATGTTTACAAAACATTGTTTAGTGTTTGTTCTCCTGTGTCAGAGCTTTAAATTCACTCCCACTACACTCAGATCTATAAAAATATAGTTATTTCATTGTGTCCTATTAATATATATGATCTAAGGAACTCTCACCCACTGTCAATGTGATATAAAAAAATATTGGAAGAAAAAATTGAAAAATAAGTCAAAAGACAAAACATCTCCAGATTATAGGCTTTTCTTCCTTTGTATGAGTTAAGTATTCATTATCTAATTCCTGTGGTTTGAGTTTTCCTCTTGTCTGCTTTAGATGTAATGTTTTAAGGCAAGTAAATTTGTATTTAATACTCTATATTTGATGGATGATGAGATTTTTCTTACACACTCTGGGAGCCAGGTACTTTATTATTTGCATTGCAAAAGAGAAAATCAAAGCATAGAGACCATGGTGCCTCAGGTGGAGTGAGGGCTCTCACCAATGGCATAACAATGACTTCTAGTGTCTTGGAAACTCAGCAAAATATTTCTTCTTGATAGACTCCCAAGGTCAATGTTAAAGATTGGTGCTTTCTTACAATAGTATATCTTACCATTTAACATGATAGATTCTTTGGAATTAAAGGAGAGTTAGGGGACGTGGCAACTAGTTGCAAATATCTGCTTCTAGATTGAATCTTGGCATGGACAAATTAACTGTAAAGGACATTTCTGGAACAACCAGGGGAAACTGAATGTCAACTGAGGGTTAGATAATATGAAAGAATTATTATTAAGTTTAAGGTGCTGATTATTTCAACCACGTAGGAAAATGTTTCTAAACTTTCAGCAATACATACTGAAATAAAAGAAAAAAAATTAAGCAACATTTTGAGGTTCTAAAAGTCAAATTGTTAACAGCAGTTATTTATATTGAAGGGGTTGGAGAAGAGACATTTTTTACTTTCTACGTTACCCATTTGTCTGTTCAAATTTTTTGCAATACATGTAATATGTATATTTAAAACTACATCCTCAAGAAACCCCCACCCAATAAATTTAATTTAAAAAGAAGAAGAAGAAGAAAGAAAGAAACACCCAACTAAATCCTGGCTTCTGCACTTCAAAAATGTTAAAGTTATGAAAGACAAAGACAGACTGAGGAACTGTTCTAGTTAAGGGACACTAAATTGGCTTGATAACTAAATGCAACTTGTTGAAAAAAAAATACTGTGTATATAGAGAAAGACAGAGAAAGGAGATAAAGTGAATGTGGTAAAATATTAAGAACAGGGGAATCTGGGTAAAGAGTACAAAGAGTTCTTAATACTATTCCTGCAACTTTCTGTAATAAAAAGTTGCCTCCAAAATCCATTCTCTACGTTCAGAAGAGATTGGAAAAGTTGCTTCCTCATCTGTTAATAGAAATAAATAACAGTACTTTTATCACTTGGTTTTAGGGTGATTAAATTAGATAATATAGGTAAAGGGTTGCAAAACAAAATTTGCATGTTGCAAAACAAAAATTAAACTGTCAACTTCCCAAGTAGTTGAGAATAGAATCCTCTAGCTAGGTAAGTACAAATGGATTTATTAAGGCGTATAAAGAGCTCACAAAACTGTTGGGGGTGGGGGCGAGAAAAAAACAACAACTCAAAAACCTGGACTAACAAACCAAAACCACACTAACCAAAGAATTGGTCCGCCCAAATGGCTGGATGCTGCCCCTGCCACTACTATAGCTGCAGACTCAAAAAGCCACAAGCACAGCTGCTGCCTTACTAGACTGCCTCCACCATCATCCAAACCAGCGAAGAGATCATCATAGCTTGCCTCTTCTCCACAGTCTTCATCCAAGTCAGCGTTTCACATGTGTTCATCTAATCAGGGAAGCCTAAAATATATCTACTAGCTATACAGGAATTTTCCACTGCAAGAGAGGTCAGTGGCCCTAACCCCCAAGTTGTTCAACCATAGGGTCAACTGTAGGTCCTAACTGCAAAAAATTCTGGGGAATGTAGTTTGTAGTTTCCCAGGCTTTGCAGTGTAGATGCTCATGTCAGCAGGTGGTGGGAATGGGTGTGGAGTGTCAATATCTTCAAACAGTCCACAACTGTAGCTATTCAACCTCTGAACTTCCTTATACTTAAATTTCTGACCAACAAAATACCTGCTTAACCTAAATCTCTCCTCCCTAAAATGTGGCCCAATGCCACATGAGTCCCTGCATCTATCTCTATGGCATTTTTATCCATCTTCTAGATTAATCACATCCTGACTTGATACCCTGCAACCAGTGTACTAAATTAAAATTTAACCAAAACACATGTAAAATAATAGGAAAACTTGCCCTGTCCGGTTGGTTCAGTGGTTAGGACATTGTCCCTTTGATTGAAGGGTCATGGGTTTGATTTTGGTCAATGAGATGTGCCTCAGTTTCAGGCTTGATGGCTGGCCCTGGTTGGAGCATGTGCAGGAGGCAACCAACCCATTGATGTTTCTCTCTCTGTCTCTTCCTCCCTCCCATCCACTCTCTCTAAAAATCAATGGAAAAAATATCCTTGGGTGAGGATTAATAATAATAGAAAAAATTGGCAGGGAGAGAGAAAATAGGGCACAGGGCAGGGCAAGAGAGGAAAAACCATGTTAAACATATAAAATTATATACCTCACAGGAATAGTTAGATACTATTGGCTGAATGCTTAGTGGCCATATGCTAAAATAAGTACTTTGATAAAGGCAAGAGCAAAAATAAATATGGCCATCATAGGATGGACTTTCAGGTTATGTGAATGAATCTGAAATGTTATTACAATGTTTAGATTACTGTTACAAGTTTTAGTGGCCTACTTAAAGTTATTCTAGTGCAAAAAACATTCTCAGCGCCTGGGTTACTGTTATGGCCACAATACTGTATCACCACTAAATCACCACTAAATATCAATACTAAATCACCACTCCTTTTCAACTGAAGTTGAAAGAGTAACAAGACTCTTTTTCTAGCTGTGCCAATAGTCTTTGGCTGATGGGGAAATTACCACGGCAGTATAAAGATTTTCTTCTTCTCTAGTCACAACTGACTAAAATAAAGACTTATCTTTAACTACTGGTCTTGAAGGTCGGCAGGTGGTGATAATGCAGTTTCACTGAAGCAGTCGCACAGACTGAAGCTCTGTGCACTGCCTAGAAATGTTTTCTGCATATTTTTACAGGTAGACTTAAGACTGCAGCACTGATTTGTGCTCTTCCACTTCCAATATTTTAGCATGCACTTTCAGCTTTAATCACTTGAGAAAATTTTGTCTTTACATCTTGGAAGTAGAAATTTTCCAGTGGGCAGTATACTCTGCTTGACTAATGAAAACAAAGCATGGCTCGGGCACTTCTGTTTTCTCCGCCACTTTCTTCCCTTCTTTATACTTTTCCTGTTCTTTAGTACACATGGATTGTGAATGATTGTCATACTCCACATAATTTTGGAGGTTTTGTTGCTTTATATCATTTTGAGGTGCAAAGTTGATATTCTACTTTAAAATAAAAACACAGCCTTACAAAATATGAAAAAAATCTCTAATAGAACTTTTAAAAAGTAAAAATAAACCCATGGCCTAAATTTAATTAAACACACAAAAATTTATATAAATTCTTTTTAAAAAATCTTTATTGTTCAGAGTATTACAGATGTCCCCCTTTTTCACCCTATTGCCACCCTCCACCTGCTCCCACCCCGCCCCATTGCAGATCTTCACCACCCAATTGTTTGTGTCCATAGGTAATGCATATATGCATATAAGTTCTTTGGTTAATCTTTTCCCACGCCCTTCCCTCTGAGATTCATCAGTCTGTTGCATGTTTCCATGCCTCTGGTTCTATTTTACTCATCAGTTTATTCATTAGATTCCTTGTTCATTTATTTTTATATTCAATTGTTGATAGATATATATTTATTGCCATTTTATTGTTTATATTTCTTCTTCTTCTTCTTCTTCTTCTTCTTCTTCTTCTTCTTCTTCTTCTCTTCCTCCTCCTCCTCCTCTTCTACCTCTCCTCCACCTCCTCCTCTTCTTCCTCTCCTCCTCCTTCTTCTTCTTCAACAATACCCTTCTAATGACTCCTGTAATCTGAGCTCCCTGTGAAGTCTGAAGAAGGTATTGCAGCCAGAACCAGCCATGTTCTGATGATGATAAAAGCCTCTGGTAGCAATAAATGTTGTCACTAAAAAAAAAAAAATACCCTTCAACATTTCATGTGATACTGGTTTGCTGGTGATGAGCTTCTTTAGCTTTTTCTTATCTGTGAAGCTCTTTATCTGACCTTCATTTCTAAATAGCTTTGCTGGATAGAGTAATCTTGGTTGTAGGTTCTTGCTATTCATCACTTTGAATATTTCTTGCCACTTCCTTCTGGCCTGCAAAGTTTCTGTTGAGAAATCAGCTGATAGTCGTATGGATGCTCCCTTGTAGCTAACTAACTGCTTTTCTCTTGCTGCTTTTAAGATTCTCTGTCTTTAACCTTTGGCATTTTAATTACAATGTGTCTTGGTGTGGGCATCTTTGGGTTCTCTTGTCTGAGACTCTGCACTTTCTGGTCTTGTAAGTCTACTTCTTTTACCAGGTAGGGGAAATTTTCTGTCATTATTTCTTCAAATAGGTTTTCAATATTTTCTCTCTCTCTCTTCTCCTCCTGGCATTCCCATGATGTGAATGTCAGTAGACTTCAAGTTGTCCCAGAGGCTCCTTACACTAACTTTATATTTTTGGATTCTTTTTTCTTTTTACTGTTCTGATAGGATATTTTTTGCTTCCTCATATTCTAAACCACTGATTTGATTCTTGGCATCCTCTACTCTGCTGTTGATTCCCTGTAAATTATTCTTCATTTCAGTTAGTGTATCCTTCATTTCTGACTGGTCCTTTTTCATGTCTTTGATGTTCTCACTAATTTCCTTGAAATTCTCACTAAGAACCTGGAAATTCTCACTAAACCCCTTGAAGCTCTCATTAAGATCCTTGAGCAACCTTATAACAATTGTTCTGAACTCTTTATTTAGTAGTTTGTTTGCTTCCATTTCATTTAGTTCTTTTTCTAGAGGTTTCTTCTATTCTTTCATTTGTGATATGTTTCTTTGTCTCCACATTTTGGCTGCTTCCCTGTGTTTGTTTCTATGTATTAGGTAGAGCTCTGTCTCCTGGACTTGGTAGAATGGCCTTGTGTAGTAGGTGTCCTGTAGGGCTGAGTGGCTCAGGCTTCTTGGTCACCTGAGCTGGGCACTTTAATGGGCCCCTGTGTGGGCTGTGTGCACTGTCTTGTTGTTGTTGAGCCTTGATTGCACTGGAAGGAATTGACCTTCAGGCCAATTGACTGTGAGGACCAGGGCAACCACAGCAGAAGAGCTGCTGTGCAGGAAACATTCCTATGGAACAGGACTTGCTTCATTGGAGCTTTGGTGCTCACTGAGTCTGCCCCTTGAGTGTATCACTTGTGGATGTGTAGAGTTGTAATCTGACATGGCTTACCTAAAATACACTAAGAACCCTTAGAATTCAATAATACAAGATGAACAACCAAATAAAAATGAACACAATACTTGGGCACTTCACAAAAGAAGATATATGGATGGCAAATATGTACATGAAAAGATGCTCAACATCATTAGTCATTAGAAAATACAGATTAAAACCACAATGAAATATCATCATCACTCATCCACATCATACCAAGGATGTTGCAAGGATATAAATCAATAGGAATTCCCAAACAATGTTGATAGAAATATGAAATGTAACAACCACATTGGAAAAACAGTTGGACAGTTTCTTAAAAGTTAAACATACACCTAACATATAACCCAGCCATTTTAACTCTAGGTATTTCTCCAAGAGAAATGAAAGTGTGTATTCATAAAAAGACTTGTACACAAATTCAGAGTACTTTATTTCTAATATCAGCCAGTGAATGGGTCAAGAACTGCACTATAAGCATATAATGGAATACTACTCAGCAATATTACAGAGCGAATTATTAATATATACAATGTGGATGAATCTCAAAATAATTATAGAGGGTGAAAGAAGCAAGGCAAAAAAGTACATATTGTGTGATTCCACCACACAATAAAATATATAAACATATACATTTTATATATTTTATTTATCTAAAATACTAGAAAGTACAAATTAATCTGTAGGGACAGAATGTAAAACAATTTTGCCAGGGCACTGGGGTGGGGACAGGGAGGACTGGATTGCAAAGGAGCATGAAGAAACATTTGAGGATGATAGAATTGTTCATTATCTTGAGAGTGGGCTTGGTTTTATAAGTGTATACATATGAAAAAATAATTAAATTGTACATTTAAATGAGTGGACCTTATTATCTGTTAATTGCACCTCAATAAAACTGTTGTTTTTTTTAAGTTGATTGGGTTCTCTGTGTGTGCAAGTTGATTCAAAGCTTACTGTGTTGAATTGTTTCTAGGAATTTTCTTCCTAGAGAAGATTGCTCATTACTTGTATTTTGTCCAACACTAAATTTATCATTATTTCAATAATCAATATTCCTTTAAATATTTAGAAACCACTTATACAACTAATAAAGTCATAATTTTGTAAATGTCTTCTTCCCAATCATTCAAACATTCGTTTACAAACTTAGTTAAATTCTTTGCAAGCCCTACCTGGTTTGGCTCAGTGGATAGAGTGTCGGCCTATGGACTGAAGGGTCCCAGGTTCAATTCCAGTTAAGGGTACATGCCCAGGTTGTGGGCTCAGTTCCCAGTGGGGGGCATGGAGGAGGCAGCCGATCAATGATTCTCTGTCATTATTAATGTTTCTATCTCTCCCTCTCCCTTCCTCTCTGAAATAAATAAAAATATAAAAAAACAAATTCTTTGCAAGTCTAATGCCTTCGATTTCTTTAAAATGCAGTAATTACTTTTTTTGCTGTTATTTTTAATCCTCACTGGAGAATATTTTTCCATTGATTTTGAGAGAGAGTGGAAGGAAGGGAAGGGCAGAGAAACATCTATGTGAGAAAGACGCATTGATTGGTTGCCTCCCACATGTGCCCCAACCAGGGCTAGGATGAAAGAAATTTGCAACCCAGGTATATGTCTTTGACCAGGAATCGAACCCGCAACCCTTCAGTGCTGGGCAGGTTCTCCAACCATTAAGCTACACTGGCCAGGGCAATGCAGTAATTACTTTAAAGGCAAGAAAAATATTTACATAATATTTCAATGATTAGAAAACTTATCAGAACACTCATAATAAACAAAATAAGAAGTACTAACACTTTAAATTTACTTTTTCATTATATCTGTTTCTTCATATATGCTTATTTAGCCTTCTCCATACCTACAACTTATTTATTTTTATTTCTTCCCAGGGGCACAGTTTTAATTATTTAACCCAAAGAAGCGATGTTTATTCTCAGACAGGCCAAGCCTGTGGATTCAGGTTGACCACTGACATTTCAGGACTGGGAACACGATGCCTAGAAGCCTCTACCAGGATGATTCTTTCAGCCCATAACCCAGTCAGTGAGATCTCTTTTTATAGGCCATTCATCAGGAATTTTACTGATTGGCCCTAACCAAACAGAAGGGTGTGATGTCTTCAGTCCCAGTCTTATTTTGGAAGTGCTTGTCCTGAATGTCTTCTCTAGAACACAGCCTAAATAGCCTATTTCACAACTGCTTGTTTTGAAACAGGACCTGATTTGGTTTGATTATGTTTAGCCTTTAGTCAAACTGTTTCACTGAAACTCAGAGAAGCAGAAAGTAGAATGCTGGTTGCCAGGGTCTGGGGAGGGAGAAACTGGGAGCTGCTGTTTAATGGGTAGAGAGCTTCAGTCATGCATGATAAAAAAGTTCTAGTGATCTGCTGTATAGCATTGTACAGATAGTAACAGTACTGTACACTTAACGATCCAAGTTGGTAGATTTAAAAAAGTGTTAGAGAATATGTGGGAGGTTTTAAAATAAATTTTATTAATTAAAATCACAACTTTTTTCATTAACACGTAATTAAGACATAAAAATAATAGCAACAGGCAGTATCAGAAGGTCTGCTCTTTGAGGATATACCTTTTTACAGAACAGAAACTTTGGACTCCTGCTTGGATGGTATACACAGCTGCTGGCATCTGAGACTGGGACGACTCCTTGGGGTGCTGCCATGCCACTGGGAAACTTTCCCTTCTGGTCTGAATCTTCACTCCTGACCCCTGCTGAGCCTGATGTCCTCTAACCCAGAGCCTCTGCCCTTGCAGTTTCTCTAGAGAGTTCCCATCGCCATCAGGGAGGAGAGGGGTGAAATTGAGTTCTAGCAGGATGGGTGTAGGAGACAATCTGCAACAGGTTTCCACCTGGTTTGTCAACAGGTTTTTTTAACACATTTCAAGGCGTTCAGCTTGCTCATCATCCCTTCCACAAGCCCTGATGCCTTTTTGGCAAATCATTCACCTATTGTGGGTATCTGTGGCCAACACTGTCAGATACCTACTCCATATCTAGTGCCTTCTCGTTCCTTGCTAACAGTACATCAATTACCTTTTAGTTAACCAGGTGCCTCAGGCGAAGTACTTACTTTCCCAGCCTCCCTTGTAGCCATGAGAGACCACATATATAACCACTTTTGTTGTAGGCAGAAATCTGCTGAGAGACTTAGAATAAAAAAGGACAGATGGGAATGCCATGCAGCTTCCCCCTTCTATTCTTTCTTTGAGGCAGATGTAATACATCTGAAGCTGCAGGGACCAACTTGTGACCATGAGGCAAACAAAAGTCATCAAGCCCAAGATTGCTGAACAGAAAGATAGATCCTGGCATAGGTGAATGGCTGAACCAATGCTGCCAACTACTTTCCTCCAGGCCTCTTGTGATATGAGAAAAAGAAACCCTCATATATTTGTAGCCTCTGCTTGTTCTATACCTGGTTGCTTGCAGCTGAGTACATGCCTACCTGATGCACAGGCCTCTTTGCCTAAGCACTGAGATAGTTTCCATTCTCCATGCAGCCGAGTCCGTTTCCAATCTTTCAGCTCTTCTTTAGCTTCCAAAATGTTGCTGAACTCTTTCCTTATTTGTTGTCTCCTCCACTATTCTATTTGTACTTAAAAAAAAAAATACATGTAGCATCCTTTTAGTGGGAATTTGGGGGAAGAAGCAATAGGAAATAAAAGTGCAGTTAAGCTACAGTGTTGGACTAGAAGTCTTTCAATAATCTTGCTGCTCTTTGTCTTCCCCTTTGGGTCACTTTCTAGTTTGAGAAATCTCTCTCAGTTGCAAATCTTACCATGGTATTCATCTGCTTAAGTCCATTTGTTTTTGTTACATAAGAGTAACAGGGCCCTTGCTGGGTAGCTCAGTTGGTTAGAATGTCTTCCCCATAAGCCAAGGTTGTGGGTTCAATGTCCGTTCAGGTAAAAGAAGCACTGTTTAAAGAGATTTGTGCAAAACGGGAGAGGAGTGGAGCCAAATAGAGGTGAATGAGTGAAACATGATGTCAGTCATAAGCTTGTTCTTTCTGCCTGGCATAAAATATCTGGACAGAGTGAGGTTTCTTTTTAGGGAGGAGTGAGAGATAGTAACGGTGTTGTGATGTCCACTGTGATGTGTTACCCACAGGCAGCCTTCAACACATCAGCCCCTTCAAGCACTACCTGAGCTGCAACAGGCAAAGGTTATGCTCCTCCCTGGTCATCCCACACCCAGTGACTGATGAAGTGTCTCAGTAACCTTGGGCTGCTGTAACAAAGTACCTTAGACTGGGTGACTTAAACTACAGACATTTATCTTCTTACAGTTCTGAAAGCTGGAAGTACAAGTTCAGGGAGCCAGCACGGTTGGATTTTTGGGCTTTCTTCCTGACTTGCAGATGTCCACCTTCTCACTGTATCCTCACATGGTGAAGAGAGAGTCTGGTCTTTTCTCCTTATGAGAACACACTAATTTTACCATGGGGTCTCATCCTCATGACCACATCTAAACCTAATCACAGTTCAAAGGCCTCATATCCAAATATTAGCACATCAGGGGTTAGGGCTTCAACATATGAATTTGGAGAGGCACAAAACATTCAGTCCATTACAGAGGGGGGAAAGGCCTGGCCATTTTAGCCCTATTTAGGACAATCCTGAAGGGCTATTCTAGCTTCAGAGCTCACCATAGGGCTGGCTGAAGCTGTTGTTGGGTCTGCATCCATTCACAACTCAACTTCTCCCTCTACTCATCCTACTTCCTTCCATGGGGGCTGATCCTAAGGGCTCCTTAATAAACATGCTGGTGCTAAACTCCTAAAGTTAGCAAGGTTCCCTGGAATAGTATCTTATAGCTGCTTTGCATTTTACAAGTAGATTTTGACCATGAACAACACTGTGACAGATCACTATTTTTCTGTTTTAAGGATAAGAAAATGGAGGGTCAGAGAGGGCACCAGCCAAGGGCAAGGAACAAGGCTGGAATTTAATTGTGGTCTCCGGACTTTAACCTTTAGCAGGGCAACTCTGGAAAAAAAAAAAAAAAAAGAAACAGACAACAAAGCGGGCCTGTGCCACAGGCCTGGTCAGAGAATTTGGTGCTCAGAGCCTGACCACTCAGGCCTCTATTTTATAACAAAATGGCACTGTGGTTTCTGAGAATATTCTTTTTTAGATGCCAACATGTTCACAAGTTACACTCAAAAGCCAGAGACACTCAAAACGTTAAAGAGACCAGCAACATTTTTAAATGGTAGCTATCCTAACAAGTTTTCAGGTGTTCTCTCTGGGAAAGTAGAAGGCAAAGCTGCTGTAATTCTCTCCATTAATATGGCACCTAAGACACAGAGATACAAATAGTATCCTTAGCAACCACCCCAAATCTAGTTGCTAGAAGATGAAATCTTAGACTCTATTCATGCAGCAGATCACATGGGGTCAGGTCCTGTTTATTTCTCTAACTACACATCTCTAGGATTTTAATTGCATCCTTAAGGTCAGTGAGAGAGCAGTTACTAATAAGCATGTAGTGAACAGAAAACATTCAGCTAGCTTCTTTGAAGCCTATATTTTTATAAAATATGCTTCAGAAACCAAGCTTACACACACACACACACACAGTCTTTAGGGCTTCCAACACTGCCTTCTCTTCATTACAATTCTATACTCACAAACCGAGCTCATTATGTGAATGTTTGCTTTGGGAGGATTTTTCAGTTACATGGGTAATTGACTATTATTTGTTTGCCTCATCCTGCATTACTTTTAACAATCTGGCCTCCCAAAAGACCACATTATTGAGCAATCCTGGAGTCCAACTGAAACTAAAAGATATAAATCAATGTTACCCCTTTTCATTAAAGTAGCCTTACTGGGGTAGCAGGTGGTGACTGGTCATATAACCAATTGCTGAGTCCTTGACAGATGGGGCTTTAAATTACATTTTCTGTTGCCTCTCTGAACTCTATTTCATTTATTTATTTAAAGAAATGTGTATTGATGTATTCTTGAGATAAATGTGTGTCAGACACTCATTAAGATTTAAAAGCACTGATACACAGCAGCATAGTCAGTTTAACAAAAATTACTCCAACAAATAATCTAAGCTGTATTGTTTGATCACATTCATGTAAATTGACAGGACTAGAGATGTTACAGCAGAGTAGCACCCTGTTTCTCATGTGCATAAGAAGAGTAACACTATTTAGAAGGGTCAAAAAGGCAATTTTATAAAATTGACAAAACTATCTTGTCTCACAAATCAATTTTCAATTTTTAAAAGGAATCGCTTTGGAAATCTGACCTCTCAGGGAAAGGAAATGCATTTTAAAATAATATCTTTAGCCTTTTCTTTACTAGCTGCTAAATGAAGGAGCTCTAGACCAAAGGCAGGCAGCCCGAGGCACCTGGGAACTGAACAGGAACGGAGGTTAGTTTTGTACTCCCTTCTTTCATCTTATTCTCCTTTCTTTCCTGTCCTTTTATTCTCCTCCCCATTTTCATTTCTCCTGCCCAAGGGCCTATTAATGGAATTTTAAAGATGAAAAAGTTTCTAGTTCGTGGCTGGTGGTGAATATAAGCAAGTTTTGGCTTTTTCATTGTACATGAACCTTTCCATTCTTTCTGGCATGCCCCATGGGTCATAGTTAGAGATACAACTTCAGAAGACACAACAGTGTATGCTTGACATGCTGTCAGAATCTCACTGTTTCCAAAATACTGTGAAATTGCACAGTGATTTTTGGGGCAATTTTGAAAGTCAAGTCAAAGAACTAATTTATCGAGGCAATTTGTAGCAAGCTGTCAGAGGCAGCAGTGGGTGTTTTAATGTATGTGCACACACTTCTACTCCAATTTTCGGTAAGTAGAGTTCTAATCTTGAGGGAGTTTTCCCTCTGCTTTCTCTGGCACCTGTCTTCCTATGCACTTGCATGATGGTAGGAGAAAAGCCAGAGAAAATTTTTTCTTCCTATCAAGGAATTTGCTTTTAAAAATATAAAACTTTTCAGCTGAGAAGGAATTGAAAGGTTCTGATGTACCTTCTTCACTACAATGAATATTCAAGGAATATCTATTGAATTAATGAGTGTATGAATTAACCATCCCCACTCTCACCCTCATTCTCAGTGTTTTCTGTGCATATAAATCACCTGGGAGGTTGTTAAAATACAGCTTCTGATTCAGTAAGTCTAGGGTAAGGCTCTAATTCTACATTTCTTTACTAACTGCTAAAAGCTCTCAAATGATCATATATTGTTAGTCTGGGGACCACACTTTGAATAGCAAGGTTCTAAACCACAAATTTCAAAATTCTCATTAGTATTTCCATCTTAAAACATACACAAACTGAATTTTCCTATGGTAGTGGCTATTTTGTTTTACTCATTAGACTAGCAATTTTAAAATTAGAGTATGGTATAATTTGTCTTGTTGTATTACAGATGAGTATTTGGGAACTGTATACTAAATAAACTAACTTATCAAGTTGCAAAGAGGCATGATTAAGAGATTGTTGTTTTCCTTATTATTTTAAATTTATTTTTCAATTACAGTTGAAAAACAATATTATATTAGTTTCAGGCGTACAACATAGTGATTAGACATTTATACAAATTATGAAGTAATCGCCTGATAAGTCTAGTACCCACCTGATACCATATGTAGTTATTACAATACTAGAGGCCTGGTGCATGGGATTCGTGCACTGGTGGGGGGCATGGCCTGCAGGGATCGGCCTGCTGTGGGAGTGCTGCTCATCCCGGTAAGCTTGAGTGGCTGTGGACCTGCCCTCTGAGTGGCTGCTCCCTGGTCCGGCATCTTCCGTGGAGCCAGAGCATTCGCCTCTCCAGGGGACCCAGTCAGGGCCAGGCCCAGGGACAGCAGCACCGAGAGGCAGCTGAGTAGGCCTCAGTCCCACAGTGGCCATGAACCCACGAGCCTGGTGGCAGTGCTGCACAGCCTGTGGGCATCCATAGGAGGTAACAGGGAGTGGGAAGGAGGAGCCTGGGGCAAGGAGGCAACAATCACAGCCAGGTTCCTGCCCGTCAGTCCGGGATTCACAACAGGAGCAGCCACTCATCTGGTCAGCCGAGCTGAACTCCCATTGTGGTAGTGCACTGATCACCAGGGGGCAACTCCTGCATTGAGCATCTGCCCCCTAGTGTTCAATGTGCATCATAGCAACTGTTCGACTGGTCGTTCTGGTCATTCTGCCATTCGGTTGCTGGGCTTTTATTATATAGGACTAGAGGTCCAGTGCATAAATTCGTGCACCAGTGGGGTCCCTCGGCCTGGCCTGCAGGATCAGGCCAAAACTGGCTCTCCAACATCCCCCGAGGTATCCTGGATTGCGAGAGGACGCAGGCGAGGCCAAGGGACCCCACTGGTGCACAATCAGGGCCGCAGAGGGACATGGGAGGTTGGCCAGCCAGGGAGGGACCACAGGAGGGCTCCAGAATGTATCTGGCCCATCTTGCTAAGTCCCAATTGGCTGGACCCCAGCAGCAAGCTAACCTACCGGTTGGAGTGTCTGCCCCCTGGTGGTCAGTGCATGTCATAGCGAGCAGTTGAGTGACCTTAGCATATCATTAGCATATTATGCTTTGGCTGGTTGAACGGCTGACCGGCCGACCGTACACTTTGCATTTTATATATAGGATTATTGTATATATTCCTTATGCTGTAGTTTACATCCCCATGACTACTTTTATAACTGGCAATTTGTACTTCTTAATCCCTTTCACCTTTTTCACCCAATCCCCCTTCCATCTGGGGACCATTGATTGGTTCTCTGTATCTATGAGTTTGTTTCTCTTTTGTTTGCTCTTTTATTTTGTTTTTCAGATTCCACCCATAAGTGAAATCATATGGTATTTATCTTTCTCTGACTTATTTCACTCAGCATAATATCCTTTAGGTCCATCCATATTGTTACAAATTGCAAAATTTAATTCCTTTTTAAAAATAATTGTTTTTCTCTTTTATTGATCTTAGAGGGAGGAAGAGAGACAGAAGAGAGAAACATCCATGCAAGAGAGAAACATCAATCAGCTGCCTCCTGCATGCACCCAAACCAGAGATCAAACCTGCAACCTGGGCATGTGCCCTGACTGGAAATCGAACCCACCACCCCTTGGTGTTTAGGATACTGCTCCAACCAACTAAGCCACACCAGCCAGCACAATATTTCATTATTTTTTATGGCGGAATAATATTCTGTTGTATGTGTATACCACATCTTCCTTATCCATCAATGAATACTTAGGTTGCTTCCTTATTTTGGCTATTGTAAATAATGCTACAAGGAACATAGGTGTGCATATAGCTCACAAATTAGTGTTTTGATTTCTTTGGATAAATACCTAGAAATGAAATTGCTGGGTCATATGGTAGTTCTATTTTGAATAACAAAGTTCTAAACCACAAATCTCAAAAATTTGAAAGATGTTTTGAGGAACATCTATAGTGTTTTCCATAGTGGCTATACAATCCTACCAACAGTGCTTGAGGATTCCCTTTTCTCCACATTCTTACTAGCACTTGTTGTTTGTCTACTTCTTCATGATAGTCATTCTGACAGGTGTGAGGTGATATCTTTCATTTCCCTGATGAATACTGATGTTGAGTAACTTTTCATCTATTAGTCATCTGTATATCCTAAAAGAAGAGTTTTAAATCTGTGTTCATTTGTGAAATCATTTTTTTCATATACAACAAAACTTTGGCTGATTCAGGTCTCTCTGGGTGGATAGCCCTAGATTAAATGTTACCGTGTAGCTGGAAGCTGTGAGGATTAGGCAATTGTGGCATAATGTGTGCAAAGAGGGAAAGGGTAGTATATGACAGTGGTCGGCAAACTCATTAGTCAACAGAGCGGCAAACCGTGGCTCACGAGCCACATGTGGCTCGTGAGCCATTGTTTGCTGACCACTGCCCTAGACAAAGCATGCTTATTTTACTAGATGCTATCCTATTTGCCTCTTGAATTGTAAGATGATATTTTGAAGGCGCATGGGGGTTGGGATGGGGTCCTACCAACTTGAGTATAACTGCACATTGAGAGGAGAAGCCTATATTAGTTATCTATTGCCTGTCTCTGCTCTATAATGGCTGGCGTCTCAACTGGAGGATTCAAGGACCAGAGGGCTGGAAGAAACTGAAGGCTTCACTGAAGCAGTGACTCATATACCTGTCTCCTTGGTGCTAGCAAGTTGGTTTCTCTTTACAGAGTCCTCTTTACAGATGAACATCTCTAAAAAGGGACATCTCCACAGGACTGCTGAGTGTCAATATGGTGATTGGCTTCCCCCAGAATGAGTGAGCTGACAAAAACAAAAACAGACCTTTTCCCTTTAGCCTGAACCTGCTGACAAGGCAGACCCTCCAACATGATTCTTCAACTTCCTGTTCTTTGTCTCATGATTTATTTGACTGTTTGTCCCCCTGAAACCAGCTCACCACAGAGAAAAACCTTTCTATTCAGATCACTGATTGAGTCTTCCGTTTGCAAAAATACAAGCCATAAATCATCCTATCTGTAATTTCCTTTTCCCTACAAAAGTCTAAGACACTGAGACACTCTGATCTTCAGATCTAGGGTGTTCCCCCTATTACAATAGCCTTAATAAAATAATCTTCTTGGGAGGGGGAGAGAGAAGAGAGAATGAGAACAGGTAGAAGGCTATTCTTTCATCACATTCTATGGTGTGAAGTGAGTCTGGCCTATATCAAGGGGGATGAGTACTAGGCTTTACATTTTGAAGAAAGGAATATCAAAGAATTAGGATATATTTAAAACCATCCAGAATCATAGTCTATGGCAGCAGCTGAAATTGCTTAAGAAGATAGATGATGGAGAATCCAAGATGGTGGCGTAGGTAAACACCTAAACTGCTGCCTCACACAACAATTTCAAAACTACAACTAAAAGACAAAACGTCTATCACCCAGAACCACGGGAAAGCTGGCTGAGTGGAAGTTCTACAACTAGAAGGAAAGAGAAAAGAGCATTGAGACGTGCACAAGCGCTGAAAAGCTGAGGTACGGAGGCGCGGGATCTGGGCTGGCGGCAGGCGTTGCTTTTTTCAACCCAAAGGGGAGACAAGCCCTGATTACTCTGAAATACAGTTTCTGAGGAGACGCGGGGGACCCAAACTCCTACTGAGAGAAGCTGGACTGTTTGCCACCCGGTCGGAAAGTGAGGGGGGCCTGCTTGCAGAGCTGCGCGCAAGAATAATTGTTTACTGCGCTGGGGCAAGGGATGCAGTTGGAGACACAGAGCCAGCTAACTAGCAGCCATTGCTGTTTGCCATGCCCTAGCCTAGTGACGCCCTGAGACCCCGCCCCACACAACCTACAAACCCACCCAAGCTCCAAGCAGCAGTTTTAGCATAAGAAAGGCCTGCCCTATCACAGCTTAACCTAACAAACTTGCAGCCCAGATCAGACAGCCCCCAAACCTCCAAACCCCAAGCAAAGAGGAGAAAACTGTAGGTCTCCATGTAGCTCCTGCTGGGTGGACTCAGACAATAGCTGACCTGCACCCCACTGGAGATCCAGAAGCCAGTGTACCTAGTGGTCAGTGTGAGACACCAGATTTCAACTCCTCACATCCATAAGTGACACATTCAAGAGGCAGACTCAGCGAGCACCAAAGCCCCACTGAAACAAATCCTGCACCATAAGCGTCTCTCTAGCACAGCAGTTCTTCCATTATAGACACAGGGAGTCCTCACAGCCGATTGGCCTGGAGGTCAATTCCTCCCAGCGTACCAACAGCAATTAAGGCTTAACTACACCAAGACTTTGCATTCAGCCCACAAAGGGGTGTACCAAGAGCGTCCACATCAGGTGATTCGGGAGGCTGAGCTACTGCCCCCTGTAGGTCACCTACCACACAAAGCTACTCCATCAACACAGGGAAGCAGCCAAAAATGCAGAGACAAAGAAACATGTCACGAATGAAAGAAACGGAGGAAAGCAAACTACTGGACGACATAGAGTTCAGAACCACATGTATAAGGTTACTCAAGAATCTTCTAAAAACCGCCGAGAAACTTGATGACACTTCTGAGGAGCTTAGTGAGACCTTCAAGGACCTTAATGAGAATGCCAAAAAAATGGAAAAGGACCAGTCAGAAATGAAGCATACACTGTCTAAAATAAAGAATATACAGAAACTCAACTGTAGATCAACGTACCCCAAGAATCAAACCAAAGATCTGAAATATGAGGAAACAAAAACCACCCAACCAGAAAAACAAAAAGAAAAAAGAATCCAAAAATATGAAGATAGTGTAAGGAGCCTCTGGGACAACTTCAAGCATACCAACATCCAAATTTTTGGGGTGCCAGAAGAAGAGAGAGAGCAAAATACTGAAAACATATTAGAAGAAATAATGACAGAAAACTTTCCCTACCTGGTGAAAGAAATAGACTTACAAGTCCAGGAAGCCCACAGAACCCCAAACAAAAGGAATCCAAAGAGGACCACACCAAGACACATCATAATTAAAATGCCAAGGGCAAAAGACAAAGAGAGAATCTTGAAAGCAGCAAGAGAAAAACAGTTAGTTACCTACAAGGAAGCACCCATATGACTGTCAGCTGATTTCTCAGCAGAAACTATGCAGGCCAGAAGGGAGTGGCAAGAAATATTCAACGTGATGAACAGCAAGAACCTACAACCAAGATTACTCTACCCAGCAAAGCTATCATTCAGAGTTGAAGGTCAGATAAAGAGCTTCACAGACAAGAAAAAGCTAAAGGAGTTCATCACCACCAAACCAGAATTACATGAAATGCTGAAGGGTATTCTTTAAGAAGAGGAAGAAGAAGAAAAAGGTAAAGATAAAAATTATGAACAACAAAATGACATCAAATACATACCTACCAACAAGTGAATCTAAAAATCAAGTAAATAAAAAATCTGAAGAACAGAACTGACTGGTGAATATAATAAAATCAGGGACATAGAAAGGGAGTGGACTGACAATTCTCAGGGGGAAGCGGGTGTGAGTGGTGCGGGAAGAGATTGGACAAAAATCTTACTCCTATGGATGAAGACAGTGGCGGGGGGTAAGGGCATGGGGTAGGGTGGGGTGGGGAATCAGGTGGAGGGGAGCTATAGGGGGAAAAGAAAAAGAGGAACACCTGTAATCTGAACAATAAAGATTTATTTTAAAAAAAAAACAAAAAAAAGAAGATAGATGATAACAATAATAGCTTGTTCTAACATTCTTTTTTTTTTTTTTTGAGGTGTGAGGCTTTTTTCTGATAGAAATTTCTCTTCATATTTAATATAGTAATCATTACATTTGAGATAGAATTTTATGTTTTTAATCACAATTGGGATAAAATCAAACACCTTTTAAAATGTCTTCTAAGCCACACAAAGCTATGCTTTCTTTTTTTTGTGACCAGCGGTTAGGCTTATATGCATGCATACAAGTCCTTTGGTTGACCTCTCTCCCTTACCCCCACCGTCCCCTACCTTCCCTCTGAGTTTTGACAGTCTGATCGATGCTTCCCTGTCTCTGGGTCTGTTTTTGTTCATCAGTTTATGTTGCTCATCATTTCCCCTAGATGAGCGAGATCATGTGATACTAGATATACACTTATAAGAACCAAAAATCAGACAAGCAATAATGGTTATGCTGAGAGGCAAATGAATCAGTCTGTAATGAGTTTCTTTCTGGGCCAACAGTTCTTTGAGTCCCAATTTCAATGTCAAACAGTTCCTTATGTGTACATGTCAGCAATGATATTTCAGTTCTGGATGGTGGACAAATGGTGGTAATGCAGGTCCGACCCTCTCTGGTTTGGTCCTGGGCAACCTGCAGCGATGCACAGCTGCTGGCTGCTAGTATGGCAACGTGTTGTCAGCGTCTTCCATCTCTGGACTGTTTCTCTTCTGTCTTCATGGCTGGAGCAGTCCTGTCAATTCCTCTCTGTTGCAGAAATCCACATGGTCTTGGAGTTGTTTTCTGAAAATATACAAACATATTCTCGACCAAAAGTTAATAAAGGATCCTTTCTATAAATTTGACTTGGGAACCTTTTTCATTTTTTGCCCAAACAATTTTCCTTTGGCTTGTTTTGACACCATGTGTGTTTTTCATGGGTGTCTTGCTGTTAGCATTACAAATGAAAGTTAATTTTCTAAAGTAAAAATTTTCTAGATGTAATTTACTTACAGGATATTTTTCCTTACATGATATTCTTCTACTATCCCCCCTTTTTTGATTTAAATATTAGGAGGCTTTTGGAAATTTTATAATGTAGTCTTGATGGCTTTTAAATTTTAATTTTTTGCACTAAAGTATGACTTCTTTAGGTTCATTACATGTTATGCAATTTTACCATGAGATGAACTACCAATAAAAATTTTAGTTAACACTTTAGGAACAGCTTTTTGTCCAGTACCATTAATTTTTCTAGAATATTAGCTTTTTTCAATTAGCCAATTTAAGTTAGTCTGAGAACTTGACTACTGTTTTACTGTCAAATTTAATACTCTAACAACAATCTTATTTTACCCTGTAAATATTAGTGGAAAGGATTATTTGCCTTCTTGAGTAGGCCCTGAGCATTCCTGGTGCTAGGCTGGATTTAGATATCAAAAACCCACTTCCCCACACCATGGGTACAAGACAACTCAAACAAGTCTTGTTGTGGGGAGAAGGCAGCTGCTGTCAGCCAAGTCTCTGTCTGTTACCTGGGTCCTGATTTGAGCTGGGCATGGGAAACGAAGCAGCCATGGGGGCAGGAGACCTCCCTCAGAAGGGGCGAGGGTTCAGGCCCCTGGAAAGTTGGGGGGGGGGGTGAGGGTCTGTGCCCCACCTCTGTTGACCCCCAAGTTCTCTCTTGATGGCCCCTCTGTGACTGTGCCTGTCTTACGTTGTTCCTTCCCTGAGGAATCTTACCCGTCTCTGGCTAACCAGCCATCCTCCAGGGCCAAGCAGGGTGATGTGAGGTACAGTTCTGTCTCCTTGGTAGCCTATGCCCCCATGGCCTCTGCTGTTCTAGCATTCTTAAACCTAAGTATTATAGTTTTCATTTTTCTTGCCTGGTGGAATTTGAATAACACATAAAAGGTTATATAAATTCAAATAGTTCTATAGCAGGTGCAACATATTTGTTCTAGTCTGCCTCTTTACACAAGAAGATATTGATTAAATCTGTCTGCATATGGTGAGGAATTACTAGCCTAGCATTTGTTTCTCTACCACCTGTCAAACACACCACCACAACCAATACAGAAAATCAGGACTTTAAGGTACACTTTGTAAATCATCAGTAACCCATACTTTATGCTGAAGAGAGAGAGAGAGAGACAGAGAGAGAGACAGAGAGAAAGAGATATTTTAGTCATTGAGGGAAGAGATTCTGGGAAGAGCTTAACAGTTAAGGAAGATAATGAATAAGCTGAGTATAAAGATTCACAGTAATTACCTTATTTAAAAGATGTTAGGAGACGAGGAAAAATCTATTGAAAACAAATTTGCGTTAGAGTTGAATAAAATATGTTCAATTATAACTATTGTAAGTCTAACAATCTATTTTTCATCTGGGCTATTAATGGCTATTGGATTAATGGCCATTGGATTCATGATTTACAAAGAGGATGTTTGATTCCAAGGAAAGTAATTAACATCCCTTTAACAAAAAAAGATCCCTTTAACAAAAAAAGATTCATTGCTCAACGTCTCTGAAAGCTAGAAGGAATTGTAAAAGAATCAATGTAATTAAATCAATTTTGATCAATAAACATGATACATCACATAAACAAAATGAAGGATAGCCCTGGCTTTTTTGTTCAGTGGTTAGAGCATTGGCCCACAGACCAAAGGGTTGTGGGTTTGATTTCTGACCAAGGACACATACCTGAATTGTGGCTTTGATCCTCGTCCTCAGTCGGGGCTGTGGTCAGAGTGCATCCGGGTATGGGTATGGAAGGCAACCAATTGATGTGTCTCTCTCACATCCATATTTCTCCTTTCTCTTTTTTTCACTCTCTCCCCCTTTCATCCCTTCCTTCTACTTTTTAAAAATCAATGGAAAAAATATCCTCCAATGAGAATTAACAACAACAACAAAAAGGATAAAAATCACACAATCATATCAATAGACACAGAAAAAAGCATTTGACAAAATCCATAACCCCTTTTTGATAAAAACTCTCAGGAAAGTGGAAACAAAGGGATCATACCTCAACATAATAAAGGCCATATATGACAAATCTACAGCCAACATCATAATCCATGGACAAAAACTAAAACCATTTCCCCTAAGAACAGGAAGAAGATAGGGATCTATCATC
This sequence comes from Corynorhinus townsendii, assembly GCA_026230045.1. Taxonomy (NCBI): domain Eukaryota; kingdom Metazoa; phylum Chordata; class Mammalia; order Chiroptera; family Vespertilionidae; genus Corynorhinus; species Corynorhinus townsendii. The sequence goes on from JAPDVU010000003.1 coordinate 88,714,024, forward strand.
ACTTTCACCACTCTTAGTCAACATAGTACTGGGAGTCTTAGCCATAGCAATTAGACAAGAAGAATAAATAAAAGGCATCTAAATTGGAAAGGAGGAAGTAAAACTCTCATTATTTGTAGATGACATGATATTGTACATAGAAAACCCTAAAGACTCCACCAAAAAGCTACTAGACTTAATAAATGAATTTGGCAAGGTAGCAGGATACAAAATCAACCTCCACAAGTTGAGGGTGTTTTTATACACCAATAATGAACTCTCAGAAAGAGAAACTAAAAAAACAATCTGATTTACCATTGCAACAAAAAATTAAGATACCTAGGAATAAACTTAACCAAGATGGCAAAAGATCTGTACTTGGAAAACTATAGGACATTGCAAAAAGAAACAGAGGAAAGATACAAACAAATGGAAATGTATACCATGTTCATGGATTGGAAGAATTAACATCATTAAAATGTCTATACTACCCAAAGCCATCAATAGATTCAATGCAATCTCTACTAAAATACCAATCGCATACTTCACATAACTAGAACAAATATTCCAAAAATTTATATGGAACCATAAAAGACCCCAAATAACTGCAGCAATCTTGAGAAAGGAGAACAAAGTTGGAGGGATCACAATATCAGATATCAAACTATACTACAAAGCCATTATAATAAAAACAGCCTGGTACCGGCACAAGAACAGGCATATAGACCAATGGAATAGAACAGAGACCCAAGAAATTGGCCCACACCATCGCAGTCAATTAATATTTGACAAAGGAGGCAAGAACATACAATGGAGTAAAGACAGGCTCTTTAACAAATGGTGTTGGAAAAACTGGACAGACACATGCAACAAGCTGAAACTAGACTACAGGCTGACGCTCTATCCACTGAGCCAAACCGGTTAGGCCTCATTCCTCTTTAAGGCTGAATAATATTTCATTTTATGTATATACCATATGTTGCTTATCCTCATTCACCAATGGACACTTGAGTTGCTTCCACCTTTTGGGTAATATGAGTAATGCTGCAATGAAAAAAAAATATTTTCAAGCTCTGTCCAAAGTGATGTGTAATCCTTTCCCCTTTCTCTTCTCCTGCTGGCTGGAAAATGAGACCTTGTGGTCTGCCATGCAGATAAGAATAACACCCCAGAGATGGTGAAATAATAAAATGGAAGGACTCTACGCCTCCAACAACTTCTTGGAACAGAGCCATCATCAACTCATGAGAGAGAAGTAAAAATTGCATTTACAAAGCTATAGCACAAGCTTTACTTATAGAAAGGAGTCTTAAACTCATCTCTTATTCTACCCATTGATGGGAGAGGCATTTCCTTGCTTTAGCTGATATTTTCACTTAACCTTCATGCAAAAACTAACCTGCCCCTGGGGTTTGTATTTTTGGGTAAGAAGTCTGATCTATTAATATGGAAACCTCTAGCTCTTTCTTTTAGCAGTAATGTGGACATAATTCTTCATTGATATTCAGCATGTATAACTTCTCTGGCTTTGAAATCTGAACACTAGTGAAGAGCCATCTGTTTAATATGGTATTTTAGGACTTACTGATATTTGTGATTTTTATCTGGGCACTTAGATCAATATTTCAGTGCTGCTTCCTAACTATAATTTTGTTTAATATATTAACTATGATATAAATATTTTGGTAAATCATATATGAAAACAAATTGGATTTTATTACAACAATGACAAATTAAATTTCCTTATGTTTTATTTAACACATTATTCCCAGAGTAATCCCTAGTGGGTAATTAAACAGACTAACTGAGAGTTGTTAGGGTTTGGGCTGGTGATGGAGGCTGTGAAAGAATTCACAACTAAAAGAAAGATGCAGAGAGAAAATTTATTTTACTTTCCAAGGGAGGAAAGGGCTGGTGTACTGCTAGTCAATACAGGGTAGGGAATAAAGAGTGGCTTGCATTTTTAAAGAGCAATTGGTTGTTGTTGCTAGGTGATAAGGAAGGGAGGGGGATTATGTTGAAATTGAGCAGGTACCCCTGGAGTTGTCTCGAAAAGTTACAGTTTGTTTGCTTTCTAGGAGACAGACAGATGCCCTAAGGAACTATCTTATTAGTATTTCCCCTGGCCTGCAAAACATGTTTAGAACTAAAGTTATAAAGAATTCAAAAGAGGTTTGTCTGAAAGGGGAGTGATAAGGGAACTTTCTACTCAGTAGAGACTCCTTGGTGTGAATTATCCTTGAGTTGTGAAAACAGTAGGAAGGAGGGGGATGCAAACTTGCGACTAGTATATCTTGTCCTGCAGTTTGAACAGAGGAGCCAACAATCTTGGTGTTTACTTGCCAGGTGCTTTTCATAAATTGTGGAAGGCCACAGCAAAGAAAGAGAGGTCTTTTTCTGTCCTTACAAGAGTGAAGGCTTTTTGCAGGACACAGTTAATCATATGTTACATCAGACACAAGGCACTTACTTACCAAAAGCAATTCAACTGATTTATGTCACCTATCAGGCAAAGTACATGCAGTCTTATCTGATCTCCCAGAAGGAGTAATGCTGTATGTATGTTTTTTTTTTTATTTTTTAAATTGTTACAAGAGTTTAATTGAGCCAAAACTGATGACATGTTCTGGGAAGCAAGATCTCAAAAGCCCCTGTTTAATTTTCTTGTTCTGAATTATCACTTGGTAGATAGTATTTTGCAATACAGAAAGGAATCACAAAACCTTGTCAATTCTGCCTCCTAAATCTATACGTTTCCAATTCCTCCACTTCTCTTAATTTCTATTACCATGTTCCTAATCCAAACCACTATCCTCTCCCACTTGGATTAGTGCAATAATGTCTGAGCTAGCCTCTTGATTTCCATTCTGGACCTTGTAATCATTTTTTTCCCCCTACAGCAGCTAGAGGGATCTTTTTAAAAATGTAAATCTGCCCTAGCTGGTTTGCCTCAGTGGATAAAGCATTGGACTGCAGACTGAAGGGTCCCAGGTTCAATTCTGATCAAGGGCACATGCCCGGGCTGTGGGCTCGATCTCCAGTGTGGAGCGTGCAGGAGGCAGCCAATCAATGATTCTCATTATTGATGTTTCTATATCTCTCTCTTCCTCTCCCTTTCTCTCTGAAATCAATAAAAATAAATATTTTTAATGTGAATCTGATTATTTCATACTCAAGCTTAAAACTCTTCTCCGAGTTTACATTTGCTCTGAACAAGGCTTCCAAGACCCTTGATGGTCTGGCCTCCCATACCTTCTCCAACTGGCGGCACTGTCACTACTTCCCCACTTAGTCACTGTACTCTGCCCACTGACATCCTCTCAGTTTCACAGACACCAACCCACAAGGTTCTTCTCTCTTTGGGGTTTGCAGATGCTACTCCCTTTTTCCAGAACACTAATGCTTCAGTAAGTGTTATTAAGCACCAAGGTAATAAAAACTCATCATGTCCTAATTATTTTACTATATTACCTATGCTCTTGATGCTATGTACATCCAATGTATCTACATGGCGAAATTACTATACAATGGCTATGTCTACATCTCTTCCAATTCTGTGTTTGGTGATGTCATGTTGAAATGGGTAGCTTGAAATGGGCTATGGTAGAAGTACATACACCACTGAAAATGGCAAACACTACAAGGCAGAGCTTTTTTTGGGTGGGGGGAGGGTGGGTATGGTGTTAGGAAAGCCAATTGTTAAATGTTTACCAGCACTTTACTGACTATAATAAATCTTTTGTGCTTCCTTTTAATTATTTGACTTAATATAATTAATGCAGTTACCACATAGTTAAATATATAACTAGTGTTAAATCCTTTTGATTTGTTTCTCACTTATTCATGTAAGAACTCTATGAGGTAGGTATAATAATCCCATTTTATAAGCAAGGAAATAGGTACAGAGATGTTAAAATAACTAGGCAAGTATGCAGCGGAGCTAGGACTTAAAATTTTGTTGGACTCCAAAGCTCATTCTTTCTATAGTAAACAACATGGAAACAATTTTAGGGAGAATTTTTCTGTTTGTGTATGGCTGAGGAGACAAGGAATCTCCTATGGAAGGCAGGCATTCTATGAAAGAAAGAACTACTGGGGTGAATGGAAAGGAAGGGAGAATTGAGAAATGGGTCAAAGCAAATTCATCACTCTATGACATCACCAATGTAGGTGAAATCTAATTAATTACCACATTGCTATATTCACTTGTAATTTGTGGATGAAAATCTTTATATTAGGAACCAATAATTAGTAAGTCTGGATTACAAACAAGGCCTTTTTTAAAATAATTTTTATTTTTATTGATTTCAGAGAGGAAGGAAGAGGGAAAGGAGATAGAAACATCAATGATGAGAGAGAACTACTGATTGGCTGCCTCCTGCAGGCCCCCTACTGGGGACTGAGCCTGCAACCTGGGCATGTTCCCCTGACCAGAATCAAACCTGGGACCCCTCAGTCCCCAGGCCAACACTTAATCCACTGAGCCAAACTGGCCAGGACATAACAAGGCCTTTTTGGTGGTATTTTTTGACTATGTGAACTGTCCTGAAGGTAATAGTTCCACTTGCTAGAATGTTTCTGAATGAATGTGAACAAAGAGAATATCTGGCCCGGAGAGGCACTGGGTCCATGTATGATAGTCAAAGAGAAAATTTGAGAGTGGATTCAGCTACCTGTTAATATCATTCTAAGTCTTTCAACTTACTTGTAACATCTCCTCTAATGGCATTGCTGCCTATAATCCTAATGGTTACATGATAGAATTGTGGTGTTCTGAATTTACTAGGCATGGGGGAATTCCAGCTCTAAGACAAATGACAAAAAGAACATTTTCTGCTAAAATTTCTCTCATGCCTCAGACCTTGGAGTCTGACCTGGTTTTAATAAACTCTACCAATGTGAGATTAGAACAATGGTTCTCAGATTTTGATGTGCCTAAAAATTACTAGGTCGCTTGCTTAAATGTCAATTTCCTGACCCACTTCCAGAAATTCTGATTTTGTTCATGTGGATTGGGCAATAGGTGTCTGAAATTTTAGCACATCCCTCAGAGGATCCTAATGAGCTTGTCTAGGGACCAGAAGCTGAAAACATCCATCTTAAATGAAGCATGTTTGGTGGTGATTGGGGGATTTGTTTCTGCTGCAGCTGGACTAGAAGACCCACAAAGAGAACATAGTTCTGCCTATTAAGCAGGTAGGGTTGTCTTGAGGTTTGAACCAGAATTCAAACTATAAGTAAAGGTGGGGTCATAGGTTGGTCTAAGCCAGTGATTTTCAACCTTTTTCATCTCATAGCACACATAAACTAATTACTAACATTCTGTGATACACCAAAAAATATATTACATTTTTGTTGTTCTGACAAAAAAAAGTAGGTATAATTTTGATTGATTAAAAAAATAATAGTAGTAGTAATTAGCCACCCTTAAAAAAACACTCAGGAACCTATACTTCTATATAAGGATTTCTGGTACCAAGAATTAACCAATCAGATGCAACTTTATTATGCGAAGTGATCAATAAGATGCAACTCTATTGCACAACCTATATATTTATGGTTCAAGACAGGGCATTCACACCTGGCTCTATTATTGTATTTTCTGTTGTCATTTTTAAAATTTGACAGTCTAAGGGAAAAGATCTCAGTGACCCTGACTAAATAGGCAGGTATTGCATGTTTTCAATAAACACCACTATATTTCCTGGAAATTTTCAGCCAGCAGTGAACTTGAGCCATCCCTTCTTGACTTGCATTTGTGCCTTAAAAGACTTGTAAAAACTTGACTAGACAATCATCTGGGAGAGTAAAGACCATATATGATGGTTAATTTTATGTGTTAACCTGATTGGGCTTCAGGTTGCCCAAATATTTGGTTCAACATTACTCTTGGTGTGTCTGTGAGGGTATTTGTGGAGGGATTAACAGTTGAATCAGACTGTGTAAAGAAGAGTGCCCTTCCCAGTGTGCCTCATCCAATTCACTGAAGCTTGACACAGAAAAAAGGTTCGGTAATGGAGAACTCACTCTCTCCACCTGTCTTCAATCTGGAACATCGATCTTCTCCTGCCTTCGGAAGAGGACTTGAACTGGAATTCACACCTTCGGTTCTCCTGCTTCTCAGACATTTAGATTCAGACGAGTAAACTGTAAACTCTCCAGAGTTTCCAGCTTGCCAACTGCAGATGTTAGGACTTCTCAGCTTCCATAATTGTGTGAGCCAATTTATTTTTAAATTATTTTATTATTATTATTATTATTATTATTAATCTTTACCCAAGAATATGTTTTTTATTGGTTTTTAGAAAGAAGGCAAGAGAGAGAGAGAGAGAGAGAGAGAGAGAGAGAGAGAGAGAGAGAGAGAGAGAGAGGAACATCAGTGTGAGAAACATCCATCAGTTGATTCCCATATGTGCCCCAACCAGATTGAACCCCTGAAACCTAGGTATGTGCCTTGACCGGAATTAAACCAGAAACCTTTTGGTGTATAGAATGACACTCCAACCAACTGAACAACCTGGGCAGGGCATGAGCCAATTTCTTAAAATCAATCTCCCTCTCTAGCCCTCCACTCTTCCTCCCCTCCCCATCTCTGCTCAATACAGATTTTGGTACTGAAAGTGGTTCTAGAGGAACAGAATGTTAAGGATGAATTTTCTGAATTGTTTTTGGGGTTCCTGTAATTCCTCTCTAATCTGATTAAAGATGCTAATGACTCTGTTTCCAGTAGTAAAGAAAGCACTGAAAGTCCATGATGTGATTGGGCAATAGAAATCCATAAAATATCTTTATTGGATACACCTAATCAACCACTTAAAAGAAACAAGGATCTGAGTGACTGTGTATGATACTTTTGAAAAATTTTAAAAAACTAACATAATGAGATTACTGGTTGCTTATAATGTTGCAGACAAAGTGATGAAAGAAAAGAATGAGCTCAGGGATTTTTAAAAACATCTTTATTGTTGAAAGTATTACACTGGCGCCACTTTTCCCCCCATTGACCTCTTCCAGCCCGCTCCTGTCCCCTCCCCTCACCACCCCATTGTCTGTGTCCAAGGGTTATGCATATATGCATACAAGTTTCTTGGTGGATCTCTTCCCACCCACCCTCCCCTGCCTTCCCTTTGAGGTTCAACATTCTGTTCATGCTTCTATGACTTTGGGTCTATTTTTATCAGTTTATTTGGTTCATTATTTCCACATATGAGTGAGATCATGTGATACTTATCTTTCTCTGACTGGGTTATTTGGCTCAGCTGAATACTCTCCAGGTCCATCCATGCTGTTGCAAAAGAAAGAGTTATTTCTTTTTTATTTCTGCATAGTATTTCATTGTGTAAATGTATCACAGTTTTTTTAATCCACTCATCTGCTGATGGGCATTTAGGCTGTTTCCAAATCTTAGATATTGTAAATTGCACTGCTATGAAGATATGAGTGCATATATTCTTTCTGATTAATGTTGCAGATGAGTTCAGGGATTTGAATTCCCAGCTCAAGCACCACATAAATGACCTGAAAGCTTCAATGTGTGCCCTGAAGGAAGCCCTGTTTCCTGTAGCCCTGGGGCTAAGATTGCTACAAATCAAACACAAACTTTTCTCCCATAATTCGCTGAATTACAACACAAGTTGAACTCCCAGCTTCATAGGCTGTTAAAATGAGAGCATTGATTAGGAAAGAATGGGATCCTATTAATTTGGAATAGGACGATCCTGATAAAACTGGGCACACTGAACTCCTAAATTCAGATGAATTTTCTTTGTCAGTGGAAGTGGCTTCCCCTAGTAGAACCCATCTCCCCTTCAGTGGGTTGCTACCCTTCCATCTCCTACCCTGCTCTGAGGGAATTAACTCTACTTGTCTGAGGAAAGTAATGGCTTCTCTTAAGGCTGTTTCCTCCCAAGACAATACTAATTCTCCTCGGGACCCACTCACCACTCTCTTTGCTTCTAGACCTATAAGTAGGCTCAAATTCCAGTAGGCCCACAGTGGTGAGGTAGAAAGTGTTACCTTTAAGGAGGTGTGCTATACTCCAAAAGAACTACTTAAGTTTTATAATTCACTAGATGCCCAGTGCACGAATTTGTGCACTAGTGGGGTCCCTCTGCCTGGCCTGCGGGATCGGGCTAAAACCAGCTCTCCGACATCCCCTGTTGGATCCCTGATTGTGAGAGGGTTCAGGCCAGGCCGAGGGACCCCACCAGTGCACAATCAGGACTGTGGAGGGACACGGGAGGTTGGGCAGCTGAGGAGGGACCGCAGGAAGGTCCCAGGGTGTGTCCAGCCTATCTTGCTCAGTCCTGATCAGCTGGATCCCAGCAGCAAGCTATCCTACCAGTCAGAGTGTCTGCCCCCTGGTGGTCAGTGCACATCATAGTGAGTGGTTGAGTGGCCTTAGCATATCATTAGCATATTATACTTTGATTGGTTGAGTGAATGACCAGACAACTGGACACTTAGCATATTAGGCTTTTATTATATAGGATATGAGCAAAAATCCAGGGAACATGTGTAAGAATGGATATTAAGGGTGTGGGATTATGATGGAAAAAAACATAAAATTGTATCAGGCCAAAATTATCAATGTCTGGCATATTATAGGCCCTTAGGAGGGGCTGGGTCTGGCTGCAGTATCTATTACACTGTCAAGTCTCCAGAGTAAATCGGTGAATCTGGTTCAAATAGCCCATGTCCTCCTTTTCTCTCACAGCGTGTCCCTCCTTAAGCAGGAAGGGGGTTTGAAAAGCACAGATAGTGTTCTTTATTCAACAGTGGGTGAGGGCTAGGTACTCAATAAATTGTGGGATTTTTTTCTTCTTTTCTATATAATCATTTTCCAATATTCACCTCTTCTTTGTCCATCTCTTCTTTAGCTATTGTGTTTTCCCCCAATCCCTGTAAACACACACACACACACACACACATACCCCATAGATCAAGGCCAAGGTTATAATCCTTTACTCTAAAGTTCATTACCAGAGAGGACCACACCAAGACACATCGTAATTAAAATGCCAAGAGCAAAAGACAAAGAGAGAATATTTAAAGCAGCAAGAGAAAAACAATTAGTTACCTACAAGGGAGTACCCATATGATTGTCAGCTGATTTCTCAACAGAAACTATGCAGGCCAGAAGGGAGTGGCAAGAAATATTCAAAGTGATGAATAGCAAGAACCTACAACTAAGATTACTCTACCCAGCAAAGCTATCATTCAGAATTGAAGGTCAGATAAAGAGCTTCACAGACAAGAAAAAGCTAAAGGAGTTCATCACCACCAAACCAGGATTATATGAAATGCTGAAGGGTATTCTTTAAGAAGAGAAAGAAGAAGAAAAAGGTAGAGATAAAAATTATGAACAACAAATACATATCTATCAACAAATGAATCTAAAAATCAAGTGAATAAAACTGATGAACAGAATAAACTGGTGAATATAATAGAATCAGGGGCATAGAAAGGGAGTGGACAGACAATCCTCATGGGGAAAGGGGTGTGGGGGGTGCGGGAAGAGACTGGACAAAAATCATACACCTATGGATGAGGACAGTTGGAGGGAGTAAGGGGAGGGGCTGGGATGGGAACTGGGTGGAGGGGAGCTATGGGGGGAAAAAAGAGGAACAACTGTAATAATCTGAACAATAAAGATTTAATAAAAAATAATAAATAAATTTAAAAAAAATAATAAAGTTCATTACCAGGGTGCTCCAGACTAGTTTAATTTCCTTCTTGCCTGGTCACATATTTAAATTTATTCCTTGTATATGATCAAAGCTTAAAGCAGCTCTCATCACACACTTGTCCTTTATACATTTTAAGGCCCTTTCCCAAGCTGTGGCACAAGAATGCAAACTTTCTTTTCAACACATGCATGGTCTTCCATCTTTCCTATTAGTTTATCCAGCTGATCTTAGAGACCTACTGGCTTTTACTGGCCCTATGCTCACAAACATAGAATTTCTTCAATTATGGGCATGGATCAGATGCATGATTCAATACATTACTTGCCATTCTTGCAGTATCTTACTGTTTGTTTTTCTTCAGGAAATATTCATTCAGCCAAAGCCTATTGAAATCTGTCAATAGCACTGTGCTAGATGTTGTGGATATAAAATTAAAAAAAGCACTATTTCAGCCTAGGAGGTGCTCATAGTCTAGAAAGAAAAGGCATGTAAACATGTATATTATAGTGTGATGTCAAGTAAAATGAACTTCCTCTGGAGGAGTTGATAGAAGGTCTCAGAGGATGTGACACTTCTCTTAGTCTGGGAACCTAAATGGGAGTTGTCCCATCAGAGGATGGGGAGAGAGTGAGGGTAAGGGTAGAATAGAGCATCAGAGTAAAAAGGATCCAGTGTTTAGAGGCTCTTGGAAAAATTGAGGCAGATACTGACATTTTTGGGGAGATCTGATGGGATAAGTGTAGTTGGATGTGTGTTGGATTGAATAGTACTGACCAAATTGAGAGAACCTGTGTAGAAAGGATTGAATTTTATTCTAGAGGCAGGAAGAGAGAGAGAGAGAGGAAACTGTTTAAGCAGGGGAGTTAACAATCGGGTTTGTCTCTTTCAAGTCTATTGTCACTAATCTAATTTCATGGACTTCAGGTTTTGGAGTCTGAGTGTCCTCTGTTTACTTAATCAGAGTTGCTCAGGGTAGCCTCTCAGTTGAGATACTGCTTTTTCTTCAGGTCTAGAAACAGCATGTTTTCAGTATACCCAAGGGCTACTTAGTTTGATCCCAGTGCCCACTTGTGCTAATTCACATAATTTATTTATTACTACAACACTGCCCTCCAAATGCTGTTTCTCCTTGGCCAGGTTGGACATATATTGACAGCCTTTGTCTCTTTAAGCTTTATTTTTCTGTCTTGACTCTTTCCTCTTGCAGTTCTGTTGGCCTAGTCTTTAAATGCATTGCCGACGTTATTTTGACCCATCCCCTCTGTTTAAATACTCGGACACAGCCAGCACCAGTAGCCACGCCCACTCAAAAAAGTTGCCGACAGGAAGTTTGTCTGCACCCGCGAGCCGTACTGACGGTGGAAGTGCGCAAGCGCAGTTCCCGGCTCCCAGCGGCGTGTTCCTTTTTCCCGGGGTTTCTACCTTCCTGGCAGGGGGTCGCTGAAGCTTCGGCCTGTCACCTCGGCTCGCGTCGTGCTCCGGACAGTCGCCCCCAGCCTCCAGCCCCCAACACCCGGAGCCCTGCTGTGGGTCGCACTCCTCTTCCGGCAACAGACCCATGGCCGAGCGTGGGGAACTCGACCTGACCGGCGCCAAGCAGAACACCGGAGTGTGGCTGGTCAAGGTAAGGCTCGCGCGGCTCTGGCTTGCGCTCCTCCTGGTGTGAGTAGTTTAAGTTACTTAAGACCGCCCCACTTCGTGCACCTTTTAAAGTTCTTTATGGTCATCTTCACATATCTTGAGAGGCATGACTCATTGCGAAGCTCGCTTTCAGACAGGGATATTAGTTTAGGGAACTACAGTGTCTTCAGCCAGAGTCCGAACGTGCCTGGAATGGATTTCCATTCCCCACGACCTGGATTTTTGGGGGCTCTGTCTTGGTGTCCCGATTTGAGCGGTGCATTTTACCCCAGGCTGAAGAATTTCTACATCTTCTTTTGGTGAAACTGATTTTAGTCATAAACCTGTAAAGGAAATCAGGAGTGTCTGCTTCCTGTAGAATTTCTCTGCCAGAAAGTAGAACTGCTCTCTGCGTGCCCTTACAGTGTTCTCGTGGGTCGATGGCCCTTGCCGCAATTCTCAGGAGAGCCGAGGAAGCGCTGAGCTCACGGAGGGAGAGCCATTGGATTTGAGTTCTTTCAGAGCACGGCTGGGTCTCCTGAAACAGACCGTCAAGAAAAGTTTTTTGTAAAGAGAGCAATCTTGATTAGCTCTTAGTGAGCGGAATATTTGTGCTTTACTTTTTCCATATGGGTGAGTGTTGTTTCTTACGAGAATTTCATAAGATACACGTATGTTCAAAATGTGATTATGAGTCTTTGAACCTCTAGTAAAATGGTTTGTTAAATTAAAAAAAAAAACTTTTATCATATGGCTGGGTTATCACAAGCAGATCTGAGAGGCCCTTCCTGTCCACCTTTCTAAAATAAAATAGCTCATTTGCCAGGATGTCATACCTGGTATTCTTCAAAGCACTTTTCACTTCTGAAGTGATTCTGTGCTCATGTGTTCAGTGTTGGTTACCTCCCCCTCCCTGTGCTTGCACACCTCCGCACATTCCATGAGCATAGGATCCTTGCCTGTCAAGCCCAGAATTATGTTACATGATGATTGCTCAGCAGATATGTGATGAATGCATGAATGATGCCTTACTTTTCCACTCTAGCCTTAGTTTCTGGCACTCCTTTGACTTACCACAGCTACCTCAGTTAAGACTTGAAAATATGGAATAAATGAGCATTTCTCTTTCCTGGGTGCTAAAGGGAGAAGAAACATTAGGGAGGAGATCTCTCTTGAAGATTGAAAAAAAAGAGTTTGAAAAAAAATGGTAGAACTGAAGGTGGTGCATTTATGAATGGATCACAGTAAATGCTCAGTAAATGTTGTTTACCTTCAGGATTTGGATGGGTGGACAGAGGCATAGCATAGGATACCATGGAGAGTGGAACAGAGATGCAACACTGAAATGCATATTAACGTGGAAAACAGATTATTATGCGTAGAGCAGAGGGGCTGTGTGTAAAAGGTTGGGACTACATACTTATATTGTGAAATGGGAATATCTTTAGTCGATAGGAAGTGAGGAATCTTTTGGAGTGTTTTGAGTAAGGCAGGGATGCAAATGATTCAGGAAAAAACATTAAGCTTGAGGGGAAGATAAACAGACAAAATTAGAAAATTATCATAGGACTAGAGGGCCCAGTGCACAACATTTGTGCACTGTGTATGTTACGGGGGGGGGGGGAGGAGGAGTCGGGGGGAGGGGAGGTCCCTCAGCCTGGCCTGCACCCTCTCTCAGTCCAGGACCCCTCAGGAGATGTCTGCCTTCCAGTTTAGGCCCCGCTCATAGCAACCGGTCATTCTGTCGTTTGGTTGTTTTGCATATTAGGGTTTTATTATATAGGATTATAGATATGTGATAATGAAATCTGAGAAGTTATGGAAACTTTTTCAGTAAATTGTTAGAATCTGGTGATTGACTAAAGAAGAATGTGAAAGAATGTAATGAATCTAAAATGGAGAAGTTAAAAAAATTTAGTGATCTCATATAGCCATTTGAATACATTTTGTCTCTTTAAAAAGAACTCAAGCCAATGATTTGTTGTTGTTTTATAAAGGTAGTTATAATGTTTCATTGTTTATTGTTTGCATTATCATTGTTTCCTCCTGTCAACTTGGCATACAGTATTTCTTTTTCTAATCTTATGTATCAAAGAAGATTTGTTCAGTGGTTAGAGTGTCGGCCCTCTGGCTGAAGGGTTTTTGGTTTGATTCTGGTCGAGGTCACGTACCTCAGTTGCAGGCTTGATCCCCAGCCCTGATCAGGGTACATATGGGAGGCAACCAGTTGTGATGTGTCTCTCACATTGTTGTTTCTCTCTCTTTCTCTGTCTCTCCTCCCCCTTGCATACTCTAAAAATCAATGGAAAAGAAATAGCCTATGGTGAGAATTAACAATAAAAAAGAAAATACATAACAGGTTTGCAAATCTTTCCATGGTGTTGTGAAAGGACTTTCTTGCCAGTTCTTGTCCTCTTTCAACTTTATCTCTGAAAGAGGACAAGAATTACTAGCAAGCACTTTTTCTTCTAAAATCCATTCTTCTTCCACCTTTATTTGACAACTCTTATGTCTGCTCTAGTTTAAGGAGCTCCTAGTTTGTAGTTGTTTAATTTCCACTGGTGTTAACATCCAGTGTGATTTTCATGCCCATATCTTGAGCATACTGGATTTTCATCTCTGAATTATAGGAATAAATTATGTGAGTGAATCAAATTGTAATGGTGAATTTCATTTTCAGCTTCCTTTGTGTGATATTAAAATATAATATTTGTTTAGAAAGTGAATAAAGCCATATACCACTTTCAAGTCTTTTCTCTATACCAGCGATTTTAAACTGGTGTGCCGCAAGAATTTTTAAAAACATGCAATACCTGACTATTTAGTCAGGGCACTGACCTCTTTTCCCTTAAAAGATTGTCAAAAAATGACAACAGCCAGTACAACAATAACTGTCTGACGTGAATGCCTTGTCTTGAACCATAAATATACAGGTCATATAACAGAGTTGCATATTAAGCTTGAGTCTGATTGGTTAATTCTTGATACCAGATTAACAGAAGTATAGGCATCTGATTTTTTTAAAAATCACTTTGGAGCGAAAGGATAGGTAGTTACTATTATTATTACTCGTGGTCCGGTGCACGAAATTCATGCATGGGGGGGGGGAAGGGGGGAGGGCGGGTGGTGTTCCTCAGCCCGGCCTGCACCCTCTCCAATCTGGGACCCCTTGAAGGATGTCCTACTGCTGGTTTACAGAGATTGGGCCTAAACCAGCAGTCAGACATCCCTCTTGCAATCCAGGACTGCTGGCTCCTAACCACTCACTGCCTGCCTGCCTGCCTGATTGCCCCTAACCACTCTGCCTGCTGGCCTGCTTATCCCCAACTGCCCCCTGCTGCTGGCCTGCTCGCCCCCAAATGCCTCCCCATGCCAGCCTGATAACCCCCAACTGCCCCCCATGTCAGTTGCTTGCCTCCAACTGCCTCCCCTGCTGGCCTGCTTACCCCCAACTGCTCCTGCTGCTGACCTGTTTGCCCCCACATTTCTTCCCCACTGGCCTGCTCACCCCCAACTGCTCCCCTGCTGGCCTGCTCACTCCAAACTGCCCCCCCCCCTGCCCACTGTCCTGATCACCTCCAACTGACCCCCACTGATGGCCTGCTCGTCCCCAGTTGGCCCCCCTGCTGGTCTGCTTACCCCCAACGGCCCCGCGCCCCACCAGCCTGATCACCCACAACTGCCATCCCATCCTGACCTGATCACCCACAACTGCCCTCCCCTCATGGCCTCTAACTGCCTCTACCTCAGCCCCCGTCATGGCTTTGTCCAGAAGAACGTCCGGAAGGTCTCCTGGAAGGTCTCCCAGTCTAATTAGCATATACCCTTTTATTAGTATAGAGGCCTGGTGCACGGTAGGGGCCAGCTGGTTTGCCCTGAAGGGTGTCCCGGATCAGGGTGGGGGTCCTGCTGGAGTGCCTGGCCAGCCTGGGTGAGGGGCTGATGGCTGTTTGCAGGCTGGCCAAGCCCCCCAGCAGGGACCCTCACCCCATGGGGATGTGGCCAGCCTGGGTGAGGGGCTGATGACTGTTTGCAGGCTGGCTAAGCCCCCCAGCAGGGACCCTCACCCCATGGGGATGTGGCCAGCCTAAGTGAGGGGCTGATGGCTGTTTGCAGGCTGGCCATGGCCCCTGGTGACCGAAGCTCCCAGCCCCTCTTTTTTTTTTTTTTTTTTTTCAGTGCCTCCTTGAGCGGAGGCCAGGGCTGGCTGGAAGCAGGTATCTGGGATTTATTTATCTTCTATAATTGAAACTTTGTAGCCTTGAGCAGAGGCCAGGGCGGGCGGGAAGCTTGGCTTCCTCCATCGCCGGGGGCAACCCAAGCCTCCTGCTCACTCCAGCTCTGTGGCCACCCCCATCTAGGTTGGGTTAATTTGCATACTTGCTCCTAATTGGCTGGTGGGTGTGGCTTGTGGGCGTAGCAGAGGCACGGCAATTTGCATGTTTCTCCTTTATTAGGATTTTTTTGTAAATCAAGATTATACTTTTTTTTTGGTCAGAGTGGCAAAAAGTATGTATTTTAGTGTGCTGCAGAATTTTAGTAATTAGTTTATGTGTGCCATGAGATAAAAAAGGTTGAAAATTGCTGTGCTATACACATTAATATTTCTTATTATAAGTAACACCTAAATTCTGATCTTTCAGGATCATGTGTTGCAAAATAGGTGAGTTACAGCGAGGGGAGTGGGGCCAGCTGCTTGCAAGGCACCTGATACATACAGGAGGAACGAAATTGTTTGGTGAATCAATTCTGGGTGAGAACTGGAGGGGCAACTTTCTCCCTGACAGAAGTGCTGGCAGAAGTCATTGTTCCTTTGATGAGCCCTTCCCCCACAAAGCCAGCCGATGGGGAGCCATATCTGAGACTTCATCAACCTGGCTCACACTGTCGGCCCCATCCCACCCAATTTCCAGTTTCATCCAAACTGTTTCCAGTGGCTTTTCCATACCAATGGCCTGTCTTGGCTCATGCCTCAGATTTTCCTAAAATCTCATCAATAGGCAGCATCTGGCCTCAGTGAGCCCTGTACATCTCACTAAGTGGCCCCAGGCTTGGCACTAGCAGAGGCCGGCTTTGGTTCATAGCTTGGCCTCATCTGGGCATCTCCAAGCCCAGCACAAGAAGCAGCTGTCTGCAGAACACTTTGTAGCTCATGCCAGGTAGCCCTGGGCAGAACCCAGGCGGTAGGTGACCTTGACCTGTACCTCCCGGGAGGCCCCAGAGCCAGCATACCCAATGGACAGCTTCAGACCATGTTGAAGCACCACCACCCAACCACCTCCACAAGCAACATACTCAAGGGGCAGACTCAGCAGACACCAGAGTCCTGCAGAAGTAAGTCCTGCTCTGCACGATAGGTCCCTGCACAGCTGATCCTCCACAGTGGTCAGAGGTTGGTGGTTTGTGGTCATAGCCAGTTCTTGAGGTTTGCTCTGACCCCCCCCACCTCTACCTCCCGTGTGAGCTTTACACTCTCCTGTTGTAGTTGAGCCTTTATTACATCAATGGGAGGGATTTAATATATTATTCCTCTTCAACATTTGTATCTGAGCAGCTAAAGAAAAACTCAAGTACCCAGCTCAGGTGATGAGAGAGGCTGTGCCACTGACCCTACAGGACACTTACTTCATTAGGTTATACTACCAAGCCTGTGAGACGTAGCAGCTCTACTTAATACATAGAAACAAACACGGGTAGGTTGCCCAAATGAAAGAACAGAACAAAACTCCAGAAAAGAACTAAACAAAATGGAAACAAGCAATCTACTAGATGCAGTGCTTAAAACACTGGTTATAACATTGCTCAGTGAACTTAGTGGACAGCATAAAAAAGGACCAGTCAGAAATGGAAGGTTACACTAACTGAAATAAAGAATAACTTACAAGTAATCAACAGCAGGAAGCAGGATTGCAGCCACCTAATCACAGAAGTAACATCCTACCTCCTTTGCCATATTGTATTGAATAGAAAGAAGCAAGTCACAGATCCCATTTCTCACTCAAGCAGAGTATATTATACAATGGTGTGAATATCGAGGGTGGGAGGAGGGGGGGATCATCTTAGAGTCTCCCTGCTATATTCAGTAAGCACTCTGAGTGTTAGCTGCTCTCCTCATTTTTCTGATGGAATGAGAAGGAGATGGAGTAGAGAAAGGGTAGAAGTTTGTTTTGTTGTTAATCCTCACCTGAAGACATCTTTTCCATTGATTTTTAGAGAGAATGGAAGGGAGGGAGAGTACAGAGAGAGAGAAAGAGAAAAACATCTATGTGAGAGAGACACATCAATTGATTGCCTCCTGCATAAGCCCCTACAGGAGCCAGGGATTGAACCTGCAACCCAGGTATGTGCCCTTGACTGGGAATTTGAACCTGAGATCCTGTGGTGTGTGGGCTGACACTAACCATTGGGCTCATAGGCAGGGTGAGAAAGGGTAGAATTGAAAGAAAGATGTTTAAACCACAGGGAAAGAAATTCATGTACAAGTGGAAGCCATATATTATGTAATGTTTTAAGAGGGGGAAGCAAAATAAAAGGCCCCAACTGTGGCTAAGTGGTATTAGAGGTTCTCTGTTTTTGTTTTCTATAATCCTCACTTGAGGACATGCTTATTAGAGAAAGGAAGACACACACACACACACATTGATCAGTTGCCCTCCTACATTCTTCCTCCTGTGGATCAAACCCACAACCCAGGTATGTGCCCTGACCAGGAATTGAACCAGCAACACTGGTGCATGGACAGCCCTCAACCAACTGAGCCACTTCAGTAGGGCGAGGTTCTCTTTTGATTACTGTCTTTCCTCAGTGGAAGAGGAAATCAGGTTATTAGCACAGAGGAAGCAGGAAAGGAAGAGATATTATAGGTGTGAAGAGAACATGTGACCATCTGCAATGGGAGAGTGAATTATTAGGGCAGTGGTCAGCAAACCGTGGCTTGAGAGCCACAGTTTGCTGACCACTGGATTAGGGAGATGGCGTTAAATTGCCAGGCATCTTAAAAGGGCTTACTTGATGTTAGTAGTCATATATTTAAGGTGAGACTGTTTAGCGTGAGACTATTTAGCATGATTGTGAGTTTTTCTTTAGCTGCTGAGATACAAATAGAATATAGTAAGTTCAAATAATTTATAATAATGAAAGTAATATTCCGGACATCCTTCTGGACTAAGCAGGGGCTGCAGCTGCCTGCAGTTGCCAGGGAGGGATCCAGGCAGCCGACTGCGGCTGTGAAGGCCCACTCTTGCACGAATTTCATGCGTCGGTCATCTAGTAAATAAGATAAATGAATTAATGAAATAAGTAGTAGTACAGATTGGCTTTAATCAGGATTAAGGTTCTGTCAGGCCAGTATGATGGAGATAGGGGCAATGGAATTATAGTGATCAACTATGAAATGTAGGTCCTCTAACGAGAAAGTGAGGATAAGCAGTGTAAAGACGTAAGAGTTAGTGATTTGAAGTGATAGAAGGATTGTTGGAGTCGGAAGTACTGAGGAGAGAGCCAGGAAGTTAGGAAATGGTGGTCAGAATGGTTGCTTGAAATACAGGTTGTGGAAGGTATACTAGGTGTACCAGTTAATAATGTGGATTTTTTTCAATAGATGGAGTTACACATATGTTGATATATATGCGATTTGATATGTATGCTATTTTGTTGTATTGACAACAAGCTTCAAAATTTAATATGTCAAATTTGCTGAAGGTGTTAATATCATAGATATTTTTACACTTAAAAATGTCGAATTTCTTGCCAAAAAAGCATTTGTGGGAAGTTGTAATTCATTACTTTATTTTGAAGAAAAGTGCTGCTGAATCTTAGGGAAGCTTATGGTGAACATGCTCCATCTCAAGATACTTAGGAACACTGGTTTAAACGCTTTAAAAGTGATGATTTCGATGTGAAAGGCAAAGAACATCCAGGTCAACCGGGAAAGTTTGAAGACCAACAATTACAAACATCATTGGATGAAGATGCGTGTCAAACTCAAAAACAACTTACAGAAAGATTAAACGTTGCTCAGCAAACAATTTCCGATCATTTACAAGCAATGGGAAAGATTTTAAAGGAAGGAAAATGGGTGCCACATCAACTAAACAAAAGACAAATAGAAAACCGAAAAGTCATCAGTAAAATGTTGCTTCAGTGGCATGAAAGAAAGTCTTTTTTTGCACCGAATTGTGACTGGCAATGAAAAGTGGATTTATTTTGAGAATCCCAAATGCACAAAATCATGGGTTGATCCAGGTCAGCCATCATCATCAACTGCAAGGCCAAATCACTTTGGAAAGAAGACAATGCTCTGTGTTTGGTGGGATCAGGAAGTGTGGTGTATTATGAGCTTCTAAAACCAGGTGAAATCGTTAATACTGATTGCTACCGACAACAAATAATCAATTTGGACCACGCTTTGATCATGAAACGACCAGAATGTTCCACAAGACACAGCAAAGTAATTTTGCTTCATTATGGCACACTATCACACACTTCAAAACCAGTTAAAGGCATGTTAAAAGACACGTTAAAAGATCTTGCCTGGGAAGTATTAACTCACCCACTGTATTCACCAGACCTTGCTCCTTCAGATTACCACTTATTCTGATTGATGGCACATGCACTTTCTGAGCAGCACTTCAAAATGTACAAAGAAGTGGAAAATTGGGTCTCTGAATGGTTTGCCTCAAAACAAGAAAAGTTCTATTGGGACGGTATCCACAAATTACCTGAAAGATGGGAGAACTGTGTAGCTAGCGATGGACATTACTTTGAATAAAGCACTGTTGATGTTTCTCTTGAAGTTATCATGTTTTCTTTGATTACAAAATTCACATTATTAACTGGTACACCTGGTACTGTTATTGAGGAAGTCTTAGGGCATCTCTGTTATAAAAACCCCTTGGCCGTGACGCTGTCACAACGGAACAACCAAAGACTGGTCACTAGGAAGCTGCATGTGCGGCAAGGTGTGCGGGTGGGCCGGGACTTGACTCTGGGTTCCGCGTCCAGCCCAGCATGGTGGGAATCGGTCTGGGTTCCAAGAGTGCAGTGGGGCTGGGTCTCACACGATAGCAGGTACTGCGCCTCTAGTCTAAATATAAGGCTCATTTGAACTAATAACTTGGAATATGAAGAAGAAAAGACACCATCTTTCCCCTAATACCTTTATTAGGAAATAGAGCTTGCAATTGATTGGTAGGGTTGCTGCTTTCTGCAGAAGATAGTTTTCTCTTTGTATTAGAGTAATTGACATGAAGGTTCCCTGGAAATCAAAGTTTACTTAAAAATCAAAGACCAACCAAGAAGCAAATGCTAACATTAGGCAGTGTTTCAAGATAGAGGCCATAGGTAATAATTTACAAGAATTCAAGGTTTTATTTGATACTGTAACAGTATTTGTACAGAACAATTTTAGATCTTGTATTTAGTTCTGACAGGCAATGTGTACATCTCTTCTTTAACTAACCAGTATCCACTTATTGTCACATTTTTGCTGGGGATTTTTGAGAAGGAGGACTGTTCTTCAGGAGCTACTTCAGCTGTCTTGCTATGCAAGGGGAAGGCTGTCAAAGAAGTGAGTCTACATGGGGGAGAGAAGAAGGAAAAGATGGTGAAAGAGTCCTGGTGACATCTTTTGAGCCCTTAATCAAGCCCTTAACTCCTTTTCTGGAGTTATCAGTTACCTGGTCAATAAGTCCTCTATATGTTTTAATGAATTTTCTTCTCACCCATAATTAAAGGAGACCAAATAGGTAGATACAGTTACCGTAAGTTTGTCTTAGTCCTCTAAGCTTATATGAATACATGGAGTGCAGTATAGTTAAATTTTTCAGATGTGCAATCTTCAAAACCCCCTTTCCCTTGAATCTTTTACATATTCTTCTTTAGTGGTATAGGGAAGAGGACACCAGACCAGTCTGGAGTTAATTTTTGATACTAGCTAACTGTGTTATTTCAACACTCTGAGTTTCATTTTTCTTATCTATAGAATGAGGAGAATGATAGTGGAATTTGTGGGGTGATTGAAGGGTTAATTGGGATGATGGATATAAAATGTCTAGCATGGTATCTGACACTGTTGACTTCCTTACCCCTTCCTCCTTTCCAAACTCTCAACATGTTGTGTGGCACATAGCAGTTGTTTAATAAATTTTATTATAAAGAATGCATATGTAATTAAACAAATGAGGGTCTCCTTTTGACCCTTTTATTCCTGAATTTTTGCTATATACAAAGCACTGCAGTTTGTTGGACTAATAGTCAAATGGTTCTTTTTGCAAATGAAATCTTGCTAAATAGGATCCCTTCCCCCACTTTTTTAACTTTGGAAGCTCTCTCTGATTCCTTTATACATTCATGTTCATATTATCATTCTAGGATTTTTGTGGGAAATAATAATGATACTTGACACTCATTGAGTACATGCTTTGTGTAAGGGCATTGTGCTTCATGCTTTATATATAACTAGAGTTCTTCTTGTTTGGGGGTGTCCCTTAGCCCAGCCTGCACACTCACAATCTGGGACTGCTGGCTTCTAAGCGCTCGCCTGCCTGCCAGCCTGATCACCCTTAACCACTCCCCTGCTGGCCCGATCACCCTCAACTGCCCTCCCCTGCTGGCCCGGTGGCCCACAACTGCCCGCCCCTGTTGGCTATCTTGTGGCGGCCATATTGTGGCGGCCATCTTGTGATGATGTGAGGGTGAGACACCACCTAGGCTTTTATTAGTATAGATATCTCACTCTTCACAATAAGATAACTGTAAAGGTGTTTAATGATTTCAGAGTTCAAACTATTTCTTAGAAGAAATGAGCTAAGGTACACAGTAGGGCTTTAACATATATTTTCTCAGGTTTTTATTTATTTCACGAAAAATTATTTTAAATACAGTAATGTTACATGCAATAAACCTTAATATCTCAAGAAAAATGATTTTAAATATACTATTACATGCAATAAACACCAATTATTCAAGAAAAAGGACCTTACATATAATATTACATGCAATAAACATTAATATTTCAAGAATAAAAGGATTTTAAGTATAATATTATTATCAAAACTGTACTAACATAGTATGATATCTCAACAGTTGTAGGAAATATTAAAAATCTGCAAATAACAGGATTAATTCTATTATATTCTAGTATATATATTTTCCCCTCTGGCTCTATTTTTGTTCATCAGTTTATGTTGTTCATGATATTCCACAAATGAGTGAGATCATATGATATTTATCTTTCTCCGACTGGGTTATTTCTCTTAGCATGATGCTTTTAAAGTCTATTTTGTTGGATATTAGTATCGCTACTCCAGCTTTTTATTTTCTTTTCCATTTGCATGGAAAATTTTTTCCAGCCCTTCACTTTCATCCTGTGTGTGTCTTTTGTTTTGAGGTGGGTCTCTTGTAGACAGTATGTAGTTGGGTCATGTTTTTGTATCCATTCAGCTACCCTACACCTTTTGATTGGAGCATTTAAACCATTTACATTTAAGATTATTGAGAGGTACTTATTTATAGCCACTTTAGTTCTGTATGGCTAGGTTTCTCCCTCTCTTCTTCTTAGCAATCCCTTACAGCAGTCCCTTTAGCATTTTTTATAATGCTGGCTTGGTGGTGATGAACTCCTTTAGCCTTTTTTTTTTTTTTTGGTCTGGGAAGCTCTTATTTGACCGTCTGTTTTGAATAAATATTTGACCGCCTTGCTGGATATAGTAATGTTGGTCTCAGATCCTTGCTTTCCATTACCTTGAGTACTTCATGCTATTGTCTTCTGGCCTGTAGAGTTTCTGATGAGAAATTAGGTGTCACCCTTACAGGAACTCCTTTGTAGGTAACAGTTTTCTTTTCTCTTGCTGTCTTTAAGAGTCTCTCTTTGGCTTTAATTTTTGGCATTTTCATTATGATGTGTCTGGGTGTGGGTCTGTTTGTGTTTTCTTGTTTGGGTTTCTCTATGCCTCCTGACCTTATGTGACTTCTTTCTTTACCAGGTTAGGGAAGTTTTCTGCCATTATTTCTTCAAACACCTTCTCTATTCCTTTCTGCCTCTTCTGGCACACATACTATTCTAATATTGTTACGTTTCATATTGTCCCATAGCTCCCTTAAGCTGTCCTCCTGTTTTTTAATTGTTTTTTTTTTATTTTGGTTCTGTAATTGAGTAATATTTTCAACTCTGTCTTTTAATTCAGTGATTCGATCCTCAACTCCCCCTAATCTGCTGTGTATTCCTTCCAATGTGTTCTTTATTTGTGTTATATCATTCTTTATTGCAGACTGTTCTTTTTTCATAGTTACTATATCTTTTTTCATACTGTTGAGCATTTTTAACATCATTACTCTGAACTCAGTTTCAGATAAATTCCTTATCTCTGCTTCATTTATCTCTTCTTTTGGAGAATTCATTAGTTCTTTCATTTGGGGGTTATTTCTTTGTTTCCTAATTTTGGTTGTCTGTTTGGGTTTGTGACTATGTTGTAGGTAGATTCTCTATACCTCTCTATCTCTAGTGCTGGACAGTGTTAAAGGCTGTTTCTGACTAAATGGATCAGGCAAAGACTCAAAGCCACCAGAGACCGCCTGGGTCTACAGCCTAATAGGATTCTGACTTGAGTTGCCGGCAGACAATTATCCTCAGGTGTGGTGAGAGCTTTTTCAACAGGGTGGGACAGTTGCTTCTGCCTGGAGGCTAATTGTTACTTTTAATCTCTTAAGTGGCTTCAGGGCAAGGTGTTTCCTAATAGGGTGTGTCGACTGTCTTCCCCCCAGGCAAGGCATATGTCTGTGTGAGAAAGATGTCCTCCGCTGTGTGAGAAAATGACTCAGCCCAGGAAACTTGGGGTGTCTGCCTTCTGAGCTCTATCCTCTGAGTCCCCAATCCTGGGTTCTGCTCTCATAGTTCCAGTCCACTTCATCCTCCTTCTTCCAGAGCACAAGGTGGGTGGCTCCACAGGGAATTTTATGTGTTTGCCCTTTAAGAGGGTGCCTGAACTTTCAGCTGCCACTCCACTGCTTTTCACAGCTAGATGTTATGTGGGTACCCTCCTCAGTTTGTTGTTCCCTAATGGGGAGCCCAACTTCGGGATTAGACCCCAGAGTTCTCAGTGGCACCCTCCCCCCCTCCCCCCCTCCCCCCACCCAGCTGAGATATCTCTCCGGGACTTCAGTTGCTGTCCCTGGTGCCTGGGCAGCCCTTTTGCACCTCTGCCCCTCCTAACAGTCTCTATGCAGTCTCCACCTTCAGTCCTTGGGAATCAGGGTTCTCTCCTGTGAGTTTTCCATTTATTATTCAGGAAGCTTTTCTGTATTTCAGTTGTAATTCCAGCTTGTTCCTGGGAGCATGTCCATGCAGCATCCTCCTACTCTGCTGCCATTTTTAATGTAACATATAGTTTCTTAACTATTTTGAGAATTAAAACCCTTCTGATTGCATATATCTAATTACAGACACAATGTAGTGTATTGGTTACATAGGTTCTGAAACAAGACTGACTGGGTTTGAATTTTGGCTCCATCATTTGCTAATTATATAACCTTGGCTAAATTACATAATCCCTGTGTGCCTCAGATTCATCATCTGAAAAATGGGGTTTATCAATAGTATATACCTCAGAGATATGAGGATTAAAATGCATAAATGTATGGAAAGTGCTTATAACAGTGTCAGGAAAGTAGTATGTTAATGTTAGCTATTATGTTTAATAATTTCCTTTATTTCAACAGATCCTTCATTTTAGTCAGAGTTACAGTCTTATACATGATAAAACTTAACTTTTGAAATTATCTTAAACTCAGTGGTGTCCTAAATAATACCATGTCAGAGTGTTATGCTTCTTTGAGAAGTCTTTTCTGGTAGCCTTTCTCATCTCCAAACTTCATCTTAGTTGGGACATGAGTTAATACTTAATTCTTGTGAAGTTCTTTGATCAGTGTTAGTTTTGTGTCACCAACTTGATTGACTTCAAGTTCTTTGAGAAATAAAATCATTTCTTACATATCTTAATATCCTTATAGTGCAAAGCATATAATGAGAGCTTGATATTAATGATTATTACAGGCAGAAAGTAAAATAGAAGCAGTATATCAAAAGAGGAAATATGCAAATTGACCATAACCCCGTGACAAAGATGGTGGTGCCCACAGCCAATAAGGAGGGAATAGGCAAATTGACTATAACTCTGAGGCAGCAGTGGTGTTGGGGCCACAGCGGATATGCAAACCTGCAGGAAACCTGTGGAAAGGGAGATAAACTATCATAACTTTATCTCCCTTTCCACAAGATGAGAAAACTGACCCTAATTTATTTAGTGATATGGCCCACACCTTTCTACAAGCACAGGGTATGTTATGACCACTCCCAGGAAGGTCTGGTCAGAATACTGTCTCCAGGGAATAACGCTACTGTGGCAAATCATCTAAGAGAGGAAACAAGCTTTTGTTGGGTTTATTCTGAAGGTCAGAGAACATGCCACCCCAACATATGCTGTGTTTTTATATTGATGATCTGGAGCTGCAGATGCTTGAAAAACAGCAAATGCAAGGAGAGGCTTTCACTGAAGTCTCCTGAAATGCCTAAAATCGGACCCCCCCCTCCCCCCCGCCAAAGGAACTTAAATGTCATAGGTCCCCTCGATGGGAAAAGTGTCATCAACCAGCGAAGACTGACTCCTGTTACAGGACAGGAGACTAGAAGTTGACATCACACTCAAACTTTGTTACAAACTCTCTCCCCCACCCCCATTCATCTTTCCTAAAAATAATTTACTCTCCTCTAAGAGGCCTACATCTCCCTTCCCCTTTCCCTAGGAAGAAGGTATTTAAATCTGGATTCTAAGCCACCTTGGGGGAGTTACTCATTTTTCCCTGGCATCTCCCACATATACACGAGGTACACATGTTAATGAACTTTTGTTTTTCTCTTGGTAATCTGTCTTTCATTACAAGGGCCTCTGCTAAGAACTCAGAAGGGTAAAGGAAAACTATTTTTCCTCCTCCATAATTGTATCTCAGGAAATCAAGTCCCAGACTGAACAGTGAGGTTGGCTCAAGTGCCAAGCAGTCCTGGCTGAAGGGACAGAAGTTTCTAGGGGGAAATTAATAATACTGGCATCAAAGTAGGACAGAGGGCACACACATGGTTGCTTGTGGGAGTTTAAAGTGGTTCAACATTTTTGGAAGATGATTTGGCAAAATTGATAGAAATGTTCAAGGTACATCCAAGAGTCTTCTAGGAATCTCATCTGCTGAGATAAAGCATAAGTCCTGGTCAGAACCCAGGATGCTACTGCGGGCTCCCCTTCCACAATAGGAAAACCTGCTAACAACCTGCATTTTTAGGACAAGGTGGCATCTATCTATACTAATAAAAGGGTAATATGCTAATTAGACTGAACATCTTCCGGGTGACCTTCTGGACAAAGCCACAGTGGTGGGGCTGAGGCAGAGGCAGTTAGAGGCGATCAGGCAGGAAGGGGAGAGCAGTTAGGAGGATCAGGCCGGCAGGGGAGAGCAGTTAGTGGGATCAGGCCAGCAGGGGAGAGCAGTTAGGGGGATCAGACCGTAAGGGAAGAGCTGTTAGAGGGGGATCAGGCCAGCAGGGGAGAGCAGTTAGGGGGATCAGGCCGACAGTGGAGAGCAGTTAGGGGGATCAGGCCGGCAGGCAGGTGAGTGGTTAGGAGCCAGCAGTCCCAAGGGGTCCCAGATTAGAGAGGGTGCAGGCCGGGCTGAGGGACCCTCTGCCCCTGTGCACAAATTTCGTGCACCGGGCCTCTAGTTTTATGTCTATAAAGATTTGTTAGTAGCACAGAAGGACTTGGAGAGTATCATGCTAAGTGAAATAAGTCAGAGAAAGACAAGTATCACATGATCACACTCATATATGGAATCTAAGTAACAAAATAAACTGGTGAACGGAGTAGATCCAGAGAACATGGAAGCATGGAATAGAGTAGAATTTCAGAGGGAAGTTGGGTGAGGGTGGGTGGGTAGGAGGTAATCAACCAAAGACCTTGAATACATATATGCATAACCCATGGACACATAATAGGAGCTAAAGGTCTGGGTGTGGAGGGGTGGTCAGGCTGGAGGAGGTCAGTGGGGGAGAAAAGAGGATATATGTAATACTTTCAACAAGAAAGAATTATTAAAAAAAAAAAGATTTATTAGTGTCCAAAACATAGTCTAATTAGTATTTGACTTTGTTTTAGGTTCCTAAATATTTGTCACAGCAGTGGGCTAAAGCCCCTGGAAGAGGTGAAGTCGGGAAACTGCGGATTGCCAAGTAAGTTGTTTATATATTTTTGACATTTAAAAAAGCTGTTTAAAAAATTTCCGTAAGTGCTTTTAAATGGAATTACAGTCCTAGCTGGTTTTGCTAAGTGGATAGAGCATCGACCTGTGGATTGAAGGGTGCCACGTTCGATTCCGGTCAAGGGCACATGACTGGGTTGTGAGCTTGATCCCCAGTAGGGGGCTTGCAGGAGGCAGCCGGTCAATGATTCTATCTCATCATTGATATCTCTATCTCTCTAGTCCTCTCCCTCCGTCTTTGAAATCAATAAAAATATTTTTTTAAAAATTGTCATTCTTTGGAATTTGGTTTGAAATTTATAAAAAAAAAATGGAATTTCAGTCCTTTTCAGAATTTTACCTGGAAAATGAGAAGTAATGAGCACGTCAAAGTTGGTCAAGAGATGGTTAGATGCCCTGTAGGGAACCATGTGTGCACACGTGTACGTACACAAATACACTTGCGCTACCCCCATACTGACAGGTGTAAATATAAAGTCAAATTTATTGGGAAAACTTATTGGCAGTAAAGCAGCAGAGTATGTAGTTCCCTCATCTCTTCATCTTTTCCACATCCTGTGAGGAGTTGTACTTTTTATTTATTTATTTTTTTACTTTTATTTATTAGTGGCCCGGTGCACAAATTCGTGCACATTGAAAGGAAATAAATTAGGAGAAATATTTTAATATCACTGTTTGCCCTTTCTCTATAATAGAAGTGTCAACCAAATTCACGATTGACAATGAAGATCGAAACGCGTGTGATTGGCAGCAGCAAGAGCTTTATATGTATTACTCATGCACTAGTCAACTTAGCCTTTTGTAGATATAGAATCAACTTGCTTAATTAGACCTACTTTCTGATTAAGCTTAACTTTTTCCAGCCCAGTGAAGCACCCCAACTTCTCTTTCAGGTAATTGTCAGCAACACAGCAGTAAATATCAACAGGAAGCAGCGTAGATCATGCAAGGAAAACAAAGGGTAAAACACTGCAGCAGTGTTTGACTATATTTTATGCAGTGAGAAAACCTGAAGTCATTTTCAGGGTCCATCATTTCTTTTCAGTCAGGTCAAGTTTCTAAGCTTTTTAAATTCTGTTTTCCAGCTAATGAAAAGAAAATAGGATTCCACCAAGTCTCCTATCTACTCCAGGACTTCTGTGAGGATCTAATGAGATGAGGCATGAGAAAACGCTTCACAGACATTTGGTTACAGTGTGAAATGTTTGCACTTGGCTATAAAGCAAGTTGTGTTCCTGGGCTGAAGAAACTGCAAGGAGGCTAGTTACTAGGGAGAGAAAGCCGGGTGTTGCTATGTGATGTCATTACCTGGACACACACTTAGTATTTAGCCTTTTCTATATATATAGAAAGACTTTTTTACTATGAATATTGCATTTCTGAAACCTGTATAAAAAATATACCTGCTTGAGGAATGTAAAATTTATTTTTGGTGTGAGGAGGAGGGGGCTGTTATGAGAAATAGAGAAAAATGAACCAAGGTTCTGGGAAAGCTAGGCAAACCCTAAGTACTATTTTGATTACTAAAGTAAAATATTAAAGATAGCATGGTAAATAAGTAATAATAGGTGTGCTGCAGTTTTTCTTTATTAATCATTGCTTGATAGAAAAGTTCTAGCTGGTTTGGCACAGTAGTTAGAGTGTCAGCCCATGGACTGAAGGGTTGTGGGTTCGATTCTGGTCAAGGTCACATACCTTGGTTGCAGTTTCCATCTCTGATGCCAGTCAGTGCACATGTGGGAGGCAACCAATGGATATGTCTCTCTCACTTTGATGTTTCTCTCTCTCTTGTCTTTCCCCCCCTCCCTTCAACTCTCTTTAAAAAAATCAAAGGGAAAAAATATTCTTGGGCGAGAATTAACAATAGGAACAAAAAAGAAGTGAAAAGAATATTCCAAGCTCTTTTTCTCTCTTAGTTTAAAGCAGATGGTTTACATAGTTGCATCTAATATATTAACAAGTGAGTGCCCTTAATATTAACAAGTGTGTGTGTGTTCTTTCAAGAAGTACCAGTTTGATTGTATCAGCTGGCATTGTTGACCCCTCTAGGGGTCACCCAAAGCCCCATATAGATAGAATATTTTGTGTGTGTTTTTCTCTTCCTAGGGTACATGACCAGTACCTCTATTCCTTGTTTTTCTCATTCCAGTCTTTCAATTCTCTTAAAAATAAGAACCTCAGTAGAGGTGACTCGAAATGCTGTATTCAAATCAGTTTCCTCAATGGTAGTTGAATAAAAAGTAAACCACCAGAATTTCTTATAAGAGAATCTTGTGGCTGAAGAATTTCTTATAAGAGAATCTTGTGGCTGCCCATTGGCCCGGGATTTGCAGTAGGGGCAGCCGCTCATCCTGGTCAGCCGAGCAGCGCTCCCACTGTGGTAGCGCACTGACCACCAGGGGGCAGTTTCTGCATTGAGAATCTTCCCCCTGGTGGTCAGTGAGCATAATAGTGACTGGTTGACTAGTCATTCTGGTAATTCCACTGTTCAATCACTGGGCTTTTATTATAGAGGATTTTAGTATAAACTTAAGGATCCCAGTTTTATTCAGTGGGCTATGGTTTGTTATCATCATTTATTCTGATGTTCAAATTGTCCAAAATTTAGCCAGTGGAAACTTTTTCTAGTTGGCTCCTGTGCAACCCTCCTTGCATTCTACCATAACCCGTTTCAAGGTTTCATTACTTTTTACTTGAGTTTTTGCATTAGCCTCAAGTCAATTCAGTAAACATTATGCAAGTACTGTACCTTCTGCATCTTTGCCTTTGCTTTGCCTACAGTGCCTCTCTCTTAAAGGTAGCTAAATTAAATGCCTCTAGAAACCAAGTTCTGGAGTGATAGAGAAGGAACTGTAGTGTATTCAGTGCCTGCCTATCTGTATTTACTGAGAGCTGAATTAGGGGTACATTGTTGCCAAACCTTTCAAATCTTTAAGAGAAGCTGGAAATTCATATTCGTATGTGAAATCTTAAAATTTTTTCACCTGTATTCTAGATACTTCTCCAACAAAAAGAAGATTGACATTGCACTTTAATATATTAAAGACTCTGAGAAGTCCTCCAGTAAAATCTGTCTTAAGATTCTGGACACCTTAGTCTGGCCTAAGAGGCTCTTTACCACTTGACTCCAGCCTACTCATTGATGTTTGGAAGAATGTATTAGATAACTTCTCATTTCTAGTGTTCGGATGGACTATTCTCTTAGCCTGGAATGCTCCCATGCTCTTGACCTCATCCCTTACTCAGTTCATCTGATCCTGGCACATTGTGGCTCTCTTAATTAGATGTTAATAGCTTTTATATCTTCTTCTGGCTAGAGACAGGGACATTATACTTAATATTTTGCATATAGTAAGAATTTAATACATGTTTTTTAAAATTAGGCTATTATGTAAAGTCTACATTGATTCAAGATTTGTAAAAAAGACACTTAAAAACATGTCATTCAAACACATAAATGGTCTGGAAGGATATTTATTGTACCAAGATGTTAATAGTGGAATTATGGCTATTTTAAAACTTCTTTTAACTTGTCTCTATGTTTATGTTTGGGGTTGTTGTTTTTTTTAAAATATGTTTTTATTGATTTTTTAATAGAAAGAGAGGGAGAGAGAGAGATAGAAACATCGATGAGAGTGAAACATCATCAGTTGGCTGCCTCATGCATGCCCCTTTTGGGGATCAAAACTGGGCATGTGCCCTGACCTGGAATTGAATCTTTGTGCATGGCTTGATGCTCAATCACTGAGCAACACAGGCCAGGCCATATATTGTTTTCTAGTGTAGAAAATTGCTTGTAATTTTAAAATATTGTTAAATTTAATTTTGATCTTTAAGATTTTGTTAGGTAGGTGAAACATCTTCAGCTTGACAAAATAAATAGTAATAACATATATCTGTATTAAACATATATTCACATGCTGCTGAATGCTAAAAAATGCTCAGAAATAAAGGTAATAATTGTAATCAGATCATTATTTGCATAACATATTATTAGGGCAGATTGTAATAGAATGAAGTGACACAAACTTCTAATAAAATACTCATATGGGGTTAATGAGACTTGTTTTTCTTATAGAATTACAGATAGGATAGTTGAGGAGAGCTATGGGTAAATATTAAGCTCTGTAAATATAATAGTTTGGTAGTCTGCAAACTGTGGCGATTTGCTGCTCTGTTGACTAATGAGTTTGCCAATCACTGACCTAGACTCTCGATTCCAATAATTACAGGCTGTTGTTCCTTGTGATTAAGCCCCTATCCCAGTGGTCAGCAAACTCATTAGTCAACAGAGAGGCAAACCACGGCGCGCAAGCCGCATGTGGCTCACAAGCCTCAGTTTGCCAACCACTATAATAGTTTATGGAAATATGCAGTAGTGTTATTTCTTTAAATTTTCAGCATAAATTTGGAAGAAAAACATGAAATATAAGTAACTAACATTTTTTCCTTTTCTCTCTTTAAGGAATCAAGGAAGGACTGAGGTAAGATTATTTCTGTTTAAACTTTATTTAAAACATGAGTTTATTTTACTATGCATTAGTAATAGCAAAGAGAGGGTAGTATGTGCATTCTGGAAAACTCCACATCAAACTAGTAGATAATGGTCAGGAACACATCTATACTAATAAAAGCCTAGGTGGCCCTCATGCACGATGTCACCAGATGGCCACCACAAGATAGCCACGCACACAGCAGGAGGCAGAGCCTGGCGGAGGAGGCAGGTTGTGGCAGGGGAGGGCAGTTGTGGGCAACCAGGCCGGCAGGGGAGGGCAGTTGTGGATGACCGGGCCAGCAAGGGAGGGCAGTTGGGGGCGATCAGGCCAGCAGGGGAGGACAGTTGGGGGCGATCGGGCCGGTAGGGGAGGGCAGTTGGGGGCGATTGGGCCGGTAGGGGAGGGCAGTTGGGGGCGATCGGGCTGGCATGGGAGGGCAATTGGGGGAGATCAGGCCTGTAGGGGAGCAGTTAGGTGTCAATCAGGCTGGCAGGGGAGTAGCTAGGGGGTGATCAGGCTGGCAGGCAGAAGCAGTTAGGGGCAATCAGGCAGGCAAGCAGGCGAGAAGTTAGGAGCCAGCAGTCCTGGATTGTGAGAGGGATGTCCCAGATTAGAGAGGGTGCAGGCCAGGCTGAGGGACACTCCCTCCCCCGTGCACGAATTTCGTGCACCGGGCCACTAATAGTAGTATGAATGCCACTCGTGTGAATGAGTGGGCTCCTTTCTAGTTGTTCCTCCTTAACATTTTTCTACTTTGACCTAAAATATCCCCTCTCTCAGTGTTTACGGAAGTTAGTATTACTTCAATAATATTTTAACATTATTTCAGTGTGGCAGAGGCATTTGATTTGGATCTTTGAGGGCTTTAGATTTTGACCCATCAAGTCCAAGACATAATTTTCACTACCTAGCACACAGCAGAGAGATATTTAATAAATACTGCATAATCTTCTTCCGTGGTTGGGAGATCAGTATTTTTTTTTTATAAATCCCTTCGATGTAATATTTGATACTCTCTGGTGAGATCTAGTATGTAGTAAAAATCATTTTGAAAGAATGCATGCTATTTCTTTTTTTCCTAAACCTCAACATTAAATTATCCTTGTCAATATTCAGTTGTACTTATTAAAGTATTCAAAAATAAAACAGCACCATGTAATCACAGTAGTTATTAAGACCTAAAAAGGAAATGTATCCTCTGCTTATGAGAATGTTTAAGCTTTCTATTCTAAGTAGCTCACTTTTCCCCCTTCACAACTGCTGTCTTAATTTACTTTAAATATTCACTCATTTAGCAAATACTGTTTTCCTTCTCTGTGCTAGGCACTGTCTAGGTAGGAGATGTATATATTTTAAGGATATAAATATAACAAGGCATGGTCTCTTGACCTCAAAGACCTTAGAGGTAAACATTATATTCCTATTTTGGAAATAGAATTTCTTCAGCCATAGACCAGAGAAAACATTTGAAAGCTATTTGTATTTATAATGGTAGATTAGCCCCATTACTCTGACAAATGGGAATAGTCTCTTTTTATGACTAAGTATTAAAATTTTGGATAAATTTTAAAAAATGCTTAAATGACTGGAAGAAATTCACATTTAAAAAATTATTTGACTTATCAGAATTTCTGTACTTTTGAATACAAAAGTATTGTAATAAGCTTTACTTAATGTGTCTATTAGGTGTCATTTACTTTGAATGAGGATCTTGCAAATATTCATGATATTGGTGGAAAACCAGCTTCAGTAAGCGCTCCTAGAGAACATCCATTTGTCTTGCAAAGTGTTGGAGGACAAACATTAACAGTATTTACTGAGAGCTCATCAGGTAAGTGAGAATAGAATTATTAATGTGATTCCTGAACATATTGAATAGATTTTCTGTCTCAACATGCACTCTAAGGTCATTACCAAGGCTGTTCCACCTATTGTTCTACCTCTGTTATTCATATCATGCTACTCCTCTTTACCGTGATTGATGAATTTTGCTGTTACTTGAACTGTTTAATTTCCACTTGGGGCATAAAGAAATAGAACAAAGCAGGTGGAAAAGTGTGGTACATCAAGCTGTCTTCTAGGATGTTGAAGAAACAGTAGTCTGAGTTTTGCCAAGATAAGGTCATCCTTGCCTGTTTTGGTAAATTGATATTCAGCAGTTACAACTTTTTAAAAAATATATATTTTATTGATTTTTTTACAGAAAGGAAGGGAGAGGATTAAAGAGTTAGAAAAACATCGATGAGACAGAAACATCGATCAGCTGCCTCCTGCACACCCCCTACTGTGGATGTGCCCACAACCAAGGTACATGCCCTTGACCGGAATCGAACCTGGGACCCTTCAGTCCACAGGCCGATGCTCTATCCACTGAGCCAAACTGGTTAGGGCTATAACTTTTTTTTTTTTTTTTTTATGCTGCTGGAAATTAGGGAATATTTAGTCTTAATTTTTGCTCTTATATGCTTTCTATGCTAAGAGGGCCTTTGTAATGCAGAGATTAACTTTTTAAAATTGGTACTGACTTCGAGGAAGCTCTGTGTAAAATATAGTTTAATTTTGTGTGTTTTGGCATGAGATATTTTATCAGTTCAGTGACTCAGGAGCAAGTGTTTCAGCTTGTGAGTTTAATACAGAGGGAACTTTTTTTGCATCAAATGTATATGAATATATGTTTATTTTCATAGTTTCTTGGTTTTTAACCTTCACTGAATCTAGAATATTGCTATTGAAGCAGCAAGCCACCTATTTAGTGGAGCTGATTTCTCATATGTATCAAAAAGTTTTTTGGTGATATTAAAGAAAAGATCCATGATTGTGTCGTATCTTCATTAAACATTACAAAGAAAGCTGTACAAATTATAGTATATTAAGAACATCATTGTTTTAAAAAAGGAATATGTTCAGATAAAATTTTTGTAGTGACTTGGTTTACTAATAACTGCATAAATTGAATTTTCAAAATCAGTCTTTTTCTTTTTTTCCCTTTGGACGTAGAATCTAAAAAATGGTAAATTAAAACTTTTCAGTAATGTGATTTAACATAAAAGAATAGTTTTATTGCATTATTCTGATGCTATTGTAATTTGTAATGTAGTATTATGGGAGGTGGAAAATATTAAACATACACATTTTCTGCTCTGGCTGGTGTGGCTTAGTTGGTTGAACATCTTCCCATGCACCAAAAGGTCGCTGGTTCAATTAGGGCACATACCCAGATTGTGGATTCAGGTTCAGTCCTGGGTTGGGGCATGTGCAAGAGGCAGCTCATTGATGTTTCTCACATTGATGTCTCTCTCTCTCTCTCTCTCTCTGTCTCCTTCAGTTCTTCTCTCCCTCCTTCCCTTACTCTCCCTTCCTCTCTTCTTCTCCCTTTGCTCTCTCTAAAATCAATAAAGACATTTTTTTAAAAACACAGGCATTTTCTCATGGAGAAGATTTGACCATTCAACAGATGTTTATTGTATGCAACATTGTGCAGGACATAGCATAGGCATATCCAGGGGAATCTAAAATTTGTCTTGTGATTGATGGGATTTAGTAAGATCCATTGAACCTGCAAGATTTTCTATACCTTTGTGATTACCCTGGAATGGAAGAGACATGGAACCAAGATGGTAAAAAGGAGGCAGAGCCTTGAAGAAAGTTTGAGGTAGTGGAGCTTGAATTTCCCCTATAGAATAAGGTGCTCTATTTCAGAATTTTTACATCTTAATATATTGCTAGTTTTCCCAAAGCATGATTTATTGCTGGTACACAAAAGATAGTCATTTAGAAAGCTTTGTTATCCTCAGAATTAATCTTCCATTGTTAGTTAATCTTATAAGCACTTTGAGTTATACTCTTTTTGAACATTTTTTGTTCACATTTTTGGTTACAGTATACTTCAAAGTGAATATGGTATAAGGCAGCGGTCGCCAACCTTTCGGACCTCATGGACCAACCACCATTGGTCTGCGGACCACTGGTTGGCAACCACTGGTATAGGATTATCTTGCCAAGAATGGAAAGGGATCAAGATTGTCACCCTTCTTCTGGAGTTTAGACAAAATGATCTGCTTTGTAGAACTGTGCTAACCCAAATACAGGTCTAAGTTGCTATTAGATGGTATACACTATCAGGAATTTTTTTGCTTCTTAATCTCATTAATCATTTCTGTTTTGTGTCATTGTTATTTGACACTCTTTGTACTTTTTTGTGCTTTAATTTCCATATTAGTGAAATGAGAATAATGATTTACATTTATGTATAAACAGGTATATTTAAAACACAAGACAACACAGTATTTAATAAATGCTCAATAACTATTACTACTAATAATAACAGATGTTATTTTTAAACACTTTAGGTTTCAAGGTTATTTTAAGGCATGTACATGCTCTATTTGGGTATATATCACTTGATAAAATCCAGCCAATAGAGATTTTTATATTCAGTGTTTTTGATTGGATGACTGAGAAAAAAGTCTCTAGAGTTGTTATTAAGTTTATTTTATTTTCTGAGGAGTCTTACATTGTTTGCTATTTCTGTTCATTAAGTCATCAGTTCTACATCTGAGTAATTGGTGGCTCTGTAATTGCTATGACATATTTAAAATCCTAGGTATATATGTATATCTCAAGTTTTTCTTCAGGACAGGACCATAGCTCTCATTGGAGTTTCAGAGAGGTCTGTGACCCCAAAAAGCTTCAGAGCCACCACTCTAGTGTTACTTTTGTTGGTTATGAACCTGTCAAAGTATAAGTAACAGCCATTTTACATTAAGTGTTTATTTTACAGTGAAATATACATGAGGTAGGCATTATCTTGAATATTTTTAAGTTTTCCCTCAAGCATACAACTGTATTTGCTTATAAAAATTACTTTTTAGGTTCTTCATTTCTTTTTAATAGTGCAACAGGTCTATAAAAGAGAATTTTCTAAGAATTTAAATCTAAGTTCATTGTGCTGTGTTTTTATTTCAATAAGAGAAGTTTTATGTAGGAAGTCACAGAGGTAGATGAAGTGAGTGGCAGGTGAAAATAGGTTCAGGGAACAAGTTACAGAGGTGAAAGAAGTGGCCCTTAGAGCTTAGGAGAGCCAGGGGCAAAAGTAACAGGCCTGGGGAAAGGGGGAGGGAGAGGGGAAGGCGCAATTGTGCTCCTAGGAAGGAGAGTTCCCATTGTGTTCAGTTTAATTTTAATAACTTCATTCCTTCTGTTACACTGGGCTGGTTTTTGAGAGGCCCCTTTTGAGGCAGTTTTTCTAATGATTGAATTCTACGTATTTGAGTGTCTTTGGGGGACGGGATTAGAAGGGGATGATGGTATGTTTTACAGTGCTTTCTTAATGAAAACAATCTACCATTTTATGAATACAACTAATTTGTGTCTAATTTGAGTATGCCTATCTGAGAGAACATTTTTTTTGTGTTTTTTTTTTTTTAATCCTCACCCGAGGATGTGTTTTTTCATTGATTTTAGAGAATAAGAGGAAGGGAGGGAAAGGGGGAGAGAAACATCAGTCGTTTCCCACACATGCCCTGAGCAGGAATTGTACCACAATCTAGGTATGTGCCTTGACCAGTAATTGAACCCACAACCTTTTGATGTATGGGACAACACTCAAACCAACTGAGCCTCCCAGCCAGGGTGACATGTTTTATTTTTAAGGGCTATTTTGGGTTAGCCCTTTCTACCTCCACATTTCTCTGTGAAATTCTAAATAATTTATTTCTCTATTAAATATTTTCATTATTACCTAGTACTCCTATCTTTTTAACCTTAGCTAGGTGGAAATGATTCATGTGTTTGGCCTTTATTTTTTCTCCCCTTGGGTCTTCAGTTTAGTATTTTTATCTACTGTTTATTGGTAACTAGATAACTTCTTTTTTGGGGGGAGGGGTCCCTTTCTCCTGTTTGTTCAAACTTAAGTTTTCTTCTTATAATTGCCAGTTCTGGACTAAAAGTTGTTCTTTCTTTCCAACAAATATTTTTAACTACAGGCCCAATGCATGAAATTCGTGCAAGGGGCTCGGCCCTCGCAGCCCCGGCTTTATCCGGAAGGATGTGTGGTCTGTTAGCATATTACACTTTTATTATTACAGACTAGAGGCGTGGTGCATGAAATTCATGCTTGGGAAAGGTCCCTAGGCCTGGCTGGCTATCAGGGCCGATCTGTGGGGCAACCGGCGGGGCAATCGGGGTTGGGGGAGGTGACCTGCTGGCATCTGCCTTGGACAGCCTGGCACCGCCCACTTGCCGGCCCCACCACCACCACCGGTTACCTCCCTCTGCAGGGTGACCGGCAGGGCGATCAGGGGCCCCCGTTGGCACCCGCCGTGGCTGGCCTCCGGCCTGCAGACTTGGAGCAACTCCTGTGTTGAGCGTCTGCCCCCCGGGTGGGCCAGTGTGCGTCATAGCAAGTGGTCATTCTGCCAGTTGGTTGATTTGCATATTAGGCTTTTATTATATAGGATGCTAGGCCCAGTATAATACTATATGTGCCTTGGTTGCGGGCTCCTCCCCAACGCTGGCCCTAGTCAGGGCATGTGCAGGAGGCAAACTATTGGTGTGTTTCTCTCATGTCAATATTTCTGTCTTTCCCACTCTCTTTAAAAATCAATGGAAAAATACATTCTGGTGAGGATTAAAATAAATAAATAAATAAGAATAGTGTTTTAAAAAAACCCAATTGCTATAGAAAGTACTCTAATGGAGTTATGTACAAAGAGAAAAAAAGTATGCTCTTTGCCTGAAAGAACAGGAAACGACTTCAAAATTACAGATAAAATTTGAGCTGGACCTTGAAGTATATGAATAAGTGTGCATGAATAGAAAGAAAAAAAGTGAAGATAAAATTCATTTTTCTCACCTTCAGGTGTCCTATTCTTCACTTTGCTTTCTCACCTTTCATACTCTGTCATATCTATCTAAAATCTAGTAAATAGTTCCAGTTAGATCTAAGGCGGAAACTTCAGTTGTGGACTTCATAATTTAGTTTAGAGATGAGTAGGTTTGAACTGATACAAGGGGCGTGCCGGTCTTGAGATAGAAGTAATTTTGACAGCTTTTGGTGATGAGCTGATTGTGGGGAGTTGGAAGAGTGAGAAGTCTTGAATGGTTTCCAAACTTTTTTGGCTTGAACGTTTGGCTGAATAAGAGACTATTGCTAAGGTAGAAAATATTGGGGAAAATGGGCAGAGTTAGAACTGACAGAAACATAGTGACCTTTTGCTGTTAGTTTTCCTTATATTTGAACACTCTATAGCTGTTAATTAATTTAAAAAATTGATTTTTTTTGCAGGCCCTCTTTTATTTAGACTTGAGATACTCTAGTAACCAAAATTTCAGCCTTCATGGTATTTTCATTTTAATAACAGCAACAAACAAATATAATAAGTAAGTTCTGTCACCGATAATAAGGTGTAAGTTCTCTGGGAAAAAAGAGGGAAGTGGGATCAGGAGTATTAGGGTAGAGCTTGCAATTTTTAATAGTTTGGTTAGCTTGGGCCCATATTGAGAAGATGGGGTATAAACAATGTCTTGAACGCCTTTAAAAGAGTTAGCCATGTGGAATTAGTTAGCCAACTAGAAGTTTTCAAGACAGAGGTAACACATTTGCCCTAAGGTGGAAGCAAGCCTGGCAGGCTCTAGGAGTAGCAAGGAGATCAGTGGGTGGGATAGATGGGCAAGGGGGAAGAATAACTAGTAGGCTATTAGGCTGGAGAGAGGAAGGGGATTGGTGGTAGCAGATCATGAAGAAATTTGTAAATCATTGTAAGGATTTTCGATTTTACTCTGATTGAAATGGGAAGCCACTGGAGGGTTTTGAACAGAATAGTGATTTGATCTGATTTACATTATAAAGGCTCACTCTGGCTGACCGATGACAAGAGACATTGGAGGCAAGGGTAGAAGTTGGAGACTATTGCAGTAATCCAGGGGAGAAGAAGATAGAAACCTGGACCAGAGTGGTAGCAATGACAAAAGCCTAGTCTCTTATCTGATGTCCAGTACCATCTTCAGCTTATTTAACAAATAATCCACTTGGATTTCTTTATCAACTAAATACAGAAGATATGAAATCAGATTCATTTCTTTATTCTTTTATTCTCCATCTGTCCATATATTTGTCTATAATACATTCTCTTGGCCATAATAATTATTAATCTCCTCTTATGCTCACAAGTAGTCAGTTGCCTGATTTGGTGATTTCTGTAGTAGAAATCACACATATACATTTCTTTATCCCATTTAACCCAAAGCAGTCCTTTGAAAACTTCACCATCCTCTCCACCCTCTTCTAGTTCATTCTGCTGGAATCCCTTATTTTTTACAGTAGTTTCCTGATACCTGTCTGCTTTTCCTCTTTATTTTCTTCATCCAGAGATTTGTTTACCTTTTACAGTCATAACCATTATTCCCTTTACTGCTCTAATCTTTGTTGGTTCTTCCTTCATCTGGACTAGTATGGCACTAAGGTTTGCATACTAATTTTGTCCCTTAATTAAGCCTTGTGGGCAGGGCACCATGCCTCATGCTTCTCTCCACAGCGTCTAGTACAGGACTGGCATATAATGGATGGGCTTGTTAAAGCAAACGTGTTGAAATATTTTATTTTCTCCTAAGAATTACTAGTACTCTAAAGGTATATTTTAAGAGTGGTTTTTAAGTAGGGTGACTTGTTAGTAACAAAAGGATGGGTTTTCATCCTTCAGAGTTAATATCCTTTTCTTAGACATTTGAGGTTCAAAGGTGAATATTAAATTCCTTTGTTCCCCACTTTACTTCTTGCTCATTACATATATATATATTTTGGTATAGATGATCTTTTTATTTTTCTCTTTGCTAATCAGATGAGTTCAGCACTGTGTGCTGTACACTTGGTTAGCCACTGTGCACATTATAATCTATACTTATAATAGGGTAATATGCAAATTGGTCGGGATGCCATCACATAACGACCGAACAGCAGGAGGGTGGGGCAGCGAGCTACAAGCACAGAGAGCTACAGGAGGGCGGGGCAGCAAGCTACGTGCAGTGGAGAGCTACGGGCGGAGATGGGCCAGGTGGCCAGCTGAGGCAAGGGGAAGCAAGCTACTCGCGCAGGATTCATACGCAGGGCCACTAGTAAGATATATTCCCCAGATAACCTAGTTGCTGAGCTAATTGGAAGTATTTGAGAATTTATTTGGTGGTGGCCTGCCTTATTTACTTGCAAGCTTGAATTTGGCAGCATATACCAATATACATATGCCTTAGAATGTGTTTATTTGTATTTGAAGAAAAATGTATATATGGAAATGTTCTTTGAAGATGCTGAATTACCAGTCATTTTGAAAACTAAAATGATACCGTAGAATTTATAATCTGCCTTGTATGTTATTGTCCAGTAAGTGTGGTAAATGAAGCATAAGTAAAAGTAATGTTTTCATTTTAACTTGAATTTTTGAGTGTTTATGGGAAATATTAGCTTGGTGCATATCCCCCATTTGTTGAGAATGGAATATTATGTATGTAATTTTCAGAGGTTGGAATTAAGCTTTATGTGTATGTGTGTGTGCTTGTTAGCATTCAAACTATAGCAATTTTCTTTGTTGAATTTTCTTACTGCTTTTAAACTTGAATTACAGTGTGTCACCTAAATTATCACCATATGCATATTACTAATTGCCTTGCAATAGGACAGGGAGATTTTATTTAGCCTTATGTCTATCATAATTGTAATTATTTTATATCACTTTAGTACAGTGCTCCTCAAACTTTTTGGTCTCAGGGCCCCTTTATACATTACATGTTAACATAAATAACATTTTAATTTTAAAAAATCCATAAACCTGTTTTCCAAAAAGAATTAGTGGGAAGAGTGGCATTTTGCAAATCTCATGAATGTCTAACTCAGCTATTTTCAACTACTGAGCCACAAGAATTTTTAAAACATGCAATACCTGACTAGCCAGAAGTATTGACTTCTTTTTCCTTAGATTGTCAAATAAAAAAATGACAAAGGCCAACACAACAATAGCTATCTGGTGTGAATGAGTCAAAATTACACCTATTTTTAAAAAATATATTTTTATTGTTGATAGTATGATAGATATCTTCCATTCCCCCTTCCCTCCCTCTTCCTATCCCTAACCTCCACCACTCTATTGCCCATGTCCATGGGCTATGCATAAAGTATATAAGTTCTTTGGTTTATCTCTTCTCGTCCCCCCAGCCCCACATCAAATCATGTCAGTCTGTTCCATGCCTCCATGCTTTGGGTCTTATTTTGTTGGTCGATTCATTTTGTTCATTAGATTCCACAAATAAGTGAGATCATATGATGTTTGTCTTTCTCACTTTGGCTTATTTCACTTAGCATAATATTTTCCAGTCCGTGCTGTCCCAAAGGGTAGGAGATCTCTCTTTTTTACAGC
Organism: Corynorhinus townsendii; assembly: GCA_026230045.1. Classification (NCBI taxonomy): domain Eukaryota; kingdom Metazoa; phylum Chordata; class Mammalia; order Chiroptera; family Vespertilionidae; genus Corynorhinus; species Corynorhinus townsendii. Next base: position 88,756,513 of record JAPDVU010000003.1, read on the forward strand.
TGCATAGATTTCATAGTGTAAATGTCCCACAACCTTTTTATTCATTCATCTACTGATGGGTACTTGAGCTGTTTCCAAATCTTAGCTATTATAAATCATGCTGCTGTGAACATAGGGGGACATATATTCTTTCTGATTGTTTTTTGTTGTTGTTTTTTTGGGGGGTGGGAGAGGTAGGATATATTCCCAGGAATGGGATCACTGGGTCAAACGGAAGTTCCATTTTTAATTTTTTGAGGAAACTCCACACTGTTTTCCATGGTGGCTGCACCAGTCTGCATTCCCACCAGCAGTGCAGTAGTTAGTGTTCCCTTTTCTACACATTCTCACCAGCACTTGTTGTTTGTTGATTTTTTTATAATAGCCATTCTGACGGGTGTGAGGTGATATCTCATTGGGGTTTTAATTTGCATTTCTCTGATGATTAGTGACTTTGAGCATTTTTTCATGTGTCTCTTGGCCATTTGTATGTCCTCTTTGGAGTAATGTCTATTCAAGTCTTCTGCCCATTTTTTAAATTGGATTGTTCATCTTCCTTTTGTTAAGTTGTATGAGCACTATATATTTTGGATATTAACCCCTTATCAGATATATCATTGGCAAATATGTTCTCCCATATAGTGGGTTTCCTTTTCATTTTGATGGTGGTTTCTTTTGCTATACATAAGCTTTTTATTTTGATGTAGTCCCATTTTAATTTTCTCCTTACTTTCCTTTGCCCCAGAAGATATATCTGTAAACATATTGCTACATGAAATATCTGAGATTTTACTGCTTATGTTCTGCTCTAAGATTTTTATGGTTTCATGCCTTACATTGAAATCTTTTATTGATCTTGAGTTTATTCTTGCATATGGTGTAAGTTGGTGGTCTAGTTTCATTTTTTTGCATGTGTCTGTTTAGTTTTTCAGCACCATTTGTTGAAGAGACTGCTTTACTCCCATTGTATATTCTTGCCTCCTTTGTCAAATATTGACCTACCTTTTTTTTTTGTCAGATTGGCAAAAAAATACATTTTTTGGTGTGCTGTAGAATTTTAGTAATTAATTTATATGTGCCATGAGATGACAAAGGTTGGAAATCGCTGGGCTAGCCTAAAAGATAAGCTGGATTCTCAAAACTTCTGAATTCAGTGTATAGCAATGTTATTTTGGTTGAAGGATCTGAAGAAAGTCTGACCTGTAGGATATATATAGTTAGAAAAGAGAGGAGCAGCTAATAGTATTTTTAGATAATTGTGGATATTCGTGTTTTGATACTAAAACTCTACAAGTGGAAGTTTCTTAAAGGTGAGTTGCCATGTAGAGTCTGAAACCCTATCAACAAACTTTTTGTACTTTTACATTGAAACCCACTGGTTTTATCTTATATACTTTGAGCAGCTCTTTCACTTAAGCATGATTTTATAACATTACCTGCCCATCATTTGATGAATATTGAATCACTGGGTTATGTAGTTCTTCTACGTGTTAGCACATTTCATTATACAGTATCAAAATTTTGCATTCATCAACACCATTGACTTAATTAGAAAGTCTAAATATTGGAGAGCTGTCAAGCTAATGGTGGTAGGTACAAGTTTTTCAAAACTTCTAATTTGACTTCAAACATTGAATTTTATTAATGTTGAGAAATAAGGAATATTGTCAGTTGTTTTCTTTGAAAAGATGGGCTTATTCCATTTATTTTTTAGAAAATATCCTTCAGATACCTGAGTCTGAATAACTATAATTTGTCTCTCAATCATTCTTTTAAAAAATCTTCATTCAAGGATATGTTTTTATTGATTTTAGAGAGAGGGGAAGGCAGAGAGAAACATTGATTAGTTGCTTCCCATATAAGACCCGATTGAACCTGCAACATAGGCTATCTGACCGGGAATTGAACCTGCAGCCTTTCGGTGTATGGTATGATGCTCTAACCAACTGAGCCACCCAGCCAGGATCAACCATTCTTTTAAATAAAAATGATCTTCCTGACAAAAGAAGCTATTTCAGCTCCCAACTCAATCACACAAAGGCTTTTCTTTGACACAGGCATCCTGTGTTGGTATCCAGCGGAAGTGCTTTATTTGTACTTTGCACTTGGTGTCACAGAATATTAAAAGGATGTGTATGAAGGGTCAAAATTGAATAAAACATTTTTGACTGTTCATCAAGGACATTCTTAAGTGAGACTGGCTTTTTTGCCAACTATTGCTTTTGTACCATCAGTGCATATAACAGTGAAAAGTTGCAATTATTTATTTTTTAAAACCTCATCCTATCTAGTAAAAGAGTAATATGCAAATTGACCATCACTCCAACACACAAGATGGCTGCTCCCATTTGGTCAAAGATGGCTGCCCCCATGTGGACACAAGATGGCCGCCACAAGATAGCCAGCAGGGGAGGGTAGTTGGGAGGGACCAGGCCTGCAAGGGAGGGCAGTTGTGGGCAATCAGGCCAGCAGGGGAGGGCAGTTGGGAGGGACCCAGGCCTGCAGGGGAGGGCAGTTAGGGGTGAGCAGGCCTTCAGGGGAGGGCAGTTAGGGGCAAACAAGCTGGCAGGGGAGCAGTTAGGCATTAATCGGGCTGGCAGAGGAGTGGTTAGGGTTGATCAGGCTGGCAGGCAGAAGCGATTAGGGGCAATCAGGAAGGCAGGCAGGCGAGCAGTTGGGAGCCAGCAGTCCTGAATTGTGAGAGGGATGTCCGACTGTCCGGGCAGTCGGACTTCCCTCGAGGGGTCCCAGATTGGAAAGGGTGCAGGCTGGGCTGAGGGACACCCCGTGCACAAATTTCATGCACCAGGCCTCTAGTCTGAAGATATTTTTCCATAGATTTTTAGAGAGAGGGAAAGACAGAGAGAAATGTTGATGTGAGAGAAATACATCGACTGGTTGCTTCCTGCAGGAGCCCCACCAGGGCCTGGCCTGGCGAGGAGCCTGCAACCGAGGTATGTGCCCTTGACCAGAATTGAACCCGGTAGGTACCCTTCAGTCCGCAGGCTGGTGCTCTATCCACTGAGCCAAACCGGCTAGGGCGCAATTGAGTATTTTAATTAAACAGTTTTGACATGTGGACACCCAAATGATCTTGAGGACCCCTCCATAGGCCAGGCTCTGAGGAATGCTGATTTAGTTGCTGTAATGAGAAAAGTTGCAGGTCCCATTTTCAGGTATCTTGTGATGTGTTGAAGTTTTTTTTTTTATTGGCTGTATCTGAATGGAGACATCTTCTTCCTCTACTGCTTCTTAGGGCAGCACCATTCATAGCAATGTTTTGCATGCCTGTTTTAGTGCTTGTTGTTCATATTAAGAGTTTAGTACATATTTTTAATTGGATTTGAGCCTCTGTTAAACTGTATCCTTTAAGTATTTATTACACTTTTATGTTGATGTATAATCTGCCTTCATATGTACTGTATATTATTCTCCCCACAATCCGAAGAGGATATCACTTTTAAATTAAATCTCCATTATGTAGGTGAGAGAATAAAAGTATAAGAGATTGTGTGACTATCCCCACTGTATTTCCTTATATTTTGAAATAAATTTTTAAAACAAGCTCTTTTTTTTTTTTCCCATGGACTTTGGGTTCATGTTTATTGGAATTTGATAGAGTCCTGGCCATGGGCAAGGAGGCAGCCAGAGGTGTGGGTAGGAAAAAAACAGCCTACTCCACACTCAATTCACTCTATTAATCTACCAACCCCCACCACTCCCCCACTCCCCCCACTTGTAGTCCAAAGAAGGTAAAATGGCCCAGGAACACGCTGTGCTGCTCTCTCATCAGTCTGTTGAGCCTTAGAATTGGAGAGTGAGGAACATTTGAAGTTCTGTCCAATTTAGTTTCAGAACAATAGATAAGCAGAGGCAGGAAGCCGTGGCAAAGACACTGGCAGCCTTGCATCTTGCTAGGTCTTTATAGCTGTGTCTCTGGATTTGTAGGCCACTCCTCGACTTTTCAGCTCCCTCACGATTCCTTGGGTCAGGCAACCAGTGATTAACACTGCATATACACCAGGCTTAAAGTCACTGATTCCCTGCCACTTGGAGACCCAGCTGTCCTCTGGACTCATCATTGCAATGATTCCATCAAAGGAAGAGCTGGTGCAGTCATATACCATCTCTCGTTACCCTTCATCTGAAGGTATGCATCACAATTGTCACAGCCATCATATTCAAACTGGTCTGTAGTCTTGACCAGCAAACACAACAAACAAGCTCGCAGATGCCGCAGGTCCTTGGGCACCGTCTCCAGAGCCATCCTCTCAACAGGAACAGAACAGCAAAATGCTCACAAGCTCTTTAATATAGATAACAAAATTGCTGCTATGTCTGCCTGAGTAAATGCCTGCTTACTGAGCTCTGATGAATTCTTTGACAACTCCAGGTCTCTCTCACCTCCCTGCACTTTCATGGCAGCCAACTCTAAATCCCATCCAGGCTTTCCAACTCTCCCAGTGAATTACATGTAAAGGCCCCTGTGGAAGGAATAAGGAAGTTCCATTTTTTGCTTTCTCTGAGTAACAGCCATGCTTCTGGACATTTGGAATCATAACAGTTTCTGACGATCTTATGCTTGTGAGGAATGACAACTGAAACAAAAATGTTTAACTTTAGTGTTTTGTGTATTTCCTGAATTGCCACCAAGGTTTGTGGCTGATTATAGAGATTCATCTTTCAAGTTTTACTGTCAACTGCCTAAGCCATGTCTACGCTCTGAAAAATTAAGCCTAATAGTAGAAAATACTTCTTACTCAGTGGCTGGAAAGAGTGAAAGCCATGTTTTATGTGCTTTCATATGTGGGTATGCATGCATAAATATGTGATTGGTGTGAATAGCTTTAGTAAACTGGGGATAAGGGTAAGAAGGAAAAAATTTAAAAATTGGAATGTAAAGATTTTTATAATGAAATATTTCAATCTTCTGGAAGTGGAGAGAATAGTGTTATCTTTGACCAATAGCCATCCTATCTAATAAAGAGGGAATATGCTAATTGACCATCACTCTGTCACAAAGGTGGCTGCACCCACAGCTGAGGCCAAGTTCCCGTAAGGAGCCTTATCGAGCAATCAGCAGGGACCTCAGGCCATGCCCCCCACCCAGCGGGGCTTGATGGGGGATCTGAGGCTGCGCCCCTCCCCCGCCAGTGGGGCTTGACAGAAGACCTCAGGCTGCGCCCCCTTCCTGGTGCCAGGCCGGGGGACCTGAAGCTGCACCTCCCCGCCTGGCAGGGCTTGACAGGGCACCTCAGGCCGTGTCCCCCACCCAGCAGGCTTGACGGGGGACCTCAAGGCATCCCCCCTGCCCCATCTGGGGGGCCTCAGGCCACGCCCCCTGTCCTGGCGCCGGGCCAGGGGACCTGAGGCTATGCCCCCTGCCTAGCACGGCTTGACAAGAGTGGGACTGGCCAGGTCTGGATCTAGCCCAATGGGGGAGGTGGCCGGGTCTGGGTGTCAGGCGATTTTGAGGCCCATGTGGGTGGACCGGGACTTGACTCTGGATCCGCCTTTCAATGTGCGTGAATTTTGTGCACCAGGCCACTAGTATTTTATAATGGTTGACATTTGCCATATTTTTTTAAGGAAATAAAACACGTTACACAGTTGACATCCATTTCCTTTTTCTGGTACCACTTCCACCTCACTTTTCAGAGGTAATCATTTTCCTGGAGTTAGTGTTTATTATTGTGACTCATTGTAAAGAGTCTGCAATTGCCTACAACAGAAATTTTACAATTTAACTGTAAGAAGCCAACAGCATTTTTAGAGATGGCTTAAGCAGAATGTCATTCAAATTTCTAGCAGTTAAGGAAATTCAGTGCTTAGATTGAATAGAGATTTTTTTAGGATAAGGTGTGTTTTGACAAACCTTTTTGTTTGTTTCTTTAGTACCTGAATTTTTTTAATTTCCTGAATTTTAACAAAAATTATGTGATCAAAAGTAATTATTGAGAAACTTTAAAATTCAGTCCTATGTTTTCTGGTGAGAAAAACTGATTGATCAGTAAAGAGTATGAGGTTGAAAGAAGATGTTTGAATTCTGTTTTAGCCTTGGCACCATGCGTTTTTTATTTTGGTAATGTAGTTCTATATCTGCAATGTAAAAATCACACCGGTAGCATATAAATTAGATAATATTTATAGTACTACTAGAAGTCTGGTGCATGACATTTGTGCACTGGGGAAGGGGGGTTTCTCCACCTGGCTTGCACCCTCTCGCAGTCCGGGAACCCTTGGGGGATGTCCGCCTGCTAACTTAGGCCCGTTTTGGCAGGCGGACATCCCCTGAGGGGTCCTTAGCCCTGCCTCGGAAGCGGGAGAGGCTCCCACCACCACTGCTGTGCTCACCAACTGTGAGCCTGGCTTCTGGCTGAGAGCACTGACCACCAGGGAGGAGCCCCTGGTGGTCAGTGCACATCATAGTGATCAGTCGTTCTGCAGTTCAGTCAATTTGCATATTAGGGTTTTATTATATAGGATTCCTCCAAAGAATTGATATGTAATTTATGAAAAGAATATTGGCACATTTGTTTTTCGCTTTAGTCATTGCTATCTGTTTATTAATATAACCTAAACTTCCACTTTCAGTGCTCATGATTTCCACTTAAATATTTTTGCTGAAATTTTACTGAAGTTTCTATTAACTTTATTTTACAACTCTATTTTCTGTATACCCTTATGTATGATTTTTATGGAGAATGTCAGAAAGAATGTTAAGCCCTAACTGGTTTGGCTCAGTGGATAGAGTGTCAACCTGTGGACTGAAGGGTGACAGGTTCAATTCCGGTCAAGGGCACATGCCCGGGTTGCAGGCTTGATCCCCAGTAGGGGACATGCAGAAGGCAGCTTATCAATGATTCTCTGTCACCATTGATATTTCTATCTCTCCCTTCTCTCTGAAATCAATAAAAATCTATTTTAAAAAAAAAGAATCAGGAGGAGGAATCCAAGATGGCGGCGTAGGTAAACACCTAAACTGCTGCCTCGTGCAACAATTTCAAAAATTCAACTAAAAGACAAAACGTCTAACACCCAGAACCACGGGAAAGCTGGCTGAGTGGAAGTTCTACAACTAGAAGGAAAGAGAAAGGAGCATCGAGACGTGCACGAGCGCTGAAAAGCTGAGGTACGGAGGCGCGTGATCCGGGCTGGCTGTGGGCGTTGCTTTTTTCAACCCAAAGGGAGACAAGCCCCCGATTACTCTGAAATCCAGTTTCTGGGGAGACACGGGGGACCCAAACTCCTACGGGGAGAAGCTGGACTGTCTGCCAGTGAGGGGGGCTTACTTGCAGAGCTGCGCGCAGGAATAATTGTTTACGGCACTGGGGCACGGGACTCCGGGACGCCCTTGGGGACACAGAGCCGGCTAACTAGCAGCCATTGCTGTTTGCCACGCCCTAGCCTAGTGACACCCTGAGACCCCGCCCTGAACAACCTACAAACCCACCCAAGCTCCAAGCAGCAGCGTTAGCAGAAGAAAGCCCCGCCCTATTGCAGCTTAACCTAGCAAACTTGCAGCCTGGGTCAGACAGCTCCAAAACCTCCAAACCCCAAGCAAAGAGGAGAAAACTGTAGCTCTCACTGTAGCTCCTGCTGGATGGCCTCAGACAGTAGCTGACCTGCACCCCATTGGAGATCCAGAAGCCAGTATACCTAGTGGTCAGAGTGAGACACCAGATTTCAACTCCTCACATCCATAAGTGACACATTCAAAGGCAGACTCAGTGAGCACCAAAGCCCCACTGAAACAAGTCCTGCCCCTAAGTGTGTCTTCAGCGCAGCAGTTCTTCCATTATAGACACAGTGAGTGCTCACAGCTAATTGGCCTGGAGGTCAATTCCTCCCAGTATACCAATAGCAATTAAGGCTTTAACTGCACCAAGTCTTTGCACTCAGTCCACAAAGGGGTGTACCAAGAGTGTCCACATCAGGTGATTGGGGAGGCTGAGCTACTGCCCCCTATAGGTCACCTACCACACAAAGCCACTCCATCAACACAGGGAAGCAGCCAAAATGAGGAGACAAAGAAACATGTCACGAATGAAAGAAACGGAGGAAAGCAAACTACTGGATGACATAGAGTTCAGAACCACATTTATAAGGTTACTCAAGAATCTTCTTAAAACCGCTGAGAAACTTGATGAGACCTTCAAGGAGCTTAATGAGAATGCCCAAAAAATGGAAAAGGATCAGTCAGAAATGAAGCATACACTGTCTGAAATAAAGAATATACAGAAACTCAACTGTAGATCAACGTACCCCAAGAATCAAACCAAAGATCTGAAATATGTGGAAACAAAAAACATCCAACCAGAAAAACAAAAAGAAAAAAGAATCCAAAAATATGAAGATAGTGTAAGGAGCCTCTGGGACAACTTCAAGCGAACCAACATCCGAATTTTTGGGGTGCCAGAAGAAGGGAGAGAGCAAAATATTGAAAACCTATTAGAAGAAATAATGACAGAAAACTTTCCCTGCCTGGTGAAAGAAATAGATGTACAAGTCCAGGAAGCGCACAGAACCCCATACAAGAGGAATCCAAAGAGGACCACACCAAGACACATCATAATTAAAATGCCAAGGGCAAAAGACAAAGAGAGAATATTAAAAGCAGCAAGAGAAAAACAGTTAATTACCTACAAGGGAGTACCCATACGACTGTCAGCTGATTTCTCAACAGAAACTATGCAGGCCAGAAGGGAGTGGCAAGAAATATTCAAAGTGATGAACAGCAAGAACCTACAACCAAGATTACTCTACCCAGCAAAGCTATCATTCAGAGTTGAAGGTCAGATAAAGAGCTTCACAGACAAGAAAAAGCTAAAGGAGTTCATCACCACCAAACCAGGATTACATGAAATGCTGAAGGGTATTCTTTAAGGAGAGGAAGAAGAAGAAAAAGGTAAAGATAAAAATTATGAACAACAAAATGACATCAAATACATACCTACCAACAAGTGAATCTAAAAATCAAGTGAATAAAAAATCTGAAGAACAGAATGGACTGGTGAATATAATAGAATCAGGGACATAGAAAGGGAGTGAACTGATGATTCTCAGGGGAAGCAGGTGTGAGGGGTGCGGGAAGAGCTTGGACAAAAATCTTACTCCTATGGATGAAGACAGTGGCGGGGGTAAGGGCATGGGGTGGGGTGGGGAATCAGGTGGAGGGGAGCTATGGGGGAAAAAATAGAGGAACACCTGTAATAATCTGAACAATAAAGATTTATTTAAAAAAAAAAAAAAAAGAATCAGCCCTGGCTGGTTTGGTTCAGTGGATAGAGCTTTGGCCTGCGGACTGAAGGGGGTCCCAGGTTCGATTCTGGTCAAGGGCATGTACCTTGGTTGTGGGCACATCCCTAATAGGGGGTGTGCAGGAGGCAGCTGATCGATGTTTCTCTCTCATTGATGTTTCTAAATCTCTATCCTCCTCCCTTCCTCTCTGTAAAAAATCAACAAAATATATTTTTTAATAAAAGAATCATTCAGTAATTTTTAACTTTATCATATGTTGTATTTGCCTATTCTTAAAATCTGTGATACTCAGCTTTTATTATCAAACCTCTGTTTCCTGTTATGTAAAGCAGTTGAAAAGAATCTGGGATGTTTTCATCATACCTGGAAGAAATGACAGGCTGTACAAACACATTTCTTTTTTTTTTTCTTTTTGATTTTCTATAGTTTCCAGGTTATAAAGCTGGTTATTTGTTTTGATTCATGTATACTAAGATCTTCTATAGAACCTGGCTTTTTTTACAAACCAAACTCAGCTTAGTAAAATCATTTTTATAGTGTAAACTACTTACTTTAAGGGATATTAAAATGAAGTCATTGAAAAAAATTTAATTTTTAAAAACTCATTTTCTTTGGCTTTTCCAAATAATTTTATGGCTTTGTGGATGTGTTTTGTTTTGTTTTGTTTTGTTTATAAAGAAAGAAAAAACCTCACTCAAGGTTTTGGTTGCACACAGGCATTGTCTCTTCTGTAGTGCTTTGGGCATAAGTGTATTGTTGTTATATCAAAATTGGAAAGGGAGAAAATGCCATGTAACTGATTTTTCTTTTTCTGCCACATAGCTTCTTATTACAGAAATACAAGACAGTTTACTTTGTTGGCTTTATATTTTTGTTGCTTAAAATCTTATTTTGTTGATATGGTGATAGTACCAGTATAATAATTCCCTGTGGATAAAAGAAGCCAACACTTTAAAATTGGTTCATTCCTTTAAAAAGCAACACATATTCTTTATTTTTAAAAACATATAGAGTATGGAAAAAGTAGCAGCCCCTTCTCCCACAGCCTCACTGGTCCCACTTTTGGGGCACCCAGTGCAGACAAAAGGTTCTGCAATGAAAAGCTACATCACAACAGCTACCAAGATGAATTTGAAGCCTACATTTCAACTATATTCTTATGCCTTGCATAATTTTATGTTTTTGTAACATTTGGTTTGGAAGAATTAAAGAAACTTTTTATGCAGACATATAAATTTACAACGTTCACATCTTACCATTAAGCAGTTAACAAATAGGTAATCTGTTGAGCACTTACTTTGTTCACTACAAATTAATTTCATTTATTTCATGCAGGGAGCCTGTGAGATAGGCATCATTGTGATTTAATTTATTGTAAGAGGAATGGGTTTACATAGGATGTAATTTGACCAACATCATCAGTTTGTAAGCCTGTGCCCTAAATCATTATACTAGTTTTCAGAATGTGGATGCTTTGAGTAATGCACAGCAATGAAAATAGAAAGAGAAATAGAATGGAAAAATTTGCCTTTTTAACATACCCTGAAGTAGAATAATATAGCAATCCCTATATACCCTCTCCCACCTTTAGGGACTTATGGTAGATCTTTCCCTCCCCCACTCCCGGCATTATGGTAGATTTTTAATGTGCTGTCAGTGATTAGAGCAAGTTACTTTTATTAAAAGATATAATTTTACTTTATTCATATATATGTACCCCTCATTGCCCTGCTGAATTTCATCCCCAAAGGCTCTACAAAGCTGTATATTACTGTGATATATAGTTTCACTTATTATACACTTTAGTAGTTCCTTCATAAATTCCCTATTGGTTTGTCCTGCAGAAATGAAAATAATCTGTCTGATCATTGTCTGCAGATTATGGCTATGTTTTTAACCTGCCACTTTCTAGTTGTAGGTGTCTAGTGTAGTGATTCTCATGTAAGGGCAACCTTGGCAGCATCTGGGGACATTTTTTATTGTCACAACTTAGAGTATATTACTGGCATCTAATGATTAGGACATCCTACTGTACACAGAACAGCCCCTCACAACAAAGAGTTATTCAGCCCAAAGAGAATAGAAATCCTGTTCCAATATAAGAGAAATGATATTATTTTTAGTGGACAAGCAATTTAGTATAGCTACTGATGATATTATTAAAGTTATAAAATATAGTAGTCTCCCTCTCTCACCCCCATCTGTAGGGGTAACATTCCAAGACCCCCATTGGATGTGTGAAACTACGGGTAGTACACTATATTTTTCCCTATACATATATACCTATGGTAAAGTTTAATTTATAAATTAGGTACAGTGTGAGATTAACATAGAACAATGATAGCAATATACTGTAATACAAGTTATATCAGTGGCTTTGGGAACATTATTATTTTTTAAATATGTTTTTTATTGATTTCACAGAGGAAGGGAGAGGGAGAAAAAGATAGAAACATCAATGATGCAAGAGAATCATTGATCGGCTGCCTCCTGCACGCCCCCTCCTGGTAACCAAGCCTGCGCAACCTGGGCATGTGCCTTGACTGGAATTGAACCTGGGACCCTTCAGTTCACAGGCTGATGCTGTAACCACTGAGCCAAACTGGCCGGGGCTGGGAGCATTATTAAGTAAAATGAGAGTTACGTGCACACAAGCACTGTGATATGGAGACAGTTTATCTGATAACCTAGACAGCTACTAAGTAACTAGTGGGCGGAGAGCGCATACAGTGTGGATGCACTGGGCAGAGGGATGGCTTGAGATTCATCATGCTATTCAGAACATTAGAGTTGTGCATTTTTGGAATTTTTAATTTAATATTTCTGGATAGCAGTTAACTGCGGGTGACTGAAACCACAGAAAGCAAAACTGGATAATGGGAGGTGGGGGGAGTACTGTAAATGTTCACCTCTCCAGTGGTCATTTGTGTTGTTTTCCTCCTATTCTTTTATCCTGTCCCTCCGCCTGTCTTTTTACTTCTCTCTTGTTATATAAGAAGAAATCTAAGTACTTACAGGAGACTGTTTTTGAGGTCTCATCTTCCGTTTTTAAAAAATATCTACTCTTAAATACCCTATTTTTGCACTAGCCATTGTTTGTTAGATTGCTCCTTTAAAACAAATTTGGGCATTTACCATGATCATAAAAGCACAATTTTTTTTTATTCTGTGCAAGTCCTGACTGAAGAAAATTTATGGAGCAATAAATACAGTGTTTTAAACATTTCACTACTTTTGAAATAATTTTTACGTTTAGAAAGATATGCCTTCTCTGCTTCTTTCTCACAAAAGTTTACCAGAAAAAGAAAAATACGCTTTATTTTCTTTCCCATCCCACTCTCCCTCCCCCCCCCCCTTTCTTTTTGACTTTCATTGTGGAATATTTTAAAGCATATATGAAAGTAGGGAAATAGTATAGTGAACTTTAATGTACCTATCATCCAACTTCAGGTTATCAACATGTGGTCATTCCTGTTTCAGCTATACCCCAACCACTGTCCTTTTGTACCTCACTGGATTATTTTAAAGAAAATAATTCACATCATTCCATCCTTAAATTCTTCAGTACATGTACTCCATCAGGATTCTTTTATAAAAAATACATAACCACGCAGCCTGTGTGGCTCAATGCAAAATGACGTAGTAAACATTTTTTTAAGTTCTGAAATAAAACCTCATTCTTCCATGTCCTTACCAACTGTTAGAAATAGGCATCTGTGGCGTGGCCGGAGGCGAAGCACTGACAGAGCCTGCCAGCAACTCTGAAAGGCTGCTGTGTGTGAAAAGAAATGCAGCTGACATCTTTGTTTTTTTAGAGCTCTATATGTGCATCAGTCCAGTTTCTTGCTTATATGGTATCTTTAGTGATTCCAAAAGAAGAAGGGGGAAGCTCTACAAGCATCCACAGTCAGCCCCTCCCCCCGCCGCCACCTACCCCCGGTTCCCCATTCATCATCGGGTGTTCAGGGCCTGATGGCCGGGGAAAGGGACCAAGAGGTGGTCAATGCACCTCATAGTGACTGGTCCAGCGGTCATTCTGCCGTTAGGGTCAATTTGCATATTACCCTTTTATTATATAGGATAGAGGCCTGGTGCATGGGTGGGGGACTGCTGGCCTGTCCTGAAGGGGATCCCCGATCGGGGTGGGGGTCCCCGCTGGGGAGTGGGGCTACCCTGGGTGAGAGGCCTCGGGCAGTTTGCAGGCCATCCATTCCCCCATCGGGGTGGGGGGGGGGGTCCCTGCTGGGGGGCGGGGCTGGCCTGGGCAAGGGGCCGCGGGCGGTTTGCAGGCCAGCCACACCCCCGGCTTTGTCAGGAAGGATGTCTGGAAGATATCCGGTCTATCCGATCTAATTAGCATATTACCCTTTTATTAGTATAGATATATTTGGTTCCCTCTAAAAGATCCTTTCTTTAAAATATATTTTATGGTTGGAAGTTGTGGCCTTCTCTTTTAGCCTTCTCTGCTCAGAGAGAAAAAAAGCAAACCACACAGGGCTGTTGATTCCATCGTATTCTTTTATTATGCAGAACTTTTTTCTTACTCTATAACTTATGTGTCATTGTTAAGTAGTTTCTTGAGAGAAACACCTATACTGTTTAGCATTGGCAAATGTCTGAGGACATTTAGAGCAGTTCTCAATCCCTTTTTTTCACAGCCTCTATGTAAAGAGTGATGTTTCTTTCATTCCCAAATTAGGGACAGACTCCCATGGACCAGGGACTGTGGTATAGATGCCTGAGATGCTCTCAGTGCCTGTCCATAGTCCTTCAGCCCCTTTCGTTTATGTGCACACTGGCCAGTTTCTAAATCTTAGCATCTCTGTCTCTGCATGGTTGCTTTCTCTCCTGGTAGCTCCTCTGCCCATCTGGAGGGCAGGTCAGAACTGCCAGGATATTAACACACCCTCTGGGAGCAGCCCTCAACCAATATCTGACAGGAGTTGGTGTGTGTATACTAAATACCCAGCTCTCGTAACCTCATGTGGGATAGATAACTCCAGGCACACGTCTTAACCTATCTTCCCGAGTTCTGCAGCAGGGTTAAACAGCATTTTTCTACAATGGTACACAGCTACTACCAGTGTTCTAAACTCATCTCTTTATGACTTCTTTCCTCTTCATGTCTTTCCCCCAATTCTCTTTCAGTTTTCTGGTGTCACTTTGCAAATAGACTACCTGAACTTTAAAACCTTGTCTTGGAGTCAGCTTCTGTCTTTTTTTTTTTTTTTTTTTTGAGAGAGAGAGACCTGATGTGTTCTTTGATCCTCTGCCTTCTCTCTGAAACTCTGTGCATCCAAATGATTTAAAACCCTAAGGTAATACCTGGGGATACTGCAGGTACAGTATACTTTAATAGACCCAAATATCCTAAGACTGAGGTTCAGCTAGATTTTAAATAGGAAGCTAACATGTATCTAACATGTATAAAAATGGTATCTTTAGAGCTTACCATTTTTTTTTTATGGCTGTGTCACTGCAAGCGTTGCTCTCTCTCCTCTTAATTGCTGCCTGTTTCTGCTGCTTCCCAATCAGCTCCTTTTACCATTCTACCTGAGCACCATCATCTTCCTCAGCTATCTCTCCTCCCACCCTCTATGACTGAGCACACTGCTAATGCCTTCTCTGGGCTTCATTACAACCTTCCTCAGTCCCACTGGGTAAACATCCCTACCCTTCTCTTCATTTGGACTTCTTTAATTCTGCCTTTAACAGTCATTGCAATCTCAAGAAGGTTTTCTCAAATACCACCTCTCGTCCCTATTTCTGACTTATAACCACTAGTCTTTTATATATGCAGGTTCTCTATATTCTCCAGCCTTTTTGAAATACGTAAAAGCCATTAGAATATAATTTACTGAGGAAGATACATGCAAGAGAAAAACATACTGCATTAACTGAAAAACCTTATTTTTTGGAAATAGTTTCATTTCAAGACTATAAAATTCATGAGAAATAATTCGAATAAATTAATTGCATCACTGATTCAACTACATTCACTTTCCACAAAAGCCATTACTTGCTTCTGTTGTCAGAAAAAAATATTAAAAGGCATTAAGTGAGAGAAAGAAAAATTAATTGGAGTCTATGTAGTAAGTTTATCCAACTGTGTGTCTCACAAAGATAACCAGAGTCTCTTCATGTTAAAAAATAAGAAAAATAAATGTTTTAAACTGCAACCATGACTCGTAGTTTTATTTTTTTAACATGTTAGTCTTTAAGAAGTTTAATGTTTCTAATATTGCAGCATTTCTAAACAGTACTGGGTGTGTCCACTGTAACACTTTTGCTTAAAAGTTAAAAAAATAAATAATATAAGGAAGGAACCAAAATTAGGATATGTAAGAGATTAATACAGAAAATTTAATATTGAATCCATGAATTAAAAATCAAAGCACAGCTACCAGTGTTCTATATTTTGTTTGTTTTTTATTGTTGACTAGAGGCCCAGTGCATGAAATTCGTGCACTCAGGGAGGGGTCCCTCAGCCTGGCCTGTGCCCTCTTACAGTCTGGGAGCCCTTGGGGGATGTCTGACTAATGACTTAGGCCTGCTCCTTGTGGGGAGCAGGTCTAAGCCATCAGTCAGACATCCTTAGCGCTGCCATGGATGTGGGAGAGGCTTCCGTCATCGCCGCTGCACTCACCAACCATGAGCCTGGCTTCTGGCTCCTGACCACCAGGGGGGCAACTCCTGCGTTGAGCATCTGCCCTCTGGTGGTCAGTGCACGCCATAGCAACTGGACATTCCACCATTCGGTCAATTTGCATATTAGCCTTTTATTATATAGGATAGTTCATTGTTCTATATTTTGATTGGAGTAGTGGTTACATGGATGTGTTCACTTTATGAAAATTCATCAAAGGTATAAATTTATGATTTGTGTATTTTTCTTAAATGTAGATTATATTTCAATAAAAGTATTAACAAAGAAAACAAAGCACAAGAGGAATGCACATTTTATTAAAAAACCATCAACCAGATCTCTTAGTTAGTTCAAAAAATTAGATCACATGTATTAAATCATATTGTGTTAGTTTGCTAGGGCTGCCATAACAAAATACCACAGACTAAGTGGCTCTTTTTTTTTTTTTTAATATATTTTATTGATTTTTTACAGAGAGGAAGGGAGAGGGGATAGAGAGTTAGAAACATCAATGAGAGAGAAACATCGATCAGCTGCCTCCTGCACAACCCCTACTGGGGATGTGCCTGCAACCAAGGTACATGCCCTTGACTGGAATCGAACCTGGGATCCTTCAGTCTGCAGGCCAACGCTCTATCCACTGAGCCAAAACCCGTCAGGGCCAAATATATTTTTTCACAGTTCTGGAAACCAGAGTCCAATATTAAGGTGCTGTCAGATTTAGTTTCTTCTGAGGCCTCTCTCCTGGGCATGCAGATGGCCACTCCCATGCTGCCTCTTTATACGGTTGTTCCTCTGCATATGTACACCTGATGTGCCTCTGGTTGACCAAGTTTCTTCTTATAAGGACACCAGGCACATTGGATTAGGGCCTCCCTAACTAGAGTTACAGTTTACTATTTCTGCATTGATTAGGGTTTCTCCTGAAGCTGACTCTGGGTTATAATATGACATTTGATTGGGAATCTGGGAATGAAATCTGCAGCACAAGATTATGTCTGTCCCATAGTTTACTAGTATGTATTATTGGAAAGTAGTGCATGATTTTTTTTAAGTATGTTAGCTTTAGCATTAGTGTAAAAATGCAAGCAGTAGCTTTTCTTGATCTTCTGTTGACATATTGGGGGCGGGGGAGTATCTAATTGTTTGAGTAGTTTACCACAGAGTTATTAATTTAGAAACTTGAAGATGATAATATTAGCCAGTTAGGGGACAATGGCTGCCCTGCTGGTTAAAGCCTCAGACTCTTCTTCTCTCGGTCTGCAGGTAGCATTTTATGTAACTCTTTCTTCATTCATCCCTTACTTACTGTTTCTTAAAAATTGGCCATGTCTGTCTTCCACCAGTTCCATTTTTCAGACTACATTTATCTTTCCTAGTTTACTTCACTCCCTCCAAGAGAACTCTAAAACAGCATACCAGATGCTTTAGATCCTAAGCAGTTTTTAATTGCTCAAAACTACAAGGAAACAGAGGAGGATTGTGCCCTTCTCCATCCACCTTCACACTCCTCCTCCATCCCCAAAGCGAGGGAGGGAAATATGGTACAAAGGTTGATTGTATCTCAGCACTCTGTAAAGTTGTTCCTTTGCTTAACTAGTATATAAATACCCTCCACATTCCACATTTGCTTAAATATATTGTTTTCCTTAGTTGTTCCCATAAGAATTTTCAGTTCATTTCTAAAAATTAGTTTGGTGTTAATTCCCAGGTAGCTATTCTGGATTTAATCCAGTAGTGATTCTGTACCTGAATAAGGGAAATTTGCCTATCTCACAGAGGTTTCTTTCTTGGTTAGATTTATTCCCTGACCTGAGTCACCCCCTTTTCCTTTCTGTGGTCGTAGCCCCCACATGTCTCAGAAATGGGTTCTTTGTCCTAGTTTTTTCTTCTTCCAAACTCACTAGACTGACTGGATTCCCTCTTGGTTAACTTGGGTGTATTCCAGTATTTTAAGCCAAGTCTTGACCTAGTCTAATGAATGGAATTGCCAGTCTGTCTTTAACATTATCTTACCTTTTTCAAGGCTTATGTTCTCTGCCAAGTATCTTATTGATTGCCGGTTTCCAGTCGAAGGAGGTATCACAGTGGTCAAAAGCTTGGCACTTTGGAGGTGGCTTACTAGCTGTGTGATTGTGGCAAGTTGCTTAACTCTATGGATCTGTTCACTCATCTGTAAAACGGGTTCTTCCCAACTCTTATCTCTTATGATTAACAGGCATCCCAACATCGCAGTGATTAAACATATTTTTCTTTGTAAAGGAAATTCTGATGTTAGAAATCCAGTTCTGGGATGGTGTTCCATGATTATAAGCACTGTCTGCTATCATTAGTTTGAGGCTTCCATCCTGAAGGTGATGCAAACTGACTTCTGCAATTATAATCGTCACATCCACATCCCAGGCAGCAAAATGGAAGCAATAGAACAAAGCAAAAGGTTCGCCTGGCTTTGTAACCCATATCCAGAAGTCACACCCTATGAGTTTTTGCATGTATTCCTGTGGTCAGAACTTGATAACTTGGCTGCACCTAGCAGCCACAGAACACTGGGAAATACAGGCTTTTATCTGGATACAATTGCCACACTGAACCATGATTCACTTACTAACAAAGCAGAGAAGAACGGGTATTGGGTTAATTAGCAGTCTCTGCACCTCACTTTAAAGGAGATAATGCATGTTAACCACTGAGTACTGTGCCTGAAAACCTAGTAACACCTCAGTGAATGCCAGCATTTTTATAATCTCTGCTAAAAGATCAGATCATCAGCACATCCCACTTTTTTCTTACTATTTTTCCACTCATTCATATTCTTCACCAAGGAAATGACTTTTATAATTCTTAAAACTTACAGAAACAACCATAGATGATTTCTTTGAAGGAAAAAGGTACAAAGTAGTAGTTGTTCCCTTGTTGGAAAACCATTCATTTCTGTAGAAGAGGTTACAGTTTTTTACTTACTTAGCAATTCTTAACATTGGTGGAGTTGATATGTCTCTTTTTACTTTGATTTTTAAATTCTCAACCACTTTCTTTCCCATTGTCTTAAACCAGAAAGACCATTGTTTTGGTACATATTAAGATAAAGAGAATTAAAAGTAATTCTACTTAAAATATTTTATTATATCCTTTAGTTATATTTAGTCTTAGTGTGATAATGAATGAAGAGTGGGAATGCTTTTACTTTAATGCATAGTGTTGGTTTCACCAAATACCTCAGTGTTAACTGTTAAGTTTTTATATCTAGCTTTGTTACTTTTCTATACACTGAGTGGCCAGATTATTATGATCTCTGAACGCATAATAATCTGGCCACTCAGTATGTATCCTATATAATAAAAGGCTAATATATGCAAATTGTCCCCTTGACCAGGAGTTCAACCAGCAGGCAGGCCAGCCAGCTGCCCTTGTCCCCTCTCCCTGGCCAGGCTGGCCAGACCCCACCCATGCACGAATTCATGCACCGGGCCTCTAATATATATAAAATTTGTGCAAGAGTAGGCCTTCCTTCCCCTGGCTGCCAGCACCGGCTTCCACCGGTACCGGCTTCCCTTTGGCACTCAGGACCCAGGCTGCTTCCCTCCTCCAGCCGCCCACAGGCACCTGGGACCCCAGCTGGCTTCCCTCGGGCCATACACACACACCCAGGACCCCTGCTGGCTTCCCTCGGGACACACACACACACACATGCCGGATTATTATGCGTTCAGAGATCATAATAATCTGGCCACTCAGTATATACTCATTGTTTAGTAAGTTGTACAATATACAATTTTTGTACTTTTATTAGCAAGAGATAGTTAAACCTCTGTTTTCTTGCCTCTTAAGTACAGTCAACCTTATCTATAATAATAAAAGGATAATATGCTAATTAGACCGGACATCATTCCTGACAAAGCCTGGGCCTGAGGGAAGCCAGCCGGAGTCCCGGGTGCCTGTGGGCGGCTGGAGGAGGGAAGCAGCCTGGGTCCTGAGTGCCACAGGAAAGCCGGTGCTGGTGGGAAGCCGGTGCTGGTGGGAAGCCGGTGCTGGCAGCCAGGAGAAGGAAGGCCTACTCTTGTACGAATTTTCATGCATCAGGCCTCTAGTATTCAAATAATCTAAATGTTGATAAGATAGGAGAGGTTATATTTACTTGGGAACCAAATATAAATATAACTGGGAACCAAAAAATAACTCCTGCTTCCAGTTTTCAAGATAGCTGAATATTTATATACTGAATTGCAATGTGTTATTTTTTGGCTGTGTTATAACAAACATATTTATCACAAATGTCTGTAGTTGAGTTTTTTTGGTTTGTTTTATAAATCAGTCACCTATGACTTTTAGATTCTATTATTTGCTGTTTCTCTCCCATAATCATCAAATCTTTATTAATAAGTATTTGTGCATACAGCTAAGCAGGAGTTTTACAGTCTTTTTCTTTCTCTAAGTGTTTTTTTAAATATATATAGAGAGATAAGAAAAGTATGTAAAAATGTTAGAATGTATGATGATGGGTGTCTGCATGCATACTTATTTCTAATATGTGTTTTCCCCCAAAAAAATAAATATAAATAAAAATTTATCAAATGGTATGCTATGTAAATGCTAAATGCTCTAGTTTTTTAAAACCATATTAAGTCATAGAAAGTTATCAAATTCAAGCAACAATTGAGATTAAAGTTAGTATCATTTAAAAACTCTTAGCCTTAAAAATTAATTAATAAACATCTGTCATGAAGCAAAATCAGTGGGGGTGGAATTAACAAGAAATCAATATACTTGCTCAATTTTATTGTAATGATGTAAAAAAAAATATGTGCTAAACATCCTAGAGAATAGTAATCAAAATTACTTTTGAAAAGTTGGGCCTGTCTTCAAAAAGGAATTTTTAAAACTTAACTGGATTGTGTATTGTTGTTGTTTTTAAAAAGATCTGTCTATACTAAAACTTGCTTTAAATGTCACTGAATACTCTAGAATCTGGGTTTGGAAAAACTTGTCATACTATTTGTATGACACTTCAGGTATTGTGTCATTTGATGAATTTATATTTTATGCTGGGGTAGTGGTCAGCAAACTCATTAAGTCAACAGAGCCAAATATCAACAGTATAACGATTGAAATTTCTTTTGAGAGCCGAAATTTCTTTGAGAGCTGACTTCTGCGCATGGGCCACGAAGTTTCAATCGCACTGTATGTGCGCGCCCGCACGTGGTATTTTGTGGAAGAGCCACACTCAAGGGGCCAAAGAGCTGCATGTGGCTCGTGAGCTGCAGTTTGCCTCCCACTGTACTAGGGAACAGTTTTTAAAGATATATAATAAAGAAATATATTATCTCACTCTTCAATTTCCAATTCAGTGTTTTTTCTCAAATAACTTAAATAAAACTAGTTTCCACATTTTATATACAAAAGGCTTAATGTACATTTTTGCATTGTTGGGAAATTTAGTTAAATGTAGTTAACTTATAATAGTTTATAATATCGATATCAGTAATTTCTATCACTTGATAGAAATTCTTGAACTATTGTGTATTTTTATCAAGAGAATTAGGAATACCTCTTTATAAATTATTTTAGGCAAATTTAAATTTTTATCTTAGTTATTTCTTTCTACCCGGTATACTTTTCTTTCTTTTTTTCCTTTTTTTAAAAAATATATTT
Source organism: Corynorhinus townsendii (assembly GCA_026230045.1). Classification (NCBI taxonomy): domain Eukaryota; kingdom Metazoa; phylum Chordata; class Mammalia; order Chiroptera; family Vespertilionidae; genus Corynorhinus; species Corynorhinus townsendii. The sequence continues at coordinate 88,778,048 of JAPDVU010000003.1, forward strand.
TTATTGATTTCAGAGAGGAAGAGATAGGAAGAGAGAAACATCAATGATGAGAGAGAATCATTGATCAGCTGCCTCCTGCACGCCCCCTACTGGAGATTGAGCCCACAACTCGGGCATGTGCCCTTGACCAAAATCGAACCCAGGACTCTTTAGTCTGTCGGCTGACGCTTTATCCACTGAGCCAAACTGGCTAGGGCCAGTATATCTTCCTTTATCACTGCTCCCTGGGTGTTTGTTCACAGAAGCAAATTAATTTTAATATTAGTTTAAGCAAAATATGATTAGGAACTCGACTACAGAAGTAGCCATTATATATTTCAAAGCTAAATACAAGTAATTTCTAAGTTGTATTCTGTTTCGGGTAGTCCATGTTACATCTCTGCTTATCAAGGATAATTATGATTCAGATACTCTTACTTTTTAATTCTTTATTGTTTAAAGTATTACATATGAATCCTTCCCCTCCCCCCCCCCCCATTGGCCTCTCCCCGCTCTCCCCTCCCCAGCCCATATCCCCACCCTCTTACTGTGTCCATGGGTTATGCTTATATACATGCATACAAGTCCTTTGGGTGACCTCTCAAACCCTCCCTCCCCGCCTTCCCCCTGAGGTTGGATGGTTTGCTTCTGTGTCTCTGGATCTATTTTAGTCCATCAGTTTATGTTGTTCAGATACTCTAATTTTAACCTTGACTGACATCGATGCAATTTAAGACAGTTAAGCACAATTTAGTAGATAGGGGTATCTTTAAGATTGTGTTATCACATATATTATTACTGCTTACTGATTTTAAATTGCTGAAGAAGCAGCTGCAATGATAATTTTGTTCTTACAGTTTTTGTACATGAAGCTAGAGAAGATGGAAGTCCCAAGAAACTTCATATATAATTTTAAACTAATACAAATGAAAGCTGTATTTGCTTGTAGCAATTTAAAGTATATTTTATATCTTATAGTATTCATCACAGTATTAAGCCTGTGTTTGTTAAAAGTTATCCATTCTGTTTATGTCTAAGTTGAAAGTCTAATTAATGTGCATGTGCATTTTTGTGCCTATTTTCATGGTTATGTCATGAAGATGTCTTTACACAGGATAATAATCAGTGTTTATTGAAAGTCTGTGATGGGTGAGGCACTTGACAGATAATTTAGAATTTAATTTAAGCCTTATCAAAACTCTATCAATTAATCATCATTATCTCCATTTCACTATGAGGATGTTAAAAAATCTTGGCTCAGTGGTAAGCTTTGACCTATGAACCAGGAGTTCATGGTTCGATTTCCCCATCCGGGTTTTGGGCTCGATCCCCAGTGTGGGCATGTAGTAGGCAGCTGCTCAATGATTCTCTCTCATCATTGATATTTCTATCTCTCACTCTCCATTCCTTTCTGTAATCAATAATATATGTATATTTTTTAATCTTGATTACAGTCCTGTAAGCAAGTTAGTGGAAGTTAATTGTATTTAAACCCTGACTCCAGAACTCATATGTGTTTCACTGTGATATATGTTTTTCTTCATAATGTATCAGTTCTGTTGACTATACAAGTTATAAAAAGTTAACTTCATTTTCACTTAACCTGATATGTGAAAATCTAGATTAACCAACAGACAGATTTGGGATATTCTTTGTTCTTGGGAATTGATTCACGTTATATTCTTTAAATAGCATCATATTAAAAATATTATTTGCTTTCCCAAAATTCAACTTTTCACTCATGTTTTAAGAGTACTGCATTGTGCCCTGGCTGCTGGCTCAGTGATTAGAGCATTGGCCTTTGCACTGAAGGGTCTCAGGTTCTATTCAGAGTCCAGGGCGCCTACCTGGATTGCAAGTTGATCCCTGGCCCTGGTCGGGGCAAGTGTGGGAGGCAACCAGTTGCTTTGTCTTCTTTCTCATTGATGTCTGTCTGTCTGTCTGTCTCTCTCTCTTTCTCTCTCATTCTCTCTTCCTCCTTTTCTATCCCCCTCCCTCAGTCCCTTCCACTCTCTCTAAAAAATCAATGGGAAAAATGTCCTCCAGTGAAGATTAACAATAAAAAGAATACCTGCATTGTGAAGTGATTTTATGAAGTGAGGCAAACCTGTATTTTATTATTCTGTGTTCAGCACATACTTCATGAATGTCTATTTTATGCCAGTTTGTAGGTGTTAGAGATATAAGTGGCCTACAAAAGCAGACATGGTTCCTGCTGACTCTGGAACTAGTATACATGGGTTTCAAATCTTGATTCCATCTTTACCTCCTGATAACTGTATGATCTCAGCAGGTTCTTAGCCTTCTAAGTCTCGGTTTCATCTGAAAGAAGGAAAGAATAATAATACCTTTCTCAGGATCAATTGAGATTTAATTGAGATAATGTATGTTCATAGCCTGCTAGCTGACATGTGCTAAAACAGTGTTACCTTCTATTGTCATCTTAAATATAGCATTTGAAGTATAAGTAATTTTCTTTTAAAGAAGTAACTGAACCAGTTTAATCAGTATCATCATCTTCAGTCTGAGATAGTAGTCATCTTTCCTGAATTATTTGAAAAGTCTCATAAGTATTTCATTTATTCTACATGCTTCCATATACATTTTAGAAATATAGTACAGCATAGCCATGATTTATTTTTCATATTTTAAGGACAGTGCTATAATCACTGTTAGACAATTCGAAATGCAGGGGTATATATGATTGGCTCATGGCAGGTATAGTAACCTACTTTTTATTACCTGTTTTCTGAAAAAAGAAAGTAAAGAGTCACTTTGTGATTTATTCTTTGGAGAAAAGATTTGAGGAAGAAATTATTCAGTGACTACAAACAAAAATATTATGACAGTTTTACTCTGACTTGCTATTGGCATTTTGTATGATTACTTGAGGGTTGTGTGTGTGTGTATAATCCTCACTGAGGATATTTTTCCATTGATTTTAGAGAGACTGGAAGAGAGAGGGAAAGACAGAGAGAAACATCGATGTGAGAAAAACACATCAATTGGTTGCTTCCTACACATGCCTTTGACCAGAATCAAACCCAGGACCCTTTGGTCTGCAGGCCATTGCTCTATCCACTGAGCCAAACCAGCTAGGACTCTTGAGTTTTTTAAATGGAAAGTATTTCCAGATATTCTTAGAAAACAGTAACACTTAAAAGTAGATATTTTCTACACTTACAGCACAATATGAGTATGTAAGTCCAACTGCAAGTAATTTTGAATTTTAAAAGATACATTTATGAAAAGTTATACAAGAGTGATCAACCTAGTCAAATTTACTTTTAGATTATCACATTGTTTTAGGATATCATGATTTATTAAAAGCTTGAGGAGGAATTAAATACATCCAAATACAGTCCTGGCTGGGTGGCTCAGTTGGCTGGGGCATCATCATCCTGTACACCAAAAGGTTGTGGGTTCGATCCCCAGTCGGGGAGCATACAGGAGGCAGCCAATAGATGTTTCTCTCTCTCCCTTCCTGTCTCTCTAACAATCAACAAACACATATCCTTGGGTGAGGATTAAAAACATTTTTTAAGTGTATCCAGATAAAAATTTTTTAGAGACAGACATAAAAATGAATGACAAATTTCTTTAAGTAGTGGTTTCCATCAACAATAGTTTGTTATAACAGTTAAATTCTCTTTTGTAGATTGATGCAAAACCTTACTTATAATACTTCAAAGGAGATTTGTTCAGTTATCTCCTGTATAAAGATATGTCAGGGCTATTTTTAGTATCTGTAATGAAATTCTGTTAGAGAAAATCTTGCTTTGACATTAAATCACTACAATGTTTTTTATTACCCAAGTCCAAATGCCAAAGAAAAGTCAACTCATAAGCTGAGTAGGTATATAAACAGTTTAATTTCTAAACTGCTAAAGTAGATTTCATTATTTTTCATACTTTCATAGTTCCTTTAAATCCTCATTTAAAAGTACATTAAATTTTCAAGTACATAAGAGAAAAGTTGATGTTTTCATTGAAGCATTTTCTTTCTTGTTATACATAAAATTGTATGGTTGATGTGAAGTGTATTGTGGCTTTTTTAATGTGGATTTTTAAAAATGACTTCCTTATATAATAGGTTTTAAAATATTTCTCCTAGTATGTACAGCCACCCGTTGTGTTATCTTAAATGTAGTAACTGGAAGTAATATTAGTTTTGTTGCTAATTCTAATTTTACACGTATAAGCCAACTTTTGGCATATATGCTAATTTATGTAATCTCAGTAAAGATTTTCAGAAATATCTTGTTAATATTTATTAAAAAATTAAGATTTAGTTGCAGGTTTTAATGGTTAAATTTGAAAGGAGCAAATTTAAGATATAATTTATTCTTAGAATACAAAGTAAATAAGTGGTATAGAAATGACTAGCTGTTATTTGGTAGGGAAAAATGCACTCACATTTAAAGGTGATTTTCTACATTATTTCATTGAGGTAGCTGTATATAAAACTTAATTTAAAAAAATAGCTTCTTAGTTAGCATGAAGTAAAAAAATTAAACACAACTCAGTGAATAAGAATAATGTGTAGTGATGTTCATTTAATATTGTTGAGCTTGAAAAATGAATAAATAAGGTGATTCTGAAAATGAACTTCTGCCTGTGTTATTCTAATACCATACTCTGTTGAGATGAAGTTATTTGTGCTGTGTGGGAGCTCAGCCTGCAAAGAAATAAATTTGCTGATTTTTGTCACTTGCAAGACCATCCAGTTACTAGCCTGCCAGTTCATTACAACCGTGCATAATATTGTGTAAAATCATCAAGTGATACTATTTGTTTTAAAGTGACACATGTAATTTTTTATTTAATGATTAATGCAAGCAAAGAAGCTAGTAGTGCTTTTATTTTTATTTTTTATTTTCAGCAAGCAGTTTTCTAGGAATTCTCAGCAATATATCAATTCAGCTATAATTCAAGTATTTAATACAGAAATTATAAATAAGCTTTTGGTGCCTACCATTAAAAATTAAATCAATAGCTTTAATGCCTTCTTACACTCTTTTTGGTTTCACTATGCTCTGTTTTAATAAGTCTGTATATCTGTTTTTCTCTCAATGGTTAATTTTACCAGTTCAGTTTCTTTGTAGATTTTTGCCATAAGTAAAAAGGATTTTAAATCTTGTAGCCCCTTCAAATATTTTATTACCATTTACTTAAATGAATGATAATTTACATACTTGTTTATTATGGAAGTACCCAAGACATTTTGATTAAAAGACAGCTTAAGGAAAAATAAACAAATACAGGCATTCAGTCTTTATTTACAATATATAGAAGATCACTGTTTACATTTTAAGTTTAGAGACTGATCAGGAAATCCTAGAGAAGGACATTTTTAGCCATAGAATTTACATACCGTTAGCTCACAGTATTTGATTAGCGACAGGGCTCTCAGTACAGAGCTAGCTAGGCACATTATTTGGGATGCCTTTGATTCTGTGGTTTTCCGAAGCTTGCTGGCTGCATGCTTGTTGCCTTTGTTCGTGACACAGGTGATTACTTGATAAAATGAAGTGCATCGCTGTGAACAATTGACCCTTTGGAACAGTCCAGGCTTGTCAGCAGTCTGAAACCACACTTTAAAGCCATCATTATAGCCTCAAACTTCAGAGTTTCCAAGGTACAGACAAAGGTGTTGTCTTCCTTTAGTACAAGTCGAGTGCCATTTTCAGACTTTATGAAGTATTTAAATTGAATGATATTTGACGATATTGAAAACTCCTCTGGAAAACCATCCAGCCTGCTTTTGGACACCAGAACAATGCGAGATTTGATTTTTGATATGAAGTCAGGAGCATTACAGAAGATTCTGAGTCCTTGTGAGCGATCATGGTTATCTGTTATTTCCAAGAAAGTAGTCTCTCTGGATGTTAGCTGTTCTTTCTCCCACCTGGATTTCACTTCCTCTGCCAGTCCCTTGAGCTGAAAGAATTCTGCTTCTTGTGCAAGAAGTTGATTTTCTCGAAACCCTTCAGGCAGTAGAAGTTCTCCATTTCGTAGGAAGTTTAGGACATGCCTGAAGAGGAGCCCATCCCTGTCTATGAAATAATGGCCATCAGCATCAAACGGGCAGAGGATTTTCCCATTTACTATACCTTCAAGGAAAGTGTCGGGGTACTTGGTCAGTGTTTGCTTTTGAGTAATGTATAAATATCCACCAACGTTGAGGGTCATCAGTGAAGATTTGCAGTTCTTTCCTTGGTCAGCATCTTCCAGGCTGTTGTGTTTCCCTTCATATTCCTTTTCTTTATCTCTTCTGTTTACTTTACACTCCATTTTGGAAAATGCTATTTCAGCTTGTTCTTCTTGGATTTGAAATTTTTACAAAAACTGCCTCACAAACACGCCTTTATTCAGCTGCAGCCTGGTGATGGAATGAAAGTGCTGGCAGCATCGCTTGCTCTGTCAGCTCGGTTTTGCAGTAGGTGGCGTATCAGCTATGTATGCAGGAGCTCTCTGGAGTAAGACGAGGGGAAAAAAAAGATAATTTGCATTTAACTGTATCAGGGAAGGAATTTGTTGTGAAAAGATTTTCATGTATATTCTTTGAAGTAATAAAAGTTACTCAGAATAAATTGAATTTCCTCTTGGCAGTTAAGCAATTATAATTGTTTAATTCTCCAGCTAAGTGTGAGTTTTTATCCATTTCTAAATGTCTACTAAGATATTAATTAATAAGGCAGGCTCTTCAAATTGAATAATATTGTCATCTTTTGGAGAATACAGGATATTGAATTAGTCTCATTTTTTAAAAGTAAATTATAAAGAAAAAACCTAAAGAGAAAAAACTAAGTATATACGATTTTCTCTTATATAAAAAGCCACACATTTCACAGTGGTGTAGTCATTTTAGAAAACCAAATGAGAACATTTAAACCTGTTATTTGTGACATTGCACTTGAATTTAGTTGTATTTGTATGTGATTCTGGTTTGGGGATCTTTAGCAAGTGAGAAGACTTTTTTTAATACCTGTTTTTTTACCCTAAAAGTAAAAAATTAAATATATAGCCTTTGCAGTAATCATTTACATGTTTTCTTGGTTAAGATTTCCTATAGAATATGTATAAGCTTGTTTCATCCTAAACCTGCTTCAGTGATAAACAAAAGACTTGGGCTGATGTAGAAAATACAACTGTGGGGGGGGGGAGGGGGGAGGGGGGAGTTGATTTTTGTTGTTGTTTTCAGTGTTCACAAAGGATGGAGAGAAGAACCATAACCTAGGCTTTTGTTTTCTTTTGTCTTTTAATTTGGGAACTGGAATGACATGTGAGTGTTCCTTCTTCCCCTATAACTTGCCTTCCAACGCATTTTAGTGATCTGAGCAAAGGCTCATGAGAAGAATGAACATTGTTCCCAATACACTATTATTTGGTCTGACTGCTAAATTATTCTGGGGAACTACATTGTTTTCAGAATCATAGGACTAGATTTTATATTACATTGATTTATATTTATTTTACATTAAAATAGACATTTTTAAATTCTTCAACAGTATGTTGATAGAAATATTGGAGCAGATTCTTCTAAAAATGCTTACCTCATATGTTCTCTAAACAATGTTACATTTCTCAGTCATAAAATAATTATATTTTATGGCCAGTAAGGCTGTTGATTGGAGGAGACAGGGGGCGGGGAGGGGGGCGGCGGAGAAGAAGAGGGAGAGGGAGATAGAGAGAGATCGCCTCCCTCACAAGCCCCAACCAGGGCTGGGAATCCAACCAACGACCCTTCTGTGTGTGGGCTGACACTCAAACCATTGAGCAACACTGGCTGGGGCCATTATGAAGATTTTGAATTTAACATTTATATGTCAGTGAGATTATCAAAAGTCCATTGAATTCAAACTAGAAATCTAAAACATAACATTTTTTAGGGATGGTTATTGCTTAGAGACCATGAGATTTAACCTCTTCGTTTTACCAAAGACACAATTGCATTCCAGAGAATTTTAAATGTTTTATCTAGAACTTTATAGTTTGTTAATGGCCAACACTAAGTACTAAAGCTTCCTCTGAGCCCTGTCTCATTTAAGAAGAGTTTGCTGTTATATTCTGACAATTTCACGTGTGTGTTGACTTTTATTTTTGGAATCAAGTCTTCTTTTTAAGACATAGTGAATAGATTGGAATTTTTGGTACAACTTTGGAAATATTTTCATTGAATTCTTATGTTCATCATCACTGCACATGAGTAGCACCATATAATGGCAGAATCAACCCAAGTTCTTTTCATGAATGTTATGCGACATCAGAATCAATAGAACATAACTGTAGTCTAGTGATAGAGACTGTGCTGGTATCTTCTTTGTATGTTTAAAGTGATGTAGTCAAATAGTATGTGATGCTGGGTCTGCTTCCTTTCATCCTGTTACTGGAAGTGAAGCTAGTGCTGCTAGAGGATGGGCTTCCATGGGGTGGGAAGGTGAGGCAGCAGAAGTTGAACTTCTGACCTCTTCAGCCCTCACTCCAGGGTGCCTTACATTTGCTAACTTGCTCACTTCTGGTTACGGATGCCTGTTTTTAAAACTACTGATTCTTGCTCCTTGTTTATGTTGCTTGTTTTGATAGACGGAACTATCCCATCAGGTGTCTCTATCCTGTGGTCACTTTTTCTCACTCTAGTGTTCTTGGCTTCTGCAAACTTGACGTGTATGATTTGTTTGCCACCTGTGGCTTGGCAACAATAGTGTGGTGGAAACCTTGTCTAAGTGCCTGACTAGGATCTGATATGAAACTATAGGACTCTTACTCTGTGTCCTGTTGTCCCACTTGCAGTCTTAAAAATGAAAAATGGCATACAGTAGGCCGTTTTGCATGTAACTTCATTGCAAAATGGCACACACTAGGCCCCACCTTACCCTCTTCACTCCATGTTAACCCATTAAAACAAGAAGATAGAGGTTTACAGAATTGCAGGGGGTTGTTCATCATTGCTACCTATTGTGGTCCATATGCCCCTTAGGTGAAAGCACCTTGGTTGTTTTTTATTTTTTATTTTTTATTTTTTTCAGTCTATTCTAAACTTACATTTACTTGCTTGGGGCATGTGGGGTAGGGGAAGCTTGTCCTAGGTAATGTCAGTCAGGTCATAACTATGAAAATGGTGTTTCAGTACCAAAGCTAATGGAAATATCCATGGTTTATGTGACCACATTTCTCTGCCTTACTGTAGATACAAACTGGAATTAAGCAGATCAGTAGATTAAGCAGAAGAGTTTAACCCACACATCAATGATTAGCTCACTTAGTTCTACTAGACTTGAGAGTTTCATCTGCTTTGCAGACAGAAAGTTTTATTGGAGTTAAGATTACCTCTATCTTAGACATCTGTAAATCACACATATACAGGGCTCTTTAGCCAACTTTGAGGATTTAAACAAAGCCATTGTCAGGTTCTTGATATGAGTATATGCATTGGTTAGGCCCAATTCCTACCCAAATTCTAGCTAAACCTTTCAGTATATAGTGATGCTAATTGTTCACTCACTGCATTAGGCAAAACTTATTCTAGGCCAGTTGGAGTCATTCCCATCTTATCTACCAATTCCTGACAGGAAATGATGTCATTGTCATTACCATAATTCAATATGAGAAACATTCATTTTGATACTCAGCTATGACTATTTCACTTCAGTGTCTTCTGTTAAAAAAATAAAAATAGCTTGGCTGCTGTGGCTCAGTGGATGAGTATCGACCCATGAACCAGGAGGTCGGGTTTTGATTCCCAGTCAGGGCACATGCCTGAGTTGTGGGCTCAATCCCCAGTGGGAGCCTTGCAGGAGGCAGCTGATCAGTGATTCTCTCTCATCATTGATGTTTCTATCTCTCCCTCTCCCTTCCTCTCTGAAATCAATAAAAACATTAAAAAAATAAAAATAAATTGTACAGTATAGTATATTAACATTTTTAAGGAATCAAGAATTTAATTCATTTTAATAAAAATCTATTAAGTGTCCAAACTTTTGTTTTGAAATATAAAATCATCTACATTAGATGTTGTCTGGTACTGGGATTGTACTAATACAAGTGCATACTACCCAACAGTACAAGTAATCAACTATGCAGATTACTTGTATCCTGGGTCTCACTGGATATAACCTTTGGCTAGAAGGTGATGTGGATGGGTGGTTCCAGTCAGATGAATACACTTGTAAATGTTTTACAGTGTTAATAAACTGGGTCTTCAAAGAAGCCCAGGAAACTTTGCTACATCAGCAAATTTTTAGCCTCATTTGAGGCATTAGAGAAGAATAAAGCACTATGTATCAGAAGGTGCACAAATAAAAATGACAGACTAAATGAGAAATTAAGGCAAAATTCTATCCGTATTTCTTTACATTTTATTACAGAGGTCCTCTTGAAAACAATTTACAAATCATATTAACTAATGTTTTAAATGCACTTTGGAAGCTGAGTGTTTCAGGGAAGCCTATGTTTTATAATTCTGTAAGCAGGAGTCATTCAAGTTTTTTTAAATGAGTTTTCTATTTTTTGAAGCGTAACCTATGAGTTAAGTAACTAAAATTTTATTGTAATCAGATAAGCAAAGCATTTCTATAAACCATCAAGTGAACTTTGAAATTGTATTGAACTCATTTATATATTGCTATTTGGCAAAACAGAATTTTGCATTCTCTTTGAAAAGAAGTTATAAATTAACTAGAGGCCTGGTGCATGAAATTCTTTGGGGGGGGGCGGGGGGCGGGAAGGGTGTCCCTCAGCCTGGCCTGCACCCTCTCGCAGTTCAGGAGCCCTCGGGGAATGTCCAACTGATGCCACCACCGCCAACCCTGAGCCTGGCTTCTGGCTGAGCAGCACTTCCCACTGTGGGAGCACACTGACCACCAGGGGGCACCTCCTGTGTTGAGCATCTGCCTCCTGGTGGTCAGTGCGTGTCATAGCGACCAGTTGTTCTGGTGTTCGGTTGATTAGCATATTAGCTTTCTATTATATAGGATAACCATTATCTACATTCTCAAAATGAGGTACATTACTTAAACTTATGAAAGTAATATTACTTTGAAATCAGTGACCGAACAGGTCTCTTCTCCCAAATGCTGACCCCTACCATATTCCTTCTCTTGTCCTCTTATCTTTAGATCCTCTTGTGTCTTTAGAAGTGAGATGGTGTGGAGGAGAAAGAAGGGGGCCTGAATAGCAGAACAAGATATGATAGTTCATAGGAGCAAATGCAGTTTCTTATTCATAGAAATTAGAGTGGGAATTAGGAATGGAGAACTTTATTATATTGCACATTTTGACATTTAACATTTCTGAAACATTAAGCATTTCAGGGTATATGTTAAAATTATTGGCTTATTAATGTTTCATGGTAGTATTTTGTTTTTCTTTAGTGACACATAAAAATGGTGAATATTACAATTGACAGTATCTTAGATTTGATGAAATATTTGAACAGCACTATGAGTTATTTATTACTCCATAAAATAAAACTAACAGAGATATATAGGCAGAGAGAAAGTGAGAAGGGGTGGTGCATATTAAATTATCTAGGGAGGTTATAAAAATACCACTTCCTCTTGCCCTCACAATGCAGTTAGAGAATAATCTCTGGGAGTGAGCCTCTGCAGTTGATTCTAATGGTCAAGCAGAGTTGAAGGACTACTTTATTAAAGACGATGAGCTCAGGAAAGGAATCTTATCTCAAAGGATTTCTTGATGGAGACATAATTTCTACCCTGTTATTTGTGAGGGTCACTTACTATTAAAATATAAAAATCATAAAGAACTGAACTAGTGCATAGTATTACTACTGTCACTAATTAAACATAATGAAGAAAACCGGATGAAATTAATAAAACTTGGATCATAATCAGTGATTAAAATGTCAGTGATTGCCTATAAGTATTTCATTAATAATATTGATAATATTAATAATATCCATCAACTATTTCTAAGCACAGTATCTGTGTGTTTTTTTGTGATTTTTCCTTGTGCCCCTCATCACAGGTAGTACAGTTTTCGGCACTATTTAACTAAAATATAGCACTATAGTGAGAGTCTTTTCTCTGGGAGACTTAATCTTTACTGGAAAGATTTGTTTTTTTCTATTTAATCACTTTTTCTGTTGTTTTTAAATTTTTTCTCATTTCAAGTGCTGCAGCCAAAGCTGGATTGCAACCTTCGATGAACATCTGAATAAAACAAACTATTACAGTACTATGATTTCCTGCCCTTTTGCATTTATTATTATACTAGAGGCCCGGTACATGAAAATTTGTGCACTCCACGGGGTCCCTCAACCTGGCCTGCTCCCCAGAGGATTGGGCCTAAGCTGGCAGTCAGACATCCATCTTGCAGCCTGGGAGCCCTCAGGGGATGTCCAGCTGACGGTTTAGTCCCACAGGGAGCGGGCCTAAAACCATAATCGGACATCCTTAGTGCTGCTGAGGAGGCTGGAGAGGCTCCCACCACTGCCACTGCGCTCACAGCTGTCAGCCCAGCTTGTGGCTGAGCTGAGCTCCCCCTGTGGGAGCGCACTGACCACCAGGGGGCAGCTCCTGCATTGAGCATCTGCCCCCTGGTGGTCAGTATATATCATAGCTACAGGTTGTTCTTGGTCATTCCGCTGTTAGGGTCAATTTGCATATTAACCTTTTTTATATACAATTACAGCATTCATATCTTTTATAAAGCTGTATTTTATTTCTGAGTTTTATTCAGCCTTTTATTCGTTAAAGCAACTTTGAGATTAGAGATTGTGATTATACAACATCATAACTTCATGCTCATATCTGTAGTTAAGAGCTTTTTATATTGGATTAAGTATATGTATGGTGTAACAAGCAAAAAGGAGACTAGCATGAAGTATAGGAGGAATGATAACTTATGAACTTCCTTTGAAATTATTAAAATAGACAAATGTTTGTTTTTAAAATGTTCAGTCACTAAGTTATTTCTTTTATCAAAAGTCTGTTATGGTTTCTATAGACTCATATAACAAACTCTACATACTTATGGCCACTGCCTTTTATTTCTGTATCATGGCTAACCACTTTCCTTTCTATTCCGCAATCAGTTTTGTAATTCATCGGTACCCTTCGATCAGCACTACAACATCCCTTTCTTTCTCCCAGTCTGTAGGGGAAAAGTTGAAGAGTAGTAACTGTGAGTGAGGAAGTTGAAATGTTTTCTAAATTCTAAATCTAGTTCTCAAAATAGGTTACAATATTTGGTTTAAAATTAGGAATTCCCAGGGCATTAGGCATATTTGTAATTTGAATATTACTATAAGAAAACATATTACATTAACAGATAACTTTTGGGAATATTTGTATGACTGTTCATTTGTTACTTTTGAAGTAAATAATCAAATCCTAACCCTGTAAGTTTACTGAAATCTGAGCATGATCTTTTACTCCTGAAATTTCTGAAGATTGAAGAGAGATTAGAGAATCAATTCACAAATTTGAATAAAGATTTCCTTCTTAATTTAAGAAGTCTGCAAGTTTGCCTAACTGGCTTGTTAAGATGCCAAGTAGCTTCTGTTAATTGGCCTTCCCTGTGAATCACAGGCAAAATCTGCTAGGAATAGAATTTAAAAGAGGATAATGGCAACTACTAGGAATATTGAAAATGATTTACCTTTTAAATGCACCTGCTCTTCGTTACTTTTCCAGACAGGGTAAACAGATTTGATATTAGTGTGAATCCAGAAAAGTAGCTTCAGGAGTCTCGTGGATCAGTTCAAAATCTTGGTTATTAGCCCACTCATCTGAGTTTTAACTTGAGTTGTAAGTACTCTTAAAAGCCTCCACGTTGAACTGGATCCAGAGTGGTCTTGTGGAAATGAATGCCTGCAACTTCCTGATGCCTAACATGTTCCTAACACACTGGCTCGAATTACTTACATGCCGATGCTAATAAGCACCCTTCCTGCTTACTTATTACTTTAACTTGTTCAAACGAGGGATGCCCTTAACTTGTAAAAAGTGCCACTTAATTCTCTTGAATTCTTCAACACAGAGTATATCTCAAATTGAGATATAGAGTAGAAAGTTTTGGCTTAGAGCAGAAATTTGCGTATTATCAGGTCTTGGGCAGCTTCTCAACATTTTGTCAGTCTAAGAAACATTTTCTCTCTAATTTCTACTCAAAGAAAATTATATCTAGATCTTTTAGAAAGTGTTAGAGCAAACAAAATAAACACTGATGAAATAATAAAACTTCCCCAGTTAGATAGGAAGGCCAGTTATGTTTCTTTTCTTTTTTTAAAATATATTTTATTGATTTTTTTACAGAGAGGAAGGGAGAGAGAGTTAGAAACATCGATGAGAGAGAAATATCCATCAGCTGCCTCCTGCATGCCCCCTACTGGGGATGTGCCCACAACCCAGGTACATGCCCTTGACCGGAATCAAACCCAGGACCCTTCAGTCTGCAGGCTGATGCTCTATCCACTGAGCCAAACCGGTTTCGGCTCTTTTCTTTTTTTAAAGAGATCTTAAAGATGCTAGTAACTTCATTGCTGAGGACCAGAGATGTGAAATAATGTCTCCAAAGTAACACTGCTATTTATGACAGCATCAGAACTAGAAGTCTTCAGTTATTTTTATGGGATGTGCTTTGTATACTTAACTTTTAAAAATCTTCCTTCAAATTTTTATAGATAAATAAAATACCATCACCAAAAGTGTGTTCATACTTATTAAGATTCTTTTTGATACAATTGGCAGAAACCAATTAATAAAACAATTTAGCAAAAAAGGAGGGGTGGAGGGTTAGGGGATAGAATTTAAAAAGGATTTGGAATAGTTCCCAGAACCCAAAGATGATTTGTACAAATAGCTAAGTCTAGGAAAAGGTAGGAATTGAGCCATTCCAAGACTTTCAGTAGAATGAGCTTACGTGGCTTCTCTTAAAAGTGGTGTTATGACCACGTCATTCCAGTGATATCTGGTGTGGTCCCTTAGTTTAAAATTTTAAGTGAGAGAGAGGTAGAGATGAAAGCCATTACACACACTGTTCCCACAACCTTCAGTGCCCTTCTGATTTGCCTACCAGTCGAAATCCTATCCATTTTTCAAGGTCCAACACAAACATTGCTTTCTCTATCACAGCTTTTTGTGATCCCCAGCTAGACATTGTGTGTGTGTGTGTGTGTGTGTTATGTGTGTGTGATTTCCAGTACTCGGTGTATGTCTTTATCTTATAGTCCTTATGCATTAACAAATTCTACTTTATACTAGTACAGTTGAATCCCATACCCGTATGGAAGGACCTATACTCGGTCAGTTAAACTCAAACGTAGGGAATCATAAAGTGATATTAATATACATTCCTACTGCCTTAAACATTATATCTTAAAACTTACAAATGTAAATTTAGTTACCAATGTTCATGTAGGTCATTGCTTTCAATATAGTATGCTGATTGAGCATCTGCTTTTTCTTGTGAAAATTAAACCTACAATTGAGTTAGATTTTCAATTTTGGTTTCTTTAAAAAGGAGCAAGAACTTAGACACTGGGAAACAAATTGAATGCAGAATCTTTCTAGACTTGTTTCTTAGAAGCATCTCCCTTCCCCATACACATAATTAATAGGATTATGTAGTATATAATCAAATTGCATAATTACTAACAGCAAAGCTAGCATATGTGGATTCTAGCATAGTTGGAGGAAAAGTGTGTGTGAGTGCTGGAGATTAACCTGCCACCCACTAATGCAGAGTAAGCTGTGGGCACCTGTCATATTTAAAAGAGGCGAGTTGAGAATCTTGGTAATCTGGAAGTGTGTTAGGAGGAGGTTTTTCAAAAGTGCTTCTAGGGTATTATAATGATTTGTATACCTATCTTATCATCCTACTAGATCAGCAGCTCTGAATATATGATCTGGAAACCCCCTGAAGCCCTTTCAAGGGGTCTGTGAAATCAAAACTATTTCATAATAATGCCAAGGTTTTTATGTCTTTTTCACCCTGATTTCCTAAACATTTTCAGTTTTAGTGTCTAATATGGTAAATATTGGTGGATAAAACCCACATAAATGAAAACTCTTGGTCCTTAATACTTTTTAAGAATATGTGCCACAGACCATTTGTGATTAGCTCCACTCCTTGAGGGCAGGAGCCATGTTTCATTTATCTTTGCTATTCTTGATGTGTTTTTGCATTATCTTTTACTTGAAAGGCACTCAGTAAATATCTGATACATGTATGAGCAAAATAATGGATTATTTTTTAAGTATTTATGGTCTTTCAAAATGGGCCAACAAAGTAGTCTCAAGAAAGGGTTCCTATATTTAATAAATATGATCTATAATTAACAGCATTGGTATTCAAGTGCTTTAAGTAATTAAATATACTATTTAATACCTTTTCCCTAAAATCTTAAGCAATGTCTTGAGGAAGGAAAGAAGCATGGTTTAGTGGAAAGAATATGGAAACATGTTCTTGTGAAGCTTTTAGGTATATGAAGGCTTTACACTTTGCTTAGTGAGCTGTATCATAAATAAATTGGCTTTTTAAATTTTATTTAAAAGGAGAAGGGAGAAAGGATAACAGTGAACAGAGATGTGACATTAAGAGCAGCCAATTAATCGGTACAAAGACTTCTCTTTTCCCTTAAGCATTTAAAAGCTATTTTAGATTTAAAGAAAAAGTAATTTTTTTGTTTGAAAATGTAATGTAATGGTCATAAAACTATGGTTTTGGAAAGTGAATTTTATTGCTTTGTGGGAGTGACCCTGATTAAAGAATAGTGATGAATGTGGTGGCCATGTCAAAATGGGCCAGGTGCTTTGGACACTTCTTACCCTTCCCAGTGTTATATGGAGAATATTGAAACTAGAAGTTAAATTAACCTGTTCACTAGTAGATAGATACTACTGGGCAGTAGTAGATACTACTAAATAGGTAAGGAGCATTCACAGGTGGTATTAGGTACCTCTTGTGGTATTCAACATTAATAAACACATGAATCTATATAAATAATTTTTTTTCAGGAACAGTATTCTAGATGTATTTTGTTTTTTAAAAAGTATTACTGCCCTGGTTGGTGTTGCTCAGTGGTTAGAGTGTTGACCCACACACCAAAGGGTCTCTGGTTCAATTCCTGGTCAAGGGCATGTACCTACCTGAGTTGCAGGTTCTGTCCTCAGCCCCTGTTGGAGATCGTGTCTCTCTCACATTGATGTTTCTCTCTCCCTCCCTCCCTTCCACTCTCTCTAAAAATAAATGGAAAAAATATCCTTGGGTGAGGACTAACAAAAAAAAAAAAAAGGATTAATATGTGTTTTAGTAGTGTGCTTTTCTAATACATTTACGATACTTTATACATTGAAATTTCCCCAAATCTTGTTATTGTTAAGTTGGTTTTCTAGATAGAACTTTCTGCTTCAGTGAGAAGCAAACTCGAATATAAGATTTGTTTTTGTTTTAAGAAAATTAAAATTCTAATCTTATTAAATCCATTAATAGGAAATTTTTTTAGATGTTTTAAATTTAATACAAAATAATTAATAAAATAATTAAGGGCTTATTATTTCCTTCCTGGCATACTTTGATGTAAGGTAGGCATTTCTCATCATTGCTCTTTTTGTCACCTGACAGGTTGTTCTTGAGATTTGTTGCGTATGTTGCACTGATGGACTCTTGAACCATTGAATTACATAGTGTGTTCACAATTGTTGCATATGGGCTACAACAGGGAGTCTCCTGGATTTTGAAGACAAAATTAAGAAAGGTCATCACCCTATGAGAGTTTTTCTAGTATAAATCTTATAAGTGCGGTTCTGTCTGCACTTTACAATTTGGTCAGTTTATCTCTCTCCCCCAGGGAACTGCATGTTTCCTGAAGATAGTACTGTTTCTTAATCATCTTTGATTCCACAATGCCTAGATGGTGCCCTTCACATAGTAGGCATTTAGTTAATGTTAGAGTAGTGCATAGAGTCATTCACCCTGAAAAGCTGAATCATAAATGCATGGCTGATGAGCCAAAGGATTTCCTGATTCTCTTCTCAAAACCTGGGTGAATTCTCACAGAAATATGACTGAGCCATAGCTTTTTCTAACTATAGTCATACATTTCCAGACTGTAGCAAAGCTGATACTCTCATGGATTAGTCATATGTATTATCAAATAAGATACAATATTTTAAGTGACTTTACCACAATGTTTGGTGCCTAGGCACACAGTAGTGCTAACTTTTGTTTCCTTTTTGTTTCTCTTGAATTTTGTATGAGGGTCACCAAGAAAAATCTTTTTAATGGTAGGAAAAATTGTCCTTCTGTTTGGACAATTATTCATAGCACTTCAGCGTCTAGTTTGGACACACCCAAATTAATGATTCTGCTGGAAAGAGAAGTCAGAGCAACTGGCAAGCAGAACTGGTACACAGTATGACCTAGACAATGGACCTGCCCAGTTTCACAATATTTTCTAGGCTGGCTGTTCAAGTCACTGTGTATTCTAGGATTTTATTTACATATATATGGATGTGTACACATGCCTGTATATATTCAATTTTTAAAATATTATGTCCTTTTAAGCTATTCTCTTGAGAAAAGAGCTAAGTGCATAATAGCTATTTTATTGGCAAGGAGTTGCAACAGCCCAATAAATAACCCTGACAGGAGCCTGTTTTTTACTAGCCAAGAATAAAGTTTTTCTCTATTCTGACCAATGACTGTACTATAAACTTTAAAATATTCATTTTGAAAAAAATGAACAAGATAGAAACAGACTCATGATACAGAGAACAGACTGACAGTTAACAGAGGAAAATGGGGTGGGGAGGATGGTGAAACAGGTGAAGAGATTAAGAAGTACAAATTGGTAGTTACAGAACAGTCACAGAGATGTAAATTATAGCATAGGGAATATAGTCAATAATATAATAAGAACTATGTATAAGGTCAGGTGGGTACTAGACTTACCGGGGTATCACTTCATGAATTATATAAATGTCTAACCACTATACTGTATACCTGACACTATTACAGAATAATACTGAATGTAAACTGTAATTTTAAAATACGTTCCTTTGTTTCTTTGATTTTTATTATTTTATTTTATTATTACTGTGGGTAATGTGTCAGAATACAATCTTGAATATGATAAATGTTAACTCTGATATATTTGTTATTTTTTTCTTTCCATTCAAGATAAGCTTTCATTGGAAGGAATAGTGGTACAAAGAGCTGAATGCCGACCTGCTGCAAGTGAAAACTACATGAGATTAAAGAGGTTGGTGTTTTTTAACTTTAAAATAATACCTGATATTTCCTTTTAGGGATTGAAATGCATATGTTAGATTGCCTATTGACTGCAACTATGGTTATAATTGAAAGGGTTTTCAAAAGCTGGTTTTAAAACCAAGTAAGAACAAACTTCCAGTTATAAAATAAGTCATAGGGAGGTAGTTTACAGCAGGGTGACTACATTTAATAATACTTTATTGCATATTTGAAAGTTGCTAAGAGAGTAGATCTTAAAAATTCTCATCATAAGAAAAAGTGTTTTGTAATCATGTATGGTAACTAATGTTAACTACACTTATTGTGGTGATCATTTTGCAATGTATATGATTATCAAGTCATTATGTTGAACAACTAATATTACACCTAGAAATATAATGTTAAATTATCAAGTCATTATGTTGAACAACTAATACTACACCTAAAAATATAATGTTATATGTCATTTATACTTCAGTTTTTAAAAACCCCAAGTAAGAGTTTCTTTGGCAAGGGAACTTTCAGAACATGGGTTGTTTATTTATGGTATTTTAAGATACTGTGTATTATAACATGGAATCAAACATTTTAAAACTTATTTTTCTAGTTATCTATATAAATCTTGATTTTCCAAAGCTGTGTAATGATATCTTTGTACTATTTTATTTTCAAAGGTTATAATGTTCCCATAATATCTAAAATACTATACTGTATAAAGCAAGTGTATTACTAGAATATCATTCTTTACTTTTGATCTGC
Organism: Corynorhinus townsendii; assembly: GCA_026230045.1. Lineage (NCBI taxonomy): Eukaryota > Metazoa > Chordata > Mammalia > Chiroptera > Vespertilionidae > Corynorhinus > Corynorhinus townsendii. Next base: position 88,798,004 of record JAPDVU010000003.1, read on the forward strand.
AGAGAACATTTTATAAACTTATTACTTTGTTAGAGCTTTTGCTTCAGGGTCCTCACTTTCCCATTTTTATATGTGGCTAACATTTTGTAATATTTAAAGATAATGATTACAAATTCTTGATACTTTAAATTTTTTTACTTTCAGAGTCAGCAATTTTTAAACCCTGAAGAATTGTGTTATACTTTTATAGTTTATATTGAATGTATTTCAGCCCCATATAGTTTAGAATCATAAATTTGTTTGTATCAGTACTTACTATGTGAAACAAAACAGATAAAATTCTGCCCTGTGGAGCTTCATTTTAGTAGATTGTAACTACACAGAGCTGGTAGTTGAGAACACCTGTTGATGTGGTAGTGGCAGCCTCTCAGATTTCATTATTCTCATTTAGGGGCTAGTTGAGCTGGATCATCTCTAAATTGCACATTATCTTTTTAATTTTTCTCCTTTGTCAATTAGAGTTTATCTCTTGGGAATGAAAAAAAAAGACTGGTTTTCTTGTCCAATAATTCCTCTAATTTAAATGCCTCCCCACAGCAAATAAAAATATGACAATCAAAATGAAAAAATTTTTATAACTTTGGAACTTAGGCAGAAGATGTTTCTCTCTTTGTTTTTAGCCTGTAAAGTCTTTTTGAAGATTTGTCTTCAAATAACTACTAAAATTGGAAAATGCAAAATCTGGTTACTCGGCTGCCAAGATTTTTTCTGTGGTCTTGATTTTCTTTAAAGATTTCTGATAATGAGCAGACAAGTTGCTGGTGCTTATGAAATGGCTGCTTTTTTCTTAAAAAAAAAAAGAAATTAAAATTGTTTAGCCTTTAGAGTGTGTTAAAACACTAGCCATTGCATATTTCAGTTACTTAAGTGACTTAGGAAATAGGGTGCTTCAGGAGATGATAATCATCTGAGTTTCATAAAACAGATACCTACCGTAAGTTTTGAAGAGGTAGAATTTTTTACCATGTGGGAAAAGACAGGAGTAAGAACACTCAACACAGAGATATAAAGGCACAAAGACTTGGGGAACACAGTAGAGACTTGCTTATAGTTCTGCAAGCCTGGAATGCAGGATTTGTTGTAGGCAGAACAAACAGAAGCTCCAGCCCAGAACTTTTCTTTGAACTCCAAACTTATACACCCCAAAGCCTGGTTCATTGTCCAATAGATATTTTGAATATGTCAAAAATTGAACTTCCCATCTTTCCCCAAAAACCTGCTCCACCAGCAGTCTTTCTCATTTGAGTTAACTCTGCCCTCCCATTTTGTCAGTCCAGAACCTTGATCACATTCCTGACTCTTCTCTCACACCCCACATCCAATGTGTCAGAAAAATCTGATTAACACTACCTTTAAAATACTACACTTCTGCAGTCTCACCATTTCTCATCACCCACATGATCTGTCATTTCTCACCTGGATCACTGCAATAGCCTCCTAGCCAAGTTCCTGCTTCCACCTTTACCCCACTGTAGTCTGTTGTCAGCACAGTAGTCAGAGTAGTTCTTTTAAAATCTGTCAAATCATGCCATTCCTCTGCTCACATGTCACTTGCAATGCTTGCTGTATTATTCAGAATAAAATGAAAGCCCTTGCAGTTATCTGCAGGGTCCTACATGATCACCCTACATGATCACCCTTTCATTCCTCCCCCTTCTCTCTACAGTCATCGCCTAATCTATACTAATAAAAGTGTTAATATGCTAATTAGACCAGATAGACCGGACATCTTCCAGTTGTCCAGTCCTCCTTCTGGACCAAGCCACGGTGGCAGGGTCTTAGGCAGAGGCAGTTAGAGGCAATCAGGCCAGCAGGGGAGAGCAGTTGGAGGCGGGGTCGATCAGGCCGGCAGGGGAGGGCAATTAGAGGAGATCAGGCAGGCAGGCAGAGTGGTTAGGGGTGGTCAGGCAGGCAGGCAGGTGAGCAGTTAGGAGCCAGCAGTCCTGGGTTGCGAGAGGGATGTCTGACTGCCAGTTTAGGCCTGAACCCACCAGGATCCTCCGAGGGGTCCTGGATTGGAGAGGGTGCAGGCTGGGCTGAGGGACACCCTCCCCCTCCCATGCATGTATTTCATACACTGGGCCTCTGGTAGTCCATAAGTACTCTAGGCACACTTCTGTATTAGGACTTTTGTTTTGGATGTGCTTTTCTGCTTGCAGCATATTTTTTTCAGATTAACTGTATGGCTCAACTCCTCGCCTCTTTCAAGTCTCTTTTCATATTCTACTTTAATAAGGCCTACCCTGACCATGCTACTTCCTTCTATACTTGTATTTTCTTCATAGCACATAACACTTTCTAATGTATGTACCCTATAACTTATATTTATTGCCATCTTGCTCTAGTGCAGTTTAAGTGTTTGAGGACAGAATTGGCAATTCAGTACTTGTGCTATCCTGAACCTAGATATATCACACACTAGAGGCCCAGTGCACAAAATTCATGCATGGGGGGAGGGGCAGTGTGTGTCCCTCAGCCCAGTGTGCACCCTCTCCAATCTGGGACTCCTCAAGGGATGTCAGACTGCCTGTTTAAGCCTGATTCTTAAACAGGCAGTCGGACATCCCTCTCACAATCCAGGACTGCTGGCTCCCAACTACTCACCTGCCTGCCTGCCTGATTGCCCCTAACTGCTTCTGCCTGCCAGCCTGATAGATGCCTAACTGCTCCCCTGCTGGCCTAATTGCCCCTAACTGCCCTCCCCTGCCAGCCTGGTCGCCCCCAACTTCCCTTCTCTGCCGGTCCGGTCACCCCTAATTTCCCTCCCCTGCTGGCCATCTTGTGTCCCCATGGGGGTAGACATCTTTGACCACATGGGGGCAGCCATCTTGTGTGTTGGAGTGATGGTCAATTTGCATATTACCTCTTTAATAGACAGGATATGCTCAAAGTTTTTCTGGGGCGCCCTGACTATGTACCTCTTAACAACATTCAAGTTTTTTATAATCTAGCTCTAGTCTCACTTTCTGACTTCATTTTCAAATAATCTCCTTTACCTAGACATCAGATGGCTGTATCACACTAAAAGTTGTTACCCCAGATGTTCTAGGCACTTTTATATCTTATGCCTTTGTTACATGCTGCATATTCTACCTACCTTCTGCCAAGATCCTTCTGAACCTTTAAAACCAAACCAGTTGTCACTTAGGGAAACCTTCTCATAGCTTCTACTCCCCACTCCAGCTAGGATCTGCCACCCTCTTTTTCTACATTCCACATACTTCTTTATTCTTCTTTAATGGTTTATATAGATGCCTGTTTTTTACCATTTACTTGAATATAGTTGCATCTTGTACAAAATTATGAACTTCATAAAAATAGGGACTGAATTTTATTTTTCTTCTCACTCTTCCTCCCTCTTTTTTTTATATTCTCTGCACTTAGCATAGTGTATTTCAAATATTAAAAACCCAAAAAGATTTGTTGGGTTGAAATGGGATGAAATAGAAACTCCAGGTGTAAAAACATAGGACTCAACAACACTCAGCTTCTTTAATTTTCTTACTCTGAGCTACACTTGAAACCTGGAGTTGATTTTTCAGTCCGTATACACATGTATGTATGCACACATGTGCATATGCACACACATCTTGCTTTGAGAAGAGGAAATGATTATAAAACAAATGTAAATCTATTTCCTCAACAATTAAGAATTTTTTTCAAAATATAAAGTGTTGAATAGTCTTCCATTTATTTATCAAAGACCTTTTCTTAAGTCAGTAAGGTTTTTTTTTTTGTTAGTGAGTTTTTTTCTATATTGTATTTTAGCAAATAGCGGTTGGTACCATAACTGGGTATATTAAAAAGTGTATTTTATATCTATGTATATAAAAGCCAAGCAACTAGAATGCCAGAACGACTGGTCGCTATGGTGTACACTGCGCTCGGCCGGCCCTGGCCAGATCAGGGTCGGGGCTGGCCGGCCAGCTGCCCTCGGCCCCTCCCCCTAGCCAGCCCTGCCCCCATCGGCATGCAGCCCCTCCCCACCACCGGCCTGGCCCAATCATCCCACGTGGGGTAAGGGGCGGCTGGACCCCCACCATTCATGAATTCATGCACCGGGCCTCTAGTCCTATATAATAAAGAGATAATATGCAAATTAACCCTAAGCCCTCACAAGATGGCTGCCTATGACCAGGCCGTCAGTAGGTCTAGTGAGGGATGGCCAAACGACTAAACAAGCAGGCTGTGTGGGGCGACCAGGCCAGCAGGGGAAGGGCAGTTGGGGGCAATTAGGCTGGCAGGGGAGGCAGTGAGGGGTGACCAAACGACTGAACACCAGGCTGTATGGGGCAATCATACCGGCAGGGAGGGTAGTGAGGGACACCCAAACGACTGAACAGCAGGCTGTGTGGGGCGACCAGGCTGGCAGGGGAGGGCAGTTGGGGGTGATTAGGCTGGCAGAGAGGGCAGATGGGGTCAATCAGGCCGGCAATGGGGGGCAGTTAGGAGCAACCAGGCTGGCAGGGAAGGGGCAGTTGGGGGTGACCTGGCCAGCAGCGGGGGGCAGTTAGAGGCAACCAGGCTGGCACAAGGGACAGTTAGAGGCGATCAGTCCAGCACACAGAGGCAGTGAGGGGTGATCAGGCCAGGCTGGCAGGTGGGGGCAGTTAGGGGCGACCAGGCAGGCAGGCAGGTGAGCAATTAGGAGCCAACGGTCCATGATTGTGAGAGGGATATCCGACTGCCAGTTTAGGCCTGATCCCCGGGATTGGGCCTAAACTGGCAGTCAGACATCCCCTGAGTGGTCCTGGATTGGAGAGGGTGCAGGCTGGGCTGAGGGGACCCCCTCCCAAACCCCCTATGCGCAAATTTTGTGCACTGGGCCTCTAATTTATAAATAATGCTCTTAAGGATTAGTGTTACTTAACAGGACTTTAATTTTAGTAATAAATTCTCATAGCTCTCTGCTATTAAGTTTTAGTCAGATGTTAGGAGAATTATAACTCTAACGTTAATCAAATATAAGATTCTGTCATTCATTTAGATAAAGGTAGAAATTAGTATTGCAGTAACCCCAAGAAATATGTAAACACTTAAATCAATGAAATTCAAGTCAAGAAAGAAGAGAATCTTATGCTATAATTTGTTTATTCAATCCCATCTCATAATATAAAATCCCATTCTATTTAGCCACCAAGTAAATAAAATAAAAAAACCCAAAAGGGAAAAAATGCAAATATATTTAATAATAGCTCTTATCTGCTATACTAATTAAATTGTTTTAATTTGCCTTTTTATTAAGTATAAATTTTAGTTAAGCATCTTGAGTTTTTTCTTAATAGTTGAATGATAAATTATGTAATCACCCTATTTGTAATATATGTTGTATGTCTTAAATTTAGAGGGACATAAATATTACACAAGCATCCTAATGTGCGTTTTCTTGTAGGAAAGTCACAGTACTGGGAAAGTATAGAACTCTAACTTAGGCATATTTGTGTCACTCATCTAAAAATACTTGTCTCAAAAGTTTTTATTTCATACAGTGTTTGTGAGTATTCTTCAAAAATCCTAAGAAAAGCCTTTCCCTTTGGGAACAGAATATTGTCTGTGGGAAAGAGAACAATCAGTCTCTCTTCTATGCTAAGACACCAGACAGTAGGAAGCAAGTTGTGATTCACACTCTTTCCTGGGAAGAGGTTACCATGTTGTACCTGCCTAGATTCCTAATGTCCCATGTTATGGTAAAAGATGTCCTAGAATGTCTTATTGTAAGGCAAGAGGGAAAGGACCCCCTCATTCAGTAGATCTTTCCATAATTTCTTGGTGATGCCATTCATGTAGGTGAACTAGACATGTCCCCAAAGAAGTTTTGCAAATAAAATTTTTGCTTAACACAATAACCACACTAACACATTTTTTTTACCACATTTAAACTAGTATTTGAATATATTTAGTACTGTAATTTTGACTCTTCTCCATATATAAATTTCTCAAAGAATAATTATTTTATAAATGTTTTTATATAAGGATGATTCTCTTATAGCTATATCCTTTTTTAAAATTGATTTTTCCTTAGAGAGAGAATAGAGATAGGGAGGGAGCAGTAAAGGGAGGGAGAGAGAGAGAGAAAAAGAGAGAGAAATATCGATTTGTTGTTCTACTTATTTATGCATTCATGGTTGATTTTTGTATGTGCCCTGACTGGGGATCAAACCCACAACCTTGGGGTATCAGGACCATGCTCTTGACCAACTGAGCTACACAGCCAGGGCCTAGCTGTATCCTTTTATATTAAAAAAATACAAGATGAATTATAAATATGTTATATAATTTATTGTTCAAAGCCAATTACTTTTGAGAATGAAGGTGGACACTAACCAGAAAGGACACCATACTAAGACAAGACTGTCCCAGATTAAGTGAATGTAAGATCACCCTTAGTGTGGATAGCCCGGATACACTAAAATGATCATAACCTTTGAAAACAACAACTAAAAAAGTAAGGGTCAAATAGTAAAAGTGCTGGCTATCAAGAAATGTATACTAGAAATCCTAGACTGGAGCAAACTGGTATGGCTAACCATAAACTGTTGTATGTTTCCTAGTAGTCACAAAATTGGTAATATGATAGCACTGTGTTAACATTTTCATGTAAATTTTTATATCAAGTTTATTAAACACCAAAATGAATAATAAACTGGAAATGGTTTTATAGAAAAACATTTTTCTATTAATCCTCAGTAAGAGTTAAGGTCATAGCAGTAACTCGGAATTTTATAATTTCATGACCAGGGAGGTACAGCATTACATTTTAGCTTTCTGTAATATTATTTGAAACAACTTTCATTGAATAGAGTTCTTGGAGAATGTTGAGGTTAAGGGTTAATATCCCAGTGTCAGGATGCTTTCATTTGCAAGAATCAGAAAACCCAAAGCAAAGTGGCTTAAAATAAAAGGAATTCACTGACTCACATAAATCAAATCCAGTGGTACTGTGGGTTTTAGCCATGGCTTTATCTAGAAGTTCTCTATATCATCAGTGCTCTAGCTCTGTTTCTAATTTTATTGGGTCTGTCTTTTCCATCTTGACTATTCTCAGGCCGGTTTATCTCCTGGTAGCAAGAGAGCTGCATGCAGCTCTTAGGATTACCTGCCTCTTTATTCATATGAGGACCCAGAAGTTAAGTGACCTTGTCTTTAGCCATTAAACAGAACCCTTTACTTCATTCAATGGACTAACATAGGTTCTAAGTCTATCCCTGAACCAATAACTGTGTCAATGGAGATGGGATACATGGACTGATTATGGCCTACCTATGTAAATATATAGGCAGTAGGGTCAGTCCCATCCAAAGCATGTGAGCACTCCTCAATAGGGAAGGGGTGGAGTGGGTGCTAGGGAGGCAATCATAAGATCTGCAGCAAAACCTTTTTCCAGAAAGCATCTTAGGAATAGGAAACACTCATCAGGGAAATTTGCACTCTAGATTGCTTCTCTGTATAGAGGGCCAAGACTTTTATTAGAAAGCAATTCTGGATCTACAAAGATGCTTTGACAATAGACTGAGGTAGTTAAAAGAGTTGGGCTCAGTCAGATAGCCTGGGTTCAAAGACTGGCTTTCCCATTTACCAGCTGTGTGATCTTAAGCAAAGTACATGATCTCTTTGTGCCTTTATTTATTCATCTCAGTCTTATGATAAAGATTAAATATAATACGTAAATAAAAATAATACTATATAATGCATGAGGTATCTGACACAGAGTAGATACCTAGTAAATAAACACTAAATAAATATGCTTATGACAATTACCTGCGCAAGAATTCTTGTCCTAAAACTCTCCTGGAGGTATTCCCAGTCCTATCCAGTTCTCATGATAGAAGAGACATACACACAAGGATTCTTTTAGAATCCCTGCCCTAGGGTAGATATATTAATTTAATAAATTTTAATTAGAAATAGAGGAGAAAGATAAGTAGAGCTGAAAGAAATCTTCTGAAGATTTTGTTATGGAGTCCATGATAACAATTCTTTCTTCAAAACAGAAATCCTGAAGTAGTTTAGAACCACCTAGATATTATTCACAGTCAGACCTGGGAACCTAAGTTAATTCTCACTTTGCAGTCTTTCCTTCCACTCTGTCCTCAAGGACTCCTTAATGTGGTCACCATTAATTGCATGATTTATAGTTTATAGTTTATAAATCTACTGAATATTCAGAATCTTTCTAGAAAGTAAAAGACAATCTTGACATTTCCCAAGTTGTCCTTGGAAATAGTCTTATCATCCTTTTCTCTTACAGTGATACTTTGATGACTCCCCTGAGGTATCCAGATGGGTGATTTTTAAAATGTGGAGCTATCTGTCTTTTTTTGTTGTTGTTGTTGTTTTAATTAAAGTTACTGGGGTGGAAGATGGTGACCTGCAAGAAGATAGGGAGGGAGAGTGTGTGAGAGAGTGAGGAGGTGATAGAGGAGTGTGTGGACATGTGTGGTGTCTGTGTGTGAGAGAGCTAGGGACAGTTAGATCCTGCAGGTCTTTCAAGGGGCTGCCAAACTGGGCAGTCTTAGACGGCAAATCCCTGCTGCCACCGCAAACACTCCAGGGAGGACACTGCCGGCACAGAGACCACGCCAACTTAAAGAACAGAACTGCTTGAGACTAGGATCCTATCCTTGCCACTACCCAATCTGGTCTCAGTCGCAAACCAGGGCCCTACAGCCACTCAGGTAAAAGACCTGTGACCACAGCTGCAGACCCACGGACACCCAAGACCATGGGAACCCTGGCCACAGATTTCTGTGAGTCACAGAGCCAATTCCCCTCCCTGCTGGCCTGAGGCAGTGGCAAAGGAACTCCCAGACCCTTTCTGCACAAACAGGCCTCCTGCCCACACACAGCAGCGGTGGCTTTACCTGAATTTGAGCTTGGGTGCGCGGACATGGGAAGTTTGTTTCCCGCAACTATACCCCACGCCCACACAGGAAGGCTGCGCTGAATTTGAGCCTGGGTGCACGAACTCAGGGAGTTTGTTTCCCGCAACCAGACCAAAAGCCCATGCAGGGTGGCAATGCCACCTGACTTTCATTCAGGGCAAGTGCACACAGAAGTCTGTTTTCCACAACACAGGAGTGAACCTCCTGCCGACACAGTGCGACTATGCAACCCGGTCCCTGAAGCAGACCGGGGACCCTGATTCTCCGCACAAGAGGCAGCACTGAGCACCATTGACTTGACTCTGTTTCTCATCATGCGCACCTGGGACCTCTGATTCCCAGTGCATTCACACTAAGAGCCAGTGATTCCAATTCTTGGCGCTTGTACACACAGGTACCCGGATTCTAGGTGAGAGGCCGCACCAAGCAACATAGACTCTGACATTCGATTCTCGGTGTGGGCACAGAGAGTCTCTTACTCCTAACACGCACTAGGGAACTCTGATTTTCGGCACATGCCAACAGGATCTCTGTTTCAGCAGGGTGCAGGCGGGGTCCCTGATTCTAGGTGAACACACACCACACTAAACCCCAGTGACTCTGATCCTGGGTGAGTATGACTCCCACCAACCCACGGCAGCCACACGTCTTGGTGTCGGAGCTCTTCAGTGACACTCGGGGGGGGTGTGAAGCTCCTACTGCACATGGCTCAGGCCCCCGCAATTCAACATTTGAACCTTCTGATGATAGTTAGAATGGGGAGACAACGAAACAATCCCCAGAGGAAAGAAAAGGAGGAATCGCCAAGAAAGGAAATAAGTGAAACCAAGGCATGCATCATGACAGAAAAGGAATTCAGAGTAATGGTCATACAGTGCATATACCAGATGGATGAGAAATCAACAACTTATGCAAAAATCAAGAAGAAATCAAAAATGATATGGCTATAATAAAAACACCATGGAAGGTTTCAACAGTAGACTAGAAGAAGCAGAGGACTGAATTAGTGAGTTAGAAGATAAAGTACAGAAACAGCCCAGTCTGAACAACAACTGGAGAAAAAAATTAAAAAACAGGAGGAGAGACTAAGGGAGCTTTGGGACAACGCAAAATGAAGTAACATATGTATAATAGGGCTTCCAGAAGGACAAGAAGAGCAGCAGGGATTAGAAAATCAATTTGAAGAAATAATGACAAAACTTCCCTGATAGGGGGAAGAAAAAGGTTACACAAGTACAGAGAGTCCCAAGCAAGATGAATCCAAAGACCCACATCAAGACACAACATAATTACAATAGCAAATATTAATGACAAAGAGAGAATATTAAAGGCTGCAAGAAAGAGACAGAGAGCTACCTACAAAGGATCCCCAATTAGATTATCAAAAAATTTCTCAACAAAAACTCATCAAGCTAGAAGGGAATAGAAGGAGGTATAAAAAGTGATGCAAAGCAAAGGACTGAATCCAAGAATACTCTATACAGCAAGTCTATCAATCAAAATTGAAGGGAAAATCAGGAGCTTTACAGATAAAAAAAGGCTAATGGAGATTATCACTACCAAATCAGCAATGCAAGAAATGCTAAAGGGAATGCTGTAAAAAGAAGAATTAGGGAGGAAGGAACGCAGGCATAAAATACAGAAATGGCTACAAACAAGTACCTATCAATAATAACATTAAATGTAAATGGATTAAATGCTCCAATCAAAAGACAACAAGTGAATGAATGGCTAAGAAAACATGACCCATATATATGCTGTCTATAGGAGACCCATTTCAGAACAAGGGACTCACACAGACTGAAAGTAAAGGGATGGCAAATGGAAGTTTAAAAAAAAGCTGGGGTAGCAATACTTCTATCTGAAAAAATAGACCTCAAAGTGAATACCATAACAAGAGACAAGAAAGGCCACTTCATAATTCTAAAGTGATAGATACAACAGAAGGATATAACTCTGGTAAACATTTATACACCCAAATGCAGGAGCACCCAAATACATAAAAAAAACTTCTGGAAGATAGGGGTGAGATTGACAGCAGCATAATCATGGTAGGAGACTTTAATACCCCATTAACATCACTGGATAAATCCTCTAGACAAAAAAATTAGGAAAGAAACATCAAACCTAAACGACTCACCAGATCAGATGGACTTAATCAACATGTTTAGAACATTCCACCCCAAAACTACAGAATATACATTCTTCTCAAGCGCACATGGAACATTTTCAAAGATAGACCACATATGGGGACACAGGCAAAGTCCAAATTCAAGAGGACTGAAATAATATCAAGCATCTTCTCAGATCACAATGGCATAAAATTAGAAATCAACTACAGTAAAAACAATCACAAAAATGCAAACACTTGGAGGTTGAATAGCATACTATTAAACAATGATTGGGTTATTAAAGAGATCAAAGAAGAAATAAAAACACATCATAGAAACAAACAACAATGAAAACACAACAAACCAAAATCTTTGGGACACAATGAAAGCAGTCCTGAGATGGAAGTTGATAGCAGTAGGCCTACCTCAAAAAACAATAAAATCTGATCATATACTATCTAACTCTGCAACTTGAAGAATTAGAAAGAGAGCAACAAGAAAAGCCCAGAGTGAGCAGAAGGAAGGAAATAATAAAGATCACAGCGGAAATAAATGACATATAGACCAAAAAAGCAATACAAAAGATCCATGAGACCAAGAGCTGGTTCTTTGAAAGTATAAACAAGATTGATGAACCTCTAGCCAGGCTCACCAAGAAACAAAAAGAGAGGACCCAAATAAACAATCAGAAATGAAAGAGGTGAAATAACAACAGACACCACAGAAATATGCAGAATCGTAAAAAAATACTATGAGCAACTCTAGTCCAACAAACTGGTCAACCTAGATAAAATGGACATATTCCTAAAAACATACGACCTTCCAAAACTCAACCAGGAGGAATCAAAAAACTGAATAGGCCGAAAACTATGGAGGAAATTGAAGCAGTGATAAAAAAAACTTCCAACAAACAAAAGCCCTGAACCAGACAGCTTCGCAGGGGAGTTTTACCAAACATTCAAATAATAAATAAAACCTATCTTCCTCAGACTGTTCCAAAAAATTCAGGAAGAAGGAGCACTTCCACGCTCTTTCTATGAAGCCACGATTACCCTAATCCCCAAACCAGAAAAAGACAATACAAAGAAAGAATTACAAGATAATATCCCTCATGAACATAGATGCCATAAATTCTCAACAAAATTCTAGCAAATTGAATCCAGCATTACATTAGAAAGACCATACACCATGACCAAGTGGGATTTATTTCAGGGATGCAAGGATGGTACAATATCTTCAAATCAGTAAATGTGAAACACCATATAATCGTATCCATTGATGCAGAAAAGGCATTTGTCAAAATCCAACACCCTTTCTTGATAAAATCCCTCAGCAAGTTGGGAATAGAAGGATCATAATAACAGCCATATATGACAAACCCACAGCCAACATCATACTCAGTGGGAAAAAAACTAAAGCCATTTCCACTAAGAACAGGAACAAGACAGGGATGCCCACTCTCACCACTCCTGTTCGACATAGTACTGGAAGTACTAGGCATTGCGATCAGACAAGAAGAAATAAAAAGCATCCAAATTGGAAAAGAAAAAGTAAAACTGCCCTTATTCGCAAATGACATGATATTGAACATAGAAAACCCCAAAGACTTCATCAAAAAATTACTAGACTTAATAAATGAATTCAGCAATGTAGCAGGATACAAAATTAACACGCAGACGTCTATGGCTTTTCTATACACCAATAATGAACTTAAAGAGAGATTTGAAAAGCAACCCCATTTACCATTGCAACAAAAAAATTAAGATACCTAGGAATAAACTTAACCAAGGAGATAAAGGGCCTGTACTCAAAAAATTTCAGAACACTGATAAAAGGGATAGAGGAAGACATTCACAAATGGAATAATATACCATGTTCATGGATTGGTAGAATCAACATCATTAAAATGTCCATACTGCCCAAAGCAATCTATAAATTCAGTGCAATCCCCATGAAAATACCAATGGCATACTTCAAAGACCTAGAACAAATTCTCCAAAAATTCATCTGGAATAAAAAAAAAATACCCCGAATAGCTACAGCAATCTTCAGGAAGAATAACAATGTTGGAGGGGTCACAATACCAGATATCAAGCTATACTACAAAGCCATTGTCCTCAAAACTGCCTGGTACTGGCACAAGAATAGACATATAGATCAGTGGAACAGAACAGAGAACCCAGAAATCAATACAAGCTAGTATGCTGAATTAATATTTGAAAAAGGAGGCAAGACCATACAATGGAGTCAAGACAGTCTCTTCAATAAATGGTGTTGGGAAAACTGGACAGATACTTGCAAAAAAAATAAAATGAAACTGGACCACCAACTTACACCATACACAAAAATTCAAAATGGAGAAAAGACTTAAACATAAGATGGGAAACCATAATAATCTTAGAAGAAGCCTTAGGCAGCAAAATAGCAGACATTTGTCATAGCAATATGTTTCTAACAATACAGCTCCGAGGGCAATGGAAACTAAGGAGAAAATAAACGGGACTACATCAAAATAAAAAGCTTCTGCACAGCAAAAGAAACCTTCAGCAAAACAACAAGAAAGCCACTGCATGGGAGAACATATTTGCCAATGTTATCTCCGATAAGGGTTTAATCTCCAACATTTACAGGGAATTCATACAACTTAACAAAACAAAGATAAACAACCCAATCAAAAAATGGGCATGGGACCTAAATAGACACTTTTTGAAAGAGGACATTCTGAAAGCCAAGAGACATATGAAAACATGCTCAAAGTCACTAGTCATCAGAGAGATGGAAATCAAAACAACAATGAGGTACCACCTCACACCTGTCAGAATGGCTATTATCAACAAATAAACAAGGATGCAGAGAAAAAGGAACCCTCCTTCACTGCTGGTGGGAATGCAGACTGCTGCAGCCACTGTGGAAAACAGTATGGCATTTCCTCAAACTTTTAAAAACGGAATTGCCATTTGACCCACTAATCCCACTTCTAGGAATATATCGCAAGAAAAAAACAACCAGAAAGGATATATGCACCCCAATGTTCATAGCAGCACAATTTACAATAGCTAAGATTTGGAAACAGCCTAAATGCCCATCAGCAGATGAATAGATTAGAAAACTGGTACATCTACACAATGGAATACTACACTGCTATAAAAAAGAAGGAATTCTTATCATTTACAACAGCGTGGATGGAACTGAAGAATATTATGCTAAGTGAAATAAACCAATCAGTGAAAGAAAAATACCACATGATCTCACTCATTTATGGATAATACAAAACATTATCTGATGAACAAAAATAGATACAGAGGCAGAGAAGCATAGGATGGACTGTCAAACTACAGCGGGAAGGCTGGGGAGGGTAGGGGGGTGGGTAAGAGATCAACTGAAGGACTTGTATGCATGTATATAAGCATAACCAATGGATGCAAGACACTGGGAGGGGAGTAAGGGCATGTGCCAGGCGGTAGGGGAGGCTGGGGGAAGGTCAATTGGGATAAGAAAAAGGAGACATATATACTACTATTTGTAGTACTTTAAACAATAATAAACCAATTTACTCGGGTTACAATCTATAATAAAAGCCTTGGGAGTGATCAGGCCAGCAGGGGAGGGCAGTTAGGGCAATCAGGCTGGCAGGGGAGTCATTAGGGGGTGATCAGGCTGGCAGGCAGAAGCGGTTAGGGGCAATGAGGCAGGCAGGCAGGCGATCTGTTAGGAGCCAGTGGTTCTGTATTGTGAGAGGGATGTCTGACTGCCGGTTTATACCCAATCCTGCAGGGATTGGGCTTAAACCGGCAGTCGGACATCCAACAAGCAGTCCCAGATGGGAGAGGGTGTAGACCAGACTGAGGGACACCTCTCCCCCCCCACCCCCGTGCACGAATTTTGTGCACCAGGCCACTATTGGTTAATAAAATTATATAAGACTAGTGGCCCAGTGCATGACATTCCTGCCCCTGGGGAGGGAGGGGAAGGGGGACAGGGGAGTGTCCTTCATCCCAGCCTGCACCCTCTCCAATCTGGGACCTCGAGAGGGATGTCCGACTGCCGGTTTAGGCCCGATCCCACCTGGCCTAAATAGGCAGTCAAACATCCCTCTCACAATCTAGAATCACTGGCTCCTAACTGCTCCCTGCCTGATTGCCCCTAACCACTCTCCCTGCCAACCTTCTTGCCCCCAACTGCCCCTCCCACCGGCCTTCTCACCCTCAACTACTCCCCCTTGCTGGCCTGATTGCCCCCACCTGCCCCCTCTGCCAGCCTCTCACCCCCAACTATTCCCCCTTGCTGGCCTGATTGCCCCCAATTGTCCCCTTTTGGCCTGCTCACCCCCAAATCCCCTCCCCTCCTGGCCTGATTGCCTCTAACCACCTCTGCCCCGGCCCCGCCACCATGGCTTTGTCCAGAAGGACATCCAGAAGGTCTCCCAGTCTAATTAGCATATTACTCTTTTATTAGTATAGATGTGGTACATATATACAATGGAATACTATTCACTTGTAAAAAAGATGAAATGCTGTCATTTGTAACAACATAGATGGATTTTGAGAATACCATGCTATGTGATAAAAGTCTTTTTTAATCAAAGATTTTTGTCAAAGCCTGGGAATAGGAAGTTCTTCTGAAGAACTAAACCAAGAATGCAGCTAGCCGTCACTGCCATAAGTGTTCCCTTGTTTTCATATCCTTTTTCCTTGAACTACTCCTGTTTATGTGAAAGATTATGTGAAATAAGCTGGATGTCTTCATTAAAATGCAATACTTTTTTTTTTTTTATAGTAAAAGGTGAAAATTTATTGAGAAACAAGCAGACTCCCAGGTGGGGATTGGGTAACGAGTCCCCAAAATGAAATACTTTTAAAAATTTGTTTAAATAGACAGGTGAAGTAAAAGTGCAAAAATACCACTGGGATAAAACTACCATAAAAAGTGAGGCAAGGTGTTTTACCCAGTGTTCTTTAAAAGGCAACGCAGGGAGATTTCTTAGGGTGATCGGCAGGGAAAGATGGCTTTCTTTCCTCGTTCTGATCATACCAGCCGTCCCCCACAGCCCTTGAGCCATATACTGCCCCTGTAGGTTTACTATTCAGATGCAATAAGGATTTCCAAAAGATTGTAAGAGGCTATTGGGAGTATATGTAAAGAATTTAAGATAGGAGGAGGAGAGGAATTTTTTCTGTATCTGGGTACTCTCTCGCCTTTGGAATTCCCCACCTCTCCTGCCCAGTTTTTTGGTGTTCTTCAGGGTTCTGGCCTCTTCTGCCATTCCAACTCAAGTGTGCACTACATCACCACCAGTCATTTTCACTCTTCCCAAATGCATCATGAGCTGTCATGTCACACTGTCTGCAATGTTCTTTACTTTCTTTTCTGCTGCCAAATTCCAATTTATCCTGTAAGATTACCTCAAATGTGAAATCTACCCAACCATTTTCTCCACATGGGATAATCATCTCCACCAAGTTCCTGCTATCCTTTTTCTAATAGTCTACTAATTAATTACATTTTATTCTTTATTTTACTTTCATTATGTTTGTTTTTGTCTGTATCTCATTTATCTTCTAACAACTTTATGTTCAATAAATGCTAGTAGAGTAATTGACCAAAAATCACCATTTTAAAGTTAAGTTTTCACAGTTATACTTTTAGGAATGAATCCCTTCTGTGTTAATACTCTTTTAAGAATGCATTTAGCTATGCTTAAGATTCAAATTGTAAGTCCTGAGAAACAGTGTGGGCATGGTGGTATTTCTATAAAGTCTCCCAGCTTCTCAGGATAAAAATACTTTAGTACACAATTTCTCTTTGTTCACTCACACTTGAAAATCAACAGGGCTCACCTTAGGCAAAACTATGAAGTATGCAAAGTTTACCTTTATGATCTAGGCATCTCCTGTTTTCACTCCTTTTCCCTTTAGTAATGTCTGTCTTTAGGTATCTACTTTTTAATCTCGTTTTGATTCTTTTTATTCTATCAATTCTGAATACATTTTAAGAATGAATGGACACAGTCATATTGGGCATTTGATTTTAAGCTTTTTATTACTAAACTAGAGGCCTGGTGCATGAAATTCATGCACTTGGGGGGGGTCCCTTGCCCAACCTGCTCCCTCTTGCAGTCTGGGAGCCCTCAAGGGATGTCCAGCTGCCACAGAGGTGGGACATGCTCCCACCACCACCATTGCACTCACCAGCCATGAGCCCAGCTCAGGGCTTCTGGCTGAGCGGCTGTCCCCCTATGCGAGCACACTGATCACCAGGAGGCAGCTCCTGCATTGGGCATCTACCCCCTAGTGGTCAGTGCGTGTCATAGCAACTGGTCATTTTGCCATTCAGTCTATTTGCATATTTTTTTATTATATAGGACTAGAGGCCTGGTGCACAAATTTGTGCATGGGTGGGGTCTGGCCAGCCCACCCCCAATCGAGGTGGGGGGGCAATCGGGGATGGGGTGGGGGGCCAATCGAGGGCAGGGCCAGCGGCAGGCAGTTATTAGTGTCAAAGATCTTTGCAGGGTGTATACACGTTTGTTGTTGGCTTTCGGATGAGTTGAAGCTTCAAAAGCACTTTAGTGTCAGGGATACTTATAGCTTCCATTTCTAAGCCTTTACCTAGACAGGTAATGTGGTTCCCTGCTGACAAACCCTCTAAAGAGAGGCTGTGGTGTGATGTGGCTGCACTCTTTGGTAGTAGCAGTGGAGAGAGAATGCAGGAAGATGGTGGTTGTGCTGGGCACCTCTCCTGGACACCTGATTGATGGTCCAGACCTTGAGCAGTTTTACTCCTGATCACTCATCATTCCGGTTCCTGGTCTATGAAGGCTGGAGAGTGTTTACTTAATTAGAATCACTGAAGGTTACACTTCAGTGATCGGGTGCAGGGGATGACGGCAGTGGGGAGGGGCCACGGGTGGTTGGCTGGCCAGCCCCGCCCCCGATTGGGCCAATTGGCTGCCGCAGTGCATGTCATAGCCACCGGTCTTTCTGGTCATTCCACCGTGTGGTTGCTTGGCTTTTATATATATATAGACTAGAGGCCTGGTACACGAAATTCGTGCACAGGAGTGTGTGTCTCTCAGCCCAGCCTGCAGCCTACCTGGATCGGGCCTAAACGGGCAGTCGGACAGCCCTCTCACAATCCAGGACTGTGGACTCCCAACTGCTTGCCTGCCTGCCTGCCTTCCTGATTGCCCCTAACCGCTTCTGCCTGCCAGCCTGATCACCCCCCTAACCACTCCCCTGCAGGCCTGGTCATCCCTAACTGCTCTCCCCTGCAGACCTTGTTCCCCCCAACTGCTCTCCTCTGCAGGCCTGGGTCCCCCCCCCCCAACTACCCTTCCCTGCAGGTCCAGTTGCCCCTGACTTCCCTTCTCTGCAGGCTTGATTGCCCCCAACTGCCCTCCCTTGCAGGCCTGGTCCCTCCCAGCTGCCCTGCCCTGCTGACCATATTGTGGCGGCCATCTTGTGTCCACATGGGGGCAGTCATCTTTGACCACATGCGGGCAGCCATCTTGTGTGTTGTAGTGACGGTCATTTTGCATATTATCCTTTTATTAGATAGGATTAGATAGGATAGAGGCCTGATGCACGGGAGGGGGCCGGCTGGTTTGCCCTGAAGGGTGTCCTGGATCAGGGTGGGGTTCCCTTAGGGCGTGAGGCTGCCTGGGCGAGGGTCCTGTGGTGGTTTCCAGGCTGGCCACGTCCCCCGGGGACCCAAGCGGAGGCCCTAGTATCTGGGATTTATTTATCTAATATAATTGAAACTTTGTAGCCTTGAGCAGAGGCCTGGGCCCGCCAGGGCAGGCGGAAAGCTTGGCTTCCTCCATTGCTTGAGGCAACCCAAGCCTCCTGTCTCTCCGTGACTGCAGCCATCTTGGTTGGGTTAATTTGCATACTCACTCCTGATTGGCTGGTGGGCGTGGCTTGTGGGTGTAGCGAGGTGTGGTCAATTTGCATATTACTATTTTATTAGATACGATGTGAAATAATAGCCATTGGATTACCTGTTCAAGGTATTTGAGTAGGCAGATTTCTTTTTTTATGGAAAAGGCAGAAAAATCATTGAAATTATACCATTTATAACACAAAATTGGATAGTCTTTTTAGTTTGTGGGAGGACTTGTCACCAGGACCACCATCTCTGCTTCTTGGGCCAAGTGGGTAGATATGGTCTTGCTGCATGTGTTAGAGATCTGTTGGGAGGATTTACAATTTGCTACTGAATGTGACCCACAGAAGTGGCTAAAATTCCCTTGGAATTAAGAGCATCACTACTAGTCTATCTGGTAGTTGTACAGATAATTAAAATGTGATCCTTCCTCAAGTATTTTTATTTTTATCTGTCAGAAATAATGGTAATTTACTGATTTTGTTAAAGAAGACATTATTACTATCTTTCAGAAAATTATCTCAATAATTATACAAATCTATGCTGTCACTGATATGAATGTGCCCTTTCAGTATGGAACCATTGTGCACTTCAAAATGGGCAAACTTGCAAAATTACTGCATTCTCCAGTTTGATGCAGGTCTACCTGTCCTATTGTCTTACCAATTAGCTTAAAAGATAAGTTGTTTGCTTGCTCCTTGCAGGCACCACAATTTTTCAATCTTTGATCTATGGTTCCCTAAAGCACTTGAAGACTAAAGGAAGATACTACATGCTCCTATATTAGGGAATGAGGGTCCCATTTAGAATACTGAATCAGTAGGAATGATGATAATCAAATCTCTCACTTATTACTAAGAGGAACTAATTTAACCAAAGTACTAAAAGTACAAGAAGAACTTACTCATAGATGTCTTATATTCTATCCCTCTTGCTTGAGACTAATACAGTCACCATGGAATATATTATAAAAAAAACTGGAGTTATAAAAAAGAATTCTTCAGTTTATACTATCTGTATCTATATAAATAAAACCCTAATATGCAAATAAACCGAACAGCAGAACAACTGAACAACCAGTCGCTATGAGGTGCACTGACCACCAGGGGCCGTGTGCGGAACATGGCAGGCATCGGCAGCAGGCGGCAGAGAACGGAACATGGCAGTGTTGGCCACAGTGGGATGGTGAAGCAGGTGAGCCGGGGCACCAGACCAAGGCAGGCACCAGTTGCTGTCATTGGGGCGAGCCTCTGGTGGTTACTGAAAATTATTTGTTCCTGCGCACCATGGTCCCGCCCGGCACTCGCACATGCTGCTGGTGCCAACCCTACTCAACACCCGCTGCCAGCGCTGGTGCTGCTCGCAACTGCTACCAGTGCCTGGAGCCAGCCTGGTCAGCAGGTGTGAGCAGCAGCTACTGGCCCTGATCGCCCCTGAGAGCTTCTCCACCTTCCCCTGGCTCTGAGGGATGATCAGGGCAGCAGTGGCTGCTCGCACCCACTGACGGCTCCCGGCCCCTGGCACCACTCCCACATGCTGCTGGTGCTAGCCCTAATCGCACTGCGCTGTCAGCGGATATAAGTGGGGCTGGCACCATCAGTGCGTGGGAGCAGGGCTGCTATTAGAGAGGGGACCAGGGACCGTGGCGGGAGGGGCCGGGCAGGGGAGCAGAGGATGGGCTGAGACCCGCCCCTGTTCCCACCACAGTCTCACGGCGCACAGTTCCTTTTAAGGTACACAAATTTGTGCATTGTCCCCTGTTTGGTTAATAATGCAGATTTTATAATCAAAGAAAACACGATAATTTCAAGAGAAACATCAAAAGTGCTTTATTCAAAGTAATGTCCATTGCTAGCTACACATTTCTCCCATCTTTCAGGTAATTTGTAGATACCGTCCCAATAGAACTTTTCTTGTTTTGAGGCAAACCATTCAGAGACCCAGTTTTCCACCTCTGTACATTTTGAAGTGCTGCTCAGAAAGTGCATGTGCCATCAATCAGAACAAGTGGTAATCTGAAGGAGTAAGGTCTGGTGAATACAGTGGGTGAGTTAATACTTCCCAGGCAAGATCTTTTAACGTGTCTTTAACTGGTTTTGAAGTGTGTGATGGTGCGCCATCATGAAGCAAAATTTGCTGTGTCTTCTGGAACATTCTGGTCATTTCACAATCAAAGTGTGGTTCAAATTATTTGTTGTCGGTAGCAATCAGTATTAACGGTTTCACGTGGTTTTAGGAGCTGATAATATACCATACCTTCTTGATCCCACCAAACGCAGAGCATTGTCTTCTTTCCAAAGTGATTTGGCCTTGCAGTTAGTGTTGATGGTTGACCTGGATCAACCCATGATTTTGTGCATTTGGGATTCTCAAATCCACTTTTCATCGCCAGTCACAATTCAATGCAAAAAAGACTTTCTTTCGTGCCATTGAAGCAGTATTTTACTGATGACTTTTCGGTTTTCCATTTGTCTTCTGTTCAGTTGATGTGGCACCAACCCCTTTCCTATAAAATCTTTCCCATGATTGTAAATGATCAGAAATTGTTTGCTGAGCAACATTTAATCTTTCTGTAAGTTGTTTTTGAGTTTGATATGCGTCTTCATCCAATAATGCTTGTAATTGTTGGTCTTCAAACTTTTTCGGTTGATGTGGACCTTCTTTGTCTTTCACATCAAAATCATCACTTTGAAAGCATTTAAACCAGCGTTCACAAGTATCTTGAGATGGGGCATGTTCACCATAAGCTTCCCGAAGTATTCAGCAGCACTTTTCTTCAAAATAAAGTAATGAATTAAAACTTCCCGCAAATACACTTTTTTTTGGCACAAAATTCGACATTTTTAAGCATAAAAATATCTATGATAACAACTTCAGCAAATTTGACATATGAAATTTTGGAGCTTGTTGTCAGTACAACAAAATTGCATATATGTCAACATATGTCTAACTCCATCTATTGAAAAAAATCCACATTATTAACCGGTACACCTAGTAAGTAGCAAAAGGTATTGTTTTAAAATGCTTAAAGACTGCTTAGGTTCATGGCTTTATATTATACTAGAGGCCCGGTGCATGAAATTGTGTGTGTGTCCCTCAGCCCAGCCTGCACCCTCTCCAATCTGGGACCCCTTGAGGGATGTTCAACGGGCGGTCAGATATCCCTCTCACAATCCAGGACTGCTGGCTCCCAACTGCTTGCCTGCCTGCCTGCCTGATTGCCCCTGACTGCTTCTGCCTGCCAGACTGATCACCACCTAACCACTCCCCTGTCAGCCTGATCAATGCCTAACTGCTCCCCTGCCAGCCCGATTGCCCCTAACTGCCCTCCCTTGCCAGCCTGGTTGGCCCTAACTGCCTCCCCTGCAGGCCTGGTCCCTCCCAACTGCCCTCCCCTGCCAGCCATGTTGTGTCCACATGGGGGCAGCCATCTTGTGTGTTGGAGTTATGGTCAATTTGCATATTACCTCTTTATTATATAGGATAATTAGATGTTCATTTTAGTTGCTTTTTATTTTAAAACCCTTATTTCCATTTTCACAGATGAGAAAATTGAGTCATAGAAAACTTAAGTGCTTTGCCACAGCTCACAATTTATAAATGGCAAGGCTAGAATTTTAACTTAGTCCTGATTGATTCCAGTGCATTAGATGGACAACAGGCTGTCTCTTTAGACCGTAATAGTTCCAGAGGTTGCCTGGCTTATCAGTAGGAAAAGGGAAGTGAACTTATTCTCTTTCTCTCCTCTCCTGTATTGGATAATTCTTGCTCTAATACCCTACAACTTAAACTAATATTACCTAATCTATCTATCTACATAAAAGCCAAGCAACCGGAATGCCAAAACAACTGGTCATTATGATGTGCACTGAGGCCGGCCAACTAACCCAATCCAGGGGCGCAAGCCCCCTCCCGACTGGTCCCAATTGGGGTTGGGGCTGGCTGACCAACTGCCCATGTCTCCTCCCCCCTTCCAGCCTAGCCAGATCAGCCCCCATTGGGGCAGGACAGCCGGGCCCCACCTGTGCACAAATCCGTGCACCGGGCCTCAAGTAATACCATAATTCTGTTACATCCTATATAATAAGGAGGTAATATGCAAATTGACCATCATTCCAGCTCACAAGATGGCCGCCCCCATGTGGTCAAAGAGGGCCGCCCCCATGTGGTCACAAGATGGCCAGCAGGGGAGGACAGTTGTAAGCAATCAGGCTATCGGCAGGGGGGGGGGCAGTTGGGAGGGACCAGGCCTGCAGGGGAGGACAGTTAGGGGGCAACCAGGCCAGCAGGGGAGGGCAGTTGGGGATTACCGGACTGGCAGGGGAGGGCAGTTAGGGGCAATCAGGCCAGCAGGCAAGCAGTTAGGCACCGATCAGGCTGGCAGGGGAGTGATTAGGGGGCAATCAGGCAGGTTGGCAGGCGAGCAGTTGGGAGCCAGCAGTCCTGGATTGTGAGAGGGATATCTGACTGCCCGTTTAGGCGCAATCCTAAATGGGCAGTTGGACATCCCTTTTAGGGGTCCCAGATTGGAGAGGGTGCAGGCTGGGCTGAGGGACACACACTCTTTCCCCCTCCTCCCTCCCGGCCCAGTGCATGAATTTTATGCATGGTACCTCTAGTTATAAAATAAACAGGATAACACAGATATATAATGTTTCAGTTTATAATTTTATATCAAATTTCAGATTCTATATTTTAAAAATGAACTTTGATATAGGAAGTTAATTAAATTTCAAAGCTTCATATATCTGCAGGAGAGAGGTAGAATATTAAGTGATTTTAAATGCCTGTGGAGTGTGTTGCTTTATTATTTTCGTGTTTATGTGAAATCTGTAATGCTTTAGGTAGTTTTGATAAACTATTATTTGTGCCATTTTGAAGATCTGCTTCTCTTTAATGGACTCTAACATATTACAGTTGTCACATACTATACTGAGTTTTTTCTTGTGTAACTTTGATAGCCTCAGGAGGTCTAAAACTCTTTTCTTGTAATGGGTTGGCAAAAACAGAAAGAATGGAATTAATAATAATAATGATAAAACAAACTTTTGAAACAGAAAAATAGTAGACATGTGGGGAAAAACAGGAGAGGAAACGTGTGGGCTTAGTGAGTTTATGTAAAACAAAGTATGGCAATGAATGGTATTCCCAATGGCAACTTCCTGAGGGCAAGACTTTTTGTCTACTTTATTTACTGGTCTTTCTCTAATGACTGGAAGAGGACCTGGTACCTAGTAGGTATACAATAAAGGTTTTCTTAATGAAGACAAGAAGGAATGAAAGGTACGTGACTTAGATTTTATGTCTTCTATCTTATAGGCTGCTCAGGATTTTTTCCTTTAATTTAATAAAACTTTATTGTTCAGATTATTACAATTATTCCTCTTTTTCCCCCCATAGCTCCCCTCCACCCGGTTCCCACCCCACTCTCTGCCCTTACTTCCCCCCCCCCCACTGTCCTCATTCATAGGTGTACGATTTTTATCCACTCTCTTCCCACACACCCCCACACCCCTTTCCCACCAAGAATTGTCAGTACACTCCCTTTCTATGCCGCCGATTCTATTATATTCACTAGTTTATTCTGTTCATCAGATTTTTTATTCACTTGATATTTAGATCCACTTGTTGATAGATATGTATTTGTTGTTCATAAATTTTATCTTTACCTTTTTCTTCTCCTCCCTCTTCTTTCAGCATTTCATATAATACTGGTTTGGTGGTGATGAACTCCTTTAGCTTTTTCTTATCTGTGAAGCTCTTTATCTGACCTTCAATTCTGAATGATAGCTTTGCTGGGTAGAGTAATCTTGGTTGTAGGTTCTTGCTGTTCATCACTTTGAATATTTCTTGCTACTCCCGTCTGGCCTGCATAGTTTCTGTTGAGAAATCAGCTGACAATCGTATGGGTGCTCCCTTGTAGGTAACTAACTGTTTTTCTCTTGCTGCTTTTAATATTCTCTCTTTGTCTTTTGCTCTTGGCATTTTAATTATGATGTGTCTTGGTGTGGTCCTCTTTGGATTCCTTTTGTTTGGGGTTCTGTGCACTTCCTGGACTTGTAAGTCTATTTCTTTCACCAGGTGGGGGAAGTTTTCGGTCATTATTTCTTCAAATAGGTTTTCAGTGTCTTGCTCTCTCTCTTCTTCTGGCATACCCATAATTCGGAGGTTGGTACACTTGAGGTTGTCCCAGAGGCTCCTTACACTATCTTCATATTTTTGGATTCTTTTTTCTTTTCCAGTTGGGTGTTTTTTGCTTCTTTGTATTTCAAATCTTTGACTTGATTCTCGCGGTCCTCTAATCTGCTGTTAGGTCTCTGTATAATATTTTTTATTTCAGTCAGTGTATGTTTAATTTCTAGTTGGTCCTTTTTCTTACCCTTGAAGGTCTTGCTAAATTTATCGGCCTTTTCTAGAAAATTCTTGAAAAACCTTATAACCGTGGTTTTGAACTCTATATCCACTCGTTTGCTTTCCTCCATTTCTTTCATTTTTGATCTGTTTCTTTGTCTCCGCATTTTCACTGCTTCCCTGAGTTGGTAGAGTAGCTTTGTGTGCTAGGTGTCCTAATGGCCCAGTGGCTCAGCCTCCCCAGTTAACCTGAGGTGGACACTCTTGGTGCACCCCTTTGTGGACTGTATGTACAGCCTTGTTTTAGTTAAGTCTTGATTGTTGTTGGTATCACTGGGAGGAATTGACCTCCAGGCCAACTGGCTTTGAGGATCAGCTGTGTCTATGCTGGGAGAACTTCTGTGCTGGAGACACCCTTATGAGACAAGACTTGCAAAATTGCAAAAGCCTCTGTGCTAAGTTGGGATGGGGCGGAGTCTCAGAGCAGAGCAGACAGCCTTGGTTTCCCGTCAGCCTTGCCCTATGAGGCCCCTGGATCTCTGTGTCCCTCGGTAATCACTGCACATACCTTTGAAGAGAAAGCTGCCCTTGAGTTTCACCTGCTACCAGACAGTCCAGTTTCTCCCCGAATGAGTCTGGGTTTCCAGAAACTCTCCCGGAACTGGAGTTCAGTGTAGCAGGGAGCTTCCGTCTCCCTCCCACTTGAGAAAGCCAGCGCGCACTCAGCAGTCAGCCCTCTCTGCACGAGCACGCCTCCAGACCTCTGCCTTCCGCAGCTCACCTGAGTCTCAATGTGCTTTTCTCTTTTCCTGACAGTCCAGTTTCCCCCCGAATGAGTCTGGGTTCCCAGAGTCTTGCCTGGAACTGGAGTTCAGTGCAGTCAGGAGCTTCTGTCTCCCTCCCACTTGAGAAAGCTAGCCACACACTCAGCTGCCAGTCCTCTCCACTCACGCACTTCTCCATACCTCAGCCTTTTGCAGCTCCTCTGAGTCTCAATATGCTTTTCTCTTTCCTTCTAGTTGTAGAATTTCCACTCAGCCAGCTTTCCTGTGGTTCTGGATGGTGTCCTTTTGTCTTTTAGTTGTAGTTTTGAAATTGTTGTGCAAGGCAGCAGTTTAGGTGTTTACCTACACTGCCATCTTGGTTTCTCTCCTGCTCAGGACTTTGATCACAATGAGTCTTTTATTTATTTATTTGAGTTTTTGCTTGCCAAGTTGATTTATCTACTTCTGTTACTTACCCATATTTCATAGTTTCAAAGTGTCATTTATTACTCATTTGTTCAACAGATATTTTTTGAGCATCTAATGTATTCTAAGCAGCATAACATTAAAAAGTAGCTAGAGCTTATCTGTTTTGAGAAATGGATCATACACGGGTATTAAATAATAACTTAAAGTATTATGTTGTTATATGCAATATGAGAGGCTGGCACAAGCAGTAAATACCTGGTTTCAGAAAATGTTGATTTGGTGAAGTCAGAGAATGATTCATAAACTTTCAATAGATAAAGAGAGGGGGAGGAAGGAATTCTGGGAGGAATGGCACAGCATGAACTGGGATAAATCACTAAGAGTATTTTAGAAGTGTAGTAGATCAGCCTGGTAGGTGAGTAAACAGAAGGCTAATTGTAGGTATTTCTGCGTTAGACCAAGCAGACAGATGATCCAACACATTGATTGAGCATATTCCACGCTGAGGGAGATTCCTAAGTCCCCTTCAGGGTTCTGTCCTTGGTATACTCTTTCTCTGTTGTTTCGGGGGAGGGGAGAAATTGAGGTGAGAGAGACACATCAGTCCCTCACATGCCCCACTGACCTGGCCTGGAATCAACCCAGCAACTGAGGTATGTGCCCTTAACCTGAGACCATTGGGTATGCAGGCAGAGGCTGTAATGGGCTCCTGCTTATCTCTGGAACTCTTTCCCCATACATTGTCTTGCTAAGTGATCTCATTCACTTTAAAATATCCTGGCTAGTGTGTCAACATATGAATCAGGAGGTCACAGTTGGATTCCTGGTCAGGGCACATGCTTGGGTTGAGGGCTTGATCTCTGGTGGAGGGAGCGTGTAGGAGGCAACTGATCAATGATTCTCTCTCATCATTGATGTTTCTGTCTCCCTCTTCCTCTGAAATCAATAAATATATTTTTTAAAAGAAAGAAATCATTTTCTCTTTAATAATGGCACACTACATGTACTGTAGGTTGGACAAGGAATTAAAGTTAATGTTCAGAGCATACCTCTCAGGATCAATATTTTACACTGTAATATCAAAGGTTTCACACCCAAGCTTCACAAATTTATGTAAACCCACTCATTCAGTAAACATTGAACATCTATTATGTACCAGTCACTCAAGAACAAAAAGATGACATTTTCCCTGCCCTTGAGTTGCTCACTCTTGACAATTGGTTCTTTGATATGCAACATTCTGTGTAGTTTCAAAAAGAAAAATACTAAATTAAGATTCATGAACTACGCTTAATCTTCTGGCTTTTAAATCTTTACCACATAGTCCAAAACGATGCAGTTCTATGGAAGAAACACACATGCATACACTTTATGAGGCTAACATGAATGTGAAATATTTTAAATTAATTTACAAATCTGTTATTTACCTGTTCTGTTTGGTACACACACCAATTTTGGAGAGGGTGGGAGTGGTGATAGCCACATGCTATTCACAGAATTTTCAGTGCTTATTACATAATTACATTGAATGCCATATGGCATTTTAGTTCATTAAATTACTAGGAGTTTGTACTTATTTTTGTTATTTTTAGTGCATTTCAGTAGCACTATTTTCTGTTATATAAAACTTAGATATTTTTCATTAAAAATGATCCTTCAAGATAGAAATAATTCATGGGATATAACATCCTGACTTTTCCAGAAATAATCCATATGTGGAATCTAAATGGTGAATACATGGTAGTATAAATGCTATATAGTCCTTCAGATATAGAAATTAAGAGTAACTGTTGCCACACTTGGCAACAAAGAAATAACTGAAATTACTTTTTTCAAGGACATTTTGTTTTTAAAATGACCTCTACTGGTTTGGTACATCAGTCTCTTTTTCCTCCCTGGAACTCTAAAGTTGTTTCTAATAGTTTTCCAAAGAGCTGCTAATAAATTCTCCATAAATTTGTAACTTTGCCCAGCTGGAGTGGCTCAGTGGTTGAGCGTCAACTCATGAACCAGGTGGTCACAGTTCAATTCCTAGTCAGGGCACATGTCTGAGTTGTGGGCTCGATCCCCAGTAGGGGGCGAGCAGGAGGCAGCCAATCAAGGATCTCTCTCATCGTTGATGTTTCTATCCTTCTCTCTTCCTCTTTGAAATCAATAAAAAATATATATTTTTTTAAAATAATAAAGTTTGTAACTTTGAAAATTGTAATTGGTTTTTGTGAAAAAAATCTTTCTGAAATAGATTACATATTGTGCCTATATACATACCTCAAAATTTATTGGGCATATGATTTAGCCTTCTCTTTAGCTTGGTTTTTCTTGTGAATGCCTATTTTTAAATTATGTGGTAGATGCCTTGAGATGCTATCAAGAAGAGTAGGGTTTTTACCCTTTCACAAGATGGCCACAGATTATTGTCCTGTGTGAGTTCTTTTGATTGTTTTATATAGTTCTTCACTCCCCTCAGCAGCTATCATTTTGACATGTTGGTTGTGTTACTGTCTGTTGCAGTCTTTTCTTTGTTCTGAGTTAGTGTTTTTAATTTCCTGTGAACTAAGAAACCACTTTTAAAATTCTATTAGAATGAATAATGTGTAAAAGAAGACTGAATAAACTGAGTGAAGGTCTAATGGGCTCGCCTATGAGTCAAGTGCCCAGAGTGCTCATGGTTGGCCTTGTGACATCTGTTTTTGTTGCTGAGGTGCTTTTCTTTTTTCTAATTTCCTGGATCTGGTTAGAGCAGGTATAACTGTATCACAAAATAGAAAATATGTAGACTATCTCATTTTAGAACCCTTCTTTTGGGTTGCTCTGTCCTTGTTAACATAATATACTTCTGTCATCTCTCTGAAACTTAGATATATGATCAGGTATTACTAATTAAATTCCCTGACATGTTTCCAAGTGCTTTGCTGTGAAACTAAGTCATACAACTAAATGAACTCTGTTAGGCTGTTGATTACCAAAGCTTGTTTCTCTGCTCTTTATTCAAATTTCTATCATGGATGAAACCTGCAGTTTCAAAATTAGTTGAGTGTTAACAACATATTAAGGTATTCTGTAGTCGATCCCAGTGTACATTTATTAAATCTTCAATATATATTATAGAATACCTTGTCAGGCATTGTTCTAGGGACTGTGCCTACAATGAATAAGAAAAGACAGGGTCTCTGTGTTTATGGGTCTTATATAGTACCTAGTCATTCTCAAACTTATGTATGTATACAAGTCAACTGGGAACTTTATTAAAAATGTTGATTCCAAGGCCAGGCTCCCAGAGTTTTTGACTCAATAGGTCTTGAGTTGGGACTAGAAATATGCAGTTAACAAGCAACCCAATAATTCTGATGTAAGTGTTTCTCAGTGCACATTTTGAGAAATATAAGTCTGGCTGATAAGGAATTCTTTTTTTCTTCTTCTTAAAAATTTTTTTTACATATTTTTATTGATTTCAGAGAGGAAGAGAGAGGGAGAGATATAAACATCAATGGTGAGAGAGAATCCTGGGGATCGAGCCCACAACCCAGGCATGTGCTCTTGACCAGAATCGAACTTGAGACCCTTCAGTTTGCAGGCCGACACTCTAGCCACTGAGCCAGCTAGGACAAGGAATTCTTAATAAGGAGGTGGAGTTGTCAGATAATTTATGGACAAGAACAATATGTTGCTATATTTAACCCGATTGCTATTTCATCTGTCATCAAAACTGTCTCAAAAGTCTGTTTTTTAAATCACTGGTTTATGTTTCTACTTACAGTGGAACCTCGGTTCATAGACTTAATTAGTTCCAAAAGACTGTTTGAGAAGCAATTTGTTCAAAAACTGACTCATTTTTTTCCATTACAAATATCAGTTGAGTTAATCCATTTCAGACCCCTAAATGATTCCGTTTTAACCTTTCTTATATACAGTACATGTCTAATGTACTGCTTAATCTAGAAACAAACACTTCTTTTCTTAAATTTATTGAAACACCCTCTACCAACCTTAAAGGAACACTTTCAGCACTTTTTCCAAAGATG
Source organism: Corynorhinus townsendii (assembly GCA_026230045.1). Taxonomy (NCBI): domain Eukaryota; kingdom Metazoa; phylum Chordata; class Mammalia; order Chiroptera; family Vespertilionidae; genus Corynorhinus; species Corynorhinus townsendii. The sequence continues at coordinate 88,828,447 of JAPDVU010000003.1, forward strand.
CAGCATCTTCGCTTTTTCACCTATCACTAAATGCTGTCACCAGCTAACTGCTTTTCCTTTTTATTCAAGTCAACAACAATTTTTCTGCCTCTTTCATTGCCTGTGATCATTGTTTTCATTGTTTTATGAATACTTCATACCATTATCAACATCAGCATGCTTGATGGCATGTTTATGTTTTAAAATTGTGCTAATTATCCATTTCACCAGCAACAAAAGCAAAAAAAAAAAACAAAAGAAAAAACACACACACAACGAAAATATTCACAACACAATTTCCTTGAGATGTTAACAATACAAGGTTTAGCAGTACACTGTCTCACATTCTCCCTTTGTTTGTGGCCTGAGAGACACTTTTTGTCTTGCTGATGTATCAGCATGAAAGGGTTGTCAGATCTAGAACTGAAGTTTTGTTCAAAAACACAATTTTCCCCATGAACAACTTGGTCAAGAACCAGATTGTTCTAGATGGGAGATGTTCGAGATCACAGTTTGACTGTATTACCTTTTTGTGGAGACAAAATGCCTGAAATCTATGATTAAATCTAAATATAGCAGTTTTTTATCTCTTAAATACCTGTCCCACCAGCAATTATTTTTCATAAGAATAACATTGGTTTATGACCTGCTGTCTCCCAAAGACAGTATTTATTAGAGAACTAGAGTAAAGGTAGAGCATGTCCATCCATTGACTTATTTAAAAATAAAGTGTCATCGAATGCATTTTGAAGTGTATACAAGAAATTGTGTCATTGGTTGCCTCCAGGGAGAGGATCTGGATGTCTGGGGGAAATATTTTTAATCATGTGTTCTTTTGTGCTCTTAAAATTCTATACCACTAGAGGCCCAGTGCACGAATTCATGCACCAGTGGGGTCCCTCAGCCTGGCCTGTGGGATCAGGCCGAAACCAGCTCTCTGACATCCCCCAAGGGGTCCTGGATTGCCAGAGAGCACAGGCCAGGCTGGGGGACCCCACTGGTGCACAATTGGGGTTGGGGAGGGACACAGGAGGTTGGCCAGCTGGGAAGGGACCACAGGAGGGCTCCCGGGCATGGCTAGACCCAGCAGCAAGCTAACCTACTGGTTGGAACATCTGCCTCCTGGTGGTCAGTGCACATCATAGCAGCTGGTCAACCGGTCAGCTGTCTGCCCTCTGGTGGTCACTGCACGTCATAGCGAGCAGTTGAGCACCCTTAGCATATCATCATATATAATAAACGCATAGTATGCAAATTGTCCCCTCAACAAGACTTCTTCCAGGAGTTCGACCAGGGGGTGGGCTGGCTGGGTGAAAGGAGGAAGGCCCCAGCCAGCAGCCCTGGCGTGTGGCCAGGGCAAGGGAGGGAGGCCCTGGTGCTGGCCGGCAGCCAGAGGAAGGGAGGGAGTACCCAACCGGCAACCGCTAAGGACCCTAAGGACTAATGGCCTCTAGTCATTAGTATATTATGCTTTGATTGGTTGACTGGACACTTAGCATATTAGGCTTTTATTGTATAGGATGTGACTGCATTACCTAATCAGAAATAAATTTTCCAATATATGTCTTGTTGTAACCATAGCTCTAAAAGTATACTGTTGGTTACCATTCACTCAGATGTCTCAAGCCTGCCTTTTTGACACCTTTCCCTATCAGCATATTCTAGAACAGGGACAAGGAACGTCTGGCCTGCAGGCCACATAAGGCCCTCAAAATCATTTGCTCTGGCCCTGCCAAGGCATTAGGGGTAAGTTAACTAAATGTTTAGCCAAATGTAGCAGGCTGATTTTTAAGTTGGTAATTTTATATGGCCTACAAGTGATGTTATAAGTATCCAAATGGCCCTTGGCAGAAAAAAGGTTCCCTACCCTGTTCTAAAAGGTAGAGCTTTTCCTCATGTAAGCATATTATTTGAATCTCTCTTCCCTTAATCAGAGGTTTGTGATACCACTTGATTATAAATTTCATTATTGCACATCATAGGGTCTGTTTCTAAGCAGTCTCTTCTACTTCATCTTTATTATTTTATACCAGAAATGTACTATTTTAATTGTGGCTTAGTAACATTTTAATGCCTAGAATATTATGGTCCCCATTATTATTGTTCTTTAAAGTTTTTTTCTTAATTCATCTTACCTGTTTAGTCTTCATGTAAATTTTAGAACAGTTTTTTAAATTCAAAATACTCCAGTAAAAATTTTATATTTTTAATAAAATTATTTAGGAAGAATTAATTAGCTTATTAGCATATTTAATCTCATTCAAAAACACAGTTATTCTCTCCAGTTACTCAGGTTTTCTTTTATATCTTTTAGTAAGTGTAGTTTTCTTCATATAGGGTTGAACATTTTTGGTAAGGATTGCTTTGTATATTTACATTTTTATTGATGTTACAAAGGTTTTTCTTTAAAAATTACTTATATAGCTGGAATATAGGAAAGCTACTTTTGTACATGTGCACTATTTCTAGCCTATCATTGTTCAATTGTTTCTCTTTTTTTTAAGTATATTGCTTGAAAATGTATACTGACTTATAAAATGTTTCATTAGCGTGTGAAATTTAGAAGAGTTTTATTAGTGTAGTAGTTAGATAGTAATAAAGGAAGAAAGCAAAGGGAGTCAGACATTATTAAAAGTATAATCAACAGGGTAGCATGAGCCTGCTTGCTTAACTAGGAAATTACAACTTTATATACTCCCCCAGGGAACCACCCGAGTTTCTATGAGGCATGTGTAATAGGAGTGCCGACATGGCTACCACAGTAGCCTCTCAGTCTAGTCTGGGAAAAGAATGGATTTGTTAGGGGTGGACCCATTAGAAGCCTGTGAAAGCTTGGGAAGTTAATTGGTTATTTTGAAAAAGTGCCTGGTCCTTCCCAAGCCCATGATAATATAATCCCAGGGAACAAAGCCTTTCTCTCTCACCCAGTAACACACAAAGCCATATAGGTCTAGTGGCCACCTGGGGGACTCCAAAGGACTAAGTTTTAATATGAATTAGAAACTCTGGACACTGGCCTTTGTTTTGGACTTGGTGAAGACAAGATGGAAATTTTTCCATGGTGGGACAGACAGAGATGAGACAAAGGGGCAGCCTTCAATTTCATCCCAGTAAATCTTGCTACACCATAATCTCCCATGCAAGGGTGTGTAGAAGCTTTTCTTGCGATCCCATGAAAGAACATGATTTCCCTGGCATCAGTTTGATATAAGTATATGTGTGTGTTTATATACATATTCATAGTTATCATTCTGTGAAAAATAAAAAATAAAACTTCTGTGTCCTTAAGTTCCTAAAATTATTTATCAAAGATAGAGAATAACTTTAAAATATGTATATTCAGTTTGGGTTTATTGATTTCTCCACAGGGAAAACAATTCAGAAGCACCTAGGGTGTAAGGCTGGGCCATTTTTCTGAAAACAAATACAGCAAGGTTTCACGGGTATATACATATGTGAAAAATTATCAAATTGTATACTTTAAGTATCCTCAGTTAATTATATTTCAATAAAACTGTTTTAAGAAAACAGTATCACAAAACTTTTGCTTGAGGTAGGTTTCCTCTCTAATAGTCTTGCCTTCATTTGCTTTCAATGAAGCTCTTCATTATAGTGTTTGCTAATGGACTTTAAAATGAGTGTAAATCGAAACCAAGATGGCAGCATAGGTAAACACCTAAACTGCTGCCTCGCACAACAATTTCAAAACTACAACTAAAAGACAGAACGGACACCATCCAGAACCACAGGAAAGCTGGCTGAGTGGAAATTCTACAACTAGAAGGAAAGAGAAAAGCTCACAGAGAACTGGAGGAACAGCAAAGGTTGAGGTACAGCAAAGGGTCTTTGTGTGCGCAGAGAGGAAGGGCAGCTGAGAGCCTGGCTGACTTTCTCTGGCGGGAGGGGGAAGGAAGCCCCCAACTGCACTGAACCCCAGTTCCAACTGCACTAAACCCCAGTTCTGGGCGAAACCCCGTGGACCCAGGCTCATACAGGGGGCGTCTGGACTGTCAGGTAGAGAGATCGGCACTCGGAGACTCGGACACCCAGGGGAGCCCAGGGGAGCCGCAGCGGGCAGGGATCTGGAGGCGTGCGCATGCCAGTGGGCAAAAAGACTGCAGAGGTTGGCATAGACTTTCCCTAGCAGAAGGGAGTAGGAAGCTCCTAACTGCACTGAACCCCAGTTCCAGGCGAGCCCCTGGGGACCCACGCTCTTGCGGGGAGAATCTGGACTCTTGGGCGGAGGCTCGGGAGCCAGGGAAGCCAGAGATCTGGAGGCACGCCTGCGTGCAAGGGCAGGGCTGACGGGAAGCCAAGACTGCCTGCTCCACCCTGAGACTCCACTCCATCCAAGCTGAGCACAGAGGCTTTTGCAGTTTGGCAAGTCTAATCCTATAAGGCTGTCTCCAGCACCGAACTTCTCCCAGCATAGACACAGCTGATCCTCACAGCCAACTGGCCTGGAGGTCAATTCCTCCCAGTGATACCAACAACAATCAAGACTTAACTACAACAAGGCTGTACACACAGTCCACAAAGGGGTGCACCAAGAGTGTCCACCTCAGGTAACTGGGAGGCCGACCCACTGGGCCATATAGGAAACCTAGCACACAAAGCTACCCTACCAACTCAGGGAAGCAGTGAAAATGCGGCAACAAAGAAACAGATCACAAATGAAAGAAATGGAGGAAAACAAACGACTGGATATAGAATTCAAAACCACAGTTATGAGGCTTTTCAAGAATATCCTAGAAAAGGACGATAAATATAACGAGACCCTTGAAGATATAAAAAAGGACCAACTAGAAATTAAACATACACTGACTGAAATAAAAAATATTATACAGAAACCCAACAACAGACCAGAGGAATGCAAGAATCAAGACAAAGAATTGAAATACAAAGAAGCAAAAAACACTCAACCGAAAAAGCAAAAAGCAAAAAGAATCCAAAAAGTTGAAGATAGCGTAAGAAGCCTCTGGGACAACTTCAAGCGTACCAACATCAGAATTATGGGTGTGCCAGAAGAAGAGAGAGAGCAAGATACTGAAAACCTATTTGAAGAAATAATGACTGAAAACTTCCCCCACCTGGTGAAAGAAAAAGACAAGTCCAGGAAGCACACAGAACCCCAAACAAAAGGAATCCAAAGAGGACCACACCAAGACACATCATAATTAAAATGCCAAGAGCAAAAGACAAAGAGAGAATATTAAAAGCAGCAAGAGAAAAACAGTTAATTACCTACAAGAGAGCACTGATACAATTGTCAGCTGATTTCTCAACAGAAACTATGCAGGCCAGACGGGAGTGGTAAGAAATTTTCAAAGTGATGAATAGCAAGAACCTACAACCAAGATTACTCTACCCAGCAAAGCTATCATTCAGAATTGAAGGGCAGATAAAGAGCTTCACAGATAAGAAAAAGCTAAAGGAGTTCATCACCACCAAACCAGTATTATATGAAATGCTGAAAGGTATTCTTTAAGAAGAGGAAGAAGAAAAAAGTAAAGATAAAAATTATGAACAGCAAATACGTATCTATGAACACGTGAACCTAAAAATCAAGTGAATTAAAAACCTGAGGAACAGAATAATCTGGTGAATATAATAGAATCAGGGGCATAGAAAGGGAGTGGACTGATAATTCTCAGGGGAAAAAGGGTATGGGGGGGTGCAGGAAGAGACTGGACAAAAATCGTACACCTGTGAATGAGGATAGTGGGGAGGAGGTAAGGGCAGAAGATGGGGTGGGAACCGGGTGGAGGGGAGCTATGGGGGGGAAAAGGAGAAACAATTGTAATAATCTGAATAAAGGTTTATTAAATTAAAAAATAAATAAATAAATGAGTGTAAATCAGTTGTTAACACTACTCCCTGACAGATACAGACACTCTGAATGTATTAAGTGGAATACAATTGATTAACATATTGGATCTACTTAGTTTTCCTTTAACAGGATGCTTGCAGCACTGGCTTTTTGGGTAGTTGTGGGGATACTATAAACCTCTAGGGAGATCTGCAAGGTAGATGAGTGAAGTACCTGGGAAATGGAGCAATTAGCTAGGGCAGTGGTCGGCAAACTCATTAGTCAACAGAGCCAAATATCAACAGTACAACGATTGAAATTTCTTTTGAGAGCCAAATATTTTAAACTTAAATTTCTTGTAACACCACTTCTTCAAAATAGACTCACCCAGGCCGTGTTATTTGTGGAAGAGCCACACTCAAGGGGCCAAAGAGCCGCCTGTGGCTCGAGAGCCTCAGTTTGCCGACCACGGAGCTAGGGAGTAAGAAATGGATTTGCTGGGGAGGGGTGGTCCTGGCCAATTTGCTCAGAGCGTCAGCCCACGGACCAAAGGGTCATGGATTTGATTCCTGGTCAAGGGCATGCATGTACCTTGGTTGCCGTTCTATCCCCTGCCTTGGTTGGGGTGCATGTGGGAGGCAACTGACCAATGTGTCTCTCTCACATCGATGTTTCTCTTCCCTCTTCCTCCCTCCTTCCAATTTCTCTAAAAAAACAAATCGTGAAAAATATATATCCTCAGGTGAGGATTTTTTTAAAAAAGGAGTAAGAGCTAGAAAAGAAGGTGGCAAATTCCAAAAATGATGAGGAGTCCTCAGAAGTTTTTCATGCCCACTCCTCCACCAGCTTGTAGCTTTTTTATTTTGGTTTCTCCCACAGTACCTGACACTTGGTCTGACTTATATTAGGTCTCCAGAACCCTATTGAGTTCATTGTCATATGTACAGTACTCACCATTCTGTCTTTCAACTGCTACTGTGTAGCTTCTCTTCATCCCTTGTTTATTGTTTTCCCTGACACCAGCTTCTCTCTACCCTGGTTCATTCTCTTTATTGCTGCTGAATTAATCTTTATTTTAAAGTGAACTTTTTCCTGTAGTTCCCCTGTTTTAGCAACTGACTCCTAATAGCTTAGTTTGGCATATATGAGCTTTTATAGCCTGAACTATAGGCCCGGTGCATGAATTTGAATTTGTGCACAGGTGGGATCCTGGCCGGGAGGGGGGGGGGGCGGGGGGGGCGGGGGAGGAGGGAGGAGATGGGGAACCAGGACACAATCGGCTGGGATATAGATCTGTCCTGGTGACTTTCGTGCTGGTTGTTGGGAGCCACCTGGTGGTCGCTTTTATATCCTTTCTTCCTCACGGAGCATCTATGGAGGGGAAGCGGCCACAGTGCTCCAGGCTGACTTCCAGAAGGCCAGCAGTGCTGGTCCATCGGTGCCTGGCCTGTTCTCCAGAGATTGGACCTGCAGGACTACTGAGGGAGTGAGTGGCTGCCGACAGGCTGGAGGGCTGCCAGGACGAGTCTCAGCTGAGCAGCGCTCCTGCTATGGGAGCACACTGACCACCAGGGAGTAGCTCCTGCGTTGAGCATCTGCCCTCTGGTGGTCAGTATGCATCATAGCAACTGGTCGTTCTGGTTGTTCCAGTTGTTCGGTCACTTAAGCTTTTATAGATAGATAGATAGATAGATAGATAGATAGATAGATAACAATCTTTTTAACCCTTTCCCCCTGTCCTTCCCTTCTTGCCTTCCTCCCTCTCTTCTTTCCTCTCCTCCTCCTTCTAATTCTAGCATTTTTTTGTCACAGTATCAGAGAAGTTTATGTGCAACTTTTATTTTTATTTTTGAACGTAAAGTTTAAATTCTTCCAATTTGAAACACATACAGAAATCTTTCTCACCCCTTTCTTCATTCGCTTGATGGGAAGAAATCGAGACCATATGGCTTAAAAGCCCGTTTACAGTGGAAAGTCTGAAGCAGTGAATCATTAGGGAGTCCTTTCTCTCTCTGCCATTCTAAGTGACTTCCCATCTTTAATATCAATATCAGCACCACAGCAGCTGCTCCTAAACAGAGCATTCTCACTTGAGCCTAACCACTCCTCTAAGTTGTTCCCCCTGGCTTGATTTGGTTCTAGTTAGCAACAGAACCTCTCTTCTTCATGTTTGAAGGTTGCTAAAAAACTACTTAAAATTTACCTATCTTTTCAGAAATTCTCTCTGAATCTCAGTGCACATTAGTGGCCAAATAGTGCCAGATTATTCCATCTATTCAGCATTTATAATTCTATGGAGTCACTAGTGAAGTAGCCATTTGCTGTATTTGCTTAGTTGTCATAGCAGTGGTGTCTTGGTTAGTGTAAGCCTAAGTAGCTTCCTACAGTTTTGACATGATATGCAGCTAAGCCAATAATTCTGATTTCTACTCATAGGCATCTGGAATTTTGCAGAATTGTACTTTTAAATTTGTTGAAAAAAAGTTATTTGACCCCACTGCTGTATTCTGTTGGCACCCATCATATAGTCGTAGGATTATAGAAATTTTAATTTGGAAAAATGATTATACTCGCAGTATGTATTACAGTGGTTAACTAGGGAAACATTGTTTCTATCCCATAGGCAGTTTATTTAATCACTAATGTAAGTATTTTTAGGAGTTAGAGAAATTGATGAGAAAGTCAGCAGTTGGGGCTATCTAATAATCTTAGGTGCTTAGCTTTAAATCATCTTAAATAATTCTGATTATAAGCCTTTGATTTATAATATATATATTTATAATATAATTGCAAAGTACTTCTCATCACAGTAATTTTTCTAGTTTTTTTATTATCTAATTTCTGTTAGGTCAGCCTCCTTGACCTACATTACCGTAATTCATTTCGACTCCTACACACTCACTTTATTTTATTCACTACTTAAACTAGCAGTTACATGAATTTTGTTTGTTAATCTTTACCCAAGGATATTTTTCCCATTTTTTTTTTCTTAGAGTGGAAGTGGTGGGGGTGGGGGGTGGGAAGAGAAACATTGATGTGAGAGAGACGGGGATCGAACCTGCAACCCAAGTAATCACCCTTGATCAGGAATCAAATCCGTGACCCTTCAATGTGTGGGCCAGGGCTCTGAATCCACTGAGCCACACTGGCCAGGGCTACATGAATCTTTCTCCATTTTTAAAAAAATATGTTTTTATTGACTTCAATTTAAAGGAACAGAGAGGAAGAGAGAGATAGAAACATCAGTGATGAGTGAGAGTAATCGATTGGCTGCCTCCTGCACACCCCGTACCAGGAATTGAGCCTGAAACCCAGGCATGTACCTGACCTAGAATTGAACTGTGACCTCCTGGTTCATGGCTTGACAGTCAAACACTGAGACACACTGGCTGGGCTCATTTTTTAAAATCTGTTTCCTTCAGATTTCATATAGTATAACGTACAGAAAATGCACATTCTCTAATATGCATTGTTTGGAAAAGATAGTCTTTTCATGGTGAAAGAGTTCAGTGTCGAGAATCTGATCCAGTCTTAAATGATGTAAAGATTATTTCTGTACCATCTATTTTAAACATGCAAAGGCTCACTATAACCCATCAAGTTCATTTCACATCTTAATTGCTTTTATCAAACACATTCCATACTTTTAACCCCTTCCTGTGAATTTTGATCCTTATTAAGTTCTTTCTTGGCTCTATATATTGTACCAGGAGAAACATGGATATGTTTTAAATATTATGTGTTTATTCAAATGTATATATGTGCACATACATAATTTCTCATTTGTTCCTGCCTAACTCAATTGTTGAATGTATTGTGCTGGAAGAAAGGTTGTAGGGTCAGTTGCTACTTGAGCATGTTACTTTGGACTGTTCCATGGATACAGACTTTACTTTTGCCTTCAGCTAGCAACTCTAGAGATAACTGAGGGAAGGAGCTTGGTATAAAACCATTACAACTGGAAAAAATAATATAGGAGTTTCTGCTTTCTTAGTATTCATCCTCATCTTCCTCCTACTGGTATTCAGCCTAATCGAAGATGTCTACAAAGCAACATTTACAAAGATAAATGACCCAGATCATATCAACAGCTTACCGTAATAAAATAGATTTTGTCCATCACTTCTCGAATATGCATCATGGCTATAAGTAGCCTATATCGGTTTGTATCATTCATGCATGTTGATGATGCAGAATACATTTTTATACATTTTGGCCCATAGTAGTAGTCATTCTTTGACTAACCAGAGGCACATGAATAGCCTGATATCCCTAACATTTTACAGGAATTATAGACTACTATAAAAGGCAGCTTTACCTATAAAAGGTAAAGCTGCTTTTAAGTATAGCTAACAATGCAAATAAAATAACTTAGAGTCTAAATCTATAAAGCATCAGGGCTGTTATTACCCAGATCTTGTTTAGAAATCCTTTTTCTGTATGCTAAGTTTATTGTTTTTGTACAAAGATCAATATAAAATAACCTAGGTTTGAATTGAACCAGGTTATATTTTATATACTTAGAAAAATCAAACTGAAACATTTTATGGTGCCTTCTTCCCTCTGTTGATATCAAGAAAATTATATTATTCAATTGGTAATGTGATATATTCAGTTATTAATAAATCTATCCATGGGCTCTGTGTTAGAGAAAATATGCATGTTGGCCAGGCAACTTTGTCACTGTTGCACAGTGCTCCACCAAATAATATCAAACCAGAAGCCTTGTTTATCAATAAGTTAGTGGATAAGTACTTTGCGGAGCTTACAACAAAGTATTTGAATGTTATTGAGAGGGCTGGCAACATGAACTGACAAAATTATCTATACTAATAAAAGGGTAATATGTTAATTAGACCAGGTCGACTGGACATCTTCTGGATGTCCGACTTCCTTCCGGACAAAGCCATGGTGGCAAGGGGCTGAGGCAGAGGCAGTTAGGGGCAATCAGGCAGGCAGCAGAGGCGGTTAGGGATGGTCAGGCAGGCAGGCAGGCAGGCAGGTCAGCAGTTAGGAGCCAGCGGTCCCGGATTGCGAAAGAAATCCAAACTTTCCAAGGTGGAAAGCAGTTTGCTTTTATGAAATGATATAAGAAATCATGTCTGACTAGGCTAAAGAAAAAATATTGCAATGGATAAGGTACAGGTGACCAAAAGTTATAATTATTTGACCAAAAACTTCAGGCAGTGAAAACCTTGGCTATCCTATTGCCTCCCAGATTCATAAGAACCAGTTGTTGTGTGCTTTGCCTTCCTGGTCCCCTTCCTCCAGCTGGGCATCTGTTGTACTTTCATGCAACCAGAATGCTAGTGACTTAGAATTACTGCTTCTGCTTCAGTTAAAGATGTCCACTAAGCTTGACTTAAAGTTCAAGATCATAAGTAGAATACATAAGGAAGGAATATAAGATAGTAAAAATATTCTGGCTCTGAGATAAGATACTTGTATTTGGACTATTGAGTGGAGTTTTGTTGTTTAGCTAACAGAGATGAAGAGGTACTCTCTGGAATGCTGACAATGTGCTCTTCCTGAAGATAAAAGATTGAGTCTTACATTGTTTCAGTGAAAATAAAAAATTAGGCAATAATTGAAAAATAGAAACACTTACATAAAAATTTTCATCATACTGTCACTGTCATTTATTTTTTCCATACTCAACACATACCAAAAACTTGTTGGTAGCTGTTGTTTTAAACAAACGTCCAGTGTGAATCATCATTCCCTCGCTGGGTGTAACCCCTTCTGAACACCTTGCCAGCTATTGTAATGGACATATTTTGGACATAATTTCTTCTTAAGTAGCTTTAAATATTTTAAATTCATAAGCATACATTTACCAACTTGAGAAGATGTCTGAATTACTTTATTACATTTAAGATGCAATTATGGTGAAGAGCAATGAACAAGGAATCTTGAATTTTTTTTTCTCCCTGTCAAACTGTACGATCATGGGCAAGTCACCATTATAATGTGACTTAATTAGTGATTTGAATATTTTTCTCATATAAGAGAATTCAAGTCAGTATTAAGTCTTTCATTAAGAGGGAGCTATCAGGTTGAATCATAATGAAATTGCTAATTCTATAAAAAGTAAAAAAATCACATTTCTTTGTGCTTGGACTAAGAACTGAAAATATTTTTCAGCCAGAGCATGGATTCTCCTCTGGATGGGAGCGTGGGATTGGAAGTGAAGGGAATTGCTGGTCCTTCAACAAAACTATAGTTTTGATGCCAGGGGTTATGACACACTTGTGTCATGACCTTCCTACTTTTAGTAATAATTCTTAATTGTTCACTGCTACTTTGTTTAAACCAAAACAAAACAAAACCCTGGGGTGTAGATATATAAATTAGAGGTTTGCCACCTAGTGGCCTGGTATAGCTGGTGTATAGTTTTGGTTTTGAGGGGTTTTTGTTTGGAGCAGGGGCGGGGGTTGCCTGTGTTTTTTTTGTTTGTTTGTTTGTTTGTTTTAATCGAATCTGTAGACCATCCTATCTAATAAAGACAGAATATGCAAATTGACTGTAACTCTGCGACAAAGATGGTGGCGCCCACAGCCAATAGGGAGGGAATATGCAAATTGACGTGACAAGGCAAGAGGCAGAAGGCGGCTCTGCTCCAGCCCGAGCGAAGGCGGAAAGGCGGTGGCCAGAGCAAAGGCCCAGGTCCCAGCAGCCAGGGAAAGGAAGGCCTATTCTTGCACGAATCTTCGTGCATCAGGCCTCTAGTATTTAATAAATTATTTCACCTAAAAATCTGACTGAGTAACTATCAACTGGTGCTGAGGACTTGGGATGGAGTATGTACTCCATTTCTGGTTCACCAGAGCCCCTACCTCTCTATTACTTTCTACTTTACTTGACAGGTCCCTGTAGACATTAGAGTTTGTGATTCTCTTGCACTGTCCAGTAGGACTTCTGTGGTGGTACAAGTGTTCTATATTTGTATTGTCCAATGTGATAGGGGCTAGCTACATGTAGCTCTTGAGCATTTAAAATTAGCTGGTGTACCTGAGGAACTGAGGTTTTAGTTTTATTTAAGTTTACTTAATTTAAATTGTTGCAGTCTGGCCGGCATGGCTCAGTGGTTGAGCCTTGACCTATGAACTAGGAAGTCATGGTTCAATTCTGGGTCAAGGCACATACCCAGGTTGTGGGCTTGATCCCCAGTGTGGGGTGTGCAGGACGTAGCCAATCAATGATTCTCATCATTGATGTTTCTGTCTATCCTTTTCCCTTCCTCTCTGAAATCAATAAAAATATGTTTCTTAAATAAATAAATAAATAAATAGTTGCATGTTGCCAGTGGCTACCATATTGAACAGTGCAAGGAGATAATGGAGTATTTTCCTTTATTGGATATTTCTTACAGAGTGAAAATTAAACCTTAATACATTTTACACTCTCTTAAATGCCAAATTTAAATGTTAGCATATATCACTGTAAATCATATGATTTGACAATCAAATTACCATCTCTTATTAAATACAGTCTAAAACTTCTTGTCTTTTTCCTCCCTAATTTGTTTAACACTTTATAGCACATGCCTGTTCTAGGCCCTGGGGATATAGGCTGTTTTCATAAAGCCTGTAATAATAAATATTTGTAACTCTTAACCAAGTAATTTAATATTTAGTGTCTGTAATCTTTCCAGTAGCTCTGCAGATAAGGATTTAATTTGGTTACTTGTCAATTGCAAGCCCTAAAATCTTTTTATTACCCATTAAATCCACATTCTAATAAGCTAAAATGTACTACTGTTACAATTCCTCTGAGAAGCTCTCCTTGTCCTAGTCCCCAAATACTGAAACTTACTATAAATTTACTGTTTTAAATTAGGCATCATCAGAGCCTTTTCATATCAGTAAATCAGCTCAGTGTGCACAAGTTTATTACCTCACCTGAACTTTCTTTCAGCTTTCTTTCCATCTGCTCCCAAGGTGGTTCTTCTAAAATTCCTTTTTGGTTATCTGACCTTGGGCCACATGTATTTGTTTTCTCTCACAGATAGTCTCAGTGCCCTGATGTGTTCCTGCTTCTCTTTGCCATGAAACTTTTAAGTATGTCATTTTAAGAACAGCTTAACACGTTAAACGCCCAGACAGTCACTAGTGACGGACACTATACTTTCTGTCGGGAAGACAAAATAGGCTGGGCGCTTAACATGTTAAATTGCAATCAAGTGTAGCTATAGCACAAAGATAGATGAATGCTAAAAAAATGATAACTCCTACATTGGCAGTTGCTCATGTAAACATTTATTGTTCAGTGTTTTTGTAGTTGTTTGATTCTGTAGTTGATAATCAGATTAGCAAGGCATTATTAGGGTTTTCTGCTTAGGCATGAAAATAGTCTACTTATATAAAGTGTAATGAAGCTCTTTAAGTAATTTTGATAAAGATGATTATGGACTGTGATTATAGCCTAAAGACCAGTGACACTGACTACATAGGAATCTTTTTTTTCTTTTCAGTGTTGTAAAGGAAAATGTACTCTTCTCTGTGTGTGTGTTTAGAATTGGGTTAAGTAGAGATATTAGGAGACTGTACAGAAGGAATTGTATACTTTTAGGGACTGTATAGATTAACTGCTTAAACCTTGAAGTATACAACAAAGACCCGAGTTCCAGTTCTGTTATTGCTTAACTAGAGGCCTGGTGCACAAGTTTGTGCACGGGTGGGGTCCCTCGGCCTTGCAGGCAATAGGGGCCGATCAGGGTTCCTCTTGCCCACTCCCAATCGGGCCAGCCAGAGGTTGGCTGTAGGAACGCACTGACCACCAAGGGGTAGCTCCTGCATTGAGCGTCTGCCCCGTGGGGGTCATTACGCATCACAGTGACCGGCCATTTGGTTGTAATGGTCACTTAGGCTTTTATATGTATAGATATAAGGAAAGAGTAAGATTGAGATAGTAGGTAAAACTTTCAACAGTTCCAGCACATAGTAAGTGCTCTTTAAATGTCTGTTATTATTTGTAATAGTTGTAATTTTATTAGTGTTTCAGAAAGCTTTAGTTATGTAGCCCTTGAGCTTTTTCTTTATTGAGAGGAAGAGATAAAACACTTAAATAATAATTCTAGAAAGACTAGTAATTCAGTGAGTCCTAGCCTTCTAAGAATATGGAAGTATCATAATAATAAAAGGCCAACAGACATCACGACCAAAACGACTGAATGACCAGTCGCCATGAGGTGGCATTGACCACTTCTCGGTCCCTCCCCCCAACCCCCATGAGCAGAGGCGGGGTGGGACTGGGACTGACGAGTGGGTGAACTGCTGACCTCTTGGTCCCTCACTCTGGCCTGCAGGCTCTGATGGATCAGCGATGGTGAACGGGAGAATCTGGGCGGGGGGGGGGGGTGGACAGGATGACCAGGCTGGCTATCAGGCTGTTGGGATCACCAGCTCAACCCCAGCTGCTCAGGGAATCAGGCCTGTGGGAAAGCAGGCGCCAGCAACTTCACTTCCATGAGCGTGCACCGGGCCGGCCACTCATGGAACGCGCTGCCCGCTCGGGGCCGCTCACACCAGGACGGGTAGGTTGCAGGCATTCTCCATCAATGCTTCAAGCCCCAGCAGCAGCAGAAGTAGCAGTGGCGGCACCCGCTTTTCCCGCAGGCCTGAGCCCCGGAGCAGCTGAGGATGAGCTGATGATCTCAATGGCCTGACAGCCCAGCAGTGGAGGCGGCATTCGGCCTGGGGACTGGTGAATAGGCAGAAAATGGCCCTGATCGCAGGAGGCTAGGCCTAGGAACCCTACCTGCATGATTTAATCGTGCACTGGGCCTCTGGTATTTATTATATATTGTCCTGAAGTGGTAGTAGTAATTAGTGCCAAGTGTGTGTTTTTGAATGGTTTATAAAACAAAGGTCAGACCAGCCTGACTGAATCTAAATAATCACAGAATATTATTTTTCTATTACTGTTCTTTTTTTTCTTTTTTTAAATTTATTTATTGATTAGAAAGAGAAATATCGATTTGTTGTTCCACTTATTTTTGCATGTATTGGTTGATTCCTTTTTTGTTCAACAACTATCCTTTATTTTACCAGGTATTTCCTATCGATTATCAAGACCTGTCTAGTCTGTCTTTAGAGATGGTTTCTTATCTATCCCCCTGAACAGCTGTCTTCATTCAAGCACACATCACCTGTTACCTGGATGTATAGTGACTACCTTCTAATTAAGCTCTTGTCTCTTGCCTCTCCAGTCCATTGCCAAACCATCTCACATGTTGATTAACTGAGTAATCTTTCTAAAACACAAATATAGTCTTCCCCAGTGTTAATCTCTACTTTACCCTTTCCCACATTGGCTGATTCTTACTAGTATTTGTGCGCTTAGTGGGGATTGAGCTCAAAAACTTAGCATATCGGAACGATGTTCTAACCAACTGAGCCAGGGCCTCTGTTGCTGTTTCTTGAAAATAATAGCACATCTTAAATTTTTCTGAAAAAGGTAAGGCCCATTTTTTAAATTGTCAGGATAGTGAAGCTTTTAGCTTGTTTCCAGTCCTACCTATACCGCCTGTAGGCATACAGTCCACCACAAATATTTCCAAATTATATTATTTTGTACAAGCCCAGATGAACCTTATTTTCACTTTGAAGGCATGTTGAGGTCAATGATGTTTAAATTGGTGCATTGTTCAGTGGTGAAATAGACTTGCAACTTGTTCTGACACTTCATGAAATAATGTTAAATGAATTATTTAGTGTTAAGTAAAGAACCCTGCTAAATTATTTTTTTTTATTTTTTATTGTTTTAAGTATTACAAATAGTAGTACATATGTCTCCTTTTTTTTCCCCCGTTGATCTCCCCCTGATCCTCCCTACCCCCCAGGACATGCCTTCACCCTGCTAAATTATTTTAAACTATTCAAGGTTAATTAAACTATTTTAAGGTTTAGTCTTTAAAAATTTGTCATATTTTCAATCCATAGATTAACCTTTTGAGTTTTGAATCATAAGATCCTCTTTTAATTGAAACAAACTTTAAATGTATAATAAAAAGTTAAAATTTTACATGAGCTTTTTATTTTTAAAATGTTAGTTAAGTGTATTTCTTTATATATTTAAAAGATTAATAAATACTTTGAGGATAAAATGGCATGGCACTCTCTGGATGATGGCATTGGCTTAATAGAACTGTTACATTAGAACTGAAAGTGTTCCACATGAACTGAAATCAGGATGCAGTGGCTGCAAATAAATTTTTCAGATAAATTCAAGTATAAGAGTATGACAAGAATAAGCTACCATTTATAAAGACACCTAAACAAACTGAAACCCTAAGGAATTTTCAAATTGTGAAATAATGGGAATAATCATTTAATGTGGATGGAAGGAGCTGGTAAATGCTTCCCTCTTTAAATATCTCAAGGTTAAATTGTGAAGTGAGACAATTGAAACAGGAAAGATGATTTAGTGGCAGCATAACAGATTACCATTTAGAGAGGCCATAACCCTGAGAACTGAGTGCATTAGGGGACAGGACCAATGTTAGAACACAAAAAGGTATTCAGGAAAAGGCTGCCACTTAGCTATATATATATATATTTTTTTTTTTCTTAAGGAGTTACGCAGGCTTAGTTCTAACACTTTGTAAACATTCCTATTTGTTTCCATTTGTTTACCTCTAAAGATTTTATCTCACAGTCACTTTGAGACATCCTGTCTGCTTGGAGAAGTTATTTTCACCCAGTCTTCTTGCCTGACCTCTTGTAAGCATGAGCAGTCCAGCTTACCCTCAAGTGCACACCTTGAAGTTAACTTTTTTTTTTTAATATATATTTTATTGATTTTTTACAGAGAGGAAGGAGAGGGATAGAGAGTTAGAAACATTGATCAGCTGCCTCCTGCACACCTCCCACTGGGGATGTGCCCGCAACCAAGGTACATGCCCTTGACCGGAATCGAACCTGGGACCTTTCATCTGTGGACTTGATGCTCTCTCCACTGAGCCAAACCGGCTAGGGCTTGAAGTTAACTTTTATGTCATGCCAGCATGCAATCATTTGCCATAATACCACTGCCCTGTCTCTCTTCAAGACTGCAGTAAATTAGTTATGGATAAGCATTTGTTTAATGTTGGCCTTCCACTAGAGCCGTGGTCGGCAAACTGAGGCTCACGAGCCACATGCAGTTCTTTGGCCCCTTGAATGTGGCTCTTCCACAAAATACCACGGCCTGGGCGAGTCTATTTTGAAGAAGTGGCGTTAGAAGAAGTTTAAGTTTAAAAAATTTGGCTCTCAAAAGAAATTTCAATCGTTGTACTGTTGATATTTGGTTCTGTTAACTAATGAGTTTGCCGACCACTGCACTAGAGTAACTCTTTTCCTCACTGCAGCATTCCCAACCTCTAACCTAGCGCCTGGCAGAGATTTAGGCACCCAGGAAACACATGTTGCATGATTTCCAGGAGGAGGCTCCTTCTAAAATCTGGTCAACTGTAACCTGATGCAGATGTGGGAGATAAGCAAGGACTAGAACCCAGAGGGACATGAAGTCATGTTGAAGAAGCTTGTGGTTCATGAGGGAACAGTTAATAGGCCATTGAAGGATTGTAAGTCAAAGTCCATCTTTGGGTGGACATCTATCTCTCTTCTAGGCCTCTAGGTAGTGCTTTCTTCATGGTTCATAAAAAATGTATTTGTCACATGAAAAGCAAAGTAACATTTGGTTTATAGTTATATAAACAATTTCTATATACATTTCCAGAGTTGCTTTTCTTACACTTTATAAAAACAATCAATTTATGTATTTAAAGATTAGGGAAGGATTTATAAATAATTAGAAGAATGAAAATATTTATTTTTCAATACAGAAATTGCTATACTGAATTTGGGTTTGTTGTAAAAACAAAACTTAATAGTATTTATTAGTATAGTTTTCAAATTAAAAAAGCAATTAGTAGATATATAATATCTTCTGAGTAATTTGATATGCCTAAGAATAGCCAGAAGCAAATAGATAATAAACTTCATCCAAGGAATTAAATAATCTACACTAATAAAAGAGAAACATGCAAATTGACCACCACTCCGCTACACCCACCAGCCAATCAGGAGCGAGTATGCAAATTAACCCAACAAAGATGGCAGTGGCCACAGAGCTGGAGTGAGCAGGAGGCTTGGGTTGCCCCCGGTGATGGAGGAAGCCAAGCTTCCCGTCTACCCTGACCGGCCCTGGCCTCTGCTCAAGGCTACAAAGTTTCAATTTTAGAAGATATATAAATCCCAGATACCTGCTTCCAGCCAGCCATGGCGTCCGCTCAAGGAGGCACTGAAAAAATAAAAAAAGGAGGGGCTGGGAGCTTGGGTCACCGGGGGGTGTGGCCAGCCTGCAAACGGCCCTCAGCCCCTCACCCAGGCTGGCCACACCTCCATGGGGTGAGGGTCCCCGCTGGGGGGCTTGGCCAGCCTACAAATATCCATCAGCCTCTCACCCAGGCTGGCCAGGAACCCCAGTGGGGAGCCACACCCCCTGAAGGGGCTGTGGCCAGCCTGTAAACAGCCATCAGCCCCTCTCCCAGGCTGGCCAGACATCCCAGCAGGGAGCCACACCCCCATGGCCTGATCCCTGTAAACGGGCAGTCGAACATCCCTCGAGGGGTCCCAGATTGGAGAGGGTGCAGGCTGGGCTGAGGGACATCCCCCTCCCCCGCCCTGCATGAATTTCGTACACCAGGCCTCTAGTAAATATTATTAGAACTACAAGTTGTGCTTTGGTAGGAATTTTAAATGCAAGTTATTTTTAGTTCCTATTCTAATGAGCCAAAGAATTTAAAGTCCCACTTAATTAAATAATATATGATGCTAAATGTGTTGCTTTTATTTATTTAGGCTTAAGCAACAGGAATTTATTTTTACACAGTTCTGGATTCAAGACTAGAGTGTCTGCAGGATTGGTTCCTTCTGAGGGCCAGGAGGAAGGGATCTGTTCTAGGCCCCTCTCTGTGTCTTGTGGACGGTCATCTTCTCTGTGTCTTCACATTGTCTCTCCTCTCTACGTGTCAGTGTCCCAATTTCCTCTCCAATTTCATCTTGGATCATGGAACATGCATTGCTTTTAAATGACCAATGTTTTTATGCTTTTAAACTAACCTTCCAAGAAATGATTTTTTTCTTTAAGAAAATATACTTCCTTTCTCATTATAAATGTAATAGATACTTATTGCAGAAAATTTAGAAAACAGAGAAATCTTAAAATGAATTAATTCTGCCTTGGCCGGGTTTGCTCAGTGGTTAGAGAGATGGCCTGTAGACCAAAGAATTGTGGGTTTAATTCCTGGCCAGGGGCATGTACCTGGGTTGCGGAGTTTGATCTCCATCCCCAGGAAGGCAGAGGCAATCTGTGGATGAGCCTCTCTCACATTGATCTTCTCTCTCAAAAAATCAATGGAAAAAATATCCTTGGGTGAGGATTAACAAAACAAAAGAGACAGAAATGCATTAATTCTGATCTCTTCCTTCCCACCTTTCATGCACTTTATTTTCTTAATAAGAAACAACAAAACACCTTTTTTGTTTATTGAGTGGGCAACTTTCTGTCATGGTTCTCAATTTCTTTGCTATGACCATTGCATCCCACTAGTTTCTTTTGGGTTCATTTTCCTTCTTACTGAAAAAGGTCCTTGATTAGTTCTCTCAGTGGGCATCTATCAATGATAGACTTATTTTTTGTGCAAAAATGCTTTTATTTCACTCTTACCAGGTACTCTTCAATTAGAATTTAGCTAGATGTGGTTGGCAATTGTTTTCCTTGTAGTGCTTTAAATATATTCTTTTACTCTGATCTTACTGATGAGAATTCTAAAGGTACAATGATACATTTTGTTGTTTAAAAATAGTCACTATGAGCTACAGAGGCAGTAAAGCACCGAACACTGTCAAATTATAGCGGGAAGGCTGGGGAGTGTTGGGGAGGGAGGGAAATAGATCAACCAAAGGACTTGTATGCATGCATATAAGCACACCAATGGACACAAGACACTGGGGCGTGAGATGAGGGCATGCGACAGGGGGTAGGGGGGGCTGGGGGAAGGTCAATGGGGCAAAAAAGATATATGTAATATTTTAAACAATAAAAAAAGTATTTAAAAAATAGTCACTATGAAAAACTGTACTTTTTCCTCCTTAAAACATGTTTTTTAGATATACTGTGCTGATATAAAAAATGAATTCGTGTAATTTTTAAAATAAGGAGTAAATGGTAAAATGTGAGTCATGAAATATGATAACATTTAGTCCAAAACAAAATTACCTAAGATTGCTACTTGAATATATACATATACTGGTCAAGTATTATGTTTTATAATATGCTGTACACAGTGTCATGTATATTTTTGGCTTTTTTTTTTTCTCAAAAGTGGTATTTTGAGCCGTGGCTGATGTAGTTCAGTGGTTAGAGCCTTGACCCACACACCAAAGGGTCGCAGGTTTGATCCCTGGCCCTAGTTGGGTTGTGTGCAGGAGGCAACAATCAATGTGTCTTTCTCACATCGATGTTTCTCTCTCTTACCCAACCCCCTTCCTTTCTCTTAAAAAAAAAAAAAAAATCAGTGAAAAAATTATCCTCAGGTGAGGAGTTTTTTAAAAAGGTGGTATTTTGAGTCATGTTTTAATTTAGAGGGAGTCCTAAAATAGACTAGTGCAGTCCAATAATAATTACTTTCATGATGAAAATATTCTAGGTCTGTATTGTCTAATAAAGTAGCCACTAGACCCTGAGTGGGAATGTATTATCTTTTTATTTACCCTATCTCTTATTAAATGAATAGAATTTCTGAATTAATAACTTGATTAGTTTTAGGCCAAATGATTTAAGATACAGTAATTCATTTTTACATACAGATTTTTTTCCCCAGAAATAATTTGTTTTAATAAAAGTTTGACTATCAGTATATGGTTAGAAGGAAGTTGTAGAATCACAATGAGATTGTATGTTTAGCTTATGGTCTGGTTTCTACATTATAGTTGTATATTCAGTGTGTTTTTGAAGTGTTATATTAAGGTTGGTATGTCTTCTGAGGTTACTTTTTATGTATTAAGTATTAGCTCTTGAGGAAGAAGGATTATAGGACTAACTCTGCAGGTTTCAGTCTAATAATAATAAACAAGGGAATTTGTTAATAGTGCCTTTTATTTTTCAGATTGCAAATAGAAGAATCTTCTAAACCTGTACGGCTATCACAACAACTGGACAAAGTTGTGACAACCAATTACAAACCTGTTGCCAATCATCAATACAATGTAAGTCTGTCATTATGTTATACCTTTTCTGTATCATAGACCATGCTATCATGTGCTTGAGTTATCCAGACTTAGTAAGGGATATGACAGTTTGCCAAGCTTAGAAAAGATGTTCACTCTGTATCCTAAGTTATACTGTTTAAACTCCTCTTGTAAGTTTTCCAAAGAAATAAAACACTTCATTTTTTCAGTGTTTCTAATGTTTTAAATTATGGTATCCCTAATAAATAATAGTTTTACTTTTTTTCATTTTTTATATTTTTTTAACAGAGTTTTTAATGTTTTGACAAAAAAATTTAAAGGTCATGAAACAATGGTAATTTTTCCCATTGATTATTAAAATTACTTTGCATAGTTTCAGCTTGCACAGGCATTTTTACGGTCTCACATGACCATGCAAAGTGAGGACTGCCCTTATGTTCGTTTTGTTTTCTGTGGGGTTTTTTTGTTGTTGTTAATCCTCACCTAAGGATATTTTTCTTACTGGTTTTCAGAGAGAGTGGAGGGGAGAGGGAGAGGAAGAAACATTGATGGGGAAGGGAGCGGGGAGAGGGAGAGGAAGAAACAACCAGAGACTTATCAACTGGTTGCTTCCTGCATGTTCCCCAACTGGCATCAAACCCGCAAAACCTTTTGTTTTGTTAAGCCAAGGCTCTAACCACAGAGCAGTACTGGCCAGGGCTGCCCTTACATTTTAAACCTTTTTTTGATTGAAGCATATCATATATACTATATATATTGTATTCTACAATGTATAATACACACATATATCCCATATAATAAAGAGGTAATAAGCAAATTGACCATCACATCCTCACAAGATGGCTGCCTACGACCAGGCCGGCAGTGGGGTTACTGAGGAATGACCAAACGACTGAACAAGCAGGCTGCGTGGGGCATGAGGGACGACCAAACGACTGACAGCAGGCTGTGTGGGGCTACCAGGCCAGCAGGGGGGGTTAGTGAGGGACTACCAAATCTGGGAACCCCTTTCTGTCCTGCGTGGTTCAGGGTTCCGGTTCAGGGTTCGGGTTGTTCGGGTTCTGGAGAAGGCCGCACACAAGTGAAAAGAGACTTGGAAATGTATTAATTTGGGAATACTGGGGGCCAGGCGGGAGCCCACCTCTAGTGAGAGGACTACCACTGCTCTGGCCTTGCTATCCATTTCATTGAGACTATGGGATACACCCATAGCCCTTAGGCAAGAAACTCCAATAACAGAAATTTACATAAGACAAACAGATGGGGAGGCTGCTTCAGCTAACAGTGTTTCAACTAAACAGTGAGCGAACTAGCTCTGACCTTTCAGAGCAATGAAAGTTGTTGACCAGCCTTCCGGGTTCCCTATCTTTCTAATTAGTGAGACAATGATCAGTTTCCGGCAACCAAACAACTGAACAAGCAGACTGCATGGGGTGACGGGGGCAGGGGTGGGGGGGGCGTGAAGGGCGACCAGGCCGGCAGGGGGGGCAGTTGGGGGTGATTAGGCTGGCAGGAAGGGCAGTGAGGGGTGACTAGGCCGGCAGGGGGTGCAGTAAGGGGTGACCAGGCTGGCAGGGAGGGGGCAGTTGGGGGCAACCTGGCTGGCAGTGTAGGGACAGTTAGAGGTGATCAGGCCTGCATGGGGTGGCAGTTAGGGGTGACCAGGCAGGCAGGGGCAGCAGTTAAGGGTGATAAGGCTGTTGGGGAGGGGCAGCTAGGGGCACCCAGGCAGGCAGGCAGATGAGCGATTAGGAGCCAGTGGTCCAGGATTGTGAGAGGGATGTCCTACTGCCGGTTTGGGGATCAGGCCTAAACCAGCAGTTGGACATCCCCCAAGGGGTCCTGGATTGAAGAGGGTGCAGGCTGGGCTGAGGAGACACCCCTCCCCCGTGCATGAATTTTGTGCACCGAGCCTTTTGTATGCATAAATCTACTTTGTGCCAGGTACTGTTTATTTAATCATCATATCTACCCTATGAAGTAACTATGGGTATTATCCTCATTTTACAGATGAAGTAACTGAGAGACACCCAGGTTAGCTTACTTGAGATCACACAGCTGATAATTAAGTGATCCAGGTATTGAACCCAGGCAGCCTGGTATAGGAGTTTATTCTTAATTAACCAGTGTGCTATGTTGCTGCCAGTCATTAGCAATGCTACCAGAACTAAGGGTTTTGGGTCTTGAGGTACCTGTTCTGTAAGGAAAAATGTGATGATTCTCTGAAAATAAAATGAAGCCTAAGTTAACCAAGTAGCAATGAACAGTTGATATCTTGTGTTGTGCTTTGTTGATTAATATCTTCTTAATACTGAGTTTAAGAAGAAATAGACTCTTTAAGACTGGCCTGAACTACTACTTTATTTTTTATTTAGTTTTTATTTAGTTTATTTTTTTAGTTTTTGAACCACTACTTTATGATAGTTGAATTTCTTACAGTTATTTTAGATGAGGTGGCAAATGTCAGGCTGGCATCCTCGGTAAGCAGAATGCTGAAATGTAAGAAGGTAAAATCCTGAGGACTGTGATGAACTGGAGTACACATGCCCTTTCTAAAGACATTCAAATTTTAAAAATTGCTACACTGTGTAGATTAAATAAAGCAAGTCAAAATGCACTTACATCCAACCAGGCTTTAATTTAACTGCCTCTGGTATGCTTTAGGAAAAAAATTAAACTAAAGCAGAGGACAGGCAAGATAAGTGGAGACAAAATTGTCAAATTATCCAAGAGATGTATTTTTCTATTTTCTGTTGAGAAAGGTAGATAAAAGTCTAATTTTTTTACCCTCTTCTATTTTCATCTTGTCTACTCTTAGATGGGACTACATGCAATTTTCTGAAGCCAAGTGGAAATACAGAAGTGTAAAATATTATAGGTCTTAATTGTCTGCCTTTCTTCAATAGTGTGCTACTCCTGTAGCCCCTAACTGTGCTTTTTTTTTTCCAATTATGGGCCAAACTTCTGTATACATTTTCCACTCCTGTATGTGTTTTTCACAGTGAGGACAAGAAAGACCTCACTTTCCATAAGCTGTAAAGAGATGTAATTTTTCTGAAGAGAAGTGTGGTCAGAAAGACAAGTGCCCAAAGGTGTATATGCAGTAGTGTTTATCTCTATTCTTTAAGATAGGAAAAGGTTGAGACAAATATTCAAAAATGAAGAGTAGTTAAATATTTAACACTCATTAATTTTGGATAAAAGAAGTAGGGTGTCTTTATTCTAAATTTTTTCATTTTATATATATATTTATTAATTTCAGAGAGGAAGGGAGAGGGATAGAGAGATAGAAACATCAATGATGAGAGAGAATCATTGATCAGCTGCCTCCAGCATGCTCCCTACTGGGGATCGAGCCCGCAACCCAGACATGTGCCCTTAACTGGAATCGAACCCGGGACCTTTCAGTCCACAGGCCGATGCTCTATCCACTGAGCCAAACCAGCTAGGGCTATCCCTTGATAAACATTTTTTGAATTGTCACAGTGAGTACATATTGTTTGAATTGTTACAGTGGTGGGCAGTAACACTTTTCTGTTGGGATGGTGTTGCAGTTCTTGTCTTCTTGAAGGAAAATTTTCAATCAAGAGACAAAGTGTAGCAAAGCAAGCAACATTTAATGGCCGTAGCAAAACACACTTAGGACAGTGAAACAAGGAAGGACATAGAAGAAGCAACAGGAGAGCCTAGGCTGGGCCACTTTGTCTCACTGTGAAGTCAGAGAAAGGGGGACTTTAGAGACAGGTTCAGGGGGTGAGCCCAGGATGAGCTGCCACTGCCCATTACTCCCCTGATTGTAAATCTTGTGGGGTTCCTTAGAGCAGCAATCACCAACCTTTAGGACCTCACAGACCATCAGTGGTTCGAAAACCACCATTTGGCGACCGCTGCCTTAGAGGGAAGGAGAGGGGGAAGGGAACGGCACAGGTGTGCTTCCCAGAGCTTGCGAGGAGAGTATTTATCTTTCTCTCGAAGGCAGAAATCTTAAGGGAGGTCTTTGAGGAGGGTCTCAGTAGAATTTCATCAGCTTTCCAGGTGTGCTCTTTCAGGGTCATAGTCTCCATTGATTAGTTCCCACCAAGGCAGGGGGTCATTAGTCAATGCAGTTGGTCCTGAGGCAGCCCCAGTGTCACTTGTCTGGTTTTGGTGCTTTTCTGAGCCTGGAGCTGAAATATAACTGAGGCCTACATGTCATCTTTTGAGAGACAAGTCCAGGGGTCTAAATCACATGACCAGTAATGTGAAAGGTGGGGGACCAAACCACATGACCAGCAATTTTAAAAGGTCAGGCAACCAAACCACACGACCAGCGATATGCTGAGGGAGAAAGATTAGTGTGGGGGTGAGATCCTTATTTTCTCGGTTCTGCCTGTTGCTAGACACCGAGGGCTTTCTGCCCTGGTGACTCCCAGTGCATGGTCCATTATCCTTGCTCTGCTTATGTCTGTGTAACTGCCTATTACAATGGGAAAGTTAGAAAACTATGGAAGGGTATCAGTACCTAGCCATGACAGTATCCTATCATAGTTATCTAAGAACTAGAGGCCCAGTGCACAGGTAGGGTCCCTAGGCCTGGCCAGCGATCAGGACTGATCGGAGCCTTCCAGCTGCTGGCCGGGGCCTTCCTTCATTCCACACCGCCCCCTGGTGGTCAGCGCATGTCTTAGCGAGGGATCAAACTCCCAAGGGGACACTTTGCACATTAGCCTTTTTTATATATATTAGAGGCCCGATGCACGAAATCTGCGCATGGGGCGGCGGGTTGTCCCTCAGCCCAGCCTGCACCCTCTCCAATCTGGGACCCCTCAAGGGATGTCTGACTGCCCGTTTAGGCCCAATCCTGGTGGCCCGATCCCTCTCACAATCCAGGACTGCTGGCTCCAAACCACTTGCCTGCCTGCCTGATGCCCCTAACCGCTTCTGCCTGCCAGCCTGATCACCCCCTAACCACTCCCCTGCCAGCCTGATCGACACCTAACTGCTCCCCTACCAGCCCAATTTCCCCTAACTGCCCTACCCTGTGGGCCTGGTGCCCCCCAACTGCACTCCCCTGCAGGCATGGTTGCCCTGGTTGCCCCCAACTGCCCTCCCCTGGAGGCCTGGTCCCCCCAACTGCCCTCCCCTGCAAGCCTGGTCACCCCCCAACTGCACTCCCCTGCAGGCCTGGTTTCCCCCAACTGCCCTCCCCTGCAGGCCTTGTCCCTGCCAACTGACCTCCCCTGCAGGCCTGGCCGCCCCCACCTGCCCTCCTCTGCTGGCCTGGTCACCCCTAACTGCCCTCCCCTGCAGTCCTGACCACCCCCAACTGCCCTCTGTTACAGGCCTGGTTGCTCCCAACTGCCCTCCCCTGCTGGCCTGATCGCCCACAACTGCCCTCCCCTGCTGGCCATCTTGTGGCAGCCATCTTTGACCACATGGGGTGGCCTTCTTGTGTGTTGGAGTGATGGTCAGTTTGCATACTACCACTTTATTATATAGGACTAGAGGCCAGGTGCACGAAATTCATGCACTGGGGGGGTGTCCCTCAGCCCAGCCTGCACCCTCTCCAATCTGGGACCCCTTGGGGGATGTCTGACTGCCAGTTTAGGGATTGGGCCTAAATTGGCAGTCAGACATCCCTCTTACAATCCAGGACTGCTGGCTCCTAACCACTTGCCTGCCTGCCTGATTGCCCCTAACCGCTTTTGATCACTCCCTAACTGTTCCCCTGCTGGCCTGATTGATGCCTAACTGCTCCCCTCCCAGCACTATCACCCCCAACTGCCCTCCCCTGCCAGCCCGATCGCCCCCAACTGCCCTCCCCTGCCAGCCCAGTCCTCCCCAACTGCCCTCCCCTGCCAGCCCAATCGCCCCCAACTGCCCTCCCATGCCGGCCCAGTTGCCCCAAACTGTTTTCCCCTGCCCGCCTGGTCACCCCCAACTGCCCTCCCCTGCCGGCCTGGGCGCCCCCAACTTACCCTTCTCTGCCAGCCCAGTCACCCCAACTGCCCTCCCTCCCTGCTGGCCCGGTCGCCCCTAACTGCCCGCTTCTACCGGCCCCATTGCCCCCAACTACCCTCCCCTGCCGGCCTGTTCACACCCAACTGCCCTCCCCTGCAGGCCATCTTGTGACAGTGTGGAGGCAGCCATCTTGAGACGATGTGGGGACAGCCTTCTTGTGATGACGTGAGGGCACGAGGGCCACCTAGGCTTTTATTAGTATAGATAGATGTAGATTGTCTTCTCTCAACAACGGATGTTTTTAAGTGCCTGCTTGTGCCTCAGATACCTACTTCTGCTGAACCAAATATATAAAATTCCTGTCTCCCAGGAGCTATTGTTTCTTTCAGTCTCTGGTTGTGCCTTTTCAGACCCAGTAGGGTATATCTCTATTTCCTTTGAAGTAGTGAGTCCACATTTCTACTATAACCATTTTTTTTTTCTAAATTCCACTACAAGAATCAGTCTTATTATACAGCTACAGACGATAATTTCTGATGCAAAAGAAAAATCTCTTAGGTCAGTCAAAGCTGGCACCTTGCTACTATCAAATCTCTGATCTTCCTCTAGTTCATATTCTTAGTGACATTGGCACTATAACTTTACCTGGTAGGTATAGAAGATAGGTTCCAAAAGTTGTATTTTTAGGATGTTTTTACATTTATTTATTTATTTATTTATTTATTTATTTATTTATTTATTTATTTATTTTTACTAATAAAATATGAATACTCTGTATTCTGAACTCCTTATTAGGATATAAATCTGTAACATCCACTTTAAAGACTTTTTAACATTAAGTGACCTTTCATGTAAGATTTTATTTACATGTAAACAAAGATTGACTATAACTTACCACATTGCATTATTTGCATGTTTATTAATTTTTCCATGGAAGTGTATCAGAATGGATGGAGGTACCTGCATAGCTTTTAAAAACATATTCAGTATTAGAGCATAATATCAGCTGTAGGAAGAGTATAAAACTTGTATTATTGTTAACAAAAAGGGACATTGATTTTTTAAAAGATTGTGAAACATCAACGTAGTTCAACAATAATAATTTAGAGGTTGTATAATTAAGACATTAATAAAAAATGTTAAACTCAATATAATGTTGAAATGTTTTGCCAGATAGAGCTATGTAAATATGAATCCCAATACTTTAACAGTTGAGTTTCTTTGAATACATTTTCAGGATAAAAATAAGGAAACAAATGAGTGCAAAAAATAAGAGGGCCCAGCTCAGTGGTAGAGCGTTGACCCATGAACCAGGAGGTCATGGCTCCATTCCAAGTCAGGGCACATGCCTGGGGGCATGCAGGAGGCAACTGATCAGTGATTCTCTCTCATCATTGATGTTTCTATTCCTCTCTCTGAAATCAATGAAAACTTATTAAAAAAATAAAAGAGGGGGTGGAAAATGGTATATGTATTGGTAAAAGTATATCTCTGCATTTGATCAGAAAGAAACCATCTTGCATTTACCCCTAGAAATTTTCCACCCACCTATATATATAAAGTAATCTCCCAGTATTTAAATTCCCACTTTGTACATGAAGCTATTCTAGGCATTACATTTAAATTTATCTCTTTAGTTCATGAACTATCTGGGATATAATACCTACATACTTATCATTCAGAAAACATTTATTGGGTTAAAAGGAAATATACAGCCTAGCGGTTTCACAGTGGTTAGAGTGTCAGCCTGTGGAACAAAGGGTCACAGGTTCAATTCCCAGTTACGGGCACATACCTCCCTTGCAGGTTCAGTCCCTGGCCCCCAGTTCAGAGCATGCGGAAGACAACTTATCGATATGTCTCACATCAATGTTTCTCTCTCTCTCTCTCTCCCCACCCCCACCCCCCCCACACACATACACACACCCTTCCTTTCCACTCTCTTTAAAAAAAAAAAAAAAATCAATGGAAAAAATATACTTGGGTGAGGATTTTAAAAACAAAAGAATTACACAATTAGCCTTATATCTTAATTTAATTCTTCCTTGAAAGCGTGACCCTGAAAACTCTTCCCCTCTCCCCTTACGAGGATATGACCTGTCCGGTTTCTTCCCTAGTGGCCTTTCCTTTGTTTGAAATCTTCATTAAGTTTATGAACCTTGAACCACTTCATGTAGGACATTTTCCAAAGTAAGATTTTTGAAACACTAATTTTGTTTGAATCTCTTTGCGGGGAAATGGT
This sequence comes from Corynorhinus townsendii, assembly GCA_026230045.1. Lineage (NCBI taxonomy): Eukaryota > Metazoa > Chordata > Mammalia > Chiroptera > Vespertilionidae > Corynorhinus > Corynorhinus townsendii. The sequence goes on from JAPDVU010000003.1 coordinate 88,858,652, forward strand.
TGTGTAAAAAGGATTCTCTGTTAAAGGAACTTGTAGATTCTGATTATATCCTCCCCTCTTCAAAACTGACAAGGCATTTAATATACAGTGGAACCTCAGTTCTCAAACTTAATTCATCTGGAAGGCTGTTTGAGAAGTGATTTATTTGAAGATGGAATCATTTTTCCCCATTAGAAATCATGTAAATGGAATTAATCTGTTCCAGACCTCCTAATGATTCCTTGTTTTAACCTTTCTTATCGCAATACCCCTTACTAGCCTTAAACTAATCATTCAGTCTGGGGATGTTTTTCAGGTCAGTATGCAGCATCTTTGCTTGTTCATATATCACTGCCTCCAAAATGGCTGGCACTGGCTAACTGCTTTCCATTTATCCAAATCAACAACAGTTTTTTTACGTTGTCAATTGTCTGTGATCATTGTTTCTTTCACACCCTTAGCACCATTAGCACTCTTGATGACCACTTTATGTTTTAAAATTGTGCTAATCATTGATTTTGCCAGCAACAAAAAGCATTCTCTCCTTTGTTGCCTGGGAGAGCCTTTTTGTCTTGCTGAGGTGTCAGCTGGGAAGGGTTGTCAGTTCAAAAACCGAAGTTTGGATTGACAGCGGAGGCATTTTTTCCTGTGAAAACTTGGTTGAGAACCAAATTGATTGAAATGGGAGACGGTCGAGAAACAGTTTGACTGTATTAATGTTGGAAACCTTTAGGAATTTGTTTAATCCTGCACTTTGCAAACATTTTAATATTAAATCCCCTTCCCCATTATTTGAAGTAGTGAAAGCAAACTTTGGAAATAATATGTTGTTGCTCTGCAGTAGTGGCTCAGTGGTTGAGTGTTGACCTATGAACCAGGAGGTCATGGTTGGATTCCTAGTCAGGGCACATGCCTGAGTTTCAGGCTTGATCCACAATGGGAGGGTGTGCAGGAGGCAGCCAATTAATGATTCTCTCTCATGATTGATGTTTCTGTCTCTCTCTCCTTCCTATCTGAAATCAATAAAAATATAAAAGAAAAGAAAAATACTGAAAACCAAGCATTCAAAACATAACAGATCACTGTATTTTGAGAGCAAAACAATAAACTATTTTGTAATTTTGACAAATTAAAACTTACTCTTAAAATGTTTTCTTTTTATTTCATTCCTTTAAATGTTTTTGTCTATGTTTTATAATATGTATGCATAGTAATACAGTACATTTTTACAATTTAAAAATAGATATACATAGTTTATGCTGTTATCAGAGAAATGCTGTTTCCGTTGCTAGTGAGAGCGGGGTTCCTGGGGTACCACTAGAATAAGCATTTCCAGAGGCCCACAGGAGAATGAGATGTTTGGTAAAAAGCTATTTTTGTGGAATTACATGGTTTCCAAAGCCCCATTTCCCTTAATCCAGGTCTGGAAGGTGTGCAACTGGGGCTTCAGTAGAGCTAGAAGCAAAGCCAGTGTCCACAGTTTCCATTCAGTGGTAGAACAGGGTCCAGTACAGCATTAGGCTAGTTACAGTTCATCAATCCATTGCGTGGGGTTCACATGGCCATGAGCCATATGGGCGAATGCAGGAGAGCCAGGAGAGCACGCCCCCTGCAACAGGAGTCCCAAGAGAATTAAGAGGGCACATTCCTTTGTTTAGGAGATTAAATATAGAATCTTCCCAGGCTTGCAGTGGCCACGCCTACTCTGGCCAATGACCTGTTCCCAGGTGTGTCTGACAGACAAGTACCTTCCCTACGTCACCCAGACTTTACTGGGCATGCAGGGGACAGACGGGTGGCGTCCTGGGAGTGTTAAACTTCAGCTTCCTGGGAAAACTGCACAAATGGCATGCCTATAAAATTTGGCCTTCCCTTTGCTCCTTTCCAGTTATTCATAACTAGGTTAAATTACATCAGTATCAATGCTTTAAATTTTTCACTGACAGAGCTGTGTAATGGAAATATGGAATCAGCTGGTGTGAAAGATTCCTTCCAATTCCCTCTATCTCTGATTGCAAGTAAGGGTGCTTCTGTATGTGTGTTTTGATTGATTTTATGGACATTATCATCTAGCCTGTGTAAATTTCACTGCATTCTTATTAAGTAGTCCACAGTCTTAATGACCTTTTCTCATAAGGAATCATGTTTCTGTTGTCTTAGATAGTGGTCCCCAATGCTAGCTGTACCCTATAATCATCTGGGAAGCTTTTTTAAAAAGAAAAATACCTCCAGAGATTGATTTAATTGGTATGATGTGAAACCAGCTAAAATTTTCAAGCTACCTGGATAATTGTAGCATGCAGTTACTGATCCAAATAGACAGGAACTTTTTATAGGTCTGTTTGCCATCTTCTGTTGCGGGGAGACCAGGAAGTCTCTTTCCTCCAGAACTGAGGTTTTTAAAAAGAATATTTTCTTATCTTTATCATTCCCTTTGTGCACTCCAACCCCAGCTTGGAAAAGAAAGATTTCTCTCTAGGAAAACTCAACTAGATAATTATTGTTGGAAGGAATAGAATTATTATGTAAAATCTTGAGATAAGCCCCTGGGAACTAGAAAGAAGATTCATTTTTATATATATTCTAGTCCCTTTAATGTGGCAACCAATTGTATTAATCTTCAGAACTAAGGTTATTGAGGAGGGAGGTTTATTATTTTTTTTTTAGTTATATGTACAAATTTAGAATTTCGCTGACTAATATAGATGCCTGCAGGACTCTTATCATAAAGGCCTGTCAGCAATATTTGCCTTTTGTACTGTAGTATAATTATACTACATGCTTTTGTCCATTTGAATTTGCATGCCAAGGACTGGCTTACTCTAAGGAATTACTTTGGACACTAGAAATGGAAGCTCTGGGGGTGGGGATCTTTCATAAGGATTTAAAATGCAAATCATGATAATCAAGGCTGTCATGCTTACTTCAGAAGTTAAAAGCCTGCACAAAGACTGCCTTGACAAAGCAATCAAAGTATTTCTGCAAACAACAATCTAGAATTTGCAGACACTTGTATTATAATATTTTAATTGGCAGTGAGTGGCATTTATAATTTTAGTGATTGAGATTTCATAATGATGGTTGAACAACTCTATATCACATCCACACTGGATTTTAAACATTTGGTTGCATTTTAATTTGAATAATTTTTTTTTTCTCTCGTGAGGATAAAATTGTGTATGCTGGATATTTTGGATTGTAAAAATTTGTAACTGTAGACTACATTTAAATTTCTTTCTGAATTGACATTTCTATTTAGCTGGTTATGCAATGGTCACTGAGGACAGATATAGGCTAGGTAATGCAAATTCACATAATATAAAAGCTATTTCTAGTCTAATAACTGTCCTACTAATATTTTCTGGTGGCTGCTAACAACTTAGATATCTCTGAATGCTTTGAGTATTATTTTCTTACAATGCCAGTGCATCAGTGCAAACAGGATGCCCAAAGGGAAAAGAGCTAAAAAGAGAAGAAATGGCATTGTCTCAAAACTGTAGTCTTCTAAATAATCTACTTCATATCATTTGTAGTTTATTTATAGAATTCATTTTATTTGTAGTACAAAGTTGTGAGTATAATATTAAGCTTATCATTTCTGCCCTGGCCAGGTAGCTCAGCTGGATAGAGCGTCATCCCCATGTGCTAATGTTTCAGCTTTGATCCTTGGTCAGAACACATACAAGAATCAACCAATGACAAATCAATCTATCTCTATCTCTCTGTCTCTGTCTCTCTTTCTCTCCCCACCCCCCACCCCCAAATCAGTAAATAATCATTTTTAAAGAAAGATTATAATTTCTACACTGTTTAGTTTTAAAAAGAAAAGTTAGGAACATTAGTTTTGTCCTGAGTATAAAATTATTAGTAATTTAATGACCATGGAAATAATTTAACTCCCTTTTATAATTATACTAGAGCCCTGGTGCACAAATTCATGCACCTGTGAGGCCTCTTGGCCTTCGGGATTGAGCTGAAACAGGCTCTCCAACAACCCCTTAGGGGTCCCGGATTTCGAGAGGGTGCAGGGCAGGCTGAGGGACCCCACCGGTGCACATTCGGGGCCGGGGAGAGACTGCGGGAGGGCTCCAGGGCATGTCCGGCCCGTCTCACTCAGGCCCAATCTACCGGACCTCAGAAGCAAGCTAACCTATCAGTTTGAGCCCCCTGGTGGTCAGTGCACATCATAGCAAGCAGTTGAGCGACCTTCACATATTATTAGCATATTATGCTTTGCTTGTTTGAACAAACGACCAGACACTTAGCATATTAGGCTTTTATTATATAGGATATACATTGGAATTATCAGATATCACAGAGCAGAATTTGGATTGTGAACCTGTCTTAGAAATTATCAAAAGATATTTAACTAATATTATAGTATAAAAATTTTGTTTTAAAACAGTATTTTATAGGTTATCCTATAGTGTAGGCCCTGAAGGCATTAAAGAGATATTCCATTTTTTGTTTTTAAATAAGTGTAAGGTTAAATTTCTAGTACTTAAATTTTTCTGATGAGGAATACTTCCATTTTTGTCATTCCTGTTATTATTTTATATGTCTGGGTTTTCAGATTATACTTTTAAGTGTTTTAATTTCACTGGTCAGAGTAAAGTTATACTATACTGCCCTTAGGTATTGATCTGTTTTTCCCTAATTTAAAGTAGGAAAACACCAACATTAATGCAGTATTTTTTTAGATTGAACTATGTAAACCAAGATTAAGAGAAAAAAGATCTGGGTAGAATTTGGTACTTTTCTCACTACTTATTAATATTGCTAATCACAACTTAATCTTATCCTTTTAGTTTGATTAAAAAAAATTTTTTTTTTTATTTCAGAGAAGAAGGAAGAGAGAGAGATAGAAACATCAATGTTGAGAGAGAATCATTGATCTGCTGCCTCCTGCACCCCCACACTGGGGATTGACTCTGCAACCCAGGCATTTGCCCTAACCGGGAATCAAACTGTGACCTCCTGGTTCATAGGTTGATGCTCAACCACTGAGCCACACCAGCCGGGCTCAGTTTGATTTTAATGTTTCTTTCTAACTTATTTTAAATTCTTTCCTTGGATTCAGGCCTCCTTGGGTTTGACATGTAGCTCTGGGGTTAGGACAACTTAATAACAAACACTTAAAAAGTTTTTCTCTGCTGCCAAGTAATGTGTGTGACCCCTCTGAAATGGGCCCTCTTGCTTTATCAGTAGGTTTCTTTATTTGAAAACATTTTTAAATAATCTTCCTAGCTTCTCTGGTTATTTTACACAAGAGAGAGACTTCTCAGGGTGGAAGCTGAACATATCACTTTTCTTTCCTGTTTCCTGAATTTAACTCTTTCTTCTTTCGGCATAAATTAAGGCTAGGAAGGGAGGGCTGACATATCACACAACTGTGCCTCCATACAGAGAATACAAAAGCCTGACACTGGTCTTTTGCTAGGTACCTACTTCCTTCCTACTGTTTTTCTTGAGAACCAATGGCCTTTGGCTAAATGAAATCCCACATCCCACTCAAGCCTATGAGAATGGACTAGGCTTTCCCCACCCCTCCTTAGCTGATTCTCCCTCCTTTTTTCTACATCCCAAAGTTTTCCCCCCATTTGATCAGAATAAAGGATTATAACAGCTTCATCCCCTGGTCCAAACTTGTTCCTACTTTTTTAGCAGCCCCCTTTCTAGATTGCCCATCACAATATAAAACATAAACCCAGTCAAGTGCAGTGCAACAGTGGAAGAGGATTTTAGGGTGTAAGTACAATTGTAAGCAGGGAAAACATATATTTTAGTCATTGGTTAGTAAAGCAAGGCTTAAAATATTAATCCCTTAAGCATTCTATGATATATATTTTAATCCAAAGACCCTTGTGCTTGGATTTATGAGTTTTGTCCTGTCATGCTTTCTTTCTCTATCATAACAGCCATTCTCTTAGTTCTTTCCTTCTTTTGATCCTAAAGAAAGAAAATTCTTTCTTGAGTGGACCTCATGTCCATCCCTTTTGGTCTTGGACCTCTTGCAACTTCCTTTCTTGCTGAATCGGGGTAGACTTTATACTTCTGTCTTTGTCCTTAAATGCATTTTGTCATCTGTTTCTCCATCTCTCCCACATTGGAAGACTTGGATTTTCTTCTTGGTCCTAGATTTCTCTAATCTCTCCCCTCTAGTCTTTCTTCTAGCTCTTCTAGTCCCTCTATTTTTCTCTAATAAATCCTCTTTAGCTTCCCATAGTTGTTTCTTTCATGCTCTTCCCACTCAGAAAATGTTGAGACTGGCTGTATTTCATTCCTTCCCAATATAGTCTGTCATGCATGTACTTTTTTTTTCTTCTTTTCAGCATTATGATCTTGTCCTAGGAGCTTTGTGATCTATCACATTTAAAATGCTCAAGGTTGAGCATTCACCTATGAACCAGGAGGTCACTGTTCCATTCCTGGTCAGGGCATAAGCCCAGGTTGTGTGCTCGATCCCCACTGTAGGGCATGCAGGAGGCAGACAATCAATGATTATCTCTCATCATTAATATTTCTATCTCTCTCTCCCTCTCTCCTCCTCTCTGAAATCAATAAAAATTTTTTAATAAAATGCACAAGGTCCTCTATATACATTTTAGTACATGAGCCCTAAGAAAGGGATACATTTTGTAAGATGCTACCTTATTTGCCTTGTATCATAGTGCAGTCAGTATCCCATAGTCTATGTGTAATATTTTAAAGTGATGAAATGATTTATTTTCTAAATTGAATAAATTTGACATATAACATTGGGTAAATTTAAGTTGTGCATGTTACTTTGATATATGTATTCTATATAATAAAAGGCTAATATGCAGGTCAACCAAACAGCGGAATGACTGGTCACTATGATGCGCACCGACCACCAGAGTGCAGACACTCAGTGCAGGAGCTGCCGCCTGGTGGTCAGTGTGCTCCCACAGGAGGAGTGCTGCTCAGCCAAAAGCCCTCAACTGGGCTCATGGCTGGCAAGTGCAGTAGTGGTGTCGGGAGCCTCTCCTGCCTCCGCAGCAGCGCTAGGGATGTCCGACTGATGGCTTAGGGAAGCAGGCCTAAGCCGTCAGTTGGACATCCATCGAGGGCTCCCAGACTGCGAGAGGGCACAGACTGGGCTGAGGGACCTATCCGAATGCACGAATTTCATGCACTAGGCCTCTAGTATAATATTTCATGCACGGGGGGGGGGAGGGGGGAGGGGGAGGGGCGTGTCCCTCAGCCCAGCCTGCACCCTCTCCAATCTGGGATCCCTCTCACAATCTAGGACACCTGCCTCCCAACCACTCACCTGCCTGCCTGATAGCCCCTAACCTCTTCTGCCTGCCAGCCTGATAGCCATCTAACCGCCCCCCTGCCAGCCTGATCGACACCTAACTGCTCCCCTGCAGGCCCAATCGCCCCCAACTGCCCTCCCCTGCAGGCCTGATTGCTCACAACTGCCCTCCCCTGCTGGCCATCTTATGGTGGCCATCTTGTGATCACATGGGCATGGCCATCTTATGACCATGTAGGGGCGGCCATCTTGTGACCACATGGGGGTGGCCATCTGTGAACACATGGGCGTGGCCATTTTGTGACTACATGGGGGCATGGCCATCTTGTACGCAGGTGTGACGGTTGATTTGCATGTTACCTTTTTATTATATAGGATTGTCCTAGTGATGTTTACCATATTACATAATTATGGTAAATGTTATCTGTATTCATACTACATAATTAAAGTACAATATTATCTATATTCATTACACTGTGCTCTAGATCTCTATGGCTTATCTACTGCTTGTTGCAAGTTTGTGCCTTCACACACCATCACTCTTCTCTTTCTACCTCCTGAGAGGAATAGATTTTGAATTTTACTCCCAAGGTCTACTTATCAAAAAAATTAAGGTGGTTGTTAGACCTTTTTCCTAGTTTCTAGTTTTATTTACTTGGAAGACAGATATTCTTTGTTGTCATAGCTACCTCTTGCCAGTAATTTGAAAATTTTTGATTAAGCATAAGATTCATTTTTAGTCTTAACATCAGTAGAAACTAAATATTATATTTTAATAACAAATATTTATTGTTAAAATAGAGTAAGACCAACTGTATGAGGCTGGAATTTATGTAGTAAGTTATTGTAAGTTTTGAAAGTATTTCACTACTTTAGACACAAGCCCCTAGATTATAGTTGTTCCAGTGGATGCACAGCAGATTGCTCTCTGGCAGCTGTCACTTGCTGATGCTTTATTTACCAGGTGGGCTGGCCACTGCAGTTTATATATAGTTCTTCTAACAAGTTCCTGATGTCTTATTAAAATGAAGTTGTTTCTAAGAAAATTAAAAGCTTAATCAGCTGAAAGTTTGCATATTTTCAATAAAAAGATATTTTTTTACAAATGAATGAGTCCCTGGATGATAACACTAGAATTAAATCTATACATCCCCTTAGTGTCCTCGTTTACTTCATTTTATAGAAGAAACGAGTTCAGGGAGGTCACCCAGTTGGGGTGAGAAGCAGCCTCCTGTTACTGCCCACATTCTTGGCTTTTTACCAATGCTTCCCAAACTTGTCACTTCCTAGAGAACCTGTTCTATGATCTGCCAGTCTCTTAACCTTCTGGCTGCCCCTAAATCCCCCAAATTTGAAAGATGTTACCTACTAACCTACATTTCTTAGATAAATGTACTCTATTTTGGACAATAAAAAACAAAACAACTTAAAGTTGTTCAATATGAGCTAACAAGTTAGCCACACTGAATTGATAGAATTTTGGCAAAGAAAGCCCCCCCCCTTTTTTTTTTTAGAAATGAACACATTGCATAAAGCTTAATTTAGGAAATAATGAAAATGGTTTATACATCGACATTAATACTGACGTAATACTTCTAGAGCCTTAAAGGTCTTAGGACCCCTGGGAGCAGTGAGGACCCCAGGTTCTGAACCACTGCTCTTAAACCTACTACCTTACAGTTAAAAATCTAATTGTTATTTGGATGGCTCAGAAGAAAATGCCTGGCCTGGCCAGTGTGGCGCAGTGCTTGAGCATTGACTTATGAACCAGGATGTCACTGTTCGATTCCCAGTCAGGGCAGATGCCTGGGTTATGGGCTTGATCCCCAGTAGGGGGCATGCAGGAGACAGCCATTCAATGATTCTCTCTCTCTCACCATTAATGTTTCTATGTCTTTCTGCCTCTCCTTCCTTCTCTGAAATCAATACAAATGTATTTTTTTTAAAAAGGAAAGAAAGAAAATGCCTGTTTCAGAGTGAGCATGTTGAATTAATGCTTTTATTTCTTTTGCTTTTTGCATATAGATTGAATATGAAAGGAAAAAGAAAGAAGATGGAAAACGAGCTCGAGCTGATAAACAATATGTTTTAGACATGCTCTTTTCGGCTTTTGAGAAACATCAGTATTATAATCTTAAGGACTTGGTGGACATCACAAAACAGCCTGTGGTATGTATATGCTCACATTGATCCTTTAAATGTGTCCTTCATTAACAGTGCACCACTGAAGAGAGGTGTATCATATGTAAGTTCACATGCACCATGCCAATGGCAGAAACGGTATATTAATGCAGCTTTCTTTTGTTTATAACATCAGCTTCATTATTTTGAATTTCAAGTATATTTAATATTAATAGTTGCGTAAGAAATAAAGGTGAGTTTATCCTCCTTTTGATTGATCCTGAACATTAAGCCTGAAGTCGTTTTTTATGTAATTTCTAGTCTTTCTTATGTTCTCCTAGCTTCCTCCAAAAAAGCTCAACTCCTTTTTTTCATTGGAAAATCTGTCTTAGAAGAATCACATTCTTTTAAGAGTCATACTGGTCTGTCACAATGAGAGAGTTTATTCTGCCTTGTGAGCTATTCTGTAATGGATTTTTAAAATCAGAATCTACCTAACATTAGCATTAGGTCCTTAAACTGGCAGTACTGTCTCCTGATGCTTGTTGAGACTGTAGTTAGGTAGATTCTGCATTTTTAAGGAAATAAATTGAAGTTTTTGAAATCTTGTATTTCTAATCCATTTAAAATGCTGGAATTAAGTAAAGGGATCCAAATCCTTTCTCCAGCCTTTGACATTTCCTTCTGTTTCTCTTTCTTATACTTAATGTTAGCAGAGCATCAAATTGAATTATAACAGTATTTACTTACAAGTTTTAAAAGTTAAATGCAAAACCTTTTATTTTCTGTCCTTTTATCTAGTTTCTTTGATAAGTTGTCAAGGATATGTTAATTCTAACTGTTCTGTTTATTTGCTTCAGAATATATAGCAAGATAAACAGTTTTTAAAAACTTTTTAACATAACCAAATCATTCCTTATTAAAGGGCTTGGTACTTTTCCCCCCTACTTATTCAAAGCTGTAGAAAATGATTTATGAAACTTCAGTATTGATTGTACAGTTTCTCACTTCTGCAGAGATTTCTGTACTGTTGTACTTCAATGTTTTACTTTTTCATTAAGAAATTAATTTAAATTCCAAAATATCTAAGTAATTTTTTTAATAGACAGCAGGAAAGTGCTCATACTACAGTATTATCAACTCATCTTAATGACTTCATTCCCTTCAGCATCAAAGCCTCAGAAACAGCATTCCAAGCTAGGAAAAAAAGTTGAAATAGAATAATTCATTAGCTAAGCCGTGTTTCTTCCAGTTTTAATGAAGTCTATCTTTGTATTTTATGTAAATATGAAAAAGTCAATCCAGAAACTCTGAATACAAACAACATATTCTCATTGAATAATAATACCACCTATGGAAATAGACATTTATAGAGGGACATTCAGAAGGTACTAGCAAAAGAGTTCCTTCACCTTAACATGCAATGGCACTTTTTTTTTTAATGGTGATACAACAGATCTATTACTATGTCATACATAACATTCATACTATGTACACATACATACAACATGCCTTTATAGGCAATTCGGGATAGTCTATTGCTCTTAGGCTACAAGAGTATACAGCATGTTACTGTACAAAACAAGAGATTAAATTAAGCACAAGAGGAAATGATACTGTCAAGAGATGCAGTAAATACAAGATGTGTGAGGCTGCTGCCAGCAAAACAAGGTATACTGTTTATAGCAAACTTTTTTTAATGCTTTTTTTTTATAACTACTACTAGTTCTACTATAACTACTTCAACTACTACTACACAACAAATACAGCTACTTGGGCCCACCTAGTTCCTCAGGGAACTAGAGTTTTCAGAGATGACGGGCCGAAGGGACAGCTAACTCAGGGATGATTGAGTGAGCTCAGCTTACCATTGGGTGTTCTTGATTGAGCTAACCTGACCCAAACTTATATTTAATGTCTTAACTGGGACAAAACTATCTAAATTTAGATTATTAATATTTTATTTAAATTCTTTATTGTTTAAAGTATTAAATAAGTCTACTTTTTCTCCCATTGACCTCTCCCCGGCTCCCCCACCCCCAACAATGGCATGTTTTTAAAGTTTATTCATCTGCATCAAAGAAAAGGGATAACTAGTGATTCTCTCAATTTTGGTTCTTCAGATAATTTTTATGTGTTGGTACTCAGTAAATCTCCTAATGGAGTTTTCTTTAATTCATTGGCTTTAAGAGAATCCAGTAATCTCTTGAATATGTACCAAAAGGCATGGATTTTTCTGGGTAGTAGATCCATAGTTTATATCAGGTCCTCATAAAGGACCTAGAACCCTCAAAGAGCTTGTGAACCAGTGATCTAGAAACTAAATTATTTTATAATCATTTTTTAAAATATTTTTTATTGATTTCAGAGAGGAAGGGAGAGGGAGAGAGATAGATACATCAATGATGAGAAAGAATCATTGATTGGCTGCTTCCTGCATGCCCACACTGGGGTTGGAGCCCGCAACCTAGGCATATGCCCTGACTGGGAATCAAACTGTGACTTCCCAGTTCATAGGTCAACATTCAACCACTGAACCACACTGCCTGGGCATAATAGCTTTATTATTTAGAGACTGAATTGCCTCAGCAAGCATAAGTTTCTTAAATACAGAATTGTATATTCACATCCCTAAATATTAAATACTCTGCAACACAGTAGAAATTCAGTAAATATTAGATGAATTAATTTGGAAAAGGGGAAATGGTTATATCCTCAGTATCCAGAGCCACATATTTTCCTCAGATGGATTTTTCAAACCTCATCTCATTTATACCAGAAATGGAGGACAAAAAGCCAGTTTTAAGAAAGTGTAGAATATCAGGGCTACAATCATACTTGCTTAGAGGAGAAGGCAGGAATTATGCCAGCCCTGCCATTTCCCTCAGTAGGGTCTAGGGAAGTCACTTCCAGTTCTAAAATTAAGGGAGTAGATTATCTTTGTGATCCTTTCCAGCTCTAAATCTGATTCTCTCCCCCTCCTATTTCATCTCTTCTCTATCTCCCTCTCACATTTGACTGAGTTGGCAAAGCCTATTGATTGACCTAGAAAAAAGTGGCCAAAGCCCACCTCATCTTCATATAGGTAACTGTTCCCTGTAAAAGGTACACATTACATTAAGTGACTCTGTTCTAATGATCATCTGTACACTCTTACTAATTTGATTTTAGTCTAAGCAGCAATGAGAATGAAGGAACCCAGTGTAGCATTAAGATCCAGAAAAGGGTTTCCTGATATGATGGAAAGAGTACTGGTTTTGGAGTTATGGAACCGGAGTTTAAGTCCCAGCCCTACCATTTAGCCAATTAGTCCTGGACAAGATACTTAAATATGTTAAATGTATAATATATCATCTATTTAACATTTAAATTATTTAACATATGACACACTTAATATAAAATATACCTATTGTTTATATTAAATGTTTATGATATTATAAAATTAAAATATGTGTTTAAAATAATACCATTTATAGTAGCCATATAAATAATTAATGTTTATGAAAGATGCATTAACTGTCAAGTATTTTGCAAATAATTATTTTTTATTTATTTTATTTATTTTTTTAATAAATCTTTATTCAGATTATTACAATTGTTTCTCCTTTTTCCCCCCATAGCTCCCCTCCACCCGGTTCCCACCCCACCTTCTGCCCTTATCTCCCCACCACTGTCCTCATCCTTAGGTATACGACTTTTGTCCAGTCTCTTCCTGTACACCCCTATACCCCTTTCCCCCTGAGAATTATCAGTCCACTCCCTTTCTATGCCCCACAGAAGGGACACCATCCAGAACCACAGGAAAGCTGGCTGAGTGGAAATTCTACAATTAGAAGGAAAGAGAAAAGCTCACAGAGAACTGGAGGAACAGCAAAGGTTGAGGTACAGCAAAGAGTCTTTGTGTGCGCAGAGAGGAAGGGCAGCTGAGAGCCTGGCTGACTTTCTCTGGCGGGAGGGGGAAGGAAGCCCCTGACTGCACTGAACCCCAGTTCCGACTGCACTAAACCCCAGTTCCGGGCGAAACCCCGTGGACCCAGGCTCATACAGGGAGAGTCTGGACTGTCAGGTAGAGAGAAAGGCACTCGGAGACTCTAAGACCAAGGGGAGGGGGTCTGGAGGCGCGCGCGCCAGTGCACACAAAGACTGCGGAGTTTGCCACAGGCTTTCCCTAGCAGAAGGGAGTTGGAAGCTCCTGACTGCACTGAACCCCAGTTCTGACTGTACTGAACCCCAATTCCAGGCGAGCCCCTGGGGACCCACGCTCTTGCGGGGGGAATCTGGACCCTCGGGCAGAGGCTCAGGAGCCGGGGAAGGCAGAGGTCTGGAGGCATGCACGCACAAGGGCAGGGCTGACGGGAAGCCAAGACTGTCTGCTCTGCCCTGAGACTCCACCCCATCCAAACTGAACACAGAGGCTTTTGCAATTTGGCAAGTCTAATCCTATAAGGCTGTCTCTAGCACCGAACTTCTCCCAGCATAGACACAGCTGATCCTCACAGCCAACTGGCCTGGAGGTCAATTCCTCCCAGTGATACCAACAACAATCAAGACTTAACTACAGCAAGGCTGTACACACAGTCCACAAAGGGGTGCACCAAGAGTGTCCACCTCAGGTAACTGGGGAGGCTGAGCCACTGGGCCCTATAGGACACCTAGCACACAAAGCCACTCTATCAACTCAGGGAAGCAGCCAAAATGCGGAAACAAAGAAACAGATCACAAATGAAAGAAATGGAGGAAAGCAAACCACTAGATATAGAGTTTAAAACCACGGTTATAAGGTTTTTCAAGAATTTTCTAAAAAAGGCCAATAAATTTAGTGAGACCCTCGAGCATATGAAAAAGGACCAATTAGAAATTAAGCATACACTGACTGAAATAAAAAATAATATACAGAGATCTAACAGCAGACTAGAGAATCGCAAGAATCAAGTCAAATATTTGTAATACAAAGAAGCAAAAAACACTCAACCGGAAAAGCCAAAATAAAAAACAATCCAAAAATATGAAGATAGTGTAAGGAGCCTCTGGGACAACTTCAAGCATACCAACATCAGAATTATGGGGGTGCCAGAAGAAGAGAGAGAGCAAGATACTGAAAACCTATTTGAAGAAATAATGACTGAAAACTTCCCCCACCTGGTGAAAGAAATAGACTTACAAGTCCAGGAAGCGCACAGAACCCCCAACAAAAGGAATCCAAAGAGGACCACAACAAGACACATCATAATTAAAATGCCAAGAGCAAAAGACAAAGAGAGAAACTTAAAAGCACCAAGGGAAAAACAGTTAGTTACCTACAAGGGAGCACCCATATGACTGTCAGCTGGTTTCTCAACAGAAACTATGCAGGCCAGACGGGAGTGGCAAGAAATCTACGAAGTGATGAATAGCAAGAACCTACAACCAAGATTACCCACAAAGCTATCATTCAGAATTGAAGGGCAAATAAATAGCTTCACAGATAAGAAAAAGCTAAAGGAGTTCATCACCACCAAACCAGTATTATATGAAGTGCTGAAAGGTATTCTTTAAGAAGAGGATGAAGAAAAAAGTAAAGATAAAAATTATGAACAACAAATACATATCTATCAACAAGTGAACCTAAAAATCAAGTGAATTAAAAACCTGAGGAACAGAATAAACTGGTGAATATAACAGAATCGGGGGCATAGAAAGGGAGTGGACTGATAATTCTCAGGGGGAAAGGGGTATGAGGGTGTACAGGAAGAGACTGGACAAAAATCGTAGACCTATGGATGAGGACAGTGGGAAGGAGATAAGGGCAGAAGGTGGGGTGGGAACCGGGTGGAGGGGAGCTATGGGGGGAAAAAGGAGAAACAATTGTAATAATCTGAATAAAGATTTATTTTTTTTAAAGGTAAATAATAATAATAATAAAGTAAAACTATACCTCACACCAAATGCAATAATAGATAGTTGCCATAGTTCTATTATATTTAAATTCCAAAAGGAGTTGTTTTCATCTTCATGGGATCTCTGATTGTATTTTTCTTTTAACCACTTCAACATTAACTATATATGTATATATTTTTTCTCAGAAGCCATCATATCTCAGTCTTGGAATGCCTTGCAGTATTCTAAGGTTATATTATGTTCAGCATACAAATGAACTAACACAATTTAGAAAGCATGTCATTAAGCAAATAGTTAAAATTAAAAGTTTTGGCCCAAAGGAAGTGAACTTTATCTGAAATATGCAAACATGAATATTTTGCCAATTCCAGATAGATGAAGTGTTTCTGAAAGTAAGATGATTTACTAGCACACAAATATTAATGCAATAATAAATTATTTTCTCACAATTTGGATTAAGCCATAACATAGGGCAGGCATTGGTAGTGTTTGTGCCTTGACCATTTCATCACCATCATCTTTCTGCTTCTTAAGAGTATTACAAAGAGAGGAATGCAGTCAACAGGACCCTGAGAGGAAGATAGGGCGCAGGGTCTAGTAAGACAGCAGAAGTGAAACCAAAAGAAGGAAAAGAGGAGACAAATGCTAAGGTGGCTCTTGTTCCAGAGATGTTCACTTTCCCTCTCCTCTCCCCAATTTTCTATATGTAAAGGGGTAAAAACCTATGTTGCATTTCTTCACTGCTTATGCTTAATGTGTAGTTTATTTATTTTTTTTATGAAACAATGTGTGCTTTGAAACCACTAACAATTTCACCCGTATTAATAAGTCCTCTGTTCTGTTGACCTTGCTTAAAGGAGTCAGAGTCAGTCACACAAAAATCATACGAGCATGAAGTGATACTCTGATAGCATCACAGAACTGATAATGCCCTTCTTGCCCTGGGTCACTTTATAAGAAGCATATGGTGACTCCTTTTGATGACTGCATTAACCAGTGCTGACTTTGGTGTAGATTTGCATATTGCATATTCAGTCCAACTTGGGAACATTTTGTGACTAGTAGGGTCATAGTATTGGCTTACTACCTAAAGCAGTATTACTGGTGATCAGCTTTTTATCAAAACTATATCTTTTTTATCAACTTCTAGGAATTTAGATATAGTTCATTTATTATTATTTATGTAATGCACTGAAATTCCTGATAAAATGAAATGCAGATAAATCCTTCATTTGGTTGGCAGAGCAGTAGGTGGAAAACATATAAGAAATAGCTGGGGGTGCAGGAAGGGAAGGAAGGAGTAAAAGAGACTAAAATAGGTTTGTCTTGATCTTGGGCCATTGCTTTATAAGTTTGATCTGTGGATTTCTGGCTTTTTGGCCACCGCAATTCTATCTTGACCCACAAATGCAAACCACATCCTATCACTTCTTTGGTTCAGTATGTGTTGTGCCTTTTCCTTCCAAGGAAGCGGTAATATTCTATCCCTTTTTTCTCTGCATGCGGACTTACTGTAAATCCTCTCCCACACATCCCTTTGGTGAAGAACTGCTATATCTCAGCCAGTTTATTCAAATCTTGTTCTGCAGCACTGCATAGAGTCAGCAGTGAGAAATCTCTCTGCTCTGCTGGTGTGGCTCAGTAGTTGACCTATGAACCAGGATGTCACAGTTTAATTCCTGGTTAGGGCACATGCCCAGGTTGTGGGCTGAATCCCAGTGGGAGGTGTGAAGGAGGCAGCCAATTAGTGATTCTCTCTCATCATTGACATTTCCATTTCTCCCCCTTCCTCTCTGAAATCAATTTTTTAAAATATGAAAAAAAGAAATCTCTGACCCTATGTCTTGTAAAAGTTATCTACTCAGATCTAGAATCCTTTGTTTAAAATACAAATAATCAGGCAAAAGGTTAAATTGAAAAGTCAATGTTTAGAATAAGTGAGAAGAGAACTAGTTTCTCTTGATTTCTGCACAGAATTGCCATTCAATTTAAATGGTCAAATATATACCCTCAAAGAACCTAACATCTTGATTCAGGCCAAGGTAGGTGCCCCTTCTCAGTGCTCTCATAACAGCCTCTCCATACGTCCTTATTACTGTGCTCATATATTATTTTGATTGTCTATTTATATGCCTTAGTCTCCACCCCACATAGCCTTACCTTAAACTGTGAACTCTGAGGATAAAAACTGACTATACCACTCTACCTAGCACATAGTAGGTGCTAAAGTAAATATTTGTGTGAATATATGAATTTTTAAAAAGGAGCATTAATCTTCAAATATCCCCCTCAATTGTCCCCAACAATTTTTTAGCAATAAATGTCATTCAGATTCAGGTGATACAGTTTAATCAATCAAGTTTTATTTCTCAAACTGGGCCATTGCTTTATAAGTTAATTAGAGCCTGAATTCTAAAAATGAACTAGAGTTAGTTTCGTTTATTCTCATACCTCCTAAGTGATGTCCCCTCAACCAACCCCTTGTCCAATTCTCTTAGTTCGCTTGTTTACTGTTAGCACAAGTGCACTGGGCCTCTGTAATGTGCAGGCAGTCACTATAATATGAACATGGTTTGATGGGAGAGAGAAATATGAAAATAAAGGGTTATAATATATTATGAGGGCTATATTGTTGAGAGCCGGGACTGTTAGGGAAAGTTTCTCTGAGAAAGTGATGAATCTTAAAGGATGAGCTTAGATTTCAGGGAAGAGGATAAGCATTACAGGAAAAGGGAACAACATATGGAAGAAACAAGAAGCCTACAGACACAGAAATGACAAATATATATAAAGGGGAGTGTTAGAAGATGAGGCCAAAGGTAAAAGGCAGAGCTGAATGGATTCCTGTAAAAAGTTTGGAATTTAACCTGTAGACCAAAGGGGAAGCCGTTGAGAACATTTTTAAGCAGAGGAACGATATGATCTCACTGTTCTCTACTTGTATCTTTCTGACCTTGTTTTTCAATACTACTATTTTCTCTGCTAATGTTTTATGCCAAGTTAATTCATTTGGTTAGAGTTAAATGGTCTTAGGTTGCATTTGGGAACATTCTAAAACCCCAGAGGTTTGCTCCCCATGCCCCACCCCTCAAAAGAATTCTGTACCATGGGAATGTGACCCTAATCCCATCTTGTTACCTAACAAATTGACAAACTGGATGTCTTATAACATTCTTATTATAAAAAAGAGAAAAGGTGACATTTTTCATAAAACAAAATACTTCATAACCTTTTAATATACTAGTTAGTGAAATGATGGTGGACTACACGTGAAAGCAACTGAGTTTTTACTTAATATTTTGTATATAACACTTTTTAGGCTTTTCATGGTTCTATATGTAGATTATAAATGGGCACACTAGACTTGAAGATAAGAGGGCATCTGTCAACCCTGGTCAGTGTGGCTCAGTTGGTTGAATATTGTCTCATGCACCAAAAAGGTCACTGGTTCGATGATACCCAGTCAGGGTACATGCCAAGTTTGTGGGTTCAGTCCCTGGTTGGGGTGCATGTGGGAGATAAATAATAGATGTTTCACTCTCACATTAATGTTTCTCTTTCCCTCTCCCTTCTTCTCTCTCTAAAAAAACAACAACAAAAAATCCATAAAAACATACTTGTCAGGAGCACTTTCTCCTGAGCCCACACATACTCCTGAATCCTGCTCACCCTGCTCTCTGGGCTAATTGTTAGGGCAAGTTCCTCCTATTGTCAGAGTACTTACTCCTTGATTCTTGCTCACTGTGCCATTTGTCAGGTGTACAAGTCCTTTATCCTGCCCAACTACGCCAACTTTTGGGTCTGAGTCCCTCTGCCAGGAACTGGACCTCCTTGGACGCCAAATATCAGACAGAAAAGACATAAGTGAGGCATATGAGAGTCTTTATTGTAGGAGCCCTTGGCCATGTAGCCATTGCTAGTAAAGAGCCATTAGACAAAGCATTTCTTCAAAGTAGCCTTACAGAGACAGTTCTTACTAATACAATAGCAAACACAAGAGCCATCCTAGCAAAAATAGCCAGCACCCACTGGTCAATAATACATCTTCCCTACAATATAGCCCCCAACATAGGAGCTATACAGGAGCCAGCCACACTGACTGTCAGAAACATATTTTATACTAACTTAGACAAAGGAGGCTTCTTGCCAAATAGTGACATTAATCTTTTGTGTTATAGAAGGGTGCGCTTGCACCGTGTATACAGTGAAACTGCTGTGTCCTTGCACCTGCCTATGGCAACTTGGTCTTGAACATCCTGATTAGGATTTCCATGCTTAGATTGGCCTTGAACATCCGGCGTACACTAACTGATTGGGGTTTTTACACTCTACCCCTTATGCCGGATGGTCTTGTAAGGTCACCCTAGCCCAGTGGTCGGCAAACTGCAGCTCTGTTGACTAATGAGTTTGCGGACCACTGCTCTAGCCTATTTACTAGCACCTTGAGTGCATAGTCTACAATAGCAATACAAACTATAACATGTTAGGACTAATACTCAGGCCCCAATAGTAAAACTCACAAATGCCCAGCACTATGCTCCTAATAGTCTATCCTACTAAACTCAGAGGAGGTTATGGGACAGGGCTTGTTTGGCTTATACTTCCCTGTCTATCTCTTGTAGGACACTGGTTACATTCCCAGGGCTGGATCAAGGGGTATAACTGTAATTTATACCCTCTTCCCCAGGGGATAAGAAGACTACCTAGGGCCCTTCCCTAGTAACAGTCCATGGCCAGGTCCACACTGCCTATTCCCCCTCTGCCAAGGGGGAAGGCCTTGGGTCGCAGTATTTCATCTGCTGCTTTTACCTGCACATGTAGTGTCTGAGGATACCTCCGTATATACTCATCTAACCCAATGGTCAGCAAACTTATTAGTCAACAGAGGGGCAAACCGTGGCTCTCGAGCCTCAGTTTGCCAACCACTGATCTAACCTAATCTTTTAGGCCAGGTGGGTACATCCCTAGGTGAAGCTCACATTTCCTGTCTCCACATGGGGTGATGGCCTACCAATCACTGTTGCTTGTGCTGTCGTGGCAACTACAAAGACAGCCAACTGTCTTTTCGAATGGCCAAAGGGCTACTTTGCCCAGTATCTGAATCAAACTACATCATTCATCATTATCCAAACAGACAATCATAGCTGTCTATGTAGCAGGGTTCTTCCCTACTAGACCCATCTATATACCACATGGTCTGCGGGAGCAGAGGCATCCCCTCTTAACTCAAAAGATCAACATAGGTCTATAGACCAACATAGGTCTATAATAACTGCTGATAAGAGAGTCAGAGGTTAGCACAACATCTTTAATACAATGAAACATTGGTACGTGACCTCCCCCCCACCCCCCCATGGAAGCTAAATCCCTTGCCATTAAACCATGACAAATGGTAGGGCCATGCAAACATCCCAGACCAAAGTCCACTGTCAGCCCTCCTATGCAAAAGCAAACTGTCCTTGACTTTCTGGAGCCATGTCCATGGAGAAGGCACCACGCAGGGCTGTGCATGGCGATGATCCTTATCTCCTCCAGCTGCAAACACCGTCTGTCCAATCTCCCTAAGATGTACTCTGGCACGGAAGAGAGTTGCCTGCCTCACAGGTGGATGGCTTAACTCACACCCGTCAAATTAGTAACTGGACCCATACATTTATCCAGGCCACTACAGAGCAAACTGTCATCCACATCAGCAAGTTCAACATGCGGCCTCGGGGAGCACCAACCAGGCCTCAGCCTGCTCCTCAGTCTAGGAGATCAGACTCTTCCTCTCCAGGAGAGTATAAAAGTCCCAGAGGCCCTCTGGTCTAGGGGGATTGTCTTCCCTCCACACTCCCTGGGATGGGATCGAGATTGCTGCTCCACCCCTGTGGCCAGCAGGCACTGTCCCACAATTAGTCTGGCCATCCCCTTTTCTCATAGCTGCTTGGCCAGCAGCAGAACACAGCCCAGGGCCAATTAAATCTTTATGCGAAGGGTTCTGCTGCAGCTGCTCTCCATAGCCTGAGTTGGTGGCCCAGGTGGCTACCGGTGCCAGCGCCACCTTTTCCTCCACCAGGCTCTGGAGGCTTAGTCTCTCAAGCTGCGCCGCTCCGAGCATCTCCTTGGGGACCCTACAGCCCGGTTGGAGGAAACTTAACCTTTATGGGGCAGACGGAGCACTTATCCCTAAATCCTGTTCCTGATGCCAAGTGTCAGGAACACACTCGCTCCTGAGTCCACACATACTCCTGAATCCTGCTCACCTGCTCGCTGCGCCAATTGTTGGGGAATAAGTATTCCCACAATTGCTGCAGCGAGCAGAGTCAAGGAGAAACTTACTCCCCAACAATACTTTAAAAGGAAAAAAAGAGCTGCCCAGCCAGCGTGGCTCAGTGGTTGAGCATTGACCTATGAACCAAGAGGTCACTGTTAGATTTCTGGTCAGGGCATATACTCCGGTTTTGGGCTTGACCCCCAGTGTGGGGCATGCAGGAGGCAGCCGATCAGTGATTTCTCTCATTATTGATGTTTCTATCTCTTCCTCTCTGAAATCAATATAAATATATTTAAACAAATAAAAATAAAATTTTAAAGAGTTTCTATTAGGAAACCACAATGCTCCTGTGATTGCTCTTGTCACTCTTGACCCATTGGGAAGCATCCACAGTTGTATGATTGTTATGCACAGGGTCTTAACCAGTCTCACAATAAACTATTCTTTGGTGGTGGTTTTTTGTGTTTTTTTTTAATATATTTTTATTGATTTCAGAGAAGAAGGGAGAGGGAGAGAGAGAAACATCAATGATGAGACAGGATCACTAATTGACTGCTTCCTGCATGCTCCCTACTGGGAATGGAGTCCACATCCTGGGCATGTGCCCCCAACCAGAACCAAACTCGGGACCCTTGGTTCCGCAGGCCGGTGTTCCATCCACTGAGCCAAACTGGCTAGCGCCATTCTTTGGTATTTTACAAAGATGTCATTCTTGGCATTTAAACTGAAAATCATTTGTGCCCAACTCATCATTTCCCATTTATACATCCTGTTTAATTAGAAAGTAGTTTCTAAAGTGTCCCATTTTTTAAAATATATTTTTATTGATTTTAGAGAGGGAGAGATAGAAGCATCAATGATGAGAGAGAATCATTGATTGGCTGCCTCCTGCATGTCCCCTACTGGGGATCAAACCCACAACCTGGGCATGTACCCTTGACTGGAATTGAACCCAGGAACCTTCAGTCCACAGGCCAATGCTCTATCCACTGAGCTAAGCCAGCTAGGGCAAGTGTCCAAATTTTTTCATCTAATTTGAAGTGGCAGATGGCAGACATGCACATGACCTAAATGTCTCAAGCCTTTTTGCTTACTCATGTACACAGGTCCTTTGGTAAAGCCAACTGCTGGTGTTGGAGGCAAGCAGGCCTCCTGGGGAAACCCAGGCATCATTTGTTTCATTGCTGCCACTTGCTGGGGCCTGGACTCTGGAATGGGAAGTTTGCTCAAGTGGTGGAACTAAGCCTGACCAGATCCAGATGAGGAACCTGTTTGTGGTTCCAGTGCTAATCAGCTATTGTTCCTAGGTGACAGCCTACCCCTAAATGAAAGGACTTTATAAACTGTAGAGCATTATACCAGTGGAGGGTATAATGTTAGGTTATGTTGGTTGATGCAGTGGTGGGGCTCTGGAGAACACTTCAGGGACTCAAACATCCTGGAGTATTAGAATTGTGAGAATCCTTAAAGCTGATGCTGTGGAACGACTTAAATCAGAGTCTCTTAGGGGCTTTTGAAAATGCAGATTACAAGACCTGACCCCAGAGATTTTGATTCACTAGGCCCAAAATTGGGTTTATTTAACAGGCTTCCCATGAGGTTCTGATACAGGTAGTCTAGCACCACACTCGAGAAGGGCACTGCCTTAAACATTATGTAGGCAATATCACCATTGTGGTGGGGGGCCAGATGTGGCGGGGATCTCCCTTTTCCGCGTCCAGCACGGAAAGAGAGATGAACCGGTTCTGAGTGGAGGCGGCTGGGGATTGAGAAATAAAAGAAAGGACCAGACACGAAGATAGAAGGAAAAAAGCTGGGACCGGGTGGGACCTCCGTCCTCTCTGATGGAGGGACAGGGACCCTGAACCGACACAAGTTTATTTTATACACCCAAATACCAGGGGGTTTCACCAAAAACTTAGGATCACAGGACCTTATTTGCATTCTTGAGTAGGCCCGGGCATTCCTGGTGCTTGACTGGATTTACATATCAAAGTCCCACTACCCCACACCTGGCCAAAGGTAAGAGTCAGTACTGATAACACTTCCGCCTTCTTAGGGAATGTGTATCCAAGACGCAGCTCTGCCTGTCGCCTCGTCTGGGACTCAGCTGACAATAATTTAAAGAAATGCCTATGTGCCTTCCCAGGGCTGTCTACACACCATTTTTCTTATCAGTGCCTCATTTCAATAAATTAAAAAAAGTATTACATCTTTCATCAATAGGATGAGTCACTGTAATACTAGAACTTGTTCTTTGAAGTATACACACAAAAGTTATTGTTGGATTGGTTCTGTAGCAAAAAAAAAAAAAATCACTGTCAAATAATTAACTATTCTCCTTCTAGAAAGGTACAGAACTATAATTTATGCTGGTCAGTTTATAGTGGGATACTTCTTGGCTTTGGGCATTGGCAAGCAGAGGTCGGATTTAGCATTACATGTATCATAGCTATCATTTCCATGAATCATTTGGTTAGTATCTATTGAATTTATGCAGGATGCCCCACATTATCACTTACCTCTTTTTTTCAGAGGAGGCAAGCACAGGAAAGCTGCCACCCCCATGGTTTTTCCCATGTCTTATTATCACTTCTTTTTTTTTTTTGGAATTATTGGGTTGACACTGGTTAACAAAATTATTCAGGTTTCAAGTGCACAATTGTGTAATACATCATCTCTACACTATCTTATGTGTTCACCACCCCAAGTCACATCTCCATCCATCCTCATTAATCCCTTCCTATATATACCCTCCTCCACCTCTCTTAACCCCCTGCCTCCCAGGCAATCACCTAACTTACACTTCTTATCCCTCACCCTGTCTTGACAAGCTTGGCCAAGATAGAAGAGTATACAAATAATGACTTCCTTATTACACAGGAAAAACAAGTGTCCTGATAGCAAGTTTGAAAACTCACCATAGAACTGAGAATTCTAGATACCTATCATGTGCTTGCCTCATAGAATATTGTTCCAAAAATATTTGTCACTTTTTACATGTTTCTGAAATGACTGGTTTAAGAATAACCCTCTCTGACTATGAACTGAGTGAGGCTGCTGAACTCAGGGGCAGATCACACTTGGTGTACAGTGTAATCTTAATAAACATCGGGCACCAGTAATTTTCTAGTGTAATTTCATCTAGACTTTTTTAGCTCTCGGGTTGTTGGCACTTAGTTCTTCCAACCCCTTTAATGCACATGATCATGTGTTGAATACAGTTATCATGTATTTCATATGTAGAATCAAAAGGTAACATTGAACCTCTTTATAAAGAAATCTTGTACTTACTTTCGGGATAATAATTTTTATTACTCAAATGTGGTTGTCTCTAGGTTTTTTGTTTGTGTTTTTTCTTTTTCAGGTGTACCTGAAGGAAATCTTAAAAGAAATTGGTATTCAGAATGTGAAAGGGATCCACAAAAACACATGGGAGCTGAAGCCAGAGTATAGGCATTATCAAGGAGAAGAAAAGAGTGATTAAGAAGACTCCAAGCCAGCATGCTAACAGAACAACTAAGGGTGATGTGTTAAGCATATGACATTGATACTTGAACTTGAGCACCATGTGTTATAGGGACAAAATGACTGATATTTTAATTTCTCTAGGTAAATTTTTTAAACAGTATTTCTTAAAAAATGACTTAAGTGGGTGTTTTTTGTTTGTTTTTTTTTTGAGGAGAAATAACAAACTTATTTATAGACTTAACTTGTATTAAACTAGATTATTCATGATGGGGTTAGGAGTTGGGGGTTAAGAGGTTCTGTAATTAAAGCAAATCAAGGAAATAACTATCCATTGAGATAAATATTTTTCTGTATTATTAGTTTTCTTAACAGAACACCAGAACACTGAGATTGAGTGCCACTGTACTAGGAAAATTTTTATCCTTGCATTCCCATTGTAAAGTAAAATTCTGATTAAGGAAGGTGGTCCCATTTCCTACCCTGCCTCCAGTTGTCTTATCCTGCATTGTTCTGGTGCAGGAACCAAATCTTGTTTCACCATTGCCTTCCAGTTCCTAATTATTTGAGGCTCAGTGTCAAGAAGCAGATAGATAATCCTTTATAATAAAGATGTAATATCTAAATGGTCGTTAGGCCATTGTAACGACTGGATCACAGATCAGCAGGAGGGTGGGCCAGTGAGCTACTAGCTACAAGCGGTGGCAGAGAGCTACAGGAGGGGACAGGGCAGCAAGCTATGGGGGGAGGGGAGGCGGGGGGAGCTACAGGAGGGCAGGGCAGCGGGTGGAGAGCTACTGGTGCACGGATTTGTGCACAGGGCTACTAGTCTATACTAATAAAAGGGTAATATGCTAATTAGACCGGGAGACCTTCCAGACAAAGCCATGGTGGCAGGGCCAAGGCAGAGGCGGTTAGGGGTGAGCAAGCCAGCAGGGGCTGGGGAGGCAGTTGGGGGCAAGCAGGCCATCAGGCAGAGTGGTTAGGGCCGATCAGGCAGGCAGGCAGGTGAGTGGTTAGGAGCCAGCGGTCCCGGGTTGTGGGGTCCCAGAATGGAGAGGGTGCAGGTTGGGCTGAGGGACACCCCCTCGCCATACACGAACTTCATGCACCGGGCCACTAGTGGTGTGATAAATCTGTGTACAACTGAGAATTCTGGGTGCCTGTCATGCTTGGTTTGTAGCCATATCTTCCCCAAACCCTGTCTTTTTATGTGTAAACTGCCTGAAACACCTGGGTCTTCTACCCCTGCCTTTTGTTTTTGTGGTGACAGTGTCTGCCAGGTATAGTGTTCCCAGAGCAGAGCTGTATGTCATTTGAAGTTACGCTTTGGTATTTCTTCAAACCTGGTTTTTTTTTCAGCTTATTTTAGTTGCCTTTTACCTCATTACAGTATCTGCTTGAGTCTTTTAAACACTTCATTTTGAGTTTCTTCAACACTTGTTACCTTTTCATTCCTGATTAATTTTTGGCATTGCTTTCTCATTCAATACTAAAATATGGCTGTTGGTCATGGAAGAGACTCCCTTCGACCTGGGTTTCCACTAAATTCTTTTATTTCAGGACTCTCTAGCTCTGATAAACACACTTTTGACCACTGTGAGATTGAGAGGAAGGCTGATATACATCTGGTTAGATGTCACATCATGAGGGCAGGAAGGCCATAGTTAATAGATGAGATTGTTAAACTCTGCCAGTACATGAAATGTTTTAATTGTCAAAATGTAATAAGATTATGGTTGCTGGGCAATGGCAAGATTTGAAATTACATGTTGCCACAGTAACTTCTAAAGAGATATCTTAAAAAATAAAAAAAGGTTTGCTCTATTGTATCATAAGCAGGCCTTGTGAATTGCAGCAGAGTTGCAGTTGTTCCTAATGGTCTGTGAACAAATTTTCTTTGAAGCATATTTTGATCGTTGTTGATACATATTAGTGAAATGAGAGTAAACATTTTTCAGGTCCTTATGTGCCTGATAGTGTGTTAAAAGCTCTAAAATATCTCATTCAGTCCTGAGAAATAGTGCTGAGAGATAATGTCCATTTTATAGAACTTTTTCCTACCCAACATACATACCTTCATAAGTACTGAAAGAATCCTGCCCTTGAGGCAAAGCCAGTGCCAAGGTGTACTTTCCCAGAATCCACCCCCACCCTAACACCCCCAGTCTCACCTCCAAACCAGGAAAGTGGTGCAGACCCCAGATAGAGTTGTGAAGGAGAGGGAGTTGGGCATCCCTGCTTGAATTCAGACATCTAAACGTCCCTACCCACCAGATGAAGACTAACCTCCCCTTTTAAAGTCAAGATCTTTTGGCTGAAGTTTTAATTCCTATCATGCTTCAAGTACCTGGGGGAGGGGGGTGACTTTATTAGACACCCCCGTACGACTTGAGGAGCCAGGTGGCAGGGGGGTGGGGCACTGAGCTGAAGGGGAACTGCCTTATGTTCAGACTTCACTTGCTGCAGACACCCCTTTCGTCTCAATACGTTGGCCATCTGCCCTCTCATTTGTGTAAGAGTCCAGGTTTAGTTGCTTCTCTTTTTTATGGTATTTTCTTTCTGACATGTGTCCATAGCAGGTTCCTGAGCCTAATGTGTAAGAGAAAGTATCAGAGATCACTTTTGAACCTGATTTTTCTTCACATATTCCCATTTATTCTTCCTACTTTCCTTTGAACAGGTGCCATCATCCACAACACAATAGTATGATGTAACATCTGACAGACAAGCAATAAAAGTCTTTAGTAGTTTATTATTAAAAAAATCACAGCTTTACCCTGCCAGTGTGGCTCAGTTGGTTGGGTGTTGTTCTGTGCACCACAAGATTGCAGTTTGGATTCCTGGTCAGGGCACTTGCCTGGGTTGCGGGCTCTGTCCCCAGTAGGGGCATACAGGAGGCAGCTGATCAGTGTTATGCTGTCACATAGATCTTTCTCTCTCCTTCTGCCTTCCTCTCTCTCTCCTTCTCTAAAAAAATCAATAAACTATTCTGTAAAAAAGAAATGAACAGCTTTTATCTGATTTTGTTAGAAATCATCTAAACATTTTAGTTGCTTTAGCTTATAGTTTAGAGTAGATTTTGTAAAGTCATTTAGTCTTAGATTTTAGGGTTTTAAAGAATGATTTTCCTAAAGTATATCATATTTTTAAATGTTGAAATTTGTATTTATAAGGTCTTAAGAACATACAAGTTTTTTGTTTTGTGAAAATGTAAGTACACCAAAAGCATATGTTGCTGGACCAAAAACTTTAATCTGGTGTGGTCATGGAACATGATGGCTGTTAATTAGGCAATTATTTATTGACCATGAATATATTACAGGCACAGTAGATATAAAAGCACTATGCATACGAAGCATTCGCCATCTAGTGAGAAATACAAAAGGTAGAGTTGGTTGGGTGATGATGCACAGGACAACACCCAACCAACTGAGCCACACTGGCAGTGTATTTCCTACTGTTCTCTGCAGCTTGGCTTCCTTTATTACGTGTGGGTAATAAAGCATAAACTAAGTATTGCAATCAGTCAAAATATTCTACTTAATTCATCATTGCCATTTAGCCTCTACATGGATTTCCAAATTTTAAAGCATTTGAATACAATAATATATACTTAATTTTAAAACTTCCTTGAATAATTTAACCATTGATAGTTTATAAGCACAAAAGAATTTCTATAATGCATAGGAATCATTATTATGAATTTATATAGTGGCTGTCTTTAACACATTGGTCTCATTAATAGAATGCTAAATTTTGAGTTTACTGTGTTTGTCCTCTTGACATTTAAGCCTTACTTCTGATTGCCATTCTAGTTTCTCTCTTTGAATAAAAGTCTGTGAACCACTTTGGCCATTCATTCATCTGGTGGAAATCCACTGAAATGCCCACTGTGTGCCAGGCAGCAGGGGTTAAAGGTGATGGGTGCTTATGGTAATGTGCCTTATATGCTACCAGTTCTTTGCCTACTTTACTAAGTAAGCAGGAAGGACAATAGCCTGTGTTTGTTGGACCCTTGCTATGTGCCAGGCACTGTGCTAAGTGTTTGATTTATATGACTCAGTTAATCCTCATGGCAACCCTGCAACATGGGTTTTCTTATTATCCTTGTTTTATAGAGGTTCAGGTGCTAAGAGGTTAAAGAACCAAGATCATACAGTCGTCAGGGTCAAAGCCAGATTCAGATCCCAGAACAACACTCCGGAGTGCAGGCCCTTCATTGCCTATGTGTATATAGGTCATGGGCACTATCTGCTGATTTTCCACAGCTGTAATTTACCTGTCCAGAGTCTTTCATGTTTGGATTTGTTGTTTTAGTTATTATTATTGCGATATAATTTACATATCTCTTTTACATTTGACTTCTCTTCACGGACTATTGGGTAGCAGAATCTCAAGAGTTATCCCTCCTGAATCAAAAAGAGTTGAGGCCTAGTCAGTTTGGTTCAGTGGATAGAGCATCAGCCTGTGGACTAAAGGGTCCCCAGTTTGATTCCAGTCAAAGGCATATGCCTGGCCCTAACCGGTTTGGCTCAGTGGATAGAGCATCGGCCTGCGGACTGAAAGGTCCCAGGTTCGATTCCGGTCAAGGGTATGTACCTTGGTTGCAGGCACATTCCCAGTAGGAGGTGTGCAGCAGGCAGCTGATCGATGTTTCTCTCTCATCGATGTTTCTAACTCTCTATCCCTCTTCCTTCCTCTCTGTAAAAAATCAATAAAATATATATATTTTTTTAAAAAGGCATATGCCTGGGTTGATGGCACGCAGGAGGAAGTCGATCAATGATTCTCACTCATCATTGATGTTTCTATCTCTCTCTCACTCTCCCTTCCTCTCTAAAATCAATAAAAAATATATTTTTTAAAAAGAGTTGATTCTGCATACTAATTGAGTGGTTTTAACTTTAGAGATTTGGTTTCTAATTCTTTTTCAGGTTCTGGAGTTTCTTGTGGAATGATGTTCCCTTTTTTTGGCTCTAGATTCAGATGAGCTGTTTTCCAAAAATGATTGCAAATGGCCAATGTTCTTTATTTACTTATGTCCTAGACCACCCGGGGAATGTTCAGTCCCAGGCTCATGAGAAAGTTTCTGACTGGGCTGGTCACAGTTGAGGGTATCTGCCATGGCTGAGTGAGCACTCAGGACGTCCATTAGCTTTGGACTGCCAAGTGTGAGAACATAGAACTGAAAAAATAAAATGGTTTTTTTGCTTTCAGGAACTCCCAGAATTGAAGAGGACTTTGAAACAAATAAATGGCAGCATAGTGTATTAAGTGCAGCAATAGAAATACCTGGATTGAAAACCTATGACATAGAGCAAGTTGTTTACCATCTGTGCCTTAATTTCCTCATCTGCAAAATGGGAATATTAAGGGTATCTATCACCCGGCTGGTGTGGCTCAGTTGAGTATCCTCCAATGTACCAAGAAGTTGCCGGTTTGATTCCCAGTCATGACACATGCTTGGGTTGCAGGCTCGATCCCAAGGGAGGGGGGGAGCGTGCAGTAGATACCCGAGCAATGTTTCTCTCTCATCGATGTTTCTCTCTCCCTTTCTCTCTCTCCCTAAAAATCAACAAAAACGTGGGTTTGTTTTTTTAAAGTGTATCTAGCCCTAGATAGTTTGGCTTAGTGATAGAGCATCAGTCTGCAGACTGAAGGGTCTCAGGTTTGATTCCAGTCAAGGGCACATGCCCAGTTGTGGCTCGATCCCCAGTAGGGAGTGTGCAGGAGGCAGCTGATCAATGATTCTCTCATCATTGATGTTTCTGTCCCACTCTCCCTTCCTCTCTGAAATGAATACAAATACGTTTTTTTAAAAAGAGTGCTTATCTCATAGAATTGTAGTGAAAATTAAATAAGTCAATATATGTAAAGCTCTTAAAACACCATGACACATAAAAACTACTTTATCAGTATTAGCTTTAACATATACAAAAATGGAACTAGTACAGAGAATGAAATGATTAATCACATCTTTTGGGAATCAGGAAAGCCTTAGAGGAGTTGGTATCTGAAGTAGGTTTTGAAGGGTAGGAGTTCACTAACTGTCAAGAGGCAGAAAATACAGAAGTAACAAGTAAAAAGGGCATTAAGGGAGCAGCCTTACTTCCCAGAGTAGTTGGAGTGAGAGTCCACACACATATTCAGTATATAATTGATCCCCTATTTGCAACACGTTTTTTCACTTCCAGTGATACATAGTGCTCCATGTCTACCCCATTGGGTGTGAGGGTTAAGGAATACTTTAAGTCCTGCCATCAAGGAAGAACTTTTCCCTAGAGAAAATGTAAGCTAAGAGGATAGACCACACTCCCATCAGATGTTTTCTGAATTTCACCCTGCTGCATACTAGACACCACTCTAGGTGCTGGGGTCAGGAAGCCAGGGGCACCAAGTGAGACTTGGTCTTCATCTTGCATTACACTGCCCAGGTGTCTACAGATTGCTCCTGTCAGAACAAGGTGAGAAGCTGGTCAGAGCCTGTTTACAGTGTTAGAGGGCTGCTCTTTTGCCTTGAGAAATTCTAGGATTAACAGATAAATTCCATCTCCAAAAGGGAAGAGATGTGTATAGAGATGGAGGCCTTGAATTTTATCTACTAGGAGAAGTCCACAAAGCCAAAAATGGAGTCAGTCATACTCCCACAATAAATGTGGGAAATGAATATCACTTCTTTAATTTGCTAAATGCTTGAGAAAGCAATTTTGAATAATTATTTCCTATAGTAGTAAAGAGGTAAGAGATCTGCTGTTTTCAAAGCAGAGAAAACCAAGGCAAGTTCCTGACCCTGTCACAGTGAAACTGTTGGAGAAGCTGAAGCTAGAACTCAGGTCAGCTTGAGCCGAAGCTTTTCTACTGTTGCTAGCCCAACAGCATGCACTTTCGCAGGTTTCCTGCCTTATCTCCATGGAGCCAGGATCTGAGAGGAGAGCAAGTGGGCCAGCCTCGCAGTGAACCAGGCAGATGGGCCTGTTCAATTGCAACTTCTGGAGCTAGTGAGTCCTTATTATTCACCCAGCTTTATGTCCTCTTAGAAAATAAAACCCTTAATCACCTTCAGACAGCATTGGCAGGTGAAGCCTTAATAAAAATGTCAGCTTGGAAATCACATTTTGTTAACCACCTACACAAAGATTCATCTGAAAGTCTACAGACCTCAGCCTGCAAGCTTAGTATATCAAAATGAAAACACCTCTGCTTTGTGGTTGTCTCAAGGAGCATTCAGTTGAAAATGGATACCAAGTAATCAACTGGGAGAGGACAGAAGAGAAAAACAAGATTATTTTAAGTAACTTTTTTTTTAAGCACTTTCCAGTTGGGCCCAATTGGTTGATTTCCTCATAGAAAAAAATAAGAGCATGTCGATCAAGGCTAGAGCATTACATGTGCTAGAAAAGACAAGTGAAGAAGCCAGGAAGTTAGAACTGGAGTTTACATTCTCCATCGTGTCTAATACTTATTTTTGCCAGAATTTTTAGTCAGTTGCTATCACCAGTAATCTGGGATGGAGAAACTTGTGGTTTAGAGGAAGTGGCTGGAGAGGGGCTGATCAGTAGAAAAGAGTATCAGTACTTGTTGAGAGGTTTGTGACGATCTTTAATGTCTTTCTGGTTTTAAGGTTCTGTCATTTGCCCTGGCCGGTGTGGCTCAGTTGGTTGAGCATCATCCCATGCACCGAGAGGTCACTGGTTCGATTCCCAATCAGGGCACATAGCCAGGTTGCAGGCTCAATCCCCAGTAAGGGGTATGCAGGAGGCAGTCGGTTGATGTTTCTCTTTCATTGATGTTTCTCCCTTCCTCTCTCTAAAAACAATAAAAATATATTTTAAAAAATTTTTTAAGATTCTGTAATTCTAAACCGTGGACTTGGCCAAATTTGCCTGTCAGTCTTGCCCATCCCACACTGGAAAGGGATTTGTTTCATTATTCTCACTAGAGGTTTCTACACGTGGCACAGGCCCAACTGCAACTCATGCTGAGTCATACACATCAACATCCCGCTGTTGACAGGATGGCAGGCACTAGACAGGCATGTGTGTTCTAGAAAAAAACATTCACTACTTGACTTTGTAACATCAGCTGCCCCCTGCTGCTAGTCCACCTGCTTCCACACACTCTTACATGCACCCAGAAGTATTTATCTATCACCCATTCTTTACTCCATCCTACTCAGGGTTCTCATTTGTAAGAAGGAGAATCCGCCCTAACCGGTTTGGCTCAGTGGCTAGAGCATTGGCCTGCGGACTGAAAGGTCCCAGGTTCGATTCCGGTCAAGGGCATGTACCTTGGTTGTGGGCACATCCCCAGTAGGGGGCGTGCAGGAGGCAGCTGACCAATGTTTCTCTCTCATCGATGTTTCTAACTCTATCCCACTCCCTTCCTCTCTGTAAAAAATCAATAAAATATATTTTAAAAAAGAGAGAGAGAATCCACTCAAGTTGGCTCAGAGTCAGGAAGGACAGCCTTCCCAGGGACTGGCCCTTCCCTGCCTCTCTCAGGGGCAGCTTGGTCTTTGTCATTGGCCTGCCTCTGTTCACCTATTTCCTACTGTTCTCTGCAGCTTGGCTTCCTGGTTCCACACAGTTCATGTTCCCCCATAACTTCAGCATGCACTTTGCTTTGTCTTGACACAGTGCCTGCTCTGGCCTCAATTTTATATCACTTTTCAGCTCAGCTTCCCACAGCTGGCTGACTATAATTCTGGATCCCAGCTCCAGATTTCCCAGAAGAATCTGATTGCTGCCCATCTTAGGGCAAGTGTCCACCCCTAATATGATCAATGAAAAGAAGCATGTATTGTAAGTGAAGACTGGAGAAAAAACAAGCAAGGCTTAGAGAAATGGGAGTTACACAGATTTATTACGCTGGCAGGCTCAGAGCAGAATATCTCTCTCAAATTCTGAGCCACAACATGGAGGAAGCTGTCTCTTTTTATATCTTTCCCAGTCTTTTGTCTCCCAAATATGTGTTTTTGGGTCCCCTTTGCAAGTTCTTAAAGAGCCCCATGTGCTGGGGCTTTGAGACATCAACCAAAGGCTTGGCCTGGCGCCAGCACTGATAACTTAGTCTGGGGGATGGTTTATGGCCTTGCTGAAATGGGAGTAAACAGGTCTTGCAGGACCAGACAATTAAAGGGGCAGTGACTAGATTTAGATTGCCAGCCCCCAAAAATGTCTCTTTTTACTCATCAGTATGGCCACAGAGGCCCCCTCCAGTGGTGGCTATAGCTGTAGGGGGCAGGAGTGGTTCCCAAGGAAGGGCTTATGTCTGGAAGCACTCCAGAAAGTGACCGCAGTACCCTCCATCTGAGCCAGTTATTCCCAGATGTGCAATACAAGTATTCAGAAGTCACATTTTGGTAACCATCAGGCCATCATTCCATTGTATTCCTCTCTAGTTAAGAAACCTACAACTAAGGAGATAGTAAGAGTACTAGGGGAGAGGTTCACCAATGAATTTCAAGGAAATGGTGAAAACGCTGAGGAAAGGCCCTCCAGTGATTCCCATGTAGTAGTAGAAGAACAGAGTGCTCAACCAATAGAAGAAAAGCGGATCGTGTTTATATACAATTTCAGCATACAGTTTAAAGGACTAATGCACTGGGTGCATAATAAGATGCAAGAGACTAAATTGCAGTAAAAGCAAGAGTTAACCTGCCGGAGGAGAAACCAAGATGGCAGCATAGGTAAGCACCTACACTGCTGCCTCGCACAACAATTTCAAAACCACAACTAAAAGACAGAACGGACATCATCCAGAACCACAGGAAGGCTGGCTGAGTGGAAATTCTACAGCTAGAAGGGAAGAGAAAAGCTCATGAAGAATCAGAGGAGCGGCAAAGGGCTGAGGTACAGAGACACACGCGGAGAGGAAGGGCGGCTGAGTGCCTGGCTGACTTTCTCTGGCAGGAGGGGGAAGGAAGCCCCCAACTGCACTGAACCCCAGTTCTGACTGCACTGAACCCCAGTTCTGGGCGAAACCCCATGGATCCAGGCTCATACAGGGGGAGTCTGGACTGTCAGGTAGAGAGAAAGGCACACGGAGACTCGGGGGAGCCGTGGCGGGCAGGGGTCTGGAGGCGCGTGCACACGAGTGCTCGCAGAGAAGACTGACTGTGGAGGTTGCCGCAGGCTTTCCCTAGTGGAAGGGAGTCAGAAGCTCCTGACTGCACTGAACCCCAGTTCCGACTGCACTGAACCCCACTTCTGGGCGAGCCCCTGGGGACCCACACTCTTACGGGGGGGATCTGAACTATCAGGCGGAAACTCAGGAGAGCCACAGAAGGCAGAGGTCTGGAGGCACGCATGCAAGGGCAGGGCTGACGTGAAGCCAAGACTGTCTGCTCCGCCCTGAGACTCCGCCCCATCCAAACTGAGCACAGAGGCTTTTGCAATTTTGCAAGTCTGATCCTATAACGCTGTCTCCAGCACCGAACTTCTCCCAGCGTAGACACAGCTGATCCTCACAGCCAACTGGCCTGGAGGTCAATTCCTCCCAGTGATACCAACAGTAATCAAGACTTAACTACAACAAGGCTGTACACACAGTCCACAAAGGGGTGCACCAAGAGTGTCCACCTTAGGTTAACTGGGGAGGCTGACCCACTGGGCCATATAGGAAACATAGCACACAAAGCTACTCTACCAACTCAGGGAAGCAGCAAAAATGCGGAGACAAAGAGATCACAAACGAAAGAAATGGAGGAAAATAAATGACTGGATATAGAATTCAAAACCACGGTTATAAGGTTTTTCAAGAATTTTCTAGAAAAGGCCAATAAATTTAGCGAGACCCTTGAAGATATGAAAAAGGACCAACTAGAAATTAAACATACACTGACTGAAATAAAAAATATTACACAGAGACCCAACAGCAGACTAGAGGAATGCAAGAATCAAGTCAAAGATTTGAAATACAAAGAAGCAAAAAACAACTGGAAAAGAAAAAAATCCAAAAAGTTGAAGATAGTGTAAGAAGCCTCTGGGACAACTTCAAGCATACCAACATCAGAATTATGGGGGTGCCAGAAGAAGAGAGAGAGCAAGATACTGAAAACCTATTTGAAGAAATAATGACTGAAAACTTCCCCCACCTGGTGAAAGAAATAGACTTACAAGTCCAGGAAGCGCACAGAACCCCCAACAAAAGGAATCCAAAGAGGACCACACCAAGACACATCATAATTAAAATGCCAAGAGCAAAAGACAAAGAGACAATCTTAAAAGCAGCAAGAGAAAAACAGTTAATTACATACAAGGGAGCACCCATACAATTGTCAGCTGATTTCTCAACAGAAACTATGCAGGCCAGATGGGAGTTGCAAGAAATATTCAAAGTGATGAATAGCAAGAACCTACAACCAAGATTACTCTACCCAGCAAAGTTATCATTCAGAATTGAAGGGCAGATAAAGAGCTTCACAGACAAGAAAAAGCTAAAGGAGTTCATCACCACCAAACCAGTCTTATATGAAATGCTGAAAGGTATTCTTTAATAAGAGGAAGAAGAAGAAAAAGGTAAAGATAAAAATTATGAACAACAAATACATATCTATCAACAAGTGAACCTAAAAATCTGATGAACAGAATAAACTGGTGAATATAATAGAATCAGGGGCATAGAAAGGGAGTGGACTGATCATCCTCAGGGGGAAAAGAGTATGGGGGGTACAGGAAGAGACTGGACAAAAATCGTACACCTATGGATGAGGACAATGGGGCGGAGGTAAGGGCAGAGGGTGGGGTGGGAACCGGGTGGAGGGGAGCTATGGGGGGAAAGGGGAGAAACAATTGTAATAATCTGAACAATAAAGATTTATTAAATTAAAAAAAAAGTTAACCTACCATTACACACATACGATTAGCAGCAATTTAAAAGTATTTGATTCCCAATTCTAAAAAGGTTGAAATAATGTGTGAACTTACACACTGCTATGTGCACTGAAAAAGCACTTTTAGCATCTCTGAGAACTTGACAGTGATTTCTATCCCTATTCTACAGACACAAAAACACAGGTACAGAAAAGTTAAATCATTAACATCGATACCCGCTAGTGGCAGAGCTGGGCCAGTGCTTATACACTCCCAGCCAGAGCCCTTTCCAGCCTCAGGGTTCTCAGCCTGTCTGGTCATCAGAACCATACGGGTTGGGTGGTAAAATGCAGACTGCTAGGCAGTACCTGACAGCACTGAAACATCCCTTGGGAGGGGGCCCTACCTCTATATTTTTATAAAGCTCCACAATTACTTCTGATGATCAGCCAGGTTTGGAAACAATTGCATTCACCAAAATTTTCAACCAGAAACTAATAATGATGGACGTGTTTTCCTGGCCATGAACAGCCTGCAGGAAAGTATCAGGCTTTTCTGGAAAACACAGTGGTATCTTCCTTTTACACATCACACTCCATAGCCTGCTCTGAGAACTCGGAATGAATCCATGCTGACACTGACCTGGACCCCTTGTGAAAAGCCCCTGCCCTCATCTGAAGCCCAAAGATGTGAGTACTTATCCCCAGCAGGGACTGGGAGGGTGCTGTGAGAAGAGTTTGTAAAGTGCTCAGCGCCTGCCACATAATATGTTTAGTAAGTGTTTATTATTAACTCTCTTTCTGGAGCTAATGTCACTGATGATAAGATAACTTGAATTTCACATCTTTTATTTCTGGCTTTTTCACGGGAAATAGCCAAAAGCCATTAACAGGGATGAATAAACTCAGGACCTAGGAAAACCAATATTGGCCAATGACATTTGTTTTTATCAAACAGACCAAACTGTAACTCCAGTTTGAAATAAAACGAAGGTAAATATTGACTGGTCTTAAAGCCCTTGCTAACTGGTTTAGAACCCTGTGTGTTCAGGTGCCCAATACCATATCTCCATCCCCTCTCCCCGCCTTGCCGCACCCACCCACCCCAGGGCCATCAGAGCAGGCAAGAGTTCTGTCCACCCCTGCATAGCCAGCCAGCCCTGTATCCTTCCTTTCCCCCCACATCCTGGTTTTCCTGATTAGGTCCCTCCTTAGGGTGAGTGTCCCAGTGTAAACTGAGAGGAGGGAGTACTTTTGCCCTGAGCATGAAGTTACCCTTGAAAATACCAGTCCTGTCATTTGGGGTTTTCGGTCTCTTGGTTCTTTCTCTTACGAGGTCTACTCCAATTTCCTTGCCCTTCAAGGTTCTGCTTCTATGTTTAAGAATATGAGAACGCGAAGAATAGATGGAGAAAACACTTTTTCATGGTCATTCCTTGGAAGATAGGCACTTTGAATCATACCTTAAGTCCTATGCACTTTGGGGTACACCAAGCATGTCAAACACAAAGGCTAACACGGGCCAAATAAACAAGGTTTAAGTTTATGTGGGCTGCAAAAAACAAAAGCTTCAATTTTCATAGAAATGGTTTCTTTTGATAGAGTCATGCTGAATACAAAGGGCTGAAATAAATGACTAATCAGCATAAAATAATAGAACATTTTAATAAAAATTAATGTTTTTTCTTGAACATTAACTTACCAGACACTGAATAACTGCACAAATTAATAAGCATAATGCAAATAAACCTTTCTGAAAGCGAAATATTTCCTTTCGCGCACACCAAACAAGTCAGTCCAAGACTAATGACCTGGCAATCAACTGCTAAAATATTCACAGATAGTATTAGTGGAGAGAAATGGTGCGCCTGCATGTAAGGCGCGAAAAGGAAATGAATGCAACATGATTATAGTAATCAGTCATTAGGAAATGTAGTTCGTTATTAATAATCCTATATAATGAAGAGATAATATGCAAATTAACCCTCACAAGATGGCTGCCTATGACCAGGCCAGCAGGGGGGTTAGTGAGGGATGACCAAAGCAGGCAGCGTGGGGCAACCAGGCTGGCAGGGGGGCCGTGAGGGGCAACCAGGCCAGTAGGGGGGGCAGTTGGAGGTGACCAGGCTGACGGGGGCAGCAGTTATGGGTGATCAGGCTGGCACGCAGAGGCAGTGAGAGGCGATCAGGCCAGCAGAAGGGAGGGAGGCAGTTAGGTACAACCAGGCAGACAGGCAGGTGAGCAATTAGCAGCCAGTGGTCCAGGATTGTGAGAGGGATGTCCCGGATTGGAGAGGGTGCAGGCTGGGCTGAGGTTCCTTGTGCATGAATTTAGTGCACTGGGCCTCTAGTTATGTATAACAGGATATTGTAAAAATTAAAGTTACAAAAATTTTATTAAAACGTTTCTTACATACCATTATATTGGCTGGGCCGCAAATATATTCATTGTGGGCTGCATGTGGCCCATGGGCCTCGAGTTTGACATGCTTGGGGTACACAATGGTGAAAATTAGAAGGGCATATGGTACTCAGAGGTCTTACTGGGGTTTTTTAAATTTTCTTTGTTGAGATACAGCTCATTGGATAACAGAGGGGGCACATTTTTGTTTTGGTGCAACAACTGATTTCTCATAACTTAAACCAGCTTGATCTGAAAAGTTCCAGGTTTGTTGTTTTTTTCCTTTTTTAATGATGAATAATCTTCTTTTGAAAACAACTGTTTGCTGCCTTCCATCCTCAGCTGAAATGAGTGCACAGCTCTGTTATTTACCAAAGTGGAGGCTACACCTACACAGGATCTACTTTTGGGCTTGGAGAGGGTGGTAATGCTGCAGCTCATGAAAATGGACTTGCCAAGTTAATTTAAATTGGTGTGAAGAGCAATTCCAGTATGCTGGCTGACAACACGCAGACTGACCTCAGAGCTGGAGATGGTGAACAATAGCATTGTACAGTTGAGAGCAAGCAATGCAATCAGCCCAGGGTGGTTTTTCTAAGTGTATTTTTCAAGGACCTGACAAAGGAAATTCAAAAGCTCCATCAGTCAAACCTGTGGGCGCTTCATTTCGTTGTCCTCGCACCTGGCAGTGTCCCCTCACTTGGTACAGAGAGATGATAAGGGATGAAGAAACAACCCATTCCTCCAGAGGGAAAGGAAGGAGGGGGGTTGTGCTGGGCTGAGAAGTTAGCAGTTACCTGGAGGCTTTTGACTATTTGTGTAAAGGGAAGTAGGGGGTCTCAGAATGACTATTTAGCTCAGGCCCATTTCAGAATTAGAAATTAGAAGGGCTTAAAGAAATTAGAGGAAATATTCAAATTAATGATTATTAAAAGCATAACTCCTAACTGCACTGCTGTAGCTTATCATGTACAGAGAAGGTGAACCATGCCCACTGAGAAAAATTGAAGTCACTTAAAACTTTCTGTGCAGGTGAAGGGAGTTTGAATAGAAAGAGCATAGGTTCTGGGCAGGAACACTGGTTCATTTTAGCTGTTTCTCTGCATTTCATTTCTTATAAAGGCTACTACTAAAGTGCCTACCTTATGTTGTTTATTGTGAGAATAAAGCAGTACTTTAACCTGTAAAATAATATGCAGATATTAATTATTTCATTGGTGTGGGCATTTTGAGTTGCAAATGACAGAAACTCAAACTGGCTTAAGCAAAAAACCATCTGCCTCATGAACCCTAATATAAGGGATAAAAATGCAATGGTGGAGTTTACAGGCCCATGTCTGTACACTCATTCCACAGTGTTATAATGTATTGAAGGCTTACCAATATGGAACTAAGCCATGCTCTCCAGAACACTACATTCTGAGGCTGATTTAATACAAGTACTAAGCTTACAAAACCTACATGACTGGTGATTAGCACGCCCCCTACATTGTCTTTCTCAGATCATGCTTTTAGAGCCCTGTCTTCCTCAGTGGTATCACCCTGCTAGCAAACATGTTCAAGGGGACAATTGAGAATTCTTGCTATATTTTAAATTTCCTTCTTCAAAAAATGGTGCTAAAGTAACATGTTATAGGGAAATGTGAGAATTATAAAGTAATGGCATTGTCAAAACTCATGGGCCCTTGGGAAGAATTTATGTGATTGGAATTGCTCTGGAAGCTCCGTCTGCTTAGCCTAGACCAGTGGTCGGCAAACTGCGGCTTGCGAGCCACATGCTGCTCTTTGGCCCCTTGAGTGTGGCTCTTCCACATAATACCACGTGTGGGCGTGCACGTACAGTGCGATTGAAGGAGTACCCTAATTAAGTTAATAACAATGTACCTACCTACATAGTTTAAGTTTAAAAAATTTGGCTCTCAAAAGAAATTTCAATCGTTGTACTGTTGATATTTGGCTCTGTTGACTAATGAGTTTGCCGATCACTGGCCTACCCAGTCAGAAGAGATGCAGGAGGGATGAGGGGGAGACATATACTGCCATGTATGAAGGCCACATGTGTATCGCTTTCCACTAAATTGTGACCATCTCCTACCAAGTTGGAATTTATCTTTTTTGGGGGGAAATTTGGAATTAGTATTGCCCCTTCATCTAGCACTGTGCTTGGCACACAAGACAAATTTAATAAATACTTGTTAAGTGAATGAAAGTGATAAGTAACAAAGTTGAGAACTAAGATGGAAATGGACAAGAAGAGTAGAACAAAGATGTTCTAAAGAAAGCAGTAATGAGAATTAGTAATATAGCCTTGGCCGGTTTGGCTCAGTGGATAGCGCGTCGGCCTGCGGACTGAAGGGTCCCGGGTTTGATTCCGGTCAAGGGCACATGCCTGGATTACAGGCTCGATCCCCAGTAGGGGGCGTGCAGGATGCAGCCGATTGATGATTCTCTCTCATCATTGATGTTTCTATCCCTCTCTCCCTCTCCCTTCCTCTGTGAAATCAATAAAAATATATTTTAAAAAAAGAATTAGTAATGCATATAGGAGATGACGGAGAAGACAGATCCAATGGGAAATGATGATAGTGGGTTATTATTTATTTACTATGAATTAACATAGGAAAGTACTGACAAATTCCTTCTGGACTTGATGAGTCTGAGCTGCAATAGGGGCACAAAAGTTCAAGATATGGAGCTAGAGATCTGGAGTCAGTGCCATGGAGGTGACAATTCTGGGAACTGGGAGAGATGGGCCAGAAGACTGAGATTGGAAGAGTTTGGCAATGAATCAAAACCAAGATAGATGGTGGTGGTGGCAGAAGATGATGTTTTCATTTTATTTTGTTGTTGGTTTTTATTTTTTGAAGCCTTTATTGTTGAGAGTATTACAGATATCTCCCTCCCCCGCCACTAACCCCCTCTACCCAGCTCTCGCCCCACACCAGGCTTTCACCACCCTATTGTCTGTGTCCATAGGTAATACATACATGCATATAAGTTATTTGGTAATTTCTTCCTTCCTCCCTGCCCCCCTCCCTCTGAGATTCCTCAGTCCCATGTTTTTATGCCTCTGGTTCTATTTTATTCATCAGTGTATTTTGTTCATTAGATTCCTTGTTTGTTTATATTTACTTTTAGATTCAATTGTTGATAGATATATATTTACTAGAGGCCCAGTGCACAAAATTCGTGCATGGGTGGGTGGGGTCCCCTCAGCCCAGCCTGCACCCTCTCCAATCCGGGACTGCTGGCTCCACTCACCTGCCTGCCTGCCTGGTCGCCCCTAACTGCCCCCTGCACTGCCTGCCTAATCGCTCCTCACTGCCTCTGCGTGCCAACCTGATCGCCCCTAACTCCCCCCCCCCCCCCCGCCAACCTGGTCACCCCCAACTGCCCCCCCTGCTGGCCTAGTTGCCCCTAACTGCACTCCCCCCACCAGCCTGGTTGCCCCCAACTGCCCCCTCCCTGTTGGCCTGATCGCCCCTCACTGCCTCTGTGTGCCAACCTGATCGACCCTAACTGCCCCCCCCCCGACCTGGTCACCCCCAACTGCCCCCCTGCTGGCCTAGTCGCCCCTAACTGCACCCCCCCCCCCACCGGCCGGCCTGGTCACCTCTTACTGCCCCCCCCCCCGCCAGCCTGGTTGCCCCCAACTGCCCCCCCCTGCTGGCCTGGTTGCCCCTCACAGCCCTCCTGCCGGCCCGGTCGCCCCACGCAGCCTGCTTGTTCAGTCGTTTGGTCGTCCCTTACTAATCCCCCCAGCCGGCCTGGTCGCCCCATGCAGCCCACTTGTTCAGTCGTTTTGTCGTCCCTCACTAACCCCCTGCCGACCTGGTCATAGGCAGCCAACTTGTGAAGGCTTGAAGGTTAATTTGCGTATTACCTCTTTATTATATAGGATTGTCTTTATATTGTTCATGTTTTTTATCTTTTCTTTTTCTTCCTCTTAAAGAATACCCTTCAACATTTAATATATTACTGGTTTGATGGTGATGAACTCCTTTAGCTTTTTCTTGTCCATGAAGCTCTTTATCAGACCTTCATTTCTAAATGATAGCTTTGCTGGGTAGAGTAATCTTGGTTGTAGGTTCTTGCTATTCATCAGTTTGAATATTTCTTGCCACTCCCGTCTGGACTGCATAGTTTCTGTTGAGAAATCAGCTCTCAGTTGTATGGGCACTCCCTTGTAGGTAACTAAATGCTGTTCTCATGCTGCCTTTTTTTTTTAATGGGTCCAGGCCTCTGTCTTGATACCTGGGAAGCCAGGTTAGGCTTATTATTATTGTTACTGTTATTGTTATCATTATTGATTTCAGAGGTAAAGGGAGAGGTTAGAGAGAGATAGAAACATCAGTGATGAAAGAGAATCATTGATTGGCTGCCTCCTGCACGCCCCCTACTGGAGATCGAGCCCACAACCCAGGCATGTGCTCTTGATCAGAATCCAACCTGGGACCCTTCAGTCCACAGGCCAACAATCTATCCACTCAGCCAAACCAGCCAGGATTTGTAAGTCTATTTCTTTCACCAGGTAGGGAAAGTTAACTGTCATTATTTCTTCAAACAGGTTTTCAATATCTTGTTCTGTCTTCTCCTTCTGATATCCCCATAATGCACATGTTGGTATACTTGAAGTTGTCCCAGAGGTTCCTTACACTATCTTCATATTTTTGGATTCTTTTTTCTTTTTGCTCTTCTGATTGGGTGTTTTTTGCTTCCTCATATCCAAACTATTGATTTGATTCTTAGAATCCTCTACTATTGATTCTCTATAAGTTATTTCAGTTAGTGTATGCTTAATTTCTGACTGGTCCTTTTTCATATCTTTGAAATTCTAAGATCCTCAAAAGTCACATTAAGTCCCTTGAAGCTCTCATTAAGATCCTTGTGCAACCTTATAACCATTGTTTTAAACTCTACGTCTAATAGTTTGCTTGCTTCCATTTCATTTAGTTCTTTTTCTGGAGATGATTTCATTTGTGGCATGTTTCTTTGTCTCCACATTTTTACTCCTTCCCTGTGTTTGTTCCTATGTATTAGGTAGAGCTGCCTCCTGGAATTGGTAGAGTGGCCTTGTATAGTAGGAGTCCTGTAAGTCCCCCAGTGGCTCAGCCTCCTCAGTCACCTCTTTTGGGAACTCTAGTTGGGCCCCTGTGTGGGCTGTGTGCACAGTCTTGTAGTTGAGCCTTGATTGCTGTTGATGTCACTGGGAGG
Source organism: Corynorhinus townsendii (assembly GCA_026230045.1). Classification (NCBI taxonomy): domain Eukaryota; kingdom Metazoa; phylum Chordata; class Mammalia; order Chiroptera; family Vespertilionidae; genus Corynorhinus; species Corynorhinus townsendii. The sequence continues at coordinate 88,903,062 of JAPDVU010000003.1, forward strand.
AATTGACCTCCAGCCCAATTGGCTGTGAGGACCAGCTGCAACTACAACAGAAGAGCTGCTATGTAAGAGACATCACTATGGAGCAGGACTTGCTTCAGTGGGGCTTTGGTGCTCACTGAGTCTGCCCCTTGAGTGTGTCACTTGTGGATGTGTAGAGTTATAATCTGGTATGGTCTGTAGCTGTCCACTGGGTGCACTGGCTCTGGGGCCTCCCTGGAGGTGCAAAGTCAGCCACTGTCTTGGAGCTACCGAGAGATCTTCAGATGGCTGCTACTTGTTTTGGACTTGGAAGTGCCCAGGCGAGTCCCAGCTGTGAAGAAAGGCAAGCTGGTGCTAGTGTCAGGTTTTGGGCCTCTTATTGATAGGTACATGCCAGCTGCTGTTTGTTTGAGAGATTTTAGGAAGTCTGAGGCCTGAGCCTGGACAGGTCATTAACATGGAAAAACCATTACAAACAGCTTGGGTGGGGTAACAAATTGAATGGGGTGGGGTCTCAGGGAATCACCAGAGTGGAGCGAACAGTGTGAGCCAGGCTGATGGAAACTCAGATATGGCTGCCAGTGAGCTTTGTGACCAAGGATCTCCCAGCATAGGAACCATTTGCAAACACCCCTGTCTAGGAGAACGCTGCCCCCAAGTTCCTGCCCTGATGCCAGACAATCCAGTTCCTCCCCGTATGTCCCTGGTTCCCTGGTATTTTCATTTAGATACACAGGAAGCTTGGGCATGGTGGAAATAGAGTGAAAATATCCCCTACCCACCTCCCTCTTCTGAAATGGCCCCCTGGAATCACTCCCTGCTTCATATTAACATGACAAAACTACATAGTGTTCATGAGCACACTCGTACCCACTTCAGCCCCAGAGCACTCAGGATGGGCTTCTTGGAAGAGCAAAGGTTCATCTCCCTTAATTCGGTTTGAAGAATGGGGGCCTGTTGTATTTCCTGGATGAGGGAGTTTGGGGCAGGTTAAAAAATTTTAATCTAATATAACTGTTGTCCTGTGCCTAGCAGCTCTAGAAGGTTAATCCTTCCCACATGCCTGCCCTTCTGTCTCTGAACTGAAGGAATCCAGCCAACAGGCAGTGGGCAACCTGGGGCAGATGGTCTCAGTTAGGCATCTGTGAGCAGCCGGCCATGATCTGACATCAGACTGGACTCGGGGCCTGGACAAAGCCCCTTTCTCTCTCCCTTCTCCCTTCCATCATCCTTGTGTTTGTATCTGGGTCCTCAGAGTTTTTTCCTTCCCTATCTGTCCCTGTTTTCTACTTCTCCTCTGCTCCTGTGTCTCCCATCCCCAGCCCTCACCTTCCCACAGGTCCCTGGCCCCTCCCCCAGCATCAGGCTAGTCCCTATACTCATTGCATGGATAAACTTCCCACCTAGAAACTCCCCTGATAGGGATTTACCAGGATATAACTTTTTTTTAAATCTTTTGTTCAGATTATTACAGTTGTTCCTCTTTTTTCCCCCCGTAGCTCCCCTCCACCCGGTTCCCTTCCTACCCCATGCTTTTACCCCTCCACCCCACTGTCCTCCTCCGTAGGTGTATGATTTTTGTCCAGTCCCTTCCCACACCCCCCACATCCCTTTGCCCCCAGAGGATTATCAGTCCACTCCCTTTCTATGAACCTGATTCTATTATATTCACCAGTATATTCTGTCCATCAGATTTTTTATTCACTTGATTTTTAGATTCACTTGTTGATAGGTATGTATTTGTTGTTCATAATTTTTATCTTTACCTTTTTCTTCTTCTTCCTCTTCTTAAAGAATACCTTTCAGCATTTCATATGATACTGGTTTGGTGGTGATGAACTCCTTACCTTTTTCTTATCTGTAAAGCTCTTTATCTGACCTTCCATTCTGAATGATAGCTTTGCTGGGTAGAGTAATCTTGTTTGTAGGTTCTTGCTATTCATCACTTTGAATATTTCTTGCCACTCTCGTCTGGCCTGCATAGTTTCTGTCGAGAAATCAGCTGACAATCATATGGGTGCTCCCTTGTAGATAACTGTTTTTCTCTTGCTGCTTTTAAGATTCTCTCTTTGTGTTTTGCTCTTGGCATTTTAATTATGATGTGTCTTATTGTGGTCCTCTTTGGATTCCTTTTGTTTAGGGTTCTGTGCGCTTCCTGGACTTGTAAGTCTATTTCTTTCACCAGGTGGGGGAAGTTTTCAGTCATTATTGCTTCAAATAGGTTTTCAGTATCTTGCTGTCTCTTCTTCTGGCACCCCCATAATTCAGATGTTGGTACGCTTGAGGTTGTCACAGAGGCTCCTTACACTATCTTCATATTTTTGGATTCCTTTTTTTTTTTTTTTTTTTGCTTTTCCAGTTGGGTGTTTTTTGCTTCTTTGTATTTCAAATCTGACTTGATTCTTGCGATCCTCTTGTCTGCTGTTGGATCTCTATATATTATTTTTAATTTCAGTCAGTGTATGCTTAATTTCTAGTTGGTCCTTTTTCATATCCTCCAGGGTCTCACTAAATTTATCGGCATTTTCTAGAAAATTCTTGAAAAACCTTATAACTGTGGTTTTGAACTCTATATCCAGTCATTTGCTTTCCTCCATTTCTTTCATTTGTGACCTGTTTCTTTGTCTCCGGATTTTGGCTACTTCCCTGAGTTGATAGAGTGGCTTTGTGTGCTAGGTGTCCTGTAGGGCCCAGTGGCTCAGCCTCCCCAGTTACCTGATGTGAACACTCTTGGTGCACCCTTTTGTGGGCTATGTGCAGTCTTGTTGTAGTTAAGCCTTGATTGTTGTTGGTATCACTGGGAGGAATTGATCTCCAGGCCAGTTGGTTGTGAGGATCAGCTGTGTCTATGACGGGAAAACTTCTGTGCTGGAGACACCCTTATGGGGCAAGACTTGCTTCAGTGGGGCTTTGGTGCTCACTGAGTCTGCCCCCTGAGTGTATTCCTTATGGATCTGAGGCGTTGTAATCTGGATGATCCTACTCTGACCCCTGGGTACACTGGCTCTTGGATCTCCAAGACAGTGTTAATTTAGCCTCTACCTGAGGCCACCCAACAGGAGCTAGAGACATCTGCAGATTCCTCTTCTTTGTTTGGGTTTTGGAGGTGCCCAGATGAGGCCCAGCTGTGAAGCAATGCAAGCTGCTGTGGGGCCTTGGGCCTTCTTTTGGATGTTCTGGGTCTTTCTGACTCAGCTGCAGTTTGTTAGGTAAGTTTAGATTTCAAAGGACCAGACCATTCATATGCAAAAGCCTCTGTGCTCAGCTTGGATGGAGCGGAGTCTCAGGATGGAGCAAACAGCAATGGCTTCTTGTCAGCCCTGCCCTAAGAGGCCTCCGGGTCTCAGTGTCCTGCGGTAATCGCTGTAAGCACCTCTGAGAGAAAGCCGCCCTCGAGTTCCGCCCGCTGCCAGACAGTCCAGTTTCTCTCCATATGAGTCTGGGTCCCCAGAGTCTTACCCGGAACTAGAGTTCAGAGCAGTCGGGAGCTTGTGTCTCCCTGCGGATTGAAAAAGCCAGCCGCGTACTCAGTTTCCAGCCCTTTCCGCGCGCGCGCCTCTGTACCTCTGGACTTCACTTCCACAGCTCCTCTGAATCTCAGTGTGCTTTTCTCTTCCCTTCTAGTTGTAGAATTTCCACTCAGCCAGCCTTCCTGTGTTTCTGGATGATGTCCGTTTTGTCTTTCATTTGTAGTTTTGAAGTGATTGTGTGCGGCAGCAAGTTCAGGTGTTTACCTCTGCGCCATCGTGGTTTCTCTCCCCCAGGATATAATTTTTTAAACTATACTTTTATTGATTTCAGAGAGGAAGGGGGAGAGAAAGATGGAAACATCAGTGATGAGAGAGAATCGTTGACTGGCTGCCTCCTGCACACCCCACACTAGGGGTTGAGCCTGCAACCTGGGCATGTGTCCTGACTAGGAATTGAACCGTGACCTCCTGGTTCATAGGTCACCAATGCTCAACCACTGAACCATGTCAGCCAGGCCAGAATATAATTTGTTTAATTTTTTTTTCTTTGTAATCCTCACTTGAGGACATGTCTTTCAATAATTTTAGAGAGAGAGAAACGATATGAGAAACAGTAATTGACTGCCTCCCATACACATTCCGACCATAGATCAAACTTGCAACCTAAGTAGTTATGTGCTCTGGTCTGGAATTTTACCCACCACCTTTCGGTGTAAGAGACCACATTCCAACCAACTGAACCACACCAGCCAGGGCAGTTTGTTTAATTTTTAATTTGATTCTCCACTCCTGGCAATAAAGAATGCATGTCCTTTGTAGAAAATTGGGAAAGTATAGAAAAGTGTGACAGGAAGAAAAGATCATTCATGGGATAAGTAGTTAAGTCTTTTCATAGGTTAGCATCTGTATCTGTTTGATTCTGAGCTCTGCTGCTTACACATCCATGTGACCCAAGACCAGTTACCTACCTTTTCTACACTTGTCTGCACAATTGTGACATTTGCATCTAGTAGCATTGTCTGAGGATAAAATGAGCAAATACTTGGGACATAGTAGCACTTATGAAATGTTAGGCATTGGTCTCAATTAAGTGGTAGCCATTATGATTGGGAGTTGTGACTGTTACTGTCATAGCTCAGCACCCCCACTGGAAGTCCTCTCCGTGCTGGAACTGTTCCCACTGAGCTGCAGGTGTTGGTAAGATGCTCTGGGTTTGAACAAGCTCCCAGTGGAAGGTGGACAGGTAGGGTTGGGTCCCCAGTACTGTTGGCCGCCCTCAGGACATACTGATCCTGGAATCCGTTTCTATCTCCTCATTCTCATTAACCACTATGCATCACTTCCCGTCTCTGCCAATTCTTTCTGGTTCACCCTCCAGCCCCCACCTCTGATCTTCTTTTCCCCTCCCTGGTCTTTTTTCTTTATGGTTTTTATTATTATTGACTAGCTGTACCCGGCTACGCGTTGTTGTGTTTCAGTCTGGTTAAATGGAAAAGAAAGAAAAGAGAAAGCGCATGTTTCTAATATGTTTAATTTCACAATGCTTGTGGGTATACAATATTTTTTGTTGTTCCATTGTCTGTGCAGATATAGAGATTGTCTGATTTGCTGCCTCGAGAACATGCAATATATAATTGTCCATGTGAGAAGCAATCCGTGTCTAGATCTAAACCGGACAATTCTAAAGATTGGCCCTGAGCTTTGTTGATGGTGATTGCAAACGCCAATCGAATTGGGAATTGCAGTCTCTTAAATTGAAATGGCATACCCGTTGGAATCATAGGAATGCGAGGAATGAGGACAACTTCACCTTTGAAAGGTCCTATCAAGATTGTTGCTTCTACGACTGTTACTCATTAATTTTTTTACTGCAAGCCGTGTGCCATTGCAAAGCTTTAGCTGGTTGATATTTCGCAACATGGTAATTGGCACCCCGATTTTCAGTTGCAGTACGTGTGGTGGCATCTCTGGCAGATCAAGTGAATTCAAAAATTCTGTTGGATAATTAACCGCTTCATCTGCTTCCACAACAGTGTCGACAGACTTGTATGTGACTGCCTCGCTTTGAATGTTAGACTGAATAATATTAAGTTCGTAGACGTCTTTGTTCTTGGCCGCAAGAATAGCTCATTCACTCAGCCAATCGTGATTCTTATAATTGGTTTGAATATTGGGAAATACTTTTTCAACCAATTCTCTGATGAAGAACAATATCTCTAGGTTGGAATTGATCTCTGACTATCACAGTTGCCACTTTGTCTATAGTCGGAGCATTGAATCTTCACACATGTTCTCCAGCAGGCGTTTTGTCAGCATGAATAACAATCTTGTATGTATCAAATGGCATCATGTCAATTGCTGTTTTGAACAAACGCACTAAATTGTTTTTTTTGTGAAGAAGCTCTAGCAGTTGGGAAACGATGGACCTTTTTATGCCGGTAGAAATTCCCCAGCGTGCATTCAATTCATCATTGCCATCACCGATGAAATACATTTGTAGGAATTTATGTTGACCATCTGGGAACGGAAGCAGGGAGCCGGCTTTATGATAAATTTGACCTTTCACTTTGAAAGTTGGCGTGAATTGAGCTGTTACAATTTCTGTGCCAAATGACGTCATTTGGAAGCATGAGTTGTATTTCCTGATGTTAGATAGGAAGTGCTTTGATTTGGCGGTATATGCGGCAAGCAAAGTTTTTAATGGCTCTGGCGGTTCTCCCAAGTTGAGGCAGTTTAATTTTTCCGGCGGCGCAACACGTTCCTTTCGTTTCTCCATTAAATTTCAGAGCCTTGCAATAAGGACTCACTTCAGTCATAGTGCTGATGAGAACATGCCGGCTCAAACTATAATCATCAGCTCGGTTGTACCGGAATGCAAGGCGATTGTAATCACGTGATTGCTGAGCACGAAGTCGTGTTTGACGCTTATCTGCTGTTTCTCGTTGACGTCTTTCAGCCACTCTCAGCCTGTCGCGTTTATTCTGTTGAGAACGAAGCAGATCTGAAGCTGCAGAACGCAGTCGCTGTGCTCACAACCGTGCATCCTCAAGTGTGGCTGCATGTCGCTCTGCTGCTTCCTCGGCACGTATTTGAGCCATTCTTTGTCTGTTTCGCTCGTTCACTGATGCCCGTTCTTCCTCAGTTTGATTTGCAATTACTTGTCGCACTGCTTCCGTTCCGTGAGTACGACAACCTAGGTTTGATCTTCTGCGAGTCATTATTTGGATGAACTAAAGCAGATCGAACTATACTCATGAAATGAACGCTATGGTAAATGACACAGCTCAATTCCAACACAATGTCACACGAAATAATTAAATCTAAATGAAAATAACTCGAAATCTATGAAAATTCAATTTAACAGTGCAATCGGAAACATTGAAATGGAATCGTAAAATATTTTGTATAGCGTGTGTTGCTTTTACGTCCAGCAGATGGCGCTGTTTTTCAAAAAAAGCATGTTTTTACCTGTCACAGGTGTGACATCTATATAATAGTAGGTATAAGGTATATAAAAACACACGTGTATTCGAATGCAACTTTGTGTCAAAATTTCAAAGAAATCGGTGAAGAACTTTGGGAGATTTAAGATTCTGAACAAACGAACATTTACATTTTTATTTATATAGATTTTAGAGAGAGGAGAGAGAGAGAAGCATCAGCGTGAGAGAGAGACATCAATAAGTTGCCTCTGATATGCACCCTGATCAGGGATGGAACCTGCAACCTGGGCATGTGCCCTGACCAGGAATCCAGCTGGCAACCTTTCAGTGCACAGGATGACCAACTGAGCCACTCCGACCAAGGCCCTCCCTGGTCTTTTAACTTTACTTTGTTGCTTCTCTGACTCCCTATTGCTTCGCTTGACTCTTGCTCCCCCAAAAAAGCTAATGACAAAAGTGAGAGACCGCATACATTTTATCTTACTAACTAGTATTTTTCATTATAAAAATACATTGTGCAATCTGTATGTACAGGGAATCCCAAAACATGTACACACACTTTAACAGTTGATAGCTCAATTGATGTTTCTTTCTTTTCAACCAGACTAATCTTTGAACAAAGGAAATTCATCCTAAAATGCTGCTGGAAAACAGTTGAAGTACAAACACTGCCTTTATAATTATTCAAAGTGTCCCATAAAAATGGGAATAATTAAAATGAGTATACATTTTAATAGCTGATAACTTACTTAGTTTTCACTTTTTTTCAGGTTCAACTGATTTGAAATAATGGGTGAAGCCAGACTTAGCTTTGAACAAAGAAAATTTGTACAGCAGATTTTTTTTATGCCAGCAACAGTTGACGAGTTGCGGGCACACAAATACCAAACGAAATGATTCTTGATGTTTGCAATGTCATTGCTTCACACTATCAGCAATGCCTGGACCAGAACGCTCATCAGTTTGAAAATGGACATTGACCAAAAAATAGTTATTCATTTCTGTAGATTCTTTTAAATTTTGAAAATGAACTGTATGTTAATAAATACTGACTTCATAATCATTCTAAGTGTGTATACATTTTTGGGGGGCACCCTATGTACATATGTTTAACATAGTTAGATTCGGTGTATATACTCTTCTGCAGATTGCCTCTTTTACTTACTATATGGCAGACATCTTTTCATATTAGTTCATACAGCTTGGCCTCCTGGATACTAATTAGAGGTTTTGTTGTATGTTGTTGTTTTTTCCTGCCTCTGAATTATGTCTGTTTTCTGCTTGTTCATCTTGGTGTTTCTGTTTTGCACTGAAGGCTTCCTTGATAATTCTTGCCTATTCACATTTTTTAAGTGAGGGAGTTGATATTTGATTAGGAGCCTTCCGTGTGTGGGCAGGACTTGTCAACTGGCAAACTTTTCTTTATGGTGAGCAGGTGGGAACCTGGCCATGGTTCTGGGGATTCTAAAATGCCAGCATGTGGAGGATCTAAATTTGGAGAATCACACATTCTCACTGCCCTAATTCTCCCCAGAGAGTTTATTCATTTTTTTTAAAGAGAAAAGTACTATGTCATGTCATGTTTTAGGTAGATATGTGATAGGCAATTATGTTAGCATAGACAGCTAGATATAAATCAAGGGAGCAAAGGAAATCAGACATGATGTATATTCAACTAGACAGCATAAGCCTACTTAATCAGGAAGCTACAGCTTCACACCCCAGGGTATCACAGCATTGCCCGCAAAAGGAATTAACACTCCTTCTCCCCCCTCCACCCATGTATAGGGAGGAAGGACCCGCTTTTCAATCGCCACGTTCTACTCACCCAGACTATGGGGAAGGTAAGCACATGTGCTATAGGAGCCAAGATTGCAATCATAGAGGCCTGTCTGTCTGGCCTGGGAAAGAATTGGATTGGATAAGGGATACAGGGCTCCAGAGTACCTGGGAAATTGGTTGGTTAGGGGGAGGACCCATCAGAAGCCTATGAAAGCTTGGAAAGTGGATTAGTTTGAAGAAGCCCCTGGTCTCTCCCATGCCCAAGTTAATATAACCTGAGCCTAACAAAGCCTTTTTTTTCTCGTGGGGTAACATGCACCTGCCCCGTTGGCTTGCACCTTTTTTCTTCATAGCAAACATATGGCCCTAGCAGCCACTGGCAGGCAGCCGTGTGGACTTCAAGCAGGCTTCAAGCCAAGCCTGGATACTGGGTACAGCAGCGCCAGCTGGCCAGACCACAGCCAGGAACTGGACTAAGCTTTGATATGGACTAAGCTTCGATATGGCACAGAATCTCTGGTCATTGGTGTTTGTATTGCGCTTGATGAATACAAGACTGGGCTCTTCATGGTGAGATGGTCAGAGATGGAATAATAAAAATTTAGGGACAGCCTTCTATTTTCTCTCAAATAAATCTTACCACCAGACCTCATCCTCCCTTGTGGGTGTCCAAAAATGCTTTTCTTGATGCACCATAGGTACCCCACTTCTACCGGCAACATCTAGCCGGGCAGGAGCAGAGGAAGGACAGGTACAAAAGGTCACCAGGGCAGAAAGCCCCAAGTACCTAGCAACAGGCAAAACTGGCCTGGGTCCTGTCCCCCAGGGTGACCTTTGCTCCCTTGGCATATCTCCAGTCATACAGTTTAGACCCTCTGACCTGTCATAACGCTCACTGATCATGTGGTTCAGATCCTCCCCTGACCTTTCTTCCCCTGGCCTGTTGCTAGTCACGCATGTTAGACCCCCATAGAGGGGGAATGAACAAGTGGACCGTAAGCATTAAGTCCCAGGACAGTGAGTTTCTGACCTGCATCAAATTCATCTAGGCCTCAATTTTGTTTCATTCAGCTCCAGGCCCAGAAAAGCAGTGAAACAGATAAGCAACACCAGGGCTGACCTCAAGACCAGCTGCATTGACTAATAACACCCCCCCACCTCCACCCCCACTCTGGTGACAACCAATCCATAGAGACTACGACCCTGAAAGGACACAACTGGAAAGCTGATGAATATTATATTGGGCTCCTCCCCTGAGACCTCCAGATAAATACCTTCAAGACAGAGGACTCAGTGGGGTCTCCCTACTCCCTTTCCTAGGAGCATTTTCCTTGCCTCTCTGTTTCTCCTAAGTTCTAAGGGTCCTTCCTTTGCCTCTGTAACTTGTTTCCTAAGCCCATTTCTTCTATGGCTCACTTCTACCTTTGTGACTTTCTAAATGAACTTTGGCTTATATTTGAGTCTTGGATCTGAGTTCTTAGCCAGAAGTCAAGTACCAAGGTTGCTGAACCAAGGTGCAATTGCCAATAACATTCTAGTGCCGTACTGCTGCCAATAGATAGATAGATAGATAGATAGATAGATAGATAGATAGATAGATAGGCAGGCAGACAGGCAGACTCATACTCCAAGGGAAAGCGAATACTATTATTTCCATATTCTCAACCAATGAGAAGTGAAGGGAGAATTTAAATTCAGGTTTATTTAACTCCAAAAGCCAAATTCTCTTTAACAACTATGATAAACTGACCTGGATGATCCTGTAAACTGGGTACATAAATGTGTGGACGAAAAGGGGGCCACAAGCTCAGGGGAGGCCTCCACGGTGGACTTCGTAAACTCAGAGACCTAAAGTAATCACATAGGATGGTCTGAAATTAAAACTTTGCAGCTAAAAGGGAGGCATGGAAGGTAGTCATGTCCTAGGCCAGTCTGTTCCTTGACAAAGGTCAATCTTTACCTTAACTGAGCTGGTCTATTGTCTTTTTGCATCTATATAACATACCTTTGGAATATGCAGGCACAATCTCTCACCACTGCAGGAGACCACAGAGCCTCTCATTGTTATTGTTATCGTGTTAGTTGTTAACTGTTAACCTATAGCAGTGGTCAGCAAACTGCGGCTCTGTTGACTAATGAGTTTGCTGACCACTGACCTATAGGAATCAATGTAAAAGAAGTATGTGTCTGTTTTACTTTTTATCCAATCCCTGAGATTCCCTCACTTTGCTTTGTCCCGCCTCCCTAATCTGTCACCGGTGAATTTCCTGTAACACTCCTTCTGCCTCCTGCTTTGATTCTGGTGTATAAAATTAGTGGTAAAACTGGCGGCTCCCTATGGAGCACACATGTGCCTCTCCCCACCCCTTCTTTCCCAAGGGGTGCTCTCTCTCTCTTCCCCCACTAAGCTCCAAGGGCCCTTCTTTTTCTGTGACTTGTTTCCTGAGCCCATTTCTTCTATGGCTCACTTCTACCTCTGTGACTTTCTAAATGAACTTTTTGTTATAGTTTAAGAAATTTTAATTACGATGTGTCTTGGTGTGGTCGCTCTGAATTTTTCTCTTAGCCAGAACTCAAGAACTGAGGCTGCTGAACAGAAGTTAACAGCTGGTACCATTTTTTCCACTGCTAACATGGTGCGTGATTCCCACTGCCTTCTCGCCAGTCTTTATGGGGAACCATTCACAGTGCCTGGAGATACCCATAAGGGGTACATACTTGTCAACTGGGAGAAATCTGACCATGAGTCCCTCAAGAAAAGGAGGCTAGTCTTCTTTTGCAACATGACCTGGCCCCTGTAGAAAGTGAGCAATGGAGAGGTTTGGCTAGTCAATGGCACTAATGATTTAATTTTATTTTTTATAAGGTTGCCAACTTTTCTTAAGAATTTTAAAATATATTTTATTGATTTTTTTTTTTTTTTTTTTTTTACAGAGAAGAAGGGAGAGGGATAGAGAGTTAGAAACATCGATGAGAGAGAAACATTGATCAGCTGCCTCCAGCACACACCCCCACCCTGGGGATGTGCCCGCAACCAAGGTACATGCCCTTGACTGGAATCGAACCTGGGACCCTTCAGTCCACAGGCCGACGCTCTATCCACTGAGCCAAATGGGTCAGGGCAAGATATTTTTTTTTAATATATTTTACTGATTTTTTTACAGAGAGGAAGGGAGAGAGATAGAGAGTTAGAAACATCGATGAGAGAGAAACATCGATCAGCTGCCTCCTGCATGCCCCCTACTGGGGATGTGCCCACAACCCAGGTACATGCCCTTGACCAGAATCGAACCTGGGACCTTTCAATCTGCAGGCTGACGCTCTATCCACTGAGCCAAACCGGTTTCAGCTTTTTTTTTTTTTTTTTTTTCAATTGAGAGGAAGGGAGAGGGGTAGAGAGAAACATCAGCTGCCTTCTGCATGCCCCCTACTGGGGATCAAGCCCACAACCCAGGCATGTGCTGTTGGCCAGAATCAAAACCGGGATCCTTCAGTCTGCAAGTTGACACTCTATCCACTGAGCTAAACCAGTTAGGGCTGCACCATTAATTTTACTTTTACTTTTATTTTTTTAATAAATTTTTATTGTTCAGATTATTACAGATGTTCCTCTTTTTTCCCCCCCGTAGCTCCCCTCCACCTGATTCCCCCCGCCCATGCCCTTACCTCCCGCCACTGTCCTCATCCATAGGTGTAAGATTTTTGTCCAATCTCTTCCCGCACCCCTTACGCCCCCTTACCCCCGAGAATTGTCAGTCCATTCCCTTTCTATGCCCCTGACTCCATTATATTCACCAGTTTATTCTGTTCATCACATTTTTTATTGACTTGATTTTAGATTCACTTGTTGATAGATATGTATTTGTTGTCACTTCGTCGTTCATAATTTTTATCTTTACCTTTTTCTTCTTCCTCTTCTTAAAGAATACCCTTGAGCATTTCATATAATCCTGGTTTGGTGGTGATGAACTCCTTTAGCTTTTTCTTATCTGTGAAGCTCTTTATCTGACCTTCAATTCTAAATGATAGCTTTGCTGGGTAGAATAATCTTGGTTGTAGATTCTTGCTGTTCATCACTTTGAATATTTCTTGCCACTCCCTGCTGGTCTGCATAGTTTCTGTTGAGAAATCAGCTGACAATCGTGAGGGTACTCCCTTGTAGGTAACTGTTTTTCTCTTGCTGCTTTTAAGATTCTCTCTTTGTCTTTTGCCCTTGGCATTTTAATTATGATGTGTCTTGTTGTGGTCCTCTTTGGATTCCTTTTGTTTGGGGTTCTGTGTGCTTCTTGGACTTGTAAGTTTATTTCTTTCACCAGGTAGGGAAAGTTTTCAGTCATTATTTCTTCAAATAGGTTTTTAATATCTTGTTCTCTCTCTTCTTCTGGCACCCCCATAATTCTGATGTTGGTATGCTTGAAGTTGTCCCAGAGGCTTCTTACACTATCTTCATATTTTTGGATTCTTTTTTCTTTTTGTTTTTCTGGTTGGGTGTTTTTTGCTTCCTCATATTTCAAATCTTTGGTTTGATTCTTGGGGTCCTCTAGTCTACTATTGTATTTCTGTATATTATTCTTTATTTCAGACAGTGTATGTTTAATTTCTGACTGGTCCTTTTCCATGTTTTTGGCATTCTCATTAAGATCCTTGAAGGTCTCACTAAGTTTCTCGGCAGTTTCTAAAAGATTCTTGAGTAACCTTATAACTGTGGTTTTGAACTCTATATCCAGTAGTTTGCTTTCCTCCATTTCTTTCATTCGTGACATGTTTCTTTGTCTCCACATTTTGGCTGCTTCCCTGTGTTGATGGAGTGGCTTTGTGTGGTAGGTGACCTATAGGGGGCCCAGTGGCTCAGCCTCCCCAGTTACCTGAGATGGACACTCTTAGTGCACCCCTTCATGGGCTGGGTGCACAGTCTTGTCGTAGTTAAGTCTTGATTGCTATTGGTACACTGGGAGGAATTGACCTCCAGGCCAGTTGGCTGTGAGGATCAACTGTGTCCTATGACGGGAAAACTTCTGTGCTGGAGACACCCTTATGGGGTAGGACTTGCTTCAGTGGAGCTTTGGTGCTCACTGAGTCTGCCTCTTGAGTGTGTCACTTATGGATGTGAGGAGTTGAAATCTGGGGTCGTCTCACACTGACCTCTAGGTACACTGGTTCCTGGACCTCCAAAGAGGTGCGAGTCAGCTACTGTCTGAGGCGACCCAGCAGGAGCTACAGGGAGATCTGCAGATTTCTCCTCTTTGCTTGGGGTTTGGAAGTTTTGGAGTTGTCTGACCCAGCTACAATTTGTTAAGTTAAACTGCGAGAGGGTGGGCCATTCATATGCAAAAGCCGCTGCGCACAACTCGGGCAGGTTTGTAAATTGGGTGGGGTGGGGTCTCAGGCAATCACTTGGGCATGGCAAACAGCGATGGCTGCCAGTTAGCCATCTCCACATTTCCACGTCCCGTGTCCCGCACCCCAGCGCAGTAAACAATGATTCCTGCACACACCTCTGTGAGAAAGCCACCCTCACTTTCCGACCCAATGGCAGACCGTCCAGTTTCTCCCCGTATGAGTCTGGGTTCCCAGAGTCTGGCCAGAAACTGGAAGTCATAGCAGTCAGGAGCTTGTAACTCCCAACTGAAAAAAACAGCATACGCAGTCACCAGCCCGATTCGTGCACGCCTCCATACCTCTGCTTTTCTGAGCCTCTGCACCTCCTACATAGTCTCAGTGAGCTTCTTTCTTTCCTTCTAGTTGTAGAATTTCTACTCAGCCAGCTTTCCCATGGTTCTGGGTGATAGTCATTTTGTCTTTTAGTTGTAGTTTTGGTGTGGTTGTGAGAGGCAGCACATACAGTTGTATACCTTATGCTGCCATCCTGGTTTCTCTCTGCACCATTAATTTTAATACTACCTTGTGGCTAGGCCTATTTTGCTATTCCTAAGGGAAATGGATTACCTGTAAACTAGATCCCTCCACAATTGCTATATTGTACTCACAGCCCCTGCCTCCTTTACCTCCCCTGGGTAATTTCTCAGAAAATAAGAAAATAAACAAGTAAATAAGTGGTAAGACTGCCATTTTCCAGAGATTTTGTGAATTTGTTGAGATTTTGCTTCCTGGCAATTATCAGTTTGACTCAAATAAACTAATAAAAATTATTACGGGTTTGGATGTTTCTTACATCAACAGGTAGATAGATTTGATATAATGTGGCTTACCCTGAACCCTAGCCTCATTCCCCACAGAAGGATCTATGTTAGTGGTCTTATATAGAAATTGTAGAGCCTTAGGGTTGAGAAAATCACCTTGCTTTTAGCCTCCATTCAGACTTATTTCTCATCCTCAAAAGAAAAAACCATCCGAGAGAGGCAAATCAAAACAACAATGAGGTACCATCTCACACCTGTCAGAATGGCTATCATCAACAAATCAACAAATGACATGTCCTGGAGAGGATATGGAGAAAAAGGAACCCTCGTGCGCTGCTGGTGGGAATGCAGACTGCTGCAGCCACTGTGGAAAACAGCATGGAGTTTCCTCAAAAAGTTAAAAATGGAACTCCCATTTGACCCAGTGATCCCACTTCTAGGACTTATCCCAAGAAACTAGAAACACCAATCAGAAAGGATATATGCACCCCTATGTTCATAGCAGCACAATTTACCATAGCTAATATTTGGAAACAGCCTAAGTGCCCATCAGCAGATGAGTTTATTAAAAAACAATGGTACATCTACACAATGGAATACTATGCTGCAGTAAAAAAGAAGGAATTCTTACCATTTGCAACAGCATGAATGGACATGGAGAGCATTATGCTAGGTGAAATAAACCAGTTAGAGAAAGATAAATATCACATGATCTCACTCATTTGTGGAATATAATGAACAACATAAACTGATAAACTAAGATCCAGAGACAGAAACATCCAACAGACCGTCAAACTTCAGAGGGAAGGCGGGGCGGGGGCGGGGGGTGTGCGGGGGGAGCGGGTTAAGAGATCAACCAAAGGATTTTTATGCATGCATATAAGCATAACCAATGGACACAGACACAAGGGGATGAGGGCATGTGCTGGGGGTCAGGCTGGCCAGGGAGAAGTCAGTGGGGGGGAGGGGGAGGAAGGAGACAAATGTAATACTATATGTAATGCTTTAAACAATAAAGAAGTATTTTTTAAAAAGAAACAACCAGCCCTAGCCTGTTTTGCTCAGTGGTTGGAGCATTGGACTGAAGGGTCTCGGATTTGAGTCCAGTCAAGGGCTCCCACCTCTGTTGTAGGCTAATCCCCAGCCCTGGTCAGGGCATATGCATTTACAGGAGGCAGCCAATCAATGTGTTACTCTCACATCAATCTTTCTACCTCTCCCCTGCCCACTCTCTCTAAAAATCAATGGAAAAATATCCTCCATTGGATTTAAAAAAGAAAAAGAAAACAAATTTTCTGAATGTTTGTTAAACTTCACTTTCTTGACACAAAGAGAAGCTCTTGGCATTTATCCTTTTAGGCCCTTTCTCACTGAAGGGCATTGAAAAGGACATTGCACTCTGGTACATTTTTTAAAATATATTTTTACTGACTTCAGAAAGGAAGGGAGAAAGAGATAGAAACATCAATGATGAGAGAAAATCATTGATCGGCTACCTCCTGCATGTGCCCTTGACCGGAATCAAACCTGGGACCCTTTAGTCCGCAGGCCGACCTCTATCCACTGAGCCAAACCAGCTAGGGCTCAGTCCAGTACATTTTGAAGCCAAGAACCACTCTCTTGTAATTGTTGCAGCATCCATTCTGTGTTGAGATCAATTGCATAGCTATTTGATGCCTGGGCACTGCCTCTTCCATTTACAGAAGTGGAGGCTGTCTGCTAAATGATTATTAATCCTTTTAACTTTTTAAAAAATTGATTTGGGAGAGAGAAACATGGATTTGTTGTTCTAGTTATTTATGTATTCATTGGTTGATTCTTGTATGTGCCCTGACCAGAGGTCAGACCTGCAACCTTGGCATATTGGGATGACACTCTTAACCAACTGACCTACCCAGCCAGGGTTCCTCTTAACTTTTTATTTATTTATTTTAAAATCGTTATTGTTCAGATTATTACAATTGTTCCTCTTTTTTCCCACCATAGCTCCCCTCCACCCAGTTCCCACCCCACCCTTCACTTGATTTTTAGATTCACTTGTTAGATATGTATTTGTTGTTCATAATTTTTATCTTTACCTTTTTCTTCTTCCTCTTCTTGAAGAATACCCTTGAGCATTTCATATAATCCTGGTTTGGTGGTGATGAACTCCTTTGGCTTTTTCTTATCTGTGAAGCTCTTTATCTGCCCTTCAATTCTGAATGATAGCTTTGCTGGGTAGAATAATCTTGGTTGTAGATTCTTGTTGTTCATCACTTTGAATATTTCTTGCCACTCCCTGCTGGCCTGCATAGTTTCTGTTGAGAAATCAGTTGACAATCATATGAGTGCTCCCTTGTAGGTAACTAACTGTTTTTCTCTTGCTGCTTTTAAGATTCTCTCTTTGTCTTTTGCTCTTGGCATTTTAATTATGATGTGTCTTGTTATGGTCCTCTTTGGATTCCTTTTGTTTGGGGTTCTGTGTGCTTCTTGGACTTGTAAGTCTATTTCTTTCACCAGGTGGGGGAAGTTTTCAGTCATTATTTCTTCAAATAGGTTTTCAGTATCTTGCTCTCTCTCTTCTTCTGGCACCCCCATAATTCTGATGTTGATACACTTGAAGTTGTCCCAGAGGCTCCTTACACTATCTTCATATTTTTGGATTCTTTTTTCTTTTTGCTTTTCTGGTTGAGTGTTTTTGCTTCTTTGTATTTCAAATCTTTGACTTGATTCTTGCGGTCCTCTAGTCTGCTGTTCGGTCTCTGTATAATATTTTTATTTCAGTCAGTGTATGCTTAATTTCTAGTTGGTCCTTTTTCATATCCTCGAGGGTCTCTCTAAATTTATTGGCCTTTTCTAGGAAATTCTTGAAAAACCTTATAATCATAGTTTTGAACTCTATATCCAGTCGTTTGCTTTCCTCCGTTTCTTTCATTTGTGATCTGTTTCTTTGTCTCCGCATTTTGGCTGCTTCCCTGAGTTGGTAGAGTAGCTTTGTATGCTTGGTGTCCTATATGGCCCAGTGGCTCAGCCTCCCCAGTTACCTGAGGTGGACACTCTTGGTGCACCCCTTTGTGGACTGTGTGTACAGCCTTGTTGTAGTTAAGTCTTGATTGTTGTTGGTATCACTGGGAGGTATTGACCTCCAGGCCAATAGGCTGTGAGAATCAGTTGTGTCTGCGCTGCGAGAACTTCTGTGCTAGAGACAGTCTTATGAGACAAGACTTGCAAAATTGCAAAAGCCTCTGTGCTCAGCTTGGATGGGGCAGAGTCTCAGGGCTGAGCACACAGCATTGGCTTCCCATCAGCCCTGCCCTATGAGGTCCCTGGGTTTCAGTGTCCCTCAGTAATCTCTGCAAGCACCTCTGAGAGAAAGTCGCCCTCAAGTTTCGCCTGCTGCCAGACAGTTCAGTTTCTCCCCCAATGAATCTGGATTCCCAGATTCTCGCCCGGAACTGGAGTTCAGCGCAGTCGGGAGCTTCCGCCTTCCTCTCGCTAGAGAAAGCCAACGGCACACTCAGCAGTCAGTCCTCTCTGCATGCACTTGCACGCGCGCCTCCAGAACTCTGTCTTTTGGGCTCCCTTGAGTTTCCATGCAGTCCTCTCCTTTTCCAACAGTCCAGACTCCCCCCGTATGAGTCTGGGTCCACAGGGTCTCGCCCAGAACTGGGGTTCAGTGCAGTCGAGAGCTTCCATCTCTCTCCCGCTAGAGAAAACTAGCCAGGCACTCAGCCACCCATCCTCTCCGCACGCATATCTCCATACCTCAGCCTTTTGCAGTTCCTTTGAGTCTCCGTGTGCCCCTTTCTTTCCTTCTAGTTGTAGAATTTCCACTCATCCAGCTTTCCTGTGGTTCTTCTGGATGATGTCCATTCTGACTTTTAGCTGTAGTTTTGAAATTGTGCGAGGCAGCAGTTCAGGTGTTCACCTATGCCACCATTTTGGTTTCTCTCCTCTTAACTTTTTAATGTTGTTCAAGGTCACTGTGAGTTTCAGCCATTCTTTCAATCTGAGGTTGCTTGAAACCTCTCTGCCTTAGAAGCCCTCCTTTGTTAAAAGATAATATAAGAATCAATCCAGTGACCTTTCAGGTATGGTTAGTGTCAGGTCATACAGAAAATGTCTTGGAGTAGCTAATTATGAAGCGAAGTGACCAGTAACTCCCTGAATTACTTTTATTGAGTTTTATTGTTTAATATAACTTGTCATTTCCTAGAATGTCATTCCCAATCAGAAAGTAGAAAGCTTTACCTTTTTTTTCTTTTTTTAAATCCTCACCCAAGGATATGCTTTTTGAGTAAGGGAGGGAGGAACAGAAGGGTTGGGAGAGAGAGGCGGGGGTTACATCAATTGGTTGCTTCTTGTGCTTAGACCGAACCCCCAACCTGTGTATATGCCCTGACTGGGAATCAAACCCGAGACCCCTTGGTGTACAGGACAATGCTCCAACCAACTGAGTCATATGAGCCAGGACAGAAAGAGGACACTTTTAAAGATAGGACATAAACCCCAGCACACACCTCTTCAAAAATTGTTTTCTGATCTGTATAAGAGGGAGGCCTTTACTCATAGGAAAATAAACTTATGCTATACATTTTTAAGTTGACTCAAATGTGTGTGTGTGTGTGTGTGTGTGTGTGTGTGTGTGTGTGTGTTTTATTAATTTCAGAGAGGGAGAGAAAGATAGAAACATCAATGATGAGAGAGAATCATTGATTGGCTGCCTCCTGCACTCCCCCAACTGGGGACAGAGCCTGAAACCTGGGCATGTGCCCTGACCAGGAATCGGACTGTGACCTCCTAGTTCATAGGTGGATGTTCAACCACTGAGCCACACCAGCTAGGCTCAAATATATTTTAAAACAGGAAGAAAAACATTAAACAAAATGTTCATTCGAAAGGAGATTTAAATTTGCATTTTTAAAACAAGGTGAGTGGTAACCAGCCTCCAAGAGTGTCGCCTGAGATCCCCACCTCCTGGTATTCACAGCCTTGGGTATTCTCCTTCCCAAGAATCGGGGTGCCCTATGTAACCATTGGGATATTGAGGAAATCATGGTGTGTGACTTCCAAAGCTGGGTCATAAAATATATTGTGGCTTCTCCCTTGCCTTCTGTTAGCTCTCTCACTCGGGAGAAAACAAAAGCCATATTGTGGAGACACTCAAACAGCCCTGTGATGAGATCCTCGGGGAGGAATTGAGGCTTTCTACCAACAGTCATGTGAATGAGCAGCTTGGAAGTCGATCCTCCAGCCTAGTCAGACACTCGGATGATTACAGACTCAGCTGACATTTTGACAGCAACCTCACAATAGAGGCCCCAAGCTAAAACCACCTAACTGAGGGTGTCTGAATTCTTGACCTACATAAACTACAAGATAAATGTTTTGTTATTTTAAAACACTAAATTAGGGGTTATTTATAACACAGCAATAGATAATACAGTGAGTCATAATAAACAAGGTGAAAGATTCAGATTATGTATTTAAAAATAAAAAGGAATCAGAGGATATTCAGAACTTTCAACTTGTAAAACATGTGACAAAGTTCCTTTGATTTGGTAGGGCTGATTTCACTCATTGTTCTCTTCCGTGGGTGTACACATTCACCCATTTATACCTATATTCGTTAGGCGGTAATTATACCTTTCCAGGGGTTGTCATTCTTTTCCAACACTGTAAAAATCCTTGGAGGAGAAGTTGAAAGAGACAAGTTAAGGAGCAGCAAATCACAACTGAAAACAAGGTCAAAACTTTGTAATTCAACATGAGCATTAGCTCAGCCATCTTCTAATTCATACCGGTGGTTGTGGGTTGTCAGCCCTACATCTCCATGACACTTTCCAGCAAGGAGACCTCCGAGTGTTGAAACTGTCACTGGCTGAGTCTCACTGTCTTGAACTGCAACTTACCTTGGAGTTTTATAGGAAGCAAGCTTGGGCACCCTCTGGTGACCTTCCAGTGAACTACAAACAAACATTACCAGGGCCATTTTAAGTACTTGGCCATGTTTCATTTAAGTTCTTTTTCTATACATATACTATAGATACAGCAGCTGGGAGTATGATTTCCAAAAAGGAACGCTTTTTACCTACATACTTTTTTAATATAATTCTTTGTTGTTGAAATTATTACATATGCCCTCTTTTTTCCCCCATTGGCCCCCTCCAGCCCATCCCTGCTCCATTGTCTGTGGCCATAAGCCATGCATACATGCATGCAAGGTTCTTGGGTGATTACTTCCCACCCACCCACTCTCCCCCACCTTCCCTCCGAGATTCCACATACTGTTCCCTGCTTCCATGTCTCTGGATCCACTCTGTTCATCAGTTTATTTTGTTACTTAGATTCCACATATGAGTGAGATCACGTGATACTTGTCTTTCTCTGACTGACTTACTTCACTTAGCACGATATTCTCCAGGTCCCTCCATGCTGTTTTAAAGGGTAAGAGATTCTTCCTTTTTACTGCTGCATAGTAGTCCATGGTAGAAATGTACCACAGCTTTTTTATACACTCATCTCCTGAAGGGCACTTGGGCTGTTTCCAGATCTTAGCTATTGTAAAGTGTGTTGCTATGAACATAGGGGTGTACACATTCTTTCTGATTGCTGTTTCTGATTTCTTGGGATATATTCCTAGAAGTGGGATCACTGGGTCAAATGGCAGGTCCATATTTAATTTTTTGAGGAAACTCCATACTGTTTTTCCATAATGGCTGCATCAGTCTGCATTCCCACCAGCAGTGCACGAGGGTTCCCTTTTCTCCACATCCTCGCCAGTACTTGTCATTTGTTGATGTGTTGATGATAGCCATTCTGACAGGTGTGAGGTGATACCTCATTATTGTTTTAATTTGCATCTCTCTGATGATCAGTGACTTTGAGCATTTTTTCATGTCTCTTTGCCATCTGTATGTCCACTTTGGAGAAGTGTCTATTTAGGTCCTTTGCCCATTTTTAAATTGGATTATTTGTCTTCCTTTTGTTAAGTTGTATGAGTTCCTTATATATTTTGGATATTAACCCTTTATCAAATGTATCATTGCCAAATATGTTCTCCCATACAGTGGGCTCCCTTTCTGTTTTGTTGCCTACATTTTTAAAAAAAACATTTGCAGATATTTTTCATTTCTTCCCACATTTATCTATACCCTGGTGATATAACTAATGGGTTATGATTATCGGTCATAGGAATTTTATAAAATCATAATAATCTCATCACCTAGTCTAAGTCTCCTGGGAAGTCTTACAGAAGTGGTTGCAAAATTTGTTAAATGTTTCTTGAGAGCTAGCATACTAATGATTGACTCAACTCATATTTTCACATTTGCTACTTTCAGAAGCCACCGAGGGCAAGATTTCAGGTATTAACTCTCAGTTGGTTACCCTCCCCATGCTTCTCCCCCACCATGTCCTAACCTTCTCTGCCTTTGCCTTAGGTTGGGGTAGGAAAGGGCAAGAATAGAGAGGGCAAAAACAACAAGATACAAAAGGTGATAGCAGATGTATGTATGAAGAGCTTCATATAAACAAAGGCAATTCCGTGCTTTGCACAATGAGTACTTAATATCTTCAGAAAGGATAAATTCATAATAAGCTCGTGATAATCACTGTGGCTATCTTAGAATGCCCAAACCACAAATTTGTAGGAGAAATTAGATGAACTTAATGTACCAAGAGCTCTGTTTTCATTCATTCTGAAAGGAATGTTTGGTATCTTTCTGCAAAGAAATATTTGGAAGCAAGACTACCTCTCCCCAGTTAGCCATCAAGCATTCAATACTGAGCTTTGTACCATGTCTTTTATTGTAAGTTTTCACCTTAATGGTTTTATTAACATTTTATGTTGCTAAGCAACACACCAAGTCTGGGCTCTTCTCCACCAGGTTATAAAAATGTCTGTTTAGTCTTCCCGGTTATGAAGGACACTTGACTATTTCAAAAAGATGCTCTTTACAGCTGTTTTCTCCTGGCCCTTTTCCTTTCCCTGAACCGCTTCCAAAATGGACATATTGAGGCTTCAGTACATCTCCAAGCCACAGCCGCGCAGCAGGCGCCCCCTTTGGGTGACATCTCACTTTCCTGGGCGCACAGGGAGAGGCCAGAGGCAGGACAATTAAGTTGTTCCTGTCTTAACCCAGGTCTGTTAGGAATTCGTTTTCATTGTTCCAACCTACCTACAGCCGCAGTCGTTTGGCTTATACAATTGCTGTACCGCGGTGGGCCACGCTCTGTAATGAGGAATGCAGCTTCTTGTCCTAGTCCCTTGAAATGGGGTTGACTAGGGGGAGCGATGGATATGCTGATGAGTTGCTGCTTTTTCTTTCTTTGGCAAGTGCCAGTACATTCTGCTAGGAAAAGGCAGTAGAGGAGAGGCTAGAAAGATGGAGACGTCTGCTGAGCAGCATTTGCTTCTGTAAATATATCTTTTTATTGATTTCAGAGCGGAGGGAAGAGGGGGAGAGCAATAGAAATGTCAATGTTGAGAATCATTGATCGGCTGTCTCCTGCATGCCCCACACTGGGGATGGAGCCCACCACCCCGGCCTGTGCCCTGACCTGGAATCGAACTCTGACCTTCTGGTTCATGGGTCCACGTTTAACCCCTGAGCCACACCAGTCCCTGCGCATTTGCCTTCTTAAAGGCAGTGGCCCGAGCAAACTGCAGTCCAGGCCACCTCAGTGGGCGGCACCCCGCAGCGGTCTGTCCCGCTGGATGTGGCGGAGGAATGCCTTCTCAGTGGGGGGGCGCCACATCTCTTCCTCAGGGGCAGGCTCGGAGGCCTTGGGTCCCGGCTCCTCCTCTCCGCAGCAGCCGCAGCCAGCAGAGGTGGCCCAGGGCGCAGGATGCTGAGGGCGCAGGATCCTGAGGCTGGGAGGACGGAGGTCGTGGGTCTTTAGCTATGGCGCCTCCTAGGGGTGCCCAGCCTCGTTCGCAGACAGAAGCCTGTTCTCTCCCAGCGCAGTGGGTGTGGTTCTGAACAGTGACCCGCGAGGGGCTTCAGGTGGGCTTACAAACCACAAGCCACTCCAAAGTCTGTGTGTGTTCCCAGAATGTTCGCAGAAGACTTGATACTACACAGAGCGCGCGGGTGGACACCTTTAAATATCAGAGTAATGGTTGTTTTCCCTCCCAGGGGCAGGCAGCAGTGGGCCGGTGAGGACTTGACTCTGTTGAGAAAGTTGGGAATAGGCGGAGCTCAAGCACAGTTGCTGTACCAAAATGTGGATTTTAGGCCTTTCCTGGCATTTCATCTTTTTAGACAAAGTATATTCAATACTCTTGTTAGATGTTAAGCCCATATTCTTTTTTAAAAATATATATATTTTATTGATTTTTTTACAGAGAGGAAGGGAGAGGGATAGAGAGTTAGAAACATCGATGAGAGAGAAACATCAATCAGCTGCCTCCTGCACACCTCCTACTGGGATGTGCCCACAACCGAGGTACAAGCCCTTGACCGGAATCGAACCTGGGACCCTTCAGTCCGCAGGCCGACGCTCTATCCACTGAGCAAAACCATTTAGGGCCCATATTCTTTTTTGATAGTTCTTGTTTTGCACTATATTCAGCAAATATTTATTAAGTGCCAAATATGAAGTGCCCACCAGAGTATTCTAGACACTAAAACTGCAACAAAGCCTATGTCCCTGTTTTCTGTCTCATGGAACTTACATTCTAGCGGGTGCAGGGAGAGGGATAAACAGTAGTGCATCCTATATAATAAAGAGCTAATATGCAAATGATCATCCTGCCCTCACACCAACATTGCCAAAACTGCTCAGACACTCAACACTGGGGAGAGAGGAATGGGGACCAGCCAGGCACAAATAAGCTCTCGAGAGAGGAATGGGGACCAGCCAGGCTGTGGCCCAGGAGATGTACAAGACGCCCACCCCCATGGTCCAGGTGCCAGTGGCTGTGCCTGCGCCTGGCCCTGCCCCTGCGCCCTGGGGGAGGAACAAACCACCCACCCCGTGGTCCAGGCGTCTGTGGCTGTGGCCCAGGTGAAGCCACCCACCCATGGTCCCCTGTGGCTGCAGCCGGCCCAGGCGAAGCCAGCCTGGGTCCTGGGTGCCTACGACCGGCCAGAGGAGGGAATCCTGGGCCCCGGGTGTGGGGTGAGGCAGAGGCGGTTAGGGGTGATCAGGCCAGCAGGAGAGCAGTTAGGGGCAATCAGGCAGGCAGGCAGGCAAGCGGTTAGGAGCCATTAGTCCCAGATTGCAAGAGGCAGTCAAACATCCCCCAAGGGGTCCCGGATTGGAGAGATACAGGCCAGGCTGAAGGACCTCCTCCACCCCCCTGAATGAATTGCGTGCACCGGGCCTCTAGTAAATATATAACACATTTGCAGGTACTTGTTGAGGAATGGAGTGAAGAAATAAAATGGAGTCACTGTAGTCAAGCTGCTAAATTACTAAAATTAAGTACATTGGGGCATGAGGAAAGAATTCTGTTCTTGTTTTAACTAACCTAGGAACTTAAACTTTCCATTCCTGAATCAGTGCCTGGATATACTCCTTTGTTTCGCTCCACCGAGCCCCCCCTCCCCCCCCCCCCCCATCTGACATCCATCATCTAGGCTCTCCCACATCTGATGGATAATGTCCTGGACCAACCCTTGGGCTAAGAATCAGAACTGATTATTCTCAAATAATAGTCTTTACTATAAGGACTCTTCAGACTGTACATTCAGGGGTCATTTTATAGTTTGTTACTGTAAGGACTCTAACTTTTCTTTCTTTTTTGGACCACTTCTGGGTTTCTGCCTACTATGTTTTTGGTTTGCAAACCCTAGGACCCTTGACTAAATCTTTATCATTTATTCCTATTCAAAGCCTCCAGACTTTTTTTTTTTTTAAGTTTGAAATACAATGTCAAGCAGGACAAGGGATAGAGAGTGATGGGTTTACTATGTTAGATGGTTGGCAAGGAAAGGCCTTTCTGATAGGAAAGCTGAGACCATAAGAAATGAGCGTGTAGCCCTGGCCAGTTTGAGTCAGTGGATAGAGCACCGGCCTGTGGACTGAGGGGTCCCAGGTTCGATTCCAGTCAAGGGCATATGCCCGGTTGCAAGCTCGATCCCCAGTAGCGGGTGTGCAGGAGGCAGCCGATCAATGAGTCTCTCTGATCGTTGATGTTTCCATCTCTCCCTCTCCCTTCCTCTCTGAAATCAATTTAAAAAATATGTTAAAAAGAAATGAGAGTGTAAGCAACATGGAAATCTGGGGAAGAGCAAGCTGAAAGCCAGGAGTGTGTAGGGAATGTTTGAATGTGTGGGGAATGTTTGAGTGTGTGGGGATGTTTGTGTGTGTGGGGTGTTTGAGTGTGTGGGATGTTTGAGTGTGTGGGGATGTTTGAGTGTGTGTGGGGTGTTTGAGTGTGTGGGATGTTTGAGTGTGTGGGGATGTTTGAATGTGTGGGGGATGTTTGAGTGTGTGGGATGTTTGAGTGTGTGGGGATGTTTGAATGTGTGGGGGATGTTTGAGTGTGTGGGATGTTTGAGTGTGTGGGGATGTTTGAATGTGTGGGGGATGTTTGAGTGTGTGGGGGATGTTTGAGTGTGTGGGGGAACTTTGGGGGTGGGGGATGTTTGAGGGATGACTGACTGGATCTGAGTGAGAGGGAAGGTGCTGGAGATAAAATCACAGGGGAGGAGCCAGATCACATGATACCTCCTAGGACAGAGTAAGACATTGGGATTCTAGGCTCAGTGAGATGCAGAGTTGTTGGAGGGTGTGCTGGAGAAGTAACCCGATGGGACTTAGAGTTCTAAAGGCTCACTCTGCCTGCAGAATGAAGAAGGCAGAACACAAGGCAAAGCAGTTAGACAGCCCGTGGATAGTTCAGGGGAAAGATGACAGTAGCTTGGCCCCTGTGTTGGCTCTGAACATAGTGAGAAGTGGTCATCACTTGGATCTATTTTGAAGATAAATCTAGGTTTTATAAGACCTAGTTTTTCTTATACACTTTAAATGTATGTAGTTGGTTTTATATAAATTATACCTCAATAAAACTTGATAAAAGTATGTTGGGGACACTTGTTCAGGTTTTGAAAGTCAGGTCAAATAGTTTTGCAAGTTTTTGAATAGGGGGTGAAATGATTGGGTTGTAAGATTCGGAATTCAAAACTAGATAAACTTCAGGCCAGTCTTGACTAGAGCATACTTACTCAACATATGGTCCACAGTCTGGGGCAGAACTGAGAGTAAGAGTTTAGAAACTTTTAAGGCATTTGACAGAATAAACTTACGTTTTCTGTATATAAAAATCCTATCTAATAAAGAGGGACTATGCAAATTGACCATCACTCTGTCACAAAGATGGCTGCACCCACAGCTGAAGCCAAGTTCCCATAAGGAGCCTTAATGAGCAATCAGCAGGGACCTGAGGCTACGCCCTCCCCCGCCCCCATGGTGCTTGACAGGGGACCTCAGGCTGCATCCCCCACCAGGCAGGGCTTGACAGGGGACCTCAGGCCGCGCCCCCCGCTCTGGCGTCAGGCTGGGGGACCTCAGGCTGTGTCCCCCACCCCAGTGCCAGCCAGGGGACCTGAGGCCATACCCCCCGCCCAGTGTGGCTTGATGGGGGACCTCAAGGTGCGTTTCCTGTCCTGGTGCTGGGCTAGGGGACCTCAGGTCGCACCCCACACCGGGTGGGGCTTGACAGGAGACTTCAGGCCGCGCCCCCCGCCCCAGCACCGGGCCAGGGGACCTGAGGCTATGCCCCCCTGCCTGGCGGGGCTTGACAGGGGGCCTCAGGCTGTGCTCCCCACCCAGCAGGGTTTGACAGGGGACCTCAAGGTGCACCCCCAGTGCTGGGTCTGGGGAACCCAGGCTGTGCCTCCAAACTAGCGGGGCTTGATGGGGGACCTGAGGCTGCCCCCGACCCCTGCCTGGTGGGGCTTGACGGAGGACCTCAGGCCATGCCTCCCACCCAGCGGGGCTTGACAGGGGATCTCAGTCCCTGTCCCCCACCTGGCAGGGCTTGATGGGGGACCTTAGGCCACGCCCCCCATCCTGGCACGGGGCCAGGGGACCTGAGGCTACGCCCCCTGCCCAGTGGGGCTTGACAAGGGTGGGACTGGCTGGGTCTGGATCTAGCCCAGTGGGGGTGGGGCCTGCCGGGTCTGGGTCTCATGCAATTTTGAGGCGCATGTGGGTGGGCAGGGACTTGACTCTGGGTCCTGTGGTGTGCCCCAGACTCTGACAGGGGAAGGTTTTCATATACATTTTACTAATTTTCTTTCATCTCTGACACTTCACAGAGAAAAGGCAGATAGCAATATTAAATTATTTCCTCAAATTAATCCCCTTTTAATGTGCACAAATTTCATGCACTGGGCCACTAGTAAAATATAATAACCTAAATCTAATAATAAAAATGTTTACAACTATTTTGTGTGGTTTTGTATTTTTTTTCTAATATTGCGTTTTATAAAAAGAAATATATAATTTGGTCTTTATCCATGGCTCCCAGCACATAGCTCCTTACACCTTTGTAATTTCTTTCCTAAGTGTTAAGAGAAATAGAGGCTATCTTTTGTTCACAGCTCCTGAAATAGCTCCAGAAGATAAACCCAATCATTTCACCCCCCCACACACACAAACACCAAGGGGGTTGTTTTTATTTTTTTAATCCTCATCCTAGGAATTTTCCCATTGATTTTATTTTTTATTATTTTATTTTATTTTTTATTGATTTCAGAGAGGAAGGGAGAAGGAGAGATAGAAACATCAATGATTAGAAAGAATCATTGAATGGTTGCCTCCTGCAAGCCTCCTACTCAAGTCCGCAACTGTGACATGTGCCTTTGACCAGAATCAAACTCGGGACCCTTCAGTTCGCAGGCTGACGCTCTATCCACTGAGCCAAACTGGCTAGGGCTCCATTGATTTTAGAGAGAGTGGCTGAGAAAGGGAAAGACAGAAAGAAATATTGATGTGAGAGTCTGGGGGCCCTATCCAGAGTATGTCAGATGTTCAAGGCCACGCTGAGTGTGGGAATCCTAATCAGGGTGTTCAAGGCTAATTTGCTATACTCGGGTGCAAAAGCAAGGACACAGCAAGCTATACACTGCTTAGGCATGCCTTTGTCTTTGGCACAAAGACTTTTTTTTTGAGCTTGTATATAAGTGTGAGGCTGCTTGGTCAGGCTACTTAGTTAATAATGGCTCCTGTATAGCTCCTATGTTGGGGGCTGCATTGTAGGGAAGTTGTATTACTGACCAGCTGGTGCTGGCTGTGTTTGCTACTATATTAGCAAGGACTACTTTGCTGAACTGCTTTGTCTAAAGGCTCCTTCATAGCAATGGCTACTTGGGCCACAATAAAGATTCTTATATGCCTGCAACTTCTCATGTCTTCATTTTCTAATGCCCAGTGTCCAAGAAGGTCCAGTCCCTGGCAGAGGGACTCAGACCCAACAGTTAACGTAATGGAGCAGGATGGAGTGAGTACTCCCACAGTTACTGCAATGAGCAGGGTTCAGAAGTATGTGTGAACTCAGGAGCTAGTGCTCTCTGGCAGAAACAAATCGATTGGTTGCCTCTTGCACGTGCCCCAACCAGGGCCTGGGCTGGGGAGGAGCCTGCAGCCAAGGTACATGCCCTTGACTGGAATCAAACCTGAGACCCTTTGGTCCACAGGCTAATGTTCTATCCAATGAGCCGAACTGGCTAGGGCGGTATGTGTTTTTTAATGCATGAGGAGTCCTTTTCAACCACACCTACATCTACATTAATGAAGTGACTTTTTGAAGGCTACATGTGATGGGAAGGAGCTGGTTGAGGAGGGGAAAAAACACAGGACTAGAGGGTTGGAACTTTTAGCCCACCACCCAGACGTCTGGGGAGGGGAGAAGGGCTAGAGATTGAGTCCAGTCACCAATGGCCAATGATGCAATTAATCATGCCTACTTAATGAAGCCTCAAAACCCCCAAAAGGATGGGGATTCAAACCGTTAGTGAGCTCATCTACATGCTGGGAGGGTGGCACACCAGAGAGGGCATGAGAGCTCAGCCCCCCTCCCACATATCTTGCCTTATGTATCTCTTCCACCTGCCTGTTAACAGAATCATATCCTTTTAATCCCGTAATCTAGTAAGTAAAATTGTTACCGGACTGCTTCCACACCCGGGCTAGCCCAGTCCCGGCACTGTCCGGGACCTTTCAAAACGTGGTGACCTTTAGGTTCTTGACTCATGCAGAAAAAATTTCAAGACTTAAGTCCAGGTGAAAGTGAGAGTAAGTGTATTAAAACTTGGGACAGTGAGGCAAAGGAAGAGCCCTTGGAGACAGGATCAGGAGGTAAGCCCAGACGAAGTACTGCTGCCCATTGCCCCCCTGGGCGCAAGTCTCACTGGGACCTTAGAGCTTAGGCTAGAACAGTGGTCGGCAAACTCATTAGTCAACAGAGCGGCAAACCGCGGCTCAGGAGCCGCATGTGGCTCTCGAGCCGCAGTTTGCCGGCCACTGGGCTAGAAGAAGCAAAATACAGGCCTGAGGAAAGGGCGTGGGTGCGCTCAAAGAAGAGCCCACGCTGGTGTTCTTTGTCCTGAGGGTTTTATCTGTTTTCAAAGGTGGGAATTTTAGGGGCGGTCCCAGAGGAAGATCTTGACAGAACATTCATTAGATTTCCAGGTGTGTCGAATAGTATGCTGATGTGTTAAAATGACATATAATGTGGTCCGGGATCATTTTCTGGTTAGTTTCACCTTTATCTTGGATTAGTCTGGCTCTCATTGTTTTTGTTGTTGTTATCTAACTCCCTGAGTAAGGTGATTTAAACCACCTGCCCTTAGGCATCTTTGGTTAGGGAGGATAGTCTTGTGATTTATCAGCTGGCTGTGAGTTGCAGCCACTCCAGCCTTTTGTTCAACCATTTGTCTCAGTTTCCTCATTCCACTTGGCAAGGAATTTTCCTAATTTCTTACTAACCAGCCTCAAAATGTTTTCTTGAGGTCTGTGAGCTGCTCTAGCAAATTAATCAAGTCCCAGGAGAGGGTAGTGGGAAACTGATTTTATAGCCAGTCGGTCAGAAGCACAGGTAACCTGGACTGGCATCTAAAGTGGGGGTGGGACCGTCTTATAGAACAGAGCACTCAACCTGAGGGGCCTGACACTGTCTCGAAGTAAATGGCATCTGAATTAAGTTGAATTATAGGACATACATACAACTGGTGGCAGAGAATTGCTTGGTGAGTAGAAAACCTACACACATTTGGTGACCAGAAGTGTCAGAAGTGAAGTAAAGGACTGAGAGTAGAGGAGACACACAGGAGTGTTTTACTTTAGATTTTCTAATTCACTTTTCTAGTAATCACATTTACTGTATTTTACAAATATTTCCAGCCCTAACTGGTTTGGCTCAGTGGATAGAGTGACTGAAGGGTCCCAGGTTCAATTCTGGTCAAGGGCATGTACCTTGGTGGCGAGCACATCCCCAGTAGGGAGTGTGCAGGAGGCAGCTGATCGATGTTTCTAACTCTCTATTCCTCTTCCTTCCTCTCTGTAAAAAAATCAATAAAATATATATTTTTTAAAATTTTCCAGTCCACAACAGATTGCACATTTAAAGAAAATCAGCCCTCTACCACAGATAGTTTGGGCAGTACTGGACTAAGAGTCAGAATAATGGAAGGAAAGATTTTTCTCTGACAGTGTAGGTAAGATTATTGGGAAAAAGTGAGAGAGCCAGGCAGGTGAGCATTGACCTACAAACTAGGAGGACATGGTTCAATTCTTGGTCAGGGCACATACCCGGGTTTCGGGCTCAATCCCAGTGTGGGGCATGCGGGAGGCAGCGAATCAATGATTCTCATCATTGATGTTTCTATCTCTCTCTCCCTCTCCCTTCCTCTCTCTGAAATCAATAAAAACATATTTAAAAAACATTTTAAAAAAAGAGTGGGCGAGCTAATTAAAAGTTGGACATTAAGAAACTTTGTAGTTTGCTACCCAAGAAGTGGAAATAGGGAAGAAGTGTGAACAGCCAAGGCAAGCAGGATTTAAAGTAAGAATTTAGCCTGGCTGGTGTGGCTCAGTGGTTGAGTGTCAACCTATGAATTTAATGGGGGCACTATTGATTCCAGACTCCTGCAGTCCTCCCAAAACCATGTACTATAGTCAGATGAAAGTCTCAGTTGTTATTAAATAAATGAAGAACAAAATCATGGGGGGAGGGGGGCGGGACGGGGGGAATTGAAGGTTTCTGCTATAACCTGGAAAACTAGTTACTTTGAGAATTTTTAAGTTATTTATACAAAGGGAAGCATTTTAAAGAAATCTAAGAAGGAAAAGGGAAGTCTATTGTTACAAGGCACTGCAGGGGAAATGTCACTGGAGAACTCCTGTATGGGGTAGGTGACAGCTGTTAAAAACCTTCATTGCCACAAGCTTTCCTAAAAGAGAGGGTTTATTGAGCCACATGCTAGCCAGAAAAGAACCAGGTCTTTTGGACCTGTTGTTGGCAATAGTCTGAGAAGTTCATGCTTAAGCAGATGCATTGGCATCTGGTCGTTGGCTATTCTCCTTCGATAATTGAGGAAATAGCCACCTGGAAGTTAATTCAAAGTTTTCACACATGTTCGGGAATGTAAGCAGTCTTTTGTTGGTTTTCGGCCTGCAACTGTTAACTGATTAAACACTTGTCTCTTCCTTCCACCCTGTGGCCTGCTGTAATTTAATTTAGGATATCTCAGAATTTTTCTCTTGTCACAGGATTTGGGCTTCCTCCCTAACAATGCGCTGTGTTGTTATGTAATAACACACCCTGCTTCTGGGCCTTGCTGCCTTGCACAGCATACCCAGCCTATAGTGACAGCACAGAACAACCAAGAAGTATGAATATAGACAAAGTCTCAAAAGAAAAATACAATTGATTTTTTTTTTATAGATCCTTTTAATGTAGGGAGCAGATCATCTTCTTGAGGACTGGTGAATTAGGGCACAGGGCTCACTTCTCCAAGAGGACAACCAAATAACCTCTTTTGAGATTTTTTAACCCATGTTAAATGAAATAAATTAATCCATGTAAAAATGCATTTCAGTCTATAAAATGCAGTACATATATGAGGAAGTTATTCTGGTTTTCTCTAACCCCGGCAGCTTCTGTGTATGCTCTTCTCACAGTTCTCCCCAGTGTTACCCACAGACCCTCAATACGCAGCCACATGCTAACAAGGCGGTCTCTTCACATTAAGTCATGACACAGAAGCAGAGAGGAACTGATGTGGGCTGCGGCCTGCCACGTCTTACCCCCTTCCACCCCCCAACCCCTACATACATACCTTATACATAAACTGGCCTCCTGGGCATACTGATAGCTGTGTGATGCCCAGATTGTGCTGAAAATCACTTTCAAGAAGCATTTCCGGAGACCCATCATCTGACTAATAGCAAATCCAGAAAGAAATGCCCAGAGTAAGCAGAAGAAAGGAAATAATAAAGATCAGCATGGAAATAAACGATATAGAGTTCAGAAAAAAACACAAAGGATCAATGAAACAAGAAATAAAATCATAAATGAAAGAGGTGCAGTAAAAGCTGACACCACAGAAATACAAAAGATTGTAAGAAAGTACTGTGAACAACTATATGCCTGGGCAAAATGGACAAATTTCTAGAAACATACAATCTTCCAAAACTAAATCAGGAAGAATCATAAAACCTGAATAGATCAATAACATCTAATGAAATTGAACAGTAATAAATAAATAAATCTCCCAGCAAACAAAAGTCCTGGACCAAATGGCTTCACAGGCAAATTTTACCAAACATTCAAAGAAGAACTAAGTATATCCTTCTCAAACAATTCCAAAAAATTCAAGAGGAGGGAAACTTCCAAACTTTTTACAAGGCCAGCATTATCTTAATTCCAAAAGCAGATAAAGAAACTACAAAGAAAATTACAATATCCAAAAGGACAATATCCATGATGAATATAGATGTTAAAATCCTGAATAAATATTAACAAACTAAATTCAGCAACCCATTAAAAAGATGATACACCATGACCAAATGGAATTTATTCTGGGATGCAGGGCTGGTCCAAAATCCACAAATCAATAAATGTGATACAGCCCTGGCCAGTGTGGTTCTGCTGGCTGGACATCATCCCATCACCAAAAGGTTGCCAGTTTGATTCCCAGTCAGGGCACATGCCCTAGTTGTGGGCTCAATCCCTGGTAGAGAGAGTGCAGGAGGCAGCTGATTGATGTTGCACTCTCACATCAATGTTTCTCTCCCTCTCTCTAAAAATCAATGTAAAACCTTTAAAAATAAATAAATAAATAAATAAGATATATCATATAAACAAAATGAAAGCCCTGACAAATGTGGCTCAGTGGTTGGAGTGTCATCTCATACCCCAGAAAGTGGTGGGTTTGATTCCTATTCAGGGCACATACCCATGTTGCAGATTTGATCCCCTGTCAGGGCATGTGCAGGAGGCAACTGATCAATATTTCTCTCTAACATTAAAGTTTGTTTTTCTCTCTGTCTCTCCTTTCCTCTCTCTAAAAGTCAATAAAAAATTTTAAAGTAATGAAAATTTTAAAAATGTTGAAAAAAGGAAAGATAAAACTCACATGATCATATCAATAGATGCACAGAACCCTACCCAGTTTGGCTCAGTGGATAGAGGATCGGCCTGCAGACTGAAAGGTCCCAGGTTCGATTCCAGTCAAGGCCATGTACCTAGGTTGTGGGCACATCCACAGTGGGAGGTGTGCAGGAGGTGTTTCTAACTCTCTATTCCTCTCTGTAAAAAAATTTAAAAAAAAATAGATGCACAGAAATCATTCTATAAAATACAACACCCATCATCCAATCTAATAAAAGAGTAATATGCAAATTGATCATACCTCCGCTACACCCACCAGCCAATCAGCAGCGAGTATACAAATTAACCCAACCAATATGGCTGCAGCCATGGAGAGAGCAGGAGGCTTGGGTTTCCCTGGCAATGGAGGAAGCCAAGCTTTCCGCCTGCCCTGCCTTGCCCTGCCTCCTCTCAATGCTACAAAGTTTTAATTATAGAAGATAAATAAATCCCAGATATCAGGGCCTCTGCTTGGGTCACCAGGGGGCACGGCCAGCCTGCAAACCACCACAGGCCCTTCACCCAGGCCACCCCACACCCTGATCTGGGACACCCTTCAGGGCAAACCAGCCAGCCCCACCCATGCACCAGGCCTCTATCCTATCTAATCTTACCTAATAAAAGAATAATATGCAAATTGATCAGCACTTCAACACACAAGATGGCTGCCCCCATGTGGACGATGGCCACCACAAGATGGCCAGAAGGGGAGGGTAGTTGGGAGGAACCAGGCCTTCAAGGAAGGGCAGTTGGGGGCGATCAAGCCTGCAAGGGTTGACCAGGCCTGCAGAGGAGGGCAGTTAGGGATGACCAGGCCTGCAGGGGAGGGCAGTTAGGGGTGACCAGGCCTGCATGGGAGGGCAGTTAGGGGCAAACAGGCTGGCCGGGGAGCAGTTAGGCATCAATCAGGCTGTCAGGGTAGTGGTTAGGGGGCGATCAGGCTGGCAGGCAGAAGCGGTTAGGGGTAATCAAGAAGGCAGGCAGGTGAGCAGTTGGGAGCCAGCAGTCCTGGATTGTGAGAGGGCAGTTGGACATCCCTCAAAGGGTTCCAGATTAGAGAGGGTGCAAGCTGGGCTGAGGGACACACCCCCGTGCACAAATTTTGTGCACTGAGCCTCTAGTACCTAATAATAGACAAACATGTAAATTGACTGTACCTCCACTATGCCCACAGCCAATCAGACTGAGTATGCAAATTAGCCCAACAAAGATGGAGGTTAATTTGCATATGTAGGCACCCAGCAGCCCGGGTCCCAGGAACTTTCTCAGCACCCAGGTCACTCCAAGGTAGGCCCCCGTGGGTCCTGAGCAACCTGGGAAGGGCCTGAGCCAGGGAACTCCTGGAAGGGGTGGAGCTGGGTGATCGGAAGGAGCTGGGGGTCCCCTGCCCAGGCCCCAATCCCAAGCCAGAGGCTTGGGGCCTGGGCAGGGCAGAGCCAGATATTGGAGGGAGCTGGGGGGACCCTACCCAGGCCCCAAGGCTTTAGGCCTTGGCAGGGGTAGCACTTGCAGGTGGATGAAGCTGGGGGTCCCCTACCCAGGCCCTGAGGCTTTAGGATTTGGCAGGGGTAGAGCTGGTGGGTGGAGGGAGCTGGGGGTCCCCTGCCCAGGCCCCAAGCCTGGGCCAGAGGCTTTAGGCCTTGGTATGGTAAGAGCCAGAGATTGGAGGCAATCAGTGTGAACTACAGAGGAAATACCTTTTCTGACCACTCATTGGCTAAGCTCCCTGTGTGCCACTGGTATATATTCTTAGTAACTTGGGTATATATTCTTAGTAACTGGTATATATTCTTAGTAACTGGTCTATCTTCTTAGTAACTTGGTTATAAGAATCCAAAAAGGCCAAGAAACCAAGCTGGTGGCATAGGTAAACACCTAAACTGCTGCCTCGCACAACAATATCAAAACTACAGCTAAAAGACAAAACGGACACCATCCAGAACCGCAGGAAAGCTGGCTGAGTGGAAATTCTACAACTGGAAGAAAAGAGGAAAGCACATTGAGAATCAGAGAAGCTACAAAAGGCTGAGGTACGGAGACTTGCACGCGGAGAGGACGGGCGGCTGTGTACACGGGTGCCTGAGAGCATGGCTGGCTTTCTAAAGCGGGAGGGAGAAGGAAGCTCCCGACTGCACTGAACTCCAGTCCCGGGCGAGACACTGGCAAACCAGACTCATTCAGGGGGGATCTGGACTGTCAGGAAAAGAGAAAGCACACTGAGACTTGGGAGCTGCAGAAGGCAGAGGTCTGGAGGCGCGCGTGCACAGAGAGGACTGACTGCTGAATACACGGGAGGCTGAGTACACGGCTGGCTTTCTAAAGTGGGAGGGAGATGGAAGCTCCCAACTGCTCTGAACTTCAGTTCTGGGCAAGTTTCTGGGAGCCCAGACTCATTCGGGGAGAAACTGGACTGTCTGGCAGCAGGCGAAACTCAAGGGTGGCTTTCTCTCAGAGGTGCTTGCAGCGATTACCAAGGGACACTGAGACCAAGGGGCCTCATAGGGCAGGGCTAACAGGAAACCAAGTCTGTCTGCTCCACCCTGAAACTCCACCCCATCCAAGCTGAGCACAGAGGCTTTTGCAATTTGGCAAGTCTTGTCTCATAAGAGTGTCTCCAGCACAGAACTTTCCCAGCATAGACAGCTGATCCTCACAGCCAATTGGCCTGGAGGTCAATACCTCCCAGTGATACCAACAACAATCAAGACTTAACTACAACAAGGCTGAGCACACAGTCCACAAAGGGGTGCACCAAGAGTGTCCACCTCAGGTAACTGGGGAGGCTGAGCCACTGTGCCCTAGAGGACCACACAGAGCTACTCTACCAACTCAGGGAAGCAGCAAAAATGCAGAGACAAAGAAACAGATCACAAACGAAAGAAATGGAGGAAAGCAAACAACTGGCTATAGAGTTCAAAACCACGGTTATAAGGTTTTTCAAGAATTTCCTAGAAAAGGCCTATAAATTTAGCAAGACCCTCAAAGATATGAAAAAGGACCAACTAGAAATTAAACATACACTGACTGAAATAAAAAATATTATACAAAGACCTAACAGCAGACTAGAGGACTGCAAGACTCAAGTCAAAGAGTTGAAATACAAAGAAGCAAAAAACACTCAACTAGAAAAGAAAAAAGAAAAAAGAATCCCAAAATTTGAAGATAGTGTAAGAAGCCTCTGGGACAACCTCAAGCGTACCAACATCCGAATTATGGGTGTGCCAGAAGAAGAGAGACAGCAAGATACTGAACCTATTTGAAGAAATAATGACTGAAAACTTCCCCCATCTGGTGAAAGAAATAGACTTACAAGTCCAAGAAGTGCAGAGAACCCCAAACAAGAGGAATCCAAAGAGGACCACAATAAGACACATCATAATTAAAATGCCAAGAGCAAAACACAAAGAGAGAATCTTAAAAGCAGCAAGAGAAAAACAGTTAATTACATACAAGGAAGCACTGATACGATTGTCAGCTGATTTCTCAACAGAAACTATGCAGGCCAGACGGGAGTGGCAAGAAATATTCAAAGTGATGAATAGCAAGAACCTACAACCAAGATTACTCTACTCAGCAAAGCTATCATTCAGAATTGAAGGGCAGATAAAGAGCTTCACAGATAAGAAAAAGCTAAAGGAGTTCATCACCACCAAACCAGTATTATATGAAATGCTGAAGGGTATTCTTTAAGAAGAGGAAGAAGAAGAAAAGGGTAAAGATAAAAATTATGAACAACAAATACATGTCTATCAACAAGTGAATCTAAAAATCAAGTGAATAAAAAATCTGATGAACAGAATAAGCTGGTGAATATAATACAATCAGGGCACAGAAAAGGGAGTGGACTGAGAATTCTCAGGGGGAAAGGGGTGTGGGATGTGCAGGAAGAGACTGGACAAAAAGTGTACACCTATTGATGAAGACAGTGGTGGGGAGGTAAGGGCAGAAGGTGGAGTGGGAACTGGGTGGAGGGGAGCTATGGGGGGAAAAAAGGAACAATTGTAATAATCTGAACAATAAAGATTTATTAAATTTTTTAAAAAAGAATCCAAAAAAGGTGATCTAGGTTTTTTCCACCACACTACTGGAAGAAAAAACGAAGATCCGCTGCTGGAGGGCTAAGAAATGTCATATCCTGCCCTTGCCAGTTTGGCTCAGTGGATAATGCGTAGGCTTGCTGACCGCAGGGTCCGGTTCGATTCTGATCAAGGGCGTGTACCTAGGTTGCAGGCTCCTCCCTGGCTGTGGTCCAGGTCAGGGCTCATGCAGGAGGTAACCAATCAAACTGTTCCTCTCACTTTGATGTTTCTCTCTGTCTTTACCTTTCTCTTCCACATTCTCTAAAAATCAATGGAAACATATCCTCAGGTGAGGATAAAAAAGGAAGAAAGAAATGTCATATCCTATGAAAAACACATCTTGAAAATGCCTAAAGAAAGTTGACATTTTTTCATGGTGAAGGTACTGGAGTCCGTGTTGATGAAAACACCTTGGTGGCTGCGGTGACTGGCAGTGGCTGCAGCAGCGAGGTGATGGGGCTGGTTCCTTCCCCTGATCAGCCCAGTCGCCTCAGTAGGACATCCCCTGAGGGCTCCCAGTATGTGAGAGGGGGCAGGCTGGGCTCAGGTACCCCCCCCCCCAGTTCATGAATCTTGTGCACTGGGCCCCTAGTTTATGATAAAAACTCTCAACAAGGTAGAAATAGAGAGATCATAACTCAACATAATAAAGAACATATATGGGAAGAGGGGCCAAGACAGCAGCATAGGTAAGTGTAGTACTTGCCTCATCCCACAACCACATCAAAATAAAATCTAAACCACAGAACAACTATCATTCAGAACCACCTAAAATCTGGCTGAACAAAAGTTCTACAACTAGAGAATTAAAGAAGAAGCCACGTTGAGACTGGTAGGAGGGGTGGAGGTGTGGAATGGGCTGCTCCAACACCACGTGTGGCATTTTTTTAATCAGGAGGGATATCATGGCTGCAGAAATCCCTCATGAGGAGCAAGGGTTCCCAGCCCCACACCAGACCCCTAAGTTCAAGGTTCCAGTGCTGGGAAGAGAAGACACCATAATTTTGGGTTGTAAAAACCAGCAGGGACTGTGGCTAAGTGACACAGAGGGTTGCTGGAGTCCCAGGCAGTTCCTATTAAACAGCTGGTGCACAGACTTACTTGAACTCCCTCCCTCTGAGCTCCAGCATGTTGCAGCAGCTTGAAAGGATCTACAAATATACGGGAGGAACTAAATTGTCTGGCATCAGGGAAAGAACTGGGGGGTAGCTTCCTCCCAGACAAAAGTACTGGCAGAAGTCATTGTTCTTTCCTGAGACATTCCTCTGCTACAGAGCCAACAGGCCGTCACCATATCTGAGTCTCCATCAACCTGGATCACACTGTTTGACCCACACTGGATATTTCCCTGAGATCCCATCCCACACAGTTTGCAGCCCCATCCGAGTTGTTTGCAGTGGCTTTTCCATATTAATGGGCTTTCCTGTCTCAGGCTTCAGACTTTCCTAAAATCTCTCAAACAAGCAGCAGCTGGCCTCAGCATACCCCATAACTCTTGCTAAGTGGCCCCAGGCCCAGCACTAGAAGCAGCCAGCCTTATTTCACAGCTTGGCCCTCCTGGGCACCTCTAAGCCCAACCCCAGTATCAGCCATCTGCAGATAACTCTGTAGCTCCTGCCCAGTGGCCCTAGGCAAGGCACAGGCAGTAGCTGACTTTTCACATTCTGGGAGACCCCAAAACCAGTATACCCAGTGGTTAGCCTCAGACCACACTAGATTACAACCCTACCACATCCATGAGCAACATACTCAAGGGGCAGACTCAGTGAGCACCAAAGCTAGTGAACAAGTTCTGCTCCATAAGGGTATCTCCTGCACAAGCAACTTTTCCACTGTAGTCGCACCTGGTCCTTACAGCCAAGTGGCCTGGATGACAGTCCTTCCCAGAGACATTAACAGTAATAAGGCTCAACTACAACAGGATAGTACATACAGCCCACACAGTGACACACCAGAGTGTCCAGCTCAGGTGATTGGGGAGGCCATACAGGACACCTACTACACCAGACAACTCTACCAATTCCAGGAGACATAGCAGCTCTACCTAACACATAAAAACAGAGAGAAGCAGCCAAAATGCAGAGATAAAGAAACATGTTGCAAATGACAGAACAGAAGAAATCTCTAGAAAAATAACTAAATGAAATGCAAGCAAGCAAACTACCAGACACAGAGTTCAAAACAATGGTTATAAGGATGCTGCAGTCTGTTCCCAGCAGAAAGGTTCAGGAATCTGGAGAAGGGCTGCACATAAATGGATAGAAACTAGACAAGAAATATAAGTTTGGAAGTCATTTTGGGGGAGCCAGACGGAAACTTAGCTCTAGTGACTAAGCTCTCCGAATCTTCAGACCCACGGCTTTTTATTTACATATTTTTTCCTTTAGCAAAGCAGATATACATATCAAAGGTAAGGTTTGGTAAACAATAAAGGATTATTATTAGGTTAGGGGAATTGCCCACAGCTGTTTGGCAGCAGGTAATAATATGCAGATTTTCAACCCTGCTGAAGATGTCCATCAGCCTTCTGATGAACTTCATGCATTTATTATGCTAACTACTGTAAGTCTTTTCCTCCAGCATATCCCCCTTTTTATTTAATAAACTTAACAAGAATGTATGCCATTTGCAGAGCTCAGGTCCTTTTAAGATTTTTAAATTCAATGGAAAGGATTGAGTTCT
Source organism: Corynorhinus townsendii (assembly GCA_026230045.1). Lineage (NCBI taxonomy): Eukaryota > Metazoa > Chordata > Mammalia > Chiroptera > Vespertilionidae > Corynorhinus > Corynorhinus townsendii. The sequence continues at coordinate 88,944,222 of JAPDVU010000003.1, forward strand.
TTCATGTCCTTTTAAATTGCTGTCAGGCATCAAAGGAATTAGTCTGCAGTAAGCTCCTTTCTGGGCCAACAGTTCTTTGAGTCCCCTTTCCAATCACTATCCAACAGTTTTTTATGGGTTCCCTTCTCAATTATTGTCCCCTGTGACATGGCAGCAATGATATTCCAGTTCTGGATGGTGGACAAATGGTGAGCAATGGCAATTCAGGTCCGACCTTCTTTGGCAATGCAGGCCCAGGGCAACCTGCAGCATTGCACAGCTGCTGACTGCTAGCATGGCAAGGCGTCTTTACCATCCCCCATCTCTGGATTGTTTTTCCTCTGTCTCATCAGTGTGTTACTTGGGGCCACCATCATCTGTGGCTGGAGTAGTCTGGTCAGTTCCTCTCTCAGATCCATTGTTGCAGGAATCCACATGGACTTGGAGGAGTTTTCTGGAAATATATAAGCATATTCTCGACCAAAGGTTAATAAAGGAATCCTTTCTATAAACTAGACTCAGGATCTTTTCTTTTAATTTTGCCCAAACCATTTTCCTTTGGCTTATTCTGGCACCATGTGTGTCTTGCCATAAGCATTACAAGTGGAAAAAATTTTAAAGTAAAAAATTTAAAGCAATTAAGGCTTGATGTAGTTTACTTACAGGGGATTATTCCACTATCCCCCACCCCCTTTTTTGTTTTAAATAATATCAAGAGGCTTTTGGAAACCTAGCAATGCAGCCTTGATAGCTTTTTATTCAATTCTTTGCATAGAAATATGATTGTATTACATGATAAGCAGCTTAACTATGAGAAGAACCATCAGTAAAAAATTAGTTAATGTTTCAAGAATAGGTTCCTGCCTAGTACAACTAAATTCCCTTGAATATTCACTTTTTTAATTTGCCAAATTAAATTAGTCTGAAATAAGGCTTATTTTCTAATTTCATTTGTTCTTGGGTGTTGACAGTAAATGACACTAATTAAATTTCTGCTATTAGTCTTTGAGTACACTTTGTTTAAGGAGGCAAAATGCAAAATTATTTACTTTTCTTTTTGAGGTCTAACACATTGACTTTAAATTATAGTTTTCCAGACATTTGAAGGAAATTTTCTTTAATTTCCTCCCAATTTCTAGACCACCTTTATAGAGTTTCTTTTAAAAACCTTTTTTTCTTTCTTTTATACCAAGCAAACTACATGGCTGGCTGCCTTTTAGATGCTGACTGATACTGCCGCATACCTACATTTCAAGTGACTGTCTTTATAGTTAGGTTGACTACTAATGATTAGATTTAATGCTTGAATAATAACCTTCAGTTTACCCTGTAAATATTAGCAGAAGAGATTCTAAAATTTTAAAATTTCTCCTTTTTATTAAGCTTAAAATTTACTTTTAAACAGCATTCTTTTTGGCTAGTACTCCTTTGCATACACGGAGGGATCATGGGAGGTCTCAGGAATGCAAATTTTTATGTTGGCCTTTGTTAAAGCCAACTGCTTACAAAAACATTGGCTTCTCATATAACTGAAATTATATGAGACCTTGATTATATTTTAAAAAGCTAATTTATCAGGTAATTAAAGTAGGCATCTTTATTGAGAAAGCAAATTTACTATACTTACATGTTTGACCTAGGAGATACAGATGACATCCCATCTCCTCAGTCTATTTGAAGTGTAGGCTGCCAGGGCTTTTGTTTTTAAAATTCCACTGCTAAAAAATTTGGCTTTACTTAAAAAATATTTAGCAGCGTTGTCTTGCCCTCCCTCAGAGGTTTAAATCTTTATAACATTCAAAATATATGTATATAAATAAAATATATTTATTAATTTTTATTTGATAATGCTTTCTACATGATTTCAAGTATATTGGATTGGCCTATTTTAAAAATATTTATATTAAGAAGAGAGAATAGATTCTTGAATCACCCCAGGGCCCCTGGAGTGTTCTAAAATTATCTCTCAATTAAAGTCTTGAAATTTAACTTGGAAAGATAATCAAATATATATATATATATATATATATATATATATATATATATATAACCTAAATATTATATTATATGTTTTATAATTATTCTAAAAGATATCAATTACATTTAAACTGGTTTTTATATTAAAAAATTTGGTTCAGACCATAGAATTAATCCTCTCCCTTTAATTAGACCAATAAACAACATATTTTGAACTACTAATTTCTCTTGAGAAAATACAAGAATTATTTTCTCAAAAATAAATTTCTATACTTTATGTATTTTTTTTATCACAACTATATAATTCCTCCCAATTTAATTTGAACTTTAAACTCTTAGAAGCCTTAAATTTTAGGTGGCAAGTTAAATACTTAGCATTTCTCAGATTAGCAATAACTTCACATTTCCAAAAATACAAGACATATTTAATTAACAGATTCAATTCTATCCTCTAGATTTTTCATGAAGCAAATTTAGATTAATATTTCAGTATTTTGTCACTTCAAAATACCTAGATATTTAATAAATTTTATTATTTAATTCAGCAAACTTCAAAGTTTTAAGTTGCCAATGGCTTTGGAAGCAAGCCTGGTCTATTTAGATATAAAATAGCCACATTCTTCCTTAGAAGTTGCTGCCTCGGGACAACCCCATCCTTCAACAAAGAGCGAAACTAGTTTCCCCCCAGCTACTTGGATCTTTATAATTAATACTAGAGGTCGTTGAATGAAGAGATTCCTGCAATAGGCCTTCCTTCCCTTGGCTTCCAGCACCGGTTTTCCTCCAGCCCCTGGGACCCAGGCCTTCACTCCAGCCAGAATCTGCCTTCTGTGTCTTCACTGCAGACTCTGGCTGGAGTCTGCCATCTTTGTCTTCACTGCAGACTCCAGCTAGAATCTGCCATCTTCACCTTCACTGCAGACTCTGGAGTCTGCAGTCTTGATCTTTGCTGCACCAGAGTGCTGCTCCTATAGATCCCTTTGCCCTCCGCCCTCCCTCTCATAGCAGGTGTCCTGCCCTGCCCAGCCACTCCGCACCTGGAGCAGCTGGGCAGCTGCTATCTTTGTCCTTCTAATTTGCATATTCCCTCCAGATTGGCTGGTGGGTATAGCAGAGTGATGATCAATTTGCATGTTTCTCTTTTATTAGTGTAGATATTATTTATCTATGTTTCAACAATTTTGAGATTTTAAAGCCAATTATTATTATCCAAGGCATTTACTTTGGAACAGATAATTTACTGACTTTCTGGCAGCCTTATGTTAACTTTGGAATGCGGTTCATTATTATTTAAAAACTGTCCTTTATTATGGAAATACCAATTTTGTTGCTTAGAACCAGCCTGTATTATTTCTTTGGATCATCTCTGCCATATTTTTTAGTAAAAAACAACCTTAGGTTTATTCTGTAGAGAGATTAAATTTAGCCCAAAACTTTGTCCAACATCGGACGGAGCGCTCTTTTGTTTTAAGCTAGCTTTATCTCTTTACGAGTACAGAAATCCCAGATGCGTTCCTAAATTTTGTAAAGCTTTTAAATGACAGACCGGGAAATAAAAATCATGGTGAAGCTGAGACTTTTTAATAGTACTCTCGGAAGTGGGTGTCCATTTTACAGGATCACCATGTGTCTCTCCACCCCCATATTCTGCTTGCTTTGGGGAAATTCAGTAAATGGTCTGGCCATGTTTCTTTTCCCAATTAAATTAAAGGCATGTTTAATAGACTATCAATAAACACATTAAAACAAACAAAAACGACAGAAAAAAAACTACATTCAACAGATAACATCATTGACTACCCTTTAAAATTCTTTTTGCTAAACTCTGCCTGCCCCAAAGGTGTCACATGGTCATTTTTTAAACAAAGCATCAGAGAGTTCCTCTGCGAGAGAGCTGATGGCTCCACCCACTCTAGCTGCGGAGTCTCTCCACACCAGAAGTGGTGGATCCGGCTGGGCCTTAGGTATTACAGATTTTTCATCCCCAATAAGAATTAGGCATTTTGCAATTTGAACAAGAACCCACATAGTAAAAGATGACAACGGCACTCTTTTTCCTTAAGCCTGATTTAAGAAAGTGCCTCTTGATATGTCAATTTCGTTATCATTGAGCATACAAGCTAAAATTTTACAATGATATTTTTGCCTTTGAACTGAATTCTTCCCCATTATAGTCTGGCTTGAAACAAAAGACATTCCCACCCACCTAGGCTCACAATTTCCTAGGCTTGGTACTGGCTTTATGCACAGTTAATCTCCTCACCAAATTCCTCACCTTTACTGGTGAATCCTTCTTTCTTCACTCAGGTGAAATCTTCTCCAGATGGCCTTGTCTCGGGGTGCCATAAATGCCGGGGTCTTTCTCAGCATCTACTAGGGTTCAAGAAATCTAGAAAAAGGGCTGTGCATAAATTAAATAAGAGGCTAGAGAATAAATATGAATTTGGAAGGCATTTGGGGGGAGCCAGAGGAGGCTTAGTTCTAGTAACTAAGTTCTCTGAATCTCCAGACCCAGGGCTTTTTATTCACACATTTTACCCTTTAGCAAAGCAGATATACATATCAAAGATAAGGTTTGGTAAATAGTAAAAGATGATCAGGTTGGGGGAAATGCCTACAGCTGTTCAGCAGCTGGTAATAACATGCAGATTTTCAGCCCTGCTAAAGCCCCAAGGTTCATAAACCTTCTGATGAACTTCTTGCATTTATGACCTGCTGGAATTAACCTACAGCTACAATGTAAGCTTCTGCATGTGAGTCCCAAACCCAGCTGGGTTAGTCTTAGGCAAGGGTTTGCAGCTACTGTCATGAAGAAAGACATAGTTTAGCTGTTAGAAAGCTCAATATGAGTCCCCTGTATAGTATGGTTAAAAAACAAACAAACAAACAAAAACAATCTTAGGGTGTATAACAATACTATTGCACTAATGCAGCATGTAGAAAGTGTGGCCATGCCTAGAGAACTGCCACATTCAGGGCATCTTGGGCAAGAGCGTGGAGACTGAGGGCCCTGAGTTCTGAATGGGAACATTGCTTGACTTTTAAGACTCCTTTCCACTCTGGAGCTCTATATTTTGTTCTAACAAGAGGGCAGCAACTACAACCAGGAGCCAGTTTTGTTGGCTAACTCCCACTCACTTATCTAATAAAGTAACTTCCTGCTCCTCAAACCCAGCAGGAGGAAGAACCCCCAGAGGGAATTTTAAAAGGCTAGACATTCTGATTCAGTGGGGGTGATGTGGGGTTTGACATTTAGAAAATTGAATTCAGCCCTAGCTGGCTTGGCTTAGTAGATAGAGCGCTGGCCCTTGGACTGAAGAGTCCTGGGTTCGATTTTGGTCAAGGGCACATATCTCCCTCACTTTGATGTTTCTCTCCCTTTCTCTGTCTCTCCCACTCCCTTCCACTTTCTCTAAAAATGAATAAAAAAATATTCTCGGAGAAACCAAGATGGCAGCATAGGTAAACACCTAAACTACTGCCTCACACAACAATTTCAAAACTACAACTAAAAGACAGAACGGACACCATCCAGAACCACAGGAAAGCTGGCTGAGTGGAAATTCTACAACTAGAAGGAAAGAGAAAAGATCACAGAGAATTAGAAGAACGGCAAAGGGTCGAGGTACAGCAAAGGGTCTTTGTGCACCCAGAGAGGAAGGGCGGCTGAGAGCCTGGCTGACTTTCTCTGACGGGAGGGGGAAGGAAGCCCCCAACTGCACTGAACCCCAGTTCCGACTGCACTGAACCCCAGTTCCAGGCAAAACCCTGTGGACCCATGCTCATACTGGGGGAGTCTGGACTGTCAGATAGAGAGAAAGGCACTCAGAGACCCGGGGGAGGGGGTCTGGAGGCGCGCGCGCCAGTGCACACAAAGACTGCGGAGGTTGCCACAGGCTTTCCCTAGCAGAAGGGAGTCGGGAGCTCCTGACTGCACTGAACCCCAGTTCTGACTGCACTGAACCCCAGTTCCAGGCGAGCCCCTGGGGACCCACACTCTTGCGGGGGGATCTAGACTCTCGGGTGGAGGCTCGGCAACGGGGGAAGCCAGAGGCCTGGAGGCGCGCACAAGGGCAGGGCTGACGGGAAGCCAAGACTGTCTGCTCCGCTCTGAGACTCCACCCCATCCAAACTGAACACAGAGGCTTTTGCAATTTGGCAAGTCTAATCCTATAAGGCTGTCTCCAGCACCGAACTTCTCCCAGAGTAGACACAGCTGATCCTCACAGCCAACAGCCTGGAGGTCAATTCCTCCCAGTGATACCAACAACAATCAAGACTTAACTACAACAAGGCTGAGCACACAGTCCACAAAGGGGTGCACCAAGAGTGTCCACCTCAGGTAATTGGGAGGCCGACCCACTGGGCCATATAAGAAACCTAGCACACGAAGCTACCCTACCAACTCAGAGAAGCAGTGAAAAATGTGGCGACAAAGAAACAGATCACAAACTAAAGAAATGGAGGAAAACAAACTACTGGATATAGAATTCAAAACCACAGTTATAAGGCTTTTCAAGAATATCCTAGAAAAGGCTGATAAATATAATGAGACCCTCGAAGATATGAAAAAGGACCAACTAGAAATTAAACATACACTGACTGAAATAAAAAATATTATACAGAGACCCAAGAACAGACTAGAGGAATGCAATAATCAAGTCAAAGAATTGAAATACAAAGAAGCAAAAAACAACCGAAAAAGCAAAAAGCAAAAAAAATCCAAAAAGTTCAAGATAGTGTAAGAAACCTTTGGGACAACTTCAAGTGTACCAACATCAGAATTATGGGGGTGCCAGAAGAAGAGAGAGAGCAAGATACTGAAAACCTATTTGAAGAAATAATGACTGAAAACTTCCCCCACCTGGTGAAAGGAATAGACTTACAAGTCCAGAAAGTGCACAGAACCCCAAACAAAAGGAATCCAAAGAGGACCACACCAAGACACATCATAATTAAAATGCCAAGGGCAAAAGACAAAGAGAGAATCTTAAAAGCAGCAAGAGAAAAACAGTTAATCACCTACAAGGGAGCACCCATATGATTGTCAGCTGATTTCTCAACAGAAACTATGCAGGCCAGACGGGTGTGGCAAGAAATCTACAAAGTGATGAATAGCAAGAACCTACAACCAAGATTACTCTATCCAGCAAAGCTATCATTCAGAATTGAAGGGCATATAAAGAGCTTCACAGATAAGAAAAAGCTAAAGGAGTTCATCACCACCAAACCAGTATTATATGAAATGCTGAAAGGTATTCTTTAAGAATAGGATGAAGAAAAAGGTAAAGATAAAAATTATGAACAACAAATACATATCTATCAACAAGTGAACCTAAAAATCAAGTGAACTAAAAACCTGAGGAACAGAATAATCTGGTGAATATAATAGAATCAGGGGCATAGAAAGGGAGTGGACTGATAATTCTCAGGGGGAAAAGAGTATGGGGGGGTAGGGTCAGGAAGAGACTGGACAAAAATTGTACACCTGTGGACGAGGACAGTTGGGGGGAGGTAAGGGCAGAAGGTAGGGTGGAAACCAGGTGGAGGGGAGCTATGGGTGGAAAAAGGAGAAACAATTGTAATAATCTGAATAAAGATTTATTTTTTAAAATAAATAAATCCATGTTAAAAAAAAAAAAATATATATATATATATATATATATATATTCTCAAGTGAGGATTAACAACAAAAAAATTAGAAGAAAATTGAAATCATTGACGAATAGGTAATACATTCACATGATTCAAAAATTACAGAAGACATATAGTGAAACATTTCCTTTCTTGATTATTTTATTTTCTTCCGACGATTTTCTTTCCTTATGTGTTCTTCTAGAGACATTCTTTTTTTAATCCTCACCCAAGGATATTTTTCCATTGACTTTAGAGAGAGTGGAAGAAAGCGGGAAAGACAGAGAGAAACATTGATGTGAGAGAAACACATCAATTGGTTGCCTCCTGTATGTGCCCTGATCAGGCCTAGACCAGGGAGGAGCCTGCAACTGAGGCACATGCCCTTGACCAGATCAAACCCGGGACTTTTCAGTCCTCAGGCTGATGGTCTATCCACTGAGCCAAACTGGCTAGGGCTAGAAACATTCTATGCATAGACTAGCAGAATCTTCTCCCCCCCAGAAACATACTATTCTGTACTTTGCTTTTTCACATAAAAATAGATTTTGGTGGTTATTTTATAGCAGTACATAAAGAGCTCTTCATTCTAATGGCTGCATAACATTTCAATATATAGAATATTTCAATCTACACAATACCTATTATGGACCAAATGTTTGTGTCCCCTCAAAATTTATATGGTGAAATCTTTTTTTAAAATATGCTTTTATTGATTTCAGAGAGGAAGGGAGAGGAAGAGAGAGATAGAAACAGCAATGATGAGAGAGAATCATTGATTGGCTGCCAGTTGCATGCCACACACTGGGAATTGAGCCCGCAACCCAGGCATGTGACCTGACCAGGAATAGAACCATAACCTCCTGGCTCGTAGCTCAGCGCTCAACCCACTGAGCCATGCCACTGGGCTATATGGTGAAATCTTAACCCCCAATGTGATAACATTAGGAGGTGGGCTTGGGGGAGGTGATTAGGTCATGAGGTTGGACTCTCATTAATGGAATTAGTGTCCTTATATGAGATCCAGAGAGCTCCCTGGCCCCTTCCACCATGTGAGGACACAGTGAGAAGACAGCTATCTATGAACCAGGAAGTGGGTCCCTCATCAGAATCCAATCATGCTGGTACCTTCATTTGATACCAGCATGGTATTGAAGCCTCTGGAACTTGGAGAAATAAGTGTGTTGTTTAGCTGTGGCTGGGTAGCTCAGTTGATTGGAGTGTTGTTGTCCCAAAATGCCAAGGCCATGTGCTTGATTTCCAGTCAGGGCACATACAAGAATCAACTAATGAATGCATAAATAAGTGGAACAACAAAATCGATGTTTCTCTCTCTCTCTTTCTCTCAAATCAATCAATAAAAAAGTAAAATAAATGTTTGTTCTTTAAGCCACCCAGTCTATCGTATTTTGTTTTATGAGTCCAAATGGACTAAGACAAACCATAATTTATTCAAACAGCCCTCCACTGATAAACACTTATCTCCAATCATCTATTACAAATAATACGTAAAATCTCTAGGAGATTAAAAATGGCGGCAGAGTAAGACTCATCCGACAAAATAGACTTCAAAATGAAGGCCATCACAAGAGACAATAAAGGTCACTACATAATACTAAAGGGACCAATCCAAGAAGAGGATATAACCCTGGTAAACATATATGCACCCATTATAAGAGCACCTAAATATATTTAAAAAAAAAAACAAACAGAGAGATTGACAACAATACAGTCATAGTAGGGGACTTTAACACCCTGCGGACTTCACTGGATAGATCTTCCAGACAAAAACTTAACAAGGAAACAGAGACTCTAAAGGACACACTGGATCAGATGGATTTAATAGACATTTATAGAACATTTCACCACAAAACTGCAGAATACACATTCTTGTCAAGTGCACATGGATCAATCACAAAGATATAACACATGTTAGGACACAAAACAAGTCTCTACAAGTTCAAGAAAATTGAAATCATGTCAAGCATCTTCTCATATCACAGTGGAATGAAATTAGAAATCAACTACAGTAAACACACCCAAAAACATACAAACACATGGAGGCTAAATAGTATGTTATTAAACAATGAATGGATTACCAATGAGATCAAGAAAGAAATCAAAAACTTTCTGGAAATAAATGAAAATGAACACACAACAACCCCAAATCTCTGGGACACAGCAAAAGCAGTCCTGAGAGGGAAGTTCATAGCACTACAGGTATACCTCAAAAAACAAGAAAAATTAACAATAAACTATTTAACCCTACAACTTAAAGAACTCGAAAGAGAACAACAAGAAAAGCCCAAAGTAAGTAGAAGGAAGGAAATAATAAAGACTAGAGCAGAAATAAATAACATAGAAACTAAAAAAAAAAAAAAATCAATGAAACCAAGAGCTGGTTCTTTGAAAGAATAAACAAAATCGAAAAACCATTAGATTCATCAAGAAACAAAGAGAGAGGAGCCAAATCAATAAAATCAGAAACAAAAGTGGAGAAGTAACTACTGACACCACAGGAATACAAAAGATTGTAAGAAAATACTATGAACAATTATATGCCAACAAACTGGACAATGTGGATGACATAGACAAATTCCTAGAAAAATACAATCTCCCAAAACTGAATCAGAAAGATTCAAAAAAACCTGAATAGGCCTATAACAACTGATGAAATAGAAGCAGTAGTCAAAAAACTCCCACCAAACAAAAGCCCAGGTCTGGACAGCTTCACATTTACCAAACATTCAAAGAAGAACTAACACCTATACTCAAACTATTTCAGAAAATCCAAGAGGAAGAAACACTTCCAAACTTTTTATGAGGCCAGCATTATCCTAATTCCAAAAATCCAATAAAGACACTACAAAGAAAGAGAATTACAGGCCAATATCCCTAATGAACATAGATTCTAAAATCCTCAACAAAATATTAGTAAGTCGCATCCAGCAATATATTAAAAAGATCATACACCATGATCAAGTGGGATTTATTCCAGAGATGCAAGGCTGGTACAATATTCACAAATCAATAAATGTGACACATCACATAAACAAATTGAAAGACAAAAATCACATGATCATATCAATAGACCCAGAGAAATCATTTGACAAAACCAACACACAATTTTTATAAAAACTCTCAGCAAGTTGGGAAAAGAGGGAGCATATCTTAACATAATAAAGGCCATATATAACAAACCTACAGCCAATATCATACTCAATGGGTAAAAGCTAAAACCATTCCCTCTAAGAACAGGAACAAGACAGGAATGCCCACTTTCACCACTCCTGTTCAACATGGTATTGGAAGTGCTAGCCATAGCTATCAGACATGAAGAATAAATAAAAAGCATCCAAATTGGAAAAGAAGAAGTAAAACTGTCCTTATTTGCAGATGACATGATATTGTACATAGAAAACCCCAAAGACTCCATCAAAAAACTACTAGACCTAATAAATGAATTCGACAATGTAGCAGGATACAAACTCAACACCCAGAAATCTATGGCCTTTTTATATACCAATAATGAACTCACAGAAAGAGAAACTAAAAAAACAATCCCATTAACCATTGCAACAAAAAAATTAAGATACCTGAGAATAAACTTAACTAAGGAGATAAAAGACCTATACTCGGAAAACTATAGGACATTCAAGGAAGAGATAGAGGAAGACATAAACAAATGGAAGAATTTACTGTGTTCATGGACTGGTAGAATCAACATCATTAAAATGTCCATACTATCCAAAGTAATCCATAGATTCAATGCAATCCCCATTAAGATACCAATGGAATATTTCACAGACCTAGAACAAACTCTCCAAAAATTGATGTGGAATAAAAAAAAAGACCCTGAATAGCCACATCAATCCTGAGAAAGAACAAAGTTGGAGGGATCACAATACCAGATATCAAGCTATATTACAAAGCCAGTGTTCTCAAAACTGCCTGGTATTGGCACAAGAACAGACATATAGACCAACTAGAGGCCCAATGCATGAAATTCCTGCAAGAATAGACCCCTGGCTGCCGGCACCAGCTTCCCTATTGCAACCGGGATCTGGGGTTCCTTCTGGCAACCGGGACCCAGGCTTCTCTCGCAGAGGGAAGCCTTGCCCACCCACCGCAGCCCGCCAGCCGATGGCCTGGGCCTCCCCCTGCGGGGCAATCATGGGGTGATGGCCGGGCCCCCGACCAATTGCATTGCACCCACCTTGGCTGGCCTGATGCCAGTGGGTGCCATAGTGTAGTCGTCTGGAAGGTCGTTTGGTCTAATTAGCATATTACGCTTTTATTATTATAGATGGAACCGAACAGAGAACCCAGACATTATGCTCAATTAATATTTGACAAAGGAGGCAAGAGCATACAATGGAGTCAAGTCAGTCTCTTCAATAAATGGTGTAGGGAAAAATGGACAAATACATGGAAAAAAAGTGAAACTAGGCTACCAACTTACACCATACACAAACATAAACTCAAAATGGATAAAGGACTTAAACATAAGGTGGGAAACCATAAAAATCTTAGAAGAATCCATAGGCAGCGAAATAGCAGACATCTGTCGTAGCAATAGATTTACCAATGCAGCTCCTAGGGCAATGGAAACTAAGGAGAAAATAATGGGACTACATCAAAATAAAAAGCTTCTGTACAGCAAAAGAAACCATCAACAAAACAAGACAGCCCACTGCATGGGAGAACATATTTGCCAATGTTATCTCTGATAAGGGTTTAATCTCCAAATTTTACAGGTAACTCATACAACTTAACAAAATGAAGATAAACAATCCAATCAAATAATGGGCAAAAGACCTAAATACTGGTAGACACTTTTCAAAAGTGGACATACAGAATGCCATGAGACATATGAAAACATGCTCAAAGTCACTAATCATCTGAGAGATGCAAATCAAAATGACAATGAGGTATCATCTCACACCTGTCAGAATGACTATCATTAACAAATCAACAAATGACAAGTGCTGGTGAAGATGAAGAGAAAAAGGAACCCTTGTGCACTGCTGGTGGGACTGCAGACTGGTGCAGCCACTGTGGAGAATAGTATGGAGTTTCCTCAAAAAATTAAAAATGGAACTCCTATTTGACCCAGTAATCCCACTTCTCGGAATATATCCCAAGAAAACAGAAACACCATACAGAAAGGATATATGCACCCCTATGTTCATAGCAGCACAATTGACAATAGCTAAGATTTGGAATCAGCCTAAGTACTCAGCAGCAGATGAGTGGATTAAAAAATTGTGGTACATCTACACAATGGAATGCTATGCTTACCATTTGCAACAGCATGGGATGAACCTGGAGAGCATTATGCTAAGTGAAATAAGCCGGTCAGAGAAAGATAAATATCACATGATTGCATTCATTTGTGGGGTAGAATGAACAACTTAAATTGATGAACAAAAATAGAGCCAGAGTACCCTAGCTGGTTTGGCTCAGTGGGTAGAGTGTTGACCTGTGGACTGAAGGGTCCAGGGTTCTATTCCAGTTAAGGGCACATGCCTGAGTTGTGGGCTCGATCCCCAGTAGGGGGCATGCAGGAGGCAGCCAATCAATGATTCTCTGTCATCATTGATGTCTCTCTCTCTCTGTCTCCCTCTCCCTTCCTCTCTGAAATCAATAAAAATTAAAAATATATTTAAAAAAATAAAATAAAAATAATAATAAATAAAAAATATAATTTCAAAAATAGAGCCAGAGGAAAAAATATTTTAGAATATAATAGAGGAATCCTGTTATTTGCAGTTTTTAAATATTTCCTACAACTTTTATGATATTATACTATGTTAGTACAGTTTTGGTAATAAAATTATATTTAAAATCTTTTTTTCTTGAAATATTAATGTTTATTGCATATAACATTATTATACTTAAAATCATTTTTCTTGAATTGCTAATGTTTATCGCATGTAACATTATTTTATTTAAAATCATTTTTCTTGAAATATTGATGTTCATTGCATGTAAGTAATACAATTAACTTTGTATTATTTGTACAATTAACACCAGGGAAAGCTAACTATTTACAGACATTAATTTCATAAATAAAGTAAAAGAGGAGCATTTTGCATTACTTTTGAGATTAGGTACCTTAACCTTTAACTGCATTAGTGACTATCAGGACTAATGGCTTGTGCAAAAAGCATTTCAGGTAAAAGAAGTTACTACTCTTCTTCAGACTAAAACATTCTTGCCTGGTTATCCACTTTTTCAAATTTAGTAACTGTATTCTGAAAGAACAGAAGCAACACAGGGAAAATTGTGGCCCAAAGTATCTCAAGAACCAGTGAAAGCTCCTTCTTTGATTTTTTTTAACTTTTATTGAATTTTAGAGAGAGAAAGAGAAACATGGATGTGAGAAATTTCGATTGGTTGCCTCTTGCATGCCCCCATCCCACCAGGGATTGAACCCACAACCTTGGTATATCAGGACAATGTTCTAACCAACTGAGCTACCCAGTCAGGGCCTAAGCTCATTGTTTATTCCATTAGTAAATCCTACTGCATGTCCCTGGCAAAGAAGAAAGACTGACACAATTCTTACTTTCAGAAATAATAGTAATGCAAAGACAAGGAATTCAATGATTTCAGTAAAGCAGAAGACAGGTGGCGGTGGATGGGATGGTTGGAGGAATCCGTAAACTCTAAGTGGTGCTGAGAGGCCTTTTAGAAGAAAGAAGAGCTAATGCAAAGGGTCCGAGTCTGTGTTTCCCTGGCAGTGAGGGTGGATGGAAAGGAGAGGCAGGTAAGCTTAAACAAGGAGGTCAGTGGCCCAGTTATGAAGGAAGGGCTTTGTACAGAAGTTCATTATGCATTTACAAAGAAGGAAGTGGTCAGTTTCTTCCTTACACAAATAGCTTTCCATTTGCACCTTCCCAAATTCTATACCTACTTACAAAATAGAAAGATTAAATGCACAGTGCCCAGCTGGCAATTTGGAAACATCCTCTTGATAAATAACACTATTGAAATGGTAATTCCATCAAATGGGTCATTCCTGGGTTGTGTGCTCGGGGAACTTAGTTATAACCTAGAAAAAAACAAAATCTGTCTTCGTGCCCTGGCAGTGGCTCAGTTGGTTGAGCATTGTCCCATGCACCAAAAGGTTGACTGTTTGATTCCTGGTCTGGGCACATGCCTGAGTTGTGGGCTTGATCCCTGGTTGGGGGTGTGCAGGACACAGCCTGTCCCATCTCTCTCTCTCTAAATTCAATAAAGTCATATTTTTAAAAAATCTGTCTGTGATGGCGAAATCTGGTACAGTGTGCTCAACCCCTAGGGCCCTTCTATTCCTTTTTAGAATCGCAGTTATTCTCATATTTTTCCTTTGCTCCAACCTGCCACCAATTACCAACCTCAACTTATGCATGCATTTGGAACTGGCCACATAATTTGTGGGGCCCAGTGCAAAATGAAAATGAGCCCTCCTATTAGGAGTTTCAAGACAATGAAAGCAGAGCATTAAACCAAGTATGCAGCCCTTCCAAGGGTGGGGCAACTGCACAGCTTGCAAGCCCCTGAGGCTGGCCCTGGTGTGTGCCACAAAACAAGAGGGAATAAGGGGGCTGGTGAGTTGTGTGGCACAGAGTAAAATCAAGTGAGTATGTGCAGCCTGGGTGAGGGAGTAGAAAGAGGCTTCAGATACAGGCAACCTGAGGGGTTAGAAGAGAATATTCGGCAAAATAATCACAGGATATTGATAGGGGAAGCTAAGCAGTAGTTGGAAGGAGTCTTGCACAACTCTCACATCCCATAAACCACAGGTTTAGTAACTGCCTCCCCCACATTGCTCTTGTGATGCTAAAATCTCTGCTGCTCTCACACTCACACCCAGTCCTCCTCCTCATCTGTGGAGCAGAGCAGAACAGGTTGCACACTACTTAACCAATTTCCAAAAGCTTAGTCACTTTTGCTTTTAATAGATAGCAGCAGTTGGTATTTACTGTCCTGCTGATATTATGGCGCTCACTAAGGGGACTGACACCCAGCCCAATCCATCAATGTGGATTCCTCCCAAGTTAATACAATGGAGGCAGAGTAGAGTGCCACACCGAGAGCTGAGTTACTTAGCTTCCCATTTTATACTCGCCAGCTGCTGATATTCATTTTTTCCGCCTCAGTGAGGTATCTCAAGAGGTATTTTTTTAAAAATATTTTTTTATTGACTTCAGAGAGGAAGGGAGGAGAGAAAGAAACATCAATGATGAGAATCATTGATTGGCTGCCTCCTGCATGCCCCCTACTGGGGATCGAGCCCACAACCAGAGCTTGTGTCCTTGACCAGAATTGAACCCAGGACCCCTCAGTCCGCAGGCTGGTGCTCTATCCACTGAGCCAAACCAGCTAGGGAAAGAGGTATATTTTAATTTCATGTGCAGTAATTTTCCCCCTTTCACTTGCCAGTTTTCCCTCCCAGATTGAATATTAGTTTGGGTATTTGATTTAAATGACAGATTGGCAGTTGAGGGAGACTTCCAAATTCATGTACTCAAGAAACAAATTGCATGTGTGGGGGTTGAGAACGAGTCACATCACGACATGCCTTTTTGGTATGTGGATTGAGCTAAAGGCAACTTTAGCTGTGGGCTCAAGAGAAACTTCTGGCCGGGCCAATAGGGCTCAACGGTTGAGCGTTGACCCATGAACCATCCCCAGTTCCATTCCAGGTCAGAGCACATGCTTGGATTGCAGGCTCGATCCTCAGTAGGGGGTGTGCAGGAGGCAGTCAACTGATGATGTTTCTCTCTCATCAATGTTTCTTTTTTTTTAAAAAAATCTCTTTTTATTGATTTCAGAGAGGAAGGGAGAGGAAGAGATAGAAACATCAATGATGAGAGAGAATCATTGATCGGCTGCCTCCTACACGCCCCCTTCTGGGGGTCGAGCCCACAACTCAGGCATGTGCCCTTGACTGGAATAGAACCTGGGACCCTTCAGTCTGCAGGCCGACGCTCTATCCACTGAGCCAAACTGGCTAGGGCATCATCAATGTTTCTATCTCTCTCTTCCTCTCTCTCTAAAATCAACTTAAAAAAAAAAAAAGAAAGAAAGGAAAAAGAGAAACTTCTGCCCCCTAACTACTATGAACTTGAATTAAGGCACTTGCTTAATAAATGATTAGAGGTCACCTCTTTTTACCTCTGTAGGGCAGGGCCAATTTCTAATTACTAACATCTGATCTTATCATTCTACAATGACCCTTTGAGGCTAAGGCACCTTACCTCATGCCTAGCTCAGAATGTCTTAGATACTATTTTTCCTTTCTATCTTTGGATTTCTCATGCATGTGGAGTCTCTGACCCTCTCATGTATGTATGCAGAGTTCCCACACATATTAAATTTGGTTTTCTCTTGGTAATCTGTCTCATGCCTATTTGAGTTTTAGACCAGTCAGAAGAACCTTGAAGGTAAAGTTTCTTCCTCCCACACACAGGTATAGCTGTTTTGAATAGATGTCCACAAAATACTTCTCTGAGATTTGCCAAATTTCTACAGCTGCTTAGAGAATGATAGATTATGCACTGGGGAAAATACTTTTATGATCCTCTGCTTTGGATGAGATCATGTGCCAGCTGCATTTGATAATAACTAGGATTTATCCGCTGTCTTTACATATGAGGAAAATCACCAAGTACATGATTAGATTTCTAGTGTCAAACTAAATGTTAGAAACTCCAGGAGCTCTTCATAAAAATGGTGTATTCTGCCCAGCTGGCGTGGCTTATCCCCAGTGAGGGAGAGGAGGTGCGTACAGGAAGCAACCTATGTTTTTCTCTCTCTCCCTCTCCAAAGTCAATAAAAACATTTTTTTTAATGCTGTACTTTTTGTTATAATTTTTTAAAATTCTCACCCGAGGAAATGTATTAATTTTAGAAGCTTTTTTTGTTTGTGTTTTGTTATTCCAACACAAGGATATTTTTCCATTGGTTTTTAGAGAAAGTGGAAGGGAAGGGAGAGATACACAGAGAGAGAAATATTGATGTGAGAGCTCCCACATGCTAACCAGGGCCAGGAATTGAGCCTGCAACCAAGGTACATGCCCTTAACTGGAATCAAACCTGGGGCCCTTCAGTCCATGGGCCACTGCTCTATCCACTAATCCAAACAGGCTAGGGCAAAAATGCTGTGCTCTTTTTCTTTTTAAATATATTTTTATTGATTTCAGAGAGAAAGGAAGAGGGAGAATTGGAAACATCAATGAGAGAATCATTGATTGGATGCCTCCTGCACACTCCCTACTGGGGATTGAGCCCACAACCAGGGCATGTGCCCTGACCGGGAATGGAACCATGACTTCATAGGTCGACACTCAACCACTGAGCCACACCAGCTGGGCAAAAAAATGCTGTACTCTTAACAAGCTATTGTGGTTTGTGTCTGTCCACTCCCAGTCAGAGGACACTCGGGTGAGAGTACACCTGATATTGGAACTTTCATCTCTCCAGTTGTAAATTGACTCAGACATGCAAAAACCTTTACATGGCATTCTCTGTCTCAGTGTTCTACCTCAAAGCTCAGAAAAGAGCACTAGCACAAACACAGGGAGATATCAGATGGATGGGGTGGGTTATAAGTCACTGAGGGAAACACTGAACAAGTAATTACTTTGTAAAGAATCTTCCTCTAGGCTCACAATTGACATTTTTCTTCCTGAATTAAATGGACAACCACTTGAGGTTCTCATGGCCCAGTGTATGAGAACCTTCAGTGGGGTGAATATAAACTGTCAGCATTAATTTTTTATCTGTAAGCCCCAGGTTTAAATATTTTATTTATTGAAATGGCTGTCATAGCAGCTAACAAATATATAGCATCTTTCTTTAGTTATGTATGTTAAAAACACTTTAGTTAAGGACTTTTCCTTTGAAATAATGAAATATTATGTTACTAAAATAACTAAATATCCAAATAAGTAGCCCACATTTTTATGTAGCATCAAAATGTTTTTTCGCCCTGGCCAGGTAGCTCAATTGGTTAGACACGTGGTCGGCAAACTGCAAGCCACATGTGGCTCTTTGGCCCCTTGAATGTGGCTCTTCCACAAAATACCACGGCCTGGGTGAGTCTATTTTGAAGAAGTGGCGTTAGAAGAGGTTTAAGTTTAAAAAATTTGGCTCTCAAAAGAAATTTCAATCGTTGCACTGCTGATATTTGGCTTTGTTGACTAATGAGGTTGCCAACCACTGGAGACTGTTGTCCCAATATGCTAAGGTTGCAAGTTCAATTCCCAGTCAGGGCACATACAAGAATCAACCAATGAATGCATAAATAAGTGGAACAACAAATCTCTTTCTCAAAAAAAAAAAAAAAAAAGTTTTTTAAAAAGTTTTTCAATCGAGTGATTTCGAAGTAGGGCCCATAGATAGCTCCAGAGAATCATAAATATATACAAAACCATCAAATTGGGCTCTCAATTATTATGGGCAGGTTCTGTAAACATGTGTTAATTGCTATAAAGGTGAAGCTTTTTTCAGAAATAGGTTTGTAGCCCACCCGTGGGCTATTAGCCGTACTTTCACCATATAGTTAAATATTGTGTAGCAGTAACCTACTAAGTGTAAATTTGGTCACTAAGGTGTGGTCTTTATTAATTCAAGTTCTCCTGGTTTGAATTCCATTTTACTGAGTATTCTGCCAGCCAAGGTCATGCACTTGCATACAAATGCTCAGATTTAAGATGCTATTATCAGGGTTTTTTCAAGTTGGTTGAGGCTTTTGCTGCTTCTTGCAATTTTACCATTATTGTCATTGTTAGCAGTTGGTTAACCCTGCAGGTCAGATGATGGAATTCACACCACAAACACAGTTACTGGTGATATAAATAGACCTTAAGAAAAATGTGATTCAAATGAGTCATCACACACCTATTGCTGAAGCAGATGCACATTAATAAAGAGTGCTTGCATGCCCTGGCTGGTTTGGCTCAATGGATAGAGTATCGGCCTGCGGACTGAAGGGTACCGGGTTAGATTCCAGTCAACGGCACATGCCTGGGTTGTGGGCTCCATCCCCAATGGGGGGTGTGCAGGAGGCAGCTGATCAATGATTCTCTCTTATCATTGATGTTTCTATCCCTCTCTCCCTTCCTCTGTGAAGTCAATAAAAAATGTATTTTTAAAAATGTACTTGCATTATGACTTTCATGGGCAATATGCTGCCTGTGAATTTGCTGTTCTCTTGAGCCTATTTTAATCAGGCTTTCTTTCCTACTAAACACTTTTTAAAAGTTTACCATCTTACTTGACCATTTCAAACAGGTAACCTTGTTGATTGCTTCTTCCTTCCTAAACACTTTGTCCACTAGATTTCCAGAAGGCCTCTCCCTTGGTTTTCCTACCTCAGGGGCAGTACCTTCTTAATCACCTTTGTGGGTTCATCATGCTAACCAATTTTTAAGTAGGAGGGCCGAGAATATCCTCACTCTCTAGGTAATCTCACCCAGTGTCCTGGCTTCGAGAGTCATGTATTGCAATCTTCAGTATCTCAAGGTCTCTAGCTTAGAGCTCTCCACTCTCCTCCCATGACAAATATGTCTGCCTACTCAATTCATTTGCATAAAGAATCTGGCATCTACCCTGGCCTGTGGTGCCCAGTGGTCAGAACATCTGCTTGTGCATGGAAGGTTACAGGTTCAATTCCTGGCCTCAGTCAATATGCACACAGGAGGCAACCAATTGAAGTGTCTTTCTCACATCTCTCTCTCTCTCTCTCTCCCACCCTCCCTCCTTCCCTTCCACTCTTTCTAAAAACCAATGGGAAAAGTATCTTTGGATAAGGATTAACAAAAAGCATCAGGCACCTTGCCCTGGCCAGTGTGGGTCAGTGGGATGGGCATCATCCCATGCAACAAAAGGATGTTGGTTCTATTCCTGGTCAGGACACATGTCTGGGCTGTAGGTTCAATCCCTGGCAAGAGGCAGCCCATGGATGTCCTGCTCTCATTGGTATTTCCCTTTCTCAAAAAAACAATATTCTTTAAAAAGCACTCTAGATTTCTCATCCCCATCTAAATGTTTACTCTTCTTCTGGGTGCTCTCCCTCCTCATTCAACAATGGGCAAATTCTGTTCTCCTTAATTTCCAAGGACTTCCACAACTACCACCCCAGAGGGAACTATTATCACCTCACCTAAAAATCTTGCCTGGCTGGCATGGTTCAGTGTTGACCTATGAAACAGGAGGTCACGATTCAATTCCTGGTCAGGGCACATGCCCAGGTTGTGGGCTCAATCTCTAGTGTGGGGTGTGCAGGAGACAGCTGATCAATGATTCTCATCTCTGATGTCTCTCTCTTCCCCTCTGAAATCAATAAAAATATATTAAAAATAAAATATATATTTATATAAAATTATATATATATATATATATTTAAATCTTGATATACCCTTGTTCTCTGCTTTTACCTACTACCCAGCAGCCATAACATGGTCTTTCAGGTCAGATGTCACCCTTCTGCTCAAAGCCCTGTCTGTGG
Source organism: Corynorhinus townsendii (assembly GCA_026230045.1). Taxonomy (NCBI): domain Eukaryota; kingdom Metazoa; phylum Chordata; class Mammalia; order Chiroptera; family Vespertilionidae; genus Corynorhinus; species Corynorhinus townsendii. Next base: position 88,965,313 of record JAPDVU010000003.1, read on the forward strand.
CTTTCTTGCATCATCTGGTTTCTTTCCCTGTATACTCACTTCTCTTTTTTCTAAAAAAATATATTTTATTGACTTTTTTACAGAGAGGAAGGGAGAGGGATAGAGTTAGAAACATCGATGAGAGAGAAACATCGATCAGCTGCCTCCTGCACACCTCCTACTGGGGATGTGCCTGCAACCAAGGTACATGCCCTTGACCATAATCGAACCTGGGACCATTGAGTCCGCAGGCCGACGCTCTATCCACTGAGTCAAACCGGTCAGGGCTACTCACTTCTCTATAACTCTTCTTTTGCCTCCTTATGTCCAATATACTGGCCACCTTATCCCCAGAACTTGTCAAACACACTCCACTTCAGACTGCATTTGCTCTTTGCCTGGAATGCTTGCCCTCAAGTATATTACAAAGGCTTTCCTAGACAACACTGTAAAAACCAGTCCTTTCTCCATTGTATAGCTCTCCATACATTTAACAGCCTACTCCCAAAGGTCACTAGCAACATGCCTGTACCATGCATCAATGACAAAATGATATATACCTTCTAATGTATACAAAGTGTACACCACTGACTGGGAGTAACTAGAAGATACAAAATTAGCCTTCTTAGTCATCTATCTGAACTCTTCACTTCCTACCCAGTCTTTGCATTGCTATTCTTGTCCTTCCAGCTTTTCCATAGCTAGCTCACCAGTCCTCTACCACTACCCAAGTCCTCCTCATCTTTGACCACTAGGGGGCAGACCTGAAATTTCTCTCCCCATGGTGTTTCAGAGTGGCGTCCTCATTGCATTGTCTGGCACTTGCTCCGTTTTAATGTCAGAATTCAGCGCCACCAGTTGCCACTATTTGGTTTGCTTCATCACCAGGGGGCTTGTCAATCCAATTAACATGTCTCAAATTGTGACACACACACACACACACCTTTGAAGTCACTAGGGCAAATTTGATTGCCAAACCACTGGATTTATTTTAGGCTCACGTCATAGGGCCAGGTTTTTAAAAAATCACTGGCTCAGGTTTAGTTTTAACCTAAGGCAAAGGTGTAGGGGAATAATTTTCCAGCTTCTCTTTGAACTTTCATTTTACATTTTTCTTTGTGGAGTAAAACAGGCTTTTCAACTGTTGACAAGGTAACTTCTGAACTGTAAAAATAGCATGCTTTTTCACTGTATCCCCCCATTCAATCATGGGGACCAAAATCAGAAAGGGTAAGGACCTTTCTTCCATCTGCACTGCAACCTTAACCGATAGTTACTGCTCCAGATCAGATGCGTTTTCATCCCAAACCCACAGCTTGATCAAGCTCCTTTTTCCTCTGCTTATCAGCCAACCCACATTCCATCTATAAACCCACCTTTAAACCTTTCCCGCAGATGTCCACATTTATTTTGGGCCACATAGGTCTGTCACTAATCTTTGCTCTTGCAGTGCCCAGACCCAATCTATAAACAAGTGATCATGGCAATGTCCTTATAAAGCTGAACACCAAATTAGACCTCATCTATATTATAAAGACAGCGCTCAGAATGACCCGTCTCCAGGAGGTGCATTGATGGATGCCATTATGGCAGTGGGACTTGGTTGTGGGCTGGGCCTCCAGTATCCTGTAAGCTATACTGACTTTTCCCATTTACAAACATAGGCACCTTAAAGTCACACAAAATTTGCCAACCCATTTCATGAAGTCTTGCAACACAATTCCAGGAGACCTAGATTTCTATAGAACTTGGTTCTAACTTGACATGATAAATAAGCTCAGACAATCCTTTGCTTCCGGCTGTATTAGTCTCTTTATTCTTTTGGTAATCTCTTCCAGTTAACTACTTCTGTTTGTAGGTGATGAAATGTCTAAGGAATCCACTTCAAATGTTGGCTCTGCTGTGAGCATGGTCTTTCCCTTTACTTTAACTCAGAATTAAGACTTGATTCTTGTTTTTTTTCCTCCAGTCTCAGAAAGCAGTTTCCACTGTAGAAGTTATCTGAAGACAGTCTATATGCTTTATAGTAGTGGTCTACAACCAGGCTCTAGCTTCTCCAGGAACACTACACAGGATAAATTTTAAAATGTATTAAACTAAGAAGCATTCTCTTAAATGAGTTTAAATGCATTTTATTTTCAGACAACCTACATGACATGTTTTTTTTTTCTTAAAAACAATGCCTCCGCTCCAAATGAATCAAGGTCAAAATAAACCAAGAGCTCAAGATAACATCAGTCCCATTTGTCCTAGTCTTGGTGTGTGGATTAAAAGCAGCAGCCAGTTACGATGACAGGTGATAGAGCCAAACTGCCCAATTTGTTACTGTAAAAACAAGGAAAATTATATTAGCACCTTTTTCCAATATGAAAGCACTTAACATTTCTAGGCTGCAAATGTAGTCCCTTATTCAATCTGGGCCGCCACAAAGACAGACAGAAAGCGCAGGGATATTTTTCTTTCGCATCCCAGTGCAAACCAAAAGAACAACAGGTTGTTCAAGGTCTATCAGTGGATGCAGAACCATCCTTACCAAATCAGAAGTAGCATAGTTTTCAGAAAATACACATTTTTAATAAAGTCCCACTCACACTGTCTTACCTACAAAAACCTCAGATACTCTGAATAATTTCTGTGGCCCAGTAGTTGGCAAACTCATTAGTCAACAGAGTGGCAAATGGCAGCTCGTGAGCCGTTGTTTGCCGACCACTGCTGTGCCCAGTCTACTCTAAGATGCTGTCTTGTTGCCTCTAAACTTGTTTAGTGTAGCTTTAACTTTACCTTGTTCCTCATTTAGCTCAAAGTGAAGATAATCATAATGAATGCCTTCACTTCTGTATTGCTTCCAGAAGCTCCTTGCATAGCATTCTTTTAATTTTACTAAAGCAATTTGCCTATCAGAATTTACTGAAAGCTAGTATCAATACTTTCAATGATTAACTGCCAATTATTAGCCAACTCCAATTAAAAGAATTTTGATATATAGTTTTTAGATGACGAAGATACCACACCATAAAATTCTTCATATGAAGCCCTCTTTAGACCCCTGAAGAGAAACAAGACGCATCCCCACATTTTAAAAGGACGGCTATAGCCCAGACGGTTTGGCTCCGTGGCTAGAGCATCAGCCCCCAGAAGGGTCCCAGGTTTGATTTTGGTGCATCTGCAGGAGGCAACCAATCGATGTGTCTCCCCTCAGTCAGATGTTCTCTGTCTTTCCCACTCCCTTCCACTCTAAAAAAAAATCAATGGAAAAATATCCTTGGGTGAGGACTAAACAAAATAAAGAAACTTGGTGTTAAAAAAAATAAATAAATAAAGGACTGCTACAGAATCCACTCTAACTCAGTGGCATGAAATAAGAATCACACCTAAAATGTCTCCATTTTTACATGATTTTGACCCACTTCTGTATACTTACACATTTTTCCATTTCTAAACCATCCTTAAAGAAAATCATATACGGGGTCACACCATCCTCACGGTAGTCCAGCAGAGCAACCATGCCATCTGGATTCATGTTTTCACCAATAAAGAACTTAGGAAGCAAAAAACAAACATCTAGAATTAGACCATTCTATACAGATATGCCTTATCAAAACAAACCGAAATGACCCACACTACCATGATTTGATCAAGAGAAGTTCAGCAGCTAAGGTTCTGATGCCTATGAAGAAAATGCTCACTAATCAAACATCTCGTCACCTGACTAAAGCACTAATACAGAGAAATACAGGAATACTTTAGGTTTCCTGCTGACTTACTCTCTCACATTACTTTGTATGTATGAACATACAGATCTCAAACCCTACAAGCCCGTTTACAAAGTCAAGCACAGGACCATAATGCTGCCAATGAGAAAACACATCATATGGGGAAAGAATCTTATGGTCAGTGTGTATGTATCAAAGACAGAAAAATCAAGCCAGATTGTTAAGTCTTAGAAGAGAAGTCCATGAAGTTCCCCAATATAGACAAAGCTCTCCAGTTGCAATGAAACACACTGAATTTTGAAGGGAAAATTGGAAGGTCACCTAGGAGGTTAACCAGCAATTTATGAAAGAAATAATAAATGTCACCTGGGTAGGAATGAGATTCTGAAATCAGAAGACAAGATCTGGAAACACAATTGGGGAACAGGGAAAGCTTCTTTCTACAGCCTATACTATTGGAACTGAATCTATGAAGTACTCAAACTGTTCAAAAGCCCACAATTTAAGTACAAAGACTTCCATCAAATAACTAGTTTTATGCCCTTACAGTTAAAACCATAATCCTTTGATCCAAATATTTAAGGCATCTACTTACCTGGTAGTTTTTGAAATTGGCAAGGATGTGCTTGATTTGTTCTGCAGCCCCTGTCATAAAAGGCTTTACTCTTTCTGGCCTCTGTTCTTCAAGCTTCCCTTTGATTCTAAAACAGTATTTCATTAATAGGTTAAAGTACTGACTTCTGAGCAAAATATCTTAAGTAAGTAGTTCACTGGATGCATCAAAGCAGTACTATTCTAAAAAGCTAAAACCATACCCCTTGCTTTAGTACACTCAGTTAGTTTACTTATTTGGGAGCCACCAATAACGCCTCTTGCCAACCAGTTTCTTTCTTCCTCCTTCCCTCTCTGAGCGTTAACAATGAAAGCAACACCTCCCCACACCTATAAGTATGCCTGCTGCTTAAGAATCTCTAAGTTAGCCAATCCATGTCCTGCCGGTGTGGCCCAGTGGCTGAGCATCGACCTAAGGACCTGTGGACCCAGGTTGCCTGCTCCATCCCCAGTAGAGGCTGTGAAGACAGCCAATCAATGATTCTCTCTCATCCTTAATGTTTCTCTTTCTCCCTTCCTCTCTGAAATCAATAAAAATATATTTTAAGAAATGTTTCCCAACTCCTAAATCCTGTAAGATTCCAGACACTAGCTGGTTGTGCCAATACCACTTACGATTTCATGTAATCTTTGATGTACTTCTTGTAGGCTTCTTTTGTGAAGCTGGTTTCCTGCAAGTGATGGTTCATGACGATATCAACACCAGTGATTACTGTGCTTTCGGTACCTTCGCCCTCAGGGCCTTCAGCGGAGGCATTTCCACCAATAAGCGAGTCATCAATGTTACCCTCTGTCCTACTGACCATCTGCATAAGAAATAATAGTTTAGTTGCAAAAGACATTCTTGATCGTAAACGCATCCAAAAAGTTTTATATACCAGCAGTTCATGTATCTATCACCCTCTCACCAGATGTTCTTGCTGAAAGCCAAGAAAACATTTTGGGGGAAATTTATGACCCCTCCATTCCTGAAACACCTCAAGAACTTAGTTGGTTGGAATGAAAATGGGGTTATTACAACCCAGTGAAAGTTTCTGTGGGTTCCCAAGTTGAGACCTAGTAAAGCGCAAGCACTAAAGGGCTTGGTGATCCCAAACCGCAGACAACCTGCACCGGGCAGGCCGTGGGGAGGATGGGCGCCCAGGCGGCGTACCTATTTCTGTTTCCAGGCTCAGCTCCGCCTCCGCTTTTCTAGAAAAACCCGAGCCCGGAAAGAGTCTCCTCCGCCAGGAGGCAGAGAAGAGAATTGCACAATCTCGGGCGGGGAGCGGCGGAAACCCGAGCTTGCCCAGCCTTGCCTCCCTGCTGCCGCGGTCCGACGACTCACCTTCCCCTCTACCTCCAGGCACAGCCCGTCTGCGATCTCCCGGATCTTGTAGATATCGGAGAACATCTCATCATCTGCTCGGACACACAAACTCGCCGTCACGATGCGCCCGGAGGCCCGGCGCCGGCGCCATTTCCCGCGCTGGCGGTCCGCACGCGGTCCGCACCCTCCCCGGGCGCTCCAGACCCGGCGCGCGCCCCAGGCACCGACCCTCCCCGCCCCTAGGGAGGCCACCGGCAGCCACTAGGCCCAAGACAGCGGCGGCTCCCGCCTTCCCCGCCCCCACCCGCGCCCCCTGCGCGGCAGTAGGGGGAAGCAAGCACGACTCACGGCTGATGAGGTCCCGGTAGATGATCATGATGGCGGCTGGAAGGAGACGGCGGCGCTGCCTTAGCTGGAGCACGGAGCTCGGCGCGAGCGTGGTGCAGCCGGAGCGGCGCTCGGGGGGAGGGGGGAGCGGGCGGAAAAGGCCGACTCAGCCGCTCCCCAACCTCATATAGAGGGCAAGTCCCCCTACGTCATCGTCCGCTGCGCCCCCGGAAGCGCCGGAAGCGGTGACGTGGCACGCAGAGCCACGTGGGGGCGGGGCCACGGCGGGGCCGAGGTAAGGAGGCGGGAGGCCAGCATCCGGGGACTTGGCCTGGGGACGCAGTGCGGCGCGTCCAGAGGCTCCGGGGAGGAAGTGGTGAAGGGAGGGGTGGGGAGCGCCTTGGGAGGCGGGAGGGTGGGGGGACCGGAGGAAAGCGGGGGAACTGGGGCCGCCCCTGGGTGGGGCTCAGATGTCTCAAGCTCCGCCCCACGCGGCGCCCAGCGCCGGCTCCCAGCCCTTTTTGTCAGGTTTCCAGGTACTTGTCATGCTCTGTAGGAGGGGGACTTTGAGTGGTCGGAGGGTCGGGCCCTTTGAGGCCCGGGGAGACCGCGAGGCCGTCCGCGAGGATGAGGGAGGGCAGGGGTGGGCCTTTTCACCGGCCTCTCGGACCTCCGCGGGCCTCGGGGAACTTCTGAGCATTCGTCCCCAGGTCCGCGGCCGCTGGAGTGGTTGGGCGCCTTGTGGGGCCTGCTGAATCCAGGTAGTGCGAGCCCCTGAGGAAAACCCGGGGGGCTCACGGTCTTTGGGGACGAGGAAGGAAAGTGTCACCGGAGTTTTCACAGCTTTTCCACCTCAGTTTGGTCTCGTATTTGAAAGCTGGCAGTTTCCCAAGGCAGGCAGCTAAAGAGCCCTTTCTGTTTTGGAATTGGTCTTGAGTTACGACCTTTATCTGAGAAAAGAGTACGTTGTCTCTTGAGATGAAGTTGAAATTATATCCAGGTCTAGAGGTTTAAACACAAAAATAGGGAGCTTCCCACCTGCCCAAGTGTTACTTGTACTTTAGACCCAACACTGGCTACTAAAAAACCCAACCCGAACTTCCCTACTCCGTGGCTTGAGCCTGTACGAAACCTGAGAGCTGTTCCACTCCAAATGTTTTCATGCTCTTCTCTCCGGTTTTCGGTTCAATTAAAAATATTATTTCAGATTTCACAAAAACAGCCACATTGGAAAGTACTGAAGTTAGAGTCAAAGCACAGAGGTCCTGATTGTGAACAAGTTAAATCTAGTCTTACTCTCAGGAAACTTCATTCTAGTAAATCAAAGAATCAGGCCATTATAACTAAGAATTTTTCCTAAATCCAATTAATAAAGCATTCTACAAAGAGAGAGCAACTCTGTGAAAGAGTAGGGCACAGGACAGAGCGATTGTGGCCTGAAAGGGGACCTGGCCCTGAGCAGGTCGGCCAAGGGCCTGGCAATGTGGGGTTCTGGACTGTCAAAGGAGGAGTCCAGGTGAAATTAGGGGACGTTTATTAAAGCTGGGGGCCGTGAAACAAGAGAGGGCTGGGAACTAGGCCTTGGCTGGGCTGCTTTGCTCAGTGAGAAGTCAGAGAAAAGGCGCCTGGGTACAGGCTCCGGATGGACTAGCATTGCCCTTGTGGGGTCCCTTAGAGTTTAGGAGACGCATGCCTGTCGGGGGGCGCAGGTGTGTGCTGGGCTTTCGTTTTAGAGTGTTTTGTTGTTGTTGTTGTTTCTTAAAACCTAACAGCCTATTAACATGGTAAACTATGATGAGGTAGGTGCGTTGTTAACCTCAAGCTGCAACGCTACATTTCCTACTTCTCCTTCTCTTTGTCTTTCTGGAACAGCACTTGCTCCAATTTGTTTGTTCATCATGTCTTCAAATTTATCGAGTGATGTCGTAGATGTTTTGCGTCGTTTTTCAACTACTGTTGTCAACTCTTCCTTTGATAAATTGTGTAACTTCTGAACACCAACAAAATCTGATTGATGAAGGTTGTTCTTAAATGGAGGCTCAGCAACAGCATCATCCACTTCTTTATCACTTAGTTGCACTAAGGATTCCTTGTTGGATCTATAATCCTTAAATGTTCCATCCAACCTTCTCTTTCTGAAATTAGCTACCTTCTTTCTGAAATTAGCTACCTTGAAGAGATTAGGGTAATGTGCAGGCGCAATAGTCTCATGACCTTCGAGCCTGAAGACTTTTTATATATGGGAACAGTTTAGGAAAATGCTTCTTAAAGCCTCTTCAGCTTTGGCAAGACGAATTGCTTCTTCTCCAACATGAGGCAGGAGCATTGCATCTGATAACCCTTCTTAATTAGGAATTTCATCGTGAGGAAAGGTGTCATCTCAGCATAGTTTGCAAATAATTTAAGTTTCGATATAAATGCTTTCGCTGTGGGTCCTGGCAAATCATCTTTTGAAATAACAATGATTTCATAATCGGAACATCAAGGCCTTGAGTGCTGATCCAGATGGCAGCTTCATGGAAGTCAAGGGATGGATCCAGATCAATTTTCGGCGCTTGTGAGCCTGGGAACAGAGTTGCATAGAGTGCGTTGAACCTTCTCGTTATCTGTGTCATTGGATTCTGTTGAGGTCTACGAGTAACATAGTAGGTAAGAGCAAGCGCGACCTTGACAATCATGTTGATCCCAGTGCTCTTCACAGCCAGGTCTTCGGGTCCCCAACCAGATGGTGTCCCTTGAGCATTCTTCTCCCCTCGATTCTCATGTATATATTTTCCCAAGGGGCCATTTGGTAAGTCATGTAGATTAGGGAAGGTAGCGAGCAGGCACGTCATGGTAATGGAGACACTTCCACCCGTTGTTAACTGCTTCATACCGGTTACATCCACGAGTGCACAAGTTGCTGCTGAGAATGCAAGGTTGCGGGGAAGGTAGATAAATGTCAAAATGATCAGTACCGATCATTTCTGCATGACGCGGCTTATTGTCACTGTAGTCCCGTTTTAGAGTTTTTTGTTTTTTTTTTTAAATAAATCTTTATTGTTCAGATTATTACATTGTTCCTCTATTTTTTCCCCCATAGCTCCCCTCCACCTGATTCCCCACCCCACCCCATGCCCTTACCCCTGCCACTGTCTTCATCCATAGGAGTAAGATTTTTGTCCAATCTCTTCCCGTACCCCTCACACCTGCTTCCCCTGAGAATCGTCAGTTCACTCCCTTTCTATGTCCTTGATTCTATTATATTCACCAGTCCATTCTGTTCTTCAGATTTTTTATTCACTTGATTTTTAGATTCACTTGTTGGTAGGTATGTATTTGATATCATTTTATTGTTCATAATTTTTATCTTTACCTTTTTCTTCTTCTTCCTCTCCTTAAAGAATACCCTTCAGCATTTCATGTAATGCTGGTTTGGTGGTGATGAACTCCTTTAGCTTTTTCTTGTCTGTGAAGCTCTTTATCTGACCTTCAACTCTGAATGATAGCTTTGCTGGGTAGAGTAATCTTGGCTGTAGGTTCTTGCTGTTCATCACTTTGAATATTTCTTGCCACTCCCTTCTGGCCTGCATAGTTTCTGTTGAGAAATCAGCTGACAGTCGTATGGGTACTCCCTTGTAGGTAATTAACTGTTTTTCTCTTGCTGCTTTTAATATTCTCTCTTTGTCTTTTGCCCTTGGCATTTTAATTATGATGTGTCTTGGTGTGGTCCTCTTTGGATTCCTCTTGTATGGGGTTCTGTGTGCTTCCTGGACTTGTACATCTATTTCTTTCACCAGGCAGGGAAAGTTTTCTGTCATTATTTCTTCTAATAGGTTTTCAATATTTTGCTCTCTCCCTTCTTCTGGCACCCCAAAAATTCGGATGTTGGTTCGCTTAAAGTTGTCCCAGAGGCTCCTTACACTATCTTCATATTTTTGGATTCTTTTTTCTTTTTGTTTTTCTGGTCGGATGTTTTTTGTTTCCACATATTTCAGATCTTTGGTTTGATTCTTGGGGTACGTTGATCTACAGTTGAGTTTCTGTATATTCTTTATTTCAGACAGTGTATGCTTCATTTCTGACTGATCCTTTTCCATTTTTTTGGCATTCTCATTAAGCTCCTTGAAGGTCTCATCAAGTTTCTCAGCGGTTTTAAGAAGATTCTTGAGTAACCTTATAAATGTGGTTCTGAACTCTATGTCATCCAGTAGTTTGCTTTCCTCCGTTTCTTTCATTTGTGACATGTTTCTTTGTCTCCTCATTTTGGCTGCTTCCCTGTGTTGATGGAGTAGCTTTGTGTGTTAGGTGACCTATAGGGGGCAGTAGCTCAGCCTCCCCAATCACCTGATGTGGACACTCTTGGTACACCCCTTTGTGGGCTGAGTGCAAAGACTTGGTGCAGTTAAAGCCTTAATTGCTGTTGGTATACTGGGAGGAATTGACCTCCAGGCCAATTAGCTGTGAGCACTCACTGTGTCTATAATGGAAGAACTGCTGCGCTGAAGACACACTTATGGGGCAGGACTTGTTTCAGTGGGGCTTTGGTGCTCACTGAGTCTGCCTTTGAATGTGTCACTTATGGATGTGAGGAGTTGAAATCTGGTGTCTCACTCTGACCACTAGGTACACTGGCTTCTGGATCTCCAATGGGGTGCAGGTCAGCTACTGTCTGAGGCCATCCAGCAGGAGCTACAGTGAGAGCTACAGTTTTCTCCTCTTTGCTTGGGGTTTGGAGGTTTTGGAGCTGTCTGACCCAGGCTGCAAGTTTGCTAGGTTAAGCTGCGATAGGGCGGGGCTTTCTTCTGCTAACGCTGCTGCTTGGAGCTTGGGTGGGTTTGTAGGTTGTGCAGGGCGGGGTCTCAGGGTGTCACTAGGCTAGGGCGTGGCAAACAGCAATGGCTGCTAGTTAGCCGGCTCTGTGTCCCCAAGGGCGTCCCGGAGTCCCGTGCCCCAGTGCTGTAAACAATTATTCCTGCGCGCAGCTCTGCAAGTAAGCCACCCTCACTGGCAGACAGTCCAGCTTTTCCCCGTAGGAGTTTGGGTCCCCCGCGTCTCCCCAGAAACTGGATTTCAGAGTAGTCGGGGGCTTGTCTCCCTTTGGGTTGAAAAAAGCAACGCCCGCCGCCAGCCCGGATCACGCGCCTCCGTACCTCAGCTTTTCAGCGCTCGTGCACGTCTCAATGCTCTTTTCTCTTTCCTTCTAGTTGTAGAACTTCCACTCAGCCAGCTTTCCCGTGGTTCTGGGTGATAGATGTTTTGTCTTTTAGTTGAATTTTTGAAATTGTTGTGGGAGGCAGCAGTTTAGGTGTTTACCTACGCCGCCATCTTGGATTCTCCTCCCGTTTTAGAGTTTTAAAGGCTGGGTGTTTTGGGGAAGATCTCAATAGAATACATGTATTCAGGTTTTATGCTGATGCACCAAAATGAGGTTTATTCTCTTAAAGTCATCTGTCCTTGGGTGTGGTCAGCAAATGGCACTAATTGGATTTCTGGTTAGTAGGGTAATTTAAGCTATTTATCCTCTGGTTGGGGAGGAGAAGTGCAAACCATTTACTCAAGTGTTCCTGGTTTAGGGAAGATAGGATTTATTAGTGTTCTGGGCTGCAAACATTGCACAGCTCCTCCGCTGCCTGGGGCAGGATGCCTTAGGACAGAGGGAGGTGCAGTAGGTCAAGAACAGTGGGTCGGTTGGAGTTTGGAGGGAGGTGGTGGTTCACACTCCGGCCAAGCGTGCCCAGGCATTGCACCTGTGCCCTGAGTTTCTTAGAAACGGCTGAAATAGCTTTTGTAACCTTTGGGTTGTCATTGTAACTATCCTAACTCCCTCTTGTGGTTCCCGAGTATAAATTTGCTGTAACACCTGTGGTCTACACTGCAGTTCGTAAAGTGCTGCAACTGTAGTCGCTGGCCAGCTTAATAAAGGCTCATAAATTTTGATCTCTGTCTCTGGTGGTCGTCTCTTGCAGGTCGCCCCATAACAATTAGATGACTGCAAACTGCTGTTTATTGGTCTTAGTTTCCCTATTCTGCTTGTCCTGGCTTACCAGCCTCTCTCAAAATGAGATAATGGAGGAGTCAAAATGGAAAAGAGCCAGGAAATGGGAACACCCTCCCCCACCCCAAGATGGGGGCTCTGGGCTGCACTGGATAGCCCAGAGTACACTGGGTAACTGAGAGGAAGCAAAAATGGGTTGAAGAGGTTCTGAAAAGTGGACATCTTCTGACAGATGGTCCATGGAGGATCTCTCAAAGCTCTTGATTTTTTTTTTTTTTTGGGTGGGATGTATAAGTGGAACAGATTATTATCCCAGGCATAGCACAATTTATTTTCCTCAGCTTTAACATTTTCATATTTAGAAATATTCCCCCATAAGTACCCTCAAATATTACTCCCTCTACTCCTCTCCAGTTTATTTTTTCAAGTTTTTATAAAAATAGCCACAGTGTAAAAGAGTACTAAAGTTAGAGTCAAAACACCCTAGGTTGAAATAATGACTTTATCTACTGCTCCTGTGACCTTAACAAAGTCAGCCTCTCTAAGCCTAAGTATAAAATGTAATGTGTGTGAGTTAGAAGAGTTTGGGAAGTTAAGAAGATGAAAAAATGCCTAGCATCCTCAATAGGTTATCAATAAATATTGGATCAGTTTGGATGCATAATTCTTCCCAATTTTTATTACTTTTCAAAGTATTCCTGAGCCTCAGCCAGGTAGCTCAAGTGGTTTGAACATTGTTCCAATATGCCAACATTGCAGATTTCATCCCCTGTCAGGGCACACACTGTATAAGAATCAACCAATGAATGTATGAACAAGTGGAACCATAAATCGCTGTTTCTCTGCCTTCCTCTCTCTCTCTCTAAAATCAAATAGGTAAAAAATAAAGTATTCCTGAAACTATTCCATTAACCCTCTATGTTATTTGTTAGGATTGTGGGGATTTAGTTTATGTCGCACTATTTAATCACAACACTAATAGTGGATCACTGAAAGAATTCAGCTTGGTCCTTATATTTCTAATCTCAAATTCATATTTGATAGCTCATGACAATTCAGTGACTATACATCCTGAAACCTAAAATCTTAGCAAAATATGATCTAGCCTCACTCTCAGGAAACTTCATTCTAGTAAATCAAAGAATCAGGCCATTATAACTAAGAATTTTTCCTAAATCCAATTAATAAAAGCATTTTATAAAGAGAGAGCAACTCTGTGAAAGAGTAGGGCACAGGACAGAGCGATTGTGGCCTGAAAGGGAACCTGATCCTGAGCAGGTCTGCCAGGCCAACTGTAGAACACCAGTAACACAGTTAGGGGGATATTAGTCACTAATTGCAAGCCACTGACAAAATTGCAAGGATTTGGCTTTATCTAAGCTGATTAGCTTTTACTTATAAAATTTTCATAACATTTTATTCCTTAGCAATGATTTCTAGAAAATTCTGAGATTGCCTTAAATTTTGCAGCTGCATATGACTTGGTATTTCTTGCAACTAAAGAAATTTCAAAGACAGTGTCTTCTGGCCTCTTCCACACAAATCCTTACATGAGAACAGAACTTTAGTAGGACTTGCCATTTTGTCAGTTAGGGATTGATTACAATGGCTTAACCACATTAGGGTTTATTTTCTCTTAGTAAGGAAATTCAAGAGTATGTAGTCCAGACTGAAGCTATGAAACCATGGTGGCTTCTTGGGATAGAAATCAGGGATCTTCCTTTCTTTTCTAGTATCCATATGGTCTATAACAAATGCTGGGATTCCAGTCATCATATCTACCTTACAGGCAGCAGGCAGTGACAACAGGGAAAAGACCAAAGGGTGCATTCCAGCTGTGTGTTTTCCTTCTGTGGAGCTCTTCTAGACCCCTCACTGAACAATTACAAAAGGATGCATCTTGCCCAGCCTCTGTGGATCAGTGGTTGAGCTTCTGACCTATGAACCAGGAGGTCATGTTCCATTCCTGGGGCCTCACTCAATTGTTGAATGAATGGATTAAATTGTTAGGACAAAGGTCTTAAATGCTATTCTTGCTAAATATTAAAATGTAGCACAGTATTTTGCAGAAGCAGCTATAAACAAGAGGAGCTTGAGAAGAGCCCAACCAGATAAGTGTAGCCAACTTCAAAGAAGAAATCAATGTGTAATTAATCAAATAGTATATATAAGCCAGGGCTAAGCCTTCCTTCCTGGAGACAGAGCTTTGGATGTGAATTCATCTCCTTCACTTGCTGCAAGAAAATAAAACCTAACAACTGTCATGTCTGGTTCTTGACTAGAACACCTCAAGCAGAACACCCCTTGTGTTCTGTAATCGATGTGTAAATACTTTTTCATTCATCATATATATAGATAAGTGAATGAATGAATATTAGAGTAATTTTCATATATTTTTAAATCCTCTGGATTATTAGCTTGTTGGGGAGTTTACTCCATGACCTCTGCTTTCTTGATACATCCTGTCTGTCTACCCACCACTTCCCATAACAGTCATGGAATTCAGCTCATATTAGGAACCCAATTCAATTTTAGAATATCTAAATTTTGAAAAGAAATTTAAATTTCATTACAAAGACAAAGCAAGGTACTGAGTAGTATAAATAGTGTCAGTATCCCTTTTAGGATAAGAATATACATATGTTTGCATATATGTACAGATTTTTAAAAATATATTTTATTGATTTCAGAGAGGAAGGGAGAAGGAGAGATAGAAACATCAATGATGAGAGAGAATCTTCAATTGGCTGCCTCCTGCACACCCTCTACTGGGGATCAAGCCCGCAACCTGGGCATGTGCCCTTGGCTGGAATCGAACCTGGGACCCTTCAGTCTGCAAGCTGATGCTCTATCCACTGAGCCAAGCCAGCTAGAGCTATATGTACAGTTTTTTCACAAGTTTTATAATGCACTAGTAGCTCTGCACACAAATTTGTGCTCCAGTAGGGCCTGGCCACTCCATGCCCACTGCCCAGAGGCTCTTCGCAGCCCAGAGGCCCATCCGTGGCCAGGTGTGGAATGGCTGCCTCGTCATCGCGGCATTCTGCCAGGTTGCTCATGCTGCCTACTCTCAGTGGCCGCCTCCCTCCCTTCCCCCAACCCCCCCCTCCAGGACTGGGGGACTCCAGTGGGGCTGGGAGGACTGGGTGCTTCCATCCTGTGGCTATGGGTGCCGCCATCTTTGTGATGGAGTGACAGTTAATTTGCATATTACCCTTTTATTAGATACAATTATTTGTTAGGGTTTGAATTCAAAACTGAGAGAAGAGATAGATGTAGGGAGAGGGAGTTTATTTTACTTTCCACGAAGGGAAAGGGCCAAGTATTGCTAATCAATACAGGGCAAGAAACAAATAGCAGCCTCCCCTTTTAAGGCTTGGTTTTTGCTAAGCGACAAGGAAGGGAGGAGGATTTGGGGCTGAAGTTGATCAGACATCAGGGGGTTGTCTTGAAAATATAGTGTTTGCTTTTTCAGGATACAGACCTGCAGGTGTCCTAGGGAGCTGTCTTATCAGTATTTTTCCCAAGCCTGTAAAGCATGCTTACAGCAAAAGTTATGAAGAGTTCAAAAGGGGCTTGTTTGAAGGGAAATGGAACTTATCAATTGATTAGAGACTCCTTGGTGGGAATTATCCCTGAGTTGTAAAAACAGCAGGGAGGAGGGGTATGCAAAATGTAGCCTTGAGAGTAGCTTAGCTTGTCTTGCAGTTTGAACAGAAGGGCTGTTTAAATCAGAGGAGCTAACAGTCTTGGGGGTTAATTACCAGGTGCTTCTCATAAACTTTAGAAGGCTACAGAAAATAAAAAGAAAAGCCTTTTTTTCCTGTCCTTACATTATTAACAGTGGAAATTGTGATGGGGTAAATGTAGAGAAAGGAGTTAGAAAAAAATTTTATTTAAAAAAATTTTTATTGATTGATTTTAGAGAGAGGGAGAGAGAGAGAAACATCAATTTTTCGTTCATGCATTCAGTGGTTGATTCATGTATGATCCCTGATCAGGGACCAAACCACAACCTTGGCATATTGGGACTATGCTCAACCCAACTGAGCTACCTGACCAGGGCGCAAGTTATTTTTCAAAGTTGCTTTGGCAGGGGGTAACTGGAATGTTAACTATGGAAAAGGAAGTAACTTTTTTTCTTTTTGTTAATCCTCACCAGAGGATATTTTTTTCCATTCATCTTTTTTTTTAATTGTTTTAAGTATTACAAATAGTAGTACATATGTCTCCTTGACCTCCCCCCGACTTCCCCTACCCGCCAGTACATACTTTCACCTGCCCGCCCTCCCCCCCCCCGCAGTGTCTTGTATCCATTGGTTGTGCTTATATGCATGCGTACAAGTCTTCAGTTGGTCTCCTACAGCCCCCCTTGCCCAACCTCCCCTGTCTTCCTGATGTAGTTTGACAGTCTGTTCAATGCTTCTTTGCCTCTGTATCTTTTTCCCACCATTTCTTTCCTTCAAAAATTTTTGCCTTTGCAGACTAGAAATAAACATATAATAACAAAACAAAACAAAACAAAAAATGTTTGAGTCCCAATTTCAATGTCCAACAGTTCTGAGTCCCCGTTTCAATGTCAAACAGTTCCTTATGTGTACATGTCAGCAATGATACCTGGATGGTGGGCACATGGTGGCAATGCAGGTCCGACCCTCTCTGGTTTGGTCCTAGGCAACCTGCAGCGGTGTACAGCTGCTGACTGCTGGCGTGGCAAGGTGTTGTCAGCGTCTTCCATCTCTGGACTGTTTTTCCTCTTGTCTTCGTGGTTGGAGCAGACCTGTCAATTCCTCTCTGTTGCAGGAATCCACATGGTCTTGGAGTTGTTTTCTGAAAATATACAAACATATTCTTGACCACAAGTTAATAAAGGAATCTTTTCTATATAATTTTAAAGAGGGTAGAAGGGAGGTATGGAGGGAGAGAGAGAAACATTGATGTGAGAGAAACACATATATTGGTTGCAGATGCCCCAACTGGGCCAGGGATTGAAACTGCAACCCAGGTACATGCCCTTGACCAGGAATCGAACCTGCAACCCTTTGGTGTGCAGGCTGACGCTCTAACCACTGAGCCATGCCAATCAGGGCGGGAAGTAATATTCTTTTAAAATATATATTTATTGATTTCAGGGAGGAAGGGAGAGGGAGAAAGAGATAGAAACATTAATAGAGAGAATCATTGATTGGCTGCCTGCCCACTCCCTACTGGGGATCGAACCCGCAACCCTGGCATGTGCCCTTGACTGGGAATTGAACCCGGGACCTTTCAGTCCGCAGAATGATGCTCTATCCACTAAGCTAGGGTAAGGATGTGATTATTTTTAATTCTCATAGGGCAATGGTAGGCAAACTGCGGCTTGCAAGCCACATGTGGCTCGTGATCCGCGGTTTGCTGCTCTGTTGACTAATGAGTTTGCCGACCACTGGGATAGGGGCTTAATCACAAGGAACAACAACAGCCTGTAATTATTGGAATTGAGAGTCTAGGTCAGTGGTCGGCAAACTCATTAGTCAACAGAACGGCAAACCGCGGCTCATGAGCCACATGTGGCTCGTGAGCCGCAGTTTGCCAACCACTCTCATAGGGCATAATTTATAATGGCTTTTAGAGAAAAGTTTTAATTCTTTTTGAAATATCATATGTAGGAATTTGTTCAAAAGTCCAAGAATTAAAGTTATAGAAATTATACAAGAACACATATGATATAAAAACAATAACATAAAACATACAATATCTATTTAAAGTTTATAACCTGAACATCTACACAATGGATTACTATGCTGTTATAAAAAAGAAGGCGTTCTTACCATTTGCAGCAGCATGGATGGAACTGGAGAGCATTATGTTAAGTGAAATAAGCCAGGCAATGAAAGAAAAATACCACATGATCTCACTCATTTATGGAAAATAAAGAACATTATAACCTGATGAATAAAAAGATAGATACAGAGGCAGTGAAGCATCGAACAGACTGTCAAATTACAGCGGGAAGGCTAGGGAGTGTTGGGGAGGGGGGAAAGAAATCAACTGAAGGACTTGTATGCATGCATATAAGCACAACTAATGGACACAAGACACTGGAGGTGTGGGATGAGGACATGTGCCAGGGGGTAGGGGAGGCTGGGGGAAGGTCAATGGGGAAAAAAAGGAGACATATGTACTAATATATGTAATACTTTAAACAATAAATAAAATTTAAAAACATAAAGTTTGTAACCTGAAATATACATAATGTAAAAGATAAATATAATTATAAAAATGAATATATCCTGGAAATCTTTATATATCATATGTATGACATAAATAAATATACAGGGTGTCCCCAAAAATGTATGCACACTTTAATTATTAATTCCAATGGGTTAAATTTGAAAAGAAGGAAACATCGCCCTATCCACTAAGGTAGGGTAAGGATGTGATTATTTTTAATTCTCATAGGGCATAATTTATAATGGCTCAGTGGATAGAGCATCGGCCTGTGGATTGAAGGGTCTCAGTTTCTATCCCAGTCAAGGGCTCATGCCCCATTTGCAGGCTTGATCCCCAGTGTGGGGCGTGTAGGATGCAGCCGATCAATGATTCTCATCATTGATGTTTCTCTCTCTCCCTCTCCCTTCCTGTCTGAAACCAATAAAAATATGTATTTTTAAAATATTTAAAAAAAAGATGGAAGACCAGAAACTAGTAGTTAGAGGAGGCTGTCTGTATAAGTTAACAGAAAAGAGCTCTTCCCTTGGAGCAGGAAAAGCGTTCCAACACACACACTGAGTGGCCAGATTATTATGTGTTCAGAGATCATAATAATCTGGCCACTCAGTGTATTAGAGGCCCAGTAGCATGAACTCGTGCATAAGTGGGGTCCGGGCAGCCTGGCCAGCAGGAGGGGACGTGGGTCGTTGGCCGGCCTGCCTGCTGGTCTAACTCCTGATCGAGGGGACAATTTGCGTATTATCCCATTATTATATAGGATATACACTGAGTGGCCAGATTATTATGCATTCAGGGATCATAATAATCTAGCCACTCAGTGTATTGTTAAGTGAAAAAAGCAAGTTATAAAACAGCATAACACATACATCACATCATTCATTTAACACAGACACACAGTATAAAACCAGTATATTGCTATAGACACATGTATATATTTGTAAAAACATAGTCTAGAAGGATGTGCATCAAACTGATAACAATGGGTCACTCTGGGAGGCAGCTGGGCTAAGGAAAAGCACAGTCGGGAAACTTTGATAATTGTAATGTTTGGATTATGATGTATCACAATAATGTCCTTGCATATCATTTTATATTTAATTTCTAAAATGTTCTTTTTCTTGTAGATACCTAACATGATAATACAAAGTATGGGGGAAGTATTTATATTATATGTAGACAATTTGTAAGGAAAATGCACCAAAGAATATATGCAAAACGCAAAAAGAATATATGTTTGAAAAGAGCTAAGGGAGATCTATTTATAAATTGTGTGGCTGGGAGGTAATGGGTTTCTGATCACTTAGTAAGCATGGGGTGGGGGAGTGAATGAAGGTGTGTGTGTATGTGTGTGCACTCGCTAGCATGCTTTTTTTTTAAATTTAAGAAACTGACCCATAACCTCTTTTGCTAAAAATGAAAGCAAGTACTTATTAGGGAGTAATGAAAAAGAGACGAGTGAATGCCTGCTGTCATGCTGTAGAAGGAAGATAGCTTATCTTCTACTTGCCACTCTTAGATGAAGAGCACACTGGTGTGGAAATTAGAGATAATATAATTTGGAGAGTATATAAACTTCTTTACTTTGCTTGAAAAACTATTGGTAGCAGCTCATAGAGTTCTGTGTAGCACATAACACCTTCAAAAATTAATGAGGCGACCTAGCCCAGTGGCCAGCAAACTCATTGCGGTTTGCCGACCACTGCCCTAGCGGTTTGCCTTAGTGGATAGATCATCAACCAGCAGGCCAAAGGGTCCTGGGTTCAATTCCGGTCAAGGGCACATGCCTGGATTGTGGGCTTATCCCCAGTAGATGGATGCAGGAAGCAGCTGATCAATGATTTTCATCATTGATGTTTCTATCTCCCTCTCCCTTCCTCTCTGAAATCAATAAAAATACATTTAAAAAATGAATGAGGAAACTGGTACAACTTGAAAATGAGAATAAGACAGTAAATCAAAATTGAAGGTGAAATCAGGAGTTTCACAGACAAAAAAGGACTAAGGGAATTTATTACCACCAAACCAGCAATGCAAGAAATGCTAAAAGGTCTGCTGTAAAAAAAAGAAATAGGAAGCGAAGAAGGAACACAGGGGTAAAGAATAAAAATGGCGACAAGTAAGTACCTATCAATAATAACTTTAAATGTAAATGGATTAAATGCCCCAATCAAAAGACATAGGGTAATGGATTGGATTAGAAAACACGACCCATATATCTGCTGTCTACAAGAAACCCACCTCAGAAAAAAAGACGCACACAGACTGAGGGTGAAGGGATGGAAAAAGGTTTTTCAGGAGAATGAAAATGAAAAAAAAGCTGGGGTAGCAATACTTATATCTGACAAATTAATCCCAAAGTGAAGGACATAACAAGAGATAAGGAAGGCCACTTCATAATACTAAAGGGAGCAATCCAACAAGAAGAAATAACTCTGATAAACATATATGCACCCAATACAAGAGCACCCAAATACATAAAAAAACTCCTGGAGGATATCAGAGGAGAAATTGACAGCAGTACAATCATAGTAGGAGACTTTAATACCCCATTATCACCATTGGACAAATCCTGTAAAGAAAAAATCAGCAAAGAAACATCAATCCTAAATGACTCACTAGACCAGATGGAATTGACATCTTCAGAACATTTCACCCCAAAGCCACAGAATATACATTCTTCTCAAGTGCACATGGGTCATTTTCAAAGATAGACCATATGTTGGGCCATAAGCAAAGTCTCTTCAAATTCAAGAAGATAGAAATCATATCAAGCATCTTCTCAGATCACAGTGGCATAAAACTGGAAATCAACTACAATAAAAACAATCCAAAAAAATCAAACACATGGAGATTAAACAGCATGCTATTAAATAATGACTGGGTTATCAGAGAGATCAAGGAAGAAATAAAAAACATCATGGCAACAAATGACAATGAAAACAAAACAATCCAAAATCTATGGGACACAGCGAAAGCAGTCTTGAGAGGGAAGTTCATAGCTCTACAAGCCTACTGCAAAAAGCAAGAAACAATAGAAATAAATTACCTAACACTACAACTCAAAGACTTAGAAAGAGAGCAACAAGAAAAGCTCAGTGTAAGCAGAAGGAAAGAAATAATAAAGATCAGAGCAGAGATAAATGACATCGAGACCAAAAAAACAATACAAAAGATCAACAAAACCAAGAGCTGGTTCTTTGAAAGGATAAACAAGATTGATGGACCTCTAGCCAGGCTCACCAAGAAGCAAAGAGAGAGGACCCAACTAAACAAAATCAGAAATGAAAGAGGAGAAATAACAACAGACCCCACCAAAATACAAAGGATGGTTAAAAAATACTATGAACAACTCTATTCCAACAAACTGGACAACCTGGAGGAAATGGACATATTCCTAGAAAAATATAACCTTCCAAAACTCAATCAGGAAGAATCTAAACATCTCAATAGGCCAATAACTATGGAAGAAATTGAAGCAGTCATCAAAAAGCTTCCAGCAAACAAAAGCCCAGGGCCAGATGGCTTCACAGTGGAGTTTTACCAAACATTCAAGGAAGAACTAAAACCTATACTCCTCAGACTATTCCAAAAAATTCAAGATGAAGGAACACTTCCAAGCTCATTCTATAAAGCCAGCATCACCTTAATACCAAAACCAGATAAAGACAACACAATGAAAGAGAATTACAGGCCAATATCCCTCATGAACATAGATGCCAAAATCCTCAACAAAATTCTAGCAAATTGGATCCAGCACTACATCAGAAAGATCATACATACACCATGACCAAGTAGGATTTATCCCAGGAATGCAAGGATGGTACAATATCCGCAAATCAATAAACGTGATACATCACATAAACAAACTGAGAGATAAAAATCACATAGTCATATCAATTGATGCAGAAAAAGCATTTGACAAAATCCAACACCCTTTCTTCATAAAAACTCTCAACAAGGTGGGAATACAAGGATTATACCTCAACATAATAAAAGCTATATATGATAAACCCACAGCTAACATCATTCTCAATGGGCAAAAACTAAAACCATTTCCCCTAAGAGCAGGAACAAGACAGGGATGCCCACTCTCACCACTCCTGTTTGACATAGTACTGGAAGTATTAGCCATTGCAATTAGACAAGAAGAAGAAATAAAAGGCATCCAAATTGGAAAAGAAGAAGTAAAGCTGTCCTTATTTGCAGATGACATGATATTGTACATAAAAAACCTGAAAGACTCCATCAAAAAACTAATAGACTTAATAAATGAATTTGGCAATGTAGCAGGATACAAAATTAACACCAAGAAATCTATGGCATTTCTATACACCTATAGTGAATGTACAGAAAGAGAGACTAAAAAAGCAATCCCATTTACCATTGCACCAAAAAAATTAAGATACCTAGGAATAAACTTAACTAAGGAGGTAAAAGACCTATATGTGGAAAACTACATGACACTGAAAAAAGAGATAGAGGAAGACATAAAGAGATGGAAGAACATGCCATGTTCATGGATTAGTAGAATCAACATCATTAAAAAGGTCCATACTACCCAAAGCTATCTATAGATTCAATGCATTTCCCATTAATATACCAACGGCATATTTCAGAGACCTAGAACGGACCTTCAAATAATTCATCTGGAATAAAAAGAGACCCCGAATAGCTGCAGCAATCCTTAGAAAGAAGAACAAAGTAGGGGGGATCTCAATACCAGATATCAAGCTGTATTACAAAGCCACTGTTCTTAAAACAGCCTGGTACTGGCACAAGAACAGACATATAGATCAATGGAATAGAATAGAGAACCCAGAAATGGATGCAAACCACTATGCTCAATTAATATTTGACAAAGGAGGCATGAACAAACAATGGAGTCAGGACAGTCTATTCAACAAATGGTGCTGGGAAAATTGGACAGATACATGCAAAAAAAATGAAACTAGATCACCAACTTTCACCCTACACAAAAATAAACTCAAAATGGATAAAGGACTTAAACATAAGACTGGAAACCATAAAAATACTAGAGGAATCCACTGGCAGAAAAATCTGAGACATATGCCGAAGGAACTTCTTCACTGATACTGCCCCTAGGGCTGTGGTCGGCAAACTGTGGCTCGTGAGCCACATGCAGCTCTTTGGCCCCTTGAGTGTGGCTCTTCCACAAAATACCACAGCCTGGGTGAGTCTATTTTGAAGAAGTGGCATTAGAAGAAGTTTAAGTTGAAAAAATTTGGCCCTCAAAAGAAGTTTCAATCGTTGAATTGTTGATATTTGGCTCTGTTGACTAATGAGTTTGCCGACCACTGCCCTAGGGCAATGGAAACTAAAGAGAAAATAAACAAATGGGACTACATGAAAATAAAAAGCTTTTGCACAGCAAAGGAAACCATCAATAAGACAAGAAAGCCCACTGCATGGGAGAACATATTTGCCAATGATATCAATGATAAGGGTTTAATCTCCAACATTTACAGAGAACTCATACAACTTAACCAAAAGAAAATAAACAACCCAATCAAAAAATGGGTAACTGGTCTAAATAGACACTTTTCGAAAGAAGACAGAAGGAATGCCAAGAGACATATTCAAACCTGCTCAAAGTCACTAATCATCAGAAAGATGCAAACCAAAACAACAATGAGGTACCATCTCACACCTGTCAAAATGGCTATTATCAACAAACCAACAAACGACAAGTGTTGGCAAAGATGCGGAGAAAAAGGAATTCTTTTGCACTGCTGGTGGGAATGCAGACTGGTGCGGCCACTGTGGAGAACAGTATGGAGTTTCCTCAAAAAACTAAAAATGGAACTCCCATTTGACCCAGTAATCCCACTTCTAGGAATATATCCCAAGAAACTAGAAACATGAATCAAAAAGGTTATATGCACCCCTATGTTCATAGCAGCACAATTCACCACAGCTAGGATTTGGAAACAGCCTAAATGCCCATCAGCAGATGAGTGGATTAAAAAACTTTGGTACATCTACACAATGGAATACTATGCTGAGGTAAAAAAGAAGGAGTTCCTACCATTTGTAACAACATGGATGGAGATGGAGAGTACTATGTTAAGTGAAATAAGCCAGGCAGAGAAAGATAAATATCACATGATCTCACTCATTTGTGGAATATAATGAACAAGAACAGAACCAGAGACTGAGAAGCGTCGATCAGAACCTCAAACCTCAGGGAAGGGTAGGGGGGAGGGGGTGTCGGTGGGAGTAAGGAGGAGAGATCAACCAAAGGACTTGTGTGCATGCATATGAGCCTAATCAATGGACACAGACAACAGGTGGGTGCGGCATGAGTGGGGGTTAGGGGTTAATGGGGAAATAAGGACACATATGTATAAAAATAATAATAAAAAAATAGAAAAGAAATTGTAAGGTAACCAGAACCCCAAGAACGCCTGAGAACGTCTTTCTTGCCATGCTAGCAGTCACCAGCTGTACGGTAATATTACCTGGGGCAAATGGAGAAGTATTTTGGACTTATGTTCCTGACCCTTCATGGGTAAGAGCCCTTATGTGGGCTGATCTCCCGCCTAATGTAGTCACCAATAATAGCAAACACCTTGGTCATCCAGGAGGACCATGGGTGGGGCTAGGAAGTATAATTACACAGGGGTCGCCACCCAGCTTCCCTTTTGTATGACACAAAATCAAACCACTGCTCCTTTGTGTGTAAAATTAAAGAGAGGTTTCTGGATTGCATGGACACCAAAGGAAGGGGCTATCACTACTTGCTCCTGGGAGAGGTGCAGAAAATGTAACTAAGACCTTGTCTATACAAAAGAAATTGACAGCCAGTTTGAAATGGAATTGCCATGCCTAGAACAAAGAATATCCTTACATGATATTATTCTACAATCTCATTATAATTTTTCCCAGATTTGTATTACCCCCATTACCTATAATAGTACTTCGCACCCTTGGGAATCAATAAAAAACCATCTTTTTGGTGCTTGGAAACAAAGGTAACACATCTCTTGATATTTTAGAATTACAACAGCGTAATGTACAATTATCCCAAACAAACAACTTATAAACTAATTCTTTGAATGTCTGGCAACAATTTAAAAAGGACACGAAGGGATTTAATCCCTTCCACTGTGTAGAGGGCCCCCTTTGAAGGCACCAGAGCATTCTCTATTGGCCCCTCTTGCCTCTTTGGCCAAGAGGGACCCTCTTCTCACAATCCAATTGCCCACAGCTGTTGCCTGAGCTTTCTGTTCATCCTGAGGTTGAAGCCTCATGGTGGCTGGCACCATGGATCTATCTCTCACCCAGGGGGTGAGCTGGGCCCTCCCCGGAGAAGAAACCTGGGTTCCCCAAGATATGTGATCAGTGCTGGGGGCCCCGCCAGAAGGCGAGGGCATCCCAAGGCAGGTGCTGGGCGTGGAGGCCACGGGGGCATAGGCCACCAAGGAGACAGAACTGAACTTCACATCACCCTGCTTGGCCCTGGAGGATGACTGGTTAGCCAGAGATGGGTAAGATTCCTCAGGGAAGGAACAACCTAAGACAGGCATAGTCGCAGAGGGGCCATTGGGAGAGAACTTGGGAGTCAACAGAGGTGGGGCACAGACCCTCACCCCGCCCCCCAACTTTGCAGGAGCCTGAACCTTCACCCCTTCTGAGGGAGGTCTCCTGCCCCCATGGCTGCTTTGCTTCCCATGCCCAGCTCAAATTGGGACCCAGGTAACACACAGAGACTTGGCCGACAGCAGCTGCCCTCTCACTGCAACAATCTTATTTGAGTTGTCTTGTACCCATGGTGTAGGGAAGTGGGCTTTTGATATCTAAATCCAGCCTAGAACCAGGAATACTCAGGGCCTACTCAAGAAGGCAAATAATCCTTCCCACTAATATTTACTGGGTAAAATAAGATTGTTGATAGAGTATTAAATTTGACAGTAAAATAGTAGTCAAGTTCTCAGACTAATTTGCCTAATTGAAAGAAGCGAGAAAAATTAATGGTACTGGACAAAAAGCTGTTCCTAAAGTGTTAACTAAAATTTTTATTGGTAGTTCATCACATGGTAAAATTGCGTAACATGTAATGAACCTGAAGAAGTCATATTTTAGTGCAAAAAATTCAAATTTAAAAGCTATCAAGACTACATTATAAAATTTCCAAAAGCCTCCTAATATTTAAATCAAAAAAGGGGGGACAGTAGAAGAATATCATGTAAGGAAAAATATCCTGTAAATAAACTACATCTAGAAATTTTTTACTTTAGAAAATTAACTTCCATTTGTAATGCTAACAGCAAGACACCCATGAAAAACACACATGGTGTCAAAACAAGCCAAAGGATAATCGTTTGGGCAAAAAAATGAAAAAGAATCCCAAGTCAAACTTATAGAAAAGATTCCTTTATTAACTTTTGGTCGAGAATATGTTTGTATATTTTCAGAAAACAACTCCAAGACCATGTGGATTCCTGAACAGAGAGGAATTGCTCCAGCCATGAAGACAGAAGAGAAACAGTCCAGAGATGGAAGACGCTGATGATGCCTTGCCATACTAGCAGTCAGCAGCTGTGCGTCGCTGCAGGTTGCCCAGGACCAAACCAGAGAGGGTCGGACCTGCATTACCACCATTTGTCCACCATCCAGAACTGAAATATCATTGCTGACGTGTACACATAAGGAAATGTTTGACATTGAAATTGGGACTCAAAAGAACTGTTGGCCCAGAAAGAAACTCACTACAGACTGATTCATTTGCCTCTCAACATAACCATTATTGCTTGTCCCATTTTCGGTTCTTATAAGTGTATTGCTAGTATCACATGATCTCACTCATTTAGGGGAAATAATGATCAACATAAACTGGTGAACAATAACAGACCCGGAGACAGGGAAGCATCGATCAGACTGTCAAACCCCATGTAGGGGAGGATGGGGATAAGGGGGAGAAATCAACCAAAGGACTTGTATGCATGCATATAAGCCTAACCAGTGGTCACAGACAACAGAGGGGTGGGGGCATGCGTGGGGAAGGGTTCAGGAGGGGAATGGGGGGATGAGCACAAATATGAGATACCTTAATCAATAAAGAAATTTAAAAAAAGAGAGAGAGAATAAGACAGTAAGATAAAGCCAGGGATTAGGAAAATATCAAACTGGGTGTCATAAAGTCCTGCACAATCCATAGAGGTGGGCTCCAGATTTGGTCAGAAGCGAATATAATTGATTGTAAGATTCACCATTTTTGTGTAAAAGAAAAATCATTTTTTCTAGGACTTTTTTAGTGTCTGATAATAAGGCAAATAAGGCATATTCTCCCATTGGCCCTCAGCAGTGAATACATCTACAATAAATTTAGTGATGGGTTTCATATTGAGGAGGCAGAAGGAAGTTCGGTAGTCAATAATGAGACCAATGGAAGGGAAAGTAGGACTGGGAAGTCCAAGAATAACAGGATCTTATAAATGTGGACAGAATGCTGCTTGCTGACTGCACCACAGAGACAGACAAAATGGCCTAGAAGTGAACCCAACTAGGTGGGGAAAGGACAGAGCCATGACCTTTAAAAATGTATGGGTGTTGCTATGACAGGCAACTTACAGATAACCAATCATAGGCAGTGAAGCATATAACCAATCCCAAGGATGTTGCTAAGGCAGAATTCTTTGAAAGAACCAATCAGAAGCTAACAAGCATGTATCTACCCCTAGACTAAGAAGCACACGCCACTCTTCTCTCTCTTCTCTCTGGCACACTGGGTTCCTTACTCTCCTATGGCAGGGGATGTGCGCCCCTGCACCATGTGGCCATAAGCCATTTGGGACTCCACACATGGACTAATAGACTTTAATTAGCTTGGATGCTGAACTACACCCGGCTTCAACATGGAACAAAAGCTCTGGACACTGGCCAGCTTTTTATTCTCCTGTAACCCCAGCTGCACCTTTTCCATGACTGGCTTAAGGGGCATGGATCTTTAAAACCTGACACAAAGAATAGTCACCGGTAACCCGCTTTAGGCACTCTTCTTGCTGCAACTTACTACAGGGAGTCTATCTCTCAATAAACTGCTTCTGTTAACTGTTTTCGTAGGTGACTTCATTCTTCCATTTTGTGAGACAACAAACTCGGACCCAAACATATCACTTTGGTTTCAGTATGACATTTCTAATAGCCTCCTTCAACCCTGGCAAGTGTGGCTCAGTTGGTTCAGCATCATCCCTTGGACCAAAAGGTTGCCCATTCAATTCCAGGTTAGTGTACATGCCAGGATTGTGGGCTTGATCCTAAATAGGGGATGTGCAGAAAGCGACCAATTGATGTTTCTCTCTATTTCCCTCTCCTTTCCTCTCTCGCTAAAAAAAAATAAAAATAAAATAAAATAAAAAATAATAATAATATAAACACATTAAAGCTCGGATGGTTTGGCTCAGTGGTTGAACATCCACCTATGAACCAGGAGGCCAAGGTTCGATTCCCCATCAGGGCACATTCAGGCTCGATCTCCACTAGGGGGCGTGCAGGAGGCAACCGATCAATGATTCTCATAATTGATGTTTCTATCTCCCTCTCTGAAATCAATAAAAATATATCTTTATATATGTGAAAAATAGCCTTCTTCAATGTAGGCCTAATCTCAGCATTAATAAGATCAGAGAGTTTAAGGGGAAATTAAATTTAAGCATTCCTTTTCATTTCCATTACATAAATGAAATAAAAAATAGTGTGATTTATGTTTTGTAGGAATACTGGAGTCTGTAGCTCAAGGAGTATTATTTCAACAGACATGCGGTTGATACCCTTTTATGTAGATTCTTTTCATTCTCCCCTCTTCTTCCTCTCTCCATTTCTTGTCAGAGTGGGCCACCTTAAATCCATACAACTCCCATCTTAGATCCATTCATTGGAAGCACACTCAGCAGTCAGCAGCTATGACTATTCTTGGGTCCTGTGAGGTGGGCCAAGATGTGGGTATTGCTGAGCCACTGGCAGGCCCATTGGAGATGTAGTCACCAGTCTCCCTCCTCCAGTCAAGAACAAGTAGGCTGATGAGTCAGGTCTCATGTCATTTCATGGATAATTAATGAGGGGAAAGGACTCTAATTCTAGTTCTATATGTCAGTACAAATTCTTATCATTATAGCAGCCTAAATAAGGGTTATTTCCCTAAAGTAGAATCTAAAGAGCAGAAGGGACTTTTAATTTTTTAGAAAAGGTTTTGTTGAAGTATAATATACACACTGAAAATACACATATTGTAAGTATTCAGCCCATTAATTTTTCACAAACTGAACACACTCATGCTTCCAGCACACAGATCTATGCACAGATCATCACTAGCACTCCAGAAGCTCCCTTTTTGCTCCAGAAGGGCCTCTGAGAAGTTATTTTACATATTCCCCTGCCTTTAGTTATTTATTTATCTTTTAAAATCTTTATTGTTGAAGATATTACATATGTCCCTTTTCCCCCCATTGACCACTTCTAACTTGCCCTTGCCCTCAACCCCACCCCCCCCCACCACCCCAGGCCTTTACCACCCTATTGTCTATATCCATGGGTTATGCATACATGCATACAAGTTCTTTGGTTGATCTCATCCCACCCACCCCCATTCCCCTGCCTTTAAATATACCTGTGTCTAAATTGACCTATGTCTAAATCCACTTACAAAAATGGGCACTTTCCCTTTTAATTTAATTAATTTATTTCTATGAATATAGAATCACAATTTTTTAAGGAAATGCATCAAGTTTATATTATGTGTGCTTTTTTGTGGTAGCAGAAAATTTCTTTTCTTTTACTTGGCTCTCCTGTCTCTCTTCCTCCCCCTGCTTCCTGTGGTCTCACCACTCTGCAAACACCCTTGTCATCATTTCTCAAGTCTAGAAATGGAACAGGTTTGAGCAGTCCAAAGCTATCCCCGTGCCTCATCCTATCAAGTATTTATCCTGCCTTTCCAAATAATAGATGTGGCAAACTGTCTTTTTATAAAAAGGGTTCCAATTAACACATTAAAAAAAAGTACATAACAGAGTTTCTCTTTGGGATGATACAAAAGCTCTGGAAATGAAAATCATATTTTTCACTTGAAGTGAAGTGTTCATTTTTTTTGGTTGTTGGTGGTGGTTGTTGGTTGGGGTAGTGGTGGTGAGGAGGTAAGAGAGGGTGTATTCACCCTAGGGTGGAAAGTTCTAGGTACAGAGGATTATAGTTTCTCATTCCTGAATCCAGATCAGGGCTTTCCCTTATTGTTCCCGGTGGATAGGAGAGTTTTAGAAGGAGGCCTTGGAGGAAAGGGTGGAGAACTTAATGCTTGGGTGTGGTCTGTCCTACCTGTTGAAACAGTTTTTCACCCACTCAGGCTCTTGCCCTGCATAGGTAGGTTTCCCTCTTGAACTTGAGGATCCTTGCATCTGACTCACCTATTGGGGAGGCAAGGCATCTGCTGTCTCAAGCAGCAGTAAGATAACAGTGCCCACCCTCTCCCACCTCTACCCACCATTCCAAAGAGCCTCCTGCCACCTCAGGGGCTCTCACAGCTTCACCTGGATCTGTTCCTCTTCTAGATTCTCTGGGTGCTGTTGGGAAGGAACCCAGGAGACCTGAACTATTTCAGCATGGAGGTATGAATGGGAGCAGAATGTGCCATTTTAGCAGACAGATGCACAGCTGATTTGTGTCATTCTAGTTATTTTTTGTTTTTTAGCTTGCTAAAAACTTTTTTTAATCCTCACCTGAGAATATTTTTTTCCATTGATTTTTAGGCTGAGGGGAAGAGAAAGGGAAAGACAGAAACATTGATGTGAGAGAAACACATCAATTGGTTGCCTCCTGCATGAGCCCTGAACCCTGACCAGGCTTCGGACTTGAGGACGAGCCTGCAACCAAGGTACATGCCCTTGACCGGAATCAAACCCAGGACCCTTTGGTCCGCAGGCCAATGCTCTATCCACTGAGCCAAACCGGCTAAAGCTAAAATTTTGACAATCAAAATGTAGTCCATTCACCAGCAATCTCACCTGGGAGCTTGTTAAAAATATAGCATCTCAATCTACACCAAAGACTTCCCAAATTAGAAGATGCATTCAACAAGATCCAGATAATTGAGCTCAATTGAGAAGCCCAATTCTGCAGTAAAATATACTCGGGGCATGTCCGCCTGCTGACTTAGGCCCGCTCCCCACGCATGGGGGAAGTCTGCCTGCTGCCACCGCCACTGTGTTCACTAGCCGTGACCCCGGCTTCTGGCTGAGTGGCACGCCCCCTGTGGGAGCACACTGACCACCAGGGGGCAGCTCCTGCATTGAGCATCTTCCCCTTTGTGGTCAGTGCATGTCATAGCGACTGGTCGTTCCACCGTTTGGTTGATTTACATATTAGGGTTTTATTATATAGGACTAGAGGCCCAATGCACGAGTTTTTGCATGGGTGGGGTCCCTCAGGGTAGCCTATGGATATTGGGCCCCAGCTCGCACCCACAGCCTTGCAGTCCCGCCTGGCACCCGCGTTGGCCTGGTGCCACCCCCTCTTCTACTCCACCATCTCACCTGTGGGGTGATCAATTGGGGCCGGGCTCCCTTCCCATTCTCTCAGTGCCTGGGAGCTGGGAGGTGGCCCTGCCCCCCACTGCTGCTGCTGGTTGCCGTCTGTGGGGCAATTGGCAGGGCAATCGGGCCCCTGCTCACACCTGCCTTGGCCTGGCGCTATCCACTCACCTGCTTCACCATTCTGCCGCCGTCCCACTCTCATTGGGGCCCACTGGGGCCAATAGCTCCTTCACTGTCGTCCACTGCCAGCACCGTGTCCTCGATGCCCACCATGTTCTGTGCCGCCCTCTGGTGTTCAGCGCACATAATAGCAAGCGGTCGAACTCCTGAGGGGACATTTTGCATATTAGCCTGTTATTATATAGGATTGGGTCTGAGGATGTAACATGAATCTGGGCAGGGGGAGGACACAAGCATTTGGCATACAGTAAAGTCATTCAAAGTTCTTGGCCATGTGGGCTTAGACACATGGCTGCCTACTTCATGAGGCCAGCAAGGAGAAGCTCTCACTTTAGGGAGAGCTCAGTCATCTTCTTTTTTTTAGTATTTGACTTATTCATTTTTTATTTTGAACCCCGTATGGCTTTATGAACCGGTGTCTCCCCAATAAATTCAATGAGAGAGAGGGAGAGGAAGATAGATATGAAAACATTAGAGGTCCCGTGCATGAAATTGAGGGACTTGGGGGGGGGGGTCCCCTCAGCCTGGCCTGTGCCCTCTTGCAGTCTGGACCCCTTGGGAGATGTCTGGCTGCTGGCTTAGGCCCACTCCCCAAGCTGGCAGTCGGACATCCCTCTCGCAGTCTGGGACCCCTTGCTCCTTACTGCCCACCTGCTTGCTGCTCCTTACCGCTGCCGTGGAGGTGGGATAGGCTCCCGCCACCACCGCTGATGCGCTCCTCAGAAGGGAGCCCAGCTTCTGGCTAAGCAGCGCTCACCCTGAGGGAGATCACTGACCACCAGGGGGCAGCTACTGCATTGAGCATCTGCCCCCTGGTGGTCAGTGTGTCATAGCAATGAGTCCTTTTGCCTTCTGAGTTGGGTCAATTTGCATATCAGGCTTTTATTACATAGCACTAGAGGCCCAGTGCACAAAATTCGTGCACGGGGTGGGGGGTGTCCCTCAGCCCAGCGTGCACCCTCTCCAATCTGGGACCCCGCAAGGGATGTCCAACTGCCCTAAATGGGCAGTCGGACCTCCCTCTCACAATCCAGGACTGCTGGCTCCCAACTGCTCGCCTGCCTGCCTTCCTGATTGCCCCTAACTGCTTCTGCCTGCCAGCCTGATCACCCCCTAACCACTCCCCTGCCAGCCTGATTGCCCCCATCTGCCCTCCCTTGCAGGCCTGGTCCCTTCCAACTGCCCTCCCCTGCAGGCCTGATCCCTCCCAACTGCCCTCCCCTGCTGGCTATCTTGTGGTGGTCATCTTGTGTCCACATGGGGGCAGCCATCTTGTGTGTTGGAATGATGGTCAATTTGCATATTACTCTTTTATTAGATAGGATAGAGGCCTGGTGCAAGGGTGGGGGCCAGCTGGTTTGCCCTGAAGGGTGTCCCAGATCAGGGTGGGGGTTCCCTTGAGGCGTGGGGTGGCCTGGGTGAGGGGCCTGTGGTGATTTGCAGGCCGGCCACGCCCACCCCTCCCCCCCAGCAACCCAAGCGGAGGCCCTGGGATCTGGGATTTATTTATCTTCTACAATTGAAACTTTGTAGCCTGGAGCAGAGCCAAGCCTTCTGCTGGCTCTGTGGCGGCAGCCATTTCTCTTGGGATTTATTTAACTTCTATAATTGAAACTTTGTAGGCTTAAGTAGAGGCCTGGGCTGGCCAGGGTGTGCGGAAAGCTTGGCTTCCTCCATCGCCAGGGAAACCCAAGCCTCCCTCCTGCTCTCTCCTTGGCCACAGCCATCTTGGTTGAGGTTAATTTGCATACTAGCTCCTGACTGGCATGTGGGCGTGGCTTGTGGGTGTAATGGAGAGATGGCTAATTTGCATATTCCTCTTTTATTAGATACAATAGGTAGGATAATTAAGAATATGATAGTTTTTTTCAATGGTAGACTTTCTCCAATGACTCTTATTCCTTCTTCTGGACTGTTGGGCTGGAAGCTGAAGATCACTCTGTATAGAAGAGCAACTCCCTGAATGTGTGTTGTGTTAGAGATATGGGAGTTTTGGACTGGAACTCATGGTGTTCCCTTGGGCAGAATGGCTTTTCCTGGGCTCTTTGTCCATCAAAGAATGAAGCCAGAGGCAGATGATAGTATAGTAAAGGTGAAAATTTATTGAACAAGTACAGACTCCCATGTAGGGAGGGGAAAAGAGTCCCTTTGAGTCCCTTTTTCCATGGTTTATAAAGGCTAGAGATCTGTGTGCCTTAATATTCCCTCTGATTGGTTACTATTCCCTTCTGATTTGGTCACTATAGCAACTCCTGAGCTCAAAGGTCGAACCTCACCTGGGACACTTGAGGCTCTCCTCCCCTCCTTCCTTATTGTTTCCCTATTCCCTCTGGGCTTTTGTCCTCCTTCCCTTTATTCTGTAAATGTGTACCTTTTGCTACCCCCAGCTCCATTGTCTTTGGAAATGTAACTTCTGCTCCCTGCTCCCTTGTCTTATGGAAATGTACTCTTTTGCAACTCTGTAGCCCTGTGTGTTTTTCATGGACCCCTTAATTTTTAAAATTTTCTAAACCTGCCTATTTCACCCCCCAAAATTCCCATTTTACCCAAAAACTCTTTTCATTAGGGGCAGAAATAGAATATTGGGGATTAACTATGGTTATGGGAAATATTAATCATGCTCTGTTAACCATGATTGCATTGGTTGGTTAAAGAAAGGACATTCTAACTTTTCTGGGAGTTATAGGCCTCCAGGACCTGGGAGTCAACCTTGAAATGTAGTCCATTCTCATTCAAGAACTGTCTATTTATCATGGACCCAAACAATGGAGTCCCATCCCACCCTGCATTGCCTACTTCCCCATTCCTATAATCCGTACTTCCCCATATAATCTTTGTCCTTCCCTATATAAGCAGATGGCTTATGGGGGGCTGCAGAGCAGATTTTTGTGATAACCTGGTGCTCTTCCATACTGTCGACAATATTGGAATAAATGCTCATATATAATTCAACCCTATCTCTGCTCAAATGGCTTAAGTATTGACAGGCAGCCTGGACCCATTGGTTGTCTGGTTTCAGTTAGGTATTTGGATGAAGATTCATCTTTTCTTTCTTCCTACTTTGGAGATAAATCCTCTTGAACATTTATGGCAGCAATTCTCAAGCACCAAAAAGGATGTGAAAGAGAAAATTTAAATCAGCATATCCTATATAATCTTACCCAATAATAGAGAAACATGTAAATTGACTGTACCTCTGCTACACCCACAGCCAATCAGAGTGAGTATGCAAATTAACCCAACAAAGATGGCAGTTAATTTGCATACATACCTGGGTCCCGGGAACCTCCTCGGCACCCAGGTCACTCCCAGCCGGCCATCAGAGGGGCGGGGGACCCCCTTCCCAAGCCTAAAGCCTTGGGCGGAGGGTTTAGGCTTGGGAAGGGACCGAGCCTGGGATCAGAGGGGAAAAAAACCAATGGAAACATTTCTTCAGGTGAAGATAAAAAGAAAAATAACCAAAGAAATGTCATATCCTATGAAAGACACATCTTGAAAATGCCTAACGAAAGTTGTCATTTTTTCATGGTGAAGGGACTGGAGTCTGTGTTGATGAAAATACCTTGGCAGCTGTGGTGACTGGCAGTGGCTGCAGCAGTGGGGTGGTGGGGCTGGCGCCTTCCCCTGATCAGCCCGGTCGCCTTCGCAAAGGGAGGCCAGACTGCAGCTTAGCTCCTCTCCCAACGGGGAGCAGGCCTCATCAGTAGGACATCCCCTGAGGGCTCCCAGTATGTGAGAGGGGGCAGGCTGGGCTGAGGGACCCTCCCAGTGCACGAATTTCTTGCACCAAGCCCCTAGTCCTATATACTAAAAGCCTAATATGCAAATTGTCCCTGTTGTGGAGCAAACGTGAGTGAATGACCACTGGAGTCCAGACCAAATTAAAATTTAGGGAGCCTTTAATAGCCGGCTGGCAACTGCTCTGCCTTTCTCCACGCAGGGAGTCGAGAGAGCAACCCCGACCCTTTGTGCAGGACCACTTTTAAGCACATTAACCACATCCTGTTTTTGCAGAGCAAGCAAGCTAAGATAAAACAGTTTTTCCCAAGTAATGTCAGGGTCATGCCACTGACAACCATGCTATTCATAGGGTCATCCTGTTCTTCAGAAAGTTGACAGTGTTCTATCTTGCAAGGCTATTTTGTGAGGTGCAGTGGGGAAGAGGCCATGAGACCATATCTCAAGGCCTGGCCTGGTGTTAGCACTGACAACTCTATCTGGGGCATGGTCCACGGCCTCTCTGGAGTGCTCAAAAATTCCCACTCTTTAACATCCCCTCGGGCGGTCATTCAACTGGGAGTTTAACTGGGAGACCAGGAGTTTGACCACTCGCTATTATGTTTGCTGACCACCAGGGGGTGCCAAAGAACATGACGGGCATTGGCAACATGCTGAGACCTCTTATTGGCTACCTGTGGGCAGGGGTAACAGGGATGGAGGTGTGGTGAGAATGCAGGGTGCCCACCAAGCTCGATCTCACTTCCCGTGCTACTCTCCCCCAGAACACCAGGGCTCATGCGTGCCGGGGAAGTCCCCGCACTCAGGTGCCAGGTGCCCGTAGGAGCCCACCCTGCACCTGTGCGGCATCTTCCGGGTGAGCCGGGCCACAGTCACTGGGACCACAGGGGCAAGTTGGGCTCCACGTGAGTTTGTGCAGAAGCCAGTCTGTGAGGCCAGCTGGGAGAGAGTGCGCTGCCAGCCCACTTCTGAGTGATGCTGCTGGGTGTCCCAGAGGCCCATGTTGCGCCCTGACCCGTGGTGTCCAGCTGCACTCACCACATCTCCACGTGGGGACTTGGATGCCATGACTCAGGTGGAGGGGGACTTGTGGGGGCCGGGAGACCCAGGTGCTGCCCAGGGCTCAGAGGTCAGTTGGGACCTGCCCTTCCACACTAGATGCTCATGCTTCAATCACTGGCCAGGCCTAGGGACCGCACCTGTGCACAAATTTCATGCACTGGGCCTCTGATCTATATATACACTGAGTGGTCAGATTATTATGATCTCTGAACACATAATAATCTGGCCACTCAGTGTATATCCTATATAATAAAAGGCTAATATGCAAATTGTCCCCTCGACCAGGAGTTTGACCATCAGGCAGTCCAGCCAACCGCCCATGTCCCCTTCCCCTGGCCAGCCTGGCCAGACCCCACCCACGCACAAATTCATGCACCGGGCCTCCAATACACACACACACACACACACACACACACACACACACTGAGTGGCCAGATTATTATGCATTCAGAGATCATAATAATCTGGCCACTCCATGTATAAAAGCCTAAGCAACCATTCGACCATTCAACTGTTTGACCAGTAGCTATGACATGCACTGACCACCAGGAGGCAGGTGCTCAACGCACAGGCGTGGAAACATGGGACAGACTGATGAATCTCAGAGGGAAGGGAGGAGGGGGGAGGATGATAAGAGATTAACCAAAGATCTTAGATGCATACTAGAGGCCCTGTGCATGGATTCATGCACTGGTGGGGTCCCTCTGCCTGGCCTTTGGGGATTGGGCCGAAACTGGCTCTCCGACATCCCCTGAGGGGTCCCGGATTACGAGACCGAGGCCGAGGGACCCCATCAGTGCACGAATCTGTGCACCAAGCTTCTAGTTAATTAATAATGAAATTATTATCATGTGATTATGGGGACAAAGTGATTGCTAAAATCATAATGCTTTCTGGAGGAAGATAATAAAGTAAAAAGAGAAGTGGGTTGCAGAGGGCTCCCTTGGAAGGCACATGGGCATTCTTTAATTATTGTCAGCTGAACCCAGTGGCGTTGGCAAAGCCACGCCCTGGGAACACGCCTCGCCAAAAGGGCAAGGGTGTTGTCAGCTTGACCTTCATTTCAGCTCATGGTGTGGGGAAGTGGGTTTTGATATCTAAATCCAGCCTAGCACCAGGCATGCTCAGGGCCTACTCAAGAATGCAAATAATTCCTTTGTCTTAACCTTTTAGTGAAACTTCCTGGTAATTGGGGGTATAAAATAAACACGCTGCATTGGTTCTGGGTCACTGTCTCTCCATCAGAAGAGGGCAGCGGTCCACCCAGCCCCAGCTTTTCTTTCTATCTCTGTGTCTTGTCTCTTTCTTTTATTTCTCAATCCCCAGCCACCTCTACTCAGGAATTGGACCCACTCTCTAGCCGCGCTGGACACGGAAAAGAGAGAAAATAGTTACAGTGGGTAAAATCAGAGACTGTGGCAGGAAAAAGATAAAAAAGAAAACCACCACAGGAAATGACAGCACAAAGATGACTAATAATGCCTTAGCTTCCCCTGCCCTCCAAGTAGAATCTCCTAAAGATTTGTGGACATCTGCACTGGTCCACTCCATGCATCCATGTGAGCCCAATAAGAGACTGAGGAGTTACTGGGAAAGTGCTAAGACAGCTTTCTATTTTGGGGTGTACCTACTACTTTCTATGGTAGCGTAATGGATAGACTGTTAACAAGTGTGTGGGCTCCCTGCACACTGCCCTAGACGTTGACACTGAATCTCTCTATGAGTCTGGGCCAATTCTTCCCCATGTGTAATAAAATAAGAAGGAGATGTCCTTTTTGCAGAGGCTAATGAGAGCGCAGTCCTGTAATTTCTTCCTTCCTTATTGGCTCTCCTCAGGCTCTTACTCCCTCTCCCTCCCCCTTCCCCTTCTCTTCCCAGATCTGACTTCTAAATGTAGGCGTTCTCAGGGTTTGGTCCTTGGAACGCTTATCTCCTTAGGTAGCATTGTCTATTTCTAAATAGCACCTATTATGCTGAAAGCAATACATTTCCAGTTTTAGCCTAGATGTCTCCTCTGAATTTCAGAATGAGAAAATGAAGGGGTTACTTTTACACACATTGAGTTTGAGATATCTACGATTTTTCCAATAGCCTACTTGATTTTTCATTTAGATGTATCATTGGCATTTCAAACTTAATGTGTGCATAATTAAACTCTACTCATTCTCCTAAATTTACCCCCACCTTCATCAAAGTCAATGGTACATAATCCAATTTCCAGAGCTTGGGTGCCATTTTTCTTTTCTTTTTTTAAATT
This sequence comes from Corynorhinus townsendii, assembly GCA_026230045.1. Lineage (NCBI taxonomy): Eukaryota > Metazoa > Chordata > Mammalia > Chiroptera > Vespertilionidae > Corynorhinus > Corynorhinus townsendii. Next base: position 89,004,221 of record JAPDVU010000003.1, read on the forward strand.
GATTTTAGGACGGGAGAGAGATAGAAAGATAGAAACATCAATGATGAGAGAGAATCATTTATTGGATTCCTCCTGCATGCCCCCTACTGGGGAGGATCAAGCCTGCAACCTGGGCATGTGCCCTTGGCCGAAATTGAACCTGGGACCCTTTAGTCCACAGGCTGATACTCTATCCATTGAGCCAAACCGGCTAGGGCTTAGATGCCATTTTTCACAGCTTTCTCTCCCACATTCTGAATCTAATCACCTATCCTGTCACTTCTGTATGAAATCCTTCCATTTCTCTCCTATTTCCACTGCTAGCCCCTTGTCTAAGCCACCTTCATCTCTCACCTGGACAACTGCGCTTGCCTTCCATCTGTCCTTCTGCTCTTGCCTTCCTATAATCTATTACCCAGTTAGCACTATCTTGTTAAAATATAAGAGAGATTGCCCGGCTGGTGTGGCTCAGTGGTTAAATGAAATGTCGACCTATGAACCAGGAGATCACGGTTCAATTCCTGGTCAGGGACCATGCCCAGGTTGCGGGCTCAATCCCCAGAAGGAAGCAGCCGCTGACCAATGATTCTCTCTCATCATGGATTTTTCTATCTCTCTCTCTCACTCCCTCCCTCTTTGATATAAATAAAAATATATTAAAAAAAAAGAAACGTGAAACAGTAAATTAAATTATATTTATTTAAAAATATATGTGTAAGAGAGATCCCTCAGAACCCCTGCTTAAAAGCTTATAAAATGTCTTATTGCACTTAGAATAAACTCAAGCTCCTTACCAATGCCTAGAAGGCAGCGTCGAGTACAGCAGTCCCCCCTCCCCTGTAAAATAGAGTGCAACTTTATTTTCCATAGTTTCAGTTACCCATGATCAAACATGGTCCAGAAATATTAAAGGGGAAACTCCACCTCACTTCATCTCATGTAAATATTGTATTATATGATACCATTACCAGAAGGGTGAATATACTACAGTAAGATGTTTGAGAAAGGGCACATTAAGACAACTTTTATTATAGTATCTATACTAATAAAAGGGTAACATGTTAATTAGGTCGGGTCGACCGGACATCTTCTGGTCGTCTGGTCCTCCTTCTGGACAAAGCCACGGTGGCAGGGGCTGAGGCAGAAGCGGTTAGGGGCGATCAGGCTGGCAGGGGAGGGCGGTTAGGGGTGATCAGGTCAGCAGGGGAGGGCAGTTAGGGGCGAGCAGGCTGGCAGGGGAAGCTCGTTAAGGGCGATGAGGCCAGCAGGGGAGGGTGGTTAGGGGTGATCAGGTCAGCAGGCAGAGGCAGTTAGGGACAATCAGGCAGAGGCACTTAGGGACAATCAGGCAGGCAGTCAGAATGGTTAGGGGCAATCAGGCAGGCAGGCAGGTGAGCAGTTAGAAGCCAGCAGTCCTGGGTTGTGAGAGGGATGTCCTAGATTGAAGAGGGTGCAGGCTCTTGTACACTAATTTCATGCACCGGGCCTCTAGTATTGTTATAATTGTTCTATTTTATTATTAGTTTTTAATCTCTTACTGTACCTAATTTATAAATTAAACTTTATCAAGGAACTTATTCATAGGGGAAAAACATAATGCATATAAGGTTTGGTACTCTTCATGGTTTCAGGCATCCACTGGAAGGCTTGGAACATTTACCCTGCTGGTAAGGGGTACTACTATAACTGGTAAGTATTGAGGCTGGGTTCTGAAGCTGGACTGCCTGGGTTTAGATCCTAGTTTTACTGCCTTACTATCTACAGAACTTTGGGCAACATAGTCTCTCTGTTCCTCAATGCTCTCATCTATACAATTCAAAAGATGAGACTATTATTTACTTCTTAAGATTGATGGGGATAAAATGAGACAATGTGTATAAAGCAAGTGGAACAGTGCTTGTCACAGAGTAAATGCTTATTGTTAACCTGGCCTCTTTAACTTCATCTCAATTCACAGCCCTCTTATCAGGATGCTCCAGCCACCGTGGCTTCCTGGGCATGCCTCAAATGAGAACTCTTTAAGCCACCTGGAATCCCCTCCCTACTTTCCATGACTTATTCCATCTCAAATTTCAGGTCTTAGCTTTAAGATAGCTCCTGAGACAGGCCTCCTTTGACCATCCTTTCTAAAATATGGCTCTCAAAACCTAGTTCCTTACCAAGCAAAATAGAGACAGACTCATAGATAGAGAGCAGGCAGACAGTTCGGGATGCGGGGGTGGGGAGGTGTTGGGGAGGTGGTGGAAGGTTGAGCAAAAAAGGGGAAAAAAAGGAGAACTTACGGACATGGAAAAGTGTGGTGATTGCAGGGGCGGTGTGGTGGTTGGAAGAGGGCATAGAGGGGATAAATGGTGACTGGAAAAAACAAAATTAAATAAAAAAGAAAACCCTAGTTCTTTCCTTCATAGCATTCATTATCATGTGTAAGTAAAAGATTATGTGTTTGTTTATTTAATACCTGTCTCCATCACTAGACTGTAAACACCAAGGGAGAGGTTTATTTATTTTTTTGTTCTGCACTATAAGATCGCTTGGTACTTACTGGTATTCAATGCATACGTGGTGGTGGTGGTGGTGGTGGTGGTGATGGTGGTGGTAGTGGTGGTGGTGGTGGTGGTGGCAGTGGTGGTGGTAGTGGTGGTGGTGGTGGTGGTGGCAGTAGTGGTGGTAGTGGTGGTAGTGGCGGTGGTGGTGGTGGTGGTGGTAGTGGTGGTGGTGGTGGTGATGGTGGTGGTGGTGGTGATGGTGGTGGTGGTGGTGGTGGTAGTGGTGGTAGTGGTGGTGGTAGTGGTGGTGGTGGTGGTAGTGGTGGTGGTGGTGGTGGTAGTGGTGGTGATGGTGGTGGTGGTGGTAATAGTGGTGGTGGTGGTGGTGGTGGCAGTAGTGGTGGTGGTGGTGGTAGTGGTGGTGGTGGTGGTGATGGTGGTGGTGGTGGTGATGGTGGTGGTGGTGGTGGTGGTAGTGGTGGTGGTGGTGGTGGTAGTGGTGGTGGTGGTGGTAGTGGTGGTGGTGGTGGTGGTAGTGGTGGTGATGGTGGTGGTGGTGGTAATAGTGGTGGTGGTGGTGGTGGTGGTGGCAGTAGTGGTGGTGGTGGTGGTAGTGGTGGTGGTGGTGGTGGCAGTAGTGGTGGTAGTGGTGGTGGTGGTAATGGTGGTGGTAGTGGTGGTGGTGGTGGTGGTGGTGGTAGTGGTGGTGGTGGTAATGGTGGTGGTAGTGGTGGTGGTGGTGGTGGTGGTGGTAGTGGTGGTGGTGGTAATGGTGGTGGTAGTGGTGGTGGTGGTGGTGGTAATGGTGGTGGTAGTGGTGGTGGTGGTGGTAGTGGTGGTGGTGGTGGTGGTAGTGGTGGTGATGGTAGTGGTGGTGGTGGTGGTGGTGGTGGTAGTGGTGGTGGTGATGGTAGTGGTGGTGGTGGTGGTGATGGTAGTGGTGGTGGTGGTGGTGGTGGTGGTGGTGATGGTGGTGGTGGTGGTGGTGATGGTAGTGGTGGTGGTGGTGGTAGTGGTGGTGGTGATGGTAGTGGTGGTGGTGGTGGTAGTGGTGGTGGTGGTGGTAGTGGCGGTGGTGGTGGTGGTGGTGGTGGTGGTGGTAGTGGTGGTGATGGTAGTGGTAGTGGTGATGGTAGTGGTGGTGGTGGTGGTAGTGGTTATGGTAGTGGTGGTGGTAGTGGTGATGGTAGTGGTAGTGGTGATGGTAGTGGTAGTGGTGGTGGTGGTGGTGGTGGTGGTGGTGGTAGTGGTGGTGGGGTGGGGGTGGGAGTAAGAGCCTTGCCACAGTGGCTCAGTTGGTTGTCATCCTGTGCACTGAAAGGTTGCCAATTCTATTCTAGTCAGGGTACATACCTAGGTTTCAGGTTCAATCCCTGATAGGAGCACGTGCAGAAGGCAACTGGTGGATGTTTCCGACATGGATGCTTCTCTCTCTCCCCTTTCTTCTCTCTAAGCATGTCCATGGGTGAGGACTGAAAAAGAAAACTTAAAAAAAAGAAAGGAAGACTAGATGAATAAAGTCCTGGTAACTCCTAGGGAAGCAATTCTACCCAGGTGCGCCCAAAAACTACTAGATAAACCATGTTGTGCTACCCTCAACCCCCCGGTGTGTGCCTAGTACTGTTCTAAAAGCAAATTCTTAATTCATTTGCTCATTAATAGAATATGATTACAATGCATTTTCTCAGTTAGCGGGTATTGGTAGTAGTCACCTTCACATCACGGTGGCGTGTTTGCTGTATTACATTTTTTTTTTTTTTATCACAAAGCGGTTGGGGACTGCAGCTTGACGCCCCTCTACTTACTTCCAGGCTGAGGGAGTTGGTTGCAGTTAAGGCTATACTGCGCTCCCAGCAGAGAGCGCTGCGGAGACATGCCTTCCGCGGGTGCAGGCGCAGCCTCACGGGAGGGGCACAGGAAGAGTAGAATGACTGTCAAAATAACGATAAAAAGGTATTTGCACATTCCGAGAAACTTTCTACCTGCAAGGTAGCTTCATAGCCCAGTGGTTTCTGAATCTGGCTGAGTATCACTAGGACTTGGAGAGCTTTGAAAAATACAGATGTCTGGGCGGCCCTAGGCCCTGGATTCTCGTCAAGCTTTTCCTGCTGATTTAGATGATCAAGAGGTTTGGAATCCCTTGGTGAGAACTCGCACCCATAAGTCGGGGAACAGAAGGGGTGAGTAGGAGACAAACCTGGTTTCCGCTCCCAAACCTGTTCGTTTTTAGCTGTGTAACCTTTCTCGCTCCCCTCATCCCCTTATAAAATGGAGATAATAAAGATGGAGCTATAATGCCTACCTTGTAAGGTTATTTTATTTTTTAAAAATATTTTTTATTGATTTCAGAGAGGAAGGGAGAGGGAGAGAAAGATAGAAACATTAATGATGAGAGAGAATCATTGATCTGCTGCCTCATGCACACCCCCTACTGGGGTTGAACCCACAACCTGAGCATGTGCCCTTGACAGGAATCAAACCCAGGACCCTTCAGTCCCCAGGCCAAAGCTCTGTCCACTGAGCCAAACCAGCTAGGGCTAAGGTTATTTTTTAAAATATATATATTTTATTGATTCTTACAGAGAGGAAGGGAGAGGGATAGAGTGTTAGAAACATCGATGAGAGAGAGACATTGATCAGCTGCCTCCTGCACACCCCATACTGGGGATCGAGCCTGCAACAAGGTACATGCCCTTGACAGGAATAGAACCCAGGCCCCTTCAGTCTGTGGGCTGACACTCTATCCGCTGAGCCAAATCGGTTAGGTCTATGGTTATTTGAAAGACGAAAGGATAGCCAGGTGTAAAGCTGCCAATAGTAAGTATTCAAAGCAAAGTAGTCTGTGCTCTGAATCAAAGGCAGAGGAAGCGTTCCAAGGCCTCTCCTGGGTCTCCTAATCCCTAGGAAGGAGACTGTTCCCTCCAATCACTGGGGAACGCACTATAAGATTTAATTCTGGAACCTCCAGGCTGCTGCTGCCTCTGCCTACCTTTAGTTTATTTGCTTTCTTCCAGGAGGCAGTCAGGAACAGTATGAGGAGATGGGCACGTTTTATTAAAAGAAATCTTATACAGCATCTATCAGGTTCAGAGAGGCAGAGAGACTTACCCAAGATCACACAGCTGGTTACACAAAGCCATGGGCTTGTGCTCTCAATAGAACTCAGTGCTGCTCCTGGAAGTTGTGTGGCGAATCTCTTCAGGTCTTGCCTTTGTCTTCCAGAGAAGAGAAAGGGGACTTTCTTGGAAAAAAAAATCAGTGCTTCCTTCTTTCCCCAAAATAATCCTTCCTGCCTTACCTGGCAGATCAGACTTGCAACATAAGAGGAATGATGGTAACAGTAATAATGATAAATGCCATTATTAAGAGTGCCTTGGCATTCTCCAAGTGTTTAAGCACATCATCTATGTAATCCTTACCTATCCTATTCATTTATTCATCAAAGATTGAGTAATACTTTAAAGAGTTCTCAGCACTGAGGTTACTGCAATGAGCAAAGAAGTCCCCTGCTCTCATGCAGCCTGCATTCTGCTGAGAACTGAAACAGACTGACAATAGCAATCACATTAGTAAACCAGATAGTTTCAGACAGTGTTAAACACGGAGGAAACAGAAAGGCCTCTTCAAGGAGGTGCATCTGAGCAGAGACCTGGGCAACTAGAAAGATCCAATAAACCACGATATGGCAGGGAAAAAATAGTAAGTCAGCAGCCCCATGAGTGAGTTTGGTGTTCAAAGAACTGGAAGGAGGCTGGTGGCAGGAACAAAAGCTGGAAACGGAGGGGAGATAAATCTAGAGAAAGCAGGAGGGCAGTTCTGGGCTTGTCCAGCCTGACAGTCCAGTTCCTGCCCCAGGACTTACCTTAAAACAGGAAGCTACTTTCCCCTTCCCTTGAGAAAAATGTCACTGAGGCAGAGAGGACTTTGGGTGAGGGGGAGAGGGTGACTTTTGGGAAACAGTTGTATAACTTTAAGAAGTGGATATTATTTAACTCATTCTGCACGTGAGGCACTAAGCCAGGGCAGGTTGAATGGTGGCTTCCATCTCATTTTCTTCCAAGCCAAACCTCTACTTTTCCTTTGTCCATGTCTTTATTTATACTTGAGGCTTACCTTCCACTTAGCCTAATCCTTTCCTCCTCCCCAGGTGTGGCCCCACCTCCTCTCCAAGAAGCCAATATCGCAGTTTATGCCGAATCCCTTTCTCTTTCCTGTTTATTAAGTTATACCATCTGGCTTCCTAGTTGGTGGGCTCACGCATCCTCTTAAAGGCTTCCCAAGGGGCTGCTGGTGGGAGGTGGTGGGCATCCTGAGCAACGTGTCTAGTGACACTAGTCAATTAGGATTACATTTCACTCTGGATGTTACAAATAAATGCCTTCAGCTTTGGGTTTCTAAAGGATAGAGAAGCAGACCCTCCCCCCTTTGGGATGTAGGTGAGTAGTCATGTCTCTCACAGATCTCCCTAGACCTGTGGGAAGGAATGTGGTTAGATTTACTTCATTCAATCATACATTTACACAAGCCTCTACTGCATGCCAAGTCCCAGTGCACAACTTCAAGGAGTCACAGTAAAATAAAGTCATTCTATAACATGTTCCCATTTGTTACCTCATTTGATTTTCATAACTGACCTCTGAGACAGGTTGGGTGTGTGGGGTATGATGGTCTCCTGGCTTAGACAAGGTAACCGACTTGTCCAAGGTCACACAGCTGGCTTTCAGAAGAATTGGGCCTAACTCAGACCTTCCAACTCTATTTTTTTAAAATCCATTTTTATTGATTTCAGAGAGGAAGGAAGAGGGAGAGAGAGAGATAGAAACATCCATGATGAGAGAAAAATCATGGATCGGTTGCCTCTGCAAGTCCCCCACTGGGGATCAAGCCCACAACCTCAATGTGCCATTGACTGGAATCGAACCTGGGACCTTTCAGTTCACAGGCCAACACTCTATCCACTGAGCCAAACTGGCTAGGGCTCAACTCTATTTTTATTCCTCTAGAATCTTAATCCTTTTGACTTTAGAATGATGGATTCAGGACTGAGCTATTTTACATCACATTTGTTACATCATATATACATGAGAATAACATATTTATTACATCATGTTTACATGAGAATAACAGAAGGAATCCTTTTCTGCATGATCACTTCCAGGATTAGGACTTTTTAGGAAGGGAAGTGATGTTTTCACACAAACTGGATGAATTTCCTGGGAGGCCAGAAGGAAGTGAGGGGGAGAAAATAAGGCAGGGGATCAATGGCCTCCTCTAAACATCCCAAACAGGGTTAATTTCTGGTAATAGCCAGATAGGTGACTTCCTATCAGATTGACCCTCTGTAGAGAATAGCTATAAATGCTGGGGAGTAGAAAAATTACCTGAAGGCACTGAGCTTGAACAAAAGCAGGAAGATGCTGGAAAGGAGTCAATATTCAGACAGAGGGACTGGCACTGGGTGGGTTTCATTTTATCTTCTATCCTGAGAACATATGGCTGTCATATGGGTAATAGGAATCCCAGAAGGAGAAGAGAGAAAGTGGGTGAAAAATATTTGAAACAACCATAGCTGAAAACTTCCCAAATTTGGTGGAAAACATCTATAGATACCAGAAGATCAACAAAACAGAAGAATCAGTAAAAGTAAACTATGCCTCGGCACATTATAGTCAAACTGCAATAGATAAATAAATAAATAGAAAAATTTTCAAATAGTTGCAGCAAAAAAGTCACTTTACATACAGGAGAACAATAATTCAAAAGTTCTCTGATTTCTCATTAAAAATAATGGAGGCCACTCTATTAATGGACTAATAGTGGACTAACATCTTTAAGGTACTAAAAGAAGAAAAAACAACCCTGTCAACCCAGAATTCAGTATCCAGAGAAACTAACATTCTAGAATGAAGGTAAAATAAAGACATTTTCAGAAAAAAATAAAACAAAGACTTGAACTACAAGACCAGCAGACCTGCACTATAAGAAAGGCTAAAGGAAGTTCTTTAGGTTGAAGGAAAAGTGATGTCAAATGGGAGCTTGGACAGTCAGTATGGAATGAAGAGCATCCAGAATGATGAATATTCAATGAGTAGAAAGCTCCCTGGCAGGCTGCTGCAGGAAGTTAACCCAAAGGGCAGAGACTTGGGTGCTCTAATACAAACCAGCCCCTGGATGGATGTCAATTGGAAGAGGCAATTTTGAGTGTGTAGCTATGTTGTTTATATATTGACCTCTGCACCACAAGCCCACTTTCTGGGTAGAAGTTGGAGAAGGAGGTAGGAAATGATTGCTTTATTCAAAAAGGAGAACAACAAAACTGCTTAATTATTATTATTATTTTTTTAAATATATTTTTATTGATTTCAGAGAGGAAGGGAGAGGGAGAAAGAGATAGAAACATCAATGATGAGAGAGAATCATTGATTGGTTGCCTCCTGCATGCCCCCTACTAGGGATTGGGCCTACAACCCTAGCATATGGCCTTGACTGGAATCAAACCTGGGACTCTTCAGTCCCCAGGCCAATGCTCTATCCATCCACTGAGCCAAACTGGTTAGGGCGAAACTGCTTAATTATTAATGAAAAATAAAAGTTATCTGTTTGGGCTGTTTTAAAGAGGGAAGAAGAGGGCTGTGCACATCTCAGCGACAACAACAGCATGACAATAATTTTTACTTTAAAAAATTTTAAAATTAGAGGCCAGTGCACAAAATTTGTGCACTTGGGGGGATCCCTCAGCTCAGCCTGTGCCGTCTTTCAATCCAGAAGCCCTCAGGGGATGACTGACTGCTGGCTTAGGCCCGCTCCCCACCAGGCTTAAGCCATCAGTTGGACATCCCCAGTACTGCCACGGAGGCGGGATAGGCTTCCGCCACCACCGTTGTACTCACCAGCTGTGAGCCCAGCTCAGGGCTTCTGGCTGAGCTACACTCCCCCTGTGGGAATGCACTGACCACCTGGGGGCAGCTCTTGCGTTGAGCATCTGTCCCCTGGTGGTCAGTGCACATCATAGTGACCAGTTGTTCGGCTGTTCAGTTGATTTGCATATTAGCCTTTTATTATATACTAGAGGCCCAGTGCACAAATTCGCTCATGGGTGGGGTCTGGCTGCCCGCCCCCAATCAGAGTGTGAGGGGCTGATCGGGGGTGGGGCTGGCCAGGGGGAGTTATTAGTGTCAAAGATCTTTGCAGGGTGTATACACGTTTGTTGTTGGCTTTCAGATGAGTTGAAACTTCAAAGGCGCTTTAGTGTCAGGGACACTTACAGATTCCATTTCTAAGCCTCTCCCTAGACAGGTAATGTGGTTTAGTTCCCTGCTGACAAACCCTCTAAAGAGAGGCTGTGGTGTGATGTGGCTGCACTCTTTGGTAGTAGCAGTGGAGAGAGAATGCAGGAAGATGGTGGTTGTGCTGGGCACCTCTCCTGGACACCTGACAGTCCAGACCGTGAGCAGTTTTCCTCCTGATCACTCATCATTCCGGTTCCTGGTCTATGAAGGCTGGAGAGAGTTTACTTACTTGGAATTGCTGAAGGTCACACTTCAATGATCAGGTTGTGTGTGAGGGCTAATCAGGGGTGGGGTTGGCAGCGGGGAAGGGCCACGGGCAGTTGGCTAGCTGGCCCTGCCCCCAATTGGGCTGGTTGGCCGCCGCAGTGTGCATCATAGCCATCAGTCATTCTGTTTCTTCCACCATTCAGTGGCTTGGCTTTTATATATAGAGAGGATATATTTTTACTGATTTCAAAGAGGGAGAGAGAGAGAGAGAGAGAGAGAGAGAGAGAGAGAGAGAGAGAGAGAGAGAGGGAAACATCAATGATGAGAGAGAATCATTAATTGGCTGCCTACTGCATGCCCCACATTGGGGATCAAGCCTGCAACCCGGCATGTGCTCTGACCAGCAATCACACCATGACCTCCTGGTTCATAGGTCAACACTTAACCACAGAGCCATGCTGGCCAGGCAGCATGACAATATTTGATTTTTCTTTAGTTACTTGATATAATAGTCAGCTCTTGCATGTGTTCTTAGATTTCTATTGCTCCTAACCTTAGAAGACCTTGAGGTGCTGTAAAGAATAAACACATAACATCCTAGTTTTGCACATACTAACAATGAAATCAGCAACAGACACAGGAAGTAAACTGGAAGAATTTAACAACAACAAAAAACCAATCATGTTCCAAGCAAAAATGAGAACAGTTTTTGTAGAAATCATAGACATAAGAGTAGTAGAAAGGATAGACATGAGTAGTTCTGCCTGTTGGAGTGACACCTACGCTGGTTGGAAGGCCTGATGGATAGAAAGTTGAAATAGAGAAAGGATATTCCAAACCAAGAGAATAGCAAGAGTAAAAAAGCATGGAGGGTGTGAAGCTGCAGATTGGAGAACTACAAGTAATTCCAAGAATTTTGCATCTTTACTTAGCTGACTTCAGCAAATAATTTCTACTTGCCAATCATTGTACTAATTGTTCATATTCATTATACCACACTAATCTTATTTAGTAGGTACTATTATAATGCCCATTTTATAGATGAGGAAACTGAGGCTTTGATACTTAAAGTAACTTGCCCAAAGTCATATAGATAGTAACTAGTGGAGGCAGTATTAAAACCCAGGCAGTATCACTCATCTAGAACCAGTTTTCTTAGCTTCTAACTTGTCTCCCAAAGCAAACAAACAAAGCTTTCAACTCAAGAAGTAACCCTCTGGGTGTTCCTAAGTATCCTTGTTTGCTGGAATTTATGGACCTCTGAATATCCTATATAATAAAGAGGTAATATGCAAATCGACCATCATGCCCTCACAAGACGGCTGCCTACGACCAAACCGGCAGTGAGGTTAGTGAGGGACAACCAAACGACTGAACAAGCAGGCTGTGTGGGGTGACCAGGCCGGCAGGGGGATGGGACTTGGGGGCAACCAGGCCAGCGGGGGGGGTGAGCAGTTGGGCCGACCTGGCCAGCAGTGGGGGGCAGTTAGGGGTGACCAAGCAGGCAGGCAGGTGAGCGATTAGGAGCTAGCAGTCCCGGATTGTGAGAGGGGTGCAGGCTGGGCTGAGGGGGCCCCCCCTCCCCATGCATGAATTTCGTGCATCAGGCCTCTAGTTTAAGTAATATCAGGTGAAACCTCTGCCATGGCAACTCAACATTTCAGAGGATGGTGATGTGGGGCGGGGAGGGTAAGTGGAGCTTACATTTCCTCTAGTCATCTCTGGCTTTGAGTTCCTGTGTTGATTCAACTCTAGATCTTCTGCTCACACTATCCACTTTTTTCCATCACTGATTCTGACCACCCATCTGATTTCTTCTTACCTAAGTCTTAGTGACAGAAAGGTTTGGTTGTAGAATGTTTGGTGAGATGGAGGGGGGTTACCGCACAGACCAGAAAACAGCATAGGGGACTATTTTACATCTGGATATTAAAAACCTGTGGCCAATGCCACCATCAGGAATTTCTCTCTAGTCAGCCTTTTCGTTTCTGCTGGCTTCAGCCTATGATGTTGTTCTAGCTCCTCCTCTCTGCTCCTTCTGGAGCCCTCCCATTTTTCTAGAAAGCACAATTTAGGTCTCTTTTTCCTAACTTGTAGTCACTGGGCTATCTTTTTTAGAATCAAATAGGATATCTAGGTATATTGCTAAACATTTCCTTCCTGCTGGCTGGTGTGACTAAGTGTTTGAACATTGACCTATGAACCAGGAGGTCATGGTTCAATTCCCAGTCAGGACACATGCTGGGATTGCAGGCTTGATCCCCAGTGTGGGGCATGCAGGAGGCAGCCAATTGATTAAGTTTTTCTCTCATTGATATATTTTTTAATTGATTTAAGTTATATTTATATTTATTTTAGAGAGGAAGGAAGAGGGAGAGAGAGAAACATCAATGATAAGAGAGAATCATCAATTCTCTCTCCCTCCCTCAAACTGGGGATTGAGCCTGCAACCTGGGCATGTGCCCTGACTGGAAATGGAACTGTGACCTCCTGGTTCATAGGTCAATGCTCAACCACGGAGCCACATCAACCGAGCTCTCATAGATGTTTCTATGTCTCTATTCCTTATCCCTTTCTCTCTAAAACTCAATAAAACCATATTAAACAAACAAAGAAAAGGATTTCCTTCCCCAGGGAATTATCGGGAATCCAGCTTTATAAAGATTTTTATTTATTTTTAAAATGTTTTTATTGATTTTTAGAGAGAGAGGAAGGGGGAGACAGAGAGAGAAAGGAACATTGATGTGAGAGAAACATCAATCGGATGTCTCCAGCACACCCCCCGAACCTGCAACTTGGGCATGTTCTCTGACCAGGGATCAAACCAGCAACCTTTTGGTCCATGGGACCAAGCTCAATGAATTGGGCCACACAGGCCAGGGCTTTATAAAGATTTTTAAAGATTATTTTCTACCTACATATTGTTATTATTATTTTAAAATATTTTTATTGATTTCAGAGAGAAAGGGAAAGGGAGAGAGAGCTAGAAACATCAATGATGAGAGAGAATCATTGACTGGCTGCCTCCTGCACGCCCCCTACTGGGGATTGAGTCCACAACCCAGGCATGTTCTCATAGGTCTACTCGCTCAACCACTAAGCCATGTCAGCCAGGCTCTACTTACATATTATTAAAATTTTTTCCTACTACTATATATTCATGTCAGGGTGTGTCTTAGTCAGCATGGGATGCTATGACAAAGATATCAGACTGGGTGGCTGAAACAACAGAAATGTATTTCTCACAGTTCTGCAGACTGGAAGGTCAAAGTTTCAGTCAATTTGGTTCCTGGTGAGGATCCAGAACATTCCAACACTCAAAATGCCATTTTGATATATATATGATTTTGAGTTAAAGGCACCTGAAAAATGGCAGATGTAAGTGCACTCTGACCTTCCTTTTTAAAAAATTTTGTTGTTGTTAATTTTTACCTGAGGATATTTTTCCATTGATTTTCAGAGAGAGAGAGAGAGAGAGACAGAGAGAGAGAGAGAGAGAGAGAGAGAGAGAGAGAGAGAGAGAGAGAGAGAGAGAGAGAGAGAGAGAAGAAGGGAGAAAGGGAGAAAGGGAGAGAGAAACATCAATGTGAGAGAGACACATCAATTGGTTGCCTCCTGTATGCACCCTTACCGGGGACCAAACCCACAACCTAAGTATATGACCTGACTGGGAATAGTACCAGCAGCTTTTTGGTGCACAGGACAATGCTCCAACAAACTGAGCCACACCATCTAGGGCTTATTTCTTTTTTGATGCATTTGTGAATAGCAATGTTTTCTTATTTTCCCTTTCTGATAGTTTATCATTGGTGTATAAAAATACAACTGATTTAAGTATATTCACTTTGTAACTTTACTGAATTTATCAGTTCTAATGTTTTCTGCTAGTCTTTAGGATTCTCTATATACAGTATCATGTGATCTTCAAATAATGATAGTTTTACTTCTTCCTTTACAATTTGGATGCCTTTTATTTTTTTCTTTTTGCCTGATTGCTGTGGCTAGGACTTCCAGTATTATGTTGACTAAGAACAGCAAAAGGGGACATCCTTGTCTTGTTCCTGATCTTAAGGGAAACACTTGTAGCTTTTGTCCATTGAGTATGATGTTGGCTGTGGGTTTGTCATATGAAGCCTTTATTATGATGAGGTATGTTCTTTCTATTCCCACTTTGCTGAGTGTTTTATTATAAATGGATGCTGGTTGTTATCAAATGCTTTTTATGCATCTATTGATATGAACATGTGGTTTTTATCTTTCAGTCTTTTATGCGCTGTATCGTATTTATTGATTTGTGGATATTGTACCAACCTTGTACACTAGAATAAATCCCACTTGATCATAGTGTATGATCTTATTAATATATTGCTGGATCCAGTTTGTTAATATGTTGTTGAGGATTTTAGCATATATGTTCATCAGGAATATTGGCCTATACTTTTCTTTCTTTGTAGTGTCTTTATCTGGTCTTGGAATTAGGATAATGCTGGCCTCATAAAATGAGCTTGGGCATCTTCCCTCATCTTGAATTTAAAAATATATATATATTTTTATTGATTTCAGAGAGGAAGGGAGAAGCAGAGAGAGTTACAGACATCAATGATAAGAGAGAATCATTGGTTGGCTGCCTCCTGCACCCTCTACACTGGTGATTGAGCTTGCAACCCAATGTGCCCTTGACCAGAATTAAACCTGGGACCCTTCAGCCCACTGGCCAATGCTCTATCCACTGAGCCAAACTAGCTAGGGCTTGAATTTTTTTTGAAATTGTTTGAAAAGCATAGGTAGTAGTTCTTTTTTGATGTTTGGTCAAATTTACCTGTGAAGCCATCCAGTCCAGGACTTTTGTTTGTTGGGAATATTTTGATTACTGCTACAATTTCACTAGTTGCAATTTGTCTATTTAGATTCTTTTATCCTTCTTGATTCAGTTTTGGAAGATTGTATGCTTCTAGGAATTTATCCATTTCTTCCAAGTTGACTAATTTGTTGGCAGATAGTTGTTCATAATACCAGTCTTTTCTTACAGTCCTTTGTACTTCTTTGGTGTCAGTTGTTACTTCTCTTTCTTTTCTGATTTTGTTTATTTGGATCCTCTGTCATTTTTCTTGATGAATCTGGTTAAAGGTTTGTCAATTTTGTTTATCTTTTCAAAGAACCAGCTCTTGGTTTCATTGATCTTTTGTATTATTTTTTAGACTGTGTTTCATTTATTTCTTCTCTGATCTTTATTATTTCCTTCTACTCACTTTGGGCTTTATTTGTTAAGTTTGTTTAAGTATAAAGTTAGATTATTTAGTTGAGATTTTCCTTGTTTCTCGAGAAAGGCCTGTAATGCTATGAATTTCCCTCTTAGGACTGCTTTTGCTGTATCCCATAGATTTTGGGTTGTTTGCATTTTCTTTTCTTCTTCTTCTTCTTCTTTTTTTTTGTTAGTAATCCTCACCTGAGGATATTTTTCTGTTGGTTTTTAGGGAGAGTGGAAGAGAGAGGGAAAGACAGAGAGAAACATTGATGAGAGAGAAACACATTAATTGGTTGCCTCCTGCATGAACTCCAGCCAGGGTTGGGGCCTCAGAGGAGCCTGCAACCAAGGCCTGTGCCCTTGACTGGAATTGAATCTGGGACCCTTTGTTCTGCAGGACGATGCTCTATCCACTGAGCCAAACCAGCTAAGGCTCATTTTCATTTGTTTCAAGGTCTCTTTTGATTTCTTCCTTGATCTTATGTTAACCAATTCATTGTTTAGTAACATCTTATTTAGCCTCCTCTTATTTGTTTATTTTTCAGTTTTTTTTCTTGTGATTAATTTCTAGTTTCATATCATTATGGCCAGAAAATATGCTTGATATGACTTCAATCTTTTAAAATTTATTGAGACTTGTTTTGTGTCCTAACATGTGGTCTAGCCTAAAAAATGTTCCATGTGCACGTGAAAATAATGTATATTCTGCTGCTTTGGGGTGAAATGCTCTGAAGATATTAGTTAAATCCATCTGATCTAGTGTGTCATTTAAGGCCACCGTTTCCTTGTTGATTTTCTGTCTGGAAGTTCTATCCATTGATGTCAATGGAGTGTTAAAATCCCCTACTAGGACTCTATTACTGTCAATCTCTCCCTTTATGTCCATCAAGATTTACTTTACATATTTAGGTGCTTTTATGTTGGGTGCATAAATGTTCACAAGGGCTTTATCCTCTTGTTGGACAGCTCCATTTATCATCATGTAGTGTCCTTCTTTGTCTCTTACTATAGCCTTTGTTTTAAAGCCTATTTTGTCAGGTATAAGTATTGTTACTCCAGCTTTATTTTCTTTCCATTTGCATGACATATCTTTTTCCATCCCTTTACTTTTAGTATGTGTGTATCTTTCATCCTGAGGTGGGTCTCTTATATACAGCATATATATGGGTCTTGCAAATGCTCCATTTCTGCACTGCCATTTGGTTTATGAAGACATGTAACTGGGAGAAGCTGAGCTGCCTCTTTCACCTTTTAGTTAGTCAATATTGTGAATACTTAGTACAGGCAGGCCTGGTGCCACGTGTGGAGGATGTACACCTAAGCAGACATGACCCTACCAGACGGAGCCCACAGTCCTGGTTGTTATATTGTAAATCAGAAGACGCTTTAATCAATAAGCCAAATTTATTTGGAGTCCTGTTCATTTCGCTAGTGCTAGTGGGCCCAGAGGAAATCTTGCTTCTCAAATTCTGGGGCTCAATATGGTAGAAGTCTCCCTTATTTGTATGTTTTTCAGCTGTTTATTTTCCAAATTTGGAATGAGACTTCCAGAACTTCTGAGAAAAAGTCCTGTGCACTGGGATAGGCTGTGAGACCATATCTCAAGGCCTGGCCTGGCGCCAGCACTGACAACTCTGTCTGGAGCATAGTTTATGGCCTCTCTGGAATGGGAGTAGTCTTATTTTCCCTTAATATTTAAGCAAGAAAATGTTTACAGAAGCTAGAATATCAGGGTTAAAATTTTAAACAGCAGTTTTTACCCAAGATGGAGGTTACTATGCTTCATGGTCAGCTAAGCAGAAGTGGCACACATACATGTACCTGCAGTGGACAAAGAACACAAAGCAGTGAGACACATGATAATGGAGGTAGGTCCAAAGCTAATCTAAACCATATGGTGACTAATTACCAACCACAGTCCCTACACATGTCCTGCTGTTGTGGAGTGTGATACAAGAAATGCAAGTAAACTAAAATAATTTAAAAACAGAGGGCAAAGGATGTTATTAGGCTGGGAAGTAAAAATGTCTGTATACTCTTCCCCTGGCTGTCTGACGTTGTTTTCTGACTTAGCCTGTTTGGGCTGCTATAGAAAATACCATAGCCCTGGCCAGTGGGGCTCAGTGGTTAGAGTAGTCATCCCATGCAGTTGAAAGGGCACAGGTTCGATTCCTGGTCAGGGCATATACCTGGTTTGTGGGTAAAATCCCCAGTCCTGGCGCTCATAGGAGACAATGATCAATGTGAAACATTGATGTTTTTCTCTTCCTCTGCTTTCCTCTCTCTCTAGAATCAATACAAACATATCCTTGGGGTGAGGATTAAAAAAAAGAAAAGAAAATACCATAGACTGGGTGGCTTATAAACAATAGGAATTTATTTCTCACAGTTCTGGAGCCTGGGAAGTCCAAGATAAGGCACTGGCAGATTCAGTGTCTGGTGAGATCCTGCTTCCTAGTCCGCGATGGCCATCTCATTGTGACCTCACATGGCACAATGTGAGGGAGCTCTCTGCAGTCTCTTTTACAAGGGTACTAATCTCATTCATGAGGGCTCCCCCCTCATGACATTTAGGAAAATGCCACCTCCCAGAGGCCCCACCTCTTAATGCCTTCATATGGGGGATTAGGTTTTAACATATGAATTTGGGAGACACAAACATTCAGTCTATAGCACCTCCCATCACTCCATTTCTAGCCACACCAGCCCCCCAAACAGCCCAAGCACACTTGCCTCAGGACCATTGCATTTCCTGTTGCCTGTGCCAAAAATTCTCATATGTATTGTTCTCTCTACTCTTATCTCAAATGTGTTAAGCTTGTGTTCTCATCCAATCTCCTTTCAGACATGCCTTTTCCAGGCCAATCATCTAACATGGCATTCCACACCCTGCCCTGCCACCATTCTCTATCTTGCTTTATTTTCTTTATAACATGCTTCATCTGACATTATTTGTATGTTTGTTTATTTTTTTAATATTTTTATTTATTTCAGAGAGGAAGGGAGAGGGAGCAATAGAAACATCAGTGATGAGAGAGAATCATTCATCGGCTGCCTCTTGCACGCCCCCTACTGAGGATGGAGCCTGCAACCTGGGCATATGACCTTGACTGGAATCTAACCTGGGACCCTTCAGTCTGCAGGCTGACTCTCTATCCACTGAGCCAAATTGGCTAGGGCTGAAAGAATATATTTTTTTAAAAATACAACCACCCATAGACACAGACAGTGGGTTGTGAAGGCTTGGGGGTGAGGGGAGTGGGAGAGGGCAATGGGGAAAAAAAGGGGCATATGTAATACTTTCAACAATAAAGATTTATTAAAATAAAAACAAAAAAATACAACTAAGTGAATGCCTTGAAACTAGGCTGTCATCACATATCCCCCCTGCCCCATTCTATAACTTTATATTGGTTTAAATAAAGAATAAGATTTTATGAAAATACAGCATTGAGGAAACGAGACCTAGACTATTGTGTAACATACTTATTTGCATTCATTTCTTTTCTTAGTGCCTAGTGAATTTCCCGTAAGTCATAAAAGCAAATGATAAAGGAGATTAAGTGTGATATCAGTTGTGTGTATTAAGCTCCAATTTCTAATTAAAAACCTTGGAAAGTTAACCAGTTGGCTTAGCTAGCACAAAAGGAAATAGAGATTGGGTAAAACAAACAGCCTATTCAAATAAAATCAGAGCATCTGACATCTAAAACCAGGGCTCAAATTATTTAGGCAATTGCCAAGTGTCTAGTGCATATTGTGATGACTAAAGAAAACTGAACTCTTAAGCCTTCATTTATTAAACAATGAGAGGATGGGATAGAATATCTGTTCAAGTTAACAATGAATTATGTTTTAAACCTGGCCTTTCATTTTAAAATGAAATAGGGCCTGATACTGTGGTGGAAACTTACTGCTGAGAACTCTTAGAGGGTAACTGCTTTGTTACACTTAGGGGTATGTACTGTGGACAGCTGAATAATGGCCCCTCATAGGTATCTAACTCCTATCTCCTGGAACTTGTGATGTTAACTTACATGGCAAACGAGACTTTGCAGATATGATTAAGGATTCTGAGATGGGCAATGTTCCTGTATTATCTGGATGGGCCCTAACTGTAATCACAAGGATTGGAAGGGAGGAAAGGGAGATTTGAAGGCTGTGTTGTGGAAGCAGAGATTGGAAGGACAGGTCTTTAAAAATACATATATTTTTATTGATTTTAGAGAGGAAGGGAGAAGAAGAAAGAGATAGAAACATCCATGATGAGAGAGAATCGTTGATTGGCTGCCTCCTGCACCCCCCACACTGGGGATCAACCTGGGCATGTACCCTGATCAAGAATCGAACCACTATCTCCTGGTTCATAGGTCAATGCTGGGCTCTCCACAGGTTTGTTTGTTTTTTTCCTGGGCATGTTTTCTCTTGTTCTGTTTCACTCTCTACTTTACTAAACACAAAAGGAATCAAGACTCAATATTCAAGATACACACCTGTGGCTGGAAATGAAATTTTAGTTTCCCAGACCAGAGAATTAAATGAATATGGATCTTCAAAGGAAGTTGAATTTACAAATTGCAGTCAGACAAAATTAGCAATAGAAAATCCCATTGTCCTACATGGGAGAGTCTTGTTACATCCCTCCCATGGCAGGCTGCAGAAATACCCAGACAACTTACCTTCTTCTTATTCTTACAGGAGAGTCAGCTGTTACGGCTCATTTTAAGGTGAAGTGTTGTTAGTGGGTGAGAGCAGGTAGTAAAGCGCTCACTTGGAGACATCCATCATGAACATTTCCACGGTATTCGCACACAAAATAAAGGACAGAAAACAATCCTGAGCTGAACCCTGGACATCTCCAGCTTGGCTTCACTGACTAGAATTTACCTAACATTTATTAAGCACTCACATCTTGTTGTGCGTGATATGGTCACAACTAGAAAAGCCTTCTGACCATCCCACCAAGATTTTTCCTTTATATCATAAATGGAAAGAGGACAGTGGACAATCCACACAAAACAATTTGTCAAATCATTAGGGGGTTATTTTTTTTTTAAATTCTCACTGGAGGATATGTTTTTATTGATTTTAGAGAGAGAGGAAGGGGGAGAGAGAGAGAAACATCAATATGAAAGAGAAACATCTATCAGTTGCCTCCCCAAAACCTAGGTATGTGCCCTGATCAGGAATCGAACCCGCAACATTTTGGTATACAGGATGATGCTCCAACCAGCTAAGCCACCTGGCCTGGGCTCTAATCATTAGTTTTGATATTTCCATGAATTCTGATTAAAGGAAACATATTTGGGGTAAGGGTCATCCTGTTTATGTGGGACTACTTTTTTTTAAACCTGGAAAACAGACATCAAAGTGTGGAGGGCATTCTCTTGAATAGATAGATCGATATGCCCCCGCCAAGGTCTAGTTAACTTTTTTAAGGTAAGTAGGTGAAAGGTTGATGGTGAAATGTGGGTCCTTATAGCTCTGGCTGCAGAATTTTCCCATGCTGCTGGAAAATCCAAGTTAAGGCCAAGGGTTCCTGGTTATCTAGAGACCTCTATCACTTCAAAACCCTTTGCTGGTGTTAAAAGAATATTTTGGCATTGATCCACTCCAAGAGGAATGCATGTTCATACGACTCAAACCATCAAGGAAGAACGGCCTTGACCTGTGGGAAGGACAGTGATGATGAGACAATTCCAGCATGTTATCAGTTCCATCATAAGCAAGCGTTTGAAACGTGGCTGTTGTGGTTCTGCCGTCTGCAGAAGAATTTATTAGTTAATCAGTATTTGCTGAGTGTCTGACTTAGAGCTCATGCTATATGGGCTAGCTAAGTATGCACTCTATAGGTCACAAATATATAGAACACTTGGGAGACATTTAATATGCGTGTGGCATATTTCTCTAAGAATCAGTCCCTGATAATTTTATGTAGGACTGCATTGATTCTAGAATAGTTCCCTTTGACATAAGTACTGATTAAATATGCTTTCTTATGAACAGAAAATTTTTTTTCATATTGTTACTGCATGACACTATGTACAACAGTATCTTTTTAAGAGGAGGCACATTCAAACATAAAATCGTTCCCTTTCAGGCACCTCTGCAGAGCCTGGGCACCAACCTGTGCAGAGGCTGGGCACACTGTGAGCTGCTTCTTAACAAAACCCAAAGAGATTTTTAAAATTGGCCTTTGTGTAAGATGCAGTTGGAATGATTGGATTCCACTGGGAAATGAATAGCAAGCATGTGATTTGCTAAAAAGTTTATTTCAGGAAATTATAAATCTGTAATGACATATTTTGTTATTAGTTTTACATATACAGTGTTATCAGTTGGGAAAACTGCAAGTAAAGATACCTAGTTAAAGTGGTAATTTTATAACAAAACAAGAAGTCTGTAGGTAAGAAGCTGCTGGCAGTTTACTGCCCAGCAATGCCAATAAGAACCCTTATGGTCCTAGCTGGTTTGGCTCCGTGAATAGGGCGTCAGGCTGCAGACTGAAGGGTCCCAGGTTCAATTCTGGCCAAGGGCACATACCCAGGTTGCAGGCTCGTTCCTCAGTGTGGGGCATGCAGGAGGCAGCCAATCAATGATTCTCTCTCATCATTGATGTTTCTGTCTCTCTCTCCCTCTCCCTTCCTCTCTGAAATCAATTTTTTTATAAGAACCCTTATAATTCTCTCTCTCTCTGTCCTGCCCTTCTTAGCTTATGAGTCTTCTGTTGTTGTTATTATTATTATTTTTTTAGGAGAGACTTTGGGAATAGCTGTGCCAGTGAAGAAGAAATGGGGAGGGGGAGAGACGGAGAGGCTTGGAAAGGGAGAGGGGTTGGAGATGAGAAATGCCTGGTTTGTCTGTTATTATTTTGTTCCACAGCTGCAGGTACTGTGTTTGTAAACTGGCAGGAGGATGGGGGAGGGCAGTGCCAATGACCATTAATCCTGGGCCTGGTCCTTTTGTTATAGGCAGTTAGACAAACATGAGCAGAGCAAGGACAATGGACTGGGAAAAAAAGTCAACAAGTGGAAAGCCCTGGGGGCTTAGCAAGGGGCAAAACTGGAAAAACAAAGACCTTTCCTCCCCTAGCATATCGCTGGTCATGCGGTTTAGACCCCTGACCTTTTTCTCCCTCACGATAACATGATAACATCTAGGCCTCGATTGTATTTCAACTCCAGGCTCAGAAAAGCAGCAAAACCAGACAAGTGACACCTTGGTTGCCTCGGGACCAGCTGCATTGACTAATGAGCCCCTGGTGCAGACCAATCAGTGGAGACCACAACCCTGAAAAAACACACCTGGAAAGCTGATGAATAGTCTATTGAGACCCTCCCCTGAGAGCTCCCCTAAGATTCCTGCTTGCAAAAGAAAGATAAATACCCATCAAACGCTCTTCCCAGGGGAGCACACCTGCACCATTCCCTTTCCCCTTCTTCCCTCCAAGGGACCCCACCAGATTTACAACCAGGGGAGCAATGGGCAGCAGTAGCTCATCCCGGGCTAACCCCTGACCCTGACCCCAAGGCCCCCTTTTCTCTGACTTCCCAGTGAGCCAAAGTGGCTTCTTCTATACCCTTCCTTGTTTCGCTGTCCTAAGTGTGTTTTTTGCTTCAGTCAATAAATTCTTGCTTTCTTTGCTGCATTTTGTCTCTTGATTGAAATCTTTCCTTCAAGAAGACAAGAACCAAGGTCTTGTCAGCTCACTGGTAACACTTTAAATAGAAGTTAAACTTCCTCAGACTCCCTCCTTATCCCCCAAGAGTTTCATTTTGTCTCACTGGCCAGAACTTGACACTTGGCCATATTTAGCCCCAGGAGTTTGGGGAAAGAAGTGCTTTGCTTTTTTAGCTTCTGTAGTGGAGGCTGGTAAAGCAGAGCAGCTGAGGAATGTGCTGCCCTAGTGACTACATCAGGGAGAAGCCCTACCAGCCTTTGTCAAGGAAGCAGAGAGTAGCCCAGATCCTTTGGTGGCACTTATATGTAAACCAAAGGCTTGGTTTGGTTTACATGGCCATGTCAAACTGGCCATTTAAATTTTGGGGGGATTACTTGGGTGGGGGTGAGGGTCCCTCAGCCTGGCCTGCCCTGCCCCCTCTCATAGTCTGGGAGTCTTCAGGGGATGTCCCTCTGCGGGAGGCCACTGGGTCTATCAGGGGAAGGCGCCACCCCCATCATCCCGCTGCTGCTGCCACTGCCGGCCCTCACAGCCACTGCAGCTTTGTCCAGAGGGATATCTGGAAGATGTCTGGTCTATCCAGTCTAATTAGCATATTACCCTTTTATTAGTATAGATTAGATTCTTCCTGGTTTCAAAGCACAGACACCTCCTCAGGTTACTTACAGGAGTCAGAAAGTTGTCTCAGGCTACAAGGTCACGCCTTGTGAGATGGTCCAGATGAGGTCATCACTCCATTACTTCAATAGCCGCTCTGGTGACATCATCACAACAATACCTGGCAGGCGAGGCTTCAGAATTGGTGATTGTGAGTCCCTGCTTTGGGGCTCCACCACGATGGTGACTTAGATATTTGGCCTCTGAAGCTCCTGCTCCTGCCTTCACCAGCAGACTTTCTCCTTGTGTTTTCCATTGAACATCCCAGGACAGTATCACTGCACAGCCTTCATGGTCCACTAGAGCTGCCCTTGTGGGGCAGACACTTGCTCAAGGCCACTCCAGCCTCTTTCCGGCCCAGCAATGGCTCCCTCGGTCCATGAGTGTGACGGGTGATGGATCATGTCCTGCCACTCCTGGTTACCTCAGGTGGGGGCTGTGGGGATGTAAGCTCCCAGGGAGACTGCAGAGGAAGTAATGATCCCCAGTTTGAGGCTATCTGCTGAGACATGTCAAACTGGCCATTTAAATTTTGGGGGGATTACAATTGTTTTACTATTTATAAAGAATTATCTGCCTTTCTATTTTCAAAGTTAAAACCCTAAAAATAATTTTCTGCTTTGATTACTTAGAGTGCTGGAAAACTAGAACAAATGAACCAACAAAAAAAAATACCCTACTTATTTATTGCTCTGGGGATAAGTGTTCCTATATGTCTTTTCCCTATTAAAAAGAAAAAGTGAAATTCACCTATTTAGTGGCATTTAACACAGTCACAATGTTGTATAATCATCAGATGTGCTTTCGAGCAAGCATTCGTGAATGCTAGGGGTGATCTGCTCCCACGCATTGACAAAACTGTTGGGGCTGCCTCCAGATTCACTCAAGAGCTATGGGTTTAGGGACCTAACCTATGTTATAAACTTTACATAACAAAAAGATATCTTCCTGGCTAATTGTTACCCCCATTCTCAAAACCCTCCACTTTCCTAATGCCCCTCAGCTGCAGAAGCTCAGCAGGAAGCTGCTTATTTGCTGAAGGTTTATTGTTTAACCGTGTTATGATGGCTTAGCAGTTAAATTCCCAAAAGCAACAAATGATGACCAAACTGAGGCAGTACAAAGTCACGAGTGGCTTTGGAAAATAGAAAATAGAATCTCTCTTCAGTTCACCCCCTGCTGCGAGAGGAATTTTCCAGGTTAAGGCCTCAAGAGGGATTTTCAGAGGGCCAATCATTCTTCCACCTGAACAACTTTTACTTGCAAAGCCCTTCACCCGTCCTTGACCCAGACGCAGCTCAATGGGTCCTCACACAGTCCCATGAAGGCTCAAGGCAGGTATTGCCATCTCCTAAGAGACTCTGAGAGCGTTGCCTGCAGTCAAGCTGTGGCTGCCTCTCTGTTTACCACCCACCTTCTCTAACTCTAGAGATTAAAAAAAAAAAGGAGGGCCACTTAGGCCCCTCAAATGACAGAATAACTCAGAAAGGGTATGATTCGACTTGACTTTTATAACCAGTATTTTTCAGCTGGGGGTTTTGAACAGTTTGAACACAAAATGAAATAGAGCCCGGCCAGTGTGGGTCAGTGGTTGAACCAGGAGTTCATGGTTTGATTCTGGGTCAGCTGCTTCCTGTACACCCCCACTGGGTTGTGGGCTGAATCCCCGGTGGGGGGCGTACAGGAAGCAGCTGATTGATCAATGATTATCTCTCATCACTGATGTTTCTATCTATTTCTCCCTCTCCCTTCCTCTCTGAAATCAATAAAATATATTTTAAAAAAAGAAATAGATAGAATGGAATAATAAATATCAGAATACATTGTACTCTTTTCTGAAATGTTTGTGTTGGTAGTGTGTGTGTGTGGTAATGTTTCTTATTTATTTATTTGTTTGATATTTTATTTTATTTATTTTTTAAAAATATATTTTATTGATTTTTTTACAGAGAGGAAGGGAGAGGGATAGAGAGTCAGAAACATCAACGGGAGAGAAACATCGATCAGCTGCCTCCTGCACACCTCCTACTAGGGATGTGCCCGAAACCAAGGTACATGCCCTTGACCAGAATCAACCTGGTACCTTTCAGTCCGCAGGCCAACACTCTATCCGCTGAGCCAAACCAGTTAGGGCTATTTGATATTTTAAAAATTGATTTTAAAGAGAGAGGAAGGGAGAGGGAGAGAGAGAGAACCATCAATCGATTGCTTCCCATACACACTCCAACTGGGGATCGAATGTGTAACCTGGGTATGTGCCCTGATCAGGAATCAATCAGTGACCCTCAGGTGCACGGGACCATGTTCCAACAACTGAGCCACACATGCTTCTTAATGTGGGTTACAGTTTAACAAAGTTTGAAAGCCATGGACATAAGTAGCTATGGCCCTGTCAGAACTGCTCAGATTTGAACATTGCCAGCCTCAGGCCTTGCTGCTGCCCTGATCCCCTTCAAATGTTATCAGGATGGTAATGTCATGGGAGTGTTCAGAGGGCCTTTGCCAAGCTCATGTCCTCTCTTTATCAGAGGCAAAAATGGAGCATGACAGTCTGCGCCTAGGGCAAGTTCCAAGAACTGAGAACGTGGCTTCATAGGGAAGGTTGTTTACAACAGTAAAACAGGGTCAGCCCAGCTCTGCGGTCCCCAGTTTCTCTGTGAGTATACTTGAATATTCTAGGGCATTTCTACAGCCACAGGCCAGGGCACTGCCCTCCCTTACACTCCTAAGAAGCCTGCTGCAGAGCACTCTGCCTACAATTATCCCACAGAAGCCACCTGTTGTGCCTCTAAGCATGAGGCATCCCAGATCACTCACAGTTCCCCAAATCCTTTTTCATAGAAAAAGCCATTCTGTCTGCTGGAGATTGCAATTTGCCTTTTTAATTTTGCTTCTGATAAACTTTGGTCTGATGATTTTCTCAGGCAGTGTTTATATGAAGGCTACCCAGAAAATTAGTAAAATGTTTAGTAAATTGATTGGCTGAAAAAGTGCAGACATTACAATCAAGGTTCAGATTGATTTTTTAAATCAAGTTTTTTTAGTGTCCCATAGATACTAGATCTATCTAGCCACAGAGCAAATAATCAGCCTTTTTGGTCTGTTTGTATTGTATTTTTGAAACTGTATTATTTACTAAAAGTTAATTGAAAGTGCTGAGTCTAAACCTTAGGACAAAGCTACTAAGAAATATTAAAATCTTTAATTTTAGATTTTTACCTATTCAGCAATAATGGTTTTACCTAAATGTAGTGAGCCTTTAAAAAATTTATTAATTTCAGAGAGGAAGAGAAAAGGACAGAGAGCTAGAAATATCAATGATGAGAGAGAATAATTGATTGGCTGCCTCCTGCGCACCCCGCACTGGGGATTGAGCCCGCAACCTGGCATGTGCCCTGACCGGGAATTGAACTATGACCTCCTGGTTCATGGATAGATGCTCAACCACTGAACCACACAGGCTAGGCAATATACAGCATTTTAATTACTCGAACGTTGTGAAAGTTATTTACAGCTGAGTGATGTAGTGTATTTCCTTTGGTTTATAACCTCTGGTTTTCCCTGGTATTAATAATTGTCTTCATTAAAATTTTTTTTTTGTCTTACTTTTCTGGGTACCTATTCCTTTTCTTCTTTTTAAAACCCTTTGTTATTTATTTATGTTATTGATTTTAGAGAGAGGAAGGTAGAGAGTGAGAGAGAAACATAGATGTGAGAGAGCAACATCTATTGGTTGCCTCCCACATGTGCCCCGACCAGGGATCAAACCCACAACCTGGGTATGTGCCCTAACTAGGAGTCAAACCTGCCATCTCTCAGTGCACAGGATGACGCTCCAACCAAGGGAGCCACACCAGCAGGGCTCGTCACCTATTTCTAATTCATCCCCAAACTCTGTGTTGGGAGGATAAAGCCTCCTATCAAGACTTTCATGAACATCAGGTGGTTTATCAGTTTCATTCTTCCCAGGATCTCTTTGTACTTCTGCTCCAATCAAGGATAGTTGCTGTTGTCCTGAGGTTTATTTTCACTATCATCTTGGGAAGTCCTTTCCCCACCCTCCTGTGTTGGATCTCCTCTATTTCCTGGACCTCATGTCTTCATTTCGCCCCTTATTCTTTAGTTTTAAAAAAGTATATCCTCCACTAATTTTTCTAAGGATACTTCCTTAGTAACTAATTCTTTAAGATCAAGCATGTCTGTACCTTTGTTATTCTCTTGGTATCTATATGGTATTACAGTTTGCCAAAAATGTCCCCTCAAATTTAAGTCATTGCTCCATTGTTTGCTAGCTTCCAGTGTCACTGTTGAAATGTTTGAAGTTATTATTCTCAGTCCTTTGCATGTGACTTGCTTCTCTCTCTCCATCTAACTTTTATCAGGCTATAAAAGTTAAAACAAGACACAAACAAGTTAGGTTGCCAGGAGGTCTGTGTGAGTCTCATGATAGTTACTTCTGCTACCACAGGCTGTCATAAGGCTGTGCTGTTCCCCTTTCATCAAATGAACCCCAACAGGCAGAGACCAGACTGGAATATTTATTTATTTTAAATAGTTTTGTTTATTTATTAATTTTAGAGAGAGGAAAGGGGGGAGAGAGAGGGAGGAGAGAGAAACATTGTTGTTGAACGTATTTATGTATTCATTGGTTAATTCTTGTATGTGCCCAGATTGGGGATTGAACCTGCAACCTTGGCATATCAGGATGATGCTCAAACCAACTAGGCTACCTGGCCAAGGCCAGATTGAAATATTTAAACACAAATTATGCTAAAGGCTGGAGCAAGATCAGCAAACTTCTTCTGAAAAGGACCAGATTGTAATTCTTTTACTCTTTGCTGTAGAGTTTAGGTGTCTAAAGGAAAAGGGGAAATCCAATGCCTTTGAATGCACGGCCTCATAGTCACCAGTCTGGAAAGGACTTGGAGAAGAGAGGGGTGGGGGGTGGGGGGAGTAGGAAAAGTCATGTACTTCTTTCCCTGCGCTAGAAAGGAAAGCATTCCAATGACTTTTCCCACATGCTGGAGATTGGACTTTTTTTTTTTTTTTATACACTTCTGAATATTTTTATTTTAAAGAGTAGAAGCACTGATTGTCAGTTTAACAACAACAAACTTACATCATTCAGTTATCCAAAATTTGCCATTCAAATCAAAAGTCACCTTAGTTTTACAACTTCTTAAGTATATTTCACCTGAGGATATTTTTTCCAATGATTTTTTGAGAAAGTGGAAGAGATGGAGGGAAAGAGAGAGAGAGAAGAGAGGGAGAAAAAGAGAGGGAGAGAGAAACATCAATGTGAGAGAGACACATCCATTGGTTGCCTCCAGAACAAGGCCCTACCAGGGCCGAGAATTGAACCCACAACCCTTCAGTGCATGGGTCATCACTCTAACCAATGAGCAACATTAGCCAGGGCTCTTAGCTACATTTCAAAAAGAACAAGCTCATTTCTGGGAAAACTATAAAATATGAATACAAGCCTAATATAGGCACACATACATATTTAAATTTTGATTAATTAATTAATTAATTAAAATATTTTTATTGATTTCAGAGAAGAAGGTAGAGAAAGAGAGAGATAGAAACATCAATGGTGAAGGAGAAACCAAGATGGAAGCATAGGTAAACACCTAAAATGCTGCCTCGCACAACAATTTCAAAACTACAACTAAAAGACAAAATGGACATCATCCAGAACCACAGGAAGGCCGGCTGAGTGGGAATTCTACAACTAGAAGGAAAGAGGAAAGCACACTGAGACTCAGAGGAGCTGCAGGAGGCAGAGGTACTGAGACGCACACGCGGAGAGGGCGGGCAATTGAGTACATGGCTGGCTTTCTCAAGCAGGAGGGAGACAAAAGCTCCTGACTGCTCTGAACTCCAGTTCTGGGTAAGACTCTGGGGACCCAGACTCATACAGGGTGAAACTGGACTGTCAGGAAAGAGGAAAGCACACTGAGACTCAGAGGAGCTGCAGAAGGCAGAGGTACTGAGATGTGCGAGGAGAGGACTGGCAACTGAGTGCGTGGCTGGCTTTCTCAAGCGGGAGGGAGACAAAAGCTCCTGACTGCTCTGAACTCCAGTTCTGAGTGAGACTCTGGCGACCCAGACTAATTCGGGGAGAAACTGGACTGTCTGGCAGCAGGTGGAACTCGAGGGTGGCTTTCTCTCAGAGGTGTTTGCAGCAATTTCCACGGGACACTGAGACACAGGGGCCTCATAGGGCAGGGCTGAGGGAAACCAATGCTGTCTGCTCCACCCAGAGACTCCGCCCCATCCAAGCTGAGCACAGAGGCTTTTGCAAGTCTTGTTTCATAAAGGTATCTCTAGCAGAGAAGTTCTCCCATTGTAGACACAGCTGATCCTCACAGCCAATTGGCCTGGAGGTCAATTCCTCCCAGTGACACCAACAACAATCAAGGCTTAACTACAACAAGACTGTACACACAGTCCACAAAGGGGTGCATCAAGAGTGTCCACCTCAGGTACTGGGGAGGCTGAGCCACTGGGCCCTATAGGACACCTAGCACACAAAGCCACTCTATCAACTCAGGGAAGCAGCCAAAATGCGGAAACAAAGAAACAGATCACAAATGAAAGAAATGGAGGAAAGCAAATGACTAGATATAGAGTTTAAAACCACGGTTATAAGGTTTTTCAAGAATTTTCTAAAAAAGGCCAATAAATTTAGTGAGACCCTTGAGCA
This sequence comes from Corynorhinus townsendii, assembly GCA_026230045.1. Lineage (NCBI taxonomy): Eukaryota > Metazoa > Chordata > Mammalia > Chiroptera > Vespertilionidae > Corynorhinus > Corynorhinus townsendii. Next base: position 89,034,474 of record JAPDVU010000003.1, read on the forward strand.
TATGAAAAAGGACAAATTAGAAATTAAGCATACACTGACTGAAATAAAAAATAATATACAGAGATCTAACAGCAGACTAGAGAATCACAAAAATCAAGTCAAATATTTGTAATACAAAGAAGCAAAAAACACTCAACCGGAAAAGCCAAAATAAAAAAGAATCCAAAAATATGAAGATAGTGTAAGGAGCATAGAAAGGGAGTAGACTAACAATTCTTGGGAGGAAAGGTGTGTGGGTGGTGCGGGAGGAGACTGGACAAAAATTGTACACCTATGGTTGAGGACAGTGGGTGGGGGAGGTAAGGGCAGAAGGTGGGGTGGGAACCAGGTGTAGGGGAGCTTGGGGGGAAAAAAGAGGAACAATTGTAATAATCTGAATAATAAAGATTTATTAAATTAAAAAAAAAGAAACATCAATGGTGAGAGAGAATCATTGATCGACTGGCTGCTGCACACCCCCTACTGGGGACTGAGCCTGCAATCCATGCATGCACCCTTGACTGGAATCGAACCCAGGACCCTCCAGTCTGCAGGCCTACTCTCTATCCACTGAGCCAAACCAGCTAGGGCTAAATTTTAATTTATTGAAAAAAAAATTTTCTGGAGAGGAATGGGGAGAGAGAGAGAGAGAGAGAGAGAGAGAGAGAGAGAGAGAGACATTAATTTGTGTTCATTGATTGATTCTTGCATGTGCCCTTACTGGGGATTGAACACGAAACCTTGGCATGTGGGGATGACACTCTAACCAATTCAACTACTTGACCATGGCCATAGGCACATCTATATACATAAAAGCTTAAGTGACTGAAAGACCGAAGGAGCAGTCAACAAGTTGCTATGATGTACACTTACCACCAGGGGTCAGACACTCAATGCAGGAGCTGCCCCTGGTAATCAATGCAGGAGCTGCCCCTGGTGAACAGCGGGAGCCGCCACTCAGCTGACCAATGGGCACCAGATGTCAGGCTAAAGGCTGGTGAACACTGCTGTGGCGACATGAGTCTCTCCTGCCTCTGCGGCAGCACTACTGAGTGGCGGCAGCAGGAGGCGCAGCGGGCTGGCAACTGGCCTGGGTTTGGGCTTTTCCCCAGCCGCCTGCCACTTTGCGCACTATTACATTCCTCAGGGGATATCAGACTGCTGGTTTCAGTGGGGATTGGGCTGAAACTGGCAGTCTGACATCCCCCAAGGGGTCACGGATTGCAAGAGGGCACAGGCCAGGCTGAGGGACCCCACCAGTGTATGAATCCGTGCACCGGGACTCTGGTACCTTAATAAATGCTAGAACTATGATAAAACAGTTTAATTTCAAAGTAAAATTTAAAGAGTTACTTGTTCCTGATATGCTTTAAAATTCTGTTTCTTTTTTTTTTTTTTAATAAATCTTTATTCAGATTATTACAATTGTTTCTTCTTTTTCCCCTCATAGCTCCCCTCCACCCGGTTCCCACCCCACGTTCTGCCCTTACCTCTCCCCAACTGTCCTCATCCATAGGTGTACGATTTTTGTCCAGTCTCTTCCTGCACCCCCCCATACCCCTTTCCTTCTGAGAATGATCAGTCCACTCCCTTTCTATGCCCCTTATTCTATTATATTCACCAGTTTATTCTGTTCATCAGATTTTTTTATTCACTTGATTTTTAGGTTCACTTGTTGATAGATAGGTATTTGTTGCTCATAATTTTTATCTTTATTTTTTTCTTCTTCCTCTTCTTAAAGAATACCTTTCAGCATTTCATATAATACTGGTTTGGTGGTGATGAACTCCTTTAGCTTTTTCTTATCTGTGAAGCTATTTATCTGCCCTTTAATTCTGAATGATAGCTTTGCTGGGTAGAGTAATCTGGGTTGTAGGTTCTTGCTATTCATCACTTCATAGATTTCTTGTCACTCCCGTCTGGCCTGCATAGTTTCTGTTGAGAAATCAGCTGACAGTCATATGGGTGCTCCCTTGTAGGTAACTAACTGTTTTTCCCTTGCTGCTTTTAAGTTTCTCTCTTTGTCTTTTGCTCTTGGCATTTTAATTATGATGTGTCTTGGTGTGGTCCTCTTTGGATTCCTTTTGTTTGGGGTTCTGTGCACTTCCTGGACTTGTAAGTCTATTTCTTTCACCAGGTGGGGGAAGTTTTCAGTCATTATTTCTTAAAATAGGTTTTCAGTATCTTGCTGTCTCTCTTCTTCTGGCACTCCCATAATTCTGATGTTGGTACGCTTGAAGTTGTCCCAGAGGCTCCTTACACTATCTTCAATTTTTTGCATTTTTTTTTTCTTTTTGCTTTTTCGGTTGAGTGTTTTTTGCTTCTTTGTATTTCAATTCTTTGACTTGATTCTTGCGTTCCATTAGTCTGCTGTTGGGTCTCTGTATAATATTTTTTATTTCAGTCAGTGTATGTTTAATTTCTAGTTGGTCCTTTTTCATATCTTCAAGGGTCTTGTTATATTTATCGTCCTCTTCTAGGATATTCTTGAAAAGCCTTATAACCGTGGTTTTGAATTCTATATCCAGATGTTTGTTTTCCTCCATTTCTTTCGTTTGTGATCTGTTTCTTTGTCGCCGCATTTTCACTGCTTCCCTGAGTTGGTAGGGTAGCTTTGTGTGCTAGGTTTCCTATATGGCCCAGTGGGTCAGCCTCCCAGTTACCTGAGGTGGACACTCTTGGTGCACCCCTTTGTGGACTGTGTGTACAGCCTTGTTGTAGTTAAGTCTTGATTGTTGTTGGTATCACTGGGAGGAATTGACCTCCAGGCCATTGGCTGTGAGGATCAGCTGCGTCTATGCTGGGAGAAGTTCGGTGCTAGAGACAGCCTTATAGGATTAGACTTGCCAAATTGCAAAAGCCTCTGTGCTCAGTTTGGATGGGGTGGAGTCTCAGGGTGGAGCAGACAGTCTTGGCTTCCTGTCAGTCCTGCCCTTGTGCGTGCACGCCTCTAGACCTCTGCCTTCCCCGGCTCCCGAGCCTCTGCCCGAGGGTCCAGATTCCCCCCGCAAGAGCGTGGGTCCCCAGGGGCTCGCCTGGAATTGGGGTTCAGTGCAGTCAGAACTGGGGTTCAGTGCAGTCAGGAGCTTCTGACTCCCTTCTGCTAGGGAAAGCCTGTGGCAACCTCTGCAGTCTGTGCACACTAGTACACACGCCTCCAGCCCCCTGCCCGCCACAGCTCCCCCGGGTCTCAGAGTCTCCGAGTGCCTTTCTCTCTACCTGACAGTCCAGACTCCCCCTGTATGAGCCGGAGTCCATGGGGTTTCGCCCGGAACTGGGGTTCAGTGCAATTGTAACTGGGGTTCAGTGCAGTCGAGGGCTTCCTTCCCCCTCCCGCCAGAGAAAGTCAGCCAGGCTCTCAGCCGCCCTTCCTCTCTACATGCACAAAGACCCTTTGCCGTACCTCAACCCTTTGCCATTCCTCCAATTCTCCATGAGCTTTTCTCTTTCCTTCTAGTTGTAGAATTTCCACTCAGCCAGCTTTCCTGTGGTTCTGGATTGTGTCCATTCTGTCTTTTAGTGGTAGTTTTGAAATTGTTGTGCGAGGCAGCGGTTTAGGTGTTTACCTATGCCACCATCTTGGTTTTCTCCTAAAAAAATTTTTTTTTCAATCGCAGTTTATAATTAATATTATTTTGTATTAGTTTCAGGTGCACAGCATAATGACTGAAATAAGGACTTCTTTTTATAGCAGGATTCAAGTGATACCTCAAATGGGTCCAAATTGTATTGGTTTCAAAACAGTGTGTGGACATATCTCCAGGGATGCAGAGTTCAAATTGGAAAGTAGAAAAGCGGGTTTTCTAAGCCCAAACTGAGGCCTGAGCTGGAGAAACAGGAGAAGGGAATGAGAGTGAGATGGGCCTGGGCCCTGGTTCTGGCATAGGCTAGTTAGCTCCCGGAATCTCAATTCCCTCTTCTGAAATATGGAAATAAGGCCTCTTTGGTTTGAATAAACTGTTGCATATAAAGATTGCCGGAGGAGCATTTTGCATCAAGAGATACAGCTTTTATTCATATGCATTTACTCTTTGACCCAGCAATCCCACTTCTGGGAATTTACCCTGAAGCTACACCTCCTCTAATAAAAACAATATATGCAAAAGTTTATTCATCATAGCAAAATATTGCAAACAACCTGTATGTGACATGTATTAGTTTTCTATTGCTGCATAATACATCAACACAAGCTTAGAGCAACACCCATTTGTTAACTCACAGTTCTGTGGATCAGCAGTGAACATGGTGTGGCTGTGTTCTCTGCTCCCGATATCACTAGGCTTAAATCAAGTTTTTGGCCAGTGTTAGTTCACATCTGAAAAACTCAGGAGAAGGCATCTGCTTCTAAGCTCATCCTTATTGTTGGCAGAATTTAGTTTCTTGTGGTGGCAGGATTGAGGTTGCTTTGCCTTAATAGGTGTCAGCCAGGGGCCACTCTCAGCTCCCGGAGGCCACCTGCCTTCTTTGCCATGCAACTCCCCGTCTTCAAGCCAGTGCATCAAATCCTTCCTGTGATTGGAAGCTCTTATTTTTCTTCTGAGACCAGCTAGAAAAAGCTCTCTGCTTTTACAGGGCTTGTAACATTAGACCAGCCCCCCTGGACAATCTCCCTGTCATAGGGTCAACATATGCAAAATTCTTTCACAGCTATACCTAGATTAGTGTTTGACTGAATAACTGGGAGAAGGTGTGTGTACACCAGGGACCACGAATTTTGCGGGCTATCCTAGAATTATGCTATCACATAGAAAGTTGAATGAATCCCCTGAGTCCATCGCATAGTGAACTCTGCTGCAGTAAGTAATAAAGGGTGAGAAAGGCCTTAGTGAACTGCTCTCGAGTGATTTCCAGGATATGTTATACGCTGTTATGTGAAAAAAGCAAGGTGGGGAAAAAATGTGCTGCCTGCCATGTAAGAAAGGAGAGGTAAGAAAAAAAAAAAAGTCTATATTGTGGTAGGCAGCCTCTAAATGGCCTTGAACCTTGCTTCTTGTTTTTCATGCCCTAATGTAATCTTTCCCCTTGAGTGTGGGCTGGACTTGTTTCTAGCAAATAGAATATAGCTGAAGTAGTGAGTCACTGGTAAATTAGGTTCTTGGAATCCTGCTTTCTCTCTCTTTCTTCTCACTTGAGGGCAAAGCAAGCTGCCATATTATGAGTGGTTTTATGAAAAGGTCACAATGCAAGAAATTGTTATCTCCAGCTATTGTGGGTTCAATTGTGATGCCCAAAGAGATATGTTGAAGTCCTAACCTGCCCTGTACCTGTGAATGTGACCTTATTTGGAAATAGGGTCATTGCAGTTGTAATCAAGTTAAGATAAAGTCTGACTGGATTGGAGTGATCCCTAGTCTAATGACTGGTATCCTAGAAGAAGGAAATTTGGACACAGAGAGACACAGACACAGAGGGAAGAATGCCATGTAAATGCAGATGCAGAATTTGGAGTTGTGCTGTCTCAAGCCAAAATGCCAAGGATACCTAGCAACTGCTCAAAGCTAGGAGGACAGCAAGGAAGGAGTCTCCTTTAGAGCCTTCAGAAGAAACATGGCCCTCCAGACATTCTGATTTCAGACTTCTAGGCTTCAGAATTGTGAGAGAATAAATTCCTATTTTCTAAAGCCAGCCAGTTTGTGGTATATAGCAAGTTACCAGGAAACTAAGACACTGGCTGACAGCCAGTAAGAACCTGAGGTCAGCCAACAGCCACGTGAGTGAGCTTGAAAGAGGATCTTCTGAGGCCTGCCAAGAGCCAGGTTGAGTGAGCTTGGAAGCTGATCCTCCCCCAGTCAAGCCTTGAGATGACTGTAAACCCAAGTGCCACCTTGATTGCATTCTGGTAACAGACCTGGAGCCAACGATGCCTACCTAAGGTCCTCTGGATTTCTAACCTACAGAAACTATGAGATAATAAGTGTTTGTTGTCCTAAACTGCTAAGCTTAGTTATACAGCAATAGATAATGAACACATATTTAGATCGATATCCTTAATTTGGGGAGGATGGAAGAATAAACTAGGAACTAATGATAATGGCTACTGATCAGAGGTGAGTAGGAGCAGAGTACAAAGAATAGAAAGGGAGTGCTACATTAAAAATGGAATTGAATAAAAAACGAATGAAAAAGCAAACTCTAAAATTAATGCAAATAAAAATAAATCTAACAATATATCAAATTAATAATATAACCATATTAAAATGCAATTTAAGTAACTTTTGAACACAGTACTCTAATTTCATATCACTTAGAAGGATGTACCTAGGGGTTCAGAAGAATCCCCTCAAGATGTGCTTCTGTGGTATGCAGACTCTTTTGAGCTAAAGGCAACCAATACCTTGCTGGCTCAAGAGTAACTTTTGCCTCCCAATCACCCTTAACTGCCAAGAAGAACTTGAGTAAGGGGCCTTGCTCATAATAAAAGATTATCAGAAAACATTTTTGACCTATCTATAGGGCAGGGCAAACTTCTAATTAATGAACTGTTGTTGTTGTTGTTTTTAAAGAATAGTTTATTGAGTTTTAGAGAGAGAGAAAAGGAGAGAAACATCAATGTGAGAGGCCAACGTTGATCAGCTGCCTCACTCCCAAGCTTCAAGGGTCCCTCCTTTGCCTCTATAACTTGTTTCCTCAGCCTGTTTCTTCTATGAATTGCTTCTTCTACTCTGTGGTTTTCCAAATAAGTGTTCTCTTATAGCTTGGCTCTGAATTCTGTCCTAGTCAGAACTCAAGTACTGAGGTTGCTGAACCCAGGTCCAGTTTGAAACCCACTGGCCTAACACCTGGTGCCATTCCCACTGCCTACCACAACAAGAGGAGATGTATGGGGGGTTATATGAAATTCATTCATCATAGATTAGGAAAGCAGGAGAAAGGAAAGGGGGGGCGGGTATCTGAGATTGGATAAAAACTAAGATGAAGACACAAATACTTATTTTACATTGATGGGTATAGGTTAGTAAACAATTAACATTTACAGCACATGAAGATGGTATTTGGGCAACAAGATAGCCATGAGGGTGAGACAGGCCAAGTGGAAACTGAGACAGTAGCTGAACAAATGAACGGGCAGAGCAATTTACAGAGGATATAGGTCACCTCTTTAGAGATACCATTTGGGCCTCAGTTGTATTTCAGCTCCAGGCCCAGAAAAGCAGCAAAACCAGTTGGGTGATGCCAGGACCAGCTGCATTAACTAACAACCCCCTGCCCTGGCACTGACCAATCAGTAGAGATCAGGACCCTGAAAAAGCACACCTGGAAAATGGATGAATATTTTGCGGAAACCCTCCCCTAAGACCTCCCCTACGATTACCTCCCTCAAGAAAGAGATAAAACCCTTGAGACAACCCTGACTGGTTGATTGAAGCGTCATTCCATACACGAAAGGTGGTGGTTTGATTCCCGGTCAGTGCACATACTGAGGTTGCAGGTTCGATCCCCGGTCTGAGCGCCTATGGGAAGCAAGTGATCTCTCTCAAAACCAATGAAAAACATATCCTCGGGTGAGGCTAAAAAACAAACAAAACAACCCTTGAGACAAAGGGGAGCACACCCCTGTGTTACCTTCCCTTTCTCCTTCCCCCACAGGCACACATCTCCTAAACTCTAAGGGACCCCACCAACCTTGCAATGAGGGGAGCAGTGGCAGCTCGTCTCATGCTAAGCCCCTGAATCCATCTCCGAGGCCCCCTTTTCTTTGACTTCCCAGTGAGCTAAGGCAGTCCAGCCTGGGCACTCCTGTTGCTTCTTCTATGCTAAGTCCCTCCTGGTTTAACTGTTTCCAGCTTTAATAAACATGCCTTCATAGTCACCTGGACTCACGTTGTGAAATCTTTCATACACAAAGTCAAGAACCCACACACGACTGGTTGGCCCCAGGCAGACCCGTAAGGGCCAGGTTCCATGTCAGGTAACAAGGTGTTTCTGTGGTCTGTGGTTTGTTGTCTGTGGTCTAGTGCTGTGGTGGGAGATTATGTCCTGAGGGGTTTGGAAAAAGTGGGGATTACTCTGACATTCCAAAGGTATGTTATCATAGCTGCAAAAAGACAATAGAAAGGCTCAACTAAGGTAAAGATTGACCTTTGTGAAGGGAGATATCAGCCTAGGTCCAGCGGTGGCCAACCGGTAGTCCGTGGACCACTGGTGGTCCGTGAGGTCCGAAAGGTTGGTGACCACTGACCTAGGACATGACTACCATCCATGACTCACTTTTAATTAGGCATTTTTATGTTCAGATCATCCTATGTGATTACTTTATGTCTTTGAGTTTGGAAGGCCCACCATGCAGGCCTTCTCTGAGCTCGTTTAGTATTGAAAGGGTTAACTGGAAACACAGGCAGATAGGGCTGGGGTCCAGCAGGAAACAAAGGCAGGTGGAACATAGGCAGGGGCAGACACAGCAGTTTGAACAGCCTAATCACAAAAACCAACCAAGCAGAAATAGTAAAGTGTTTTTGGACTCAAAGCGGGAGGCATGGGAAAACAAGGGAGGGCTGGCAGTCACAAGGTGTACGAGCTTAGAAACAGAGAAAGCTCAGCACAGGAACAGAGAAAGAACACAGAAACAGGGAAAGTCCAGGTCCCTTGCTGGGCAAGAACAATTGAGGGAATCAATCAGGTGACAACATAGGTAGATATAGAAGCAGGCTTGTAGCAAATATATATCCCTGGAGTACAAGACATTAGGGGGGCAGCCCATTATTGGTCTTCCCCTCCCCATGCAGGGAGTCTGAATCTGCTTGTAATAAATTTTCCACACTTTTGCTTAAATCTTCTGGTCCTTAGAGCTCATTCTTTGGCATTGTGAAACACTACCAAGGGAAAAAAACCCAGCTCACCGTTCCAGTTATCAGTATGTGGCCCCTTTTTTGGTCCAGAACCTTACGGTATCGGATTTTAAACTGGAGGTATCAGTACGAACTCATGATTTAAAACTATATTCAGGTGAAGGGTATACTATTTACTGTTTCATATCTATATTTATGAATATATGTGAGGAACTAGGGTGTCTCTCCCTAGGGCAGAGAAAACACAATGAGAGCCAGTAGATCTTGTGTAAGAAAATAAGAAAGTACTCCACTGGCCAAAATGGGCAATTTGAACATCCAAAATAATAACGGTATTCTGTTATGATAACTGAATTAAAAAGAATGTAGAAGTCCATACTGTTATTCAAAGAGAAGGAAGAGGGGGAGGGAGTTGTGAAGGAGAGGAGAAGAGGGGGGAAGAGAGAAAAGGAGAAAAAGGGGGAGGTTACACTTCTTTAGACAGGAAAGACTGCTAATAAACATAGAAGAAACAATAAAATTAGAAAATTACTTTGTAACCAGTGCCATGTGTTCATCAATGTGCGGTTACCCCACCTGGTTTCAGACTATCACTTCAGATACTATCTGTTGCAGGGGGAGAGAGAGGTGTCTTTGTGGAGAGATCTGCCAGACCAGACCTTGACCAAGTGACCAGATCAAACTTGCATCATGGATAATGGGACAAAACGATGCTATCCTTCCTTATGAAAGTAGACAACATCACCTTTAACTTTTATTATTAAAAAGTTTAACCTGGTCCTAGCCAGTTTGGCTCAGTGGATAGAGCATTAGCCTGGGGAGTGAAGGATCCCAGGTTCAATTCTGGTGAAGGGCATGTGCCTCAGTTGCAGGCTCCTCCCCGACCCAGGCTCTGGTTGGGGCTCATGCAGGAGGCAACCAATTGATGTATTTCTCTCACATTGATATTTCTCTCTGTCTTTCCCTCTCTCTTCCACTTTCTTTAAAAATCAACGAAAAAATATCCTCCGATGAGGATTAAAAAAAAAGTTTAACCTGAATCTAATAATGAGGAGCCAATTTGATAAATACAAACGGACACAATTTACAAGACAATTGTCCTGGACTTTTCAAATATGTCAAAGTTAGGAAAGATTTTTTTTTTAAATGGGAGTAGTGGCACTAGGGTAGTAGACTAAAGGAATTTACATAGAGAGGCATGATATCAAATGTAACAAATGACTTGGGTAGATCCTGAATTGCAAAAAAGTGTGTGTTTATGACATTTTAGAACAGCAAAGGAAATTCAATGTGGATGATATACTGAATAATATGACTGAAATGGTATCAAGTTTCTTGCACATGATAATGGTGAGGTGTTTAGGGGGGAAGCAGTGTTGCTCACAACTTTCCAATGGTTCAGGAGAATAGAACATACATAGTGAGAGAGAACACAAATTTGTGACATGCTAGCGTTTAGTGAAGGGTATACTGTTCATAGTATACCCTTCAACTCTTCAGTTGGTTTATGAATTTGGAAATTAAAAAGCTGGGTTAAAAAGGGGAAGTGAAAAAATTGGTGTAGCCACTATGGAAAACAGTATGAAGTCTTCTCAAAAAATTTAAAAATAGAACCACTATATGAACCAGCAAACTCACTTCTGGGTATTATCTGAAGAAATTTTTAAAAAACCCACCTAATTTTGAAGAATATATGCACCTCTATGTTCTTGGCAGCATTATTTACAAAAGCCAAGATATGGAGACAACCTAAGTGTCCATCAATATCGAATGGATAAAAAAGAAGTGGTGTATATACACAATGGAATGTTACTGGGCCATGAAAATAAATGAAAGTTTACAATTTGTGACAACATGGATGAACCTGGATGGTATTATGCTAAGTGAAATAAGTCAGAAAAAGAAAGACAAATACCATATGATTTCACTTACATGTGTGCTGGAGCTGACCAGCAGACCCTGAACAATGGATGAATAGATTACTCTGACACACGTTTCTGTGAAAGAGAAGGTGAAGGGGTTTGTTTGGCTGTAGAAACCAAAAACAGCCCTGATTTCCTGCCTTGTTAGCTTTTTATTGTCACAATAGCTTGAACTAAAATTAACCTCTAGATACAATCAGCAGGGTAAGCATCTTTGAGAAAGTTCATGCTTCTACAAGGTCAGGTCTTAAAGACTAAACATAGAGATTCTAGCAAAACACCTGGGGGATTGGACTTGTTTGGAAAAATCAAGGCAGGGCCTGCTGCCTTCAGCAAGGTCCCCCTAGAGGGCCCCGACCTTTCAGAGAATCCTCCTTACAGACATTCCAACCAAGTTCTGTGCTTCCCCACACATGTGGCATCTAAAAAACAAAAGAAAGGAACAAACAAACAGAAATAAAATCATAGATACAGAGAACTGATGGTTGCTAAATGGGAGGGGATTAGAGAGGATGGTGAAGTAGGTGAAGGGATTGAGTACATATTGGGGAGAACCAAGATGGTGGTGTAGGTAAATGCTGAAACTGACAGCCTCTCACAACCACACCAAAATTATAAGTAAAATACAGAACAACCATCATTCAGAACCTGGCTGAATGGAGGTCCTACAATTAGAGAAGTAAAAAAGAAAGTACATGGAGACTGGTAGGAGGGAGTGGAGGCTCAGAATGGGCTGGTCTGACACCCAACTATGGTGGTTTTTTAATTGGGAAGGATATCTCCAAGGCTGCTTGTGAGAAGCAGGGGCCCCAAGCCCCACATCAGACACCCAGCCCAGGGTCCCAGAGCTTGGAAGAGAAGTTCTTGTAACTTAGGGCTTTAGAAACCTGTGGGGATTGTGGCTGAGTGACACAGAGGCTGCTGGAGATCCAGGCAGTTCCTCTTAAAGGGCTGGCACACAAACGTACACGGTCCTGCTTCCTCAGAGCTCTAATGATGAGTGGGGGCTTTGGGGGATCCAGGACATATGGGGAGGAACTGGATAGTCTGGCATTGGTGCAAGAACTCAGGATCAGCTTTTTCCCAGACTGGGGGAGGGGGGTGCTCACAAGGGTTGTTGTTCCTGTGCTGGGACCTCCCCCATCACAGAGCTGACTGACAGCCATATATGAGTCTCCATCAACCTGGCCCACACTGTTCACTCCATCCTGTTGATTCCCTGAGACCCCACCCCATCCAATTTGCAGCCCTACTCAAGCTGTTTGCAGCAACTTTTCCATGTGAACGACCTGTCCTGGCTCAGGCCTCAGACTTGCTTAATCTCTCAAACAAGCAATAGCTGGCATCAGCGTGCCCCAAACCTAGTAATACAGGGCCTAAGACCTGGCACTAGCACCAGCCTGCCTTGCTTCACAGCTGGGCCTTGCATGGGCACTTCCTAGCCCAATACAAGTAGCAGCCATCTGCAGATCTTTCTGTAGCTACTGCCACATGGCCCTACACAGTGGCTGACTTTGTACCTTCCAGGAGGCCCCAGAGCTAGTGCATCTGGTGGACAGCTTCAGACCATGTCGGATTACAACTGTACACATCCAAAAATGACACACTCAAGGGGCAGACTCAGTGAGCACCAAAGCTCCATGAAACAAGTTCTGCTCCATAGGGGCATCTCCTGCCCATCAGCTCTTCCACTGTAGTCACAGCTGGTCCTCACAGCCAATTGGCCTGGAGGTCAACTCCTCCCAGTGATGCCAACAGCAATCAAGGCTCAACTACAACAAGACTGTGTACACAGCCCACACAGGGGCACCCCCAGAGTGTCCTGCTTAGGTGACTAGGGAGGCTGAGCCACTGGGCCCTACTACACAAGGCTACTTTACCAATTCCAGTACACATAGAAGCTCTACCTAATACATAGAAACAAACACAGGGAAGCAACCAAAATGTGTTGACAAAGAAAGATGTCACAAATGAAAGAACTGGAAGCAAGTAAACTACTACTGGATATGGAGTTCAAAATAAAGGTTATAAGGTTACTCAAGGATCTGAATGAAAGCTTCAAGGGACTTAGTGAGACTTTCAAGAATCTTAATGATAATGTCAAAGACATGAAAAAGGACCAGTTAGAAATTAACCATGCACTACCTGAAATAAAGAATAATTTACAGGGATTCAATAGTACAGTAGAAGATTCTGAGAATCAAATCAACAATTGGAATATGAGGAAGCAAAAAATACTCAATTAGGAGAACAGAAAGAAAAAAGAATCCAAAAATATGAATATAATGTAAGGCAAACATGTCAAATTCACAGCCTGTGGGCTGCATGCAGCCCACAACGAATATTTTTTGCGGCCCAGCCAATACAATGGTATATAAGAAACGTCGTAATAAAAATTTGTAACTTGAGAGAAACCAAGATGGCGGCATAGATAAACACCTGAACTGCTGCCTCACACAACAATTTCAAAACTACAACTAAAAGACAAAACGGACATCATTCAGAACCACAAGAAAACTGGCTGAGTGGAAATTCTACAACTAGAAGGAAAGAGAAAAGCACACTGAGACTCACAGGAGCTGCGGAAGGCAGAGGTATGGAGGCACGCATGCGGAGAGGGCTGGAAACTGAGTACGCAGCTGGCTTTTTCAATCAGGAGGGAGACAAAAGCTCCCGACTGCTCTGAACTCCAGTTCTGGGTGAGACTCTGGGGACCCAGACTCATACGGGGAGAAACAGGACTGTCTGGCAGTGAGTGGAACTCAAGGGCAGCTTTCTCTCAGAGGTGCTTGCAGCAATTACTGATTACCGTGGGACACTGAGACCCAGGGGCCTCTTAGGCAGAGCTGATGGGAAGCCATTGCTGTTTGCTCCACCCTGAGACTCCACCCCATCCAAGCTGAACGCAGAGGCTTTTGCATATGAATGGCCTGGTCCTTTGAAATCTAAACTTACCTAACAAACTGCAGCTGAGTCAGAGAGACCCAGAACATCCAAAAGAAGGCCCAAGGCCCCACAGCAGCTTTCATTGCTTCACAGCTGGGCCTCATCTGGGCACCTCCAAAACCCAAAAAAGAAGAAGAATCTGCAGATCTCTCTGTAGCTCCTGTTGGGTGGCCTCAGGCAGAGGCTAAATTAACACCTCCTTGGAGATCCAATAGCCAGTGTAGTGAGGGGTCAGAGTGGGACCATCCAGATTACAACTCCTCAGATACAAAAGGGACACACTCAAGGGGCAGACTCAGTGAGGACCAAAGTCCCACTGAAGCAAGGCTTGTCTCATAAGGGTGTCTCCAACACAGAAGTTCTCCCAGCATAGAAGCAGCTGATCCTCATAGCCAATTGGCCTGGAGGTCAATTCCTCCCAGTGATACCAACAACAATCAAGGCTTAACTACAACAAGACTGTGCACACAGCCCACAAAGGGGTGCACCAAGAGTGTCCACCTCAGGGAACTGGGGAGGCTGAGCCACTGGGCCCTATAGGACACCTAGCACACAAAGCCACTCTATCAACTCAGGGAAGCAGCCAAAATCTGGAGACAAAGAAACAGGTCACAAATGTAAGAAATGGAAGAAAGCAAATGACTGGATATAGAGTTCAAAACCATGGTTATAAGGTTTTTCAAGAATTTTCTGGAAAAGACCAATAAATTTAGCAAGACCCTTGAGGATATGAAAAAGGACCAACTAGAAATTAAACATACACTGACTGAAATAAAAAATATGATACAGAGATCCAACAGCAGACAAGAGGATCACAAGAATCAAGTCAAAGATTTGAAATACAAAGAAGCAAAAAACACTCAACTGGAAAAGCCAAAATAAAAAAAAATCCAAAAATATGAAGATAGTGTAAGAAGCCTCTGGGACAACTTCAAGTGTATCAACATCCGAATTATGGGGGTGCCAGAAGAAAAGAGAGAGCAAGATACTGAAAACCTATTTTAAGAAATAATGACTGAAAACTTCCCCCACCTGGTGAAAGAAATAGACTTACAAGTCTAGGAAGCGCATAGAACTCCAAACAAAAGGAATCCAAAGAGGACCACACCAAGACACATCATAATTAAAATGCCAAGAGCAAAAGATAAAGAGAGAATCTTAAAAGCAGCAAGAGAAAAACAGTTAGTTGGCTACAAGGGAGCACCCATACGATTGTCAGCTGATTTCTCAACAGAAACTATGCAGGCCAGACGGGAGTGGCAAGAAATATTCAAAGTGATGAATAGCAAGAACCTACAACCAAGATTACTCTACCCAGCAAAGCTATCATTCAGAATTGAAGGGCAGATAAAGAGCTTCACAGATAAGAAAAAGCTAAAGGAGTTCATCACCACCAAACCAGTATTATATGAAATGCTGAAAGGTATTCTTTAAGAAGAGGAAGAAGAGAAAAGTAAAGATAAAAATTATGAACAACAAATACCTATCTATCAACAAGTGAACCTAAAAATCAAGTGAATTAAAAACCTGAGGAACAGAATAAACTGGTGAATATAATAGAATCAGGGGCATAGAAAGGGAGTGGACTGACAATTCTCGAGGGGAAAAGGGTGTGGGTGGTGCAGGAAGAGACTGGACAAAAATCATACATCTATGGATGAGGACAGTGCAGGGGAGGTAAGGGTAGAGGGTGGGGTGGGAACTGGGTGTAGGGGAGCTATGGGGGGGGGAAGAGAAACAATGGTAATAATCTGAACAATAAAGACTTATTATTAAAAATATTGTAACTTATTTTTTACAATATCCTGTTATACATAATTATTAATAGTGAACTACAACATTCGCTAATGACTGATTACTATAATCATGTTGCATTTATTTCCCTTACACGCCTTACACGCAGGCACACCATTTCTCTCCACTAATACTAGCAGTGAATATTTTAGCCACCAAATTGCCATGTCATCAGTCTTGTACTGACTTGTTTGGTGTACACAACAGGAAATATTTCACTTTCAGAAAACAAGAAAAATAAAGTTTATTTGTGTTATACTTATTAATTTGTGCAGTTATTCAGTGTCTGGTAAGTTAATGTTTAAGAAAAATATTAATTTTTATTCAAATGTTCTATTATTTTATGTTAATGTTATTCATTTATTTCAACCCTTTGTATTCAGTGTGTCTCTATTGAAACAAACCCACATTTCTATGAAAATTGAAGCTTTTGTTTTTTAATGGCCCACATAAACTTACACCTTATTTGGCTTGTCTTAGCCTTTGAATTTGACATGCTTGGTGTAAGGAGCCTATGGGACAACTTCTGGCCCACCAACATTCACATTATGGGAGTGCCAGAAGAGAAGAGAGAGAACAAGATATTGAAAACCTATTTGAAGAAATTATGACAGAAAACGTCCTCTACCTGGCGAAAGAAATAGACTTAGAAGTCCAGGAAGTCCAGAGAGTCCCAAACAAGAGGAACTCAAAGAGACCCATACCAAGACACATCATAATTAAAATGCCAAGGGTAAAAAACAAAGAGAGAATCTTTAAAGCAGCAAGAGAAAAGCAGCTAGTTGCCTACGTACAAGGGAGCATTGATAGGACTGTCAGCTGATTTCTCAACAGAAACTATGCAGGCCAGAAGGGAGTGGCAAGAAATATTCAAAGTGATGAATGGCAAGAACCTACAACCAAGATTACTCTACCCAACAAAGCTATCATTTAGAATTGAAGGTTAAAGAGCTTCACTGACAAGAAAAAGCTAATGGAGTTTATCACCACCAAACCAGTATTTCATGAAATGTTGAAGGATATTATTTAAGAAGAGAAAGAATGAGGAGGAGGAGGAGAAGAAGAAGAAGAAGAAGAAGAAGAAGAAGAAGAAGAAGAAGAAGAAGAAGAAGAAAATATGAACAATAAAATGGCAGTAAATACGTATCTATCAACAATTGAATCTAAAAATAAAAATAGCCCTAACCACTTTGGCTCAGTGGATAGAGCGTCAGCCTGCGGACTCAAGGGTCCCAGGTTCGATTCTGGTCAAGGGCATGTACCTTGGTTGCAGGCACATCCCCATTAGGGAGTGTGCAGGAGGCAGCTGATCGGTGTTTCTCTCTCATCGATGTTTCTAACTCTCTATGCCTCTCCCTTCCTCTCTGTAAAAAATCAATAAAATATATTTTAAAAAATAAAAATAAAAATAAAGAACAAGAAATTTAATGAACAAAATAAACTGATAAATGAAATGAAATCGGAAGTATGGAAACATGGAACAGACTGAGGAATCTCAGAGGGAAGGGTGGAGGGGTTGCAAGAAGAGATTAACATCACCTATGGACAGACAATAGGGTGTGAATGCCTGGTGTGGGGTGAGAACCAGGTGGAGGGGGACAATGGGGGGAAGGAAAGGGGACTTGTGGAATATTCTCAACAATAAAGATTTAAAAAAGTACAGATTGGTAGTTACAAAATAGTCATGAGAATGTCAAGTACAGCATAAGGACTATAGTGAATAATATTGTAATAACTGCACTATGTTAGGTGGGTACTAGACTTATGGGGGATCATTTCATAATTATATACATGTCTAACCATCTGAAACTAATATAATATTGTGTCAACTATAAAAAAAAGGCGAAAGATTTATGTGATCTGAAGAGAAACCAGATCGCAAAAAAAAAAAGTGTAAGTTTACTACTTTCTGATTGGGAGGTTCAGCGGACAGAAAGAATCAGCACCCTGAGAAGGCTCCTTTTCCGTGTCTCCCCTACATTCCCTAAGTTCCTCTTTCAATGCAAGCAGAGCTCAGAGGCCTCAGAAGGCGTCCCAGTCTGGCCGCACGCCGTTCTCACTACTGCTAGTGCGGCGCCCGCTGCAGCTTGGGGCTGGATCCGGTGGGTGGGGCTGGGCAGCGCAGTGTCTAGAGCGGCCAATGGGAGCCAAGGGAGGCTGTGGGCGGGGCCGAGGGGGCTTGCGCGCGGGCTTCTGGGCCGCCCCCTGTGCTCAGCCGCATTCCTTTCAGCTTCCGGGCAGCAGCTGGCTCCTGCCACCTGGTGAGGCCCTAGGTAGGCTGGTGCGCAGGGCCGCCACCGCTGGTAAGTTCCTGGCTGCAGCGCATGCTTCGTTCTCCCCTCCTCCAGCCCGGCCCCTTTCCGGCGGCGCCGGGCACCTGCCGGCGCTGCCGTTAGGGACAGCCGGGGCTCGGGGTTGGGACTGCGGTTCCGGAGAGCCGGCGCTGTCTCTGCCTTGCGGTGCGCGTGCAGGTCCGGTTCGGTGGAGCGCGAGGTTCAGGAGTCCGGTCCCGCTGCTCTGGCTACCACCGCTCGCGGTCGGGAGGGTTCCTCGGGAGTGCGGAGCGCTGGCTCCCCTCCTCATCACTTGGCGGTGTGGGGTGACTTCAGTGCCCGCGTCGCTGAGATCCAGGTGTGAGGTCCGTCTAGCATCTCTTGCCCCTGCAGTGTGTTTCGCCTCCTCTGCGTCCCTCCCTCTCCTGCTTCATTCAGGGCGCGCAGCCGGCACCGGCGGCTTCTGCTCCGGGAAAGGGCACGCTGCATTGAATTGCCCCGCGACAGGCCAAGTGGCTTAGGTTCGCAAGGACCGGTCGAATTAATTTGCTTGGGAAGTTAACGTAGCTCTGGATTTTAGCGTCTTTCTAGGTGTAAGTAATTTAATGTAAAGCAGTTGCAATGATCAGCATTGTTGTTCCTGCGCAAGAATAGCAAAACAGTGTTGCGACTGCCAGCACATTCTAGATTCATCCTCATCAAGTAGTGAGAAAAGTGGAAAGAAAAGTGGTCTTTGCTTTTTGGCTGCCAAGTCTTGTGGCCATGGGATCAGGTAACTCATGTGAAATGATATATAGTTTTCTTTTTTTTAATTGGGGTGACCTGAAACAGGTTTCAGGTGTGGGTTTCTATGTTACAAGATTTGTATATTGCACTGTGTGCCCACCACCCGAAGTCAAATTAGATAGTTTCTAACATTCCTTTCAAATCACACATTTATAAGTCTGTGATGAGCTTATTTTTGGTCCTATACCCTTAAAAAGAATGGGAAATAGGAAAAGTTCATGCAAGGCGGGGAATAAATGTTTATAAACGCACTGAACTTTCAAGACTGTGATTACAATTTAGGACTGCAGAATGAAAAGGGAACACAAATAAAATAGAAAAAACTTATCCAGAATTAATAATGTTAGAGAAACTTGGGAAGCTTTCAGAAGTCCCAGTAGCAATTACTGTATTTAATTACCTCTCTTTGCAGCTGTACATATATGGTGAGGAGAAAAATAAGTGCTAAGTTAGAAAAAAATATAATTCAGAGGATATGTAACAGCATATTTCTTAAGTGTGGGGAGAATCCTTTGGAATTCATAATTTGTATAGACATTTGCACTCAGGAAACACTTTTTAAAAGAATTTTATATTCTTTATTTTAGAGAGGAAGGGAGAGGGAGAGAGAAATAGAAACATCAATGATGAGAGAGAATCATTGATCCCCTGCCTCCTGCAAGTCCCCTACTGGGGATCGAGTCCTCAACCCAGGCATGTGCCCTTGGCAGGAATTGAACTAGGGACCCTTTAGTCCACAGGCTGCAGCTCTATCCACTGAGCCAACCAGCTAGAGCCAGGAAACACTTTTTTTAAAAAAATAGAGAGTTTTCTATTTCTCCTGCAAGAAAATATTACATTTATTCTGAATATTCAGAATTCCCTACCCTCCCACTGGCCAATATTTTTAAACAGCCTTTGGAAAATAGCATTGGCTTTGTAGTAAATAGAAGAAAGCTTATGCATTCTTTTGGAGACCTTAGTTTGAGGATTTGTAGTTGTGTGACTGGGGAAAGTCACGTTTCCTCTCTGAGACTACTTCAATTGTGAAATGTGGCTAATGATACCTGTTTCATCGAGTTAAGACAATTACATAAAATCCTTTAAGTGGAAAAAGTACAGCAATGCCTGACATATCAAATAGTCAATAATGGCATCTACTGTTGTTAGTATTGTGTTCAGAAGGCAGTAAAGAGTAGTGGTCTCTGGCTGGTAACTCAGGCTAAAGGGTATACCTAAAGAGAAATGCAAAGGGGAAAGTGACCGACAGTCACCTCTATCTGTACCGGACACTGGAATTTTTACCAAGTTGTAATCCCTTCCCTGAATCTCAGGCTGAGATGCACCCAAACACTAGTGATTGCTAAAGACACATCAGTCTCTCTGATTGTGTTGGCCTGTCAGTCATGGCACTTCATTAGGATTGTGATTTTCCTGAACTATTATGCTAGGAAGATCAGGAATATGTGTGAAGAAGAAACCCTCCAAAGAGAACTCAAAGACTCAAAGACAAAGAATTGGTTTTGTTTACTGAACAGAGATTTCAGCCTAACATAAGCCCTGTTGCAGCTGGCTGTGGTCAGTAGAGCTTATTGAATATTCCAGTCTTTGCTAGAACCTTTTCTTGTTTGGATGTTTGACTAACCACTGATGTTCTCTGGTTGTTACTTAAGCCAAATTCTTCTTAACAAACATTAACTTGGGAAAGCACAGTAGTCTTAACTGCTCATGGATCTAGTCTGTCTTAGCATTCAGAAAGGAAAGGAGAACCCAGAAGGTTTTCCCCTTCCCTTCCTAGCTAATTTTTAAAAATTGTAATTGAACAGGAAGTATTTTCTTACAGTTTAACTCAGGATGCAGGAGTGGACATCATTTGTGGAAGACATGTTTGTTGATACATCTGAATAGGAACTAATCGGTGGGTGCACCATCCCATGTGATTTAAAACCATGAGGAGGCAGCTCCCCAACAATTTGAGCTCTAACAGTATTTACAGATGAGAATAACTCAGAAACTCTGGGTTGTAATCTAACTAAAACTTAATATAAAAACCAACAGAAGCCAAATCTCATTAAAACTAAACTAGCAAAACAAAAGTAGTGGCAGGAAAACAGGAAGTTAATTAGGTAGATGGCATGAGGTCATGTGATAAAGTTGCCTTTAAAAAGTGTTTTGTTTTTCAGTTAAAAGTTAGTATAATCCCATTTCCTATAAATTTTTGCTGACATTTTAGAGGATATCTTTTTAAAAATTTTAATAAATCTTTATTGTTCAGATTATTACACTTGTTTCTCCTTTTCCCCCACATAGCTCCCCTCCACCAGGTTCCCACCCCACCCTCTGCCCTTACCTCCCCCCCACTGTCCTCATCCATAGGTGTACGATTTTTGTCCAGTCTCTTCCCGCACCCCCACACTCCTTTCCCCCTGAGAATGATCAGTCCACTCCCTTTCTATGCCCCTGATTCTATTATATTCACCAGTTTATTCTGTTCCTCAGGTTTTTAATTCGCTTGATTTTTAGGTTCACTTGTTGATAGATAAGTATTTGTTGTTCATAATTTTTATCTTTACTTTTCTCTTCTTCCTCTTCTTAAAGAATACCTTTCAGCATTTCATATAATACTGGTTTGGTGGTGATGAACTCCTTTAGCTTTTTCTTATCTGTGAAGCTCTTTATCTGCCCTTCAATTCTGAATGATAGCTTTGCTGGGTAGAGTAATCTTGGTTGTAGGTTCTTGCTATTCATCACTTTGTAGAGTTCCGGTTCCCTCCAGCTAGAGAAAGCCAGCGGCACACTCAGCAGTCAGTCCTTTTTGCACGCACTTGCGCGTGTGCCTCCAGACCTCTGCCTTTCGCGGCTCCCCTGAGTTTCTGCCTGACAGTCCAGATTACCCCGTAAGAGCCTGGGTCCCCAGGGTCTCACCCAGAACTGGGGTTCAGTGCAGTTGGGAGTTTCTGACTCCCTCCCACTAGGGAAAGCCAGCGACCGCAGAAGGCGCCCCAGTCTGGCTGCACGCCATTCTCACTACTGCTAGTGCGGCGCCCGCTGCAGCTTGGGGCTGGATCTGGTGGGTGGGGCTGGGCAGCGCAGTGTCTAGAGCGGCCAATGGGAGCCAAGGGGGGCTGTGGGCAGGGCTGAGGGGGCTTGCGCGCAGGCTTCTGGGCCGCCCCCTGTGCTCAGCCGCATTCCCTTCAGCTTCTGGGCAGCCGCTGGCTCCTGCCACCTGGTGAGGCCCTGGGTAGGCTGGTGCACAGGGCCGCCGCCGCTGGTAAGTTCCTGGCTGCAGCGGAACTCCCGACTGCGCTGAACTCCAGTTGGGGTGAGAATCTGGGAATCCAGATTCATTGGGGGAGAAACTGGACTGTCTGGCAGCGGGCAAAACTCAAGGGCGGCTTTCTCTCAGAGGTGCTTGCAGTGAATACCACAGGACACTGAGACCCAGGGCCCTCATAGGGCAGGGCTGATGGGAAGCCAATGCTGTGTGCTCAGCCCTGAGACTCCACCCCAACCAAGCTGAGAACAGAGGCTTTTGCAATTTTGCAAGTCTTGTCTCATAAGGCTGTCTCCAGCACAGAAGTTCTCCTGGTGTAGACACAAGTGATCCTCACAGCCAACTGGCCTGGAGGTCAATTCCTCCCAGTGATACCAACAACCATCAAGACTTAACTACAACAAGGCTGTACACACAGTCCACAAAGGGGTGCACCAAGAGTGTCCACCTCAGGTAACTGGGGAGGCCAACCCACTGGGCCATACAGGACACCTAGCACACAAAGCTACCCTACCATCTCAGGGAAGCAGCGAAAATGCGGAGACAAAGAAACAGATCACAAATTAAAGAAATGGAGGAAAACAAATGACTGGATATAGAGTTCAAAACCACGGTTATAAGGTTTTTCAAGAATTTCCTAGAAAAGGCTGATAAATTTAGTGAGACCCTTGAGGATATGAAAAAGGACTAACTAGAAATTAAACGTACACTGACTGAAATAAAAAATAGAGACCCAACAGCAGACTAGAAGAACGCAAGAATCAAGTCAAAGATTTGAAATACAAAGAAGCAAAAAACACCCAACCAGAAAAGCAAAAAGAAAAAAGAAAACAAAAATATAAAGATACTTTAAGGAGCCTCTGGGAAAACTTCAAGCATACCAACATTCAAATTATTGGGGTGCCAGAAGAAGAGAGAGAGTAAGATACTGAAAACCTATTTGAAGAAATAATGACTGAAAACTTTCTCCACCTGGTGAAAGAAATAGACTTACAAGTCCAGGAAGCACATAGAACCCCAAACAAAAGGAATCCAAAGAGGACCACACCAAGACACATCATAATTAAAATGCCAAGAGCAAAAGACAGAGAATATTAAAAGCAGCAAGAGAAAAACAGTTAGTTACCTACAAGGGAGCACTCATACGATTGTCAGCTGATTTCTCGACAGAAACTATGCAGGCCAGATGGGAGTGGCAAGAAATCTGAATATTCAGAATTCCCTACCCTCCCACTGGCCAATATTTTTAAACAGCCTTTGGAAAATAGCATTGGCTTTGTAGTAAATAGAAGAAAGCTTATGCATTCTTTTGGAGACCTTAGTTTGAGGATTTGTAGTTGTGTGACTGGGGAAAGTCACGTTTCCTCTCTGAGACTATTTCAATTGTTAAATGTGGCTAATGATACCTGTTTCATCGAGTTAAGACAATTACATAATGATCATGAGGATGATGTTACTGAAGAAAAAACATAGAGGTTAACAGGAACTTCCCTTGAAAGGAAGTGGTGAGGCTCTGACCCCAGAGTCTGCCTCTTCCCTTCACTCCAAGCTGCCTCCCATCTATTACATACTATGAGTAAGAGAATAGAGCTGACAGTGTAAACTAGAAGTGTATTTTGGTGATTTTAAATAATTGTCATTTTACCTTGTGACACTGAACTGCAGCAATTTTCTTCTCCTCCAGTGCACCTGAGGGACTTCAGTGCCTCCCAGGAGGGACTCACTAAGACAGTGACAAGTAGAAAATACTAAAGAACAGAAAATAGACTACCCAGAAAATAGCCTCCATTATACTACTCTGAATACATATACACATATTGAGATATCAGTATATTGGGTTATTTAAGGCCTGAATGAGAATTAGGCAACTGATAAAGTGAGAATAGTAGTTGCTGATTTGGAGTTTAATAGATAGGGGTGCTTTGCCTTATTGAGGCAAGGTTCCTATCAGAGTCATTGGGAATTGTTGTAGGAGAGTTTCAGTGATAACATCTGATAGCACTCTCCAAATCAAACACTAGTTTAAAGAAGAAACTGCCTATGTGAGAAATTCCAACTTTGAAACATCTTCCATTTGTTCCCAGGAAAGATCCTGTTGGAGGCTGTTCTGTGAATCAGAGGAGAAGGAACAGAAGTGAGCATGTCCACCCTCAATTGGAAGCCCTTTGTGTATGGAGGGTTGGCCTCCATCACAGCTGAATGTGGTAAGGAGCCCAGGGTTGGAGTCCGGTCTATTCACCCGCTGTATGTGATGGTGATTTTAAAACCTAAGGTTGCAATTGGTATTTTATGTGAATATAGTTCAAACTTAGAATATGAGATTATGACTATTAATCTCAGAATTCAAAATTTCCTACTTTTGGTATGCTTTTTTAGACAAATAGTCATTTTGGCAACTTATGGGCAGTTTAGAGTTCAAAGTTTAATGGGGAGGAAGTTGAACCTGTTGAACAAACAGAAGTTTTATGAATCATTTTTGAATTACATCAGTCCCTATTTTCCTTGTATGTTTCCCTACTTTGCCCCCACCCTTAACACATTTGGCTGTAAAGAAGTTTGAGGAGTGCCTGGCTGGCGTGGCTCAGTGGTTGAGCGTCGACCTATGAACCAGGAGATCATAGTTTGATTCCTGGTCAGGGCACATGCCCAGGTTGCGGTCTTGATCCCCTGTGTGGGGCCTTTAGGAGGAAGCCAATTGGTGATTCTCTCTCAACTTTGATCTTTGTCTCTCTCCCTCCCTCCCTCCCTCCCTCCCTCCCTCCCTCCCTCCCTCCCTCCTTTTCTCCCTGAAATCAATAATAATAATAAAAAGGAGTTTGAGGAACTCCAAGGCCTTGCTGAGCCAGATTCGATTTTCTGTCATTATGCCATCACTTTCTGAATATGCACATGATCCAGATCCTATTTGTGACTTCTTCACATTAGTTGAGGTCCACATCAGGGCCTGTTTATTCCCTGGAATCATTCAATCAACAAATTTTTTTTTTTTGGGGGGGGGGGCTTCTGGTAAAAGCCAGAGGAGCTGCTGGACAAATTTTAAAAGAGCTGTAAGCATTCAATCAACAAATACTGATTGAGCAGCTGCCGAGTGCCTGGTGCTGGGCTGGACACGTCATTTGCTTCCAGGGCTCAGTCACTGCTGTTCTGGAATGAAGGCTGCCCCTGAGGGTCCATTGAGGACCAGTGCCTGGGGGTTGAGCTGCTCGTGTCGGTGGGCTCTCCCATTGACATAATACATCACATTTACTGAGTATGAGTTTCACATGTTTGGGTGAACTATCTGTTAGGCACTATATTAAACTTTTTACTCTAACAGACTTACTTTTAGACTATAGAACATAGAGTGAGAACTGCTTTGAAAATGAATTTATCTCTTCATTCATAATCCCAATTTTAGCCTTCACATATATAAAAAATAACTTGTTTTATTTTCTTTATTTTTATTATTTTAATCCTCACCCCAGGATGGATATAAAATATATATATATATATATATATATATATATATATATATATATATATATCTCCTATCTAATAAAAGAGTAACATGCAAATTGACCATCACTCCAACACACAAGATGGCTGCCCCCATGTGGTCAAAGATCCTGCCCCCATGTGGACACAAGATGGCCACCACAAGATGGCCAGCAGGGGAGGGCAGTTGGGAGGAACCAGGCCTGCAAGGGAGGGCAGTTGTGGGTGATCAGGCCAGCTGGGGAGGGCAGTTGGGAGGGACCAGGCCTGCAGGGAAGGGCAGTTGGGGGGAACCAGGCCTGCAGGGGAGGGCAGTTGGGGGGGACCAGGCCTGCAGGGGAGGGCAGTTAGGGGCAAACAGGCTGGCAGCGGAGCAGTTAGGCATCAGTCGGTTGGCAGGGGAGTGGTTAGGGGGTGATCAGGCTGGCAGGCAGAAGCAGTTAGGGGCAATCAGGAAGGCAGGCAGGCAAGCAGTTGGGAGCCAGCAGTCCTGGATTGTGAGAGGGATGTCTGACTGCCCTCGATGGGTCCCAGATTGGAGAGGGTGCAGGGTGGGCTGAGGGACACCCCCCCATGCACGAATTTTGTGCACCGGGCCTCTAGTGTGTATATATATATATATATATATATATATATATATATATTAGTGGTCCGGTGCAGAAAATTCGTGTATGGGGGTGGGGAGTGTCCCTCAGCCCGGCCTGTACCCTCTCCAATCTGAGACCCCTCGGGGGATGTCTGACTGCCGGTTTACACACAATACAATATACAGATGATGTGCTATAAAATTGTACACCTTAAACTGTTATATTGTAAATCAGCAAGCTGAATAAAAGACATTGATCAGGCTGGCAGTCAGATATCCCTCTCACAATCTGGGACCTCTGGCTCCTAACCGCTCACCTGCCTGCCTGCCTGATTGCCCCTAACCGCTTCTGCCTGCCAGCCTGATTGCCCCCTAACCACTCCCCTGTCAGCCTGATCGATGCCTAACTGCTCCCCTGCTGACCCGATCGCCCACAACTGCTCTCCCCTGCCAGCCTGATTGCCCACAACTGCCCTTCCTTGCCTTGACCTGCCTCCTCCATCAGGACCCACCTCCTCCATGTGAGGTGGCAGAGATGCCGACACCGGCTTCCTCTGCACTGCGTAGAGCTGCAGGACCCCTAGGCCTCACTGTGCAGAGTGGCCACTGGGCCCCGTCTCCACTGTGTACTCAGCCATCTTGTGGCAGCCATTTTGTGATGACATCATGTGCGAGGGCGTGAAGACCACCTAGGCTTTTATTAGTGTGTGTATATATGTATATATACATATATATATATACACTATTTTTTAAAATTGATTTGAGAGAGGGAAACAGAGAAACAGAGAGAAACGTCAATTGGTTGCCTCCCAACTGGGGATTGAACCTGAAACCTAGGTATGTACCCTCACTGGGAATCAAACCCTGCAGCTTTTTTGGTGTACAGAAGGATGCTCAACCAATTGAGCCACCCAGACAGCCAAAATGACTTATATTTAAAAATGGATTTTTTTGGTTATCTAAATAATTCCATCTGTCTACTTTTTAGCAATGCGGTTTCCTTAAATTCTATGTAGAATAAGATAGAACATAAATAAAAATGTTAAAAAAGGAAAATACATCTATGCCTTAAAAAAATCTTTTTGTTCCCATTTTTTAATAGAAAAAAGATTGCAAAGTATCTGTTTCTGTTTCTTAGTTTACGTTATAGTCTGAATGTCTCTTTAGTAATATGTCACTATGTATCCTTTTACTTAGTGGACTTTCTTTTCATTAAGTGAAAATATTTCTTTCTTTAAATTTTTAAGGTACATTTCCAATTGATTTAACCAAGACACGGCTCCAGATTCAAGGCCAGATGAATGATGCAAACTTTAAAGAAATTCGGTATCGAGGAATGTTGCATGCATTAGTGAGGATAGGCAGAGAAGAAGGTCTGAAAGCTTTGTATTCTGGGTAAGTGACCTTTGTATGTTTATATTTTACTGTTGACCTTTCAAATGAAAATCTTTCAGACTAAGACCTGATAGACAAAAAGTAAAAGTTTGAGGTTTATTTTTAAAAAGCAAGTAACATGCTAGGTTTTTCATTTATTTATTTATTTTTTAATTTTTATTGATTTCAGGGAGGAAGGGAGAGGGAGAGAGAGATGGAAACATCAATGATGAGAATGATTGATTGGCTGCCTCCTGCACACCCCCTGCTGGGGTTAGAGCCCAAATTTGGGCATGTGCCCTGAACTGGAATCTAACCTGGGTATCTTTGGTCCATAGGCTGACACTCTATCCACTGAGCCAAAGCAGCTAGGGCAGTACTTGAATTTTCTACACTTGTGGCCGAGAGGAGCACTGAAGGCTTCTGAGTAGAGGGACTGTGATGATTAAGTTTCATTGTTAATAAAATGCCTGCCTGCTGTGGGGAGGGAGAATTAGAGACTAATAACACTGGAAGCAGGCAGTCACGTAGGAAGCCGAGACAACAAGGATCTGACCTGGGGTGGTTGTTTTGGGGATGGAGAAAAAGAAGACAGTTTAGAAAGCTAGTTGAACATAAATAAAAATAGAACATAAATAAAAATGTTAAAAAAGGAAAATACATCTATGCCTTAAAAAAAATCTTTTTGTTCCCATTTTTTAATAGAAAAATGGATAGGATTGACATATTGTTTGACATAATAACGAAGGGGTTTGTGGAGGAGTAGGAGTCAAAGCCAATATCTTGATTTCTGGTTTTCACCATTGTCTAGGATACTGAAGAGGAGAGGTGATTGTTTAGACAGGGAAGATATTTAGTGCAGTGTGGGTTACCTGATTGGAGGTAGATATAGTACGTGTGAATTGACAAATTAGGAAGAAGTTGGAAATGTATCTTTGGATCCGTGTTGGAAACATGAATTTAGGAGTGGTCAGTTAAAGCCATGGCAATAGCTGAGCTCACCCAGGCAGTGCGTGGAGCAAGGGGAAATGAAAGCATAGGACAGATTCGGGGAAACCCCAGAGGACAGAGGTAGGATGCTGTATACAGTGTACAGGAAAGAAAAGAAATGGGAGAGGGCGATGTTGTGGCAACTCAGGGAGGGGACAGCTGCAAGTAAGACGAAGGGCGGAGGAGCAGATACTGCAGGAAGTTATGTAAGATGCTAATTGAAAAGCATCATTTAATTTAGCAACACAGATGTCAGTTGGCCACCTGTTTTGATGGAGAAGGTGGAAGGAAGCCAAATTGCAGTTCGAGAAGGAAGTGGGAAGTGCTGAGAGCTGGGAGTACAAATGCCACAGGTGGTTCTGGAGTCAGGGAGGGAATTGGAGGGAGAGGAAAAAGCCGAAACAGGGCTCCCAAGGAGGTAGGAGGTAAGCTCCAGAGCATCAATGCAAGAATGATAGATGCTTCCAGAGGCCAGATTTCATTAGGTGCACTGTATGAGAAAGCAAAGCCTTTTTTCATTTTAACATGAATGGGCACATATAACCACATGTTCACTTACAGTTTCATTGAGAATAAATATGACGGGCTGCGTTTTCACTTAGTGAGCTAATAATTTGCTCAGGTATTTATAACCTTTTTGGATTATACCTATATATTTTTTAAAACTATGTTGCCTAGTGGTGTGGCTCAGTGGTTGAATGTTGACCCATGAATCAGGAGGTCATGGTTTGATTCCTGGTTAGGGCACATGCCTGGGTTGGGGGCTTGATCCCAGAATGGGGGCATGCAGGAGGCAGCCGGTCAATAATTTTCTCTCATCATTGACGTTCCTATCTTTCCCTCTTCCTTTTTCTCTCTGAAATCAATAAAAAACAATTTAAAAAACCCAAGTTTTTGTTGGATTTTTAATTTTAAGACATCTGTTTTGTGTAGTTTGTAGAAGGCAAATGGGTGATTGTATCTCTGCCTGTGGGTCTTCTAGAAGATTGTAAGTTGATTTTTAGAAATTTTTTGTCCCTTTGTACTTGGTTTTACAGGATTGCCCCTGCGATGTTACGCCAGGCTTCCTATGGCACCATCAAAATAGGCACTTACCAGAGCTTGAAGCGATTATTTGTGGAATGCCCAGAAGGTTAGTGGCAAATCTTTTTTCCACTTGTAGGCAGGAGGTAGGTTGTCTTTTTATTCCAGTGATTTTGTATCAGATTTTCTTTGACTCACTTGTGACTTTACTGATGCTGAGGAGAGCTCTAGGTGTGAACTCTAAATTAATTGTGCTTACAGCAAGTCAGTAATTAGCTGAATTTAGGGGAGTAACAGTTAAAAGGAGTAAAATGCTTAGACTAGAG
Organism: Corynorhinus townsendii; assembly: GCA_026230045.1. Taxonomy (NCBI): domain Eukaryota; kingdom Metazoa; phylum Chordata; class Mammalia; order Chiroptera; family Vespertilionidae; genus Corynorhinus; species Corynorhinus townsendii. The sequence continues at coordinate 89,063,986 of JAPDVU010000003.1, forward strand.
AATATGTTATTGTTCTAGCCAATGCAAAATTTTCTAAAATCATAGGAATTATCACCTATATTTCATAAAAGCAGTGAATACATTTCTTAGTATTAAGAACTGAGTTCTGATACTCCATTGCTGGTTGACTCTGTGACTGCTTTAATCCATAGAACCTTATCTGTTTTTACAAAGGGGCAAGCTCCAGGTAGCTGTTACATGAGAGTGGTGAACAGGAGCTAAGATGCCTTGAGAGTGCTTCATTATACTTCACGTTAAATATATAAGATGTGCTTTAAAACTTTGTCACCACATTATCTCATAGGAGTATTCCTCTTTTATTCTCCTACCAGACATACCTCATCTTAATTACTATTATGATCTGCATTTACACACAAAAGTGAATTGGTAGATGGTTATTTACTTTTCGAGATAATTCACATTCCTTTTCAGATTGCAAGAAACTTTGCTAAGTGAAATCCCTTTAGCCAGCAAAATTCCTAATCCTTTTGAAATTACTTGATTTATAAGGTCTAAATTTCTTTATTCTCTTAAGGAACAAATGGTATGTAAATGAGTTACACCTGTATTGAGGTATTCACATGAAGAGCTCTGTATATATGAAAAGTCAGATAATGTCTTTGTTTGCAGATGAAACCCTTCTGATAAATGTGGTCTGTGGAATTCTCTCTGGAGTCATGTCCTCAGCCATTGCCAATCCAACTGATGTTTTGAAAGTAAGCAGTGCTCTCTGTATCTCTAGATACAATCTACATTTTCTTACTGAGAACATGATTCAGATAATGAAAATCTGCTAATATAACATACACTGTGTATGTATGACTCTGTTTATAATTTAAGTGTTGTGAAGACTAATGTATAAATACCCACTAGGTAGGTTTTCATTGATATGAAAGTAGAGCTCATTTTAGAGATGAGTATTTTGAAGATTAAGCAGGAAAAAAAAATTAGGTTTGGATCCATTTGAATTTTTCATTGAGAATCTCCCTTGTTTTATTGATTCATTAAAAAGTACATGGGCTTCAAATTTTACAGAAGTCTGCTTATTAATGACCATTTCTAAATGCTTTGTTAGGTTAATTCAATTTCAGGAAATACTAATGGAAATATTTACTTAACCACAATCCTATCTAATAAAAGAGTAATATGCAAATTGATCGTACCTCTGCTATACCCATAAGCCACGCCCATAAGCCAATCAGGAGCGAATATGCAAATAAACCCAACCAAGATGGCTGTGGCCCCAGAGAGAGCAGGAGGGAGACTTGGGTTTCCCTAGCAATGGAGGAAGCCAAGCTTTCCACCTGCCCTTGCCCGCCTAGGCCTCCACTCAAAGCTACAAAGTTTCAATGATAGAAGATAGATAAATCGCAACAAAAATGGCTGCCACCACAGAGCGAGCAGAAGGCTTGCTTGGCTCTACTCCAGGCTACAAAGTTTCAATTGTAGAAGATAAATAAATCCCAGATACCAGGGCCTCTGCTTGGGTCACTGGGGGGCATGGTCGGCATCCAAACCACCACAGGCCCCTTGCCCAGGCCACTGCACACCCCAAGGGAACCCCCACCCTGCTCCGGGACACCCTTCAGGGCAAACCAGCTGGCCCCCACCCATGCACCAGGCCTCTATCCTATCTAATAAAAGAATAATATGCAAATTGACTGTCACTCCAAGACACAAGATGGCTGCCCCCATGTGGTCAAAGATGACTGCCCCCATGTGGACACAAGATGGCCAGCAGGGGAGAGCATTTGGGAGGAACCAGGCCTGCAAGGGAGGGCAGTTGGGCGCGATCAAGCCTGCAGAGGAGGGCAGTTAGGGGTGACCAGGTCGGCAGAGAAGGGAAGTTGGGGGTGACCGGGCCTGCAGGGAAGGGCAGTTTGGGGGGACCCAGGCCTGCAGGGGAGAGCAGTTGGGGGGCACCATGCATGCAGGGGAAGGTAGTTAGGGTTGACCAGGCTTGCAGGGGAGGGTAGTTTGGGGCAAACAGGCTGGCAGGGGAGCAGTTAGGCATCAATCAGGCTGGCAGGGGAGTGGTTAGGGGTGATCAGGCTGGCAGGCAGAATCGGTTAGGGGCAATCAGGAAGGCAGGCAGGCAAGCAGTTGGGAGCCAGCAGTCCTGGATTGTGAGAGGGATGTCCGACTGTCGGTTTACTCCCGATCCTAATCGGATTGGGCCTAAATGGGCAGTTGGACATCCCTTGTGGGGTCCCAGATTGGAGAGGGTGCAGGCTGGGCTGAGGGACACTCCCCACCCCCACACACGAATTTTGTGCACCGGGCCTCTAGTTAGACATAACAGATGACCTTGTTGACAATCCTAGGGATTATGACAACCTTCTTAAATCCTGTTTGGAATAAGGCAAGGGAATAAATTCATTAAAGAAAATAAAAATTAGTTGTGAGTTACTTTTTGAACTTTTTTCTCTTTCTTCCTCCCTTTCCTTTATCCCCATATTATTTAACTAGGATTCACTATGCTTCTACCTTGGACCAGTTGGAGTACTTTTAGTGTTTAGAATCCAGAAATGAAAAAGACAAAAACCCTTGCTCTGAGAGAGCCTTCAGTCTGATAGGAGATTCTGACAAGCATCAAAACTTTATGCAGCAGCATGTTGAGTACACTACTTATGCATGGTGAAGGTACAATGTGTGCAGGCACTCTTACCATAATTTTACCCTTTGTTGGTGCAAGATTGCTGGAGAAAAATATCCATACTTCCTTTAATCTCTAAACCATATATCAGGGTTACAAAAAGGCATTTCCTGTATTTTGGTTTGTTTTCACATGTTAGCATGGCAATAACAGTTCCTTTTAAGAAGTTGGAGGTAATGTATTTGCTCCCTAAACCAAAATAAGGTACACATTTTTTTAGTGAGAAATACCTTTTAATTCTTAAAAATGCAGAGAGCTACATCCAACATGCTATGTTGGAATATTGGTCATCTGAGTACTATGGCCCTTGTAAAGTTAATTTGTAAGTTCAGGTGTAACCATGTGTGACAGGCATCATGTGGCTGTCCTGGGGCTAACTCTCTGGCTTATCTTTTGATTCAGCTGGTTGGAAATAGCAGGGAGTTGGAGTGACTAAAGAAATATGCTTGTTCATGCTTAGTGTTGCCAGGTATTACTGGATACTCTTACTAATAATGTTAAATTTTTAGAATTACCATCGTATTCTCTCTTTCCTATTTAGAACCTATAGGGAAAAATGCCATTTTCTTTTCTTTTCAAAGACTATTTTAAAAAATTAATTTCTTTTTGACACTTAGTGAGCTCTTATATGCAAGACGTTCTAGACTCTGTTAGATGCTTTTTGTTGAATCCAAAGTGCCTAAGAACCAATCCATATATATTTTAGTTTACTGAGGATACTTAAGCCAGCATTACAGTAATAATTATAATTATAGTTTTTTCTTGTAATGGTTATTAAAAGATTGAATGATTTTTCAGGGATCTGTATTTGGGGAGAAATGGGCTAGCTTCTTTCTCATGTTAGTCTTTAAAATAATTTCTAGATACGGATGCAAGCACAAAGCAATACCATTCAAGGAGGAATGATAGGCAACTTCATTAACATTTACCAGCAAGAGGGAACTAGAGGACTATGGAAGGTAAGCTTGAAAATGAATCCAGCTGATTTAGTTCTTCACTTTTTTCCCTTTTTGAATATATTTTTCCTATGTCCATCATTTTATTTAATCCAAATAGAATAATGAAGTAAGGAAAGAAGAGTGACACTGCCCCTGAAGATATTTTATCTAAATATAAAATATCTTCAGTGACATCTGCCCCTGAAGATATTTTATCTAAATATAAAATAAAATGGAAATATAAGGAATATGTCATGATTTGAAAAGCACCCTTTGAATAATTCATATGTAAGAAATTCTGTGAAGGTTGAGCACCTTTTTGTTTACTGTTTTTAAAGTTCTTATGGAGAAGTGGTTTCTGGGTCCCATTTATGTTGAATTTTTTGACTTATGTGGTTTCATGCCTTTTAAGTGAATATTGTTAACTAGTGCTTTTTAAAAAATATATACTTTTATTGATTTCAGAGAGGAAGGGAAAGGGAGAGAGAAATAGAAACATCAATGATGAGAGAGAACCATTGATCGGCCTCCTCCTACATGCCTCCCACTGGGAACTGAGCCTGCAACCCGGGCATGTGCCCCTGACTGGACTTGAACCTGGGACCCTTCAATATGCAGGTCGATGCTCAATCCACTGAGCCAAACCGGCCAAGACTCTAGTGCTTTCTTAAATATTCTAATGACTTGTCAGTTCATAGAATAGACCCTAAAGGTCACCCAGTACTCTCCTTTCTGTTATGTACAAGGAAACTGAAGGGTCTGAGACAGGGGTCCTCAAACTTTTTAAATAGGGGGCCAGTTCACTGTCTCTCAGACCGTTGGAGGGCTGGACTATAGTTTGAAAAAAAAACTATGAACAAATTCCTATGTGCACTGTGGGCCCGGGATGAGTCAGCTGCTAAGCAGGACAGGCAGCGGCACCCGGCGGGCCGGATAAATGTCCTCGGCGGGCCGCATGTGGTCCGCAGGCCATAGTTTGAGGACCCCTGCAGAGGTTACTGTACTGGCCAAGGTCTGTCCAAGGTCATACAGTTAGTGACAAAATCAGAATTCAATGTTGGAGCGCCTGACTTTTTACACTCTGGTCTTTTCTACTCTGTATATTTCTACCTCCCACCAGGAGAAATGTCTGAATCCCTATTATTAATGTTTTTACTCAGGGTGTGTCTCTTACTGCTCAGAGGGCTGCTATTGTTGTTGGTGTGGAGCTACCAGTCTACGACCTCACCAAGAAGCATCTGATTCTCTCGGGCCTGATGGGAGACACTGTGTATACTCACTTCCTGTATGTTTATGGATTTTTAAATTAATATTTTAGGTATACATGTGTTTAGGGTGAAAATTTGCTACAAATTTATAGAAATTTTAAAGCTATTATAAAAATACTAGAGGCCTGGTGCACGAAATTCATGTAGGGGGGAGCAAGTGTCCCTCAGCCCAGCCTGCACCCTCTCCAATCTGGGACCCCACAAGGGATGTCCGACTGCCCATTTAGACCTGATCCCAATAGGATCCCAAGAGGATCGGGCCTAAATGGGCAGTCGGGCATCCCTCTGACAATCCAGGACTGCTGGCTCCCAACTGCTTGCCTGCCTGCCTTCCTGATTGCCCTTAACTGCTTCTGCCTACCAGCCTGATCACCCCCTAACCACTCCCCTGCCAGCCTGATTGATGCCTAACTGCTTCCCTGCCAGCATGTTTGCCCCAAACTGCTCTCCCCTGCAAGCCTGGTCACCCCTAACTGCCCTCCCCTGCAGGGCTGGTTCCCCCCAATTGCTCTCCCCTGCAGGCCTGGTTCCCCCCCTCCAACTGCCCTTCCCTGCAGGCCCGGTCACCCCCAACTTCCCTCCTCTGCTGGCCCAGTCACCCCTAACTGCCCTCCCCTGCAGGCTTGATTGCCCCCAACTGCCCTCCCTTGCAGGCCTGGTCCCTCCCAAATGCCCTTCCCTGCTGGCCATCTTGTGGTGGCCATCTTGTGTCCACGTGGGGGTAGTTGTCTTTGACCACATGGGGGCATCCATCTTGTGTGTTGGAGTGATGGTCAATCTGCATATTACTCTTTTATTAGATAGGATTAGATAGGATAGAGGCCTGGTGCATGGGTGGGAGCCAGCTGGTTTGCCCTGAAGGGTGTCCCGGATCAGGGTGGGGGTTCCCTTGGGGTGTGGGGCAGCCTGGGTGAGGGGCCTGTGGTGGTTTGCAGGCCGGCCATGCCCCCTGGCGATCCAAGCAGAGGGCCTGGTATCTGGGATTTATCTTCTACAATTGAAACTTTGTAGCCTGGAGTGGAGCCAAGCCTTCTGCTTGCTCTGTGGTGACAGCCATTTCTGTTGGGATTTATTTATCTTCTATAATTAAAACTTTGTAGCCTTAAGCAGAGGCCAAGGCAAGCCAGGGCTGCAGAAGCTTGGCTTCCTTCATTGCCGGGGCAACTGTAGCCTCCTGCTCTCTCCAGCTCTGTGGTTGTCGCCATTTCTGTTGGGCTTTATTTATCTTCTATAATTGAAACTTTGTAGCCTGTAGTGGAGGCCTGGGCCAGCCAGGGTGTGCAGAAAGCTTGGCTTCCTCCATCACCGGGGAAACCCACACCTCCCTCCTGCCCTCTCTGTGGCTGCAGCCATCTTGGTTGGATTAATTTGCATACTTGCTCCTGATTGGCTGGTGGGCGTGGCTTTGTGAGTGTGGAGGAGTGGTGGTTAATTTGCATATTACTCTTTTATTAGATAGGGTTATATCCACATATTTGAAAAATTACAATACAGAATTGAACCAGGAAAAATTAACAGACTTATCTCTTTAAATAGATAGGAATTGTTAACAGTTTGATAAGTACCTTCCAGGTGTTTTCTATGTGTATGCAAATATGTCTACAAAAGTATATTACATGTACTTTATTACACAAATATCATGCTTTGTATTTTCTTCTTAGCTTTTATTATTTTTATTTTTCGTCTTTATTAAGGTACATTGACAAGTAAAATTGAAAGATATTTAAAGTGTACAACATGATGATTTAATATGTATGCATTGTTAAAGGGTTTTTCCCATCAACTTAATTAACATATCTGTCACCTCACATGTTTATCCTTTTGTGTGTGTGTGAAAACATTTAAGTTCTACTCTCTTAGCAGATTTCTATTTTAAAATGCAGTGTTATCAACTATAGTCACCATGTTATATGTTAGCTCCTCAGACCTTTTTCATCTTATAACTGAAAATTTGTACCCTTTTACTGTCTCCCTATTTTCCCCATCCCCTAGCCACTGGCAACTACTTTTGTACTCTTTGCTTCTATGAATTATAGTAGTGTTTTTTTTTTTAAATATATTTTTATTGATTTCAGAGAGGAAGGGAGAGTAAGAGAGAGAGAAACATCAATGATGAGAGAGAATCATTGATCGGCTGCCTCCTGCATGCCCTCTACTGGAGACCAAGCCTGCAAACCAGGCATGTGCCCTGACTCAGAATTGAACCATGATCTCCTGGTTCATAGATCAATGCTGAACCACTGAGCCATGCCAGTTGGGCGAGTTGGAATAGTTTTGTTTGTTTTTAGATTCCATGTATTAAGTGATACTATGCAATATTTGTCTCTCTTACTTGCTTTTTAACCCTCACCTGAGGATGTTCCTTATATCTATCTATCTATCTACCTACCTATCTATCTATCTATCTATCTATCTATATATATATAGAGAGAGAGAGAGAGAGAGAGAAACATAGATGTGAAAGAATTGATTGGTTGCCTCTTGTACTCACCCCAACTCGGGATCTAACCTGAAATCTGAGTATGTGCCCTGTCTGGGAATTGAGCCGACAACCTTTTGGTGTGTGGGACAATGCTCCAACCAACTGAGCCACCTGGCCAGGGCTTTCTTATTTGATTTTTAAAATTTAATAATATATTCCAAATATCTTTTCATAGCAGTACAAACTTCATTTATTTTTAATAGCTGCAGATTAGTATTGGATATATCATAGTTTAATCCACTGAGGAGCGATTTAGCCCATTGGTGACATTTGGCAATTTCTGGAGACTGTTCCTATAGTTATGACTTGGGGAGTGCTATTGGCATCTACTGGGTAGAGGCCAAGGAGCTCCTAAACATCTTACAACAGAACAGACCTACATGACAAAGAATTATTGGTTCAAAATCTTAGTGCTAAAGTTGAGAAGTGCTGCTCTGAGTTAATTGATACTAAGTGTGGTCTGTGGCAGTCTTGTGAGACTGAAAGTTGAGTAGAACCTGAGCCTCTAGTGGGCATTCCAGTGAGGAAATCTTTTTCTCTGATCTTGAAGAAAAATATGGTTATGAGATTACTAAAGTTACTCTGATTTCTACTTATAGGTCAATAGATGCAATAGATCAGCAATTTTCGATGAGTGCCACAGAATTTTTAAAACATGCAATACCTGACTATTTGGTGAGGGGTACTGACTTCTTTTCCATTAGATTGTCAAATAAAAAAATGACAACAGCCAGTACATTAGCCGTCAGTGTGAATGAATCAAAATTATACCTATTTTTTGTCAGATCAGCAAAAAAAAAAAAAAAGTTTTTTTATGTACCACAGAATTTTAGTAATTAGTTTATGTTTGCCATGAGATGAATAAAGTTTAAAATCACTGTAATAGGTCATCCTTGGAGAATGTCCCTTCATGTTTCTATGATTCTTTGACATTCCAGAACCTCCAGTATATTCTTAGCCAAAGTTTGAATTTATAAGCCAGTATAATCAGTGCTGGTGTTTAAGAAGTTTGTACAGCTCTCTAGATATGGCCCTTATTTTTGATATGTTTCACATTGTTACATGTTACTTTAACATAGTTTGGGAGGAGGCCACTTCCTGTCTTTGATGCTGGTGGTGGTGACCTTTTTGTTTTTCTAATGGTATCTTTCCTAGCTCAAGCTTCACCTGCGGTCTGGCTGGGGCTCTGGCCTCCAACCCTGTGGATGTTGTGAGGACACGTATGATGAATCAGAGAGTCCTTCGTGATGGCAGATGCTCTGGGTACACAGGTACCCTGGATTGCTTGTTACAGGTGAGAATGTCTATCTGTGTAGGGTTGGCAATTCCTCTTTTAGCTCATTAGCTTCCATCTGAACCACTTGTCACGAGTTTCTTATCATAATTTTAAAACATAGGGTTTATAATAAGATAGACCTGTGGATCTGTCACTTATAATTGTGTGACTTTGGTCAAGATAAAGACTCTATACTTCAGTTTCCTCATAAGTGAAATGGGACAATAATAGCATGTATATCATAGGGTTATTGTAAAAATAATGCCTACATAAAACAGCATAATGCCTGAAATAATTTGGTAAGTCTTATTAGTATAATTAATAATAATAGTAAGGGATAGTATTGTGAAATGAGCAAATTTATCCTTCCTATTGAGTCAAACTGGAATGAGTCCCCTTCATTCAGACATCTCACAAAGGAACAACATCACTCTTAATACTTAGTTTAAATAATTGGGCCTATTCCTTACGAGTGTACAAAATTTTGCCAGTGTCTTCCCTACTGGATTGCCAGCAGCCAAAGATTAGGGGGCACTTTTGTGGTTTCCATTTTCCAGCATGATGCTAGACTTTAAGTATTGCTTTAACAAAGCAACGATACTTATTTATAATTTATCCAACATGAAATAGTGGTGCTCTGAATTATGTTTTTACCACCATTGCTTTGTTTCCTTATGTCTGAGTTGTTTGTGGCCCCAAATGGAAAAGAGGCAAAAGACTCTGGTTGGAATTATTAAATCTCATTTCTTACTCATTCAACTTTTGTTTGCCTGCTTTAGGTGTGGGATAGTTTGGCATGGAGCTTTAGTCGTCCCTATGCAGAAGCCTTTAAAGACCAAAAAGAGGCAGAGGACAATGATTTCTTAGCTTCCAAACAGGATTTTATTTTTAAGGAAAATACATTGGTTCAGTTGGGATACTATTATTAATGCATTTGACATAACTGGAAAGTTGCAAATTAACTACCCCCCTCCCCTCTTATAACAGACATGGAAGAAAGAAGGATTTTTTGCTCTATATAAAGGGTTTTGGCCAAATTGGTTGAGACTTGGTCCTTGGAATATCATTGTATCCTTTTCTGTTGTAGTAGATGTGAAAAAAGATAGCTAAAAATATTTGTGTAAACTATCATGTTATTAATTATAATTTAGAAGTTGGTTTTTAGTCTTTTATGTTCCTCTGATTCAAGAAGTAACTGTTCAGTTCTTTTAAAAATATGTTTTTACTGATTTCAGAGAGAAGAAGGGAGAGGGAAAGAGGGATAGAAACATCAATGGTGAGAGAGGATCATTGATTGGCTGCCTCCTGCATAACCCCTACTGGGGATCAAGCCCGAAACCCGGGCATGTGCCCTGACCAAGAAATGAACCATGACCTCCTGATTCATAGGTTGGCTCTCAACCACTGAGCAATACCAGCTGGGCTGTTCAGTTTCTTTTTCAGGAGGTCTAAAATCTCTGTGCTAGGCACTGTGAATCTTGGTTTAATGATGGTATTATTGAAAGGTAATGATGTCAATAAAAATTTTTATTTTAGACTCTATTCTAAAAGCTTAGAGTATTTAAGATTTCAGAGAGAGGCCAGGTTAATTTTATATCCCCACCCACCCTTAGGAAGGAAGTGGTTTGGTTGCAGTTTCTAGAATGTTTATTTTAGAGAGTACCTAAGGATAAATAGTTATTAGCTCTAGAATTATTTGGCCTATCAGTACTATTTCCTGTATGCCAAAGTGGGGGGTAGGAAAGAAGTGGCAGTTCATTAGACATGAAAGGGCAGAATTATAAGGTAGGGAATGTTGGTGTCACCATCCTCATGTTTCTCTTTATCTGTGCCTCTCCCCTTATGGAGGCCTGCCTAGCAGAAACCCTTGGGGAGAGCTCCCAGGGCTTGCCGTGTTTCCCTTTCACACAGAATTTACTGTAAAGTCTTCCCACCTCAGTAAAGTCACAAAAGCTAGGCAGTGAGGGTATAATCTTAGAAGAAGCTCTCGGAGCTTTGATGCTAAGGGATTTATGTGTGTATATCAGCTGTGATCTTTCTGTTCCAAGCTGACCTTGGGAAGGCTAATGGGTAGATCTTTCGGAATGGTTAGGGTGGAGCCCTCGTATTTAACCATGTTCATAGCATGTGGTCTTTCCAGATATATTTGTTTGTAGATTTGCTATTTGAAGATCTGTTTTTATGTTTTTGGGGTTCAGATGGCATTTTCTTTGTCAGCCTTAACCGATAATTGTAGTTCTTTGTGACATATGAGCAGCTGAAGAAATTGGATTTATGACAAGTCAAGGCTGCATGAGACATCCCTCTGAAAATGCTCACTTCCAAAACAGTAAAGCTTCCTGTGTTTCCCACTGCTTCTCACTGCTTGGCTCATCAGATTCTGAGGTGTGAGCAACAGATGAAGACTGGGTTAGTTCTGACTGCTGTATGTTGGCATCAGCCACTCTGCATTGAATGTTTACTGGCATAAACTGTAACATTCAGACACTAGTCCTTACCATCAAAGTGCCCTTTGACATCAAATATAACATGAAATGCATGTTTTTTGTTAAAACTTGCAAGAAGATCAGGAACTGTGTGCTGTTTCTTTAGGGGAGAGTAACACCTGGTGCATCGCAGCTCATAGCTGAGAGTACCAGACTGCCCTGAAGGAGCTCACCAGAACCGTGGAATAGAGCCTCCAAGGGGGCATTATTGTTCCTGAACTTGGGGGCTTTTTCTTCTTGTCAGCTGAAGAAATCTCACAGGTGGAGACCTGGACTTTTCAACCCTAGGTATCAACAGTACAGGAAATAGAGCCCTGGAATATTGCACTGCTTTATGATTTCCTATTTTGGCAGGATCTTTCACTTATAATAAGTGATTTTAAGCCTTTGAAGACTTGATCTTTGTAAGGAATTGTTACAAAGTATTAATATCTAAACTCATGGTGGTGTGATGTGTTTGCTATGAAGGTGGCAAGGTCTGAGTGGATGGGAGGTGTTTCAAACAACTTGGGTTTCATCTTAAGTTATGTTAGTAATTTGTTCTATGATTTTTAGCAAAGTTTATGTCCCATTCTGGAAATGGGGATAATAACATCTATGGAAATTGAGGGTCAAATGAAGAAAATATTAGTTGCTACTATTTGACTTGTTTGATAAAGGTGTTTACATTATGCTGTCATACAGCTGTAATCTGAGGATAAACAGTCTGTGTGTATGGAGGAGTCATTTTATTTCATCATAATTTATTTCATCATAATTCCTGTTGTTAAAGGCCTTGTGAAAGAAAGAGCACTGTATAAGTTAAGGTTTTATTATGTTTTCATTGCAAAGTGTTGAAAGTGAATTAAGAGTTGATTTTTCCAGATTTCCCAGTTTTTACTTTAGTTTGGGCCATGTTTGTTTAAATATTTCCTATCTTGGACTTCCTAATTAGCTTGGATGGCAAATAATGCTTGAAATTTCAGAAACGATTTCTTTATATTGCACCTGCTTATCTAGTTTCTGAGAAGAGGTATATATCTTTTTCTAAAGACAAGATAAATCATTCTTCCTCCTCTTTCTTGCCTTCATCTTACTCTGTTCAAAGTAAAATGTGACTCTGATAGCCCCAAGAAGTTGACAGTAATGGAAGACAGCCCCAGGATAGGGAATATATATATATATATATATATATAATAGAGGCCCGGTGCACGAAATTCGTGCACTGGGCGGGGGGGGCTCCCTCAGCCCGGCCTGCACCCTCTGCAATTCGGGACCCCTACACCTTTTTCTTATCTAGCTAACCTCTTCACATTTAAAAAATTAACTGAAATACCAACTACTCTAGGAAATCCTCTTTGAACAAATCTCTTTACAATCTATATTAAGTATTTTCATAGTATACCATTCTTTTTCTTTAGCAGCAACTTAGAGTGGATGCAATGTGCTTCTCATTCTTGCATCTGAATTTTTTCTTGTTACTCTTGTAATAGTGAAGCTTATCCAATTTACATTTGCCCTTCAAGGGCTCATATTTGGTTCAGTTTCTAGTTGGCTCCCTGCTTTTTTTTTTAAGCAATAAATTTGGGTTGTGATAGTAAGCCTCACTTGTAATCCAGCCTGTAGGTCTCTCTATTTGAATATTTCTATAATACCTATCACTTTAGCATGCCAGAGATTGTGTTCATTTAGAGAAAATAATAATAAATGTTGCCTGATCATTTGATCTTCTAGTAATATTTTATAGCAAGATATATTATTCTAGTAATTTAACTATTACAAAACTGAGGCATACAGAAATAAATCACATTGTATCTAATAAAAAGAGTAATATGCAAATTAACCATCACTCCATCACAAAGATGGCAGTGCCCAGTCCCCTCAGCCCCACCTCTGGAGTGGCCAGGCCTGTCAGTCGGGCCAGGGGCCTTGGGGGCTGAGTGGCGAGGCTGGATCCGCCCACTCTGGCGGCGGATCCAGCCTTGCTGCTCCGCCACTGCTGGAGTGTCCGGGCCTGTCAGCCGGGCCAGGGGCCTCGGGAGCTGAGTGGCGAGGCTGGATCCGCTTACTCCGGCAGTGGATCCAGCCTTGCCGCTCCACAGCCTCTGGAGTGTCCGGGCTTCACTCAGGCTGCAGGAAGCCCTATTCTTGTAGGAATAGGCCCAAGGAAGTCCTAATCTTGCAGGAATCTTCCTGCAGTGGGCCTCTAGTTGAACAATAAAGAATGACTCCAATATCAAAGCATAGTACACTTAGGGCCCCCCTTGTCCTGTGCCTCAGGTATCATGGCATAGGACACAGTTCACATGGAACTCAGCTTCCTTTCAAATAGGAAGTGATGCCATGCTCATGAAGCAGCTACTTCCATACATATTTTTTTTTTATTTAATTCACAGCACATACTCTTTGTACTAACTGTTGGAAAATCACCCTAGCAATTGCCTCTGTTCCTCTCTGTATTGTTGCTTTACATTCTGATGTCATTACTGCACTTTTATCATCCACTCGCTCTAATAAGATTATGAATTATTTAAGGGCAGAGATCATGACTTGAGCTTGTGTTTCTCTGTCATGGTGCCTAGATAAATATTCAAATGCCATCCAGTCCAAATGACTGTGATGAGAGAGGCCCACCATTGCTGGAGACCTCTGATTTTTATTTAAGGGGCCTCATTTGTTCTTCCCCTTTACAGAGGGGTGAGTAGGGGCTGAGGGAATTTGGGGAAACCCAGACACAATTCTCCTCCTGCAAGATTTTGCTAAGCTGTGCCCGGGACCTTGGGCACCTTTTTTGCCCAAGACCACCGGACATTTGTCCAATTAAAACCCGGACACACAGCAATAACAAAGGCACTGGTCTCCTACTGCTAATGTGTGGGGATCAAACCCCAACCTGCAGGAACTCACCCCCGCAGTCAGGACCAGGCCGCTGGGTAGACCTGAGCTGGTGCTCCTAACTCTGGGGAAAGGAGGACTTCCTGTGGCTGCAGGTTAGAGGCCCCGGACTCCACGCCATGTGCCTGAACAGGTCCATAGCACAGGCTGGTTGGTGGAGCGGCCTTTTCGCTCCGGCACCATTGGGTGGCTTGGCTTGGCCTCTTTGCCGCGGGACCGCCAGGCAGCTTGGCTTGGCCTGGCTGCAGCAGCCCAGCACCACAACCGTGGGGCTGCTGGGGTCTGGCCCCCCTGCGGGTTTGTGTCTCCACTCCTGCCCCCCTGTGTGTTGTTCTCTCAGGCTCCAGCCCGTGCCCAGCCCCTCCTCCTGAGCTGGTTGTGACCGTTACGGCATCCTGCTTAATTTGCATATTCCCTCTTTATTAGATAGAACTAGGGGCCTGCATGAAATTTGTGCACTGCGGGGGGGCGGGGAGGTCCCCTCAGCCCAGCCTGCCCCCTCTCACATACTGGGAGCCCTCAGGGGATGTCCTACTTACAGCTTAGGCACGCTCCCCACGGGGAGGGGGCCTAAGCCACAGTCTGGCCTCCCTTTGCGGGAGGCGACCGGGCTGATCAGGGAAAGGCACCAGCCCCATCACCTCGCTGCTGCAGCCACTGCCAGTCACCACAGCCACCAAGGTGTTTTCATCAATATGGACTCCGGTCCCTTCACCATGAAAAAATGACAACTTTCTTTAGGCATTTTCAAGATGTGTCTTTCATAGGATATGACATTTTTTTTTCTTTTTTTTCTTTTTATCTTCACTTGAGGATATGTTTCCATTGATTTTTAGAGAATGTGGAAGAGAAAGGGAAAGACAGAGAGTAACATCAAAGTGAGAGGAACACTTTGATTGGTTGCCTCCTGCATGAGCCCTGACCTGGGCCCCAGCCAGGGAGGAGCCTGCAACCTAGGTACATGCCCTTGATCAGAACTGAACCCAGACCCTGCGGTCAGCAGGCCGAGGCATTATCCACTGAGCCAAACCGCCTAGGGCAGGATATGACATTTCTTAGCCCTCCAGCAGTGGACCTTCGTTTTTTTCTCCAGGAGTGTGCTGGAAAAACCCTAGATCACCTTTTTGGGTTTTTATTATCCAAGTTACTAAGAATATTACCAATGGCATACAGGAAGCTTAGCCAATGAGCAGTCAGAAAAGGTGTTTCCTCTGTAGTTCACACCTATCTCCTCCGATCTCCGGCTCCACCCCTGCCAAGGCCTAAAGCCTCCGGCCCCAGCTCCCTCTGATCGCCTGGCTCCAGCCCCGGCCAAGGCCGCAAGCCTCTGGCCCAGGCTCTGGCCCTGGGTAGGGGGCCCCCCAGCTCCCTCCAATTGCCCAGCTCCGGCCCCAGCCAAGGCCACAAACCCCTGGCTCAGGCTTGGGCCCTGGGCAAGGGACCCCCAGCTCCCTCCAATCGCCGGGCTCCGCCCCTGGCCAAGGTCGGCAAGGGCAGGTGGAAAGCTTGGCTTCCTCCATTGCTGGGGAAACCCAAGCCTCCCTCCTGCTCTCCGTGGCCACAGCCATCTTGGTTGGGTTTATTTGCATATTTGCTCCTGATTGGGTTGTGGGCATGGCTTGTTGTAGCAGAGGCACAGTCAATTTGCATATTACTCTTTTATTAGATAGGATGGATAGATAGATAGATACTGGGTACCTTGGGTTCCACCCTTTGAGAACATTAAATACATACTAATGGGGGCTTCAGGGAGACACTTATGCAGTGTGTACCCCATCCCAGTTGTCTGGCCCCTAGCTGCTTCCTCCCTTGAAGCACAGTAGAAGGAACAGAGGTTTTTCTTGTGAATTGGGTAGTTTTCCTCCCAGTCACTTTCACCTTGCCTTCTTTATTAATGTTGACTTTAAAAAAGATTTTGTGAAACAGAAGTTTATTTCTGAAAGTAAGAGCTAAGACAAAGTCATTAAAAAGAGAAGAAAGAAGGATGGTGGAGTAGCAAGTAGGTGTGAATTGCATAAAGACTAAGATAAAAGTCTGGATCTCCCTGGGTCCCTCTAGAGGTGACTGGAGAGCTAAATTCATTCAGGCCTCTCCTGGTACTGAACCATATCTTCATAAAGGAAATTTTTTCTTCATACCAAACATTCCATGATGTGGTAAGGGCTTTCTATAGAAAGGCTTTCAGTTTTGAGTTCCTTGAGTTACTTTCTATAAAGCACTCTTTTTTAAATGTAGAAAACACTATTTTTTAACTATACATATCATTTCTAAGTAAATATGCAATATTCATTTTATCAATTTATTAAAATTATGTACATGTTCATATCAGATTGAAAAGAAATTCAAACCTCACTGTAAAACTTACGTTTTAAAGAGAAAAACACAGTATTTCTTCAGTGTAGATTTATTAAACACTTTATAGAACAAGATATTAACCTGCTTTGTTTTTTCTGCTTTCTGAAAGAGTTAATGTAATTATTGAAGCTTCTAACCAAGAAAGAACTTAAAACCCTGGGACACGTGCTCCCCTTGTTTTCAGGGATTGCCCGCCCCCTTGGCTATTGCTTATATGTGGCAAAAGGATTTTTAGCTTTTATAACCTAAAAGGAAAAAAAAGGATTTTTTGTTTGCTCATTGGTTTATGTAATCATTGAAGCTAAATGTTGCTGATTTGTGATATAAAAAATGCCTCCTGTTTTCCATATTTATTCTTGGGCAAGAAATAGCATATATCATATAAAGACTATAAAGTTACATAAGCCTTTATATTTCAAGCTCTTTAAACATTGTGGATTATGTGGCATAAACCTTGTTTCATTATTTAATAAACTGGAGTAATATATAATTATAAAAATGATTTATGATTATTTCAGATAAATAGAAACAGTTGAACTAAGACATTCTGCAAACAGTCCAGAAGGCTGGAGTAGAAATAACATTTGGGAAAGTGGTTACAGACATTTCTCTCTGCCTAGAGAAGTTATTGGGATCATCTTACTTATTTCCTGGATACCCATTATCTGAAATATCCTGCAACTCAGTAGAGGCCAGTGAATTTGCTGCATGGGTTGGGTTGGCAAGGTACTGTGGAGATTAAGAACATTAATGTGCCCTGGCCAGTTGCTCAGTGGTTAGAGCATTGGCCCGTGGACAGAAGGGTCTCAGGTTCAATTCCCGGTCAAGGGCACATACCTTGGTTTCAGGTTTGATCCTCAACCCTGGTCAATCCCCAGCCCTGGTCGGAGCGCTTTTAAGAAGCAACCAATTGCCCTGGCCAGTTTGGCTCAGTGGATAGAGTGTTGGCCTGCGGACTGAAGGGTCCCAGATTTGATTCATGCCTGGGTTGCGGGCTCGATCCCCAGTGGGGGGCGTGCAGGAGGCAGCTGATCAATGATTCTCATCATTGATGTTTCTATCTCTCTCTACCTCTTCCTTCCTCTCTGAAATCAATAAAGAAATATGTATTAAAAAAATAAAGAATTTGTTTTAAAAAAAAAGCAACCAATTAACGTGTCACTCTCACATCAATGTTTCCCTCCTTCCCTCCCCCTCTCTTTTTCTCCCTCCCTCCCCTTTCTCCCTACCTTCCATTCTCTCTTTAAAGATCAATGGGGCCCAGCCGGTGTTGCTCAGTGATTTGGGTGTGGACCTATGAGCCAGTAGGTCACAGTTCCATTCCCGGTCAGGGCACATGCCCGGGTTGTGAGCTCAATCCCCAGTGTGGGGTATGCAGGAGGCAGCCAATCAATGATTCTCTCTCATCATTGATGTTTCTATCTCTCCCTCTCCCTTCCTCTCTGAAATCAATAAAATATCTTAAAAAAAGATTAATGGAGAAAAAAATATCCTCAGGTGAGGATTAAAAGAAAAAAAAAAAGGACAACAATATGATTACATCAGTGCCCTGAACTTTCAAGTTCCCTCTGTCCTCCTGGTATTTGATGCTCGCTCGAGGCAGGAGCTGGGGTGCTTGGTTAACTGTGGCCCAGGCAGAGATACCTCTGTTTGGCATAAAATAGCCAGTGGGTGAAATATAATCATGGTTCATTAATTTTTTTACTTAAAAGTATTTTCTAGGTGCCTGTTTTCTTAACATTTAACTTAAATATAGTAGTTTATTGGAAAAAAGAGGGAGACATTTTGTTTCAGTTCTCCTACCTAAGAGATTAAATGACATACTCATAAATGATTGACTTTGTGTGAGGATAGTGAGAACAACTGGCAGCTGAGCTGGTATGTCCCAAATGCCTGAACAGTAGAACTTCCACTCTGATCATTGCATCTGTTAGACACATTTGGTTTTAAATCCAGGCTATTTGTTGTTAAAGTGTTAGCTGGAAAAATCTACAGGGTACATTATCAGTAGATTATAAGTAAATCATTTGGAAGCAAGGCATGGCATATAAGATGAGGATAGTATATAAATCTGTTTCTTGAAAGCTTGATGCAAATGATGGAACCAAAAGCACCAACAGCAAAATACTGGAAACAATATATCGATATGGATGGACCAGCTTAAATAAACTGGGTCCATCCATGTAATGTTTTACTGTGTGGCACATGAGAAGAATGAGTTAGATCTCAGCCTGCTCACCTGGAAAGACGTTCATGATATGTTATTAGGTAGGAAAAAGTTGAGATGCAGACTCCTATGTATACTATGATCTCATTTCTTAGGAAGAAAGCATAAAACTTATGTAAGTAGGGAATGGATTTAAAGGGTGTGCATTAGGATTCTCCAGAGAAATAGAACCAATAGGGGTGTGTGTGTGAGTGATTTATTTTAAGGATTAGGCTCATGTGATTGTGGAGGACTGGTAAGTATGAAACCTGTAGGTTAGCAGGTTAGCAGTCTGGAAACTCAGACAGGGCTTCTCTGTCACAGTCTTGAGTCAAAAGTCCTTCTCTTGGAAACCTTGTTTTTATTTCCCCTTAAGTTCCTTAACTGATTGAGTGAGGCCTACTTGTGTAATGGAGTATAATCTTTTTAAAAAATATATGTATTGATTTCAGAGAGGAAGGGAGGGGGAGAGAGAGATAGAAGCATCAATGATGAGAAAGAATAATTGATTGACTGCCCCCCGCATGCTTCCTACCAGAGATTGAGCTCTCATTCCGGGTATGTGCCCTGACTTCCTGGTTCATAGGTCCATGCTCAACCACTGAGCCACACCAGCTGGGCTGGAATATAATCTTAAAATCAACTGATTGCAGATGTTATTCAGCATCTATAGAATACCTTCATAGTAACATCTAGACTAGTATTTACTGTACAACTGGGCACCATAGCCTGTTCAACTTGACACAAAATTTAACCATCACAGGGTGGAAGCAATTACTAAAATTTTCTTTTTGCAGAATTGTATTATATTGGTTCTAAAAGTTTATGTTTTATCATTTAAAACAAAATTTTTAGAGCAAAAAGGACTAGCTTGGAATTCAGATGTCCAAGTTATGGTAAGTGGTGGAAAATGGGAGTTATAGTAAATATACTGTTTATAGTTTAATGATATAATATTTCTAAAATTATATTAGACTAGAGGGCTGGTGCATGAAAATTCATACACTGGCAGGGGGATCCCTCAGCCCGGCCTGCCCCCTCTCACAGTGTGGGAGCCCTCAGGGGCGGGAGGCGACCCGGTGATCAGGGGAAGGTGATGCCCCCATCACACCTCTGCTGCTGCCACTGCCGGCAGTGCAAGCCTCAGCCAGCCCTGGATACCTGAGCCTTGGGGGGCCCTGAGCAGCTGGGCAGCCACCATCAGAGGCTTGTCTGCACCTCAGGCGTCGGCTGGGCAGCTGGGCAGCTGACATCCAAGACTTTCCTGCGCCTCGGGCCGGCCCTGGGCAGCTGGAGGGCTGAGGGGACTGGGGGACTCCAGAGGCAAGTGGGGCTGAGGGGACTGGGCGCCACCATCTTGTGGCTGTGGGTGCTACCATCTTTGAGGGTGTGGCATTCAATTAGCAGATTCCCTCCTTATTGGCTGTGGGTGTTGCCATCTTTGTGACAGCGTGAGGGTCAATTATCATATTCCATCTTTATTAGATAGGATGTCTGTCAAACTTAAAATTGAGCTGAAAGAATAAATGGAAACGTTTCCTTTTTCAGTTTTAACTATTTTCCTTTTATTCAATGAATTTAATCTGACCTAATAATAGACAAACATGTAAATTGACTGTACCTCTTTGATGCCCACAGCCAATCAGGAGTGAGTATGCAAATTAACCCAACAAAGATGGCGGGCCTGTGGGCAGTGTGCATGCACAGGCACCGAGCAGCCAGGGGCGGGGTGGGATGCTGGCATAAACCTGCCCAGGCCCAGGTGAGAGCAGCTGTGCTCTCACCTGGGCCTGGGCAACGAGGTCTGATGGTTTGCCCACTGTATTTGCCTCCCAGGGGGTGCCTGTGCCAGTGGCTCCTACATGCGGTTCCAACCACTGAGGAGCAGTCAGACCCCAGGGCCACCGTCTCTGCTGAGAACAAGGAGGCTGCTGCCCTGAGGCCCAGGTGAGAGCACGGCTCTGCCTCCTGCTTTTC
This sequence comes from Corynorhinus townsendii, assembly GCA_026230045.1. Taxonomy (NCBI): domain Eukaryota; kingdom Metazoa; phylum Chordata; class Mammalia; order Chiroptera; family Vespertilionidae; genus Corynorhinus; species Corynorhinus townsendii. The sequence goes on from JAPDVU010000003.1 coordinate 89,084,504, forward strand.
AGACCCACCAGGACGCAGGAGCAGAGCCTGGCCATCACGGTCTCTCTGGAAGCAGCCTCCCAGGGCAGGTGAACGGCCTGGAGATCATGCCTTGAGCTCTGCATCTTCTGGCGGCCAGGGAAGAGGCAGCTTGTCTCCCCCTCCTCTCTCCAATCCCCTCCCTTTCTAACCAGGGTCCTCAGTGGGAACTTAACTTTATTTGTTAAACAAGGGAATTCTGGACAATGATTGTCCAACCTCTGTGAACCCAGTGGGAGAACATGTCCGGGGCTGGGGTGCCCCCGCCAGCCCGGGACCGGGCAGTGACTGTGCACAAGCACACACCTTTCTTCCTGCGCAAGATGGACAGCTGCTCAAAGAACTCTGTGGAACAGCAAGGATCCGCCGAGCAGTTCCCGGGCATCCGGCGACCAGTCTGCATGCGAAGAGGTTGCAAGAGAAGGGTTTCTCTCTGCCGCAGGTGCTCCCAGCCTACCCCTCTGACACCCCCAATGGCGAGGTTTCCCACGGAAACCGCAACGCAAGATGAGACCTGCATTTCCTCACCACCAAGCTCTCTGAGAAACTAAGAAAGAGGCTTCCAAAGCTGTGACTGTGAGCGCTTCACATAAACCCACACAACCGCCTCCCCAGCCAGCACCTGGCGCCTGCTCTCACCCACAGGTCTTCCATGTTCCATTCACCCAAACCTATGACAGCACACTTCAATTGCTGCGAGCTTAGGGGACCGTAATGGAAGAAGGCACCATGGCTGCTTCAGGGACGCAACAGTGGGGCGACTCAGGGTGCAGAGAACTGGCCGCATTCCCAATGCCTGGGTCTGGTTACTGCGTGGGATCGAGGCTCCGACTCCCCAGGCCGTGCCTTCCTCGTAAGCTACGCACAGCCCTGACGGGCACCGCACTGCTGGGCAGCACGGAGCAGATGCGTGAGACCCCCCAGCCAAGGAACGAGCCAGTCTCGGGTTTTACTTCATTAGTTAATGAACTGGCCACTGCAGGGATGGCCCTGCTGGCCGTCCCCGCATTCAATTGCCTGCCGAGGTCCTGACCCTACTGTTTGGTTCACTCCTCTTCCTCCCCAGCCCCCTCTAGAGACCCAAACTTTATATATATAATCATCTGAAGAAAGAATGATTCAAAAATTTCCAAATTTAGCAAAATATAGTAAAAAAATATAAACCCACAGATCAAAAAAGCTCAGTGAATAGCAAGCTCAGGACATAAAGCTACATCAAGACACATAAAAATTACATTTCTCAACACCAGTGATGAAAAGAAAAATCTTTTAAGTAGTCAGAAGAAAAGAAACACACTATACATAGGAATAAACATAAGGATTACAAAAGATTTCTCATCAGAAACAGTGTAAGGGAAAAGATAGCAGAGCGACAGCATTAAAGTACTCACAAGGGGGGAAAATCCTCTCAATTTATAATTCTAGACTGAGTGAAAATATTTTTAAAAAATAGTTAAAATATATTTTTCATATATAAAAGATTGATTTTTTTTATCACCAGCAGATTTGTAGTGTAAGGAATGTTAAAAGAAGTCCTGCAAGCAGAAATAAAATTTTGCCAGATACAAATAATGATCTATGCCAAGAAATGGGAAACACCAAAGACAGTAAATGCATAGGAAAAAAATATAATAGACGTTTCTTATTATTTAAATATATTTAAAGATAATTAACTATTTAAACAAATAATCTAGTGTCAGTTTTATAACATCTGTGAAAGTAAAATACATGACAATAATAGCACAAAGATTGCCTGGGAAAAATGAAATTTTGTTACAGCGAAGTTTCTATACAAGATGTGAAGTGGTGTAATTATCCACTTGAAGATAGACTGTGACAAGTTAAAATCCTATATAATAAAGAGCTAATATGCAAATAGTCATCATGTCCTTATGCCGTCACGCCATAACAGCTCAGACACTCAACACTGGGGAGAGAGGAATGGGGACCAGCCAGGCTGCAACCCAGGAGAGGGACAAGCCACTTGCTCCAGGGTCATGGGTGCCAGCAGCTGCGCCTGCACCTCTGGCCCAGGAGAGGGACAAGCCGCCCGCCCCGCAGCCCTAGGCATCAGTAGCTGGGGCTGCAGCCTGGGAGAGGGACAAGCTGCCTGCACCACGGTCCTGGGCGCCAGCGGTGGCGCCTGCACCTGCAGCCCAGGAAAGGGACAAGCTGCACATCCTGAGGTCCTGATGCCTGCGGCTGCAGGCTGGGCGAAGCCTCCTGCCCATGGTCCCCTGTGGCTGTAGCCAGCCTGGGTGAAGCCGGCCCAGGTCCTGGGTGCCTGTGGCTGGCAAGAGGGAGGGAAGCCCGGGTCCCAGGTATGGGGTGAGGCAGAGCGAGTTAGGGGCAATCAAGCCAGTAGGGGAGCAGTTAGGGGTGATCAGGCAGGCAGGCAGGCAGAGGTGGTTAAGGGCGATCAGGCAGAAAGGCAGGCAGGCAGAGGCAGTTAGGGGCGATCAGACAGGCAGGCCAGTGAGTGGTTAGGAGCCAGTGGTCTCAGACTGCAAAAGGGATGTCTGACTGCCTGTTTCGACCCGATCTCAAAAGGGTCCCCAATTGGAGAGGGTGCAGGCTGGGCTGAGGGGGAACCCCCCCCCCTTCGTGCACCAATTTCATGCACCAGGCCACTAGTATTTGATAATTAAAAAATTTTTAAATATATTTTTATTGATTTCAGAGAGGAAGAGAGAGGGAGAAACATCAATGATGAGAGAGAATCATTGATCGGCTTCCTCACACACACCTCCCACCGGGGATTGAGCCTGCAACCTGGGCTTGCACACCAACCGGGAATGAAACTATGACTTCCTGGTTCAGAGACTGTTGCTCAACCACTGAGCAACACTGGCTGGGCGATAATTTAATTTTTTTTAAACTTTTTTTTTGACAGTAGGGGGAACCTCCAAATAGAGTGCATCATGCGGACTATGTACCTATTCTGTAAACTCCTGAGGTGTTTTTACATAATTCTTAGTCTCCTTCTGACCATACTATTTTCAAATTATACTGTTTCATTGCATTATATGGTGGCAAGAGCTGCATTTTCTCTTGTGAGGTTTTACTTCATTAATTGTAATCTTACAAATATATTTCCAAAACACTCCATAGTACTTTATGAAAAGAGAAGCTGACTAGATATAAGCTATTGCAGATTTTCGCTGAATGTATGTGTGAGAGTTTTGACAATTCTAGACTTAAAAGGAATCCATATCTCAGAGCCAGGTTTACAAACATCCAAGAACTGCTTAAGGCCACTGGCAGACTTCATCCTGAATTGCATCACTACTCTATATTTTTTGCTTTTTTAAAAAACAATAATTTGCACATAGTAGATAGTGCAATAAATACTTCTTGCATTAAATGGAAGCAACCTACTAAGATTTGCTCTTTACTTCTGGGATTCTTAATGTGCTGTGTTATCTCAAGGTCACAAGGAGTCAGTGAGAATTGGGATGAGAGTGCTCCAGGTAGCATTTCCTACTGATTGCTTTATTAACCAAATTGCAGAGAAATCAGAACTTCTATCAGCCTGTGTTCAGGCTAAGATTTTAAAAAATTGTCGTAAACTATACATAAAATAAATTTACCATTTAAGCCATATTTAAGTGTACAGTTCTGTGACATTAAGTACATTCACACTATAAAACTGAGAAGGCTAAAAGGCTAATTCCAATGTAACCCTGATGTTTGGGGGGCTAGCAATCTGAATCTGTGCCAGTAACCTAATGTACATTCTTGATAACCTATAATTATGTCACTGTCCCTTTCCCACAATCTGGTCTTGCAAGACCTGTTACCTAAATGCTCACATTTTACAGAGGCCATAAACCATGAACAATACACAACCCCTGGAGGGGGTTATCAGTGCTGGGGCCAGGCCAGGCCCTTAGATATGGCGTCAAGGCCCCCATCCCAACACACGGGGCTTTTTGCAAAGCCCACAAAAGGTCCGGAAGCCCCATCCATATTTGGGGGACAAAGAACTCAAAGGGGATAAAAGAAGAGCTTCCACCATATTGGTTTGATCAGACTTTGGAGGCAACTCTTCTGAGACCGCCGGCGTAATAAAACTGTAACTCCATTTCTCTAAGCGTCGCTTGGGTTTCTTCAGTCTTCGACAACAGTACAGCTACCACCACCAGAACTTTTGAGATAAATTGTTTTGAGTGGATCTTGGTCCTTTAATTCATTAGCAGTGTTTATGTTTATGGTCTTGTTATAGTCCCAAGCTAGAAGATAAGATCCCAGAACTTACATCTGGATCCTTTTTTTTTTTTTTTTGGTAGTGTAATACTTATAACAAAATTTACTGTCTTAACCATTTTTAAGTATACAGTTTAGTGGTCTTAAATACATTTACATTGTTGTGCAGCTATCACCACCATCCATCCCTAAAACTTCATCTTGTAGAACTGACACTCCATACCCAGTAAACAACTCATTCTCTCCTCCCAATAGCTCCTGGCAATACCATTACACTCTCTGTTTTTGTGATTTTTGACTAATTTATGTACCTCAATATGTAGACTCAGTCAGTATTCGTCCTTTTGTTACTAGCTTATTTGACTTAGCATAATGCCCTTAAGATTCATCCATATTGTAGTATATTACAGAGTTTCCTGCCCTTTTAAGGCTGAATAATATTCCATTATATGTATAGAGCACATTTTGCTTATCCATCCATTGTTGATGAATACTTGGTTACTTACACATTTTAGCTACTGTGAATAATGCTATTATGAACATGGGTGTACAAATATCTCTTTGAGACCCTGCTTTTACTCTTTTGTGTATATTCCCAGAAAGAATTGCTGGATCACATGGTAATTTTATTTTTAAATTTTTGAGGAACTGCATACTGCTCCACAGTGACTGTACCATTTTACAGTTTCACCAACAGTGAATTTGAAATTGGCAAGTGTGAATCCTCTAATTTTGTTCTTTTTTAAAGATTGTTTTGGCTATTTGGGATTCCCTTGAGATTCCATATGAATTTTAAGATGGGTTTTTCTATTTCTTCACAAACTGTCATTGGGATTTGGATAGGAATTACACTGAATCTGTAGCTTGCTTTGGGTAGTATTGATATTTTATCAATATTAAACTTTTTAATTCATGAACATGAGATATATTTCCATTTATTTATGTCTCAATTTCTTTTAGCAATGTTTTATAGTTTTCATTGTATATGTGTTTCACTTCCTTGGCTAAGTTAATTCCTAAGTATTTTATGCTTTTTAATGCTATTGTAAATAGAATTTGGTTTCGTAATTTCCTTTTCAGATTGTTCATTGTTCATGCAGAGGAATCCAACCTATTTTTGTGTGTTGACTTAGTATCCTGCTACTTTGCTGAATTCATTTATTATTTCTAATAGTTTTTTTGGTGGAATATTTAGGGTGTCTACATGCAAGATCATATCATCTGCAAGCAGAGGTACTATTACTTTTTTTCCAATTTGGATGCTTTTTATTTCTTTTTCTTGCCTAATTCCTCCATTTAGAACTTCCAATACTATGTAAAATGGAAGTGGTGAAAGTGGACATCCTTGCTTTGTTCCTGATCTTAGAGGAAAGGCTTTCAATCTTTCACCATTGAGTATGATGCTCATTGTGGGCTTTTTTCTTCCTTCTGTTGATGTGCTGTATTACATTGATTTATTTTCATTCTTTGAACCATCCTTGCATTCCAGAAATAAATCCAAGTTGGTCATAATGTATAATCCTTTTAATATGCTGCTGAATTATGTTTGCTAATATTTTGTTCTTTGCTCCTCCTTCCACTGAGAATTGGAGTCAATTTCCATCCCTTTGTGTCTGGCATGCCCATAGTGACTTACTTTGCAGAGAATGCAACAGAAGTGATCTTCTGTGACTTCTGAGGCTAGTTCTACATTAGCCTTTGGGAACTATCTCTAAGCCATAAGCCTCTGAGAGACCATGTGAATGACCAACGGAGAAGCACTGAGACTGCATGAGGATGTAGAGATGTGCAGTCAGTCTCCAGCTGTCCAGCCTGTGGGCATTCGTGTAACCCCAGCTATGATTTCAGACATGATGAACAGAGACGATTCTTTTTTGTTGTTAAAGTTCCTTTTTTGTTTTTTTTAAATATATATATTTTTATTGATTTCAGAGAGGAAGAGAGAGGGTGAGAGATAGAAATATCAATGATGAGAGAGAATCGTTGATTGGCTGCCTCCTGCATGCCTCACACTGGGGATTGAGCCTGCAACCTGGGCATGTGTCCTTGACCAGAATGGAACCTGGGACCCTTCAGTCCACAGGCTGACTGACAGTCTATCCACTGAGCCAAATCAGCTAGGGCGACAATTCTTTTAAGTGCCCTGAAGAAATTCCTGACCCACAGAATTATGAAAGATAACAACAAAATGGTGGTTCTTTCAGGGCACAATTTTTGGGTCAATTTGTTAGGCAGCAATAGATAACAGGAACCAAACTATTCCCCTATTGAAAAATATTTAGGTTGTGTCCATTTTTTTCTTCATTATGAACTATATTTTACATGTACTTTTTGAATATTCAAGAATTTCTCTAGGATAAATTCTCAGAGTCATAATTGCCGGATAATAGGGCTATCGTTTCTCTTTGTTTCTCCACCCTCTGTTTTGATAAGTGTTGGCAAATTTCCCTCTACAAAGAGCATATAAAGTTGACCTTTTTCCTTCATTCTCCCAAAAAATCTTTGATGACTCGCTTCATATTCTATGTTTTGTTTACTTATGTCTAAATGAAAGAGAACAACTCCTACCCTATCTACAGGGCTACAATTTAGTGATTAAAAGTGAAATCTGAATAACACCTTACAAACAAAATGTTATCTACTGTAATATGGGGACCTTGATCTTTAGGGATGAGACAACTTTGACCTCATCTTTGTCCTTTTCACAAGACAGCCTGTGTCTTCTCATTGTCCTTCCCACCCCCACTTGCATACATACGATATGAATATGTATGTGTATCTTATGTGTACATATACACAGATACATGCAATATGAGTATTTACTACATCAATTTGAATTAATTTATGGGAACAATTACCAAAACTTGAATTAAATAAATATATTGTAAGAATTATAGTAGAAAATTAAAACTGCAACTGTATTTGTCATGTCCTCCAGTGCTTCTGGGAATAAGCTAATCACCAGCTGGAAACAGGAAGAGATTTGACTTGTAATACAGAGTATAAACATGGGTTCATTGTAGGAAATTTGTACTTCTTTGGTGGGGGAGGGGTTAATATTTGTTAATATAGATAATATTTGTTCATACCGAAAAGAGCACTAGAGTCTGAAGCAGAAAATTCAATTTCTACTATATTTTGAGCAACCACTATATTGTTTAAATGTATATAACTTCTGCCTGGCAGGAGTGGCTCAGTGGTTGAGCATCGTCCAATGAACCAGGAGGTCACAGTTCAATTCCCAGTCATGGGCTCAATCTCCATTGTGGGGTGTGCAGGAGGCAGCTCATCATTGATGTTTCCATCTTTCTCACCCTCTCCTTTCCTCTCTGAAATCAGTTTAAAAAAATACATATATATAAAATGTATATAGCTTCTATGCTAGTAGTCTGCAAAATTAAAACACCCCATAAAACTGCTATTATTCTTGTTGCTTCCCCACCCCTACAGAGCCAGCTGGTGACTAGGCACAGCTGTTCTTCCTTAGCTCCCTCAATTCTTCAAATCAAGAGTAATCCAGGCATTATTTTGTTGCATTATCTACCTTCCTCTTCCTTCATTTGATAGGGGTGGGGGTTTATAATCTGGTAGATAGAGTGCCTGAATTAATCTGAAAGATAATCATATTAGTTTGAAATTCTAGAGTACATATACTTATGGGAATAGAGGGTTAAGTTTTTCCAAGTTTCATTTCTTAGGCCAGTGCACCTGCATACTCCCTTTGATCCCAAAGGAAGTGATTGAGGATGTGATTCAGCTGCGGACAATGTACACTGTACCCAGCAAGCAAGCAGGGCCATTCAGCATGGTCAGACTGACCCCACCAGGAGCCAAGACATCATCTCATCGCTTAACAACCAAGAACAATAGTTGAATTCTGCGGGCCCCAGGATCGAATGCAATTGCATTCTGTTCCAAACTTCACCCTACTTTGTCATCCGGTGGTCGACAAACTGCAGCTTTTGAGCCACATGCAGCTTGAGCTGTGGTTTGCCGCTCTTTTGACTAATGAGTTTGCCGACCACTGCCCTACTCCGTTTTCCCAATATAATCCTATCCCCTGCACCTTGCTATAAGACAGGTTTTGGCGGGAGAATCCAAGATGGCGGCGTAGGTAAACACCTAAACTGCTGCTGTTTGCAACAATTTAAAAAATTCAACTAAAAGACAAAACGTCTATCACCCAGAACCACGGGAAAGCTGGCTGAGTGGAAGTTCTACAACTAGAAGGAAAGAGAAAAGAGCATCAAGACGTGCACGAGCGCTGAAAAGCTGAGGTACGGAGGCGCATGATCTGGGCTGGCGGCGGGCGTTGCTTTTTTCAACCCAAAGGGAGACAAGCCCCCAATTACTCTGAAATCCAGTTTCTGGGGAGACACGGGGGACCCAAACTCCTACGGGGAGAAGCTGGACTGTCTGCCAGGGAGGGGGGCTTACTTGCAGAGCTGCGCGCAGGAATAATTGTTTACGGGACTCCGGGACGCCCTTGGGGACACAGAGCCGGCTAACTAGCAGCCATTGCTGTTTGCCACGCCCTAGCCTAGTGACACCCTGAGACCCCGCCCTGCACAACCTACAAACCCACCCAAGCTCCAAGCAGCAGCGTTAGCAGAAGAAAGCCCCGCCCTATCGCAGCTTAACCTAGCAAACTTGCAGCCTGGGTCAGACAGCTCCAAAACCTCCAAACCCCAAGCAAAGAGGAGAAAACTGTAGCTCTCACTGTAGCTCCTGCTGGATGGCCTCAGACAGTAGCTGACCTGCACCCCATTGGAGATCCAGAAGCCAGTGTACCTAGTGGTCAGAGTGAGACACCAGATTTCAACTCCTCACATCCGTAAGTGACACATTCAAAGGCAGACTCAGTGAGCACCAAAGCCCCACTGAAACAAGTCCTGCCCCATAAGTGTGTCTTCAGCGCAGCAGTTCTTCCATTATAGACACAGGGAGTGCTCACAGCTAATTGGCCTGGAGGTCAATTCCTCCCAGTATACCAACAGCAATTAAGGCTTTAACTGCACCAAGTCTTTGCACTCAGCCCACAAAGGGGTGTACCAAGAGTGTCCACACCAGGTGATTGGGGAGGCTGAGCTACTGCCCCCTATAGGTCACCTACCACACAAAGCTACTCCATCAACACAGGGAAGCAGCCAAAATGAGGAGACAAAGAAAAACATGTCACGAATGAAAGAAACGGAGGAAAGCAAACTACTGGATGACATAGAGTTCAGAACCACATTTATAAGGTTACTCAAGAATCTTCTTAAAACCGCTGAGAAACTTGATGAGACCTTCAAGGAGCTTAATGAGAATGCCAAAAAAATGGAAAAGGATCAGTCAGAAATGAAGCATACACTGTCTGAAATAAAGAATATACAGAAACTCAACTGTAGATCAACGTACCCCAAGAATCAAACCAAAGATCTGAAATATGTGGAAACAAAAAACATCCAACCAGAAAAACAAAAAGAAAAAAGAATCCAAAAATATGAAGATAGTGTAAGGAGCCTCTGGGACAACTTTAAGCGAACCAACATCCGACTTTTTGCGGTGCCAGAAGAAGGGAGAGAGCAAAATATTGAAAACCTATTAGAAGAAATAATGACAGAAAACTTTCCCTGCCTGGTGAAAGAAATAGATGTACAAGTCCAGGAAGCGCACAGAACCCCATACAAGAGGAATCCAAAGAGGACCACACCAAGACACATCATAATTAAAATGCCAAGGGCAAAAGACAAAGAGAGAATATTAAAAGCAGCAAGAGAAAAACAGTTAATTACCTACAAGGGAGTACCCATACGACTGTCAGCTGATTTCTCAACAGAAACTATGCAGGCCAGAAGGGAGTGGCAAGAAATATTCACAGTGATGAACAGCAAGAACCTACAGCCAAGATTACTCTACCCAGCAAAGCTATCATTCAGAGTTGAAGGTCAGATAAAGAGCTTCACAGACAAGAAAAAGCTAAAGGAGTTCATCACCACCAAACCAGGATTACATGAAATGCTGAAGGGTATTCTTTAAGGAGAGGAAGAAGAAGAAAAAGGTAAAGATAAAAATTATGAACAACAAAATGACATCAAATACATACCTACCAACAAGTGAATCTAAAAATCAAGTGAATAAAAAATCTGAAGAACAGAATGGACTGGTGAATATAATAGAATCAGGGACATAGAAAGGGAGTGAACTGACGATTCTCAGGGGAAGCAGGTGTGAGGGGTGCGGGAAGAGATTGGACAAAAATCTTACTCCTATGGATGAAGACAGTGGCGGGGGTAAGGGCATGGGGTGGGGTGGGGAATCAGGTGGAGGGGAGCTATGGGGGAAAAAATAGAGGAACACCTGTAATAATCTGAACAATAAAGATTTATTAAAAAAAAAAAAAAGACAGGTTTTGGATGCTCCCTGTCTTCTTGGTTGGCTGGCCTTTGCAATAATAACCTTATATGAATCAACCCTGCCTTCGTTACTGGACATTGCAACAGGCAGCCCAAGCCCAACCGGGGGTTTCCCAGTAACAATTTCACCTCACAGAAGCTGATTAAACATTCAGTGTTGGCACAAATCTTTTCCAGGGATACCATGACTTGCATTGCAAACTTCTAGCATCATGAATCACCAGTTGGTAAAAATATTTTAAGGAATTAGACAATTTTAGAAGAGAATGGATTGATCATGGATTTGGAAAAATCTGCAATGGAAATGCATTTGGGAGAGAGTGTGGTTATATTTGGCTGTTGAAGGATGATGTCTGTCATCACAAAACTCAAGAGGATTAACTTCATTTCTGAGATTTTGGGAACTAGAGGTCAGTCTGATCTGAAGAAGAGAAGGTATGTTTTAGCTACTTAAACAGGTAGATGTACATATCTGTACTTATCTACAAGATGACTTTCTTTAGGAAATAGTGGTGGATTGATGTGATGGAGAAACAGTACTCTGAAGCTGGGTTGAATAATTAAAACAAAAACCTTACTCTTTAGTGCAGAATTCATTGCAAAATGAGGAGGAGGAGACAGAAGAAGAGGAAGAGAAGAAGATTACTTATTAGTAATTCCAACCATCTGTCAATGTTTTGGGAGTGTTTCTTTTGGGCAATAGGATCATACACTATCATTCTTCTTAATTATATCACAATACTTTTTCCAAACAGATAAATATTTTCTACAACATTAGAGTTTTAACTCTTGACTTTGAGAGATAATTTTTGACTTCAGAAAAGTTGCAAAAGTAGTAGAGTTTGGGTGTGCCCTTCATTCAACTTAGATAACTGTGTGCAATAATCAAAACTGGAAATTAACATTGACATAATACTATTACCTAAGCTACAGACCTTGTTGGAATATCTGTATTTTATTCTATAGTTTTCCCTTTTTCTATTCGAGAATACAATCCAGGTTCCGACATTGCATCTAATTGTCATATCTCATCTCCAGTATGTAACAGTTCCTCAATCTTTCCTTTTTTTATGACCTTGACACTTTTGAAAAATACTGGTGAATTTTGTAGGACATCCCTCAATTTGAATTTGCCTGATGTTTTCTCATATTTAGAATGTGGTTTTGCATTTTTGGCAAGAATACCACCGAAGTGATATTGTGTCCTTGATCTGTCATGTTAGGAGTTTTATGATGATGCTGTATACTTTGATTACTTGGTTAAGTTGATGTCTGCCAGGCATTTCCACTGTAAAGCTAATAGCTCCCCTTGCTATTAATACATATCTTGGGGAGATCATTTGTCCAATGCAAATTTCTGTTTCTCCTCCAACTTTCACCCACTAATTTTAGCATCCATCCTTACATATTGCCTGCTACAATTGTTACTATTTTCCTCATTCTTTCCATATTTATTGTTTTGGAGTTTTTCTCTAAGGTAGATTGTCCCTTCTCCCCAATTTACTAATCCAATCATTTACATTAGTATGGACTCCCAAGTATTTATATTATTATAATATAATAACATATTTATTATATTATAATAAATAATATTTATTTATTATAATAATAATAAATATTATATTTATTTCGTGCCTGGTGCACGAAATTTGTGCATGTGGGGGTTGTCTCTCAGTCTGGCCTGCACCCTCTCCAATCAGGGATCCGGCCTAAAGTGGCAATTGGACATCCCTCTCGCAATCCGGACTGCTGGCTTCTAACTGCTCACCTACCTGCCTGCCTGGACGCCCCCACAACTGCCCCCCTGCTGGCCTGCCTGGTCGCCCCCCAACTGCTCCCCTGCTGGCCTGGTCACCCCCTAACTGTCTGGAAGATGTCTGGTCACCCGGTCTAATTAGCATATTACCCTTTTATTAGTATAGATGATCCAATACTATTGTATTTTTGTTGTTCAAGTCTACAACATGATTTTAAAAAAAATTCTTTTTCTTGAAAGTATTGCATATGTCCCTTTTACCCCCATTGATCCCCTCCAGCCCACCCCCTGCACCCTTGTCCCAAGCCTTCTACAACATGATTTAAATGGCAGAATAATGTTCCAATTACATGTCTGTGCCATGAATTATTGATCGAATTCTTCAATGTTGGACATTTAGGTTGTTTCCGATTATTTGATAGTACTAGTAATGATATTCGCTGCACACAAATCTTCGAATTTTTATGTTTTCATAAATTAGTTTTCTAACAGCGGAGTTATTAGATGTTGGAAGTGTTTGTATTCGTGATTGTTTCAGGTAACCGAAACTATCAACAGGTCACCAAGGCAATCACACAGTACAAACAACTCCACCCAGACTACCCAGCTGTGAGCAGAGGCAGTAGTACGATCCGGGAGCTCACAGAAAACCCCTGCCGGCAGAGTAACTTAGTACAACTGTCGTGAGCAACACGTAACAATAAAGTTATGGATGTTGAGGAAAAGACTTCCGGTAGGGCATTTCTATTTCCGTCAGGGTCTTTTAGCCTTCTCCCTCCACGTCTACACCGCAACCGGAAATATTTGTACCGGTTTAAAGCCACGTCTGTCCTGGCCTCAGTCCCGCCCACACACTGTGGAAGCGCTTCCGGGTTCAGGTTGTTCCTCCCGGTACGCCCAGCCCTACTGCCGGTGCTCAGCTGGAAGCCCGTCTTTCCCGGAAGTGGCCCGGGCCAGTCCTTCGGGGTCCCCATTGCCCGCTGCTGCTGAGAGCCCCGGTGGCGGCGGCGATGGCGGAGGCGGCGCTGCTGCTGCCCGAGGCGGCGGCGGAGTCGGACGCTTGGGAGAGGCTGGCTCTCTGGGATCGGAGACCCGACACCACGGCGCCGCTGACCGACCGGCAGACGGACTCTGTGCTGGAGCTGAAGGCGGCGGCGGAGAACCTGCCCGTGCCGGCCGAGGTGAGGTGCCGGACCGGGACTGGGTTGAGGTGTTCCTCCGGCGCGCGGGGGGCTTTGGCCTTGCAGACCCCCGCCTCCCTGGTCACGGTGGCGGCTCGGGCGGGAGAGGCCCCTCACAGTGCCGGGCTGCCGGCCTTACACTCTCCCTTCCCGCGTGGGGACGGCTGCCACCGGCACCCAGCCCTCCCCTTGCGGCATGGGGCTGTTGGCCAGGAGCCTTGCCCTGGGCTTATTGCCCCGGGTGTCCCTGATGTCAGCGAGGCATAATTCTGCTGCCCACCATCTCGCAGAAGGAAAGGGCACCGAACTCAAAATGCTTTGCTTCAGAACAGCCTCCTATTGGCATTCGTTTACCACCTTCGTGAATAGCGCAGCGTCCTTTTTCCATGGTGCAGACCAAAACTTGATCCTGAGTGACAGTTCATTCATCGCCCATTGAAGAGTGCAGGGTTAGGGGAGATCGATTTATTGTACCTATTGGAAAGCAATGTAAATGAATTTTCTTTGAAAGCTGGGTCAATACATTATTCGATAAGGCTGGATTTTGGTTTTAGTGTCAACGTTTTTAATCCTAATTACCTTTGGGATAGTATGCATATTACTGCTAGTGTGATTCAATTCAGTTAGTTATAATAGCGTTTTATGAATTGTCAGATGTTCGACAACCCTTTTCTAGTTGTGAGGCCAGGTTTAGGAGGATTATTTTATTAGAAATGATAGTTACTTTTGATGTTGGAAGCATTCTTTTTACTTTTAAGAAAATTGTTATTACACAAAGGTTGTCACATAATTGGATATTTCTCTACTTTGTACACAATTATTTTTACTTGAAACAGAAAGGCTGCTTAACTTTTCACTGGATGATGGCAAACATGAAAATCCTCATTTTAACAGAATAGTAGTAAAAATGCCTCTGATTTAAGTTGAAAGATGTTTATTGGTGCATGGCTCATACACCTATCTGGAATGTACAAATATCTTTTTATAAAAAAATACAAAACAAATTATGTGTAGGCATGGATGACAGCAGTAAATCTTTATGTATGTTGTCAACTAAAACCAGTAACTGATGGTTATAGTGGTTTTCTTAAGCATTAGCCATCCTTTTCTTCAGTCATTTTCTTCAAGTGACTTCTCTGAAGCACTGCCTTGAGCGTTCTCTCCTAGTTCTCACTGATAATGGTAAAGCCCTGTTCTAGGAGTAGAGCATGCCACCTCCCATACCACCTCCCATTCCACCCATTTCACCCATTGCAGGGTCTTTCTCTTCTTTAGGAACTTCTGTGACTACAACTTCTGCTGTGGTTAACAGAGAGGCCATTCTAGTACCATCCAATAAAGCAGTTCTTACAATCTTAGTTTGATCAATGATTCCTTTTTATACCATATTCGCAGAATCTCCAAGCATAGTGTCATAATCAACTTCTGAGGAACTTTGCATAATCGTTTCCAACTATCAACGATCCCTCAACACCTGCATTCTTAGCATTGTTTATTGCAGGAATTTTGAGTGCTTTTTAAAAAATAATTTCTATACCAATTTTTTTATTTTCATGGATTTAATGAGTCCAAGGCTGGAATGCACTGAAGCAGGGCACAACCCCTTCCCAGAGCAATGTCTTCTTCAACAGCAGCTTGTGTAGCATTGAGGACATGTTACTCTCTTTCTTTTCATTCATTTCCATGTCACTTGTGCCAGCAAACTTCAGCACAGCTACTCCATCTGAGAGTTTTGCCAGATATTCATTTAGTTTTTCCTTTTCATATTCCTTTTCGGATGTCTAACTGTTGGATGATTTCTTGAATATGTTTTTAAATTTGAGCCATGTCACCTTTTCCTTTCAAGAGCATGGCATCATCTTTGGTCACAGTGACCTCTCTAATCTTTCCTAACATGAGGCTGAACATTTTCAAAATTTAGGGTTAATTTGCCCTGACCGGTTTGGCTCGGTGGGTGGAGCGTCGGCCTGTGGACTGAAGGGTCCCAGGTTCAATTCCAGTCAGGGGCATGTGCCTTGGTTGAGGGCGCGTCCCCAGTGGGGGGCGTGCAGGAGGCAGCTGATCAATGTTTCTCTCTCATCGCTGTTTCTGGCTCTCTATCCTTCTCCCTTCCTCTCTGTAAAAAATGAATAAAATATATTTAAAAAAATTTAGGGTTAATTCTTTTTCTCTAAACACTGCACCACCAGTAGCAATAGCCATGTCTTCAAGCTGGTTCTTCATATTGCCACCAAACCCTGGAGCTTTGACTGCTACAACCAGAAGACCTACTTTTAGCCTAGTCAAAGCGAGTGTACTGAGAGCTTCTCCATCAACAACTTCCGCAGTTATGACCAGGGGCTTACGGTGAGCATTTTGGCAGTTTCAAGAGCAGGTACAATGGACTGAACTCTGCAAATTTTCTTTCCACTCAATTGAACATAGGCATCTTGGAATTCACATTTTCGACCTTTTGCTGTATTAATGAAGTATGGAGAAATATAACTTCGAATTCAGAAATATATACTGAAATTACCTTTAGTAATTTCTAATTCATCATTCAGTATTTTTCCATCCTTTACTGTGATGATGCCGTTTCTTCCAATCTTTTTCATTGCATCAGAAATGATGTTGCCAATTTCTTTGTTTCCGTTTGCAGAAATCATCACAACCTGAGCAATGTCTTCGGGGTTGTCACAGGTGTAGACTGTTTCGTAAGTTCAGCAACTATAGCATCAACAGCTAACATCACACCTGATTTCCACTGGATTAGCACCTTTGCTAATTTTCTCAAAGCCTTCCTTGGCAGCAGAATGTACCAATACAGTAGCAGCAGTGGTGCCATCCCCAGCCCCTTCATTTGTATTATTGGCAACATCTTGAACAAATTTAGTGCTAATATTTTTGTATTTATCTTTTAAGTCAATGGACTTAGCAATGATCACACCATCTTTTTTTTTTTTAAAAAAAATATTTTATTGATTTTTTACAGAGAGGAAGGGAGAAGGATAGAGAGTTTGAAACATTGATGAGAGAGAAACATCGATCAGCTGCCTCCTGCACATCCCCTCTTGGGGATGTGCCCACAACCAAGGTACATGCCCTTGACTGGAATCGAACCTGGGACCCTTGAGTCCACAGGCTGACGCTCTATCCACTGAGCCAAAGCAGTTAGGGCGTGGTCGCACCATCTTTTGTAACTTTGGGGCTTTCCTAACTCTGTCCAGTAATCACTGTTCTTCCCTTTGGGCCCATAGTAACAGCTACGGCATCAGCTAAAAGGTCTACACCTTTCAGCTGGGGGGTTGGGGGGGAATCTTTTTTCTGCGAAGGACTATTTGTATACTTATAACATCACTTGAGGACCATACAAAATTATCAATTTGAAAATTAACATGCTATATTTGGTTAAACATTTGGTTAACTCACCCCTAATGCCTTGGCAGGGCCGGACCAAATGATTTTGGCCCATGGACGGACATTCCCCACCCCTACGTTAAAGTATTAAGGCTAAAGCATCTGCACCAAATTTTATATCTTTGGCATAAACCCGAGTGCGATAAGGAGCCAGTGCCCTGGACACTGGCCTAATCTGGTGAAGGACTTCATGTAATCGAAGAATTTCTGTGGGGTTAGCAGGGCATGTGAGCAGTGAAGCAGGCTGTGACAAGTAAGGATGAAAGCATTATTATGATTATTTTTTAAAATATATTTTATTGATTTTTTACAGAGAGGAAGGGAGAGGGATAGAGAGTTAGAAACATCGATGAGAGAGAAACATCCATCAGCTGCCTTCTGCACACTCCTCACTGGGTATGTGCCTGCAACCAAGGTACATGCCCTTGACCGGAATCGAACCTGGGACCCTTGAGTCTGCAGGCTGATGCTCTATCCACTGAGCCAAATTGGTCAGGGCGAAAGCATTATTTTTATATGATTTGGAATTATGTCCAAAGGCAGATTAAAGCTCTAGAGACTTTAACTTTTTTTTCTGCCCTCAAACTTTAGAGGTTAAGAACTCTGATTTGAAAGTTGCTTCACTTTTATTATTTCAGTTGTAGCCCTGCGCACGAATCTGTGTGCCATTAGCTCTCTGTGGGGCCTGGCTGCTCCATGCCTGCTGCCCAGAGGCTCTCTGTGGTCCAGAGGCCCATCTGCGGCTGGGCGCGGAACACTTGTCTCATTGCCGGGGCAATGAAGCAATCATTCCACCAGGCTGCTCGCGCTGCCTGCTCTCAGTGGCCGCCCCCCCGGGACTGGGGGACTCTGGTGGGGCTGAGAGGACTGGGCGCTACCATCTTATGGCTATGGGCGCTTCCATCTTTGTAACGGAGTGACAGTTAATTTACATATTACCCTTTTATTAGATAGGATGTTTTTCCATAAAATAGAGGTGTTCTTTCTTGGGTTTCTCTGTCCACCTCTAGGATGCTATGCTGGAAGTGGATTTAAAATAAATGAGGAAGTAGGTGGAAATTTCTTTGGTTTGATGATCAAAGTCTTTTTGCTCTGGGCAATAGAAGTTGTTTGCTCTGTAAATATTCTAGTTGGTTTGATTTGGCCTGATACTGAAGCAGGATGGACATCACAGCAGGGGTGAGGGTATTTCACAAGAAATATAACCCAATTTGTTTTTATTGTCATGGGTCATAAACTTTTATTTCTTATTCTCATTGAACTTAAAGGAAAGGGTTTTGAGTGAAGTAAATGGGATCTTCATTTTCACCCCATTCTTTCACATTTATGCAATATAATACCTATCATTAGCCTTAATGCAGTCATTGAACATACATTCTGTGGGCTAAGAATTGAGGATAGAAAGATAAGTAAGTCAAGATCCCTTGTCCTAACTCAGTGGTCAGCAAACTTCAGCTCGCGAGCCACATGCGGCTTGTGAGCCGTGGTTTGCCGCTCTGTTGACTAGTGAGTTTGCCGACCACTGCCTTAGGGAAAAACATTTTAATAATGTACTAATGTCTTTAACCTGAAGTTAAAACTTTTGGGTAAGGGTAATGCTTTATGCAGTGGTCAGCAAACTCATTAGTCAACAGAGCGGCAAACCGCGGCTTGCGAGCCGCAGTTTGCTGACCACTGCCCTAACTGGTTTGGCTCAGTGAATAGAGTGTCAGCCTGCGGACTGAAGGGTCCCAGGTTCGATTCCAGTCAAGGGCATGTACCTTAGTTGCAGGCACATACCCAGGAGGGAGTGTGCAGGAGGCAGCTGATCGATGTTTCTCTCTCATCGATGTTTCTAACTCACTATCCCTCTCCCTTCCTCTCTGTAAAAAATCAATAAAATATATTTAAAAAGAAAAGATCCCTAGCCTCATGTTGCTGACATAATTGTGATGATCATGAGCATGTATAAAAGAACAAGAAAGGTAATTTCAGATGGTGATCCATGACATAAGGAAAAAACCAGGCTGGTCTGACACTAAGGGATGAGGTGTGCCTTTAGGCAAGGAAGCAAGGTCTTTCTAAGAGAGTAACAGTCTAAGATGAGAACTCATGATGGAAAACAAGAAGCTAGTCTTGCAAAGACAAGTATTAAATATAATATTTAAGCTGGAGGAAAAAGTAATGCAGTCATAGGTAGGGGATGAGCTTGACAAGTTCAAGCATTCAGTGAGGGTCTTCTGGTACAAGCAAAATGAAATAACCTGTTATTGATGCAACCTGGACTCTTTAAGGGGGAAGTTCTCATTGCTCTTCAGCTCTCCATAGCCCTCATTTCCCTTTACTAAAGTGTTTATATGTCTGGTGCGAAGAGTTAGAATTGATGTTTTTCTCCCTTTCCCCCCATTACCACTCATTTTAACAGTGGTGCTGAAAAAAGAATGCCTACATTTTTCCTTTGTCCAAACAGTGTATCTTTAAAGGGTTTTCCATAGTGTTTCACAATTTCCATGAAATAAATTACTTGCTGTACAGCTGGAACTAGGCAAGTTAGTAATAGCAAGAGTCCAGCTAACTCTGCAAATATCATAAAGCCATTAACTTCTTTAGAAAATAGCTTTCTCTTTTATGAAGGAAAACTAATCTTATCTTGGAAAGGAGTCTTTTTATTTAGTGTTAGATAAGGGAATTTGTGGTGGAAAATTTCCAGTAGAATATTAGGTGGACTGGTTTCTTGTAGCCAGGGCATTTTTCTTTTTCTTTCAGTAGTGAGGGCCATTTTCTTTTCTGCTGGACTTAGTAATCCTTTCTCTTTTTTAAATATATTTTTACTGACTTCAGAGAGAGGAAGGGAGAAGGGAGAGAGAGATAGAAACATCAATGATGAGAGAGAATCATTGATTGGTTGCCTCCTGCACACCCTACACTGGGGATTGGGCCCGCAACCCAGGCTTATGTTCTGACAGGGAATGGAACTGTGATCTCTTGTTCATGAGTCGCTGCTCAGCCACTGAGCCATACCGGCCAGACCGGACTTAGTAATTCTTGATAAAAGACTAAAATAATTTGCCCTGAAATTTATTTGTAATTTACTGTTACAATTGTTTTCCTAAAGCCTGTGGAACCTTAGACATGATGTTTAACTTTTCTGAGCCTGTTTTATTCTTTTTTTTTTTTTTTAATAAGTCGCCCTTTAAAAAAAATATGTATTTTTTATTGATTTCAAAGAAGAAGGGAGAGGGAGAGAGATAGAATCATCAATGATAGCGAGAATCACCAATTGACTGCCTCCTGCATACCCCACACTGGGGATCGAGCCTACAACCTGGGCATGTGCCATGACTGGGAATCAAACTGTGACCTTCTGGTTCATAGTCAACGCTCAGCCACGGAGCCATGCCGGCCGGGCTGTTTTGTTCTTTATGATAACTCTTACCTCATGAATTGTAAGAAGGAAATGAAACCATGTAAGTAAAGTGCACATGGCAAGCTACCTGCTAGTATTTTTCATGTGCTTTTCCCCCTCCAAATGTTTAACACCTAAAAAAATAGATTAGAATCTTATGATTCTGAGCTGGTACAAGTGCCATTCAGACCAAAGGTAAGAAAAGAAGAGATTAGTACCTCAAAGAAGGTTCTAAGACTCAATCTTTACCTTTTCAATGATTTGTTGCAAATAGAGACAGTAATGTCAGGTTTCATTTAGGGAGTAAATTGATTAGAGTGTTTATAAAAGTGATATTCTCTAACCCAGAACTGTGCAAGAAGTCAAGTTTGGGAGAGTAAGATGTATTTGCTTGCTCTTCCCTGGACCTGTTCAGCTGGTCAGGCAAGGCTAGATGGTTTATTGTAATTAGTATTTAATATGTTAGTGTCTATTTGCATAAACTAGACAATAATATTCTATGACTGCCAATCAGGAAGCTAGATCTGTGCTCTTCTCTCTCTGGAGGTAAATGTCTGCTCCTTTTGGATTCCAGGACAGGGCAGGTAAGTCAGAGACATTCAGTCATCTCCACTTCAGGAGTGAGTGAGAGGTCAGACAGGAAAATTTGTGACACCACCACCCTACTTCCTGATTTGCCATTCTGTTTCAGGTGCTTTGAGAAAAGAAGACAGTTTGGTAAAAGTGCCTAACAGGAGATTTTCTCATATGCTGTTTTCCCCTTTTTATTGAATTTATTGGAGTGACACTGGTTAACAAAGTTATGCAGTTTTCAGGTACACAATTCTACAGTACATCATCTGTACACTATATTGTGTGTTCACCACTCCAAGACAAGTCTCTTCCATCACCATTAATCCTCCCTATACTCTCCTTCACTTCCCCCCACACCCTTCACGCCCCAGCAGTCACCACACTATTGTTTGTGTCCATGAGTTTTTTCTTTTTTCTTTATTGCTCAAACCCCTCCAGCTTCCACCCCTTGCCCCCTAACGTCTGTCAGCCTGCTCTCTATCTATGAGTCTGTCTCTGTTTTGTTTGGTAGTTCAGTTTGTTTGTTAGATTCCAAATATGAGTGAAATCATATGGTACATGTCTTTCTCTGACCAGCTCATTTCACTTAGTGTAATGCTCTCCAGGTCAATCCATGCTGTCACAAAGGGTAAGATTTCCTTCTTTTTACGGCCGAGTAGTATTCCATTGTGTAAACCTACCTTTTTTATCCGCTCATCTACTGATGGACACTTGGGCTGCTTCCAAATCTTGGCTGTCCTATATAATAAAAGGGTAATATGCAAATAGACTGAACAGCATTTTTGAACAACCAATCAAAGTGTAATATGGTAAAGATATGCTAAGGTTGCTCAACCACTCGCTATGACATTCACTGACCACCAGGGGCATATGCTCCAGCCGGTAGGTTAGCTTACTGCGGGGGTCCAGCTGATCAGGACTGAGGGAGATGGGCCGGACACGCCTTGGAGCCCTCCCGTCATCCCTCCCCAGCCTGATTGTGCACTGGTAGGGTCCCTCAGCCTGGCCTATGCCCTCTTGCAATTCGGGATCCCCTCGGGGATGTTGGAGAGCCTGTTTTAGCCCGATCCCGCAGGTCACTACCCTTGGGAGAGCGACAGATGCAGAGCTCGTGGCTGGCGAGCGCTGCTGTGGCAGCACCAGCCTCTCCCAATTGGGACTCATTGGGTGTGAGTCTGCGGCAGGCACGGTGAGGCCTGGATGAGGGGAAATGGCATGTAGGCGCTGCAGGCAGCGTTGGACTGTGGGTTTCAGCCCGATCCCTGCAGGCCACCCAGAGGGTCCCCACCTGTGCACAAATTCGTGCACCGGGCCTCTAGTTATAAATAATGCTGCAATGAACATAGGGGTGCATATGTTCTTTGGAATTAGTGTTTGGGGTTTCTTTGTATTATATTCTTAGAAGTGGAATTGCAGGTTATAAGACAGTTCCAATTTAAAATTTTTTATTTATTGTCTAAAGTTTTACATTTGTCTCCTTTTTCCCTGATTGACCTCCCTCCCCCCCAGTTTAAATTTTTTGATGTAACTCCATACTGCTTTCCACAGTGGCTGCACCAGTCTCCATTCTACCAATAGTGCACAAAGTGTTCCTTTTCCTCCACATCCTTGCCAACACTTGTTTGTTGATTTATTAATGAGCCATTCTTACAGGTGTGAGGTGATATCATATTGTGGCTTAATTTGCATTTCTCTGATGATTAGTGACATTGAGCCTCTTTTCATATGTCTATTGGCCAGCCTCTTTGGAGAAGTGTCTCTTCAGATTCTTTGCCCACTTTTTAATTGTATTGTTTGTTCTTTTGGTGTTGAGTTCTATAAATTCTTTACAAATTTTGCATATTAACTCCTTATCAGATGTATTGTTGGTGAATATGTTCTCCCATTCAGTGGTTTGTCTTTTCATTTTGTTGTTGCTTTCTTTCACTGTGCAAGAAATTTTTAGTTTGAAGTACTAGTAATCCCATTTCTTTATTTTTTTCTTTTGTTTTCCTTTGCTTGAGGAGATATGCCAGGAAAAATATTGCTATGAGAAATGTCTGAGATTTTACTGCCTATGTTTTCTTCTAGGATATTTATGGTTTCGAGCCTAACATTTAAGTCTTCAATCCATTTTTTTTTTTTTTACAAAGAAGTCTTTTTAAAAAACAATATTTTTTATTGATTTCAGAGAGTAAGAGAGAGGGTGAGAGATAGAATCATTAATGATGAGAGAGAATCATTGATTGGCTGCCTCCTGCACGACCCCCACTGGGGACTGAGCCTGCAACCCGGGCATGTGACCTTTACCAGAATTGAACCCGGGACCCTTCAGTCCCCAGGCTCTGTCCTCTGAGCCAAAACATCTAGGGCAGTCTTCAGTCCATTCTAAGTTTATTCTTGTGTCTGGTGTAAGAAGGTGGTCTAGTTTCATTTGTTTTTTTTGCATTTTCCCCAGTACCATTTATAGAGTAGACTGTCTTCACCTCATTGTATGTTTTTGCCTATATTGTCAAATATTTTACTGTAAAGGTGTGAGTTTATTTCTGGACTCCCTATTCTGTTCCATTGATCTATAAGTCTGTTTTTATGCCAGTACCATAGTTTTTATTACTATGGCCTGTAGCATAGTTTGATATCAGATAGCATGATTTCTTCCACTTTATTGTTCTTTCTCAAGATTGCTGTGGCTATTTGGGGTCTTTTGAGGTTCAATATAAATTTTTGGAATATAGATTGTTTGGGGGGTATGGACATTTTAATGATGTTAAGTTTTCCTATCCATGAACATGGTATATTCTTGCACATATTTGTGTCTTCTTTGGTTTCTTTCTTCAGTTTTATTATTTTCAGGTATAGGTCTTTTACATCCTAGATTAAATTTATTTCTAGGTATTTTATTTTTTTTGAAGCAATTGTGAATTGGATTTTTTTTTTTTTTTTTTAGTTTTCCTTTCTGCAAGTTCTTTATTAGTGTATAAAATTGCACGGATTTCTGGATATTTATTTTGTATCCTGCTACTTTACTAAATTAATTTATCAGATCTAGTAGTTTTTTGGTGGAATCTTTAGAGTTCTCTATATATAATATCATGTCATCTGCAAATAATGACAGTTTTACTTCTTCCTTTCCAATTTGATGCCTTTTATTTCTTCTTTTTGTCTGATTGGCTAGGACTTCCAGTACTGTGTTGACTAAGAGTGGTCATCCTGTTTTGTTCCTAATTTTAAGTGATTTTTGCCTATTGAGTATGATGTTGGCTGTGATATCATACCTGGGCTTTATTATGTTGAGGTATGTTTCCACTTTGCTGAGAGTTTTTTTAAAATCATAAATGGGTACTAGTTTTTCATATGCTCTTAAAAACAACTTGTTTTGTTACTTTAAAAAATCATTTGTTAGAAGTGATTGCATTGTGGCTTCTCTCTTGCTTGGTTTGAGAGAAAATGTTTTGTGTTAGTGAGGACAAGGGAATGGACAGGAAGCTTCCTTCTGCTTCTGGTATTTAAAAGTCCTTATGATTGAATAGTAGTTAGTATTTGTGCATAAAGTAATAAAATAGAATGCTCTTTCATATATTTAATCTATTATATTTACTCACAACATCTAGGTTACAGATTATAACTGGAACTTGTATAGTACCTTCTCAAGTGTCCAGAGTTTTCATGTGATCTTATTTTTAAAGTAAATTAGAGGATAAATATTTTTTGGTTCAAATGACAGACTGAGCACATGTGTATGATACCCTTGGATCCTTTTGACATGATAGTAAATAAATGTGTGGCACACCAAAAACAAAGATGGTATAAAAAACATTAATACAGTTAAATTGATTAAAAGTCGGGTGGGTGCGGGGAAGGATTTTATTTTTCATGTGAGCTTTTCTCATGATTTAGAATAAAAAATATTATGCTTGTGTGTTTTGGAAAATTTCTGTAAAAGAAGATTGATTATAATAGCAAGTTATCTCTTTACTTCATTCTACTTTTAAAGTTCTTCATTCTACCCTCAAATTCCTTAGAAATATTTCTTAAGTTGTAAACATTGGTATAGCCACAGAGAAGATGGGAAAGAAGGGAGATTTGCTTTTTCACTTAATTATTTTGTACTCCTGGGCTTTTAAAATAATGGGCCTATTATAGTTTAACTAGAGGCCCGGAGCATGGATTTGTGCATGAGGGAGGGGGATGTCCCTCAGCTTCGCCTGCACCCTCTCGCTATCTGGGACTCCTCGGGGATGTCCGACTGCTGGTTTAGGCCTGATTCCTGCAGGACATCGGCAGTCGGACATCCCCCGAGGGATGTAGCAGTGTTCCAAGTGGCAGGCATCCAGGGAGGAGCCTGAACCGGGGTGGGCGCTGTGCTGCTGGTGCTCATCCTGGCCCGGCCCGCTGTGCCTGTTGCTGCCGCTGCTCGGTAGCACTGCTGCGGAGTCAAGAGAGCTCCCGTTGCTGCAGCTGCGCTCGCCAGCCGTGAGCCCAGCTTCTGGCTGAGCAGTGCTCCCTTGTGGGAGCGCACTGACCACCAGGGGGTAGCTCCTGCGTTGAGCGTTTGCCCCCTGGTGGTCAGTGTGTGTCATAGCAACTAGTCGACCGGTCATTCCAGTCGTTTGGTCATAATGGTCGCTTAAGCTTCTATATATGTAGATGACAATAAGAGAGTTATGAATTTAAAGTAAGTAAATTCCATTTTTTCCTTATACCTTGTTGAAAGACAATGGAAAGTGCTACATATTAAATGCAAAAGGCAAGGTGTGTATAGTGTACTGTTATTTGGTTTATAAAAAGATACACTTCCTTTGTATATGCATAGACTATCTTAGGAAAGATTCATGAGAAACTAGTAACATTGATAGCCTCTGAGGAGGAAACTGCATGATTGGGAGATAGGGTCAATCCAAAGGAGACTTTTCACTGAATAGTCTTTGAATTTTGTGCCATGTGAATTTATTACCTATTTAAATAAATATGTTTTTTAAAAAATATGTTTTTACTGATTTTTTTAGAGAGAGGGAGAGGGAGAGAAAGTTAGAAACATCAATTAGAGAGAAACATCGATCACCTGCATGTCCCCTACCAGGGATTGAGCCCTCAACCTGGGCATGTGCCCTGACCAGAAATTGAACTGGGGATCTCTTTAGTTCACAGGTCGAGTTTCAACCACTGAGCCACACAGGCTGGGCTAAATAAATATTTTAAAAATGACTGTTCTGTATATTAAAAGTTATTTTGAAATGAGAAACTTTACTTTATATCTGGAATTTGTTATTATTATTTTTAAGAGAGCTTAAATCTCAATTTATTTTATTATTTTCAATCCTCTGAGGATATTTTTCCATTTATTTTATTATTATTTTTTTTAGAGAGAGGGAGAGACAGAAATATCAATGTGAGAGAAACACATCAATTGGTTGCCTCCTGCATGCACCCTGACCTGGGCCGGGGAGAAGCCTGCCACCGAGGTACATGTCCTTGACTGGAATTGAACCCAGGACCTTTCAGTCCACAGGCTGATGCTCTGTCCACTAAGCCAAACCGTCTAGGGCTGGACTTTGTTATATATTACTAGGTAATACCAGAATTACTAGTAAGGGCTCATGAACTATGATAGAATATTAGATGCCTGGTGCACAAATTTGTGCATGGGTGGGGTCTGGCTGCCCGCCCTGATTGGGGCCAATCAGGCCAGGCCAGCTGGCAGAGGGGCCGTGGGTGGGGCCGTGGGTGGGGCCGGCCAGCCCCGCCCCCTGGTCAAACTCCCAGTTGAACTCCTGGTTGAGAGGACAATTTGCATATTAGCCTTTTATTATATAGGATGATTGTTACATTACTTTTTCATTTTGTAAAACTGTGATAACACAACCAGAGTTTTGAAACTTACCTATATTACTTTTAAGATGTAATATATTTTTCTCAAAGGAAATTGAATTAAAGATAGATATGGTATTGTAGAACTGGATTTTGCAAGGTCCTTTGAATGTTTTCAGTATTTTAAGTGATTGCCCTAGGTTTATAACATTTATTTAATTAGACATAGTCTACCTTTAAATATTATACTACTTCATGTATAATGTAAGAACCTTACAACAGTATGCTCCTATTTCTCCCTCTTTTATGTGCTGTTGTTGTCATACATATACTATAAAGCCATAGTAATACATTGCTATTATTTTTGCTTTTAACATTTGTCTTTCTGAATGATTAAAAGTAAAGAAAAATGATTATATTTACCGCTATTTTAACTATTTCTGGAGCTTCTCAGGTTTTTCTTTTGGTAGATCCAGGTTTCTATCTCGTATTATATTCCATCTGTCTGTAGAACTTCCTTTAACATTTCTTCTAGTACAGGTCTGCAGGAAATGCATTTTCTGTGGTTTGTTTAAACATTTTATTTCCCTTTCCTGTGAAAAAGACATTCTTAGTAGGTAAAGAATTATGATTTACCTTTTTTTTTGGCTTTGTCTCTTAAAAGATGTTGCTTCATTGTTTTCTGATAAGTCTGCTATAATTTTTATTTTCATTCTTCTGTATATAATGTGTCTTTATTGTGACTGCCTTCAGGATTTTCTCTTTAACTTTCGTTTTCAGGAGTTTGAATATGATGTGTCTAGATGTATGTATATGTATTCTGCTTGGAATTCTCTGAGCTTCACAGAGCTGTAGTTTGTTGTCTTTCATTTTTTTTGGAAAATTCTCAACTATTATCTCTTTAAATATTTTTTTTACCCTATTCTCTCCTTATTTTGGGATCCAAATTCCATATACATTAGTTGACTTGACATCATCCACAGTTCTTGGATCCACAGTTTTTGTTTTTCTACTGTTTCTTCTTTATGGGTTATTTTATTGACCTATCATTAGTTCACTGATTCTTTCTTTAACTGTATTGAGTGTATTGATGAGTCCATTGCAGGTATTTAAAATATATATATATATTTTTATTGATTTTAGAGAGGAAGAGAGAGAGAAAGAGAGAAATAGAAACATCAATGATGAGAGAGAATCATTGATTGGCTGCCTCCTGCATGCCCCCTACTGGGGATCGAGCCCGCAACCCAGGCACATGCCCTTGACCGGAATTGAATTTGGGACCCTTCTTCAGTCTGCAGGCCGATGCTCTATCTACTGAGCTAAGTCAGCTAGGGTGCAGGTATTTTTTATCTCAGTTGTTATGATATTTATTTTTGACACTTAAGTTTTCACTTTTCTGTTGAAATTCAGCATCTGATCATTTATTTTAAATCTATCGTATACCAGAATCTTTATAACTAACCTATTAGTTACATGTTAGTAATATAGTTACAGTTATTTAAATTCATTATCTGATGTTGGAGTATCCAGGTCATTTCTGATTCTGGCTCTGTTGAGTGCTTTGTCTCTTGTCAATGCGTTGTTTTTCCCCCCCCTTCCTTGCTTTATTATTACTAGAGGCCCGATGCACCAAATTTGTACAAGGGGCTTGGCCCTCACAACAGC
This sequence comes from Corynorhinus townsendii, assembly GCA_026230045.1. Taxonomy (NCBI): domain Eukaryota; kingdom Metazoa; phylum Chordata; class Mammalia; order Chiroptera; family Vespertilionidae; genus Corynorhinus; species Corynorhinus townsendii. The sequence continues at coordinate 89,112,872 of JAPDVU010000003.1, forward strand.
CCTGGCTTCATCTGGAAGGTCGTTCACTGTCTGGTCTAATTAGCATATTATGCTTTTATTATTATAGATTTTTTTTTGTTAATCCCCATTTGAGGATATTTTCCATTGATTTTTATTTATTTTTATTATTTATTTTATTTTTAAATACATGTTATTTTATATTTAAAATATATTTTTATTCATTTCAGAGAGGAAGGGAGAGGGAGAGAGAGAGAAACATCAATGATGAGAGAGAATCATTGATTGGCTGTCTCCTGCATGCCCCCTACTGGGGATCTAGCTTGCAACCCAGGCATGTGCCCTTGACTGGAATTGAACTCTGGACCCTTCAGTCCTTAGTCCTACACTCTATCCATTGAGCCAAACTGGCTACAGTTAAAATATGTTTTTATTGATTCTTTTAGAGAGAGAGGAAGGGGAAGGGATATATAGAGAGAAACATTGATGCAAGAGAAATATCATTGATTGGCTGCCTCCTGCACACCCTCTACTGGGGATTGAACCCGCAACCCACGTACATGCCCTTGACCAGAATAGAACCTGTAACCCTTTGGTGGGTGGGCCAACACTTTAATCACTCAGCCACACCACCCAAGGCTTCCCTTACTTTTTAATGTAATTTTGAGTAAATACTGGACATTGTGTTCAGGGCAGTTCAGAATGAGGAAAATAGTATTTATGTGTTGAAATAAGAACACCTCTTCAGTTAGATTCTTAGTGTGGGGAGTAGAATCAGTCTAGTCAGGAGTTGAGCTAGGTTGTTTTGTTGTTGCTCTAGTTATCTTTTAGTTCGCTGTTTCTTTAGCTGTGTTGAGTGTACTGATGAGTCCACTGTGGGTATTTAAAAAAAATAATTTTTATTGATTTCAGAGAGGAAGGGAGAGGGAGAGAGAAACATCAGTGATGAGAGAGAATCTGGTTTCAAATTTCTCTAGTGTTACCTTTTGCATAGCATTGGGGCTGGGTTTCTGCAGGGTTTTCTTAGCATTTCTCCTCTGCCTTCAGCTTTTGGTAAGCTGTGTGCCTATGTCTCAGAGAGTGTCTGAGCCTTGTCCCTCTCATAGTAGTAGATGCTTGTGCTTTCTAGCCTCATAGTGAGTGGTAGGTGTGAGTTTTCTGTCATCCATATCTAGCCTCAGTCTGATGCAGGCGCTTTGCTCGTGGGTCTTGGAGATGGAGCTTTCTCATTGATTCTGCTCTCCTCTGGTCGTAGCAGACTTCTCTTGTTCTAGGTCTTGGATTGTTTCTTGCCTTTCTTATAGGGTTAGTAGTGTTTTCTCTTCTCTTTCTCCAGCCTTAGTGGGTCTTCCTCTATGTTCTAGGGATAATAGGGTGCTGCTTTTTTTTTTTTTTTTAGTTTCTTTTTTTAAAAAATATATTTTATTGATGTTTTACAGAGAGGAAGGAAGAAGGATAGAGAGCTAGAAACATCGATGAGAGAGAGACATTGATCAGCTGCCTCCTGCACACCCCCCACTGGGGTTGTGCCTGCACCAAGGTACATGCCCTTGACCGGAATCGAACCCGGGACCCTTCAGTCCGCAGGCCGACGCTCTATCCACTGAGCCAAACCAGTTTCGGCTTTTTTTTTTTTTTAGTTTCTTAAGAGTTTTGTTCCACTGGGTAGAAGGGTCTGGATGAGGCTTTATGCTATGTTTTCCCACAGCCATCTCCTTTTTGAGGCCTGCACCACTTGTTCTCATTCTTTCTCGGGAGCATGGAGGTATGTGAAGAAAACCATGTGTGTGGGTGCCAAATCCTTTTGTGTTTGTGGCTTCCAGGCATTTTGTACTTACACCCTAGCCTTTTACAATTTGTAAGAAATTTTAGCTTAATTATTACCTACTTGTATACTGCTTGTTATTTCTTTTTCCATGATCATGCTCATATTCTATCTCTCTGGAGGTGCCCATCTCAACATGAATTTTAAGCTACTTGGATACTCTATAATCTCAGCCCTCTAATAAATTCAAGAATAGTTATGCTTTTGTAGATTATTTATCTTTTTCTTATTAGGGTGCAAGCAACAGTGTCCAGCTTTTTTGATCTTAGCTTAGCCTCCATGTGCTTTCTGGTATGTTTTTCAAATCTGAGCCTAATCAATGTCTCTTCATTGTTGCCCGTAGTATTGTGTAAACAGTGCTGATAGAATTTTGTCATGATCTGTTCAGAGATAAAGTTTACCATTAGTAAAATATAATTTTGTAAAGATAGCTTATGGACTATTCTATGCTCAAGAAGCAGTATAAATTCTGATTTATAAAATTACTCTGTTGCTGCTACTAAATAGGAATACTAATAATATGATAAATAGCAATAGCTCAAATTTATTGTGTTCACTCTATGTTAAGTACATGTAGCATGGTCTCTGATGTGTTTACCTCCCCTTCTTCAAGGAGACAGCTTGTTGTTGGTAATTGGGGTGGTTGTACAGAATATGAGCAGGTGCGACTCATCTCAGCACAGCTTCATTTGACCTCCACAATTCTTGCTAGTGACACTTAAACTCAAGATAGAGTCTCACTGGATTTGAGAAACTTAATTGTTACTGCGCCACAGTCCTTTTATACTCAAAGGTTATGTCACCATTCAGGAAGAGTTTATATGAACAAGTGATGCCCTTAATCTGACATACATCTAGCCCAGCGGTCGCCAACCTTTCGGACCTCACGGACCATCAGTGGTCCATGGACTACCGGTTGGCGACTGCTGCTTCAAAGATTTCCTTAAACCAGTGGTTGCCAACCTTTCGGACCTCACAGACCACCAGTTGGCGACTGCTGATCTAGCCCCTTTTGGCTCTTGAGTTAGAAAGCAGAACCAGAACCTTCCCAGCACCACCCCCCCCCCTTTTTTTTTTGGTCTGCAGCTTCCTAGCAGTCTTAGAAGCCTGCTTTCTGTGGAACCTCTGTTTACTTCTTTTTACAATGGTCTTTTGATACAGATAATGTAGATCCTATTTTACAGCGAAGAATTTGAGGATTAGAAGCAGAAAGTAATTTGCCCATTATCACGTAGCTTATAAATGAGCAGGAGCAAGGTTCAAACCAGGCTGCACTATATAATGTTATTTTCTGTGCAAGAAGATATATACCTAGGTGCAAAACCCCCTATATTTAAAGAGTTGTAATTTTTGTTATTCTCACCCAAGGACATGCTTTTTTTGATTTTTTGAGAGAGAATGGAGAAAGAGAGAGAGAGAGAGAAACATCGATGTGAAAGCAAACTGGTTTCCTCAATTGGTTTCCTCCTGAACGTGCTCGACTGTGAATTGAACCCACAACCAGGGTATGTGTCCTGACTGAGAATCAAACCCACTGCCTCTCCGTGTACAGGACAATGCTCCAACCAACTGAGCCACACCAGCTAGGGCTAAGGGGTTGTATTTTTAAATTAGTGATGGTGTAATTTGCATGTAGTTTATTTTAGCTTTAAAGAGAAAATGCTGTTTTCAGATGAAATTTTTGTATCTAGAAAAATAAACAGAGAGGCAGTTTTTTAAGACATTGGATCAATATTTTATATTGCTGGACCTTAAATGTCATGCCCTAAGAGCTGAAAACTGGAATTGAAACAAAACAATTAGGCCCTTTTACAACTTCCCCAGCATCTACACTCCCTTTCTTTTAGGTCTAAAAATAGTGTGTCTATTCCACTATAGGTAAGTTAGCACTGGACTACCTTTAGTAGTAGTGGAGAACTAGAAAGTATTATAGGTCTGATGGCATCAAAATGAGGCCTTGTATGTGGGACTCTTCTGAAACAGTTGGGAAACTGAAATTCTATGTAGTTGTAATTTCAAAATTTGTCAGGAAGAAGGTATGGGTAAAGTGTGCCAGTGGTGGAAAATGGTAGGAGTTAATGTTTATTGGTACTTAATTCTTGGGTGTGATTTGTTTTCAGTTGGTTGGTGTTAATGAGATCAGGTTTTTGTGTTAGATCATGCGGAGGGCAACCTACTTTCAGCAGCACACAGGTTTTGCCTTTGGTGCTAGTTGACAAGCTGTTCAAGTAAGAAAATGTGTATGCATTAGCATAGATTCATCACCAGTAGAAAGGTAACTAAAAAACCATATTTTACTAATTGTGGGGTATCAGTGTCATGTTGGCATTTTGAGACTAGCAATAATATAGAGAGAGCCTAGTTATAAATGTTAGCATTACATGTCATTAACCTCAAATGATTTAATAGAAAACTTTCATTTATCTTTCAAAACAACTGAGTTGTAATACCAATCTTGAGTTAAGTGAATTGTCACTTAACTTTGTGGCTCTTCTTTTTCAAGCTCCCAATTGAAGACTTATGCAGTTTAACGTCCCAGTCGCTGCCCATTGCACAGACTTCAATAGTACCTGAATCTACAGAAGACATTCTCTTGAATGGTTTCATTTCATTAGAAATGGAAGAAGAAAAAATAGAAACGGCACAGCAGGTGAGTGGCAATATTGTTTCTAAGGATTTTGATTATTTTAAATTAAATGTCTTGATACAGGGCTAATAAAAAATATCCTAATTAAAAGTTCTGAACTTTTTGAAACTATATACGGTGGGACAAAAGTAGGTTTAGAGTTGTTTGTGTGGAAAATAATACAGTAATAATACAAGAATAAGCTGTTTCGTGTACTCACAATCGTAAACCTACTTTTGCCCCACTCTGTAGTTAAAATCTTTTTAGAACATTCTTGATTTTGTGTTAGTTGTGGCTATTAAGTATTTTAAATGAACCTTTTGCCCAATTATATTTGTAATACAGAGAAAAATATGATATTTCAAGTTTAGATGTTGATAAATTACTATATTTATTAAGGTTTTAGTATTTTATGTACTTTTGACTTCCCCCAGTGTATGTCTATGTTATGTTCCCCTCCAGCATGCAGTGTGTGTGTACATACACACACAGACACTTACACATTCCATTCTATTTTTAGGTAAATTTATTTTATAATTTATCTTTATTGTTGAAAGTATTACAGATGTCCCCTCCCCCCGCACCTTCCCTATTGACCCCTCTACTCTACTCCTGCTGCCTCCCCAGGCCTTCATACACTATTGTCTGTGTCCATGGGTTATGGCTAGGTAATTAAAAAAACACAACAACTAAATATTCTCTTTAGATGAATGCTTATAGCTACTTTTAGTAATGTAGCCTGTGTAATCTTCTCTTGTTTTTTGCTTATTCCTGATTAAAAATCTATATGTTCAGTAGTTTCTTCTGCCACTTCTTATGCTCCTCTTTCTGTTCTGTGAAGAATCAAAGCTGTGGCATTTACTGAGTAAAACATAAAGCAAATGTGCTGACCTGCATGTACAGTAAGTTGAGGGAAGAAATGCAGTAAAGTGATTAAGAGCTCTAGCTCTCGAGTCAGACCCTGGGCCTGAAAGTCACCTGTGTTTCTTACCATTCTTCTGAGCCTAGGAAGATTACTTTTTATTCTTAGGTATTTAGTTTCCTTATGAGTAAATAATAATTATATACCTATATCATAGGATTTTTGTGAAAATTAAATAAGATAATACCTGTAAGTGCAGTATGTGGCTGGCACACAAGCAGGGTTCAGTAAATGATAGCTAAGATACTTGTCAAGCTTAGTATCTTGAGAATATAAAGCATATTTTGACTTGAATCCCACTTGAGAATTATAGAAGATAACTTGTACCAGGTCTGTGAACTTACTTGGACTATTAAAAAAGTCATCTGGATTAGATTTGCACTTGTATATCTCTTTTTAAATTTAGAAAAATCTAATATATTGAGTTATAATTTATGTACAATAAAATGTAATCATTCTAAGTGTACACCTTGGTGAGTTTTGACCTGTGTAAGATATAGAAAAGATATAAAACATTTCCATTGGCCCAGAAAGTTCCCTTTTGTTTGTCATGGTCATGGTCAACCTCTCCCATCTCTTTTTAATAATAGATATTTTCATAATATAGGGCCAGAATTCAAACTTAGGATTAGCTGATATAAGATTCCATGTTCTTAAACCAGTCTGTTATATTATTTACTAAATTTGTTATATTATTTATGAAAATTATGCGTGGGGCTGTGTGTCCCTCAGCCCAGCCTGTACCCTCTGCAATCTGGGACCCCTTGAGGGATGTCCGACTGCCCGTATAGTCGGACATCCGGGCAGTCGGACATCCCTTTCACAATCCAGGACTGTTGGCTCCCAACTGCTCGCCTGCCTGCCTTCCTGATTGCCCCTAACCGCTTCTGCCTGCCAGCCTGATTGATGCCTAACTGCTCTCCTGCGGTTAGGGGCCCGATTGCCCCTAACCGCCCTCCCCTGCTGGCCTGGTCACCCCTAACTGCCCTCCCCTGCCAGCCTGGCCACCCCTAACTGCCCTTCCCTGCCATCCTGGTTGCCCCAAACTGCCCTCCCCTGCAGCCCTGGTTCCCCCCAACTGCCCTCCCCTGCCGACCCGGTCACCCCTAACTGCCCTCCCCTGCCAGCCTCATCGCCCCTAACTGCTCTTCCCTGCTGGTCTGGTTTCCCCCCCACTGCCCTCCCCTACAGGCCTGGGTCCCCCCAAACTGCCCTCCCCTGCAGGCCTGGTCCTTCCCAACTGCTCTCTCCTGCAGGCCTGGGTCCCCCCAACTGCCCTTCCCTCCAGGCTTGATTGCTCCCAACTGCCCTCCCCTGCTGGCCTGATCGCTCCCAACTGCCCTCCCCTGCTGGCCTGATTGCCCCCAACTGCCCTCCCTTGCAGGCCTGATTCCTCCCAACCATCCTCCCCTTTGGCCATCTTGTGGTGGCCATCTTGTGTCCACATGGGGGCAGCCATCTTTGACCACATGGGGGCAGCAGTCTTGTGTGTTGGATTGACAGTCAATTTGCATATTACTCTTTTATTAGATAGGATGAGTTTATATTCTCACAATTCCTACTAGATAATATTAATATTTACTCAAAGCCCAATGTTATATACTCAGAATTGGCAAACTAGCAATAGGCTTTAGCCTCTCAGGAAGATATATTTCTTTTTTTTGCCTTTACTTTTATTGGTATTTATTTTATGCCGAATTTACTCCCAGGCCATAAGTTTTTGTTTCTTTAGTTTCTTTTGGGACATCCCTTTCTTCTGTGCCACCTCCTCTTCTGGTTTAGAAACAGTCTGCTCTTTGCCAGTAAGAGTCCTTTCACTGTGGCAGGGAGAACTCATGTATGAGCTTATCTTCCCCTGGGCTCTGTAAGTTCTACACTCATCTTGGGAGCTTTGTTCACCTGGATGTGCTCAATGACCAGAGAACCTACATCTAAAGCTTAAGTTCAGCAGTGCTCTCTGCATTTTTAAGCACGTGCAGCAAAAATTCAGCACTCTTTTGGGCCACTGACTCTGTGTCCAGCCCCACTGTTTTGCCTGGGCACATTTACCAACTCCACCATCTAACGATGGAATGGCACACATTGCTTCTGTAAAGTGACATCCTTCAGATACTTGGTGGCTTTTTGAATATGTATGCCTTGGTGGCCTGGGCAGTTTCAGGAGTGTTCATAAAGTGAACACAAAGATTTGAGCCTCTTGATTTGCATGATTTTGTAGGTTTTCTGGGTCAAGTGAATAGTGAATCATTTTCAGAGGTCACCTCTGGCCGCTTTGGGGAAGAGCAGAAATATTTCTTGTGTATTATATCTGCAATACTTTTTTAAATTAACTCTGAAAATGACCCATTTTTTTCTTTTTTATTGAATTTACTGGGGTGATACTGGTTAACAAAATTATATAGGTTTCAGGAGCACAATTCCACAACACATTATCTGTACACTATACTACGTGTTCACCACTCCAAGTGAAGTCTCTGTCTATCACCATTTATCCTCCCCAAACCCTTCTCCACTTTCTCTGCTCCTCCCTCCCCCCAGCAATCACCACATTGATGTCCGTGGGCCATTGTTTTTAATATCCTTTGCTTTTCCTAGCATGTAGATTTGACTATAAAATTAAATTGTCCTCGGGTTTAAAACCAATTATTAATGTCTGATCCCCAAACAATAAGAATTAGTGTTACTCTTTTGACTTGCTGTTTAGCATATAACCACTTTTCATTTTGTCTGTTTTAGTTTTGTTGACAATATAATATTCGTTATTTTTCCAGTTTTTCTCATGGTTTGCAAAGCTACAAACTCAGATGGATCAGGATGAAGAAACTAAATATAGGTATGTGGCTCTTGCATTTGTTGGCTATCCTAATTTTTAGATCACAGTCATCTGGAACATTTTGTAACCTGAGTCTCTAAATAAAATTAACATACAAAGAAAAATCCAACAGCAATGTTTTCTTTAAAAATAGCCAGGAAGAGGATTTGGTTTAACTGATATTAGAAGCTGTGTAATTGAAAAAATAATTACATTGTAATTAATAAGTTGGGGGGGGCAGACATTGGTTTTTAGATAACTCTAGAAAAGTTTGGGTTCAAGTAGTAATTGTACAGGAACTCTAAGAGGTATTTGTTGCCTTTCTTTAGAAGGGGAGACCCAAGAGACTTTATGGATGGCCACCTATGGGTGTAACTATGTTGTTCTGTTTGTATATATTGATAGCATGGGAGAAATGGTGCTATACAGTTTCTGGTGGATTTGGGGACTATGGCTTGCATTCAGTGAACATTTATTAAGTGACTATAATTGCTAAGCATTTGATGTATGATTCCATTTAATCTTTATAGCAGCTCTGTGAGAAAAGATAATATTATTCCCATTTTACAAATGAGCAAACTGAAGCCTAGAGATATTAAGTAGCTTGCCTAATGTCATGGAGACTTGGGCAGAACTGGGATTTAGACTTAGGTTTTCTAATTTTGAGTCCAGAATTCTTCCCACTATCACACTCTCTCTCAAAGGTGGAAGTGAACTGAAGGATTGACCTACTTGATGCTTTGGGATAGATGGGCCTTATGACCCAGACTTTGAAAGATGAGCTGGTGATTTATTGCCTTACATATGAAAAGCCAGTTTATGGCTTCAAGGCTGATTCCTTTTGTTGCTCCTTTTAAAAATTAAAAAAAAAAAAATGTTTATTGATTTCTGAGAAGAAGTAAAAGGGAGAAAGCCTGATAGAGACTGATAGAAACATTATTGATGAGAGAGAATCATTGATTGGCTGCCTCCTGCATGCCCCACACTGAGGATGGAGCCTGCAATCCAGGCATGTGTCCTGACCGGGAATCAAACCATGACCTCCTGGTTCATAGGTTGACACTCAACCACTGAGCCACACTGGCTGGGCTTTTTTTTTTTTTTTTAAATTGTTTTTGTTGTTGTTGCTCCTTTTAGTTTAAATAATTTTCCTTCTTAAGTATTGAAACAGTATGTAACATAGCTTTTGGTAGATTTCTGAATATAAAGAACTGTAGTGAATAGGCCTGACTCTCCTCCTGAAATTCAAGTGTTTGGGGGAAAAATGAGACTTTGTTGTTTATTTTCTATGTTTATTGGGGGAAAATATTATTGCCAATCCCCTTTTGGTTCTGTTTTCTAGACAGATGAGGGATTACTTGTCTGGGTTTCAGGAGCAGTGTGATGCTATATTGAATGATGTAAACAATGCTCTTCAGCATCTGGAATCATTGCAGAAACAGTATCTTTTTGTGTCCAATAAGACAGGAACCCTACACGAAGCCTGTGAACAACTCCTAAAAGAACAGGTAATTTGGAGTAGGAGAGAGGGTCAGTGATTATACTATTTTATTTTAAAATAGATGAATACTGTTTAATTCTAGTTTCCTTAATTTCTCCAACTTATGTATTGAACTCTGCTCTATATAAGGTCCTGTGCTAAATAAGAGTGCAAAATATTACATTGACAGTCTTCTTTTCATTCTAAATAAGCTTATCTGAACAGGGGTAAGGATAAGTTTTCCTATATTTTGAGCTATTAGGTCTCAGTACACTTTCAGAATGAAGAATATATATTAATTTGCTCTGCTCTTTATCGTTGATACTTTTGAAACAGGCATAGTGATTATGGGTAATGATGGGGTTTAAGAAAAGATGAAGTGATGTTGGTAGTGTTTAAATTGTGACTTAAAGATAGACAATTTTTGTTGCTATGTTTATCTCAGAGTTTTCTTTATGTGTGTTCTGTTTTTAAAAGGCAATTAATAATTTATTATTTTGTAAGGTTACTATATACATAATTCACTGTGATAATCATTGCTGATTTTAGTCCATGATTGCAAAAATCTTTGAGCATTATCCTGAAATCTTACGTCTTACTAGAGGCCCGGTGCACGACATTTGTGCACTGGTGGGGAGTGTCCCCTCAGCCCGGGACCCCTTGGTGGACATTCCGCGAGGGGTCCTTAGTGCTGCCACAGAGGTGGGAGAGGCTCCCACCACCGCCGCTACCCTGGTCAGCCATGAACCGGCTTCTGGCAGAGTGGTGCTCCCCCTGTGGGAGTGCACTGACCACCAGGGGGTAGCATCTGTGTTGAGCGTCTGCCCCCTGGTGGTCAATATGTGTCATAGTGACCAGTCGTTCTGCTGTTGGGTCAATTTGCATATTAGCCTTTTATTATATAGGATGTATATCAATTCAGATAATTTTTGAGACTGGAGTGTTGATTTTTATGTTCTCGTAATAACTGACTTTTCTCTTTTAAAAAATGCAAGTCGGAACTTGTTGATCTGGCTGAAAACATTCAACAAAAGCTTTCCTATTTCAATGAATTGGAAACTATTAACACAGTAAGCATGTTTTTTATTTTTTGTAAAGTTAGTGAATTTATTTTCCCTTTCTGAGTATAATCTTGAAACCTGTAAATTGGCTTGAGTGATATTTTAACTTAATAGTTTGCTTGCTGAAAGTATTCCTCTTTGTGTCTGATGGACATACCATTACCATTTCAGATTTTTTTCAAATATGATTTAAGTAATAGTTTAAATTATAATACTGTTACAAAAAATCTTTGTTGTCTGGCCGGTGTTGCTCAGTGGTTGAGTGTCGACCTATGAACCAGGAGGTCATGGTTCTATTCCTGGTCAGGGAACATGCCTAGGTTGTGTGCTTGACCCCAGGGGGTGTGTGGGAGGCAGCTGATCAACGATTCTCTCATTGTTTCTATCTTTTTCTCCCTCTCTGAAATCAATAAAAATATGTTTAAAAATATTAAAAAACTTTGTTGATTACCCCTTATAGTATCTTATATATAAGCTGTGAGGAAAATTATAAGAAGAAATATCAAATTTTAAATCTTGTTATGGTTGAACTACTATCTATATATGTAAAAGGCTAAGTGACTGTCTGACCATCCTACCGGTAGCGATGACATGTCTGACCACCAGGGGGCAGACGCTCAATGCAGGAGCTGCCTAGCTGCAGTGACTTGGCAGTGGCGGTTCTTGGGTGACGCACTCTGGAACCAGAGAGGAGGGAGCCTGAATCTGGGGTGTGTCACCTGAGAACTACCCTCTCGTAATCTGGCACTCCTCAGGGGATGTCGGAGAGCCAGTTCCGGCCGATCCCCGCAGGCCAGGCCGAGGGACCCAACCTGCTGGAGGGACCCCGCTCACTCCGTAGACACCCTTCGAGCCGTGACGCCACCCTCGGTGCAGCCGGCTGGGAAGGGACCACAGGAGGTTGGCTTCAGGGTGTGTTCGGCCCATCTCGCCCAGTCCCGCCTGGCCAGCTCCCTTCTAATTAATTTCCTTTCAATATGCACGAATCCATGCACCGGGGCAGTAGTAATAATCATAAAAACATGTTTTAAACTAATCTCATATGTAGTGTGAGGAAAAGTATAGTCCTCATAACGTATTCTTTTTTTAAAAAAAATATTTTATTGATTTTTTACAGAGAGGAAGGGAGAGGGATAGAGACTTAGAAACATCAGTGAGAGAGAAATATTGATCAGCTGCCTCTTGCACACTCCCCACTGGGTATGTGTCCGCAACCAAGGTACATGACCTTGATCAGAATCGAACCTGGCACCCTTGAGTCCGCAAGCCGATGCTCTATCCATTGAGCCAAACCAGTTAGGGCATAACGTATTCTTTTATCCCAAAGTAATAGCCTCAATAAAGACTGCTGTGTAAATGAGATTTTTGGTTCATAAAATAATCATAACTATATGCACAGTATGTTATTTAAATATTAAATTAATCATAATTATAATTTACTATAAGATAGAAGTAAAACTAGTAGTCAATTAGCATTGGAATAGAATGGGAAGTAGTTCATTGCCAAGCTATTTGTATATCGAGATAAGAAATAATTGGCTGGTTTTACTTACATTTTATATATATTATATTTATATTAGAAGCCCAGTGCATGAAATTCGTACAGTGGGGGCAGAGTGGGGGGTCCCTCAGCCAGGCCTGTGCCTTCTCGCAGGCAGACATCCCTCTCGCAGTCTGGGATACCTTGCTCCTTACCACTTGTCTGCTCGCTACTCCTTACCACTCCCTGCTCCTTAGCACTGCCATGGAGGCAGAAGAGGCTCCTGCCACTGCCACTGCGTTCGCCAGCCATGAGCCTGGCTTCTGGTTGAGCGGCACCCTCCTGTGGGAGCACACTGACCACCAAGGGGCAGCTCCTGCGTTGAGCGTCTGCCCCCTGGTGATCAGTGCACATCATAGCGACCGGTCGTTCTGGTTGTTCTGCCATAATGGTCACTTAGGCTTTTATTGTATAGACTAGAGCAGTGGTCAGCAAACTGCAGCTCGCAAGCTGCGGTTTGCCACTCTGTTGACTGCTGAGTTTGCCGATCACTGGACTAGAGGCCTGGTGCATGAATTTGTGCACGGGTAGGGTCCCTTAGCCTGGTTGGCGATCAGGGCTGATGGGGCCAGCTGGCTTGGGGGAGGGACTGTGGGAGGTCGGCTGGCCGCGGGAGGTTGGCTGTGGGAGTGCACTGACCATCAGGGGGCAGCTCCTGCATTGAGCGTCTGCCCCCTGGTGGTCAGTGCACATCATAGCGACCAGTCAACTGGTCGTTCAATTGACTGGTAGTAATGATCGTTTAGGCTTTTATATATATAGACTAGAGGCCCAGCTCGTGATTGAAATTGTGCGAGGAGGTGCCCTGCCTCCCGCCATGTGAGGAGGCACCTCGCGGGGGGGCTGGGACCCACACCTACCCATGTAGCGCCGGCCGCCGTGTTGTGTCCGCTGGGGTGGGGGTAGGCGCTCCTGTGTGTTGTGTCTCTGCTCCGGCCTGCCCCAGCCCCAGCTTCTCTGTGTGTTGTGTCTCTTCTCCAGCCTGCCCCCAGCCCCAGCTTCTCTGTGTGTTGTGTCTCCACTCTGGCCTGCCCCCAGCCCCAGCCTCCCCACGGCCACTGGAGCTGGGGGTTGCATGCAGTCCCTTCCTGCCCATCTGTGCGCGCAGCTCCTCCTGAGCAGTCATGACACCTGGCTAATTAGCATATTCCCTGTTTATATATACATATAGATTATATATTTATATTATTATATATTGTATATTATATTGTTTTATGTTTTAATATATAATCATATATTAAGTGTTAAATTTCACACATATATATTACCTATACTTACATTGTTAATGTTACTTATATGCTTACTTATAATTTGCTTATATGTATTATATTTTACTTTCATAGTATGACTGCTAAACATAGTATGACTTGACTGCTACTTAATCCTTTAACCTTGGGAAAATAGCCAGTGTTTGAAATTAGGAAATTTATGTATTTTTTTACTTTTTATAAAGTACTAGTAAATGGGAAGTTTAGGTATTTGGTATGTTATTATTTTTTTAAAAATAGGAACTGGGTTTTCTTTTGTTTTGTTTTTTAAGTATATTTTATTGATTTATTTACAGAGAGGAAGGGAAAGGGATAGAGAGCTAGAAACATCAATGAGAGAGAAACATCCATCAGCTGCTTCCTGCACACCTCCTACTGGGGATGTGCTCGCAACCCAGGTACATGCCCTTGACCGGAATCGAACCTGGGACCTTTCAGTCCGCAGGCCGATGCTCTATCCAGTGAGCCAAACCGGTTAGGACTTGATGTGTTATTTTAGTATAACATTGTAAAATGGAGTAATAGAAAATATTTGCCAATTCATCAAGAGCCCCATTAAAACTCACTAAGAATAAACTGAATATAATTCAATATTCTTTTTGTTGTTTTGTTAATCTTCACCTGAGGTGAGAGCTGAAGAGAAAGGGAGGGAAACATCAGTATGAGAGAGACACATTGATTGGTTGCCTGCCATACCCATGAACACAACCCAGGCCAGGAATTGAACCTGCAACCCAAGTATGTGCCCTTGACCAGGAATCGAACTCATGACCCTTTGGTGCGAGGGCTGACTCTCTAACCACTGAGCAACACTGGTCAGGGCAGTGTTCATTTTTAAATGTTCTTTATTGTTACACATGGGCTACATTTGAGGATATTTTGGTCATTCAAAATGTAAAGACATTATGCTTGGCCGGTATGGTTCAGTGGTTGAGCATTGATCTATGAATCAGAAGGTCATTGTTTGATTCCTGGTCAGGGCACATGCCCAGGTTGCAGGCTCAACCTGTTGTGGGGCATATAGGAGGGAGCCGATCAATGATTCTCTGTCATCATTGATGTATCTCTCTCTCCCTTCCTCTCTGAAATCAATAAAAATATACTAAAAAAAAAAAAGTAAAGACATTAGTATAACTGTGTGACATCCTAAAGGAAGATATGCTAATTCTAATACATAATTATTAATTTTTGCCTACATATATTTTTATGAATTAAGTTCTTTTCTTTTTCCTTAAAGAAATTGAATTCTCCTACATTGTCTGTGAATAGTGAAGGATTTATACCTATGCTGGCCAAGTTAGATGACTGTATAACATATATCTCATGTCATGTAAGTTATGCTATTTCTGTATGTTTTTTAAGAAACCATAGCAACCCTATTAATTTGCTTCTTAGGCTATAAAGTGATTATTTCTTCTGAAGGGAAAAAAATATCTCTAATGTTATTGAAGAAAAACTGGTAAATTCTTAGTCATTATTGAGAGTGATGTAAGAAGTATATTTAGCTGCTGAGGCAGCCCCTGGAGTAGAATGAGGTTCTGACTGACACAGTTTTATCCCATCTGAAGAATGAGCAATTTTCAGGCTTTTGAATTACTGTTGTGCTAGATATTATTCCCCAAGGATTTATTTATAGCTGTATTTATTTCCTGCAACTCATATTCTTTTTCTAGTTGAGTCTGACATATTAGCTTTGAAGTCTATGGAGTACTGAAAATGTATTTTGCTAAAAACTGCAAATATTTATTGAGCCCCTATTTTGTGCCAGGCACAGGGGACTTGGCTGTGACCAAGACAGTCACAATATTTGTCTTCATGAAACTTTCAATCTGCTAAGTCCTTTTTTAGAGTTTCATATATAGCTTTACTAAAATAAAGTATGTTTTGGTTTTCATTGAAAGTTTGCTTTGTCAATATTTGTTTCCTTTTTGTAAATCTTTTTCTTTACAGCCAAATTTTAAAGATTATCCTGTATATTTACTGAAGTTTAAGCAATGTCTTTCTAAAGCTTTGCACCTCATGAAGACATACACTGTGAACACTCTACAGAACCTTACAAATCAGTTATTAAAAAGGGTGAGTTAAATGGTGAGGTTTTTGATTCATTTATCTTCTATAAGCTTAGTCTGAGAGTAGTACTTAGTAAATCCAAAACATTGTTTACTGTTTGTTAAATAATATGCATTGAAGTTGTTTTTTTTTAAATATATATTTTTACTGACTTCAGAGAGGAAGGGAGAGGGAAAGAGAGAGAGAAACATCACTGATGATTGATCCGCTGTGTCCTGCACGCCCATTACTGGGGATCGAGCCAGCAACCTGGGCATGTGTTCTTGACCGGAATCAAACTTGGGACCCTTCCGTCCACAGGCCTACACTCTACCCACTGAGCCAACCCGCTAAGGCAGCATTGCAGTTTTATTTATAATAGGAAAAGTGATTGTATTGTATCTGTCCAGCAGAGTCTTATTTTCACAGAATATATAACAGTGTGGGAACTATTCAGTACTTATGATAAATAATAAAAGTTCAAACTGTTTGTCACTTAAAACATTTTCTTATCTTTTCATGAAAATATTGGAAGGAAATATACCAAAATATAAAAGTGGTTCTATCTGAGTGGTGGGATTACATATGATGGATAATTTGAAATTTTTTTCTTTATATGTGGTAGATAATTAAATTTTCTATGTTTAGCAAATGCATTTTTTTTGAGTTCCTCCAAAAGGTTTTGCATTGTACCAGGAATTATACAGTAGTAAAAAGGAGCTAACAAGGTCCCTGCACTCATGGAACTTATTTCAGGATATATAATCAGTAAAGAAGGAAACACAAATTAATCATTTGCAGATTGTAGTAGATGCTAGGTGGGAAATTAGCAGAGTGTTTAGTTAGAAAATAGGAGTGGAGCTAGCTAGGATGGTCATTTGTTTGCTAAGAAAAGAAAACCTGAAAGATTATGCATTTTATTTATTTTTCTAAAGAACATTCACTATCTCTGACCTTTGAGTTCAAAGCCACTGATTTTTGGGTTTCATTTTTACTCTTCATATTAATCTTAGCTAACATAACAGCCAGACTATATAATTTTTCTATTTTGTAAATTTATTTTTTACTTTTTAAAATTTAAATTAAAAAAAATTTTTAAATCTTTATTGTTGAAAATATTACATATGTCTCCCTTTTCCCCCATTGACCTCTGCCAGCCCACCCCTACCCCCAACCCCGGGCCTTCACCACCCTATTGTCGTTATGCATATATGCATACAAGTTCATTGGTTGATCTCTTCCCACTCATGCCCACCCTCCCCTGCTTTCCCTCTGAGGTTTGACAGTCTGTTCATGCTTCTATGTCTTTGGATCTATTTTTCATCAGTTTATGTTGTTATATTTTGTAAAATTTTTAATAAGTTTTGGAAACGAATACCTAATAAGTACTACTACCTGCTATGTATAGTGCTTTACTATTGAGCTGCATAACGACTTTATGAGTATAGGTTATCACCATTTAATGGATGCTTTGAATCTCAGAGAGGTTAAGTAATTTGGCTAATGTCCTACCCTAAGTAAATGACTGAGTATGAAGCTGAATTCAGGTCTCTTTACTGCCAAAAATTCATGTAACATGGGTAAGTTTTAGTTATAAAAGAGAGATGATGGTTCCTCATAATTATTTCATTTGTAGTAATATTAATCTCTCTCGTGAGATTTTTCTCTCTAAACTTTCGGTTGGTGTATAGGCCAAGAAGTAGCTATTTGAAATGATGTGCATCACATTTTCTGAATACTTATTTGTTTGCTAATTATCTTCCTTCCCTATCCTCCCCCATGTTTCTTTAGGATCCTTCATCTGTACCTAATGCAGACAATGCTTTCACACTATTTTATGTGAAATTTCGAACTGCTGCTCCCAAAGTCAGAGTAAGTCTGTTGGTATGAAATTTATTTAGCCAGCCCTTTTGAAGTACTACTGTTTGTTAGGCCCTTTGCTTATACCAGGAAAATGAACATAAATGAAAGAAAGGTAGGCATTATCCTTCCACATTACATTGCATTATCTTAGAGTGTCTTTAGACCACGGAGCAGGAAACACCTCCTAAGATGCTTAGGGAATGTTTCTAGATGAAGGAGATATTTGAGCTTAAACTACTCAGATTTATAGTGGATTGGAGGGGATTGATTACTTACAGAAAATACAAATGGTTAATAAATATGAGCTCGTGTTTAGCTTCAGTGGAGAATACATTCAAGGTTAGGTGGAATTTTTTGTTTTTCTTTTGTCTGTTAGAAACTGGGAGGTTAAGGTGTAATAGTGTTTTTGAGGATTTAATGAGATAGGCCAGTGGTCCACAAACTACGGCTTGCAAGCCACATGCGGCTGGCGAGCCGCGGTTTGTTGCCCTGTTGACTAATGAGTTTGCCGACTACTGGGATAGGGGCTTAATCACAAGGAACAACAACAGCCTGTAATTATTGGAATCTAGAGTCTAGGTCAGTGGTCGGCAAACTCATTAGTCAACAGAGCGGCAAACTGCGGCTCGCGAGCTGCAGTTTGCCAACCACTGAGATAGGCAATACTGTTAATAGGGATGTAAAGCAATTTCTCAAAAATATTTTGGGCCTATAAAAATATTTATCCTTTATGACCCAGTGTTGGGGTTCCCCACTGGATAGTAGGTAACTATTATTATATCAGCTTTATGTGGTAGAAAGTGGAATCTCAGAGAAGTGAACCAGCTTTCCTGGGCTCAAAACAGCTACTAGGAAGGTGGCGCTCAGACCCTTCTGTTTTTCTCTAGACCCAGAGCTCTTAACCACTGGGCAAGATGTCTAACAGTAGAAGAATGGTTGCTTTATGGTACATCTACCTTAGGGGATATTATGTAGTCATTAAACAAATGTTTTTTGTTTTTCATTAAAAATATATTTTTATTGATTTCAGAGAGGAAGGGAGAGGGAGGGAGAGAGGAAAATAATGAGAGAGAATCATTGATCGGCTGCCTCCTGCACATCCCATAACCTGGGGATCGAACCCGTAACCTGGGGATTGAGCCCGTAACCCGGATAAATGCCCTTGACCGAAATTGAACCTGGGACCCTTTGGTCCGCAGGCTGATGCTCTGTTCACTGAGCCAAACTGGGTAGGGCTAAACAAATGTTTTATTTATTTATTAAAAATTTTTAAAAATATATTTCTTTATTGATTTCAGAGAGGAAGGGAGAAGGAGAGAGAGATGGAAACATCAATGATGAGAGAGAATCATTGATGGGCTGCCTCCTGCACAATCCCACACTGGGGATCGAGCCTGTAACCCAGACATGTGCCCTTGGCCAGAATCGAACCTGGGACCCTTTAGTCTGCAGGCTGATGCTCTATCCACTGAGCCAAGCTGGCTAGATTAACAAGTTTAAATAATACTTATAATGATGATTCACTGAGTATTTCCTAGATACCCAGGCATTATGCTAAGGTTTTCCATGTACATTTTCATCTGATAATGAAAATTATTTAATAATAGGAAAATGTTTTGAAATACAGTTAATTTTTAAAAAGCAGATTATAAAGCTGGATATGTAGTATAATTCCAGTTTTGTTTTAAAAAAGAAAAATATAGTCCTGGCCATTGTGGGTCAGTGGTTGGAGTGTCAACCAAAGGGTCCCGGGTTTGATTCCCTGTCAAAAGGCATGTACCTGGGTTGTAGGTTTGATCCCGTGTGAGAGGCAACCAACTGATGTTTCTCTCTCCTGCCCCCTTTCCCTATACCCTCCCTTCTACTCTCTCTAAAAATCAATGGGAAAATATCCTCAGTGAGGATTTAAAAAAAGAAAAATATAGTAACTATAGTATGTATATACAAAATACCGGAAAGATTATTCTGAAATGTTAACTGATTATTTTGTGGTATTACAGGTGATATTTATGTTTCAACTTTTTTTGAATTTACAGATTTTCTAATAGCATGTGTTATAATCAGAAAGTAGTTAATAGTCCATAACTAAAACAGATTTTTAATGTTTTTCATTATTCTGCAGACACTTATTGAACAAATAGAACAGCGATGTGAAAAAATTCCTGAGTGAGTACCTAGATGTTCTTCAGTTTCCAAATTACCTTCTTCTTGAAGTACTATTTCCCCCTGTCTATTATGTAATTTTCTGAGCAATTACCTTGCATACTACAAAGCTTCTTCTTTTTATTTTATTTTTTATTTTTTATTTTTATTTTTATTTTTTTAAATAAATCTTTATTGTTCAGATTATTACAGGTGTTCCTCTATTTTTTCCCCCATAGCTCCCCTCCACCTGATTCCCCACCCCACCCCATGCCCTTACCCCCGCCACTGTCTTCATCCATAGGAGTAAGATTTTTGTCCAATCTCTTCCCGCACCCCTCACACCTGCTTCCCCTGAGAATCGTCAGTTCACTCCCTTTCTATGTCCCTGATTCTATTATATTCACCAGTCCATTCTGTTCTTCCGATTTTTTATTCACTTGATTTTTAGATTCACTTGTTGGTAGGTATGTATTTGATGTCATTTTGTTGTTCATAATTTTTATCTTTACCTTTTTCTTCTTCTTCCTCTCCTTAAAGAATACCCTTCAGCATTTCATGTAATCCTGGTTTGGTGGTGATGAACTCCTTTAGCTTTTTCTTGTCTGTGAAGCTCTTTATCTGACCTTCAACTCTGAATGATAGCTTTGCTGGGTAGAGTAATCTTGGCTGTAGGTTCTTGCTGTTCATCACTTTAAATATTTCTTGCCACTCCCTTCTGGCCTGCATAGTTTCTGCTGAGAAATCAGCTGACAGTCGTATGGGTACTCCCTTGTAGGTAATTAACTGTTTTTCTCTTGCTGCTTTTAATATTCTCTCTTTGTCTTTTGCCCTTGGCATTTTAATTATGATGTGTCTTGGTGTGGTCCTCTTTGGATTCCTCTTGTATGGGGTTCTGTGTGCTTCCTGGACTTGTACATCTATTTCTTTCACCAGGCAGGGAAAGTTTTCTGTCATTATTTCTTCTAATAGGTTTTCAATATTTTGCTCTCTCCCTTCTTCTGGCACCCCAAAAATTCGGATGTTGGTTCGCTTAAAGCTGTCCCAGAGGCTCCTTACACTATCTTCATATTTTTGGATTCTTTTTTCTTTTTGTTTTTCTGGTTGGATGTTTTTTGTTTCCACATATTTCAGATCTTTGGTTTGATTCTTGGGGTACGTTGATCTACAGTTGAGTTTCTGTATATTCTTTATTTCACACAGTGTATGCTTCATTTCTGACTGATCCTTTTCCATTTTTTTTGGCATTCTCATTAAGCTCCTTGAAGGTCTCATCAAGTTTCTCAGCGGTTTTAAGAAGATTCTTGAGTAACCTTATAAATGTGGTTCTGAACTCTATGTCATCCAGTAGTTTGCTTTCCTCCGTTTCTTTCATTCGTGACATGTTTCTTTGTCTCGTCATTTTGGCTGCTTCCCTGTGTTGATGGAGTAGCTTTGTGTGGTAGGTGACCTATAGGGGGCAGTAGCTCAGCCTCCCCAATCACCTGATGTGGACACTCTTGGTACACCCCTTTGTGGGCTGAGTGCAAAGACTTGGTGCAGTTAAAGCCTTAATTGCTGTTGGTATACTGGGAGGAATTGACCTCCAGGCCAATTAGCTGTGAGCACTCACTGTGTCTATAATGGAAGAACTGCTGCGCTGAAGACACACTTATGGGGCAGGACTTGTTTCAGTGGGGCTTTGGTGCTCACTGAGTCTGCCTTTGAATGTGTCATTTATGGATGTGAGGAGTTGAAATCTGGTGTCTCACTCTGACCACTAGGTACACTGGCTTCTGGATCTCCAATGGGGTGCAGGTCAGCTACTGTCTGAGGCCATTCAGCAGGAGCTACAGTGAGAGCTACAGTTTTCTCCTCTTTGCTGGGGTTTGGAGGTTTTGGAGCTGTCTGACCCAGGCTGCAAGTTTGCTAGGTTAAGCTGCGATAGGGCGGGGCTTTCTTCTGCTAAGGCTGCTGCTTGGAGCTTGGGTGGGTTTGTAGGTTGTGCAGGGCGGGGCCTCAGGGCGTCACTAGGCTCAGCTTTTCAGCGCTCGTGCATGTCTCGATGCTCTTTTCTCTTTCCTTCTAGTTGTAGAACTTCCACTCAGCCAGCTTTCCCGTGGTTCTGGGTGATAGACGTTTCGTCTTTTAGTTGAATTTTTGAAATTGTTGCGCGAGGCAGCAGTTTAGGTGTTTACCTACGCCGCCATCTTGGATTCTCTCCCCAAAGCTTCTTCTTGTAGCACATCCCTTATTGTGGGGAGCGGTTGGAGACCTGATATAATGAGTGTGCAAGGCACACTCTGTTTGTTTATTTATTTACTTATTTTTATTGAGGAATAATGATACACAACTTAGTAGTTTCAGGTGTACAACATAATGATTCAACATGTCATTACTGTAAGTATAGATAACATCCATTACCATGCACAGTTACAAAATTAATTTTTTTCTTGTAATGAAAACTTTTAAGATTTACTCTCTTAGCAGCTTTTAAATATGCAGTATAATATCATCTTACCTAATAATAGACAAACATGTAAATTGACTGTACCTCCACTACGCCCATAGCCAATCAAAGTGAGTATGCAAATTAACCCAACAAATATGGAGGTTAATTTGCATACATAGGCGCCCAGCACCTGGGTCCCAGGAACATCCTGGCACCCAGGTCACTCTGAGATAGGCCCTGCGTGGGCCCTGAGCAGCCTGGGAAGGGCCTGAGCCAGGGGGCTCCTGGGCAGGGCCAAGCCTGTGGTCAGAGCTGAGGGGGCAGGGGAGGAGCCAGTGAATGAAGGGGGCTGGGGGTCACCTGCCTCGGCCTAAAGCTTCGGCCAGAGGCTTTGGGTCTGGGCAGGGCCCAGCCGGTAATTGGTGTGAACTACAGAGGAAACACCTTTTCTGACTGCTCATTGGCTAAGCTTCCTGTATGCCACTGGCAATATTCTTAGTAACTTGGATAATAAAAACCCGAAAAGGTGATCTAGGGTTTTTCCAGCACACTCCTGGAGAAAAAAACGAAGGTCCGCTGCTGGAGGGCTAAGAAATGTCATATCCTGCCCTAGGCAGTTTGGTTCAGTGGATAATGCCTCGGCCTGCCGACCGCAGGGTCTGGGTTCAGTTCTGATCAAGGGCATGTACCTAGGTTGCAGGCTCCTCCCTGGCTGGGGCCCAGGTCAGGGCTCATGCAGGAGGCAACCAATCAAAGTGTTCCTCTCACTTTGATGTTTCTCTCTTTCCCTTTCTCTTCCACATTCTCTAAAAATCAATGGAAACATATCCTCAGGTAAAGATAAAAAAAAAAAAAAGAAAGAAAGAAATGTCTTATCCTATGAAAGACACATCTTGAAAATGCCTAAAGAAAGTTGTCATTTTCATTTTTTCATGGTGAAGGGACTGGAGTCTGTGTTGATGAAAACACCTTGGTGGCTGTGGTGACTGGTAGTGGCTGCAGCAGCGAGGTGATGGGGCTGGTGCCTTTCCCTGATCAGCCCGGTCGCCTCCCACAAAGGGAGGCCAGACTGTGGCTTAGGCCCCCTCCCCGTGGGGAGCGTGCCTAAGCTGTAAGTAGGACATCCCCTGAGGGCTCCCAGTATGTAAGAGGGGGCAGGCTGGGCTGAGGGACCCCCCACCCCCAGTGCACGAATTTTGAGCACCGGAACCCTAGTTGTAGCTAATAAAGAAGGAATATGCTAATTGACCCTCACATCATCACAAAGATGGTGGATGCCCACAGGCAATAAGGAGGGAATATGCTAATTGAATGCCACGCCCTTAAAGATAGCGGCACCCGCAGCCAATAAGGAGGGAATATGCTAATTGAATGCCACGCCCTCAAAGATGGCCACGCCCACAGCCAATAAGGAGGGAATATGCTAATTGCCATGCCCTCAAAAATGGTGGCGCCCATAGCCAATAAGGAGGGAATATGCTAATTGACTGCCATGCTCTCAAAGATGGTGGTGCCCATAGCCAATAAGGAGGGAATATGCTAATTGACTGCCACACCTTCAAAGATCGCGGAGCCCACAGCCACAAGATGGTGGTGCCCAGTCCCCTCAGCCCCACTAGGGCGGCAGGCATGTGGCAAGGCCGGGCCCACCCCCAGGCAGGCCCCGCCACTCCGTGCGCCTGACTTTGGAGTCCCCCAGTCCTCTCAGCACCCCAGCCTGCCCAGGGCTGGCCCGAGGCACAGGCAAGCCTTGGATGGCGGTTACCCAGACACCCAGGGCTGCCCGAGGCTCAGGTAACCAGGGCCGGCTGAAGCTTACGCTGCCGGCAGTGGCAGCAGCAGAGGTGTGATGGGGGCATCACCTTCTGCTGACCGCTGGGTCGCCTCCTGCCCCTGAGGGCTCCCAGACTTTGAGAGGGGGCAAGTCAGGCTGAGGGACCCCCCCCTCGACAGTGAGTGAATTTTCATGCACCAGGCCTCTAGTTTACTGTAATCGCTATGCTGTACATTTCAGCAGGGCATCTCTTTTTCCCCATAGCAGGATTTTCTTTTCATTTGGGTAGATGTAAGATGTCTACTCTTGGAAGATAAATCTTTCATTAAAAAATAAAGGTTTAAACTCCAAGGTTAGAGAATTTAATTTACAAAATGAATACACACTCATATTTGGTTTAAAAAATAAAAATATAAAGGTCATGACACCATAGTTTATTATGTGTATCTTTTTGTTTATTTATTTTTAATTTTTAAAAAAATTGTTATTGATTTTTTACAGAGAGGAAGGGAGAGGGATAGAGTGTTAGAAACATCAATGAGAAAAAAACATCGATCAGCTGCCTCCTGCACACCCCCTACTGGGATGTGCCTGCAACCAGGTACATGTCCTTGACCGGAATCAAACCTGGAACCCTTCAGTCCGCAGGCTGATGCTCTATTCCCTGAGCCAAACCGGTTACGGCTATGTGTGTCTTTTTATATATATACATAAATATTTCTAGTATTTAATGTGGGCAAATGAGAGGTGACCTTATAGCATTAGAGGTTTGGCAACCTAATCTGGGACTTAAGATCAGATTTAATTTATATATCTGAAATCAAAAGTTTATACCCATCTCATTTGTTTTTCATCAGATACCAACAAGTGCTAAATGACATCCATCAGTGTTACCTTGATCAGCGGGAGCTCCTTTTGGGGCCTAGTATTACTTGTACTGTAACAGAGTTAACCAGCCAGAATAACAGAGATCATTGTGCCTTGGTAAGTTTCTGCTTGTTTTGTTTTAACCCTTCCTCTGAAATATTTTGATACCCTAGAAACTATATTTGGCTAAATAAGTTTTGTTTTCCATATATACAAACTTAGAGAATTTTTCTTTCAGTTATGACAAATCTAGTTTAGTAATTAGCATTCAACTTGGCAAAATATTCTCATTTTGATCTACTTTTTGATGTATGAAAATTCACAAACAAGTATTGTTCCTTGAAAGATGAAGTTTCACGTTTGTGGATTTATCTTAGCTTTTGCTGCACAAGTGCTTTCTTGTTAGTGTGATTTTAGTTTATACTATTAAAAAAATACATAAAGATTCTTTTTAAGTACCTCCTATTGAACTAGAAAAGTAATTTATTTTCATTGTCAAAAGTTTAGAAAATGCATAAAGAAGAAAATAAAAATCACCCATATTCACATTATGCAGTCAGCTATTGAAAACCAATAATTTTCTGTGCTTAAGTATGTTTTTTTGAAAAAATGTATTTTATTGATTTATCACAGAGAGGACGGGAGAGGGATAGAGAGTTGAAACATGGATGAGAGAGAAACATTGATCAGCTGCCTCCTGCACACTCCCCACTGGGGATGTGCCCGCAACCAAGGTACATGCCCTTGACCAGAATCGAACCTGGGACTCTTCAGTCCACAGGCCGACGCTCTATCCACTGAGCAAAACCAGTTAGGGCTTAAGTATGTTTTTTATAAATATATGTGCATAATATCTTTATCAATAAAATACTTGCTTTATTTCATGAACACTAGAATTGTTGTGAGTCTTTAACTGTAGGTGGTGTGTATTTGTTTCCTGCAGATTCGCAGTGGCTGTGCCTTTATGGTCCATGTATGCCAGGATGAGCACCAGCTTTACAATGAATTTTTCACAAAACCAACATCAAAATTAGAGTAGGTAGTACACAGAGTGTAACTCTTGTTTTTAAGTTTTAATTTGCTAATGATTATAATGGCTTAATATTACATTGGAGTATTCTTAAATTATTGCAGAGTGTTTTAACTTTTGTGGGTGTGTGAACAGAATACTGTCGAGTGGGACAATGTTTATTTATTTTAAGATGAAGGTGTAGTTTAAAGGCCAACATGCTTTCATATTGTTATAATTATGGAGATAGTATCGTATGATAGTAAGAATTCTATATAGAGAACTAAGTCTTGGGATCCCTTTATCTCCACCAAGTAAATAAATCCTTCTAGCTAAAAAATTCTGTTTTCTAACTAATGAAAGACACTTAAAAATACAGACACTATTTAATATCCTTTTTAAAAAATTTCCCAAAGTGTCTTTCCGATCCACTATTATTAACTTTAGGTTTCTTCTTATTGGCAGCTTGGACTGCTATAAAGAGTCCAAGACTGTGATTCTTGTAATGGTGAAGAGACAAGTGTATCATGCTGTTTGATTGGGTTTACCACTTTTGATGAAACACTGCATATAGAAGAATACTATTGACAATATGAATAATGTAGACAACATAGTTTTTTCTTTTCAAATGTTTTTGTTAAAGTACTTATATGTACAGAGTACTTTGAGTTTTGTTTATCTGAATCTGCAAGTATTCAAGAATTCTGAACGTATCTTTCCTAGGGATTTGATTCACAGTGATGTAGAATATAAAAGGATAATTAAGTCTACTGATTACTTTTCATTGTTTTTGAAGGGACGTATACAAAGTTAGTACTGAAATAAGTAAAAGTTGTAATAAATTGACATTTGGCTGGAGGCAGCTAATTTGAATTGATTGCTCATTGTTTATTGATTCTTGGCTTTTAAAATATCACTTTACAGAATTGCTTTCAGCCTTTCATCTTCATTATATAATGTTCCCCATACTATTTTCTAGTAGATTTTTTACTATGTTTATTGGCTGGAAATAATAAAAAATGTCTTTTAAACTGGAAAGATTGCTACTAAACCATGTTTTATTTCTTTATTTTAGTGAACTTTTGGAGAAACTGTGTGTGTCATTGTATGATGTCTTCAGGCCATTGATCATTCATGTTATTCACTTAGAGACGCTTTCAGAACTTTGTGGGATTCTTAAAAATGAGGTGCTGGAAGATCATGTACAGAACAATGGTAAATAAGTACAAGTGATAATTTCGAAGGCCTTTTATATCTGTGGCTCAGTGAATTTGAAAAAGATTAATTCTTTCTCCCTCTACCTTCTCACCTATATAAATTTAACAGTTTGAAGCCTGGACTGATGCCGTGTCTCTTTCTGAATTAAGATGTACCTTATTCTGTGACTTAATGTACAAATTGAATGGGGAGAGCATTTTAAATATGAATAAAATTAGTAATAAAATAATTATACTTTTCTTTCTGGCATCTGAAATCCAGAGAGAACGGACCATCAGTTTTGGTTTAGGAATTTCTAGTACACAGTTACCAGAATACATAAAGTAATTAACTATATTGTATACTGTCCTCCCTTTCCCCCCCCCCCCCCCCCATTGATTTTCTAGACAGAGTGGGAGGGTGGGGAGAAAGGAGAGAGAGAGAGAGAGAGAGAAGGAAAGAGCGACATTGATTGGCTGCCTCTTGCACTCGCCCTGACCAGGGCCAAGGACCAAACCTGCAACCCAGGAACCTGCCCCTGACCAGGAATCAAACCCTCGACCATTTGGTGCTAGGGCTGATGCTCTAACCACTTTGCAGCACCAGTCAGGGCTATATTGTATACTCGATTAAAAAACAGGAATTATTTCAGCATACATACATAATAATGATTCATCTTTTTGAAATTACAAAGGAAAGCTATTCTCTAAAACAGATTTGTTTTATACATGTGAATACACTCCTCAATATTTGGTTTGTCAAACAATTTTCCTAATGATACATAGGTCCCTTTAAAAAAATAGCCTTCAAGTAATCATTTTACTAGCAGAAATTATTTGACTTTCCTTAGGAGATACTATAGGTTTGTTACTCTTCCAAAGTTTCTTATTCTACTGCATTTACTCCATTCAAAGACATACATGTTCTCATTTTTTTAAAATTTTTTTATGAGTTTATTTGAGCCAAACTGATAACAAATGCTGGAGAGCAAAATTAAATGCTCCAGAGAATAACAGTTTTGCACTTTCTTTTATGCATTTGAAATTAAGGAAGGCATGTTCTTACGTTTTAATGCTTCTGAATTAAAGATGATTTTAAAAATTAATGTGAATATTTATGTGATTGTGCAGTATCTTTACTTCCCCAGCTGTTGAGAAGCTGTTACTGAATTACTGGTGTGTTTTAACATTGATGGCATCTTAGAAATGAAGAAATTCTATATAAAATCATATCTCATTTTATTTTTAATCATTTTTTGTGAAAATATTAACAAGTCATTTAATATCTGTGGGACTCAATTTATTTATAAAATGGGGATGATAACCCAATTAATAAGCTGGCTTAGCTATCTCTCAGGATTGGTCCGAAGCTATATGAGATAATTTAAAAGTACAAAACACTTTAAAAGTCAAATTTTATTATTCATACATATTAATAATAAAAATAATTCCACAGAGTCCCAGGAAGAAGATGCAAGGGCAAAGTTATTTCCCAATTGTAAATTTGAGGAAATTGAAAGACATTTATTAAATTTTTTAAGGTCATTGAGTCACACTGAAATACAATAGATATGTACAACCTCAGGCCATGAAGCAAAAGTGGTTCATACTGTTACTGGACAATTTAGTAATATATTTGCTTTTAAAGAAAGTATTTTTCTAAATCTGAAAGAATGGGTGATTGTACTTTTTTTAAAATCAGCTGAACAACTGGGGGCATTTGCAGCTGGAGTAAAGCAGATGTTGGAAGATGTACAAGAGCGGCTTGTCTACAGAACCCACATCTACATTCAGACAGACATCATTGGCTACAAGCCGGCTCCTGGAGATCTGGCATATCCTGATAAGTTAGTAATGATGGAGGTGGGTTCTCCTTACTGATCTCATCCCTACCCCTTCACTATTTTCAGGATTTTTCTTTTTAATTCTCACTCAAAATGTAAAATCAAGATAAACCTGCCACAAAATCATAGGAAATAAAATGTGAAAAAATTGAACAAATAATTTGTTAGGTTATCTCTCTTTCAAGTTGTATTTAATAAACATTCTATTCACTTCTTTCCCCATTTCCAGGAAATATGCATTCTCAATTTTTAAATTGAATTAGTGCTCCCTGTGATTTTTCTTTTTTCTTTATAAGTGTGTTGATAAATAGGAGCCACCACAGTTAATGGTTATGTAGTAACCCCATGTCATTGTGTCACAGAACCCTGGAGATTGTCTCCGCAAAATTATACAGTATTGCTATTAAATTTATGGTTTGAAGACTAAGATTTATCTCAATCTTTCTTTGAGTGCTAGACAGTGTTTAAGTAATGCTTAGGATGTTAGTGCTAAACTGGAATTAGAACCTAGAACTTCTTAAGTGGAATTTTTAGATGTAAGCAAAAGTAGAATAACATAATCAACTCCTGCATATCTTTACCCCAGCTTCAACATGGCCAATCTTGTTTCACTTAGACCTCTCTTGCTTCCTGCCACCCACCATTAGTTATTTTAGAGCAAATTCTAAACATCATTTCATTAGTAAATACTTTAGTAGGTAAGTATATGGTAGGGGCACTTTTTTATTTTCAACACAACCATAATACAATGATCACATCTAAAATATTATTTATAATTCCTTCATATCATTAAATACTCAGTTGAATCTAGAATTTATTCAGATTCACCAGTTGTTGAAGTCCTGTCACATTTAATTTTTTTGTGTGTGTTTTATTGCTCAATTATTTGAAAATAAGTTATAGACATCATGATACTTTACTCCTGAGTACTTCAATTCTTATTTTCCTAAGAATAAAAACATTCGCCACATAACCACAATGCAGTTTTTATAGCTAATAAAATTAACATGAATTCAACAATATTATTTATGTACAGTCCATATTCACATTTCCCCAGTTGTCCTTCTAATTGGATCAAAAACTTAAAAATTTGGCATCCAGTCAAGGTTTTTGTGTTGCATTTGGTTTTTATGTCTCTTTAAATCAAACCCAGACTCTTTGCCCTACCTTTTTTTCCCTCCCCTATGACACTGACATTTTTGAAGAGAGGAAGCCAATTTTACTGTAGAATGTGCCACATTCTGGCTTTGCCTGTTTTCCTCATGTTTAGAGTCAAGGTTAAACACCATTTATTTATTTATTGTAAGAATACTGCATAGCTGATGTTGTGTACTTCTTTTTTAAAAAAATATATTTTATTCACTTTTTACAGAGAGGAAGGGAAAGGGATAGAGATTTAGAAACATAGATGAGAGAGGAAAATCGATCAGCTGCCTCCTGCACACCCCCTACTGGGGATGTGCCCGCAACCAAGGTACATGCCCTTGACCGGAATCGAACCTGGGACCTTTCAGTCTGCAGGCTGATGCTCTATCCACTAAGCCAAACCGGCCAGGCCGATGTGGTGTACTTCTGACTTTATTGCATTAATGGCACATAATGTCAGGTTGTTATACTGTTGTTTAAGGTAGTGATTGTTAACTCTCTCCACTATGAAATTATGTGAGTTCCCCAACATCTTTTCACCCAATAGTTTTTGCAACTATTAATGAGTTTTTCCTGAACCAGTTATTAGGTTGAGGGTAGTAAATGGTGATTAAAAAATATTATTATTGATTCCAGAGAGGAAGGGAGAGGGATATAGAGAGAGAAACATCAATGATGAGAGATTGATCAGCTGTCTCCTGCACGCCCCCCACTGGGGATCCAGCTCACAACCCAGGCATTTGCCCTGATTGGGAATGGAACCATAACCTCCTGGTTCATAGGTCAACGCTTAACAACTGAGCCACACTAGCCAGGCAAATGGTGATTTTTATATCTGCCATTTTTTCTACGTTTATTAGTTGGCCTTCTGTTGTAAAGAATCAATTTCTCTGTCCCCGTCTCTTCCTTTCCTTCCCCATCTGTACACTAGTGGATTTTTAAGAAAGGCGTTATAATTCATTGCCATCATTAATTTTTTTTATGCTTAAAATTGTCCCAAATTTGATGAGTGGAAGCCCCTTTAGATTGGCTTCTTTGTCCTTTTAACATGTCCCGGTATCTTTTTAAAATTT
Organism: Corynorhinus townsendii; assembly: GCA_026230045.1. Classification (NCBI taxonomy): domain Eukaryota; kingdom Metazoa; phylum Chordata; class Mammalia; order Chiroptera; family Vespertilionidae; genus Corynorhinus; species Corynorhinus townsendii. Next base: position 89,143,758 of record JAPDVU010000003.1, read on the forward strand.
TTTATTTTTATTGATTTTAGAGAGGAAAGGAGAGGGAGAGATAGAAACAGCTTTTATTATTCTGCAGGCTCATAATAGAAATTATCTTTTGGTGTCTGGGGATTGCTAATAGTAATTCCAGGGAGCAGATGGACAGTCCATTTGCAGGAGTTGCCTTGATTCTTAAAGCCACAAAGTGGATATGATGAGGACTACGTCTGTTTCTCAGCCTGATCTGTGCTCTCTCTCATTCCTCCCTCCCTCCCTTGTTTTCTTTATGATATTTGAAATTTGAATAGTTTGTTTCTGAACTTAAAGTTGAAAATTGTGTTTCTCATATGAATCTTGTGTATTGGAGCTCTTACTGGGTATCTTGTAGTACTGAAATTAGTGGTTCAGAAAAGGCTATGTATGCGCTTATGACAGACACTCTATATACTAATTTAATTTTTTCCAAGTTTTGTTTTGGCATAGTTCTCTTAATTAGTTCATTTATTTATTAGTATTTTTTACTTTATAGAAATAGTTGTGTTCATATTGCCAAGCAGCTGAAAACTACACTTTAATGTTTCTTCTTATCTCTCTATGTAGCAAATTGCACAGAGTTTAAAAGATGAACAGAAGAAGGTACTTTCAGAAGCTTCATTTTCAGATGTTCGGTTAGAAGAAACAGAGTCTAATAATCTGACAAAATCTGGTATGTTGTAATATTTTAACTTCCAACTTTTATGTATTCATTTGAAAAACTTTGATTGAGGACTTGTCATATCCCAGGCATGAAAAACAGCTTGTGCTTTTGTGGAGCCCACTCTTTAGTGGGGAGAGATTGACAACCCACAGACATACCAGTAATTCAGTGGTGACATGCTAAAGGTATGCACAGGGCACTCTTGGACCATGTAAAAGGGCCATCATAATTAAGAAGGGAAAATAATTATGAGGGGAGATGAAATTTGAGTGCAGAAAGGTTGGTTCAGTGAGAGGTGTGGTGTCTGAAAACTGTAGTGTTTATAAAGGTGAGTTTGGGATAAATCCTTCTGGAATCCCTATTATGTGAATGTTGTTTTGTTTCGTGTTGCCCCAAAGTTCCCTTAGGCTCTCTTCCTGCTTTTTAAGTTTTTTTTCTAGAAGCTGCCTTACTTGGGTATTTTTTCCTACCTTGTCTTCTAGCTCACTGATGCAGTCCTCTGCTTCTTCTAGTCTATTCTTGATGCTTTCTATTGAGTTCTTTACAGCAGCGATGTCATTTTTCGTTTCCGCTTGTTTCTTCTTCATTTCCTCCTGGTTCTCACACATATTGTTGAATTTGTCTTCCATTATTTTCATCCACCTTATGACCATTTCTCTGAATTATTTTTCTGGCAGGTTGCTTGCCTCCATTTCGTTTGCTTCCTTTTCTGGTGATGCCTGCTTTTCTTTCATATACAGGCTGTTTCTTTGTCTCCCCATGGTCTCCCTTCTCCGGGTATCTGGTTATGTAGTTCTCTCTCTCCTTATCCCAGGTGAGATCTGACCTTTCCATGGTGGAGTGTAGAGCTCCTCTGTATCTGTGTGTTTGCGCCAATTGGGGACCGGTGTTTTGGGGTTCGCTGGGGTTTGCAGCTGTTTGGTGGGTGCCATAGTTGTTGATTTTCAGGCTTCCGATAACATCCACTTTCCCCTTCAAGATGGTGGTGTTTCCGGGTCTGAGCCGGTTGCTCTGGGAAGGACCCCAGCAGCAGGTGGGGGCTGCCCGGTCAGGGGAACCCCATCCAGCAGTCCCCCACCGTCTCCTGGAGTATAGCTGTCCCTCAACTCACCAACAAACACCCCCGTGCGACCCTCAGCTGTTCTTTCTACCTGCTCCGGGACAAGGCTTGGGACACGTCTGTCTATTCCGCCACCATTTTTTTTTTCTCTTCAGGACATTTCTGATTGTATCGTTTGGAATGCTTTCTCCCCTGCCTTCTTCAGCATGTTGGGCTTTCGTCCTCAGACTTGTCACCTCTTTGTCATGGTTCTAATCTAGCATTTTAATGTCACATTTATGGTTCACATTATATTTCTATTAGAAAGGCTACTCAAGAGCTACAAAAAGGGTGACTGGTTTAGAGATAAAGATTGAGGTAGTTGATCACCCCAGGATGGAGAGTAGAGTAATAATAGCAGATCTGGGAAGAGTGTTTCAGCAGATGCTCACATTAAGGAGCAAATGGAGGTAGAGGAATGTTATGAGTTCACTGAGAGTAGCCAGAGAGGTCAGAAGCAGGCAAGAGTCTAGGGTGTGATTGAAGCCAAAGGAGGAGGAGTCGACAGTATATTTTGAGTAAACAGGTGAGAAATAGAAAATCATGAAGACGTTGTGGTCAGAGAGTAGGATTCTGAGATTTAACAATTAAAAGGTGAGGTATTTTGGAGTATAATAAGAAAGTCTGTAGAAATTCATTTTGAAACAAAGTCAAGAAAATCTGTCTGCATGGTAGGTGGTGAGAGATGGAAGTGAAGATCTTTGGAGTTGGGAAGGTCTATAAGTGATACTGCTTAAAGCATGGAAGGCAAGCTATTAGACAAACCAGCTTTGACTAATATTCCTGTTTAACAGTGCTTTGTTTGCTTGTCACTCCCTGACCTCCATGGATTCCCACTTGCGTTCATGTGGCTATATATAGATCTGCCTCCTTTCTATTTATTTTTATTTATTTTTTAAATTTAATAAATGTTTATTGTTCAGATTATTACAATTGTTTCTCCTTTTTCCCCCCATAGCTCCCCTCCACCCGGTTCCCACCCCACCCTCTACCCTTACCTCCCCCACACTGTCCTCATCCAGAGGTGTATGATTTTTGTCCAGTCTCTTCCCATACCCCCTACACCCCTTTCCCCCTGAGAATTATCAATCCAGTCCCATTCTATGCCCCTGATTCTATTATATTCACCAGTTTATTCTGTTCCTCAGATTTTTAATTCACTTGATTTTTAGATGCACTTGTTGATAGATATGTATTTGTGGTTCATAATTTTTATCTTTACTTTTTTCTTCTTCTTCCTCTTCTTAAAGAATACCTTTCAGCATTTCATATAATACTGGTTTGGTGGTGATGAACTCCTTTAGCTTTTTCTTATCTGTGAAGCTCTTTATATGCCCTTCAATTCTGAATGATAACTTTGCTGGGTAGAGTAATCTTGGTTGTAGGTTCTTGCTATTCATCACTTTGAATATTTCTTGCCACTCTCGTCTGGCCTGCATAGTTTCTGTTGAGAAATCAGCTGACAATCGTATGGGTGCTCCCTTGTATGTAATTAACTGTTTTTCTCTTGCTGCTTTTAAGATTGTCTCTTTGTCTTTTGCTCTTGGCATTTTAATTATGATGTGTCTTGGTGTGGTCCTCTTTGGATTCCTTTTGTTTGGGGTTCTGTGTGCTTCCTGGACTTGTAAGTCTATTTCTTTCACCAGGTAGGGGAAGTTTTTAGTCATTATTTCTTCAAATAGGTTTTCTGTATCTTGCTCTCTCTCTTCTCCTGGCACCCCCATAATTCTGATGTTGGTATGCTTGAAGTTGTCCCAGAGGCTCCTTACACTATCTTCAAATTTTTGGATTCTTTTTTCTTTTTGCTTTTCCAGTTGGGTGGTTTGTGCTTCTTTGTATTTCAAATCTTTGACTTGATTCTTGCGTTCCTCTAGTCTGCTATTGGGTCTCTATAATATTTTTTATTTCAGTCAGTGTATGTTTAATTTCTAGTTGGTCCTTTTTTCATATTGAGGGTCTCGTTAAATTTATCGGCCTTTTCTAGGAAATTCTTGAAAAACCTTATAACCGTGGTTTTGAACTCTATATCCAGTAGTTTGTTTTCCTCCATTTCTTTCGTTTGTGATCTTTTTTCTTTGTCTTTGCATTTTTGCTGCTTCCCTGAGTTGGTAGTGTGGCTTTGTGTGCTAGGTGTCCTATGTGGCCCAGTGGGTCGGCCTCCCAGTTACCTGAGGTGGACACTCTTGGTGCACCCCTTTGTGGACTGTGTGTACAGCTTTTTTGTAGTTAAGTCTTGATTGCTGTTGGTGTCACTGGGAGGAATTGACCTCCAGGCCAATTGACTGTGAGGACCCGCTGTGTCTATAATGGAAGAACTGCTGTGCTGGAGGCACGCTTATGGGACAGGACTTGTTTCAGTATGACTTTGGTGCTCACTGAGTCTGCCTCTTAATGTGTCACTTGTGGATGTGAGTAGTTGAAATCTGGTGTCGTCTCACACTGATCACTAGATACACTTGCTTCTGGATCTCCAAAGGGGTGCAGGTCAGCTACTGTCTGAGGCCATTCAGCAGGAGCTACAGCAAGAACTACAGTTTTCTCCTCTTTGCTTGGGGTTTGGAGGTTTTGGAACTGTCTGACCAGAGCTGTAGTTTGTTAGGTTAAGCTGGGATAGGGCAGACCATTTATATGCAAAAGCCGCTGTGTGGAGCTTGGGTGGGTTTGTAGATTGTGCGGGGCGGGGTCTCAGGGAATCACTAGGCTAGGGTGTGGCAAACAGTGATGGCTGCCAGTCAGCCATCTCTGCATTTCCGCGTTTCCAAGTCCCCACGTCCCGCGCCCCAGCGCAGTAAACAGTGATTGCTGGGCGCAACTCTGCGAGAAAGTCACCTTTACTTTCTGACCCGATGGCAGACAGTCCAGCTTCTCCCTGTAGGAGTTTGGTCCCCAGTGTCTCCCCAGAAACTAGAGTTCGGAGTAATCGGGAGCTTGTCTCCCTTCGGGTTGAAAAAAGCAGCGCACCCAGTCGCCCGCTGCCAGCCTGATTCGGGCGCCTCCGTACCTCAGCTTTTCAGCACTTGTGCACATCTCAATGCTCTTTTCTCTTACCTTCTAGTTGTAGAACTTCCACTCAGCCAGCTTTCCCGTGGTTCTGGGTGATAGACGTTTTGTCTTTTAGTTGTAGTTTTGAAATTGTTGTATGAGGCAGCAGTTTAGGTGTTTACCTATGCCACCATCTTGGTTTCTCCCTCCTGCCTCCTTTTTAATGGCTGCATGGTATTCTGTAACATGTATACTGTTCACTTATTCCATAAAGATGATTGATCACAGTTTGGGAAAAGCAATTAGGTTGAGTATGTGAGAGCACACATGAATACATACATCCTGTATAATAAAAGCCTAATATGCTAAGGGTCCGACCATTCGTTCAACCAGTCACTGTGACACGCACTGACCACCAGGGGGCAGACACTCCGACTGGTAGGTTAGCTTGCTGCTGGGGTCCAGCTAATTGGGACTGGGTAAGACAGGCCAGACATGTTCTGGAGCCCTCCCGTTGTCCCTTCCTGGCCCTGATTGGCCCCATCAGGACTGGGCGAGATGGGCCAGACATGCCCTGGATCAGTGGTTGGCAAACCACGGCTTGCGAGCCACATGCAGCTCTTTGGCCCCTTGAGTGTGGCTGTTCCACAAAATACCACAGCCTGGGCGAGTCTATTTTGAAAAAGTGGCATTAGACAAAGTTTAAGTTTAAAAAATTTGGCTCTCAGAAGAAATTTCAATCGTTGTACTGTTGATATTTGGCTCTGTTGACTAATGAGTTTGCTGACCACTGCCCTGGATGAATCCATGCACCTGGCTGGTTTTGGCCCAATCTCTGCAGGCCAGGCCAAGGGACCTCACTGGTGTACAAATCCATGAACCGGGACTCTAGTACTAGTATATACATACTGTGTTAAATCTCATCTATCACTATTTTAAGTTTCTTATGGCATTCTTGACTGAAAGTGAGGTTAGAGAAAGTGGATGCCTCTAGCTAATGAGAACAGTTTATATTTGCTGTGTAAATAAGACAAATGTACATGTGAGTGAAATGTGATTTCTTTTCCATTTGGGTTTTTAGGTTCAACAGAATCTCTCAATCCTAGATCACAGACCACAATTTCTCCAGCAGATCTTCATGGAATGTGGTATCCTACAGTTCGACGAACTCTTGTCTGTCTCTCTAAATTGTACAGATGCATAGATGTACGTGTAAATTGCTTTATCCTTATCTGTACTGTAAATTGTTTTCATACATATATATGTATATATTATTATTTTTTGGTTAATCCTCACCCAAGGATAATTTTTTCTTGATTTTTAGGGAGAGTGGAAGAGAGAGGGAAAGACCGAGAGAAACATCTATGTGAGAGAAACACATTGATTGGTTGCCTCCTGCATAAGCCCTGACCTGGGCCAGGGCCAGGGAGCAGCCTGCAACCAAAGTATGTGCTCTTGATTGGAATAGAACCTGGGACTCTTTGCTTCGCAGGCCGATGCTCTGTCCACTGAGCCAAACTGGCTAGTGCTAGAAATATTTTTTAAAAATATATTTTTATTGATTTCAGAGAGGAAGGGAGAGGGAGAGAGACAGAAACATCAATGATGAGAGATAATCATGTATTAACTGCCTCCCGCACACCCCACACTGAGGATGCAGGCATGTGCCCTGACTGGGAATTGAACCTTGTGGTTCATAGGTCGGCACTCAACCACTGAGCCATGCCAGCTGGGCTCATTAGAAATATTTTTAAAGTTTATTTTAAGATCTTGATACAGTATTTTGTTTGGTATTTAGGTTAGAATCATACAGTTTTTAGGTAAAATTTAAGATCAGTCTTAAATTAGAATTCTTAACCTGAGCATTCTGTAGACCCTTAGACTCCACTATTGTGCTCTGGGCAGTCTGTGAACAGTTTGATGTTGTGGGTAAAATTGTGTATGTGTGCTTATATTTGTGTCTTTCTGAGGAGAAGGCTATAGAGCTATAAAGAGGGTGACAAATAAATTCAGAACTAAAACTTAATTCACTTGTCTTAGTTTGTAGATGAAGGAAAAGAGATGTAGACAGTTAAGTGATATGTCCAATGTTACATAGGTATAATATACATTTAGTATTTAGATTAGGTATTAAATGCAACTACTTTAACTTAGTTTTGCACTCAGTTTAAATCACCTTCCTTAACAAGTAGTATTAAGACTACATGTTTTTCTAATCATGGACTGATTTTAGTTATTTGCTGAAATTAACAGTACCCCCTTCCCCCTACTTTTTTTTTTTTTTTTTTAAGCACCAACTTATACTGTGCATTGATTTCAGGTAACAGTTATTTTAAGCATTTCAGTTTCTGATTATCAGTCCCTGAAAGATCAGATTTGTCTACAGTTGTTTATAGCTAGTGTTTGTTGCTGAACAAAAATAGTTTGTAAAATTCAGTGTTTTATTTTTAATTTTTATTGATTTTAGAGAGTGGGAGAAGGACAGGGAGAGGGAGAGAGATATCGATGTGAGAAACATCAATTGTTTGCCTACCACACATATCCAGACTAGGGATTGAACCCGCAGTCTGGTATGTGCCCTGACCGGGAATTGAACCCACCACCTCTCGGTGGATAGGACCAACTGAGCCATACCAAGCAGGTCAAAATTCAGTGGTTTTAATTCATTTTTAAAAAATTAATTTGTTGTAACCCAAATAGCATATATACATATAGAGAAGTTACTAAATACAAATTGTGTAATTGTTGTCCAGATGCCACTATTTCTTAAGAGTATGGGTCAAAGGGTATGTGTATCCCTCTCACTATGAAGATGCTCCACCTCAGCGTAGGCCTGACAAAGTTGCGAGGTTGTTTCATTGGCTCAGTATAGTGCACACTACTCAATATCGATTTTAAATGGCACAGTTACTGGATTTTTTGCTTGGAGATTTTGAAATTCAACCACGAAGTGCCTTTTGCCAAGTTTTGGGACTTTTAGAGGTAAGGCCAGGTCTCCTCTATGGAGTACAGAATTAGATGTCTCAGCCTTTTTGCCCAGCTGATGAGGTCTCTTCCAGAGGGAGGTTTAGACACTGGCATTACTTTTCCCCAGTAGGTTTATTGAATGATGGTATATGCTGGGATGCAGAAACTTCCTACAGTAGAGCCAGGATCCCAAGGGAAATGTGCAGGGGGCATATTCCACATAGAACCCATTGTCATCACAGGCCCTAGTGAAACCTCTTAAGTCCTTAATGGGGATTTTAGCCATATAGTAGGCCCAAGGATACCACTGTGCCTGCATTTATTTTATGCCCTAGGCCTGCCTATTATTTTTTCACCTAGCTTACATTCAGTCTTATCCCTCTCTGTCTTACCCATCAAAGACGAGGAAAGACAATCCAGTGAAAACCCCATGAAGGCTGAGCAGGGGAAAGAGATAGTCTTTTGTCTTCCTTAAAGTAGGGTCAGTGACCTAGCAAAGGGAGCCCTAATCTCTTCTTACTACAGTAACATGGAAACAAAAGAGAGGGACCAAAAAGACCATAGCATAAAGAAGGAGACCAGGGCCCAGGACTGTGGCCTAATAAATATTTTTCTCATACTCATCTATCTTAAGTCCATCTTGGGTGGAATGGATGCAGGGAGGGAAGCAAAGGGACTGACAGGAGTACCTGCTCAGACCAGCATGCCACACCTCTGGGAAGATAGAGAAATGACAGAATTAATTTAAGAATCATAAGTTAATGGTGGTGGGTAGGTGCATATATGCATGGCCCAAGGACATAGACAACAGGGCAGTGGAGGTCTGGGGTGGGGGGAGGGCAGGCTGGAGGGGGTCGATGGGGGAAAGAAAGGGGCATATGTAATACCTTCAACAATAAAGATTTTAAAAAAAGGAATCATATTTAACAAACTATTTTGTAAACTGATTTTTAAAACTTAATTATATTTTATAAGATTACATGACTTCCTTTAGCATTTTTTGATTTATTTTTAAAAAAATGTATTTTATTGATTTTTTACAGAGAGGAAGGGAGAGGGATAGAGAGTTAGAAACATCAATGAGAGAGAAACATCAATCAGCTGCCTCCTGCACCCCCCCACTGGGGGTGTGCCCACAACCAAGGTACATGCCCTTGACCGGAATCGAACCCGGGATCCTTCAGTCCGCAGGCCGATGCTCTATCCACTGAGCCAAACCGGCCAGGGCTAGCATTTTTTGATTTCATGCATAGTGTTCTATAATTTAGATTTACTTGTATTTTATTTGTCAGCCCCTTCATTATTGAACATTTATGTTATTTCAGTTTTTTTTTTCTTTTAAATAATACTGTGATGAAGAGCCACATACCTGGCTCTTACAATACAATACTCATTAATTACTTGGGATAAATTTTTAGAAGTAGATTTACTGAGGGTTTGTTTTAAAATTGGCTTTATATGTTTTTTAAAAATTTATATTTTATTGATTTCAGAGAGGGAGAGAGAGATGGAAACATCAATGATGAGAGAGAATCATTGATTGGCTGCCTCCTGCATGCCCCGCACTGGGGATCAAGCCTGCAACCCAGGCATGCGCCCTGACCGGGAATCGAACTGTGACCTCCTGGTTCACAGTTTGACACTCAACCACTGAACCACGCCAGCCGGCTTGGCTTTATATGTTTATAAAAACTGCCTGCAACATGAGATCATATTGGAGTGAGAGCTCTATGAGGTCAGAACCATGTCAGCCTTGTCTCCCACCACTTGATTGTACTCCTAGCAACTAGTACAAAGTTTGGCATGAAATAGGTGCTCAGGAAATATCAGTAAGGGGTTACATGAGTGTTTTGAGAAGTGCAAATTATGAAACTTAGTGTTGGTGTAGAAAGGTTGCATGGGAATAGGAAATTCCAGGAGGAATGTTGCCAGTAATATAAATGATTCCAATCCCTCCCTGTACTCAACCTATGATCTTTTTTTGTTTGTGAAGTGCTACAGGGTGATGTTTCTCTTTTATTTCACCAGAGGGCAGTGTTCCAAGGATTATCACAGGAAGCCTTGTCTGCCTGCATTCAGTCGTTACTTGGAGCATCAGAATCTATCAGCAAAAACAAGGTTTGATGAAGTGTTAGGTGAAACCTTGTTACCTATAATAATATTGGGGAATTCAGCATTTATGTATAGGCACATACATTTAAAGGCATTTTGGCAGGAGGATTTCTTTGATTAATGACTTAACTTTGAGAAAAGCTAGTATTTCATGTAGTGCTAAATAAAGATGATACTGTGTAAGAGAACTCTTAAGTTTGCTAAAGCACCGAAAATAATAATTAGGTTATAAATTCTGTAGTATAAAAGTTTCTTATTATAGCCTTAGCAACTGGAGAGGTGCTGGATTGCTATTTTCCTTAGAATACCAAAACAGGGTTTTCAAGGAAACATAGCAGATTACTAGTATAATAATACCTACAATGATGTTTTATTTTACACTGGTGTTTTAAATAGTTTAAATGGCCTCACTTGGAGGAAATCAGCCAGTTAGTTTGGAAGACAGGCTTTTGTGGCTTATGGGCTATTTGATAGAATTCATTGCCATGACTTTGTGGCTTTTAATCAGTAAGGGATCTGGGGCTGAAAACGGCTGCCATGTGCTTCTTCCACGGCCCCTGAGATTTTTTCCCAGAAGTACAGCATGGTTGAAAGTGTTGCTCTGCTAACTCTTCACTTAAAATACCGCTGCCTACAGGGTGGGAGCTGTGGGGCTGTTACCAGCTAAGATTTCTTTGCTGCTTGGAGTGTTCAAACCTTGTTAACCTTTCTGGTCTTCCAGATTTATAAACTTGATTTCTAACTTCAAGGCTTTAGACACATTTAAAAAAGTATCTTTTCACAAAAGAGATTGGGACCCAGTTGATGGAAGAGTTCTGCCTTTGTTTGTGAGCACTATGTTCTCCCATTTGTGGAATGGAAAAGAAAATGACATGTTGATACGGGCACTACAAGAGGATGGAAAGTTAAGTTATAGACAGGCAGGTTTAACTTTTTAAAAGTATTTCCAAGTCTGATTTTGTTAATCCTCACTAGAGGATATTTTCCCATTGATTTTGGAGAGAGTGGAAGGGACAGGGGGAGAAGGAGGGCGAGAGAGAGAAAGAGAGGAACATTGATGTGAGAGAGACACATTGATTGGTTGCCTCCTGCACATACCCCAACCAAGGCCGGGGATTAAACCTGCAACCCTGCAACCCAGGGATGTGCCCTTGACTGGGAATTGAACCTGTGACCCTTGGGTATGCTGACCAGCACTTAACTACTTAGCAACACTGGCCAGGGCCATATTTTTTTAAATAGGTGAAATATACATAAGTATGTAATGAAAACATACATTAGAAAAATGTAACATTGAAAGCTTTTGAGTGACTGAATTTTTCCTCCTTTCCCCTACACTTTTATTTAACTTTTCAAATTTTCTACAATGAGCATGCATTTATTGGATCAGGAGGAAAAAAAGTCCTAATTTTAAAAAAGTTCATATGCTATGTCCTTTTGTACCTCTTTTTTTAAGGGAGGCTAAGAGCCTTTTGATTAGTCAGTCTTTGCCCTCATTGCCAGTAATATCTCATTCTGTTTTCTACATATTATAAGGAGTGTAAGTATGTATGAGCGAGCCCTCAGTTTGGTAAGCATTAGCTAATTTATTTTCATGGCTATGTTTGTATACTTTTGCCTTTCAGCTTTTTTAAAAATGAGTTTATTTGAGCCAAACAGATGATATATGTCAGGGAGTAAGTTCTCAAATGCTCTGAAAAATAACAGTTTTGCAGTTTATTTTATGCATTCGAAATTAAGGAAGGTATGTCAGGGAAGATTACATGGAAGTGGGAGGAAGCAAGGTGAGGATTGGATTATAGGACAAGATTATTTGCTCTCTTGAGGGTGGTTACATCTTAGAAAGCGGGGTCTGGAAAGAGGCATTTTAAAGTATGTTCATCTAGATTCACAGAAACAAGGGACAGGACTTTAAGGCAAAATAAGCCTTTTAGTAAAGAAGTTGTATTCCTGGGGCATAACTACCCATTATGAGCTTCCTGGTAGGATTTTATGATCAGATGATCCTGAGGTTACTTTCCATTGAACCCCCTTTTTTGTCCACAGTTCCCCCTTTTGGTTATAAATCAATCCAAAAGTTGTATTGATGACTAACCTTTTGGCTGGATAGTGTAGTCTCACAGTGCTAGGAAGGCTCATTCCTCAGAAGGCTCAGTATTGATGTGCTCTTATTGACTATTGGGGATGAGGCAATCAATACCATAATCATGGGATCTGAGTTAAGGCTGAATTTTTCACAAAAAAGGGAAGGACAGTTAAATGGAAGGTAGTTAGGTCATATGAGCTTCATTGTGAATAAAACACTGGATCATTTCTATTCTGTGAACTCTCATGTTTGAGTTTTGCCTAATTGCCAAGTTCTGTCTATATTTCTGTATTTGGCATTTGTTACGTAAATGTTCTGTATAACATTTACATAAGCCATGAAAAGAGTATAACAGTTATTTTTTAAAGTACTTTAATATCTATATATATTTTTAATTGATATCAGAGAGAGGAAGGGAGAGGGAGAGAGTGATAGAAGCATTAATGATAAGAGAGAATCATCAATCGGCTACCTCCTGCACAACCCTTACTGGAGATTGAGCCTGTAACTCAGGCATATGCCCTGACTGGGAATTGAACTGTGACCTCCTGGTTCATAGGTCGATGCTCAACCACTGAGCCATACCGGCTGGGCTTAACAGTGATCTTATACATGTTCAGTCATCATAACAGTTGAACTATATACAAAAACACAAAGAACAGGTATAACTGTTATTATTACTTTTTTAAGTTCTTACCCGAGGATATTTTTCCATTGAATTTTAGAGAGAGCGGAGGAGAGAGGGAAAGACAGAGAGAAATATTGCTGTGAGAGAAGCACATTGATTGGCTGCCTCCTGCACAAGTCCTGACCAGGGTCTGAGCTGGGGAGGAGCATGTAACAGAGGTTATGTGCCCTTGACTGAAACTGAAACTGGGACCCTTCGGTCCGCAAGCTAATGCTCTATCCACTGAGCCAAACCAGCTAGGGCAAGTATACCAGTAACTGTTATTATGACTAATATCATTAGCATACAAGTAGAGACAATGAAGCAAAATGGATCCTGAGTTCAATATCAATCGGTAGGTGTACAGGTCTTGTTGATGTCTTGGGATAGCTATCTATCTCTGATGTTAGCAGCTTCTCATCCTTGAGGAGTCTTGATGTCCATTGTAGGTGGAGGCGAGTGTCAGAGATGGGTAGCTGTCCATTTGTGGTTATGTTCTGATAAATTCTCTCCCAGTGAGATTGGACAGTGTCTTTTATTTGATGTTCTTTCTAAAAAACAATATCTAAATCTTTGTCTCCTGGGACCTAACTGTGAAAGGAAGCCAATATCAACTTGGCATTTTCTTTAAGTGACTATATCAAACCTTGGCAATAGCGTAAGATGTCTCCTTTCAATAATGTCCGCTCATAGGTTCCTTCATTTGAGTTCAGCTTAAATGCACAATGATGTATAAAGGATTATAAAAAACAAATAATGGGGTTTGCCAGGGAGCTGGGAAAAGAACCAACCAGCTATTGTGGGTTTCCTGTGGCCTCGAGTACTAGTATTTAATTTACAATCATTGTTTACCCATATAATATACCCTAGAAGTTTTTCATCAGTTATTTTACAATGTTTCTCATACAATTTAACATAAAAAAACAAATCCTTTGAGGTGTTCCGGGGCCCTTCTGGTATACTGCAAAGTTATTCCTATGTATATTGAGATTTTAACCCTTAAAACCTCAATTTCTAATGAAAATGAAGAAGTAAGCAATTTACATTCTTTAGCTTAGCAGATTTATGAGGACATTTTATAACCTCAAGAAACATATTTCATAGATATCAGTGTCAGTTATTAACATGGACTTAGTTTTGTAAAGCCCAGGTAAAATAAAGACATGTCTGTTTTACTTAAACCAACAAACTTAAACTAGCTTTTATTTACTAAGGATTAATTTTAGATAAGTGAACTTGAAAAGCGTTTGAATTATTTTCTGTATTTCTGAGAATTATAGAATACCCAATCCCTACAAACACTTGCTTTTAAGTCAATTTTAACAATACCATCCGGAGGTAGAAAATTATTTCACATTTACTACATATATAGACATACATAGACAGACACAGACAGAGAACAGTTGGATCCAAGTTTTGTTTTGGAGAACCTTATCATTTCTATCTGTCCTTGACAAGTCAAGTTCCAAATGACCTTCCCCCTCTTTTAAAAAAATACGTTTTTATTGACTTAGAAAGGGAGAGGGAGAGAGAGAGAGAAACATTGATGAGAAAGAAATATCAACATCTATTAGCTGCCTATGCATGGCCCCCATGGGGATTGAGCCTCCAACTGGCATGTGCCCTGACGGGAAATTGAACCAGCAACCTCTTGGTTCATGGGTCGATGCTCAACCACTGAGCCACACCGGCTGGGTCCCCTTTTAAAATAGCACAGGCATTTTAATACCTCAAAGGAGTGGATTGACACCTAAATGACATAATGGGTTGATTCATTTATGTAAATCCTCTTTTTGATGCTTTGAGAGACCAATTAAATGTGCTTTCCGTTCTTTCTGCCTAGTTTCATAGCCGGCTTTTTCTAATAGTGAGTGCAAAAGATTAGAAGTATCAGAGGATCCTCATCTTGGCTGTGTTAATATTAACAGGAGGCTGACTGTTGTGGGACTTGTTGGCCTCAGAGGCATGATTTCTCCTGTTAATTTTTTGTTGTGTTTTGTTTGTTTGTTTGTTTTGTTTTTGTTAATCCTCACATGAGGAGATTTTCCCATTGATTCTTAGAGAGAGTGGGAGGGAGGTGGGGAGAGAAAGACATTCATGTATTGCCACATTGATTGGTTGCCTCTTAAACAGATTGAGTCTGCAACCCAGCTTGACTGGGAATGGAACCTATGACACTTGGACTGATGCTCTAACCCAGTGGTCGCAAAACCGTGGCTCGCGAGCTGCATGCAGCTCCCGAGCCGCTGTTTGCTGCTCTGTTGACTAATGAGTTTGCTGACCACTGCTCTAACCACTTAGAACACCGGCCAGGGATGTTTTTTTTTCTTTTTTCAGAAATATGTTTTTATTGATTTTTTAGAGAGGAAGGGTGAAGGATAGAGATAGAAACATTGATGGGAGAGAAACATCGATTAGGTGCATCCTGCATGCCTCCTACTGGGGATCAAGCCTGCAACCTGGGCACATGCCCTGAGTCGGAATCGAACCAGTGACCTCTTGGTTCATGGGTTGACCCACAACCATTGAGCCATACTGGCTGGGCTTTAAAAATTTTTTTTATCTTCACCCAAGGATATGTTTTTATTGATTTTAGAAATATAAGGAGGGAGGGAGGGAGGGAGAGAGGGAGAGAAAGAGATAGAGAAACACCAATCAGTTGCCTCCTGTATGCATCCTTACTGGGGATCGAACCTGCAACCCAGGTATGTGCCCTGACTGGGATCGAACCTGTAAGCTTTTGGTGTATAGGATGATGCTCCAACCAGCTGACTCACCCAGCCAGGGCTCCTCTGTTAATTTTGAGATCTGTAAAGTCTGAACAAATGTCTATGAAAAACTAGCCCTTATGTGCATGAGTCAAATGCAGGAAATATCGCTGTTGGGGTTACTTTACACTCTAGAGGAAATTTTTCTCAGGCAATCCCACAAAGTTTATTAGTCACCTAAGATTACCCAAGCAAGGGCCAGAGAGAGGTTAACAGATGCTGCGAGAAACATGACTCTTTCCAAGGCACAGGCCTTTCTCTATCCCTTTTCTCAGGGTGAACTCATTGCAGGACACCCTGCCCTTCTTCCCAGGCTTCTCTGGGGTCAACTACACTACTGCACTGGGCGACTCCTGGCGCCCATCTCCGCACTCTGGCTTCCGGGTCTGAACAACTATTATCACCCCAATGGCTCTTTGGGTTGGGGAAGCAAGTGTCCTTTCTCTTTTGGAGCTAAAGAGATTTCAGTCTCTCATTTAACCAGGAAAGATTTTGTTCACATTCTCAGTAAGCAATCCAATTAAAAAGCTGAGATGAAAAGCAGTACCTCATTTCCCCCCTTTCCTTGAGTTATCTTAACCCTTACCACCTTGAGGGTTTTCTAGGAACAGTTCAAATAAAATCATGGCCTGCTACTTGAAGCAAGGAGGCCCGGAATTCTGAGAGAAAGTCACCCAAGTTCACCCGATGCAAGGTGGGGAGTTGGTGGGGCACAATGGGCCCTTGCTTGTACCTTGCACCAGGTCCAAATCTGCAGAGTGTTCTGGGTGGGCTTCTTTGGAATCCTGCTGACTATGTCAAGTAAATGTTGATGAAAAGAAAACATCTAAATGTGTACAAGATTTTTATAAGCATTTATTTGAACCACACTGACAAATACGCTAGAGAACCAGATCCCAATTCCTCCTCAACTTTTTAAAAAGTGATCAGTGAAAATGATCACTTAGTGTCTTAGAGAGTTTTTTAAGGCAAGAAATTGTTCTTGTGTACTTAAATTGAGCATCTACTATACCATTAAACTAAAATGATACTGTTCTGGATCACAACAGATTTAGTAAAGTAAATTGAATCTATATTATACTATTTTGTCCATTGGAGTTGCTAGTTCTTTTTTATTTTATTTTTATTATTCTTTTTAAATCTTCACCCAAGGATATGTTTATTGATTTCAGAGGGAGGAAGGGAGAGAGAGAAGGGAAAAAACTTCGACGTGAGAGAGAAACATCAATCGCTTGCCTTCCTGAACTTGCCCCTGCTGGGGATTGAACCCACAACCTAGGTATGAGCCCTGACTAGAATTGAACCTGCAACCTTTTTTTGGTGTACACGACGATGCTCCAACCAACTGAGCCACCTAGCCAGGGCTGGAGTTGTTAGTTCTTTTAAAAGGAGAGCAAGTATTCAAAATGTGCAGCATTCCCCACTTACCTAATGCTTTGTTCCAAGTGCAAAGGTAGTTTCCATCAGTCATACTTATATGTGTACTTAGAAGGTGGGGAGAGGCCAGAAAAGAGTCACTTTGCTTCACAGTCCCTTTATTCTTTTCCCTGTCCTATATAATAAAAGGCTAATACGCAAATCAACCGAACGGCAGAACGACTGGTCGCTATGATATGCACTGACCATAAGGGGGCACACGCTCAACACAGGAGCTGCCTCCTGGTGACAGAATCTGGGCTCACGGCTGGCAAGTGCAGCGGTGGTGGTGGGAGCCTCTCCTGCCTCCATGGCCTCGCTAAGTCATCCATCGGACATCCCTGAGGGCTCCGGAACCCCCCCCCCCCCCTGCAACTCCTAAACTGCACGAATTTTGTGCACCGGGCCTCTAGTGTAGTATAATTTCATTGAAATATTTTCAAGGTAGGGTTCTATTTTGAGGAGGAGCAACCAGCCTTGCTTTTGTTTTATAGAGACTCTTTTCTGAAGTGAGAGCTATGATTATTCACTCTTTGGGTCAGAGCTTTGAGAACTAAGGGTGAATCACAGACTCTTGTGGATGGTTCCTGAGAGGACAAAAGGAGATGCAGAGACTTTCAGGGGTATAGGTAGCCAGTGCTCTCCTGGTGGCAGGATAATCCAAAATGGCAAGCCCAAATCATTGTACATTTGGAGGCTCCTTTTGTACTTTTGTATAAATATGAGTGTTTCTGATGTACTGGATTTTGAAACCACTTTGACCAAATAGTGAAAGCCGTGTTACTGAAGAGAAGCTAGAAAGGCACAAGAGGACAGAATTGAGCTCACACTTAGAACTTTTATTTTACTTCCTGCTGTGAGCTGATGTTAGGCTGCGTGTTCTCTTCTGCATTTGCTTCAAGTTAAAATAGGTGTGACTGCTCTTTCTGTGTTGCTTTACAACCTTCTGTCAGATTTACTTTCTAGAAAATGCTAAGTAGAGCTGGTAACAGTATTAGTAACAGTTTGCAGCAAGATTTTTCCAGATAATTCTAATCTGGATAATATGGGGAGAATTCATTGCACAACAAAGGAGTGTTGGTGCCATAAAGTTATGTTAAGAGTAAAAAGGTTAGGGCCCATAAACTTAGGTTAATATTAATTAATAACATGTATTTTATATGTTCATATTTTTATTTAATCTGTGATAATATCCATTTTCTGTCTTACCATTTAGACTCAGATTGATGGACAACTTTTTTTAATAAAGCATCTTTTGATTCTTCGTGAACAAATTGCTCCATTTCACACTGAATTCACCATTAAGGAAATTTCCCTGGACCTCAAGAAAACTAGAGGTACTTTATTGTCCTGGCTGGCACAGTTGGGTGTGTTCGACCTGTCCAAATGTATCAGCACAGGTTATAGGTTTATTTTATGTTCATCTGCAATTTTTTTGCATGCTGTGCTTGCTAAGCATGTCACTTGTTTATATTAAACTGAGCATCCTAATTACATCTAACTTGCTGTATTTGCTTTATGAAGGGAACTATATCTGAGCATTTCAGTTTGTAATATATCATTACCTCTCTTAGACTCTGCCACGTACTACCATAACCAGTTAAAAAATGAAAGATCAGTGTAACAGCTACCTACAGTGTTAGCTAATTGGGATGGCTTTACACATTGAGTTTGTCAGTCCATTAAAATTCAGGAAGCAGCTGGGTAAAAGGGAAGAATATTTATCTGAGTCTGAAAAAGTCGGGTTCTGTTCCTGGCTCATCATTTCCTGGCTCTTGCGTGATCTTGAATAGGTGTCTTAGCTTTCCTATGCCAGGTAAAATGAGCATAATCAACATATCATACCTTTACCAGGTTATCAACTCAATTAAGATCATTAAGAATGAAAATATATGTAAAGTGCTTAGTAAGCTTAATGTGTTTAATGTAAGTGGTGTTATTGTTAAATCAGTTGGTTGTTAAGTAAGATAGATAGAGTCTTTGAGTTGGTAATATAGGATCATCTTGGGAAAGATGCCTCATCTATCCTAATCATTTGTCTCTGAATTAATAAGTGATGATTTCTAAAAGATCAAAGTAGTTATTTTCTAAGATGTTGATCTTAAGCAGTGAAGAGTATACCACACATATCCTTCATTTTTCTTAATTAGTTATAAAGTTATCTAAACATTATCTTTTCTTAATCATTTTCAAGAGAATTCAACTCTAATGACTTAAGGCATTCATTTATGTAATGATGAACTTCTCTCTTATACCTTGGGGGAATTGAGAAAATTCAGCCTCTCAGATTATTTTCTGTATTCTGTGGTTCAGTGGAACTCCAAATATAGGATTTCCAAGGGTTATAGTAGGACGTTCCCTAATGAATGTTTATAATTAGTAGACTTTAATTAACTCACCTGAGAACCAACGTGGTCTTATCATGAATCATATTAAAACAGTTTGTTCTCTTTCTTAATGCTCTCTTCTTTCCACCACAAAGAATGCTCTTTGGTTCTGTTGGAATTTGGATAGTAAACTTGTGTGTTATTCATATATTTGGTGACTTTTTTTTTAAACAGCAGCCCAATTTCCTGGCTTTTATCCTCAGAGAATGCATACTTTTCTAGAGCTTATTCTCATCAGAAGCTTCTGTCTCTCAACCATTCTAGTTGATTTTCTTCTTTTTTTTTAGTGTGAGATGTGGGAATAGTGCTCTTAACCTTGAAGAATGCCAGGCGCTGAGAATCCTTACTTTATTTTAGTGGTGGGATAAAGCAGGGCTGATTTACTTTCTTGCACTTTTTAAAGTTCATAATTTTTTGCTGCTGGGTTCTAGTATAGATCCACTGAGGTGTGAGAAAATGAAATATCCTAAAATTTTGGCAAATATTGGTTTAAAGTATGTTTTCTCGAAAGTATATGTAATTCTACCATATGCTGATTTGATTCTGTTTATTGCAGACACTTAGTCAGGTATCTTGTAGGAAAGAGAGCAGAGACAAAGAGGCATTTACTAAACACTGGCATTTACTCTGAACACTGGATCTAATAGCGAGTTTCTTTTTCAGTAAGATCAGGGTCAGGGCAGTAAGTGCAATTGTGGTAAAACCCATAGTTGGAAGCATTGCATGCTTTGCTTTCTCCAGTCTGGCAAAGCAAAGCAAAAAAAATGGTCTTTTCTGACTATCCCTTAATAATACTTGCTATCTTTATTTTTAGCCTCTAACCTTTCACGACTAATATTATATCTTATTGCATTTGAACATCAATGAGACCTCGATTAATACTTCATATAGATCTAGTTGGTCTAGAGGTTAAGGGGTAAATATGTCCTTTTGGTGTTTTCTTTCTGGCTGACACATTAGTTTATTCACTCTGCTTCAAATGAATAAATTTCTATGCCAGCCAGGATCTTAACAAAAGAAGCTGGGTAAGTATATGAATATTTAAAAAACAAACTATTAAGCATCGTAAGAGTAAAGCAGCGAAATTTTCAGGTATCGATTACCATTTATCATTTTTTCTTTTTTTCTATAAGTGAAAAATTAAGTTTAATAGTCATTTTGCACTTCTGACTTCTAGAAAATAACGATATGTGGGTACCGTGGCCATCTTGGCACGAATCTCAATGTTATCGTGGAGATGAGTTGGTGAAAACGAAACTGTTCTTGCTTTGTGGTAACAGAGAACTAGTGTATGTTATTAACACTGAAACAGAAACTCAGTTTTTCTTTTGAAATTGTACGTATTCACCGGATGAGTAATTTTGTTTCACAGATGCAGCATTTAAAATCCTGAACCCTATGACTGTTCCAAGATTTTTTAGGCTGAATAGCAACAATGCCTTGATAGAGTTCTTGTTGGAGGTAAGAAGGAATCTGTTTCATTTGTGGTGGGAGATAAGCGGCATTCTTTACATATCTGGTAATTTTTAAGCATGTAAAAGCAGGAGGAAATTGTCTCTTTTAGGGCACTCCTGAGATAAGAGAACATTATCTTGACTCGAAAAAAGATGTAGACCGACATCTGAAATCGGCCTGTGAGCAGTTTATTCAGCAGCAGACCAAGCAGTTTGTAGAGCAGCTGGAGGAGTTCATGACAAAGGTATAGACCTTGTTGTATATTCAGTAAAGTAATTTTGAATTCTTTCCTGGATTTCCTTTTCAATTAATTACTCTCTTGTGAAACTCTGGCAGAAAGAGATAGTAAGCCCAAGTCTTAATGATTTCGTCTAGGACATCACCTTGTTTCTTTTTATAGAAGCTTTTTGTTTTGAACTTTTAAATAAAAACTGCTTATAGCAGACCTCTGGTTACCTATGTTCTGTTGTCCACATTGAGAGTATCTGCATGTGGTCTGGGACTCTCACTTTTCCTAGATTAGGACCTGCATGGCAGTCCTTATCAGGGTTTCCTATTAAGTGGGTGAACTATTTTATTTTCCTCTTTGTCTTACATGCTATTTCTCCCTTCCCTTTGCACAGATAATTGAAAATTGATTTTGTATCATTGCATTGTGTTTTTTGTTGTTGTTGTTAATCTTCACTGGAGGATATTTTTTCCATTGATTTTTAGAGACTGGAAGGGAGTGGGGGGGAGGGAGAGAGAGAGAGAGAGATAGAAAGAGAGAGAGAGAGAGAGAGAGAGAGAGAGAAAGAGAGAAACATCGGTGTGAGGGAGACACATTGATTGGTTGCCTCCCTTGTGACTCCGACTAGCATTGAGGGTTGGGGATCACACCTGCAACCCAGGTACTTGCCCTTGATCAGGAATCGAACCCGAGACCCTTTAGTGCACAGGCAGATGCTCTAACCATTTAGCAACATCGGTCAGGGCTCATTGCATTATTAATCACCAGATATATGAGTTTATAATCATCTGTTTATCTCTCTGTCTCCTATTAAAATCCATTAACTATCTAATGCCAGCCACTAAAAAATTCAGATCATGACTATTTTGACTTTCCTGTTCCAGTCTAATCATTAAAAAAATTTAAATGTTGTTACTAAGGACTTTCCTCATAAAGATGTTTAAAAAGTCTTGAAATTAACTGTAATTTATTGAGCCTTTACTGCTTGTCCAGACTTTTATTAGAAAACATCATAAAAAGAATAGAAGTATCACAGACTTTTCTCTCAAATTTACTTAACTAAGTCTTAACTGGGAGACAAGATGTATCTATGAAATGACCAGAAGATAGCTAAGCAAATTGTTCATTAGTGACTTGTTGCAGGCATTAACACTAATACCTGAGCCTGTGATAAAAACAGAATAGATTAGTTTTAAAAAACAATAATTACCAAAAAAGCAAATACAGAAATGTTAAACCAGTCAAACTACTCTATTTATCGTTGGGGTATGTTACTGTTTAGTGGATTTTAGTCCACTCATGTCAAGTATTTGGAGAGAGAGAGAGAGAGAGAGTTTTCTACGATGTAAATTTAAAAATAGATGGTAGAAATGTTTTCCTCTAGGTTTCAACTTTTAAAAAATGGTACAAGTATTGATACTTTGTAATTTATTCATAAGTCATCATAGTTTTTACTAATGTAAAACCAGCTTGTAGATTATAGCTTGTACAGGATGGGGCGAAAGTAGGTTTATAGTTGTTTGTATGGAAAATAATACAATAATTAACAAATAATAATACAAAAATAACCTATTTTGTGTACTCACAGCTATAAACCTACTTTTGCCCAACCCTGTATTTTTGGGAGAAGATTCCACATTAATACTGGTGGGAAATATTTTAGATGAATATTTTGCAATAACAGCAGCAGAGTGAAACTTCCCATAGAAACAAGTTGATTATGGTGAAATCTAGGGTTAAAGGATTTTTCTAGAAAAGTACGGTTTCCTTGAAATAAAGAGAATGAAAATTGACTGATTTGATCCTCCAAGCTGACATTAGTATAAGTTTGATAAATCTGGTAGAACTATACAGTTGTACATTTTAAAACTGTGGACATGATGAAAATTTTTTAAACATTAGAGGCTTATGTAGAAACTAGAGGCCTGATGCATGAAGATTCGTGCAAGAATAGGCCTTCCTTCCCCTGGCTGCCAGCACCAGCTCCCCTCTGGCACCTAGGACCCAGGCTGCTTTGCTCCGGCTTCTGCCAGGAACCCGGGACCTGGGCTGCTTCACTACAGCTGCCACCAGGCATCTGGGACCGGGGCTGCTTCTCTCCGGCTGCCGCCGCCACCCACCGGGATCTCGGCTACTTCGCTCCTGCCGTTGCCAGGCACCCGGGACCCAGTCTGCTTTGATCTGGCTGCCACCGCCACCCGCCAGGGGCGTGCTCCGAGCCATGCTGCAGCCACTTGGAGCATGCCCCCACCCCTGGTGTGTGTCTGCTGGGGTGGGGGCATGCTCCGAGCTGTGCCGCAGCCGCTCAGAGCACGCTCCCGTCCCTGGTGTGTGTCTGCTGGGGCTGGGGGCAGCACGCAGTCCCCTCCTGCCCATCTGCACGAGCAGCTCCTCCTGAGCCATTGTGATGCAGCCTCCTCCTGAGCTGGTCGTGAATGTTATGGCATCCTGGCCTAATTTGCATATTGCCTCTTCATATTCGTGTGTGTGTGTGTGTGTGTGTGTGTGTGTGTGTGTGTGTGTGTGTGTGTATGTATTCCAAGTCTGAATTATATAATGGTTCTCCATGGACATACTGCGTGTCTATATTGGGGACCTAAATATAACTATGCTGGTCATACATCTCCTTTTTAAAAAAATTTTTATTGATTTTAAGAGAGAGAGGAAGGAAAGAGGGAGAGAGAGAAACATTGATGTGAGAGTGAATCATTGACCAACTGCCTCCTGCACGCCCCCTACTGGGTATCAAGTCCTAAACCAGGCATGTGCCCTGACCAGACAACCAACTGAGCCAGACCAGTAAGGGCTCATGTATCTCTTTTTATATTCTCCTCACTGTGAGATTTGTGAGGGAAAGGCTCTCCTCTAATCGTCATTGAGAAGACAATTCATCCTCTCTTCTCATTCTACGGTGCCTAATTTTTCCTTTTCCAACCCTGGCCCTTCACTGCTTCTTAATGAGTTTCCAGTCAACATATTTAGTAGAGGACTGAGCATCCCTTTTATGTTATCTTACTCCAAATTTAGGTCCCTTCCTCTGTCCTGTTGGCATAAAAGATATACACCATATACACGTGCATGTCCACACATGCATATACATACACACAAGCATAAAATGTAAAGCACTAGAGTTCACACAGATATATGTAATCATTTAAGTCGTGGCTTCTTAGAATTTGTGGAGCAAATTTTCACCCTTCCTAGTGAGTGTTGTTTTGAAAAACTTTAAAATGATTTTTAATTTTTTATTAAAAATGTATTTTTATTGATTTCAGAGAGGAAGAGAGAGGGAGAGAGAGAGAAACATCAATGATTAGAGAGAATCATTGATTGGCTTCTTCCTGTACGCCCACATTGGGGATTGAGCCCACAACCCAGGCATGTGACCTGACTGGGAATTGAACCATGACTTCTTGGTTCGTAGGTCGATGCTCAATCACTCTGGCCATGCTGGCCAGGCTGAAATGATTTTTAAAAGCAAATCTGTAAGTGAAGTTTTTTGTGCCTTTTTTATTATAGTTGGCATTTCTAAGGCAACCAGTGCTTGCAACCTTGATAAATGATTATAAGAAAAACAGCATCCATAGGTACAGAAAGGAAACAGTATTTCATCTTTCATTTGGAAGCAGGCTAGGCTGAGGGACCCCACTGATGCATGATCGGGGCTAGGAAGAGACGTGGGAGGTTGGCCAGCCAGGGAGGGACTGCAGGAGGGCTCCAGGGTGTGTCTGGCCCGTCTCACTCAGTCCTGATCAGCTGGACC
This sequence comes from Corynorhinus townsendii, assembly GCA_026230045.1. Classification (NCBI taxonomy): domain Eukaryota; kingdom Metazoa; phylum Chordata; class Mammalia; order Chiroptera; family Vespertilionidae; genus Corynorhinus; species Corynorhinus townsendii. Next base: position 89,168,356 of record JAPDVU010000003.1, read on the forward strand.
CAGCAGCAAGCTAACCTACCAGTCAGAGCTTCTGCCCCCTGGTGGTCAGTGCATGTCATAGTGACTGGTTGACTGTTTGCCCCCTGGTGGTCAGTGCACATCATAGCTGGTGGTTGAGTGGCCTTAGCATATCATTAGCATATTACACTTTGATTGGTTGAACAGACAACTGGACGACCAGACACTTAATATTAGGCTTTTATTACATAGAATAGGGGCTTGCATAGTAAAATAAAATGTGTGAGTGTGTAGAGAACATTCTTAGGTTGTCAGAAGACTTATTTTTTAGTTTTTAAAAAATATTTTTTTATTGATTTCAGAGAGGAAGGGAGAGGGAGAGAGGGATACAAACATCAGTGATGAGAGAGAATCATTGATTGACTGCCTCCTGCACTTGCCCTCACTGAGGATCAAGCCTGCCACCCAGGCATGTGCCCTGACCTGGAATCAAACCATGGCCTCCTGGTTCATAGGTCAACACTCAACCACAATTAACACTGGCCAGACTCATTATGTTTTAGCTAGAGGCTTGGTGCACAAATTCTTGCACAGGTGGGGTTCCTAGACCTGGCTGGTGATCAGGGCTGATGGAGGCTGTCTCACCCTGTCTGGGTCTAGGGTGCGGGTGAACCGGATTTGGGGATGTCAGGGCCCCAGTAGCACGCTAACCAACGGCCAATTCTGTGAGGAATCAGGCTCCCTCCTCCCTCCTGTCTGGGTCCAGGTTGCAGGTGAACTGGATTCGGGGCTGTCAGGGCCCCAGCAGCAAGGTCTGGGTCAGTGTGTGTCATAGCTACTGGCCAGTTGTCCGGTTGTTCTGGTTGTTTGGTTGTAACAGTTGTTTAGGCTTTTATATAGATAGAATATATATAGATAGGTTCAAATAGTGGTATGTATCTTTTGAGAGAAGTACTAGTTTTATTTGTCATCAATGAAATGAAACTTTTTTTTGTCTCTTTTACTAGGTTTCAGCATTAAAAACAATGGCCAGTCAGGGAGGACCCAAGTACACTCTCTCACAGCAGCCGTGGGCACAACCAGGTATTCACATTTTGCTATCTGGGATTTCTTTTTTTTTTTTTTAGGATATTAATTTCTATTTATATAGTCCTTGCTCTGACAGCTTGGAGTAGGTTTCCTACTCTTACTGTGGTTTGGCTTAATACAAGTTGCAGTTTTGAGCTGACAGGTCTTTTTTTATTGGCTACCACTACCTGCATTTCAACAAGCATTTCAAGGAAGGAAGAATTTTATACACACACACACACACACACACACACACACACACACACACAGTTAAAAATAAAATGTGGCTTAGATGGAGTCACTGAGGCTGCTGGTTTCTATACAACCACTTTTCATTGTGTTATACAGCTTTGATGAAAATACTGCAGATGATAGTATAAAATTATAGAATGAATGCTACTATTTTCAAGTATTATAAAGGAATATGGTACATTATTTTGTTCATCATTTTATGCAAGCTGCACCCTCTGTTCAGTGTTTGAGAAAAATGGTAAAAATTGTAGTGTCAGTTGGGAGTGGGCAGATATGGTTGATATGTTTCCAATCTTACTCTTTCTTAAATGTACACTTTTATGTGTGCTAGAAGATTATTTTTGTTGTTTTTTGTCTTTAGCATTAGACATTACACATTAAAATCATGACTAACTTTGTGAGTTATTTTAGGTACATTTTGTGATATTTTAAGTTGCCATTAAACCAGAATAAATAATTTTGTTAGATGGTATATTTGGCTGTTTCCTGGTTCATACCGTGATAGTGATTCTCTGAAACTAAAAAGGGCAAAATGGTGAAAAAAATCAGTGTTTTAATTTGGGATAATCTGTGTCCAAATTGGTAGGGAAGCTTTTTGTTCATTGTGAGGGAGATCCAAAGAATGATTATGGTTTAGCATCTACAAAGAATTGGCTGTCGATAAGCATATAATCTAGAATTAGGTTTTTAATATAATTGGTTTTCCACATAAATGAATGTTATGTCTGTCAGGTATTTCTTTTGGGAAAAAGAATTGATGCCATTCTAAAATTTTCAGTTACTATTATTTACCTAGAGGCCCAGTGCACAGATTCATGCACCAGTGGGGTCCCTCAGCCTGGCCTGTGCCCTCTCGCAATCCAGACCCCTCTGGGGATGTTAGACTGCTAGTTTTGGCCCAATCCAGGGCCTGGCCTGCAGGGATTGAGCTGAAACGGGCAGTCCGACATCCCCTGAGGGATGGAGTAGTGCGCGAAGCAGCAGGCAGCTAGGGAGGAGCCTGAGCCTGGGCTGGGTCCCACGCCGCTCCTGCTCATCCTGGCCCTGCTGCTCCTGCTACCACTGCCGCTTGGTAGTGCTGCTGCAGAGGCGGGTGAGGCTCGCACCTCCAAAGCTGTGCTTGCCAGCTGTGAGCCCGGCGTCTGGCGCCCGTTGGTCAGCTGAACGGTGCTCCCACTGTGGAAGCACACTGACCACCTGGGGGCAGCTCCTGCATTGAGCATCTGCCCCTTGGTGGCCAGAGTATGTCATAGTACCTAGTTGACCAGTTGTTTGGTCGTTCAGTCACTTAGGCTTTTATATACATAGACTAGAGGCCTGGTGCATGAAATTCGTGCACGGGTGGGGGGGCAGGGGCTGTCCCTCAGGCCAGCCTGCAGTGTCTCCAATCTGGGACCCCTCAAGGTAAGCCTGACTGCCCTTTCAATCAGACATCCCTCTCACAATCCAGGAATTCTGGCTCCCAACCGCTCGCCTGCCTGCTTGCCTGATTACCCCTAACTGCTTCTGCCTGCCAGCCTGATCACCCCCTAACCACTCCCTGCCAGCCTGATTGACGCCTAACTGCTCCCCTGCTGGCCCGATTGCCCCTAACTGCCCTCCCCTGCCGGCCTGGTCACCCCCAACTGCCCTCCCCTGCAGGCCGGGTCTCCCCCAACTGCCTTACCCTGCCGGCCAGGTCACCCCCAATGGCCCTTCCCTGCAGGCCTGATTGCCCCTAATTGCCCTCCCTTGCAGGCCTGGTCCCCCCCCAACTGCCCTTCCCTGCTGGCCATCTTGTGGCGGCCATCTTGTGTCCACATGGGGGCAGCCATCTTTGACCACATGGGGGTGACCATCTTGGGTGTTGGAGTGATGGTCAGTTGCATATTACTCTTTTATTAGATAGGATGCCTCATGTTAATTAATTAAAAATATTTTTATTAATTTCAGGGAGGAAAAGGGAGAGAGAGATAAAAACATCAATGATGAGAGAGAGTCATTTATCAGCTGCCTCCTGCATGCCCCCACACTGGGGATCTAGCCTGCAACCCCGGGGCATGTGTCCCAGTGGGGAATCGAACCATGGCCTCCTGGTTCATAGGCCTATGCTCAACCACTGAGTCATGCCAGTTGCGCTGCCTCATGTTAATTTAAAGTTGAATTAGAACTAAGAAGTTGAAAGAGTAGCTCTGTATCTCTTAGGAAGATGTGTAAATGTAGAGAATTATCAATTGTACTGAAAGGAAGACGGTATTATTTAAAAAATTTGCAATGTGAACTTCGTTGATGTCAATATAAGTTTGCATTGATTTGCTTTATTGCAAGTGAACTTTGTGACACGCTTTAGGCCTTCCATTTATTGTATGAGCTTGGGGGTTTTTGCCACAAGAAGGACAGAGAGCGTACTCAATGCTGCAGTACATTCTGTCAGAAGACACAAAGCCAGATTTTCTTACAATACTGGAAATTCTAACCATGGTTGACCTGGTGGCAACCACCTGTTTGACCCCTCACAGTCAGGAGCAGACTTGTTAGTGCATTATTCAGCATTGTTCTAGAAAGGGTTTTAATCATCTTTGGATTAATTGGGCCAAGGTTCATTCACTTACAGAGCTTATCTCCAAATAGGAGCTGATTTTATTTTGAGTGTTTAAGTAAATGAAACTCTTGGGTGTAATCTTTCTTCAGATAGATAGAAACCAACAAATAGGCCCAGGCGTATATATATTTAGTGCAGCCACACCCAGGGGCTTGATGCATAGTGTCCTTTGGAAAGGTCCTTTCCTCAAGTGGAATCTGAATAGAACCCCCCAGTGTTGGTGTGTTGAGCTCTTAAGCATCACTAGAGTTGTCGCTGAAAGGGAGCTGACAGAAAAACAGATTAAAATAGGGCTTGCTGCTTTGTTATTAACCCATTTTGTTTTTTTCTAAGTGAGGAGATCTTGGCAAATGATGAGACTTTAGTTTACCTACTTGTATCTTCTGACTAGCCACTGGGGCTGGCTGAGGAGTTGCTTTTTCTTGCTGTGTAATACAAGAAGCCCTCACTTAAATGTCAAAGACAGGCTTTGTAGTTTGAGATGGGAGAATCAAAAACAATTGAGGTAGTTGTTTTGGGCCTCTAGAAACCCAGCATTACTGGTTCATGCAGATTTGATCAGGTTACAGGGTTCATTTCATGGTAAACTCACAGGAGATCCAGTTATAAATTAGGATGTCATTTTGTTAATTTATTCTGGGAAATATGTCTTTTTAGGAATTGGAGGATACAGTAGTCCCCTTTACCCACCGGGGATACAGTCCAAGACCCCCCAGTAGATGTCTGAAACCAAGGATAGTACAGAACCCTATAAATTCTACACATACATGCACTTTAATGGCTTCTTTTTGGCATATCCAAATTAGCAGCATCACTTCAGGTAAAATAAGGGTTATTTGAACACAAGTGTTGCCATACTGCAAAAGTCAGTCTGATAACGGAGATGGCTACTAAGTGACTAACAAGCAAATACAGCATAGATATATTGGACAAGGTGTGATTCATGTCCTGGCTAGGATGGCGAGATTTGTCATACTACTCAAAATGGTGTGCAATTTAAAACTTATGAATTATTTATTTCTGGAATTTTCCATTTAATATTTTTGGACCGTGGTGGACTGAGGGTAACTGAAATGGGGAAAGTGAAACCTCAGATAAGGGAGGATTACTGTACTTTATTTACCAGGCTCCAGACACACCTTTTGGTGATCAAGGGCTCTGAAAACTGTCTTTGAGTGGACCTTGAAGTGTGTTAGTAATAACAGAACTAGAGCCTGTGGACTTAATGGTCTTAAAGGAGCTTTCATGTATTTTATGAAAAATAACCACTTTCTGGATTATTTGTTCTTCTTGAGAGCTTTGGCACTTTCCTATCCTGCTCTACCACAACCATCCTCAATTTTAAAAAAAAAAGGGTTTTTTTTATATGATATAAAATTTGAATTGTGAGAAAGTATAAAATGAAAAGTAATTGTTTTTCACCTCCAAACTAATCCTCTCAGAGGTAACCATGAGTAATTATTGTTTAAATATATTTATTGATTTCAGAGAAGAAGGGAGAGGGAGAGAGAGATAGAAACATCCTATATAATAAAAGCCTAATATGCAAATGGACCAAATGGCGGTATGACATGCACTGACCACTAGGGGCAGATGCTCAACGCAGGAGCTGCCCCCAGCCCGCAGACCCCAGGCCAGCCAAGGTGGGTGCCAGTGGGGGGCGGGGCTGTGGCAAGCAGGCAGGGCCAGGCCGGCCAAGGCAGGTGCCAGCGGGGGGCCCCTCGGTTGCCCCACCGGTTGCCCCACAGATCGGCCCTGATCGCTGGCCAGGCCTAGGGACTCTACCCATACATGAATTTTATTTACCAGGCCTCTAGTCAATGATAAGAGAATCACTAATTGGCTGCCTCCTGCATGCCTCATACTGGGGATTGAGCCCACAACCTGGGCATGTGCCCTAATCGGGAATGGAAATATGACCTTCTGGTTCATAGGTTGACGTTCAACCACTGAGCCACGCCAGCTGGGCCTCCCCATATTATTTATGTATATATTAACTTGTATGGACCTAAAACATGTTGTATAAGATTATATTTATTCTTTGTATTTTTAACTTCCTCTGTAGCTTGGGTCCTTTCTGTACCAACCTATCCAGCTCCATCCATTCAGTTTAATGGATGCACAGACTATATCCCTGTAGCACAATTTCTTTTAATACTTTTATTAATGGTACTTAGGTTATTTTTAGTATTTTTGTTTTTCCATACACTCTTTAGGAAATGTCCCTGTGCACACATATTTGTTTTGTGAGTACATTCCAGGTAAATTTCTAGCAGTGGAAAGGTTAAGTGAGAGAGTATGTGTATTGTTTATTTTGCTAGACATTGCTCAATATCTCTCCAAAGAGATTGAACCAATTTGTAATCCCATCATTAGTGGATGACGGTGTCTGTTTCCCCATACCCCTGTCAAATGTGGCTATTCACAATCTTAATTTTTGCTAATCTGAAAATATATTAATATGCATTTCTTTAATTATGAGTGAAGCTGAGCATCTTTGAATTATTAATCAGAATTTTTCTTTGTAATTTTTTAGGTTAATTTCCTCTTTTAAATACTTTTGTACAGATTGCTACTCTTCCATTTTAACTTTTTTTTTCAGACACTACACTTTGGCTACATAATTCTACATAATTATCTCAGAATTTTCTGGAATTCTATTCCCTTTTTGATAATGCAGTATAAGAATGTAACAAATGAATTTTTAGTTCCCATTCAATGTATGTGGATATTTTCTGAATGATCTTGTAAGGCAGAGAGCATCTCTTCCTGTGAGTCAGTTCTGCAGATGAATAAACTCATTTACCTTAGCACTTAATCTCCAAGTTCCAAAGGCACCAGCCACATTATAGCCCCGGTGAATGTCCTGAGGCATGCCAGGGAATTCTTTTTGCTACCTTAGCCCTGGGGATTAGGATTTTGTATTTAGAAGATTATTAATGTTTATAGAGTTTGTGATTAAACTTGATAAATAAACAAGAAAAGTGAAAGAATTCTTTGGGGAAATAAAGAGTCTTTTCTTTTGTTATTTTTTTCTCCCTATATTCCCCTCTGATTTAAAATGGCAATGTTTCTTCTCTTTGTGACACAAATGAGGTTAATTTCTTTCCAGCAAAGGTCAGTGACCTTGTGGCAAGTGTCTACAAGACCATAAAAGCAAAGCTGCCTCTGACCTTGAGAAGTATGTCATTGTACCTATCCAATAAAGATACCGAGTTCATCTTGTTTAAACCTGTTAGGGTGAGTATCATGATAATTTATTTGAATGTTGGCCAGTCTCTTCAAGTGTTCTGGCCTTGTCTACCATTTTCCTCTTCCAGTAGTTAGTTAAAAATAGTATAACTCTTCCTGTTGGCATACTATGCTGGTGAAGTTAACTAATAATCCCTGTGATTCTTGAAAGGTTTACAAGCGGCATTTGTCTGATTATACCTCCCACCACCCGCCCCCTCACTTGGTCACTGAAGTACTTTCTCCCTAAAAGTTGAAATTAGTAAATAAATACATAAATAAATAATTAGACCTCACATTGGATGTGTGGCCCAACACTCGAAAGAGCAGCCTTAAAGGGATTATACCTGTGTTACTGGTGAGTAATGGAAATAAACGGCTTGTAGCAGCCGCTGAGGTATTAATGTCAGAGCAAATTTAGAACTCATAACTTCCAGCTCTACTTCGGGCTCACATCCTTACCCAAGGCATCGGCTGATTTTTAAAGTACAGTTTGTGTCTAGGAACTTGATTGTCTTTTGTTAAGAAATTGCTGCTGAAGGTTCTCTGGGGGACAGGACTTGCTATGGTTTGGTTTTTCCAGGAAGCATTCTATGATAGTCTTACTTGGGTTGTGCTAGCATGGGAAATATTAAGTGCGAACTATGTCTTTGGTAATTCCATGAGAGATACATTTCCTCCACTCATTTTGGCAATTATCATTACGATTTAACTTTCTTAGTGCTTCATGTTTAAGATGGCTGTAGATGTTTTTAGTGACTCACTCAATGTGATTGCCTTTTCTCTTTCTCAGAATAATGTTCAGCAAGTCTTCCAGAAGCTCCATGTTTTGTTAAAGGAAGAGTTCAGTCCTGAAGATATCCACATCATTGCTTGTCCTACTATGGAACAGGTAATCCATAGTCTGAAGATTCTTGTTATTTAGTTGTTTGAGTAAATATTGCATAATATTTTATTCTGATGAGCAAGAGTTCAAACTTTGTCAGATTTTTGGTCATGGTTTTGTAACCGGACAAACAATGGGTCCGTGCTGCCTGTCACTACTCGAGCAGATTAAGTAGAGACAGGGTTGGGTCATATATGAGTGTTTATTCCAATATTGCCAGCAGCATGGGAGAGTATTAGGTCATCCACAAAAATCGGCTCTGCAGCCCACCATAAGCTAGCTGCTTGTATTGTTAGAAGTACAAAGGATAGTAGGCAAAAGGGCAAATTGGCAGTTTACAGATAGGCAAAAGGACTGGGGATCTTCAAAGGGCTTAGTGATATGCAAGGGCTGGGGTTACACAGGGAAATAGCTAAAGGGTATGCTGAATGGGCACTTAACAGGTAAGCAGGCTGGAGAGTATCAAAAAGGCCTGCAGGTATGCAAAAAGGTCTGGGGATCTTCAAAGGGCTGGTGATTCTGGTTTCTGCAACAAAGTTGTTAATCTTTCCATGATAATGGGCAGCTCCAAATGGGGGGGGGAGGGCGGGGGGCGCGCGGGCTGCATTTCCAGGTGAGCTCCCAGGTCCTGTGTGCAGCTGCCAGCCAAGTTAGAATGTGCCTTCTTTAATCAGAACAAAACAGTCACAGTTAACAGAACATGATTAATATTTATTACAATACTAGCTGGTTCCCCAACATTCTATTTCTGCCCCCTTTCAGTTTTAGAATTTTCAATTGCTTTTTAATTTCTAATATTGAAAGTTGGTGTGTTTAAGATGAATGAACTGTTTGAGAAAGATTTAAATAGTGGTATTTAGGTTGCTGAATAATTTAGTTTGCAATGTTATGAAAAGAGGCCCACATTTCAAATGAAAAAGTTATTTTAGAGATAAGATGTTAGAAGTATTTGTTTTTAGAAAACTGAATATAGAACTTAGTTTGTGATTAATTTGGTTCAGTCAGCAAGTTTTTAACCTAGTATGTATTAAGAGTAGGCTGGTTCTATAGATGATATTTGAAGTTTAGTATAGTTTAGTATTTTAGTAAAGTAAGAACTAGAGAATTTGTGAGAAAGTGGTTAGGTTGAGCCTAATTAGAATGGGTGGAGAGTGAGAGGAGAGAGACTAGAGGTAGAGAGTGTGGATAAATCTTTTGAGGGATTTTTTTATATGGGGAGAGAAAAGATGGGGTGGTAGTTGGAGGAGAAATGGGTCATTTTTTATTGAAATATAATTCATATACCATAAAATTCACACGTTAAAGTGGACAGTTTATTGGCTTTTCATATAGCCAATAAATTTTCACGAAATTATACAACCTTCACCACTATCTAATTCCAGAACATTTCCTTCCTTCCTTCCTTTTTTTTTTTCTTAATTAAATCTTTATTGTTCAGATTATTACAGGTGTTCCACTTTTTTTTCCCCCATAGCTCCCCTCCACCTGATTCCCCACCCCACCCCATGCCCTTACCTCCCGCCACTGTCTTCATCCATAGGAGTAAGATTTTTGTCCAATCTCTTCCCGCACCCCTCACACTTGCTTACCCTGAGAATCGTCAGTCCACTCCCTTTCTATGTCCCTGATTCTATTATATTCACCAGTCCATTCTGTTCTTCAGATTTTTTATTCACTTGATTTTTAGATTCACTTGTTGGTAGGTATGTATTTGATGTCATTTTGTTGTTCATAATTTTTATCTTTACCTTTTTCTTCTTCTTCTTCTTCTTCTTCTTAAAGAATACCCTTCAGCATTTCATGTAATCCTGGTTTGGTGGCGATGAACTCCTTTAGCTTTTTCTTGTCTGTGAAGCTCTTTATCTGACCTTCAACTCTGAATGATAGTTTTGCTGGGTAGAGTAATCTTGGTTGTAGGTTCTTGCTGTTCATCACTTTGAATATTTCTTGCCACTCCCTTCTGGCCTGCATAGTTTCTGTTGAGAAATCAGCTGACAGTCGTATGGGTACTCCCTTGTAGGTAATTAACTGTTTTTCTCTTGCTGCTTTTAATATTCTCTCTTTGTCTTTTGCCCTTGGCATTTTAATTATGATGTGTCTTGGTGTGGTCCTCTTTTGGTTCCTCTTGTATGGGGTTCTGTGCGCTTCCTGAACTTGTAAGTCTATTTCTTTCACCAGGTAGGGAAAGTTTTCTGTCATTAATTCTTCTAATAGGTTTTCAATATTTTGCTCTCTCCCTTCTTCTGGCACCCCAAAAATTCGGATGTTGTTTCGCTTAAAGTTGTCCCAGAGGCTCCTTACATTATCTTCATATTTTTGGATTCTTTTTTCTTTTTGTTTTTCTGGTTGGATGTTTTTTGTTTCCACATATTTCAGATCTTTGGTTTGATTCTTGGGGTATGTTGATCTACAGTTGAGTTTCTGTATATTCTTTATTTCAGACAGTGTATGCTTCATTTCTGACTGATCCTTTTCCATTTTTTTGGCATTCTCATTAAGGTCCTTGAAGGTCTCACTAAGCTCCTCAGAAGTATCATCAAGTTTCTCGGCGGTTTTTAGAAGATTCTTGAGTAACCTTATAAATGTGATTCTGAACTCTATGTCATCCAGTAGTTTGCTTTCCTCCGTTTCTTTCATTCGTGACATGTTTCTTTGTTTCTGCATTTTGGCTGCTTCCCTGTGTTGATGGAGTGGCTTTGTGTGGTAGGTGACCTATAGGGGGCAGTAGCTCAGCCTCCCCAATCACCTGATGTGGATGCTCTTGGTACACCCCTTTGTGGGCTGAGTGCAAAGTCTTGGTGTAGTTAAGCCTGAATTGCTGTTGGTATGCTGGGAGGAATTGACCTCCAGGCCAATTAGCTGTGAGCACTCCCTGTGTCTATAATGGAAGAAGTGCTGCGCTGAAGACACGCTTATGGGGCAGGACTTGTTTCAGTGGCGCTTTGGTGCTCACTGAGTCTGCCTCTTGAATGTGTCACTTATGGATGTGAGGAGTTGAAATCTGGTGTCTCACACTGACCACTAGGTACACTGGCTTCTGGATCTCCAATGGGGTGCAGGTCAGCTACTGTCTGAGGCCACTCAGCAGGAGCTACAGTGAGAGCTGCAGTTTTCTCCTCTTTGCTTGGGGTTTGGAGGTTTGGAGCTGTCTGACCCAGGCTGCAAGTTTTCTAGGTTAAGCTGCGATAGGGCAGGCTTTCTTATGCTAATTGAGCTGCTTGGAGCTTGGGTGGGTTTGTAGGTTGTGTGGGGCGGGGTCTCAGGCGTCACTAGGTTAGGGCGTGGCAAACAGCAATGGCTGCTAGTAAGCCGGCTCTGTGTCCCAGACCGCGTCCTGGAGTCCTGTGCCCCAGTGCCGTAAACAATTATTCCTGCGCGCAGCTCTGCAAGCAAGCCACTGTCACTGGCAGACAGTCCAGCTTCTCCCCGTAGGAGTTTGGGTCCCCCGCGTCTCCCCAGAGACTGGATTTCAGAGTAATCGGGGGCTTGTCTCCGTTCAGGTTGAAAAAAGCAACGCACCCAGTCGCCCGCCGCCAGCCCGGATCACGCGCCTCCGTACCTCAGCTTTTCAGCGCTCGTGCACGTCTCAATGCTCTTTTCTCTTTCCTTCTAGTTGTAGAACTTCCACTCAGCCAGCTTTCCCGTGGTTCTGGGTGATAGACGTTTTGTCTTTTAGTTGCAGTTTAAATTGTTGTGGGAGGCAGCAGTTTAGGTGTTTACCTACGCCGCCATCTTGGATTCCTCAAAACTCCTTCCTTCCTTTTTTAAAAAATATATTTTTATTGATTTCAGAGAGGAAGAGAGAGAGAGAGAGACATCAATGATGAGAGAGAATCATTGATTGGCTGCCTCCTACATGCCCCCTACTGGGGATTGAGCCCACAATCCCGGTATGTGCCCTTGACTGGAATTGAACCCAGGACCCTTCCATCTGGAGGTCTATGCTCTCTCTACTGAGCCAAACCAGCCAGGGCTAATTCCAGAACATTTTCATGCCCCCCCCCCACACCCCTCCCAAAAAATCCCATACCCATTAGCAGATTCCCCATTCTCTACTCTTCTACTAATCTACCTTTTGTCTCTATGGACTTGACTGCTCTGGCCTTTCATGACTGGTCTTTTTCTCTTAGCATGTTTCCAGAGCTTATCCATGTTGTAGTGAGCATCAGAACTTCATCTTTTTTTCATGGCTGTATATATTCCTTTGTATGGATAAAATGGATCATATTTTAAAAAGCCATCTCTGTAATTCTAGGGTTGTACATTAATAGCCTTTTTATGAGTTATTTGAAGTAATTATATTCTGTGATTATACTATTAACTATAATTTAGTTAGGTTTGTTTTCAATATTTAGAGATATTTTTCCCCATTTTGATTTGTTTACACAAGAGTCAATTTGTGATTCTGCCCCTGGGTGGCAGTGTTTCTGGATTGACCTCCGGGTCTATAGGCCCTCTCTAGCTAGTGTTTAGATTTTGTTTTCCCTGTGGCACTTAATACCAGTTTGGGGGAAAGGGTTGCTCCAGAGCTGGTTCTCCCCGCTCTGATCTCCAGGTTCCACAAAAACAACTTTCTCCTGCAGTCTCTTAGAGTGTCCCTAATTGGGTGATCCTATGTATTGGGCTTAGTTATCAAAAGCAAGGATTTAATCAGAAAAAAAACAACCGAAAAAACGAAAAACAAAACAGAGAGAGAGAGAGAAAAAAAAGAGCCAGAGTAAGTGTGCGAACTCCGGCGCTGCGCACAAGTCTGTGCAGTCTTTATCCCCTTGAGTCTAAGCAGCCAGCACACTTTTAAATTTTTTAGGCTGTTGTTTTGTGCCCAGTTCAGCTATGGGTTGCTTTTTAGAGTTCCTTTCTGTTAGCAGCTCTGTGGATCCCCTTCCACATTCACGGATCATGCCAGCCCCAGTGGCCGCGGATTTTTCTGGTTGCAGACTTCCCCAGGTCCTCCAGCTCCCACATTGTGCGCGTTTCTCTCTCCTGACTGAACCACAGACCTCACCTTATCCCCGGCGAAATCTGACCTTTCCATGGTGGAATGTAGAGCTCCTCTGAATCTGCTTGCTCGCGCCACTTGGGAACCGGTGTTCTCACGTTCGCAGCTGTTCGCTGGGTGCTGTAGTTGTAGATTTTCAGGCTTCCGATAACATCCACTTTCCCCGTCAAGATGGCACGGTCTCCATGTCAGAGCTGGTCGCTCCAGGAGGACCTATAGACCCGGAGGTCAATCCAGCAGCAGTGGGGGCTGCCCGGTTAGGGGAACCCCATCCAGCTGTCCCCCACAGTCTCCTGGAGTATAGCTGTCCCTCAACTCACCAACAAACACTCCCCGTGCAACCACACACTCTTCCTTTGTTCTCTCACTCACACACTATCTTGCAGTCTGCCTTCCTGTCGGCAGCCATCTTTCTTCCTTCCTCCCCCATTTTGATTTAATTTTGTTTTTTAATTAGATAAAATATTTACATGGTTTCTAAGTCAGAATTATAGACAAGGTAAATCTGGAGATGTCTTGTTTCCCATTCTAGGACCCTACAGCCTTTTCCTTTTTCCCCCTGTAGATAAATATTTTTGTTATTGAATTATAGGTAACTTTTTATTTGTTATTGTTATTAACCTTCCTTTTTTATTTTGAAAAAATGGGGGAAATGCATTTTTATATGTTCATGAGGAAGATCCAAAGAAAGGGAAAAAGTTAAGCTGTAAAAATGTCCTTGAGTAGAGAAGGGGAATGGAATCTCAGGAGCTGTTGGAAGGTGGAGCCTTTGTTAGGTGCCTGGGGTTCTGTCTGTGGAAAAGGAGAGAAGGCTGAGGGGGGGGCACATGTGCGGGAGTAGTGGATGTCTTGGGAGCTCATGGAAGCTGTCCTCTGCTTCACGTGTGTGAGTGAAACAGGAAGGAAGGTCACCGCTGAGAGTGAGGAGGTGCTAAAGCTAGGAGGAGGAAGGTTCAGTTGAGTTCAGTGGTTACAAAGCCAAGAGAGACCATTCAACATAATTGTCTAATTTTTTTTGTCCAGTCATAGTCAGTTGCATGATTATAAGTGGGGAGTAGCAGGGCAGGACTTATTAAGAACAGAATTCCTGAGCTTCCACGTGACTCCTGCCATCGAGATGCATGCTTTAGTGCAGTGGTCAGCAAACTGCGGCTCACGAGCCACATGCGGCTCTTTGGCCCCTTGAGTATGGCTCTTCCACAAAATACCACGGCCTGGGCGAGTCTATTTTGAAGAAGTGGTGTTAGAAGAAGTTTAAGTTTAAAAAACTTGGCTCTCAAAAGAAATTTCAATCGTACTGTTGATATTTGGCTCTGTTGACTAATGAGTTTGCCGACTACTGCTTTAGTGTATGTGTGTATATATCTATAACTTAAAAAGATTTACAGTTTGTACAACTCAATTGCTTTGCTTTTTGTCTTTCTGTTCCTTATTCTTTTGAGCCACTAAATTATTTTCATGATTTCCCAGTGGGTTGAAACCTACAGTTTGAAAAACATTAATAGAAACCCTCATTTTTTCTGTGCCTTGATTCTGTTTCAGAACTGTTAACATTTTCTAGATAATAGCTGGTATTATTGCCTGCTGGCAAGTTCTGTTCCATGCATTTGACATGTATCATCTCATTTAATCTTCACTTGACCATCCTAGATTTATCCCATTTTACTTACGAAGAAGCTGTGGCCTTGAGAGGTTAAGTCACTTGGCTAAGAACTGCCTGGTGGAAACCAGAATCTTGTATTTCCATGCTATGCATTGTTCCTGGAGAGAACCATCTGGTTTACTCTCACTTTCTTGCTCTTTTTAAATTTCCCTGAAAATTGAATTTTTGTGACCCATTTCCTTTTTAAAAATAATTGAATTTATTGGGGTAACATTGGTTTATAAAATTCTATAGGTTTCAGGGATGCAATTCTATAATACATCAACTGTATATTGTACTGTGTGTTCACCACCCTAAGTCAAGTCTCCTTCCAATGAGCCATTTTCTTAAGATCCAATGTATGGCAGCAGAGATGGTCCCTGACTTATGATAGTTCAACTTATGATTTTTTTTTTTTTTACTTTATGATGGTGTGAAAGTGATATGCATTCAGTAAAAACTGTACTTGGAATTTGAATTTCATCTTTTACTGGGCTAGTGGTATGTGGCACAATACTTTCTCATGCTGCTGGTCAGGGGTAGAGAGCCACAGCTCCCAGATACGAGAGTGAACAACCGATATTCTACTGTGGGGACTGTGTTAAATGCTAATGTAATGGGCTAATGTAAGTGTTCTGAGCACGTTGAAGGTAGGCGAGGCTAAGCTGTGATGTTTGGTAGATTAGGTGTATCAAATACATTTTCAACTTACAGTGGGTTTATCAGGACATAACCCCATTGTAAGTCGAGGAGCATCTGTACAAATATTTTTGCAACTTTATTTTAAAATTTCAAGCCTACAGAAAATGCAAGAATGGTAGTAAGGAGCTTTACTCAGCTGTTTAGTTTGCCCTGTTTGCTTTATCATTGTTGCTTTCTTCTTTCCTCTCCCTCCTTGCCCCTCTTTTTAAGTCATTTGAGAGGAAGTTGGGAGACACTGTGCTCCTTTATTTGGAAATATTTGTGTATTTCCTAAAAACGAGGAATTCTCTTACTCTGCCTTCCCACAATGCTCAAAACAGGAAATGTAACATTGATACTATTATCTAATCCACAGTCCATATTCAGGGATCCAGCCCCGGTGCTGCTGCTTGTCACAGCTCTTTAGTTTCTCTTAATTTGGAGCAGTTCTGTAGCCTTTTTGGCTTTCTTTGCCTCGACAGGCCAGTTGTTTTGTAGACTGTCCCTCAATTTGAAGTTGTCTTTTTTCTCATGGTTAGATCCAGGTTTTATATGTTGGTCAGGAAAAACACAGAGGTGATTTTGTGTTCCTTGCACTGGATTATGGGGTTATTATTATTATTTTTTTAATATTGATTTTAGAGAAAGGAAGGAAGAGGGAGAGAGAGAAACATCAATGTGAGAAAGAAACATGGATTGGTTGCCTCCTGTATGCACCCGACTGGGGATTAAACCTGCAACCTAGGTATGTGTCCTGACCAGGAATCAAACCCGTGACCTTCAGTGCACAGGACAACGCTCCAACCAATTGAGCCACACTGGCCAGGGATGCATGATTATTTTGGTTATCAAAATAGTTTATACTTTATAGAAGGGTTCACTGCTCTCTTCATTTAACTGTAAGTCTTGCTAGGGCCTGGGTGACAACTTGCCCTGTGCAGGCTGTCATTTCCCCTTTGTCACCAGGTGGATTTCTCTGGCTTTCTGGCAGGCTCCGTGTCACAACCCCCTTATGGAGTGGTCAGAGCGCTCCTGGGTTCAGTAAGAATGAGCGTGTGAGCAGAAATTCATGCCTGTTCTTATACCTTTGAGAGTCATTCAAAGAATTTGTCTGACATACAGCTCTTCTGAAAGCACCCTCTGCATAGAAAAAGGTGGAGTTGATTATTTAGATCTATTTCTGTCCCTTGTTAGTGTTGGTCTGTAGTTTTCTCTGTCGTCCTCGTTGGATTCTGAGTGAGTTGAGGGTCTGGATTAGGTGATGTGTGTAACTCCCCACAGGCCTCCATCAAACTCAGTGCCCAGTGGCAGCTTCAGCAATCAGATCAGCATCGCAGGTCCAGTTCATAAGGCCATGTTACCTGGTCTCTTAAAAATCTTAGACTTTTCCTCTCATTCTGTTTTTGAGGCTCTAAATAACTTTTCCATGGTATTCCACAGCAGAACTAATGTCGCCTTTCACCTTGCTTTTCAGCTGAACCTCTTACTATCAGTTTCTAAATAACCAGACCAGTCCGGCGGTGCTTGTAAATGGTCTGTCTAGGAGCGGCTGAGAGTCAGGTGGCTGCAGGACACTTGAGGAAATGTACGTGGGAATGTCCCCGAGAACCACTCAAGCGTGCTACTTATTGCTGACTGCAGGATGAAATACAAGCAGAGGGTTAAAAAATTGGTGTTTCCCTTGTAAAAACATCAAAATGCCAAAGATTAATCTATGAGCAGCGGTACTTGCCTCATTTAAATGGCCTCAAGAAATGTAAGTTTTTAAGAGGTAACCATGGTGGGCACGCGGTGAAATGGTTCTTAGCAAAAGATGTGCAATGAAAATAGGTTGCAATAGACAGTGTAGAGAAGAACTTTATGGAAATACTGCTAATTAGGAAGCTTCTAAGAGTATGGTTTCTTAAAGCGTGAAACACTGCAACACTTTTAACCACTGAGGCATTCCACAGTGATTATTATTATCTTTTTACTTCTGGGAAATGTTATTTCTACATTCAATATAACGTTTCTCCTGTCACTTTGAAATTTAGTTTGGAGTAGATTGGATGCTTCTGAGAACACATGCTGCTTTTCTGGGAATTCAGGGTGTTATCTCCTGTGTTTAAAAATACATTATTACTGGAGGCCCAGTGCACAAATTCGTGTATGGGTGGGTCCGGCCGGCCTACCCCGATCGGGGCCATTTGGGGCTGGGCTGGCCAGGAGGAGGGGCTGCGGGAGGTTGGCTGCTGGCCCTGCCCCTGATCGGGGTCCAATCAGGGCTGGGCTCGCAAGGGGTAGGGAGGGTGCCTGGGGAGAGGGGTCATGAGAGGTTGGCCAGCCGGCCCTGCACCCGATTGGGCCAGTTGGCCAGCTGCAGTGTGCGTCATAGTGACCGGTCGTTCTGGTCGTTCCAGTCGCTTGGCGTTTATATATATATAGATTGTTATTTTGTTAATCCTCACCAGAGGATATTTTTTCCATTGATTTTTTTTTTTTTTTTTTAAGAGTGTGGAAGAGAGGAAGGGAGAGGCAGGGGAGAGAGAGGAGGAGGGAGAGAAACATTGATGTGAGAAAGGTATATTATTTGTTTGCCTCCTGCATGCTCCTGAAATGGGGTAGGAAACAAATCTGCAACCCAGGTACATGCCTTTGACCAGAAATTGAATGCATGACCCTTTGGTGCACAGCCAATGCTCTACTACTGAGCCACGCCAATAGGGCTCTATTTTGGGAAGATAAAATATCATCATCATCATTATTATTATTATTGAATTTATTGGGTTGACATTGATTAACAAAATCATACAGGTTTCAAGTATACAACTCTGTAACGTCATCTGCACACTGCATCATGTGCTCACCACCCAAAATCAAGTCTCTTTCTGCCACCCTTTGCCCTCCCTTTGTCCTCTTCTACCTCCTCCCGCCCCTTTTCCTGTGTTTTTGATGTGTTAGTTTCAAGAGTCAGGGACCTCAGGGAAGGTCCCAGTGTCTGTACTCCTTGAATTGCAGGGAGTTGCAGCCTGCACATGTGCAGTATCTAGTGCGAATTTTCATGGCACATCAGCCAGTGTTTGTGCCTGGGAAGTACCGTCATGTGTGCTAACTCTGTACACACAGGAGAGAAGGAAACCTGATGAATAGCATATCTCATGCATGCAGGTCAAGGTTACCAGCCTTCTGTACCCTGCCTTCAGGTTTAGTAGTTCTTTATATTCAGTGGTTGTGCCTGTACCCGCTACAGCAAATATATTTTACTAACAAAGACAAGGAGGAGGAAAATGGCCCACCCTTAGCATCTACCACACTATATCAGGGATCGTCAAATACATTATGCACTTCTATGAATTTCCCTACAAATACCTATTTCCTGAGTGGTTTGGTTTTGCCTCTGATAGTCAATGTAGCCTGCTTTTTAGATTGAAAGGAATTTTGAGCATTCACACACTAGCCTAGAGATGGAGCACTGACAGGTGTTGTGGAATGTGGCCAGCAGACCTCATTCTGCGTGACTAGCAGACTTTCTCATCCCCTTAAAGCAGGTGCCCACAGTGTATTGGTTGGTTACATGTCTGTCATTTTAAACAGGTCACTCGTTTTTCAACTCAGTTTAAGTTAGTGATGTATGTTGCTTGATAGGGCTGTATTTTGGGAAGGTAAAGAAGATCCATATTCATTCTTTGACATGAATTGAATGAAATAGGAAGATTGAATCTACTTCCATTTACTATTTAAAATACATGTTTAAAGAAATATACTGTAAAATACCCATTTTTGTGTATTATGTTGTATATTTGATTTTTAAAAAGCCTTTCCGAAGAAATAAGGGCATGATTAATGTACTATGCTATGATCGATGTAATTTGATGTACAGAGCAGTGTGTGTTCTTAAGGATCAAAATATTTGACAGCACTTGTTCTTGTGTTGAATCCTTTATTTCTGAAACACTCAAACACCTTACCAAGTGCTGAGTAGGTGGTAGTGGTCCAACTTGTTTGCTAAATGAATATTTGTTTAAATCTGTACAGTTTCAGGTGTTTACTTATACAAAGAGTGTACATACTTTCAAATAATTAATTTAAAAGGCTTTATATTATTTGGCTAGAAATTGCTGTTTTTAAGAAATGTGAATTTTTTTAAAAATAAAGATTTTTGCTTCCTAACATGAGTTTTGTATGTGGATTCTTTAAAAAAATTTTTAATTGAAGTTTTTATTGCACTAACTTGTGGATTCATGTGCAGTTGTAAGAAATAATACAGACCGATCCCAATGGTAACATCTTGTAAACTATAACATTTGTATCACAAGCAGGATATTGACATTGGTGTGCTCCACCAATCTTACTCTGACTTCCCCAGTTTTACTTGCAGTGTGTGGGTTCTTTTGGCAAGATGAATATTGTGAAAAGACATTTCTGAAGCATCTTAATGCCTCATTAGTTGAAGGAATTAAAATTTTTCTTTGTTTACAAAACTGCCAATTTCCCGAGTACTGTCAGCACAAATGCTTGTGTTGAAATTTAGCATTATTGAAGTAGCAATAAAAACAAATGTGTATTTCCCCCTGGTTTAACAACTCCATATCTTAAGTTCTCTTCTTTTACTACCTTATAAGTGAGAAAGAATAGTATCACCACAGTTTGTCACAGAGGCCGTTCGTTAAAGGCAGCTGGGATGCTGGCGAGAGACGTTACTCAGAGGCACTGGCTTCCTTGCCTACTTCCTGGGCATTCTTCTTGGCGCTCCTTCCACTAACCAGCTCATCCGCCTGCTCACCCTCAGCAGCCTGCCCTGCTGGGAACTGCTGGGAACTTGAAATAGTGGCACCCGTTAAATAGTGACCCGATGAATACATTTTTTTCTTTTTTGAAATAGTTTTTAAAACTATTTCTGTTTTAAAAAATGTTCAGTATTAGACATTTCTGTAGTGTTTGAATTTTAACATAAACCGTGAAAGTCTTTAATAAATGAACCCTGAAAGGCAAATTGCTGTGAAATGTTTGGCATATAGCATCTGGGTTTGTCTATGTATACTCTAAAAATTTTTCTTTCAAGATTGAATTCTTTCACACATTTTAACCAAGTGGGTTTTAGTTATCAGTGTATACACATGCACATGGAAATGATTTGAACGTAGGTTGAAGACATTTTATCCTAAAATACGTCAGCATCTCCAAACACTAAGGACATTCTCCTACATAACTTTAATACCATCACTATCCCTAAAAGTATGCAGTAATATCTAATAGTCCATATTTTAGTTTCAGTTGTCCCCCCAAATGTGTCATAAGTTTTTATCCATGCTCTTAGATTTTATTTGGTGGTTGTGTCTCTTTAGTCCTTTTTAATGTATACAATTCCTCTTCAGGTTTTGCTTGTTTTCATGGCATTTTTTATAAAGTGTAGCCTACTTACAGAAAGATGTGTCTGTGTTTCCTCATTAACTTCAGAACACCTAACATAGCAGAATACATTCTTTTCAGGTACATGAAACATTTGCCAAGATAGACATATGCTGCACCATAAAGCTAACCCCAAACTGATCTACAGCAGTGGTTCTCCCCGAGGGGTGACCTTCCCTTGCCCCTGCCCTGGGACACTTGGCAATGATTGGAGACATTTCTGGGTGTCATGACTGGTGTATGTGGGAATATTACTGGTTCCTAGTTGGTAGAATAACTGGAACTGCTAAATATCTTACGATGCACAGGACAGCCTCTCACAACAAATACTTTGCCAGCACAAACCCTGCTGTACGTATACTTTAGGGACCTCCAATCCCTAGACTTTATTTCCCTCACTTGGCTTAATTGTTTTCATATGACACATGAGATATTTTGCTTATTTGTGTGTGTTTTTTTCTGTCTTCCCCAACCCATTGTACCTGCATGGAGGGGAGCTTGGTTTTGTTTATTGCTGTATACCTAGCCCCTAGGACAGTGCCTGCAGTAGGCAAATGAAAGAATCCACTCTTCCAAAGTCACATAGCCTCTCCTCCCCATCCCAGGTGACTTATTTCCTATCTTACGTAGCTCTTTATCTCCTCCCCTTCTCTGTATTTCTATTGCTGATGCCCACATCAAGGCCCTCGTTTTCAATATCCTTGTTTGGAATATTGAAGTATCTTTACTACAAGAGCCCAGTGTTATTAACATCTTCCCTCCCCTTCCTCCAGAACATAAAACTTTAACTCCTATGGCACACGAGGCTGTCTCCGTCAGCCCCTGCCCATCTGCCCAGCCTCATGCCCTCACTATTTATCTGTCAGGGTTCTTGAGGACTTCATTGTCTAACTTGAGCAGGATGGCTTTACTGGAAGGAAGTGGGGGCTTGGGGACAGGCTGGTGCTGGAGGAGCAAAGGGATAAGAACAGGGAGCATCACAGATGCATTTTTTAATTTTTTTTTCAAAGCAGAAAGAGTTGGTCTAGTCTCCCCTTCTGTGGCAGAGTCCCGGATTGGGTGGGCATCACTCAACTGCTTTCATCTTGGCCAAGCTCCACTCCCTGTGAGGCACCCATGTATATGTGTGTGTGTGTGTGTGTGTGTGTGTGTGATAGTCCATGCTTCAGTACAGTGTTGGAGCATAGAGGAAGAGGACCTCTGTGCTAGTTACTGGTTTATTCCTATCAGCTCCAAATCCACCCTTTTTGCCTGGCTTTGAGATTCTGAGCCGGGTCCTGAGAACATGCCTCCTCTGCCAGCTGGTGCAGTAGTAGGCCTTGTTGGTGCTGGAGGTGCACACGAGGCCTGGGGTGGGGCTCTGCTGTGTCTGTTTTCCTTCTGTTTGGGCGTTCAGCACTGCATGGGAGGCCTGGCGCACCCACTCTCCGGCGAGTTTTCCTGGCACTCGGCAGAAAGCTTTTTGTGAAGCAGCTTCTGCAACCTGGAGGCCACACCCTGAGCAGCAGCTTCAGCTCCCTGGCCCCGGAACCTCCCATAGCCAGGGCTGCAGTCACATCGGCCCCGTCAGTTCTTAGTTCCCTTCCTGGGCACATTGTAAAGAGAGGAGATGGGGAGAGGAGGGAGGGAGAACACTGTGCCTTTCATTTGCTCTTCTTGGGTTTCTAGAGTTCTCTTTCAGGTCCCTTTTAGTATTAGCTTGCTAAACTTTGTTACAGTTTCCTTGTTGGAATTACTGATGTGGTTTCTGGGTCCTCACTGGCCCCTGACTGATACCACCTTTTTGGTTTCTGTCCTGGCAAGCAGGGCATGGCTGCCCACAAATAAATACTCAGAAGAGTGTTTTCCCCATAAAGGAAGGGGCTGGGGGGTTGTGCAGCTAGAAGATACTCTCCAGCATGTCTCCCTATCTGATGCCTTCTGTCTGCCCTAGATGCTCACTCTGTCTCTGCAGGGACGCTTGCCGCTCCTGGGGACTCCCAGCACGCCCCACCCCCTCCTGGTCCTTCAGCCCTGGCTCAGAGAGGCTTCCTGCGACCCCTCCTGCCTTCTCCAGGTGACGCCTTTGCTTCCACTGTGCTCCTTCACAAAGCAATACTTTCATCCTTTTGCGGTTGCTTGTGTCTCTGATCCCCAAGGGCAGGCAACCTGTTCTCTTTGGACCTTCAGCACATGGTAGGCACCCAGTGCATACTTACTACATGGTATAATTATTACTGAATTAATTAGTAATTTCTGTAGGCACTGGACGAGCCTCCGTGTGCCTTGGGGCATTCACTGATGAGGATACCCATCAGGAAACCCTTGTGTGTCACTGAACAGTTAGTATTGATTAACAGCCCAACTGAGTTCATTTTTGTTTGTAGGAGAAGCACCGTTTCCTGCCAAGTCACTGAAGATAAAATGATAATGAGCAAGAGGGCTCATCCCCTCAGGAAGTGCAGCACCTGAGTAGAGCTGGGGTGTGAGGCAGACATGGTGTTAGGCTTGAACTGTGCCCCCAATTCATATGTTGAAGTCCTGATGCCCAGTAACAACAACCCTGTTTCCAACCCTTATTTGGAAACAGCGTTGTTGCAGATGTGATTACTAGTGAATTGAGGCACACGGGAGCAGATTGAGACGGGGTGAACTCCGGATTGGAGGAGGCTGGGCCCCTGACCCACTATGAGTGGTGTCCACACAGAAAGGGCAAATTTGACCCAGACCCACAGGGAGAACTCCATGTGAAGACTGGAGTGATGCTGCCACAAGCCAAGGAACTACCCGAAGCGGGAGAAAGGCCAGACTCCACACCCTCCCAGCACCTGCTCAGGGAAGCCCTGCACTGTGCGCTTCCAGCTTCCTGAGCTGAGACCATTAGTCTCTGTGGTTCCAGCTGCTCAGTGTGTGGTCCGTGGCTCCAGCAGTTCGAGCTGACGGACAGGGGTGGGATCGGGCTTTTACAGGCCTGGCCAGCTGGTTGGCTGCTGTCAGTATTATTGCCCAGTCTGTGAGGTGATTCCTGATGGAAAGGATCCTGAGTTCAGTATTCTGCCCAGGCTTTGACACACTGGCACAGCGCAGCTGTTACAGGAGCGGCTGGAAATCTCCCATCTATTAAATGTTGGCCACCCTAGCTGGTTTGGCTCTGGATAGAGCGTACACCTGCGGACTGAAGGGTCCCAGGTTCAATTCCGGTCAAGGGCACATGCCTGGGTTGCGGGCTCCATCCCCAGTGGGGAACGTGCAGGAGGCAGCTGATCCATGATTCTCATCATTGATGTTTCTATCTCTCTCTCCCTCTCCCTTCCTCTCTGAAATCAATAAAAATACATTTAAAAAAAATGTTGGCAACAACATCGTTTAAAACAGGACTGACGAGACATAATGCCTCTGCAAGGCTACCTGTTGACAGCTGCTGTCCTAGTGGAAGCCCGTGTTCAGATTTGGTGAAAGGAGAAAGACCAAGGAGAGGAACTGGCTGAAAACAGTACGAGCCGCATCTATTGAGCACCACCCCCAGTGCTTTACCGATGTATCTCTTTCATCTTCACTGTAACTTCCTATTACAGGGGAGGAATGGAGTCTAGCGGGGCTCACTGCCTTGCCCAAGGCCCCACAGCTGGCAAACAGTGCTGCCAAGACGGCCAACCAGGCCTGTCTGACTCCAGGGTGCACCCGCCTTCAGGTCTGAGGCCTTCAGTCCCGGGAGAAACATCTGGAGACCCGGCTGCAAGTGTGGAAGGACTTGCTGATTGCCAAGTGCAACGCAGGAGCTTTGTCTCTAGTGCCCGTGAGGAAAGGGGCTTCTCCGCCTACTGAATGGAGGTGCCCAACCAACAAGGGGCACGGGCATGTTGGGGGTGGCCTGCAAAGCTACACGTCTATAGTGGCATCCATGCCACATATGGTAGTAACTGTAGTTTTAGCTGATGATACCGTTCACCAACAAGTGTGAGTCCAACAGTGGAAGTGACTGTGTAACGAATACCCTGCTGGCCTCAGCACCCTCGTCCCAGCCTAGCTGCACAGCTTCCGGAGCTGGCGAGAGGTGGAGGCAGGCCTTGTGAGAGCAGGAGAGCATGCACCCAGGCTCATGGCAGGGAAGGGCTAATTGCTAGAAGGGGTTTCCTGTCTTGGTTTAGGCTGCAGTTGAGATCGCCCTGGGAAATTTGCTGTGTCCCGGGGATTTAAAAGGCACACTGCCCAGCTCCTGAGTCCCCTGTTTTAGAAGCTCCTATCCCTCCCCATGCTCAAGCATCAACTAGGAACCATGTTTATGAGACACATAAGCCACCCTCCCTTATCACCCTGGATTGCACCAGATCAGCCAGCCAATTCGAGGCCACTGGGGCGTTTTTGAGAGATCAGGAAACAAAGTCACGTGAACTGAGGTGCACAGAAAATGTGTCTTCAGAACCAGACGAGTGTCGCAGAGATGAGGATGGAAGTCCTCCTGGCTTCTAGCGGCCTTCCACACCCCTGTCCTTTCTGAGAACCATTGTATCTCCCATCCCGATCATTCACCTCCCGTTTTGCTTTACCTATTCCAGTTGGTAGCTATTACCAGTGACCAGAAGGGTCCCAGCTATTGGAGGGGGGTTAGTGTGGGTCCTTTTGGGCTTAGTTGGCTCCTGGTTTGGGGGACCTGCTGCAGGATGGTATGGTTTGCTGTCTGGGTTTCCCTCTGCCTTAGTGGGATGGGAGAGTGGGTGTTTGAGATGAGGTCAGGGTTAGTGAGAGCTACTATTTCTAGACCCATTTCATAGAAGAGGAAACTGAGGTGTAAAGCTACTTGCCACACAGCCGACATACGGCAGAGCTAGACTGTGAGACGGTCTATGTCCTGAGTCAACCCAGGTACAGGAAGGTCGCAAGTGACCAGTGGGAGCAAGCAGGACAGGTGTGGACCTATCCGGCCCCTGAGACAGCCTGCCTCTAACGCTGTCGGGTTAGGGCCAGCTCCTGAGACGTTTCTGTCCCCCGCCACGAAGTCTGTCAGAACCCCAAAGACTTTTCTTGTCAAACAAAGCTACTGTGAAGGGTCCCACATTACAAAACAACTATCAAGAGACAGAAACAAGACTTTGGGGTTTTCCTTGGTGCTCCTGACCATAACCTTCCAGAAACGTTCAGCCGGTGCTGGAAGGCTTGGGGCAGCGTGGCGACTGTGCTCGTCTGGACCTAAAACCTCCTCCTCCTCCGACTGTGGCCCAGCAGCAAGTTCGTGGTGCTCTCTATGAAGGTTTCCAAATCACAGATGGTCAGGAAATTCAGGATCCTACTCATTTTCCCCAGAAGGACCTGAATCTTCCGAGCTGTTGAACCGAATTCCACCTCCAGGATTGCTTTCATCTTCATTTCACGCAGCTTCTCCGGGCTGATGAACTGTGGGAATTCATGGAAGGCTGGGTGAGGATACATGCTGCCCCAGCCCTCCCCCCACCCCCACCCCCACCCCCCCAGGATCAGACCCCTGTGGCCAGGACCGAGTCTTCTCTGGAAAGGCCACTCTCCAGGGCAAATCTCTGCTCCCAGCCCAGCCACCTGCACCCTTTCTTCTGCTTCCCAAGGACATGTTCTGGGCCGGTGCTTGTGGCCACCCCCAGCCTGAACCCCAGCCAAAGGGTGCCAGCTCCTGAGACCTGGTGTGGGCTGCCACCCAAAGGCGGTGTCCCCCGGGGGCATCCGCTTTTCCCCATGGATCTCCTACCACGTAGGCCCTGCCACAGTTGGGAAACTGCCCGGTGTCTGCCGAGAGCCGCACTCCCACTGCGGGCTCGCTGGAGTGTGTCTGGGTTTTGCTGGGATGAGGCACTGCCCCGTGAGGTGGCCACTACTACAATTTGGCCTTGGTTTGTAGCTACAGAAGGCCGAGCAAAGGATCTCCCAGAAGAATGCTTAATAATACCAATATGCTCTATTTCTATGAGGTATCCAACTTATGAAATGTTTTCACACAAAGCATCTTATTGAAGCTGTACAACGACACTGTCATTTTATAAATGACAACAGTCTCAGAAAGAGCAAGAGGCCTGTCTGTGTCACACGGGAAGTGGAAGGGCTGGTGTGTTCTCAGGACGCCCTGATGCCTGGCCTGGGAGGAACTTGCCGATGAGTCACATCTGTGCTGATTTGTTTCCTTTGGGGCCCCCCCTCCACTGGCACAGGATTCTCACCATGTCAGCCATTCACCTGCCCTTTGGGCACTGGTTTCCTTTGCTGACACACCCTTGCCCCTCCCCAGTGACACCCCAGGTCCTCCCGCCCTCTCCATTCTAGCTGCCCCCTCCTAGCTCATCTCCATTGTGTAGGGGCAAATGGAAAACTCGGGGAGACCTAAGTACGCATCATCTCTTTACTGAGGTGGCTGCTCTGGGAGACCCTGGTTTACATTCTTTAGCTTGTAAATCAGCAG
The DNA here is from genome assembly GCA_026230045.1 of Corynorhinus townsendii. NCBI lineage: Eukaryota > Metazoa > Chordata > Mammalia > Chiroptera > Vespertilionidae > Corynorhinus > Corynorhinus townsendii. The sequence continues at coordinate 89,195,442 of JAPDVU010000003.1, forward strand.
CCTTCCTAGGCAAGAGGACCAGGATGACCAGCTGTCTGGATCTGCGTGAACTGTCCCAGCTTTAGCTCTCGAAGTCTCCTGTCCTGGAAAATACCCCCGTCCTGGGCAAACTGGGGTAGCTGGTCACCCACATTCTCTCCTCTCCTTTCAAGTATTAGTCATACAGCTTAACTGTGCTTGACTCTGCTTTCTCCATCAGCCTGCTTCTTCGTCTGGCTCATTTCCTACAAGACATGTCCATCTGTCTGTCTCCCCAGGCAGGCCTGCTGTCAGAGGCCTGGAATGCCTCTCTGGTGGGTCTGTAAACAGAGTGGGGTGGGGGAGCTGGAGCAGCAGCAGGATCTTACGTGGGTCTCAGTGGGCAGCTAAGGAGATAGACTGGGCAGGGGCCGTGCGGACGTAGAGGCTCAGATCCCAGCAGTTCCAGGCCTCTGAGGTTTGCCCAGTTCCTTGCCTTCACTCTGGTCCTCAGGAAGGGTTTCAATAGCCCACCTTCTTGCCCTGTCACAGTGAGAACTCTAGGGTCCAGACTCACCACTCGTAGTGGGTTGAACAGTGTCCCCCAAAAGACATGGCCAGTAACCTGTGGATGTAACCGTATTTGGAAATAGGATCTTTGCCGATGTAATTAAGTGAAGGACCGTGGATGAGGACTTGAGGTGGGCCCTAACCCCAATGTCTGGTGTCCTTATAAAAGAAAGGAGAGGGAGGTTGATGTGCAGAGAGACGCAGAGGAGAAGGCCACGTGAAGACAGACACAGGGACTGGGGTGAGGCTGCCACAGGCCAAGGAATGCCAGGAACCAAGAAGCTGGGAGAGACAAGGAAGGATTCTCCCTTAGAGCCTTTGGGGGTAGCTGACACCTCAATTTTAACCTTCCAGTTCCCAGAACTGTGAGAAAATAAACTTCTGTTGATTTAAATCCTGCAGCTTGTGGTCATTTGTTACAGCAGCCGAGGAAACTAACACTCCTTTGGGATTTCCTGCCCGGACTGGGCAGAGGCCTTGAACTTCCATTCCAGGCAGTCATTTCTTTGGAAATGAGTATGTCTGGGGAGGAGAGTAGGGCTGGGGACACACATGTCCCCTTTGTTTCTGGCCCTGCCAGATGACAAGGTTGCGGTGAGTGTCAGACAAGATGAGGCATGTTGATATTGTGGCCTACTTTTTCTATGGGTTGGAGTCATGCAGAGCATCGCCCGGGCCCATGGCATGACCAGTCTGAGCCAGCCGTGGCCTGTTTGCAGGTGGGCAGAGGTGTGGGGAGTTGAGACCTTACCCTGTACTTGGTGCCCAGGTTTAAGGAAATGCGGTTTGTCTGGTGGACGAAGCAGAAGATGACCTCATCTTGGCTCTTGACCTGTATCTTGATGTACTGGTTGATGTCTAAGGAGATAGACTGGACAGGGGGCGCGTGCACGTGCAGGTTCAGGTTCCACCAGTTCCAGGCCTTCTGGGATTTGTCTTTGGCAAAGTAGTAGCCCAGGTTTTGGCTCAGGCTCAACCTAGATTGAGAAGTCCCATCAGGCAGCTGGCACTTGGCCATGGGGCGAGGGGCAATGCAGGCCTGCTCCCTCCCTCTCTCTCCCCTTTTCTTGCTTCAACCTTTGCCCACACACAGCCCACAGGCTCCCTCAGGGCTTCGCAGGTGGGACAAGTTCCAAACAGGAAGGCACCCAAGACGAGGTGCAGCCCTTTGGCCCTCCTGGGCCAGACTCGTCTTGTCTTGTGCCCGGGGCCCCCACTCCCACGCTCTCCTTTCAGTGCCAGGGGCTGCATGCTCTTTTCCTCCTCAGGGCTTTGCCACATTGTTTTCTCTGCCTGGAACCGACTTCCCACCCTGCTTGGCACAGCTGGCTCCTGCTTCAGTATCATTTCCTCAGCGGCCCTTCCTGACCAGCCCCTCTCTTTCCCTATGTCACTCTCCATCTTCGCTCCTTGCTAGTTTCCTCCATATAATTTACTAATACATAGAGTTGATTGTTGTTATTTGTATATGTGTTAGGATCTGTAAAGTCGCCTTGAACCCTTAGTGAATACTGAGCCCATTGTTCCTAGGAGAAATGTGTATCTATGTCTGTCTCGTGTAGGTAATCTTAAACCCTAAAAGCAACCATCCTGGTGGAGTCCACCTGGCCCTAGAGCTGAGGCTTCTGAGCCACGGAGCCCTGCCTCCTGTCTCCATCCTCTGGGAGGCAGCCACCTCACTCAGCCTCTGCGGGGAGTGTGCGCATCAGAGGACTCAGACGTGTCACTGCTCTGCCCATGTTTGTGACTCTGTCTATGTGAAACACACACACACACTCCCCCGCAAACAGTGAGTCCAGTGCTCACTGCTCAGTGTTCATGGAGACTTTATAGAACAGAACCATCCTGAATAATGAGAACACCTGCACTTGTCTGTTGTCTATTTTTTCTTTACTAAAATGTAAATGTAAAATGTGGTCCTGCAGGGCAAGGTCCACGTCCATTTGGTTCCCCAATGAGTTCCTGGCCAGCACTGGGCCTGGGACTCACATAAAGAGGTGTTGGATGAGTGAGGGTGCATGGGCTTCTCCCGCCCCCACCCCAGGCCCTCTTGTCTATGAGCCGTCCTTTCTTGCCATTTGAAATCAACCATATCCCTCTGTCTCTGGCTTCTGCTTTTAGAATCCCACCATGGCTGTCCCTGGAATCTGTGCTGTTGGGGCAGCAACTTCTCTTGAGGACTGAATGCAGAGGGCAGAGGATCTGAGAGCTGGTGACTCAGAGGAGGTAGGTGTGGGCAGTCTGGATCACTCAGACCGCTGTCTGGGGGCCTCACAGGTCAACTCAGAGCAGGAGGCTGGCTAAGGAAAGCCTTGTTCACCTCCAACAGGAGAACTCCTTGTCACTCCCAATCTAAGATTCTCCTGCTGCTTCCCATTGCCCAGTGAACAAAGTGCAAAAGTCCTAAGTCTCTCCCTCTGGGCCCAGCCTGGCCTACCTCACTTCTCTGTAAGTAGACAAGAGGCTGTTTGCACGTGAGGAGTTAAAAATCTGGGTTCTGGATTCAGAATCTCCAAGTTCAAAGCCTAGATCTGCCACTAGGGCCAGTTACTCCCAATGCCTCAATTTCAACTGCAAATGTTAATAGTACTTCACTCAGAGGGTTGCTGTGAGGATTAAGTGCCTGCACATAGCAATAGCTTCTCAACATTAGAATATCCTTATGACCATCGATGAAGAAAAGGGCAGAGAGGGACTTTTCTTCCACCCTGTGGGGAGTAGATCCTGCTAGCTCTACCCTGTGATGGCTCCTAGGCCTTTGCAGTTCTCTCACTAGGCCTTCCTGCCCCCGGGGGCCAGAGGTCTGTCCCTGCCCTGGGAACCCAGCTCTGGGCTGAGACTTACTCAGGAAAATGGGCTCAAGAACCCCCAGATATCTAAATCTGGAGGTTCCTCCTCAGGGGGTGGAAAGACCCCAAGCTGTGGCGTGTGTAGACCCACCCACGAGGGACCCTGAGTTCAGGCAGGTCTGGGCCCCTTGCTGTGGAGGACCCTGAAGCCTGGCAGGAGGTCCAGTCTGAGATTCCTCAAGTCCGGGGCCTGGAGGTTGGGGGCAATGCTGGGGTTTAGTTTCCAAACATTGGCAAACTACAACTATGCCATTACCTTTCCCGAGGAGAAGGAAATAAAAAATGACCCAAGACATATTCAGTCCTCAAACAGCTTGGCTCTAAATCCTTTCCAGTGCCTGGGGTGCAACAGAGGAGCTGGGCACACACTGAGGGTGAGGAGGTGGGGCTGGGACCTGGGGAGCAGCTGTGGGCATTTCTAGCAATGATTAGGCTCGGAGGGCCCTGGCTGAACAGCTTTGTGTTCCCAAATGACTGGGCGGGTCTTTGCCACAAAATCCATCTCCCTGTGACAAAGGGACTGCAGTTCTAACGATGAATTCCCTCAGGGACCTTTCCTCACAGGATCGCATTTTCCTTTGGTACCACTGCTCCTGGGGAGGGAAGCAGCTTGGGGATGGGGAGCCCATTCTGCCCTGTGCAATGACACTTTTGGGATGATGGGTATGTGTGGGATACACAGAGACAGTTCCTCTCTCATCCAAGTCTCTGAGGCCTGAAATGCTGCTGCTTTAAGCCAAACTAGAGCATGACTCAGAAAACATGCAATTGCCCTCAGGGGATCAGGGGAGACAGGACAGAAATGTTGGGCAACTGCAGACAGCTGAGTATGGAGGGGCTGCTGGGAGGAGACGAGAGGCCCACCAGGCCTGTGTGCAGAGGGGCCAGGACTTGCTGAGGGGAACTCTTCCCTTTCCTTACTGGCCTGTTCCTTCAGCACCAAAATGGAAGGACAAGAAAAATGACAGTGATACTATGGAGGGGGGGGGGGGGTGTGCTCTCGGCTGTGGGGGCAGCTGGAGAGCAAGGAGGGAAAGGCAGGGGCTGCCTGTGGGTGGACAGAGGGGCCAGGCCAGGTGGGGAAGAGTGGAGGCCTTTTGCAGAGGTTCATGAGGCCCACTCCGAACCTAACGAGCAGCTTTCCACGTGGGGCAGCCTCCCCTTTCTCCAGTGACGAGGAGCTCAGCATTAGAAGTGAAAGCTGCCAGTGTATCTCCCCTCTTGAGAACCATGAATGGTGAAGTGGTTAGCAGTTTCAGAAAAAAAAAACACTTCAAGACTAGAAGACAGCAAGGCCCAAGGAGAGAGATGGGAGATGGAAATCCGGGGTCCCTGAACTCTGAAATAGCTCTGAGGCTAATGCCTGAGGCCTGGAAGCAAGGCTATTCTGGGGGAGAGAGATTGAGCCACTAGTCACTGCTGTCCCCCAGACGGGACATTGGACTCATTCCCTTGTGAGGTTGAGTTTTTCTGGGGTCCCAGCAAAGGTCTGGGTGTCAGCACAATGGCTATCCACTCTTGTCGATTTTGATGAGGAGATGGAAGTATTTCCTTCGGGGTCCCCTGTCTTTGTCTTATGATCTTCTGAGGGGTGTCACGCCTGATAGATGAGGCAGCTGCTGTGATCTCATGGGCCTTGGCTGCTTTCTGAAGCCTTGAAGGCCCAGTGGAGGCATACTGGCCTGGGCCCCACACCCTGGAGACCCCGGGTTTTGATGGGCTGAGATTCTGGGATAAGATGTAGTTTCTTGGATTTGAAGATGGTGGCATAGGTAAATGCCTGTACTCACTGCCTCCCACAACCACATCAAAATTACAACTAAAATACAGAACAATCATCATCCAGAACTTTTGGAAAGCTGGCTGAATAGAAGTCCTACAACTAGAGAGGTAAAGAAGGAAGCACACTGAGACTGGTGGGAGGTGAGGAGGTGTGGAATGGGCTGGCCCGGCATCCACATGGGCCACTTTTTTAATTGGGAGGGAGATTGTCTATGCAGAGACTGCCTGGAGGGGCAATGGGTCGCAGCCCCAGAGCATACCCCGAGCCCAGGGTTCCTTCCAGAGCTGGTAAAAGAAGTCCCTATGGCCTTAACTGGTTTGGCTCAGTGGATAGAGTGTCGGCCTATGGACTGAAGGGTCCCAGGTTTGATTCTGGTCAAGGGCATGTGCCTTGGTTGTAGGCACATCCCCAGTAGAAAGTGTGCAGGTGGCAACTGATGGATGTTTCTCTCTCATAGATGTTTCTAACTCTCTGTCCCTCTCTCTCTCCTTCTCTCTTCCTCTCTGTAAAAAAATCAATCAAATATATATATATATATGAAGTCCCTATGGGTAGTAATAACTACAGGCTGTAAAAACCAGTGCGGATTGGGGCTCAGTGACACCGAGGCTGCTGGAGACCCAGCTATTCCTCTTAAAGGGCTGGCAGTATGAACTAAACTTACAAGGTCCTGCTTTCTTTTCTGCTCCAGCACCAGGGTGAGGCTCTGGAGAACACAATCACATATGAGGAGGAATTGGATTGTCTGGTATCAGGGCAGAAACTCGGGGCAGCATTCTTCCAGACAGAGGTTCTCACAGGGATCATTGTTTCTATGCTAGGATCTCCTCAGTCACAGGGCTGACTGGCAGCCATTTCTGTTTGCTCCACCCTGGTGATTCCCTAAGAACCCACCTCATCCAATTTATAACTCCTCCCAAACTGGGTGCAGCAGCTGTTGCAGTTGTCCTTGCTTAGGCTAAAATCTCTCAAGCAAGCTGTAGTTGATCAGGAAGCCCTAAACCTATCAATAAAAAGCCCAATACCTGGCACCAGCACCAGCCTGCCTTGCTTCATAGCTGGGCCTCATCTGGGCACTTCCAAACCTGATTCGAAGAGGAGGAATCTGCAGATCTCTCTGTAGCTCCTGCTGGGTGGCCCCAGGCAGTGGCTGGCTTTGCACCTCCCTGGAGACCCAATAGCCAGTGCACTCAGTGGGCAGTGTCAGATGATACCAGATTATAATGCTACACATACATAAGCAACAAACTCAAGGGGCAGACCCAGTGAACACCAAAGCCCCACTGAAGTAAGTCCTGCTCCATAAGGGTGTCTCCTGCATAGCAGTTCTTCCACTGTAGTTGCAGCTGGCCCTCATAGCCAATTGTCCTGGAGGTCAATTCCTCCCAGTGACACCAATAGCAATCAAGTCTCAACTACAACAAGACTGTGCTCACAGCCCACAAAGGGGTGTACCTAGAGCTCCCAGCTCAGGTGACTGGGGAGGCTGAGTCACTGGGCTCTATAGAATACCTACTACACAAGGCCACTCTACCAACTCAAGGAGACACAGCAGCTCTATCCAATACATAGAAACAAACACAGAAAAGCAGCTAAAATCTGAAGACAAAGAAACATGTCACAAATGAACGAAATGGAAGAAAGCAAATTACTAGATATAGAGTTCAAAACCATGGTTATAAGGTTATTCAAGAATCTTCTAGAAACCTTCAAAAAAAGTGGAAAAGGAACAGTCATAAATTAAGCATACACTAACTGAAATAAAGAATAATATACAGGGATTCAACAGAAGAGTAGAGAATTCTGAGAATCAAATCAAAGATTTGAAATATGAGGAAGTAAAAAACACCCAACCAGAAGAGCAAAAGGGAAAAAGAATCCAAAAATATGAAATAGTGTAAGGAGCCTCTGAGACAATTTCAAGCATACCAACATTTGCATTATGGGGGTGCCAGAAGGAGAGAGAGAGAAAGATATTAAAAACTTATTTGAAGAAATAATGACAGAAAACTTCCCCTATCTGGTGGAAGAAGTAGACTTACAAGTCCAGGAAATACAGAGAACCCCAAACAAGAAAAACCCAAGGAGGCCCACACCAAGACACATCATAATTAAAATGCCAAGGGCTAAAGACAAAGGGAGAATCTTAAAAGCAGCAAGAGAAAAGCAGTTAGTTACCTTACAAGGGAGTGTCCATATGACTGTCAACTGATTTCTCAACAGAAACTATGCAGGCCAGAAGGGAGTGACAAGAAATATTCAAAGTGATGAATAGCAAGAACCTATAATCAAGATTACTCTACCCAGCAAAGCTATCATTTAGAATTGAAGGTCAGATAAAGAGCTTCACAGATAAGAAGAAGCTAAAGGAGTTCATCATCACCAAAGTAGTATTATATGAAGTGCTGAAGGGTATTCTTTAAGAAACGGAGGAAGAAGAAAAAATATCAACAACAAAATGGCAACAAATACATACCTATCAACAACTGAATCTAAAAATCAAAATAAATGAATAAGAAATCTAATGAATAGAATAAAATGGTGAATAGAGTCAGAAGCATGGAAATGGAACGAACTGATGATTCTCAGAGGGAAGGGGAGTGAGGGAGGTGGGAAGAGATTAAACAAAAATCTTATATGAATATATGCATTATCTATGGACACAGACAATAGGGTGGTGAAGGCCTGGGGCAGGGCGGGAACTGGGTGAAGAGGAGCAATGGGGGGAAAAAGAGGGACATCTATAATAATCCTATATAATAAAGAGGTAATATGCAAATTGACCCTCACACCCTCATGTCATCATAAGATGGCGGCCCCCATTCGTCACAAGATGGCTGTCCCATGTCATCACAAGATGGCCACCCCCATGTTGTCACAAGATGGCTGGCAAGGGAGGGCAGTTGGGGGTGACCAGGCCTGCAGGGGAGGGCAGTTGGGGGCAATCGAGCTGGCAAGGGAGTAGTTAGGTGTCAATCAGGCCGGCTGAGGAGCAGTTAGGGGGTGATCAGGCTGGCAGGGATTGATTAGGGGCAATCAGACAGGCAGGCAGGCAAGTGGTTATGAGCCAGCAGTCCCAGATTGTGAGATGGATGTTCAACTGATGGTTTAGACCTGGACATCCCCCATGGGGTCCCAGATTGGGCTGAGGGACACCCCGCTAATGCACAAATTTCATCCACCGGGCCTCTAGTATCAACAACAAAGAGAAATAATTTAAAAAAAAGATGTAGTTTCTCTTGCAAACCTTATTTGATAATTTTTAAAAAATGCTTAATTTCAGGCTGAGTCAAAATGCCATAAAATTTCTTGCCTGTAATTTTATGTATGGTTTAGGGCAAGTGATATATTAGCTTCTCTGAGGCTCAGTTTTCTCATCAAGAAAATGAAAATAGACTTCCCCAAGGTCTCTTTTGTCCCAAAAAATAAGTGTCATTAGAGAGAAGAGGCCCACCTGTATGCAACCAGATGCCATTTGGGATAATTAACCAAGTTTCTTGCCCCCCACTACTTGGTGCTTCTTGTATCTAGTACCTTCTTCCACCTTTCAGATATCATTTTTATATGAAGGGACTTCCAGGGAGGGCAGACACTTCTGAGAACAAAGTACACAGCCAGTGTAGAAAAAACCCATACAGAGAAAATATTCTTAAAAACCAAGGCTTGGAATGTGAAAATCCTTTTGTCTTTTTTTTTTTTGGGGGGGGGGGGCAGTGGGAGGGGTGCAGAATTAGTAAGAAAAAAGTTTGGCTTTGACTATCAGTAAGAAAGAAAGTGTAAGCCCTAGCCAGTTTGGCTTAGTGGATAGAGCATCAGCCCATGGACTGAAAGGTCCTGGGTTCAATTCCAGTCAAGGGCACCTTTGTTGCAGGTTCATGGGCCCTGGTTGGGTGCATGCAGGAGGCAATCAATGAATGTCTCTCTCTCACATCGATGTTTCTTTCTGTCTCTCCCTGTCCTTTCCACTTTTTCTAAAAAAAATAAAGAAGAAAGAAAGAAAATAAAACACTGATCCAAGATAATATGCACTTCCCACTACATGTCCACTTAGAATGCAGCGGGAGCAGGAAACCTGAAAAGGTACCCCAAAGAGATGGGCAAAACTTTTAAAGTGACCGAATTACCTTGACTTGGTAAGGTGAAGTTTTCCACCATTACCAGAAGTGGGAACTTAAGAACTAAGTTCAGTTACAATGAAATATTTAGAAGTTATATTTTTGAATATAATACATGGGTTTCCAGAGCACTCACCACACTCTCCTCTCTGAGGCCCCCAGAATAGAGGGTTCCTGGGTCTTTCTAAGATAATTCTCATAGTGTTTGACTCTCAAGAGGTGTAAAGGAGATGAAGCAATAGAAGTGGTTGCCTTGGGTCTGTGACTGCTATTTCACCCATGGGGAAAGCATTGGTGGGAGGACAGCACGCCTTGTCTGAGGTCAGGGATCTGTATTACTTTGGGACTCATGACCTAAGCTTACCAGATTTCTCTGTTTTCATCATAGACGGTGGCATGGCCAGTGTTGCTGATAAGGGCCCGAACATACGCTTCATCACTGTCGTCCAGAATGATATATGTGCACTGGCTCTGTTGCGTACAGAAGAAGAGCACAGCCAGGTTTCCTGATGGGTAACTGGAAGATGGTTAAGGCACAAGCAGTCCCTTGGGATCCCCTTGCAGAGCCCTGCAGAGAGTGCAGGCCTTAGTAAAACCATGTCCCGCCCCAAAGCCTAGACTTTTTAGGTGCCATATGTGTCAATATAGGTGTCCTTGTGCTCCAGTGGATACTATATCTGGCCTGATTCATCGGAAAAGAGAATTCGGAAGATATTCTCATTGGGGTAGAGAATTAATTTTACATCCTCTTGATACACCTGGAAAGAAAAAACAAGCCTGTGACAAGTGTCCAGGGGTTGATTGTCCCAATTCAGAGTACAGGGTTGTCACTAGAGTGCTTGAGACCTATCTGACCATCACTACCAGACCTATCACTGCCACCAACCTGCTAGGTCCGTGGTTGGTAAACTGCGGCTCTTTCGCCCCTTGAGTGTGGCTCTTCCACAAAATACCACAGCCTGGGCGAGTCTATTTTGAAGAAGTGGCATTAGAAGAAGTTTAAGTTTAAAAAATTTGGCTCTCAAAAGAAATTTCAATCGTAGTACTGTTGATATTTGGCTCTGTTGACTAATAAGTTTGCCGACCACTGGGCTAGGTAATCTGTACAGGAAACCTCTCAGGGCCTCAGATTACTTGTCTATGTGATGAGGAGGCTGAAATGGATCAGTGTGTGTGTGTGTGTGTGTGTGTGTGTGTGTGTGTGTGTGTGTTGGGGGGCACACCACACATGCAGATTTTAAACTGTCATTTCAATCACTGTAGTAGTTATTGGTTGTTGGTTTCCTAGGGCTGCCATAACAAAGAACTACAATCGGGGCAATTTGAACCTACAGAAATGTATTCTCTCACAGCTGTGGAGATCAGAAGCCTGAAACCAAGGTGTCAGCAGGGTGGCTTCCTCCTGGAGACTCCGAGGAAGAATTTATTCCATGCCTCTCTCCTAGCTTCTGGTGATGGCTAGAGATCCCTTTTTTTCTTGACTTGTACTGCATCACTCTAGTCTCTGCCTCCACCTTCATGTGGTCTTCTCCCCATGTATCTCTGTGTCTTCACGTGGCTGTTTTCTTGTAAGGATACCAGTCATATAGGAGTAGGGGCCCACCTTACTCCTATATGACCTCATCTTAAGTAATTACATCTTCAAAGACCAATTTTCCAAATAAGGTCACATTCTGAGGCACTGGGGGTTAGGACTTAAACATATCTTTTTTGGGGGGACTATTCAGGGTTTTATTTTTTTTCTTGAATCTGAGTGAATTATATTTTTTCTGGGAAATTGTTCATTTTATGTAAATTTTCAAATGTGTTATTATAAACATTTTTCATATACTGTTATACTGTTTTAAAAAACTTCTACTGCCTCTGTTATGTCCTTGTCTCCATTCTTTATATTATTAATATATTCTCTTTTTTTCCCCTGAATCAACCTTGACCTAACATTTGCCCATTTTACTAGTCTGTTCAGAGAACCAGCTTTTGGTTTGTGTATTTTATTATTTCTTTGGTTTCTATGATATCAACTTCTGCTCTTATCACGATAACTTGTATGTATTTATTTCTGTGGGTTTTCTATATTACTTTATTTAATTTTTCTAATTCCTTGAATTGAATGTTGAACTCATTGGTTTTCATATTTCTTCTTCTCTGTCTTCTTCCCCCTCCTTCTTTAATATAAACATTTAAAGCTATAATGTTTCTCTCAAAATACTGTTTTAGCTGTTTCACATGAGTATAGATATTTACCTCTCATTCCATTCTAAATGTTTTCAAATTACCAATATGATTTCTTCTTTAACTCAAAAGTTATTGCCCAGCGGGTATGGCTCAGTGGTTGGGTGCTGACCCATGAACCAAGAGGTTATTGCACCATTTCGACTCCTAGTCAAGGCACATGTTGTATGTTATGGTCTTGATCCCAAGAAGGAGGCATCCAGGGGAGGCAATTGAGCAATGTTTCCCTCTCATCGATGTTTCTATCTCTCTCTCCCTATCCCTTTCTGCCTCTCTAAAATCAATAAAAACATAATTTAAAAATCTTATTTACAAGTGTTTTTAAATTTACAACATACCAGTTGCTTTTAGTTATGTTATTATTATCACTAATTGAAATGCATAGGGGTAAGAGACATAGCCTATATATCAAGTGTTTAGCATCTGCTGGGGTTTGCTTTGGGGCTTAGTGTGTGATCAATCATTGTAGCTAGTTCATGTCTGCTTGAAAAGGATGCATGCCCTCCAATTGTTTCATGCTCCTGGATTATCAGAACACATTGGTCACCTGATCTTCCCTCTATTTTTCCATCATACACCCCCAGCTCAAGCACACTCGTTCACACTCTCCCTCTTCTGCTTTTCTGGGTTTTCTCTATTTCTGGTATTATTTCCCTTACTTTCTTACACATGCTACTCTGTGTTTGAAGGAATGCTTTTTACATTTTCTCTAAATTTCCCAGGTGTTGGAGCCAGCTTTTTATGTCATCTAGCCTTCCACATTACTTTAACTAGAAGCCAAACCAGTGATCTTCAAACTACTGTTTAAAAGAGTTGAAAAATCCTTCATTCAGGAAAGCTTGCAGCAGGATTACTGATAGCTCTAACAGGTTGTCCAGGGCCAGTCACAGACAATGTCTGACATTGGCCTACATCAGAGTACCTCTGAAGAGGCTCAGAACCAGTACACCCAGTGGCCAGCTTCAGAGAACAACAGAGTAGGATCCAATAAGCTTCACAAGCAGCATATCCTACAGGGAGATCTCAGGAGGCACCAAAACCTGCTGAGACAAATTCTACTTTGTGTGAAAAGCACCTGCACAGCAACTTGCATGCTGTGTTGGGGGTTGAGCCTCATTGTCAGCCAGCCTGAGGGTCAAGTCCTTGCACAAATGAGCCAAAAGCAATCAAGACTCAATGACACAGGAGAAACCAAGATGGCGGCATAGGGAAACACCTAAACTGCTGCCTCACACAACAATTTCAAAAATACAACTAAAAGACAAAATGGACATCATCCAGAACCACAGGAAGGCTGGCTGAGTGGGAATTCTACAACTAGAAGAAAAAAGAAAAGTATACTGAGACTCAGAGGAGCTGCAAGAGGCAGAGGTACTGAGACACGTACCTCTGACCTGCGAGAGGGAGAACCGACTGTGCTGAACTCCAGTTCCAGGAGAGACTCTGGGAACCCAGACTTATACAGGGAGAAACTGGACTGTCAGGAAAGAGAAAAGCACACTGAGATTCAGAGGAACTGCGGAAGGCAGAGGTACTGAGGTGTGCGCATGCACAGAGAGGATGGGCAACTGAGTACGCGGCTGGCTTTCTCAAGCAGGAGGGAGACAAAAGCTCCCAACTGCACTGAATTCCAGTTCTGGGTGAGACTCTGGGGACCCAGACTCATTCGGGGAGAAACTGGACTGTCTGGCAGCAGGTGGAACTCGAGGGTGGCTTTCTCTCAGAGGTGCTTGCAGCAATTTCTACAGGACACTGAGACCCAGGGGCCTATTAGGGCAGGGCTGATGGGAAACCAATGCTGTCTGCTCCACCCAGAGACTCTGCCCCATCCAAGCTGAGCACAGAGGCTTTTGCAAGTCTTGTTTCATAAAGGTGTCTCTAACAGAGAAGTTCTCCCATCGTAGACACAGCTGATCCTCACAGCTAATTGGCCTGGAGGTCAATTCCTCCCAGTGACAGCAACAATCAAGGCTTAACTACAACAAGACTGTGCACACAGCTCACAAAAGGGTGCACCAAGAGTGTCCACCTCAGGTTACTGGGGAGGCTGAGCCACTGGGCCATACAGGACACCTAGAAACCAAAGCCACTCTATCAACTCAGGGAAGCAGACAAAATGAGGAGAAAAAGAAACAGATCACAAATGAAAGAAATGGAGGAAAGCAAAAGATTGGATATAGAGTTCAAAACCATGGTTATAAAGTTTTTCAAGAATTTTCTAGAAAAGGCCAATAAATTTAGTGAGACCCTCAAGGATATGAAAAAGGACCAATTAGAAATTAAGCATACACTGACTGAAATAAAAAATATTATACAGAGACCTAACAGCAGACTAGAGGATCGCAAGAATCAAGTCAAAGATTTGAAATACAAAGAAGCACAAACCACCCAACTGGAAAAGCAAAAAGAAAAAAGAATCCAAAAATATGAAGCTAGAATAAGGAGCCTCTGGGACAACTTCAAGTGTACCAACATCTGAATTATGGGGATGCCAGAAGAAGAAAGAGAGTAAGATACTGAAAACCTATTTGAAGAAATAATGACTGAAAACTTCCCCCACCTGGTGAAAAAAATAGACTTACAAGTCCAGGAAGCGCACAGAACCCCAAACAAAAGGAATCCAAAGAGGACCACACCACCCCAAACAAAAGGAATCCAAAGAGGACCACACCAAGACACATCATAATTAAAATGCCAAGAGCAAAAGACAAAGAGAGAATCTTAAAAGCAGCAAGAGAAAAACAGTTAGTTACTTACAAGGGAGCACCCATATGACTGTCAGCGGATTTCTCAACAGAAACTATGCAGGCCAGCCAAAACCGGTTTGGCTCTGTGGATAGAATGTCGGCCTGTGGACTAAAGGGTCCCAGGTTCGATTCCGGTCAAGGGCATGTACCATGGTTGCGGGCACATCCCCAGTGAGGGGCGTGCAGGAGGCAGCTGATCGATGTTTCTCTCTCATCAATGTTTCTGACTCTCTCTCTCTCTTCCTCTCTGTAAAAAAAATCAATAAAATATATATTAAAAAAAAAAAAAGAAACTATACAGGCCAGACAGAGTGGCAAGAAATATTCAAAGTGATGAATAGCAAGAACCTACAACCAAGATTACTCTACCCAGCAAAGCTATCATTTAGAATTGAAGGTCAGATCAAGAGCTTCACAGATAAGAAAAAGCTAAAGGAGTTCATCACCACCAAACTAATATTATATGAAATGCTGAAAGGTATTCTTTTAGAAAAGGAAGAAGAATAAAAAGGTAAAGATAAAAATTATGAACAAGAAATACATATCTATCAACAAGTGAATAAAAAAATCTGATGAACAGAATATACCGGTGAATATAATAGAATCAGGGGTTTAGAAAAGGAGTGGACTGACAATTCTCGGGGGGAAAGGTTGTGGGAGGTATGGGAAGAGACTGGACAAAAATCATACACCTATGGATGAGGACAATGGGGGGAGGGGTAAGGGCAGAGGGTGGGGTGGGAACCGGGTGGAAGGGAGCTATGGAGGAAAAAAGAGGAATAATTGTAATAATCTGAACAATAAAGATTTATTGAATTAAAAATAAAATGAAATAAAATAAAACAAAATAAAATTGGGGTAGGAAGAAAAAAGACTCAGTGACAACAGGAAGGCCTACCTATGTGCACAGGGAACTTTCTTCAAGCACCCAGCTCAGGTGATCAGGGAGACTGTGCCACTGGGTCCCACAGGTCACCTACTACATAAGGCCACCCCACCAGGACTGGGAATTGTAGAAAATATACCTAATACATAGAAAAAAACAACAACACAAAGAGGTAGCCAAAATGGGTAGACAAAGAAACAGGCCTCAAGTGAAAGAACAAGAGAATTCTCCAGAAGAGCTAAATGAGTGGAGGTAAGCAATATGTCATATATAGAGTGCAGAGTAATGATTATAAGGATGCTCAACAGCATGGAAAAGGACATAGAAAGCATATAAAAAGAGCAGTCAGAAATGAAGAATGCCTTATGTGAAATAAAGAATACACTGAAAGGAATAAACAGTAGGCTCAATGAAGCAGAGAATTGAATCAGCAATTCAGACAAGCTAGAAATAAACACCCAATCAGAGCAGAAAAAAAAAAAAAGAATTAAAAAAAACGAAGCTAGTTTAAGGAACTTTTAAGACAACATGATGCATAATAAAATCCATGTCATAGGGGTACAAGAAGAAGAAGAGAGAGCAAAAAATCAAGAATGTTTGAAGAAATAGTGATTTGTTACCTACAAAGGAGCTCCCCTAAGACTGTCAGCTGATTTCTTAACAGAAACATTTCAGGCCAGAAGGGATTGACATGAAATATTTAAGGTGATAAAAAGCAGGGACTTATAACAAGACTACTTTACCCAGAAAAGCTATCATTTACAATTGAAGGAGAAATAGCTTTACAGACAAGGAAAAGCTAAAGGAGTTTGTAATCACTAAACCAATATAACAAGATATGTTAAAGGGCTTACTCTAAGAAGAAGAAGGAAGAGGAAGAAGAGGAGGAGGAGGAAGAGAAAGAGGAGGAGAAAAAGAAAAAAAAAACATAGGACTATATCTAAAATAATAAAATAACAATATAAACATACCTATCAATATAATCATATTTTTTAAATAATACATAATGATAAAGAGAGCAACCCAACAAGAGGACACAACCCTTATAACCTTTTATGCACCCAACATAGGAGCACCTAAATATGTAAAGCAAATTAAAAGAAAAAAAGATATATTTTTATTGATTTCAGAGAGAAAGGAAGAGGGAGAGAGAGAGAGAAATATCAATGATGAGAGAGAATCATTGATTGGCTGCTTCCTGCATGCCCCTTACAAGGGATCAAGCCCACAACCCATGCATGTGACCTGACTGGGAATCGAACCATGACCTCATGGTTCATAGGTCAATCATTGATAGGCTGCCTGATAACCAAGGATGTAAAGTGGAGACCGCCAAGAGACTGGTAGGAAGTGGATGTGTGAGAGGGCTGGCCAGGCTCCCACAGACAGCAGTTGAATTTCTGGAGGGATATCTCAGCTGTGTGTGTGTGTGTGGGCAGGGGGTGGGGGGGAGAGGTTCTCCAATGAGAACTTTGGGGTCAGACCCCAAACTAGGTTCCTAAGTCCAGAACACCAGAACGGAGAAAGCTGCCCACATAATATCTGGCTGTGAAAAGGTTTTCTGTCTGGAAGAGAAAGATGGCTAGAAATGCAAGCACCCTCTTAAAGGGCCAATGCACAAAACTTCTTGTGCAGCTACTCACCTTGGGCTCCAGCAGAGGGAGGGCAGAGTGGACTAGAGCTGTGTGAGAAGAATCTAGGGTAGAGGGCTATGGGATAACTGGAGAGCAGAAACTGTGCTGAGTCAACTCCCCTACTGCACAGGACATCTTTCTCAGGCAGACTATTACCACCACCCAGGCAGCTTTTGCCTAGGGGGGGGGGGTGGGGAAGCATTGCCCCACCCTGTTTGGAAAACCTCTGGCCCCATCCTGTGGCATTTATACCTCACTGTGGTATGCACCCCGAGGCTTATTAAGAGATGGAATAACAATCAGACTGCAGACAGAGGTGGACCTCTGGGTGCTTTGAGTCTTTGCCTGATCTGCTTCTGGACATAGGGCTAAGAAAAGCCCCATGGTGTGCATCCTGGTCTTGTCCAAACAACCAGCCCCAGCAGAGGGAGCCACAAGCTGCAGACTGCTGATAGCTCCAAACACAGAACTCAGGACCAGTCACAATGTCAGACCTTATCCTCCACCAGAGACCCTCCAAAAAGACTGGGAGTCATAGCAGATGTACCCAACATATAGAAACAAACCGAAACAGGCAGCCAAAATGGGAGCCAGAAAACAAGCCCCAAATGAAAGAACAAGAGAATTCTCCAGAAGAAGAGAGAAAGGAAATGGAGATCAGCAATTTATCAGATATAGTAATTGTAGACAGCGCCTGGGAAGGCACATGGTCATTTCCTTAATTATTGTCAGCTGAACTAAGGGCGATAGGCAGAGCCACACCCTGGGAACATGCTTCCCCAAAAAGGCTGGACTTGTTATCAGCTTGGCCTTCATTTCAGCCCAGGTGTCGGGAGCAGGCTTTGAAATGTAAATCCTGGCAAGCACCAGGAATGCTTGGGCCTACTTAAGAATGCAAATAAGCTCCTTTGATCCTAAGTTTTGGTGTTACTTTCTGGTATTTGGGGGTATAAAATAAATGCGCTGCGTGACTCTCCATCAGAGGTGGCAGTGGTTCCACCCAGCTCCCAGCTTTTTCCTCCTGTCTTCGTGTCTGGTCTCTTTCTTTCTTTTATTTCTCAATCCTCAGCTCCTCTACTCAGGAACTGGACCCACTCTCTTTCTGCACTGGATGTGGAAAAGAGAGAAACACCCACAGTAATTGTGAAAAAGACCAGTTGGAAATTAAGAATGACATAGCAGAAATAAAGAATACATTGGAAGGAATAAACAGCAGATTACAGGAAACCAAGGATTAGATCAGTGAATTAAAAGACAGGGTAGAAAAAATCACTAGGAGAACCAAAATGAAAAAGAAAAAAAAAACTAATAAAAAAATAGGAGGACAGTTTAAGGTATCTGTGGGACAACATGAAATGTAATAATATCCACTTCATAGGTGGGCCAGAAAGTAAAGAAACTGAGCAAAGGAATAAGTGGATGCTACACTGACACTCTCCCAGGACCAAACTGGAATTACAACTAAAATATAAAAAAAATAATCCTGGATTATCAACTGAATTTATTGGAAGAAATAATGGTAGAAAACGTCCCTAATCTGGTGAAGGAAAAAGTCACACAAGTTCAGGAGGCACAGAGAGTCCCAAGCAAGAAGAAACCAAAGTGGCCCATGTCGACACATCAAAATTAAAGTGCCAAAAATTAAAGACAAAGAGAGAATCTTAAAGGCAGCAAGAGAAAAGCAGGCTCCCATAAAGCTCTCAGATGATTTTTCATCAAAAATTCTACAGGCCAGAAGGGAATGGCATGAAGTATTCAAGGTAATGGAAAGCAAGGTTCTGAACCCAAGACTACTTTATCCAGTAAGGCTATCATTCAAAATAGATGGTGAAATAAAGAGCTTCCCAGATAAAATAAGGCTAAAGGAGTTTATAACCACCAAATCAGCATTATAAGAAATGTTAAAGGGACTGCTCTACTACTAATTATATATATATATATATATATATCAAAAGAGAGAGAGAACTATAGGCATAAAGAATTAAAATGGAAATAAATAAGTACCTATCAATAATAACCTTAAAAGTAAATGGCTTAAATGCTCCAATCAAAAGACATAGGTGACCTAATGGATAAAAAAATGACCAAAATATATGCTATCTACAAGAAACCAAAAGACTCACACAGGATGAGAGTGAAGGAATAAGAAAAACTTTTCCATGTAAATGGAAAAGAAAAAAGCTGGGATAGCAATATTTATATCTGACAAAATAGATTTTAAAGTGAAGGCCATAAAAAGAGACAAGAAAGAGATTGATCCAACAAGAGGATATAACCCTGGTAAACATATATGCACTCAATATGGGGGTACCTAAATATACAAAAAAACTTCTGGAGGGCTTTAAGGTAGAGATCGATAGCAATAGAGTCATAGTAGGGAACTTTAACACACCACTGACATCACTGGACAGATTTTCCAGACAAAAAATCAACAATGAAATAGAGACCTTAAATGGCATACTAGATCAGATGGATTTAATTGATATTTACAGAACATTTCACCCCAAAGCTGCAGAATATACATTCTTCTCAAGTGCACATGGGACTTCTCAAAGATAGACTACATGTTAAGACACAAAATAAGTCTCTACAAGTTTAAGAGGATTGAAATAATATTAGGCATCTTCTCAAATCACAATGGCATGAAACTAGAAATCAACCACAAAAACACTCGAAACATTCAAATACATGGAGGCTAAATAGCATGTTATTAGACAATGAATGGGTTACCAACGAGATTGAAAAAGAAATGAAAAAACTTCCTGGAAACAAATGAAAACGAACATACAACAACCCCAAATCTATGGGATACAGCAAAAGCAGTCCTGAGAACAAAGTTCATAGTACCACAGGCCTATTTCAAAAAATAAGAAAAATTATTAATAAAGTATTTAACCCTACAACTTAAAGACTTAGAAAGAACAACAAGAAAAGCCCAGAGTAAGTAGAAGGAAGAAAATAAGGATTAGAGTAGAAATAAATGACATATAGACTAAAAAAACAATACAAAGTTCAATGAAACCAAGAGCTGGTTCTTTGAAAAGATAAACAAGATTGATGAACCCCTAGCCAGACTCATCAAGAAACAAAGAGAGAGGACTTAAATAAATAAAATCAGAAGTGAAAGAGGTGAAGTAACAACTGGCACCACAGAAATACAAAGGATTGTAAAAAAAATACTAGGAACAATTATATGCCCACAATGTGGATGAAATGGAAATATTCCTAGAAAAATATAATCTTCCTAAACAGAATAGGGAAGAATCAGAAAACAGGCCAATAATAACTGATGCAATTGAAGCAGCAATAAGAAACTCCCAACAAACAAAAGCCATAGTCTGGACAGTTTCACTGGGGAGTTTTATAAACCTTCAAAGAAGAACTGTGGAAAGCAGTATGGAGATGACCTCAAAAAATTAAAAATGGAACTGCCTTATGAATCTGAAATTCCACTTCTGGGAATTTATCCAAAAAAACCTGAAACACTAATTTGAAAGAATAGATGTACCTCTATGTTCATTGCAGCATTATTTACAATAGCCAAGATTTGGATGCAGCCCAACGTCCAACAGTAGATGAGCGGGTAAAATAGCTATGGTACATTGACCGTACACAATGGAACACCACTTGGGCATATAAAGGAAGAAAATTTTACTCTTTGTGACAGCATTGATGGACCTGGAGAACATCATGCTAAGTGAAATAAGCCAATCAGAGAAGGACAGGTATCATGTGGTTTCACTCATAATGTGAAATTTAATGAACAAACTGAACGACCAAGCAAAGTAGAGACAGACTCACAGATAGAGAGCTGGCAGACAGCACTGGTGGGGGTGGTGTTGGGGCTGGTGGTGGAGGGATTGAGGCAAAAAAGAAAAAAAATAGAGGAAGAACTCCTGGACAAGGACAACAGTGTGGTGATTGTGGAAGTGAGAGGGATGGGTGGAGATGAAAAAGGGATAAATGGTGATGAAAATAAAATAAAGAAGGAAAATGAAAGCTTGCAGCAGAATGCCAACATCTAAGACAATAAAAGAAAGAAAGGCAGCTATTTGGGGAGTCGCTGTAGGCGTTCTCTCTATGGCACAGCCTGTAAGTGCTCAGAACCTGGGCATCTGAGTGAAAACCACTATGGGAGTTTAGAAGGTCCTGTAATGGACTCTATCCCCACACCTGGCACTGCAGTAAACACTTTACGTCCACCACACAGTGACCCTACAAAATTGGCACTATCATTGTCCCCATTTAAGAGAGACTAATGACTTCCACTAAGTTACCAGTGAGAGGAGAGCCGCTCCCGTTAACCTGCAGGCTCATTAGTACAAACAGGCTGCCTCTGACCATTAAGCTCCCAGACACCTCTCATATTTAATTTACAAATTAATGCTCTTTTTTTTAACCTAAAAAAGTGCCTTGTAAGGATACCTGTGGTTGGTTTGTCGCTGATGGCCTGTAAAAAGCTTCTAGATCTTGCTCATGGAAGAGAATATTTGTATTTTAGGTCTTATTTTCAAAAGCCACCTGAAAGACAAATTTTCTCAAGATGTTTTTTGCTTGTCAAACTCACTTGCCGTGTAATGACACTTTCCTAACAGTGAGGACCCCATGGACAAAGCAAAATCTCTGACACAGAGGTAAAGTCCTTCCATTTTCTCTCACTAGGAGATTATCATCATGTGTCACTTAACGACAGGCACACGTTCTGAGAAATAGCATCTTTTGGTGCTTGCATCATTTTGGAAACATTTCAGAGTGCACACACACAGCCATAGATGGTTTAGCCTACTACTATAACTGAATGCGCCGTACTTTTATATGACTGGCTGTGCAGTATGCTTGTTTACCTTGGCATCACCACAAACATGTTGCATTGTTGTACAGTGCATAACTATATAATAAGTGGCATATCTCAAAGCCTAAATCCCATCACTATTTTCTTGGGAACAGAGTATGAGGCTAAGAGCTAAAAGGTAAGATACTACATCTCTGGACCTTCCTTTAATTCTTCTAGAGAAAAAACGGTGCCTCATCGGCAGGCCCCTGTGCCGTGAGGCAGCTGCTGTCTGTGAGCTTGCTCTGCTGCTCTCTTTCCATGAACTCTCCCTGACCGCTGTGGAGACACTGGCTCCGGGCTGGCTGGGTTGGATTCTGCCTAAACACCAGTGCACACATAAGCAGTGCTCTGCCTAACTCAGCAGACTACTCCAAACTTACTGCCATTTGTAAAACAAAAACAACTAAATATCACACTCCTCATAGCCATTTTCTTCCTTCCTTCCCTTCCCTCCCTTCCCTCCCTCCCTCCCTCCCTCCCTCCCTCCCTCCCTCCCTCCCTCCCTCCCTCTCTTCCTCCCTTCCTTCCTCCCTCCCTTCCTCCCTTCCTCCCTCCCTTCCTTCCTTCCTTCCTTCCTTCCTTCCTTCCTTCCTTCCTTCCTTCCTTCCTTCCTTCTTTCTTTCTTTTTTAATAAAGCTTTATTCAGATTATTACAATTGTTTCTCCTTTTCACCCCCATAGCTCCCCTCCACCCGGTTCCCACCCTACCTTCTGCCCTTACCTCCCCCGCATTGTCCTCATCCATAGGTGTACGATTTTTGTCCAGTCTCTTCGTGCACCCCCCATACCCCTTTCCCTCTGAGAATTATCAGTCCACTCCCTTTCTATGCCCCTGATTCTATTATATTCACCAGTTTATTCTGTTCCTCAGGTTTTTAATTCGCTTGATTTTTAGGTTCACTTGTTGATAGATATGTATTTGTTGTTCGTAATTTTTATCTTTACTTTTTTCTTCTTCCTCTTCTTAAAGAATACCTTTCAGCATTTCATATAATACTGGTTTGGTGGTGATGAACTCCTTTAGCTTTTTCTTATCTGTGAAGCTCTTTATATGCCCTTCAATTCTGAATGATAGCTTTGCTGGGTAGAGTAATCTTGGTTGTAGGTTCTTGCTATTCATCATGTTGTAGATTTCTTCCCACTCCCTTCTGGCCTGCATAGTTTCTGTTGAGAAATCAGCTGACAATCATATGGGTGCTCCCTTGTAGGTGATTAACTGTTTTTCTCTTGCTGCTTTTAAGATTCTCTCTTTGTTTTTTGCTCTTGGCATTTTAATTATGATGTGTCTTGGTGTGGTCCTCTTTGGATTCCTTTTGTTTGGGGTTCTGTGTGCTTCCTGGACTTGTAAGTCTATTTCTTTCACCAGGTGGGGGAATTTTTCAGTCATTATTTCTTCAAATAGGTTTTTTAATATCTTGTTCTCTCTCTTCTTCTGGCACCCCCATAATTCTGATGTTGGTATGCTTGAAGTTGTCCCAGAGGCTTCTTACACTATCTTCAAGTTTTTGGAGTCTTTTATCTTTTTGCTTTTTCAGTTGAGTGTTTTTTGCTTCTTTGTATTTCAGTTCTTTGACTTGACTCTTGCGTTCCTCTAGTCTGTTGTTGGGTCTCTGTATAATATTTGTTATTTCAGTCAGTGTATGTTTAATTTCTAGTTGGTCCTTTTTCATATCTTCGAGGGTCTTGTTATATTTATCGGCCTTTTCTAGGATATTCTTGAAAAGCCTTATAAGCGTGGTTTTGAATTCTATATCCAGTCGTTTGTTTTCCTCCATTTCTTTTGTTTGTGACCTGTTTCTTTGTCACCGCATTTTCACTGCTTCCCTGAGTTGGTAGGGTAGCTTTGTGTGCTAGGTTTCCTATATGGTCCAGTGGGTCGGCCTCCCTAGGTAACCTGAGGTGGACACTCTTGGTGCACCCCTTTGTGGACTGTGTGTACAGCTTTGTTGTAGTTAAGTCTTGATTGTTGTTGGTATCACTGGGAGGAATTGACCTCCAGGCCAGTTGGCTGTGAGGATCAGCTGTGTCTATGCTGGGAGAAGTTTGGTGCTGGAGACAGCCTTATAGGATTAGACTTGCCAAATTGCAAAAGCCTCTGTGCTCAGCTTGGATGGGGTGGAGTCTCAGGGCGGAGCAGACAGTCTTGGCTTCCCTTCAGCCCTGCCCTTGCATGCACGCGCCTCCAGACCTCTGCCTTCCCCGGCTCCCGAGCCTCCACCTGAGAGTCCAGATTCCCCCTGCAAGAGTGTGGGTCCCCAGGGGCTTCCCTGGAACTGGGGTTCAGTGCAGTCAGAACTGGGGCTCAGTGCAGTCAGGAGCTTCCGACTCCCTTCTGCCAGGGAAAGCCTGTGGTAACCTCCACAGTCTTTGTGCACACTCATGCGTGCACCTCTAGACCCCTGCCTGCCAGGGCTCCCCTGGGTCTCTGAGTCTCCAAGTGCCTTTCTCTCTACCTGACAGTCCAGACTCTTCCTGTATGAGCCTGGGTCCACGGGGTTTCACCCAGAACTGGCGTTCAGTGCAGTCAGGGGCTTCCTTCCCCCTCCTGCCAGGGAAAGTCAGCCAGGCTCTCAGCTGCCCTTCCTCTCTGCGCACACAAAGACCCTTTTTAGTACCTCAACTGTTTGCCGTTCCTCCAATTCTCTGTGAGCTTTTCTCTTTCCTTCTAGTTGTAGAATTTCCACTCAGCCAGCTTTCTTGTGGTTCTGGATGGTGTCCATTCTGTCTTTTAGTTGTAGTTTTGAAATTGTTGTGCGAGGCAGCAGTTTAGGTGCTTACTTATGCCACCATCTTGGTTTCTCCCTCATAGCCATTTTTGGCAGTCTGATGTGAATGATTAATTAGGAAGGATCCTCTGCTTAGAGATCTTGGTGAGAACCTTCCTCTTGGCTACAGGGAGCACATTTAAGTTTACTTGGGGGGGGGCAGACACTGTAGGACCAAAAGCTCCGAAACAGGACAGGACAGGAGTTCACTAGCCTGGCTGGAGCAAGATACCAAAGAAGGTTTCATTAATGGATTGGAAGTGAGGCCAGGGAGATGTGAAAACTGAAGGCTTCTCTTAGGGCTTCCAACCTGAAGAGTCCCCTGCTCTCCCTTAATTTCTCTGTCTGTAGAGGTTCTGACTGGTCCCACTGACTTCCTTTCTACATGTAGGCCCAAGAGATGAAGGGAGGCCAGGAGTGTCCACACCTGGGCTGACAGGGTCAGTTTCTAGCTCTTACATTTTTACCTTCATTACTTGAGGATGTTTGATTATTTTTCCTTTTAGTAAAAAGTGTTTTCATTTTCTGCTGGACACAGCAGTATATTTCCCAGCCTTCTTGCAACGAGGTGAGGTCATGTGACTCACTTTGGTTAATGAAATTTAAGCCTGGACTTTGGCTCACTTCCTGTCCATGCAACTGGACACAAAGAACTCCAGCGTGGTGGAGACCCATGATAAAAGGACCCAGATCCCTCAGAGCCAGCCTCTAGGAGGGATGCTCAGAGAGCTGGGGGACTCATATGAGATGTGACATGGGCGAGAACCTTGCATCTGGTTATTAAGCCATTTAGCTTTAGGAATCATATGTTTCAGCAGCTAGTGAGCATTGCCTTGGCCAACATGGGCTCAGTGTCCTGAGACAGTCATGTATGTTCTTCTGGGCCTCACTTTCTTCAACTGTAAAGTGAGGATAACAATAGCACACATCACACAGGAATTGTTGGAAAAAGCTACATTTACATTATATATGGACGTGCTTTATAACCTGCATGGTGTTACATAAATGTTAGTTTCTGTTAGTTTCCTTGTGTTCTCCAATTTAGTAAATGATAAAATAACATTTACTGAGTTGCTCATGCCAAAATTCTTAGATTCATTTTTTTGTCTTCTCTTTCTCTCACACCCCACTTCCAATTCAGCAGGAAGCCCTCTTGGTTCTCCCTTCAAAAAATATCCCAAATCAGACTACTTTTCACCATCTTTACTGCCACCACTTAGTACAGATGCCCATCACCTCACACCTGAGTTTATGCCCTGCCTCCCAACTGGACTTCCTGCCTTTATTCTTGTCCCTTAAATGTATTCTTCATACAACTGCCAGAAAGATTCTTCTAGAGACTAAGTCAGGTGATGTTTGTCTCCTGCTCTAGACTTTCCAATGGTTTCACCTCATTCCAGGATAAAATCCAGAGTCTTACTATGACCCACATGGCTCTACCTGATCTGGGCACTCAGGCTCATTCCCTATTCCTTTCTCACAGCTGTCCTTGCTTGCTCTGGTTAGCATGCCCTTCCACCAGGTATTTTCATGCTCACTCCCTCATTTCATACATGCCTAGGCTCAAAGGGCATTTATGAGATTGTCCTGCAGGTATTAGAGCAACTCCTCTCTCAGCTCAACAACTCAAGAGTCCCTTATGCTGCCCACGTCCCGCCCCCCCCCCCCCCCCCAATCATGGCACCTACCAACACCTGGCATAACACTGAACAGTATTTTTTTATATTGGCTGTCTCCTCAACTGAAACGGAAGTTTTATGGGCACAAGGGTGTTGTGTTGCTTACTCCTGTATCTCCAGCACCCAGAAGAGGTTCTGACATAGTAGATTCTCAATAGATATTTAGAGAAGACATAGCATCTATCACATCTTTCTATTCCCACGTCAATGCCTCCTTCTTGAGCTTCAGACCTGATTATTAACTCACTCTAAATGACTAATATTTTGAGACTAGTTTTCACTTATAACTTCATAGTATCCATCTTCATAAATATTAGTATGTGATTGATCTTTTTTAAAAAGGCTTTATTTTTAGAGTAGATCACAGCAAAATTGAGCAGAAAGTACAGAGATTCCCTATATCTCCTGCCCTATCACACACACATAGTCTCCACCACTGTTACCATCCTGCACCTCAGTGTACATTCATATATTCAATGAACCTGCATTGGTATGTCATTATCATGCAAAGTCTATAGTTTACATTGGGGTTTACTCTTGATGTTGTATCTTCTATGGATTTAGACAAATGTCTAATGATATGCATTCACTTATGGTATCATACAGAGCATTTTCACTGCCCTAAAATTCCTCTGTGCTGCACCTATTCATTCCTGTCTCCTCCCAAGCCCCTGGCAACCACTGATCTTTTTATTGTCCCCATAGTTGTGCCTTTTCCGGATGTCATATAGTTGATCCTTGAACAACATGGGTTTGAACTGTGCAGGCCCACTTATCTATATATAAGTAGACCCATGCAGTACAAACTCATGTTGCTCAAGGCTCAGCTGTATTTTTGATCTTCGGTTGGGAATCGTGTATGCGGAGGGCTGACTGAAGTTATACTTGATTTTCAACTGCACAGCGCATCGGTGCCCCTAATCCCTACCATGTTCAAGGATGAAATTATACGGTATGTAGTTGAAATTATACAGTATGTAGTATTTTCAGATTGGCTTCCTTAACACAGTAATATGAATTTAGGACTCCTCCATGTCTTTCTATGACTTGATAGTTCATTTCTTTTTTCACTGAATAATATTACATTGTTTGGATGTACCACAGTTTATCCATTCACTATGTAATTACTTCTTAACATGGGTTTAAAATTTATTAGGAGAGGGACTTATATATTATAACATATATTTTCTTTACTCCTCCCCCAACCTCATCTAACTGCCAAATATAGGCCCTTTAGGGAGAAGAGTCTCAATGGGTCCTAGGAAAAGTCCTAGTCAATTTGTGATAACCCACGATGTGCCTCCTTATATTGAACACATGTTTCTTGTTGGTATTCACATTGTGTGTTGGTTTTGACAGCTCCCAGATGGTGTGAGTATCCCACCTGAGCCTTAAAACCTGAACAAAGTAAAAATACCACTGCCACACTTACCTTGGCATTGCTCTTTATCCACTCTGTATCTATTTCTGTATCTAATTTCTTTTTATGATGAATATGACGAGTTTTTTTTACTTCTTCTATCTTGGACCCCTCAATTGGTGGTGATTGGCTCAATAAATGAAATGTGTGAGTAACCGCATCTGAATCTTTAATGTGGTATACGTCTTTGGTAGAAAAGAGAAAGAAAACATAGATCTATTTCTTAAGAGAATTTGGGGGTTTGGGACATGGGTCATATTCTCCCATTTAAGAAAGGCTGCCAGGAAAGAGAGCAAGAAGAGAGAGCTGGGTTGAATTTTGAACTCTCATTTATTTACTTATTCATTTAACACCTGTTTGTCAAAGGCCTGCAACATGCCAGCCCAGTGCTAAATGCCAGATACCATGTGAAGACCATCCAGCCCAGACTTGGGATATGAGGGGTGACACACCAGCCCCATGACAATAACAAGTGTGGCTGCTAACTCAATTAATTGAAAAATGGGGAGTCATTACAAAAGAAAACATACCTTAAACATATTATTTGAACTTAAAACATAAATGTATATTAACACTCTAATGTAGGGCAAAGTGTGTGGTCTGATGATGGATTCTACGACCATTTTTGCTCAAACCACACTCATAATTTATTATATTTAGTTTTCAATTTTAGAAAATTCTAAGTAGTCTGAGCATAGAATTATACAGTTTTAAAAACATTTCTATATTCTCCAATCTTTTATATATGGTGCATATCTAGTTCCAAGCACTTTTTAAAAAAAGCTATTTTTAATTGGGTCCTCTCAAAGCATTCAAAGCACAATTTAAATTCTTAAAACATTATTTTTCTTAGCAGCAAGAAGTTTCTTTTTATTTTCATTTCTGTCCATTTTTTTTTCCCAACTGAAAAAATGGAACTAAACTAATAAGGACAGCAGAAGAACAATCCCTGCTCCAAGTGACAACTGGTGGGCACAACAGTGGCCAGACCAGTGGGGAGGAGCTTCTAGCACCCTATCAGGTGGGAAGCTCTTCACTGGAAGGGGCACCTTGGTTCCCTCCACAACTAGGTTAGGAGGTGGTTGGTTAAGAGAGCTTAGTTATCCCTTGTCATCAACACAGTGTTGGAGGAGGTCACTGAGAGGCTGTTACTGCGGATTGACCTGGGAGCTGGACCTGGACCATCAGAGGCTCCTCATCCCCATCTCCTGTCCTTAGAATGAGATCTCTGCCTACCCTTCCCACAGCTGGAGCTGCATCTCAAGGATCCAGCCTTGAGAGAACAATGTGTTGTGAGACCATCTGGGCTGAATACGTGACTGACCCAGGTAGGGCCTCTTTATACAATTCAATCTTCGGATATGGAGACTGAATTGTCTTACTGCCCACTAATACAGGACTTGCATATTAAACCTGCCCTGCTTGGGGCTAACCCATTGTGTAAGTCTTGGTGGGAGACAGGGCCCTTCTACTACAGAGACTGAAGGTGGCAATTCCTTCTTCTCCCTGCCCCAGATTTCCCATGCCAGGGTTCGGTAACTCCACTGAGAACATGAAACCTAGACCTAGAAGGCCCCCGCTTTTCTTCTCTAGACATATTGAGCATGCCAAAAGGATGAGCCTTAGATATGGCCTGAGAGCTTTTGGACACGAGTGTGGCTCATGTTCACACAGTGACTGGGTGATCTTAGGCAAGTCCCTTAGCCTCTCTGAGCTTTACTTTCTTTATGATACTTCACATGGTTATGAAAATTATTTTGAACAGATAACATATGTGAAAGTATCTAGCCCATAGCAATTATTTTGTACGAGTTAGGTCAGTGGCTAAATTGGTATTAGGGAATGGGAGCACTTCCTTGAGAGAGAATGTGAGGCTGTGTCCTGGCTCAGTGAGAAAAAAGACTATGCTTGATTCCTTATGTTTGCCATTGTTATCACTGCCATTTCTATGTTAGTTGGATCTGGTAATTTGAAAGATATTCCATATGGTGGTTTTGAGTTTCTGAATTAGATAGCCTTGGAGCTTAAGCTCTTGGCTCAAGCTTTCCATGATTAGACTCTAAAAACTGGCAAGCTCCATGATTGGCAAATCTTAAATGCTGGACCACAAATGCCTTCAGTAAAAGTAAAAAGGCTATTTCTTTCCCAAAGTTTATGTTAATAATGACTTATTGGATCTCCCCAAATCCAGGTTATATCTATTTCTGTGTGGTCTCATAGCATTCCCTTCCCACCTCATCACTTAACCATACTATATGTGAATTTCCTGCTTGCTTGTCTATCTTCACCACCCTCACCAACCCGCACCACACCACCAAAGCGTAATCCCACTGAGATCCCAGACTGTGTCCATCTTTCTCCATATTTTATCCCTGGTAGCTAGGACCTCAATAGACCGGTAGGTGCTCAAGTGAGGGAACGAGCACTTCAGCCTCCTTTGCGGATGTGGCAGAAGGTGAGAGGCAGTGAAATGCACATAAGAGAGCCAGTCATGGATGGAAAATGGTAGAGAAGTCCTTACTTCCACGTTTCTCCATAATCCAGTGAATTACTTCCTTGTACTTTTCAATGTTTGTCTTCAACCTGAAAGGAATGTGAGTTATCTTTAAAAAACTGAGACTAAATTCCTGTTTATATGTCACGCTACACAGTGTAGCCAGTGCTAGAACCTTCCAAGTCCTTTTCATAGGTGGAATGTGGGGCTGATGGCTCTTTCAGACCCAGCTATTCTTCCGATCAGAGCCGAGGAATAAAGGGACAGCACATGGCATGGGCTTGGTGCTTCTTTCCTTGCTTCTACTTGGCCTTCAACCTGGGCACCTGGGCTGACCCCCAAACTTTTAAAAATACATTTCATGAGCATCAGTTTGGGCGCAGGGACAGGGCAGAAATGCCAGGCTGACTCTATGAGTTAAGCATATAGAAATCAAGCTCATCAGCTTGCTATTTCTATGCCTTGTACGTATCCCAGTGAAGGTTACAGTTGGAAACAGCATGGAAAAACAGCATTGTTTGAGCCATTGGAAACCCTTTGCATTTAGTAGTAAGATTTTCAGTAATCGAAAGCCACACCAAGGCACAGCTTTTCAAAATACTCAAGCCCCAAGGCCCTCTCATGTCAATACACAAAGCAAGTCATCCTGGCATGTCAGTGGCTTGGGCTATTGTCCTTCCAGGTAAACGGACCTCCAGGGGTAGCTGTGTTTCCTGGTTCTCAGATCAGAATGTTTTTGAAATGGAATGTGTCAGGAGTGAGTGTCCCAGCTTAATTAGATCTGGAAGAAGGCCTCTGACATGACAAATTTTAAGTTTTTAGTTTAGATTCATTAAATATTGCATGATAATTCAACCCAGGAAGCAAATTACTGGGAAGGGCTGAACGAGTTCACTTGGCAGAGAGCTAAGGTTTACTACTTGTGCTTTAAAAGCAATAATGGAACTTGAGAATGAGCTCTTCATGGGCCATTTATACCAAATGTTTTTGTTTTATTTGCTAGCACTTTGAATGGAATGGAAACAGTTACCTAGTCTACCATTACCTGGTAGATGAGGACCAAGGACCGAGGAGTGGGTGGGGTGAGACCTATTTCATAGGCCAAGAGAGGATGCCAAATACTAGATAGTATATGCACGAGTTAACACTCCAGTGAGGGGTCCAGATAGAGGCACCCAAGGCCCTTCTTTGTCCACCTTTGCAAGCTAGTGGAATCTTACCAGGTAGCTCCTCAATGGCAGAGGCTCTCGGGTACACACTACTGTAAAGATCAACACACAGATCAGCACAGAATAGGTGCTCAGGAAATATTTGTTGAGTGCAATCAGATTAGAATGAGCACTGGTAATAAGCTTGAATGGGAAGGAATGGGGGTAGAATGTCATATATGCAGTAGAATAACTTTTGCGATGTTTTCTGGCATTTGTTTGTGCAGTTGTATAAAGATCTGAAAGCTTGGATGTTTGCTTTCCCCTTTCCTAGAGAAACCTCAGAGATCTCTGGCCCCAAGACACTACTGAGTCCAAAGCTGAAGTTGCTAGAAATCTCTCTTCCTGATGTTTGTAAAAAGTCTCCTCCGACTCACCAAGGAGATTATACAGGATACCCCATCCCTCAAAGCCTGTTGGCGCCACTGCCAGAGATTTTGTGACAGACTCATGGGAGGCCTAAAAACTACTTGCTCACCAAGGTTTTTGACAGCTGGATGAGTGAAAATGCAGCACCGGGTGGGTGTACAAGTGGGGATCTGGAACATTTTGTGCCTGGGGTCATGCCAACTAGAAAGGCTTGGTGCCAGCCACATCTTTGTCATTTTCCACTCTAAATAGAGGGGCTGGCCATTGCTCCCAGGTCAGTGAACATCATGGCTTTCCCTCTCCAGGAAGCAGGAAAGAGCATTGGCTTGGCCCAGGATAAGGCCAGGGAATTTCTTGGGGAGATGCCCGGGATCTCCATTCCCTGACTGTCCCCTCTCTTAAAAGGCCCAGAGTTCTGAGCCTTGCTCCCCAGACTTTTGTACAAGTTCATAGTCTATTCAAGACTTTCTTGCTCTGGATTTCCAGCCTTTGTCATTGCCTGTCTTCGATCCTATCCTGTATCTCACATGCTTGTCGATTTCTTTGCCCTTGAGCCTGGCTTTTTGACTCAGGGGACTTTCTGGCACTGGCCTTGCTCTTTTCTCTGGTGGCCCAATTTACATTTTCCTACTGCTACCTTTAGCCTACCTGAACCCACTGACCAATACCTTGATCTCTCCAGCCACTTACAGAATTCTCAGTTTCCTTCTGGTTTTGCTTTCCAGTTGGCCAGTCAGGGGAATGTCAGTATCCTCTTTCAGTTCACTGTGAGCAGCCTGTTCTTTGATAATGGTTTGAAATACTGAGTGGTAGGAGCTCTTAAAAAGCTACAAAAGGAACAGAGAATAAGATATCTGGCTAGCAAGAGTTGTTTTAAAGAATATTTCCATTATTATCATACCCTCTACTCACTTCCCAACTTTCTCAAGATTTTTTTTTTCTAGCAGCAGCATACCAAGAAATCATTTGAGAGAAGAAAATTACACTTATTTAAAAAAATTATTGATTTTTATAGAGAGAAAGGGAGAGATAGGTAGGTAGGTAGGTAGGTAGAGAAACATCTGATTAGCCAAAACTGCAACTTTGGCATATTGGGATAATGCTCTAACCACCTGAGCTACCAGACCAGGGGCAAAATTATGCTCTTTTTCCAAATGTGGAGATGGCTATAGAAAGCAAAAATTCTTTCATGCTTTAAGAGCTTAACAGGTTTTCTGAGTTCTAGGAATGACCAACCTCCTAGTGGTTGCTTATTTATTCAATGTAAAGAATGACTGTCCTCAGAAAGCAGTGTGGCACCTGGCATGTTACTATAGTGGACAATTCTGTGTTTAAAGATTCTCCCAAAGTAATGACATTGCAAGCTGCCTTTTTATTTTGTAAACTTGATTGCTCTGTCCCAAGTCCATGATATTAACTAGGACTGACACATAGGTGAGTCTTCACAAGAGTTTCTTTTTTTTGGATCCCTTTTGCTAGGAGATGGAAGTTGGCTTGCTGTGGAAGAATCCATGGATCTTCCATGTTACCCTGCATACCAGAAACTGAGGTTGTCATTATTGTTGATCAACGTCTGATAATGTATAGTAGGCCATTAACTTATTGGTTTTTGATAATAAACAGAAGACCAATGGACTTAGAGTTGCATGTGATCTGGGACAGATTTAAGATAAAACTTGTGTTTGTCCAGTTTTTATAAGCTGTGGGGAAAGCTGGGATGCCTCAGATCTAGCTTGTCTGATTCCCAGCCTTTGCCCATTGCTGGTATTAAATTAATTAAACAAGGAGGTTATTAGCCTGGGGTAGCTCTAAGGCTGTGGTGGCCTACACAAACAAATAAAATCTAAGCCTGTCAGTGCCTCAAGTTTACAAAATCAAAACCTAAGGGCAACCAAACACAAGCAGCCAGCTAGCTTTAAGCTATGGACCATCAATAATTTCCTTGCCTGCTTCCACTTTTTTCTATAAAAGCCTCTCCCCAGCTCCAGTCAATGAAGCATTTGCAACCACTTCTATCTGGTTTGATGATGACAATTCCAATTGATGTGTGCTCAAATAAACTCTTAATATGCTTAAATATACCTCAGTTTACCTTTTAACACTGGAATCGGGGTTTCAGGCCAGGTTGAGTTTAAGGCCCGTGTCTTGTCTCTAAATTCCTCATTATTGTCAACCCTGCTCTTGGGTGGAGCAATTTCCTATTAGGCCAGTGATCTCTCAGCATTCTATGTTTTGTTCACCAGAAAATACAGTGCTCACTAGACAACAGACCTACTGGGTGGGCCTAGTTGAAGTTCTCACCCCACCTAGGCTGTGCCATCCCATTCAATTTAGCCAGCATGTGACACCTTGTGACATTGGTCCCATTTGCTTCCCCAGCCTAGTAGAACTATCCTCATCATCACAGTAGGTGTATTGGGCACTCCAGTGATGAGTTCTCTCATGCCCAGAGATGAATCCTGGGTAAATCTCTGGTTCTTGCAACTAAAAGAGTTTGCATAGCAGGGTTTGTGATTCATGGGCATGTCACAGAAATAAAACAAGCAAAGTGAATCAAGAATAACAAAGGAATTGAACTGTCAGACTAACCAAAATATTGATGACCCTGATCCAAATGGGAGGACTTCAACTCCTTCTCCCTAGTTTGTACCCCAGTGGCTTCTGGTATACCCCCATAGGGGCTTCAAAAGTCTTTCAGCTGTAGGTCTCCTGTGACATTCATTCCATTCTTCCTGTCCTGCTCTGGCCCCAGCTGTCCATATCTGCTGCTGACGACATGGCTTGGAGACCTATTGCTTTGCCTAGCTGTATAGCTGCTTATCATGAGAGTGCCAGTATCTGGGACACTGGTGTTGCCTCAGCAATCCTCCTAAGCTCCTGATCCTTGGGGGCAGAGTGGTATAGACAGCAGGGGCATGTATCTCCCAACCCTATGCCATGCTTTGTCACTGAGATGATGAGGCGAGGTGCTTGTGATTGGAGCTCGCCCGCACAGCCCACCTGTCACACAGAACCCTCCCAAAGTGCCATGCTCATGCAGGAGCTCGCACAGTGACAAGGGAGACATCCCCTCTGCCTGTGACCACAGCTCTGCCCGTACAGCCAAACCTCAATGGGTAGGCATGCTGAAGGTTTCTGAATGATTCCAGTTTCTGAACCAAACAATTCCTTTAGATTTCCACTCTTGCTGAAAAATGTTTCTAAAATGCCAGAGTTACTTTCCTGTCTTAGTAGATGTTATGCAGTGAATCTAAGCTCTTGGGCAATCTTTTTTATATATACCCATACCCTTGGATGTGATATTTCAGTACTTGAAAAGCAATTCTTATTAATACACAAGGTGGGGTAAAAGTAGATTTACAGTTGTGAGTATGCAAAACACAGAGTCTATACTTGTATGACTATTAATTATTGTATTATTTTTCATATAAACAACTATAAACCTACTTTTACCCTACCCTGTAATATGTATAAAAGCAAGGATGAAATTTAAGGCTAAATATGAATTGACACTAGAAAATTTCCCAATTAAAACAAATAACTTAGTTCTTTTTCTTTTTTTTGCCTTTTCTTTTGTAAGTTTAGCAAAATACATCTGCTTAATATTGAGTTCCAGGGATACACGATTTCAGTCTTGTGGTTGTAGTTAGTACCTACAATCCTGAGAAGTTTCTCAGCCATAGCGGAGAGGATGCATCATAGTGCTTCCACCTGAGTCAACATGTGTGGTGAGTCTTGGAGGTTTGACACAGGGATCTAGAGCCACTAGGCTGTGCCGGCAGGGAAGAAATTGATGAAATAAAGACAATACCACATACCACAGAGGTAAGGCTTGCTCACACTGTCATGACATCCATCTCATCTTGGTTACTGGGTACAGTTGGGGAAAGGACGCCTGCTGACCCTCCAGGGCTGGTTCTGTGCCCCTCTGAAGGTGGTGTTAGCAGGACCACAGACCCCCCAGGTGGTTCACTACTGTTGCAGTGTTTGCTTGCAGAGAGTGCCGTTTAAGGTTTAGCTTGCTAAGCTGCCCCATTCCTACCCTTTGGTTAGAAACACCAGGCTTTCCTTAGGATCTGTCATGTTGCCCTGCACACCTTAGGGGTTTTGCTTTCTGTGCTTGTTCGGTTGTCGGTTGCTGTCTTTGCTGGCACCCAGCCAGGGACACGTGAAGCAAAAAAACCCCCCCAAAACTCAGGAAACTCACTGCCATGTCATTCATGAAGTCCCTAGGTCCCTAGCCAGTCGGCCTTCTCTCTGCCCTTCAGAAGTTTCTTATGCTTGTTTTATATGTAACATCTAGGATTTTATGCTGTCCTTAGTGGGAAAAGTACATCTATATCATCTTTCCAGAATCTAACTTAATTTTTACAAAGGATTTCTACACAGAATGATTTGCCTTGAGATCTAGGTGACTTAGGTTTTGTTTGGGCATTCCTGATTTCAAAAGCAATCTTTTTTTTTTTTTTAAATCCTTACCCAAATATATATTTTTACTGATTTCAGAGAGTGAAGAAGGTGGAGTAGGGGGAAGGGGGGGAGGGGAGGGCGGGGGGAGAGGGGGGAGAGATAGACAGACAGATAGATAGAGGGTGAGAGGGGGAGAGAGAGAGGGAGAGATGAAGGAGAAGCATCTATCGGTTGCCTCTGTTACCCACCCTGACTGCGGATTGAACCTGCAACCTAGATATGTGCCCTGACTGGGAATGAAACCCACAATCTTTTGGTGTATAGGACGATGCTCCAATAAACTGAGCCACCTGGCCAGACTCAAAAGCAATCTTGAGAATATTTGCTTATATTACCAGCAGGGCGCTCTGAAACTCAGGCCCTGGAGCAACACATTTGGCTTTCTATGGCCCTCTCTGATTGAATGCATGTCATTGAAATGTAGGTCTGTTATAAGGAAAGCTCATTTGGGCTGTGCTAACAACAGAGTGAAGCAAAGAATACCAGGGTTCATGAGGCAGTGCCAGCTGACCTGGGGTTCCTGTCCCAGCATGGAAGCAAGGTGGTCTCAACTTTTTCTCCAACTTACACTGTCCTCGAGGTCCACACCATCCAGTATGTCAGGGTGCTCATTTAATATAGTATCATAGAAGCTATCCGGAGGGACCGACTTCATGGCTTTCAATTGGAAGGCAAAGCAAAGACATTTGGAAGAGGAACAAAAACCAAAACCACAATAAAATAGATTTACAGCATTTACTCTTGCCCCTTTAAATAAAAATGCACACATCATCAATAAGGCTTTAAATGAATTCATCAAATTTCCTAACGTTCAACATGAAGATATTAATAAAATAGGAACAAAAGGGTAAGCTTCAGTGGCTGACTTAAGAAAGTGAGTGTGTGCTCCCGGTGTCTGGTGAAGGTTTATCT
This sequence comes from Corynorhinus townsendii, assembly GCA_026230045.1. NCBI lineage: Eukaryota > Metazoa > Chordata > Mammalia > Chiroptera > Vespertilionidae > Corynorhinus > Corynorhinus townsendii. Next base: position 89,232,367 of record JAPDVU010000003.1, read on the forward strand.
GACCAAAGGACATTTGAGTGGGTCCTGAACGAAGCAGGCAGGTAGCAGGGGAAGAGCATTACTGCCAGGAGGCCAGCAGGTGCAAAGGCCCTGAGGTGAGAGTGAGTGGGAGCGTGGTTGACCTATTTCACAAACCATAAGAGGAACAGTGTGACTGGAGAGGAGTGAGTGTGAAGGAGGGTGGCTGGAATGGAGAGAGGGGTCAGGGCCAGCTCACCCAGGACCTTGTAGGCTCAGGGAAGCACTTTAGATTTCATTCTGAGAGAGATTTCTTCTGAGTGTGATTTTCTCCTGGAAATCCTGAAAAATATTCCTACCTCTTGCCAGTTTTGTCAAAATTTGTCAATTTCTGGAATTGCATATGGTTCATAATTGCAAATTGAAAAAAGATCTATTGGCAATAATGAATGCCTTTGTTCTCAAGGTCAGCCACAGCCTGGCGACTCTCTGGCCAGGAAAGGGGCTTCAAGACTCCAGTGTCGAAGGGGCGCAAACTGAATCAAGGAATTGATAGTTACAGTTTGGGTCTTGCTTTCCTGATCCTGGGAAGGTGTGCATCCTGAGGCAGAACTGGCAGGAAGGGCTCTCTCTGATAATTGGACCCCCGGGTAGATTACTGGGCCTGTTGCCTGAGCTTCAGAGTGGCACCCGCCCCTTGGAGCTGGGCCACCCAGAGAGGCCTGAGCACCCTCTAGGCTGGCACAGCCTAGGTTCAGAATAAAAGCTCTGACTCTGTCGGGCTCCTGGTGGATGGAGAATTCCACCCAGTTGGGACTGCCTGTACACACACCAGGCTCAGGGCCCTTTCTGCTTACAGACCTCCTGCCCCAGCTTTGGTTTATTCCTGGCAGAAACCTGCCCATCTGCGGTGGATCCCGGGCTAGAGAGGTCCACCCCCACTATCCCCCCTGCATCCGACAGTTCTTTTCTGGAGTTCCCACAAGCACATATCATCCCACTGTGGTACAGACAACTGGCAAAAGCTAGGGCCTCTTTCAGCTCAGTCCCCAAAAACACTGATGTCCCTCAACTCAACACCGCTAAGAGAAGTTTTAAAAAAGCCATCCAGGAAAACACAGCAAGAACTCAAGGGAATGCAAGTCAGGGAGCTCCTTTGGGTTGTCACGGGAGTGGCAATGCCTCCAGAAAAGACTCAGCATTGCTGCCCTAGACGGAGAATAAGAGTCTGGTGCTGGCCCTGAGAGTGTAGCCAATCCCCATTGTTTGCGATTGCCCCACTTGAACAGGTTTTATGGAATAATACACAGTTAACTCGAGGGGGAAAGTAGGTGCTTAGCAGGGAAAGAAGGTGACTCGGCAGTCCTGAATATGGAACAGCAGTGTTCACAAGGGTCTGATTTGATATAATTAACATCAATGGCACTGTCTACCTGTCAAGACAAGCACAGTAATACACAGTAACAGGCATATCTGGGCCTGAATGAGAAGGAAAAGCTTATTCCTCATTAACTTTCCCTTTGAGGATTTCCATCAACCCCTGTCTTTGTTGGAGTGAGATCCTTATTTTCTCCTGAAATTGCTCTGTGGGAGGCTTGGTGAGGTGGGGGAGGGGAGTGTCAGCTTGTCAAACAGGACCTGGACACTCCCAAATGCCATGCAACTCTTTCCCTCTACTCCCCTTACCTGTGTGATGGGGACAGGGTGTCTCAGAGGAGCAGTGCCAATGTAGGTAGGTGCCTGGCATACAGGATTCCCTAAAGTGGAGTGTGTCTTCCCCACATCTGATTAAGAACAAACCTTGGGGTAGCTGGCAGCGCATGCCCATGCGACGTCAACACAGCCCGCTAAGTTCCCCTGACATGTGTACTGGGCTGGCCCCACCTGAGTCCTCTGAGGGGCCCAGGTCAAGCGGTTTGCTGGGTACCTTTGTGGCCTCTATGGATATAACCAGACACCTGGAGAGGAGTCTCCACCCACAAATGGGTCAATAATACTCCAGACCCAAAGTCAGAGGCAGGAAGATGGAGGCAGTGAGAGATAGAGCGTGAGTGAGGGAGCGAAAGGGGAGTGTGTGGACATGTGGGGTGTGTGTGTGTATACATGAGTGAGGGACAGTTAGATCCTTCAGGACCTTTGGGGGCAGGCAGACTGGGCTCGCCTAGCCAGGCAACCTCTGCTACCATTGCAAATAGTCCCAGGGCAGCCAGCTCTACTGCAGAGGCCACACCTTCTTGAAGGGGAGAGCTGATGTGACTGGGAGCCCAGTCTCACCTCCACCCAGAATGCCCTCAGACACCACCCAGGACTCTACAGCTACCCCCGCCAGGCACTTGCCGCCTTGGCTGTGATCCCATGGTCACTGAGACTCCAGCTACCCCGGCCACAGGCTCTTATGAGTTCTGAAGCACTCTACCCTCTGGCTGGCCCAATGCTTTAGCCCAGGGAGTCGTGACCACACAAGCAGCAGCCATGCGAGCAGCCCGCCTCCTTCCAAGGAACAGCAGCCTCATGTAGCCTGCCCCTGTCAGAGGACCAGCACCCCCATGCAGCTTGCCCCTGTCCAAGGAGCAGCAACTCCACAAGCAGCCTGCTCCCATCTGAGGAGCAGCAGTTGTTCACAGCCTGCATCCATCTGAGGAGCAGCATGCCCCCATTAGCCAGAGGAGCCACAACTGCTGCGAGCAGGCACACAAGCAGCACCAAGCAGAGGAGCCATGGCCAACTGAGGAGCAGCTGCTGCCATGACTGCCTGAGGAGCAGCTCCTGCACAACTCGACACCTAGATCCTTCAGTGAGAACAAAAATGGGGAGACAAAGAAACCCCCAAAGGAAAGAAAAGAAGGAAGCATCAGAAAAGGAGCTAAGTGAAATGGAGGCATACAATATTTCAGAAAAAGAATTCAGAATAAGGGTCATACATTTCATAAACCAGATGGATGAAAAAACTAACAACTTATGTAAGAATCAAGATATTTCTGCAATAAAAAACACTATGAAAAGTTTCAACAGTAGATTAGGGGAAGCAGAGGACCGAATTAGTGAATTAGAAGACAGCAAAGCAAAACTCACCCAAACTGAATTGCAAGTGGAGAAAAATATTAAGACAGGAGGAAAGCCTAAGGAAGCTTTGGGACAACATGAAACGAAGCAACATATAAATAATAGGGGTGCTAGAATGACAGGAAGAGAAACAAGGGTTAAAAAACTTATTTGAAGAGATAATGTCAGAAAACTTCCCTGATGTGGAGAAGAAAAAGTCACACAAGCACAGAAGAGTCCCAAACAAGATGAATCTGAAAGACCCACACCAAGACATGTAATTACAATAGTAAATGTTCAGGACAAAGAGAGAATCTTAAAGGCTGCAAGAGAAAGACAAAAAGTTACTTACAAAGGATATCTAATGAGATTATTAAATGATTTCTCAGCAGAAACACATCAGGCCAGAAAGGAATGGAAGGAAGTTTACGAAGTGATGCAAAGCAAGAGACTGAATCCAAGAATACTATACCCAGCAAGGTTATCATTCAAAATTGAAGGGGAAATAAGGAGTTTCACAGACAAAAAAGGCTGAGAGAGTTATCACCACTAAGCCAGCAAGGCAAGAAATGCTAAAGGGACTGGTGCAAAAAGAAGAAATAAAAAGGGAAGAAGGAACACAGGCACAAAAAATAAAAATGGCTACAAACAAGTACCTATCCATAATAACTTTAAATGGACTAAATGCTCCAATCAAAAGACATTGAGTGGCTGAATGGATAAAAAAACATGACCCTTATACATGCTATTTACAAGAGACCCACCTCAGAACAAGGGACTCACACAGACTGAAAGTGAAGGGATGGAAAAATATCTTCCAGGCAAATGAAAATGAAAAAAAGCTGGGGTAGCAGTACTTATATCTGATAAATTAGACCTCAAAGTGAAGGCCATAATAAGAGATAAGGAAGGCCATTTCATAATACTAAAGGGAATGATACAACAAGAGGATATAACCCTAGTGCATAAACATATATGCACCCAATGCAGTCAAGTACATAAAAAAACTCCTGGAAGATATCAAGAGAGAGAGATCAGCAACAATACAGTCATAGTAGGGGACTTTAATACCCCCACTGACATTACTGGATAAATTCTCTAGACAAAAAATCAGCAAAGAAACAGCAATCCTAAATGACTCACTAGATCAGATGAACTTAATTGACATCTTCAGAGCATTTCACCCAAAGCCATGGAATATATGTTCTTCTCAAGTGCGCATGGGACGTTTTCAAAGATAGACCACATATTGGGTCACAGGCAAACTTTCTCCAAATTCAAGAAGATTGAAATCATATCAAACATTTTCTCAGACTACAATGGCATAATATTAGAAATAAACTAAAATAAAAACAATAAAAACAATCCATCACTTGGAAGCTGAATAGCGTGCTGTTAAACAATGATTGGATTACCAAAGAGATCAAAGAAGAAATTAAAAACATCATGGAAATGTATGACAATAAAAAACAACAATCCAAAAATCTATGGGACACAGCAAAAGTAGTCCCGACAGGAAAGTTTATAGCTCTACAGACCTATCTCAAAACACAACGAAAAATGGTAATAAATCATTTAACTCTACAACCTAAAGAATTAGAAAGAGAGCAACAAGAAAAGCCCAGAATGAGCAGAAGAAAAAAGATAATAAAGATCAAAGCGAAATAAATGACATAGAGACCAAACAAACAAACAAACAAACAAAAAACACAAAAACCAAAAACAAAAAAACCCAAAAGATCAATGAAACCAAGAGCTTGTTCTTTGAAAGGATACACAAGATTGATGGACCTCTAGCCAGGCTCACCAAGAAGCAAAGAGAGAGGACTCAAATAAACAAAATAAAAAATGAAAGGGGCGAAATAACAACAGACCCTACAGAAATACAAAAGATCATTAAAAAATACTTTGAACAACTTTATTCCAACAAACTGGACAACCTAGAGGAAATTGACATCTTCCTAGAAAAATACAACCTTCCAAAACTCAATCAGGAAGAATCTAAAAACCTCAATAGGCCAATAACTATGGAGGAAATTGAAGCAGTCATCAAAAAGCTCCCAGCAAACAAAAGCCTGGGGCCAGACGGCTTCACAGGAGAGTTTTACCAAACATTCAAGGAAGAACTAAAACCTATCCTCCTCAGACTATTCCAAAAATTTCAAGAGGAAGGAACACTTCCAAACTCATTCTATGAAGCCAGCATCACCCTAATACCAAAACCAGATAAAGACAACACAATGAAAGAGAATTACAGGCTAATATCCCTCATGAACATATATGCCAAAATCCTCAAGAAAATTCCAGCAAATCGGATCCAGCAGTACATCAGAAAGATCATACACCATGACCAAGTAGGATTTATCCCAAGAATGCAAGGATGGTACAATATCAGCAAATCAATAAATGTGATACATCACATAAACAAATTGAGAGATAAAAATCACATAGTCATATCAATTGATGCAGAAAGAGCATTTGACAAAATCCAACACCCTTTCTTGATAAAAACTCTCAGCAAGATGGGAATAGAAGGACCATACCTCAACATAACAAAAGCCATATATGACAAACCCACAGCCAACATCATACTCAATGGGCAAAAACTAAAACCATTTTCCCTAAGAACAAGAACAAGATAGGGATGCCCACTCTCACCATTCCTATTCGACATAGTTCTGAAAGTGCTAGCCAGAGCAATTAGACAAGAAGAAGAAATAAAAGGTATTCAAATTGGAAAAGAAGACATAAACTGTCATTATTCGCAGATGACATGATACTATACATAGAAAACCCTAAAGACTTCATCAAAAAATCATTAGACTTAATAAATGAATTTGGCAATGTAGCAGGATACAAAATTAATGCTAAGAAATCTATGGCATTTCTTTACAGCAATAGTGAACTTACAGAAAGAGAGACTAAAAAAGCAATCCCTTTTACCATCACACCAAAAGAGTTAAAATACCTTGGAATAAACTTAACTAAAGAGGTAAAAGACCTATACACGGAAAACTACAGGACACTGATAAAAGAGATAGAGGAAGACATAAATAGATGGAAGAACATACTGTCTTCATGGATTGGTAGAATCAACATCATTAAAATGTCCATACTACCCAAAGCAATCTATAGATTCAATGCACTCCCCATTAAAATAACAATGGCATATTTCACAGACCTAGAATGAACTCTACAAAAATTCATCTGGAATAAAAAAAGACCCCGAATAGCTACAGCAATCCTAAGAAAGAAGAACAAAGTAGGAGGAATCTCAATACCAGATATCAAGCTGTATTACAAAGCCACTGTTCTCAAAACAGCCTGGTACTGCACAAGAACAAACATACAGACCAGTGGAATAGAATAGAGAACCCAGATATTGACCCAAACCACTATGCTCAATTAATATTTGACAAAGGAGGCATGAACATACAATGGAGTCAAGACAGTCTCTTCAATAAACGGTGTTGGCAAAATTGGAGAGATACATGCAAAAAAATGAAACTAGATCACTAACTTACACCATACACAAAAATAAACTCAAAATGGATAAAGGACTTAGATATAAGATGGGAAACCATAAAAATCTTAGAGGAATCCAGAGGCAGAGAAATCTCAGACATATGCTTCACTGATACAGCTCCTAGGGCAATGGAAACTAAGGAGAAAATAAACAAATGGGACTACATCAAAATAAAAAGTTTTTGCATAGCAAAAGAAACCATCAACAAAATAACAAGAAAGCCCACTGCAATGGAGAATATATTTGCCAATGTTATCACTGATAAAGGTTTAATCTTGGACATTTACAGGGAACTCATACAACTTAAGAAAAGGAAGATAAACAACCCAATAAAAAAATAGGCAATGGACCTAAATAGATACTTTTCAAAAGAGGACATAAGAGGGACAAGAGACATATGAAAACACTAGAGGCCTGGTGCACAAAATTCATGCATGAGGAAGGGGTCCCTCAGCCCAGCCTGCACTCTCTCCAATCTGGGACTCCTTGGGAGATATCTGACTGCCGGTTTAGGCCCGATCCCACAGGGATTCCTGCAGGATCAGGCCTAAACCGGCAGATGGACATCCCTCTCACAATCTGGGACTACTGGCTCCTAACCGTTCGCTGGCCTGATTGCCCCTAAGTGCCTCTGCCTCGCCCCCCACCACCGTGACTTTGTCTGGAAGGATGCCCAGAAGATGTCCAGTTTAATTAGCATATTATCCTTTTATTAGTATAGATGCTCAAAGTCATTAATCATCTGAGAGATGCAAATCATAATGACAATGAGGTACCATCTCACACCTGTCAGAATGGCTCTTATCAACAAATCAACAAATGACAAATGCTGGTGAGGATGCGGAGAAAAAAGAACCCTCATGCACTGCCTCTGGGTATGCAGACTGGTTCAGCCACTGTGGAGAACAGTATGGAGTTTCCTCAAAAAACTAAAAATGGAACTCCCACTTAACTCAGTGATCCCACTTCTAGGAATATATCCCAAGAAATCAGAAACACCAGTCATAAAGGATATATGCACCCCTATGTTCATAGCAGCACAATTTACAATAGCTAAGATTTGTAAATAGCCTAAGTGCCCATCAGCAGATGAGTGGATTAAAAAATGGTGGTACATCTACACAATGGAATACTACGTTGCAGTAAAAAAGAAGGAACTCTTACCATTTGCAACAGCATGGATGGACCTGGAGAGCATTACGCTAAGTGAAATAGGTCAGTCAGAGAAAGATAAATATCACATGATCTCATTCATTTGTGGAATGTAATGAACAACATAAACTGATGAACAAAAACAGATCCAGAGACAGAGAGGCATCAATCAGACCATCAAACCTCAGAGGGAAGGTATAGGAGAGTGGGGGTAAGATCAACCAAAGTACTTGTATGCATGCATATAAGCCTAACCAATGGACACAGACACCAGTGGGGTGAGGGCATGAACGGAGGGTGGGTGGGGGGATAATGACACATATGTAATACCTTAATCAATAAAGAAAAAAAAAGAACCAATTTTAATTTCCCCCCCATCCAATCAATGCCTGTCCTCTGATGTTTTTCTTGACAGAACTGCAGTCCCTGAGCCTGGGAGATCTGTTGGAGCTGTGAGTGTTTGCCTTGCAGGACAGATCCCCTGAAAGAGATGAGATGAGGGTGGGGATTGGCAGTGAATAACCAGCCGGGTGCCCACTCCAAGGAATGAGCAGCCCAGCTCTGCAACTCAGTGCTCTTTTCACCTCCTCCACCCTTCATGTAGTGGATTCCTTTCTACTGTAGATAGCTGGGCCACGGGCTGGGTTGGGCTGGTGATTCCTAAAGGCACAAATCCATAAGCTCTTCTAAAACCTTGTGTGGTCCTTGGAGCAGCAGCAGCAGCTGCTCTGGTGTTTGAGAGAAATGCAGGATCTCAGACTTACTGAGTCAGAATCTGCATTTTAACAAGATCCCTGGTTCTTTTTCTACACATTAAAGTCTGAGCAGCACAGCTCCTAACACTTTCCCTTAATGGAAATGGAATAAAATAAATTCAATTGATCTGTAGCCTTCTGGGGGTGGTGGTGGGGTGGCTGGAATGCAGAGTCTAGAGTCTCAAAGAATTTGTTTGATAAGCCACTTGTATATTAGGATTAAAGCTCTGATCCACCCCACTTCCCCTCAAGCCCATGATACTGCGAGATAACAAACACAGTGCCTAAATTATTGTCTAACTAGAGACCCAGTGCACAAAATTCGTGCATGGAGGGGGTGGCCCTCAGCCCAGCCTGCACCCTCTCCAATCTGGGACCCCTCGAAGGGGGATTGGGCCTAAACGGGCAGTCAGACATCCCTCTCACAATCCAGGACTGCTGGCTCCCAACTGCTCGCCTGCTTGCCTTCCTGATTGCCCCTAACTGCTTCTGCCTGCCAGCCTGATCACCCCCTAACCACTCACCTGCCAGCCTGATTGATGCCTAACTGCCCCCCTGCCAGCCTGTTTGCCCCTAACTGCCCTCCCCTGCAGGCCTGGTATCCCCCAACTGTCTTTCCTTGCAGACCCAGTCACCCCCAACTTCCCTCCTCTGCCGGCCAAGTCACCCCTAACTGCCCTCCCCAGCAGGCCTGATCGCCCACAACTGCCCTCCCTTGCAGGCCTGGTTCCTCCTAACTGCCCTCCCCTGCTGGCTATCTTGTGGTGGCCATCTTGTGTCCACATGGGGGCAGGATCTTTGACTACATGGGGGCAGCCATCTTGTGTGTTGGAGTGATAGTCAATCTGCATATTACTCTTTTATTAGATAGAATAGAGGCCTGGTGCATGGGTGGGGGCCGGCTGGTTTGCCCTGAAGGGTGTCCCGGATCAGGGTGGGGGTTCCCTTGGGGTGTGGGATGGCCTGGGCGAGGGGCGTGTGGTGGTTTGCAGGCCGGCCACGCCCCCCAGCGACCCAAGCAGAGGCCCTGGGATCTGGGATTTATTTATCTTCTACAATTGAAACTTTGTAGCCTGAAGTGGAGCCAAGCCTTCTGCTCACTCCCTGGTGGCAGCCATTTCTGTTGGGATTTATGTATTTTCTATAACTGAAACTTTGTAGCCTTAAGTGGAGGCCAAAGCAGGCCAGGGCTGCAGAAGCTTGGCTTCCTCCATCATGGTGGGCAACCCTAGCCTCCTGCTCTCTCCAGCTCCATGGCTGCTGCCATTTCTGTTGGGCTTTATTTATCTTCTATAATTGAAACTTTGTAGCATTGAGTGGAGGCCTGGGCCAGCAAGGGCAGGTGGAAAGCTTGGCTTCCTCCATTGCCAGGGAAACCCAAGCCTCCCTCCTGTTCTCTGTGGCTCCCTCCTGTTATCTTGGTTGGGTTTATTTGCATATTCCCTCCTGATTGGCTGGTGGGTATGGCTGGTGGGCATGGTTTGTGGATGTAGCGGAGGTACAGTCAATTTGCATATTACTCTTTTATTAGATAGGCTAGGATGGCCTGGCTAATTGTTGGGCTTTTGTTTTGTGAAGTGATGTATGCAAGTTGGCATTCTACTACCATAAGGATTCTCCCATGTCCTTCCTTCCCCCTCATGAAATTCAATGAACCTCTCCTTAATAAAAATTCAGTAAGTCTTTAAGGGCCCCAGATGTAGGGGCTAACTTATTCCTTACCAAGGTGTCATCAGTGATCTCTTGCATTCCTGCCAAGTCCTGCTTCCCAGACCTCAGGGAACCCAGCCACCAACTAGACATTCTTTAAATGTGAGAGTCCCTGTACCAAAGGTTGAGTAGAGGGATGGACTTTTGGTTCTATGCCAGGTCACTCTGTGTTGCTCCAGAGATTCTCTCTGTTTTGTTATCTATCTCCCTTCTTCAGGAAAGATAGGGAGGCAGCACACTGAGGTTCCGGGCTGTGTGCCCAGCATGTCCCTAGGGATCCTCTCTAGGGCTTGGTCCAGCCTGGACCCACAGGATACCCACCGCCTGGGGCAGCATCCCCAGCCCGGGATTCTCTGCGGGGAGCAGGGAGCTTTGGGTATATCACATGGAACTCTCACCATTTTCTTCCTCTTGTGACACTTCATGTGTTAAAAAGGAACAGGAAAAATTATTAATAGAATGTGGTATGGTGTATTAGTCCCGACCTTGAAGGAATCAATTTAAAATCACCTCCTAGGAATCCAAGATGGCGGCGTAGGTAAACACCTAAACTGCTGCCTCCCGCAACAATTTTAAAAATTCAACTAAAAGACAAAACGTCTATCACCCAGAACCACGGGAAAGCTGACTGAGTGGAAGTTCTACAACTAGAAGGAAAGAGAAAAGAGCATTGAGACGTGCATGAGCGCTGAAAAGCTGAGGTACGGAGGTACGGAGGCATGATCCGGGCTGGCGGCGGGCGTTGCTTTTTTCAACCCAAAGGGAGACAAGCCCCCGATTACTCTGAAATACAGTTTCTGGGGAGACGCGGGGGACCCAAACTCCTACAGGGAGAAGCTGGACTGTCTGCCAGTGACAGTGGCTTGCTTGCAGAGCTGTGCGCAGGAATAATTGTTTATGGCACTGGGGCACGGGACTGCCGACAGGGACGCAGAGCCAGCTAACTAGCAGCCATTGCTGTTTGCCACGCCCTAGCCTAGTGACGCCCTGAGGCCCCGCCCTGCACAACCTACAAACCCATCCAAGCTCCAAGCAGCGGAGTTAGCATAAGAAAGGCCTGCCCTATTGCAGCTTAACCTAGCAAACTTGCAGCCCGGGTCAGACAGCTCCAAAACCTCCAAACCCCAAGCAAAGAGGAGAAAACTGCAGCTCTCACTGTAGCTCCTGCTGAGTGGCCTCAGACAGTAGCTGACCGCACCCCATTGGAGATCCAGAAGCCAGTGTACCTACTGGTCAGTGTGAGACACCAGATTTCAACTCCTCACATCCATAAGTGACACATTCAAGAGGCAGACTCAGTGAGCACCAAAGCTCCACTGAAACAAATCCTGCCCCATAAGCGTGTCTTCAGCGCAGCAGTTCTTCCATTATAGACACAGCGAGTGCTCACAGCTAATTGGCCTGGAGGTCAATTCCTCCCAGTGTACCAACAGCAATTAAGGCTTAACTACACCAAGACTTTGCACTCAGCCCACAAAGGGGTGTACCAAGAGCATCCACCTCATGTAATTGAGGAGGCTGAGCTACTTCCCCCTATAGATCACCTACCACACAAAGCTACTCCATCAACACAGGGAAGCAGCCAAAATGTGGAGACAAAGAAACATGTCACGAATGAAAGAAACAGAGGAAAGCAAACTACTGGATGACATAGAGTTCAGAACCACATTTATAAGATTACTCAAGAATCTTCTTAAAACCACTGAGAAACTTGATGAGACCTTCAAGGAGCTTAATGAGAATGCCAAAAAAATGGAAAAGGATCAGTCAGAAATGAAGCATACACTGTCTGAAATAAAGAATAAACAGAAACTCAACTGTAGGTCAATGTACCCCAAGAATCAAACCAAAGATCTGAAATATGTGGAAACAAAAAACATCCAACCAGAAAAACAAAAAGAAAAAAGAATCCAAAAATATGAAGATAGTGTAAGGAGCCTCTGGGACAACTTTAAGCAAACCAACATCTGAATTTTTGGGGTGCCAGAAGAAGGGAGAGAGCAAAATATTGAAAACCTATTAGAAGAAATAATGACAGAAAACTTTCCCTACCTGGTGAAAGATATAGACGTATAAGTTCAGGAAGCGCACAGAACCCCATACAAGAGGAATCCAAAGAGGACCACACCAAGACACATCATAATTAAAATGCCAAGGGCAAAAGACAAAGAGAGAATATTAAAAGCAGCAAGAGAAAAACAGTTAATTACCTACAAGGGAGTACCCATACGACTGTCAGCTGATTTCTCAACAGAAACTATGCAGGCCAGAAGGGAGTGGCAAGAAATATTCAAAGTGATGAACAGCAAGAACCTACAACCAAGATTACTCTACCCAGCAAAGTTATCATTCAGAGTTGAAGGTCGGATAAAGAGCTTCACAGACAAGAAAAAGCTAAAGGAGTTCATCGCCACCAAACCAGGATTACATGAAATGCTGAAGGGTATTCTTTAAGAAGAGGAAGAAGAAGAAAAAGGTAAAGATAAAAATTATGAACAACAAAATGACATCAAATACATACCTACCAACAAGTGAATCTAAAAATCAAGTGAATGAAAAATCTGAAGAACAGAATGGACTGGTGAATATAATAGAATCAGGGACATAGAAAGGGAGTGGACTGACGATTCTCAGGGGAAGCAGGTGGGAGGGGTGCGGGAAGAGATTGGACAAAAATCTTACTCCTATGGCTGAAGACAGTGGCGGGGGGTAAGGGCATGGGGTGGGGTGGGGTATCAGGTGGAGGGGAGCTATGGGAGAAAAAAAAGAGGAACACCTGTAATAATCTGAACAATAAAGATTTATTTAATAAATAAATAAATAAATAAATAAATCAATTCAAAACAAAACAAAACAACAACAACAACAAAAATAAAATCACCTCCTAAATGGCTGGGAAGACCAAGATGGAGATCACATATTTTGGGATAAGAAGCTTCCATGATCTTTAGCAGTTTGAGGCCTGTAGCTTATGCTCAGTACATATTGATTCTTTCCCCTTCGTTTATATTTTACTTTACCCACTATAATTTAAGTTCTGAGAGGGTATGATGGAGTTATTCATCTTTATATCCTGCCAAATATACAGTAGGTATATAATAAGTGTCAGTAGGCATACAGTAAATGTCATGGAATGAACTGAGTATGAATACCCCATTATGCTGCCTCCTAACCCCACTGGAAAATACTGTTTCCTCCTTTTCAAAATTCAATTTTAATTCAAATTTAACAGCACTTTACCCTTTGGCTCAGTTTCTTACATGACCCTTGAGCCTTGACACCAAGCCCTAGAAATAATGCCTTGGTCACTGGCAAGTCCTAGTCTAGAAAGGTCAAAAGAGGACTCTCTTTGGTTGGGGGCCTGATAATTCTGTGCTTCTTACCTTCTTGTGGATAGATTTGTAACTTCTGCAAATCATTTAAAATCATCAAATTATAAGATTAAAAAGATACCTTCTGAATCCAGCTTTGAGGTGTGTAGTGTTGTTGAGGCTTCTTGCTCTGTTTTTGGCTTTGATGTTGAAGGTTCTGTTAAAAGACAGAAGAGGGTGGCTGGGATAGTGTGGTTCAGTGGTTGAACATTGACTCATGAACCAGGAGGTCACGGTTAGATTCCCAGTCAGGGCGTATGTCCGGGTTGCAAGTCCGATCCCTAATAGGGGATGTGCAAGAGGCAGCCAATCAATGATTCTCTCTCATTAGTGATGTTTCTATTGTTCTTTCTCTCTCCCTTCCTCTTGCAGAAATCAATAAAAACATATTTTAACAAAGGACAGAAGAGGGTGGCCATTAATGATTTTAACCTCACAGTTCCCAGTGGGCTCATATTGGATATATAGGGTCTGAGGTTCTTTCTTGACCCAAGACTGATCAAGAGAGGGGAGAAATGGGTTGGAGGGGACTGCTGGTATACACTGGATGTTCCTTCTCCCCTCCTCCACTTTTCTAGGACTGCAATGAACCAGTGGTTAGGAAATGTAGCCCCTCTGTGGCCTTCTTCTCTGGTCACCAGGGGGCCAATTAGGGTTTCAGGATAGATAGCGTGACGGGTTGAGGGTGACCCTTGTAGCTTTAGAACAATAGAGCCAAGTGGCTCCAAGACCATGTAGATAAATAACGGTGTATGGTTGTTACTGAAGGAAGTGGTGTTTCTTGTCTTCTTGCTTCCCAAAGGTGCATAATGGGGGCTGACTGGGAAACACAGGAGGCTGCTGTAGTTTTTTGAGAACTTTTTAAAGTTCTTGGTGATGCTGACTTTATGTCTTCTGGAATTCTGTAATTCTCAATCCTTTTGCCTCCCCATCCTCATCTCCCCCTCTTCCTACTGCTTAACATATGTGTGAACACATGTGCATGCACACAACCTAGGTGCCATGCTTCATAGTGGAGTGGAGCAGGCCCATGAAGAAAAAGGAAAGGCAAACTGCACCATCTGCTTGCAGGAGTGTCAGGCTTTGACCTGGTCTGTGGTGCTTGGACGCCTCTGCACATGTGCAAGCCATTGCCTGAGATGGAGCCCTCTAAAGACCAAGAACTCCCCAATTCATTCCGCTGTGGCGTGGCTCTCACTGTTAGGAAGAATTTCTTAATGTATTTCCCGAAGCCAGTCCTATGCTAGGCCTTCAATGCAGATGGAGAAGTCAGGTCTTGGTTTTGTATGGCTGATCATCAGGTACTTGTAAAGCAGTTATGCTGTCTCAGAGATGTGTGTCTTCCAGCCTTAACACCTCCTTTGCTTCAACAGTTCTTTGTATGGTATAGTCTCCTGGTCTGCCTAACACCACCCTCTCCTCCAAGTCCCACTGGTCTGCTTCTAAACCTCATACAGTGTGACAGCTCTTGGAGAGAACAGCTGTGCAAGCTAGAGTTGGACCACTCCCTCTTTATAGAATCTTTTAATTATATTTGGCTATATTAACTTTTCTGGCACTCACATCAGTCATGTCATTGACTTATTGTGCTTATAGTTGACTAACATCTACAACAAACAGGGCTTCCCTACCTTGCATTTCATCCCGTTGTTTTTGTGGACTTAACAGCAGTATCTAATATAAATTACTATTATCTTTTATCTAACTAGTTCTGGTCCCACATTTCTGTTTGTCAAGATCTTTTAGAATCTGATTACATTATTCCCACCACTCAGCACCTTCAGATTATCTACAGACACAAATCTTCCTCCTACATCTCTATCCAAGTCTGTGATAAAATGTGTGTGGCTCCCTGCTGGAAACAAGGTTGACTCTGATCCTCAAATAGTATCTCCAGTGGTTATTCAACAGTTACCACTGCATCATCTTACATTGGCATCCATCCGATATTTCTCTATCTTGTCCACAGGAACATCAGGAAGGCTTTGAAAATGAAACACATTGTATAATTTGGGTCTACTGGATTATCACCATTCCCTGAGCTACTGTCAAAAAGTGACCTAAGCCTTAACCAGTTTGGCTCAGTGGATAGAGCATCAATCTGTACATCAAAGGGTCCCAGGTTTAATTCTAGTCAAGGGCATGTACCTTGGTTGCAGGCTCCTCCCTGGCCCAGGCCCTGGTAGGGGCTCATGCAGGAGGCAACCAATCCATGTGTTTCTTTCACATTAATATTTCCCTGTGTCTTTCCCTCTCTCTTTCATTCTCTATAAAAATCAATGGAAATATACAACTATGGCACCCAGCGAACAGCTGTGAACCCCAGAACACCGGTCCCTAAGTGGCACAAGCACGTGGATTCAGAAGACTTCTGCACCTTTTCACGAAAAAGTCAGATTTTGCCTGAGATAAAGAGAGAGAGAACTACATAACCAAACACCTGGAGAAGAGAGATCATGGGGAGATAAATAAAACAGCCCTCATATAAAAGAAAAATGGGCATCTACCAGAAAAGGAAATAAACGAAATGGAGGGAAGCAACCTGTCAGAGAAAGAATTCAGAGAAATGGTCATAAGGTGGAGGAAAAGAATGGAAGACAAATTCAACCATATGTGTAAGAACCAAGAGGAAATGAAGAAGAACCAAGAAGAAATGAAAAATGACATCGCTGCTATAAATAAATCAATAGAAAGCATTAAGAGTAGATTAGAAGAAGCAGAGGACTGCATCAGTGAGCTAGAAGACAAGGTAGGAAAAAATACCCAAGTAGAGCAACTTATAGAAAACAAAATTAAAAAGCAGGAGGAGAGCCTAAGGGAACTTTGGGACAACACAAAACAAAACAACATGTGCATAATTGGCGTGCCAGAAGGAAGGAAACTGAGCAAGGAATAGAAAACCTGTTTGAAGAAATAATGACAGAAAATTTCACTGATATACGGAAGAAAAAACCCATCCAAATCTAAGAAGCTCACAGAGTCCCAAACAAAATGAACCCCAAAAGACCGACGCCAACACACATTATAATTAAATTGGCAAATACCAACGACAAAGTAAGAATCTTAAAAGCTGTCAGAGAGAGACAGAAAGTTACATACAAAGGATCCCCCATCAGACTAGTGACTGATTTCTCAACAGAAACACATCAGGCCAGAAGGCAATGGAATGAAATATACAAAATCATGCAAAGGAAGGGTCTGAATCCAAGAATACTATACCCAGCAAGGCTATCAATCAAAATTGAGGGTGAAATCAGGAGCTTCACAGACAAAAAAGGACTAAGGGAATTTATTACCACCAAACCAGCAATGCAAGGAATACTAAAGGGTCTGCCATAAAAAGAAAAATAGGACCCAAAGAAGGAACAGAGGGGTAAAGAATAAAAATGGCCACAAACAAGTACCTATCAATAATAACTTTAAGTGTAAATGGATTAAATGCCCCAATCAAAAGACACAGGGTAACAGATTGGATAAGAAAACATGACCCATATATCTGCTGTCTACAAGAAACCTACCTCAGAAAAAAAGACACACACACACTAAGGGTGAAGGGATGGAAAAAGGTTTTTCAGGTGAATGGAAATAAAAAAGAAAAAGCTGGGGTAGCAATACTTATATCTGACAAATTATATCTCAAAGTGAAGGACATAACAAGAGATAAGGAAGGCCACTTCGTAATATTAAAGGGAGCAATCCAACAAGAAGAAATAACTTTGGTAAACATATACGCACCCAATACAGGAGCACCCAAATACATAAAAAAAAAAAACTCCTGGAGGATATCAAGGAGAGACTGACAGCAATACAATCATAGTAGGGGACTTTAATACCCATACACCATTGGACAAATACTCTAAAGAATAAATCAGCAAAGAAACATCAATCCTAAATGACTCACTAGACCAGATGGAATTAATTGACATCTTCAGAACATTTCACCCCAAAGCCACAGAATATACATTCTTCTCAAGTGCACATGGGTCATTTTCAAAGACAGACCATATATTGGGTCATAGGCAAAGTCTGTTAAAATTCAAGAAGATAGAAATCATATCAAGCATCTTCTCAGATCATAATGTCATAAAACTGGAAATCAACTACAATAAAAAGAATCCAAAAAAAAAAAAATCAAACACATAGACTAAATAGCATGCTATTAAACAATTACCAGAGAGATTAAAGAAGAAATAAAAAACATCATGGCAACAAATAACAATGAAAACAATCCAAAATCTACGGGAAACAGCGAAAGCAGTCTTGAGAGGGAAGTTCATAGCTCTACAATCCTACTGCAAAAAATAAGAAACAATGGTAATAAATTACCTAACCCTACAACTCAAAGAGTTAGAAAGAGAGCAACAAGAAAAGCCCAGTGTAAGCAGAAGGAAGGAAATAAAAAAGATCAGAGAGGAGATAAATGACATAGAAACTCAAAAAACAATACAAAAGATCAACAAAACCAAGAGCTGGTTCTTTGAAAAGATAAACAAGATTGATAGACCTCGAGCCAGGCTCACCAAGAAGCAAAGAGAGAGGACTCAAATAAACAAAATCAGAAATGAAAGAGGAGAAATAACAACAGACCCCACCAAAATACAAAGGATTGTTAAAAAATACTATGAACAATTCTATTCCAACAAACTGGACAACCTGGAGGAAATGGACATATTCCTAGAAAAATACAACCTTCCAAAACTCAATCAGGAAGAATCTAAAAACCTCAATAGGCCAATAACTATGGAGGAAATGGAAGCAGTCATTAAAAAGCTTCCAGCAAACAAAAGCCCGGGGCCAGATGGCTTCACAGGGGAGTTTTACCAAACATTCAAGGAAGAACTAAAACCTATCCTCCTCAGACTATTCTAAAAATTTCAAGAGGAAGGAACACTTCCAAACTCATTCTATGAAGCCAGCATCACCCTAATACCAAAACCAGATAAAGACAACACAATGAAAGAGAATTACAGGCTAATATCCCTCATGAACATAGATGCCAAAATCCTCAACAAAATTCTAACAAATCAGATCCAGCAGTACATTAGAAAGATCATACACCATGACCAAGTAGGATTTATCCCAGGAATGCAAGGATGGTACAATATCAGCAAATCAATAAATGTGATACATCACATAAACAAATTGAGAGATAAAAATCACATAGTCATATCAATTGATGCAGAAAAAGCATTTGACAAAATCCAACACCTTTCTTGATAAAAGCTCTCAGCAAGATGGGAATAGAAGGACTATACCTCAACATAACAAAAGCCATATATGACAAACCCACAGCCAACATCATGCTCAATGGGCAAAAACTAAAACCATTTCCCCTAAGAACAGGAACAAGACAGGGATGCCCACTCTCACCACTCCTGTTCAACATAGTACTGGAAGTATTAGTCATTGTGATTAGACAAGAAGAAGAAAAAAAAGGCATCCAAATTGGAAAAGAAGAAGTAAAGCTGTCCTTACTTTCAGATGACATGATATTGTACATAAAAACCTTAAAGACTACATCAAAAAGCTATTAGACTTAATAAATGAATTTGGCAATGTAGCAGCATACAAAGTTAATGCCAAGAAATCCATGGCATTTCTATACACCAATAGTGAACTTACAGGAAGAGAGACTAAAAAAGCAATACCATTTACCATTGCACCAAAAAAATTAAGATACCTAGGAATAAACTTAACTAAGGAGGTAAAAGACTTATATGTGTAAAACTATAGGATACTGAAAAAAGAGATAGAGGGGAAAAAAAGGGAGAGATAGAGGAAAACATAAATAGATGGAAGAACACTGTCTTCATGGATTGGTAGAATCAACATCATTAAAATGTCCATACTACCCAAAGCAATCTATAGATTCAATGCACTCCCCATTAAAATAACAATGGCATATTTCACAGACCTAGAATGAACTCTACAAAAATTCATCTGGAATAAAAAAAGACCCCGAATAGCTACAGCAATCCTAAGAAAGAAGAACAAAGTAGGAGGAATCTCAATACCAGATTTCAAGCTGTACTACAAAGCCACTGTTCTCAAAACAGCCTGGTACTGGCACAAGAACAGACATATAGACCAATGGAATAGAATTGAGAACCCAGGTATCGACCGAAACCACTATGTTCAATTAATATTTAACAAAGGAGGGATGAACATACAATGGAGTCAAGACAGTCTCTTCAATAAATGGTGTTGGCAAAATTGGAGAGATACATGCAAAGAAATGAAACTAGACCACCAACTTACACCATACAAAAAAATAAACTCGAAATGGATAAAGGACTTAAACACAAGACAGGAAACCATAAAAATACTAGAGGAATCCACAGGCAGAGAAATCTCAGACATATGCCGAAGCAATTTCTTCACCAATACCACTCCTAAGGCAATGGAAACTAAAGAGAATAAACAAATGGGTCTACATCAAAATAAAAAGCTTTTGCACAGCAAAAGAAACCATCAATAAAACAACAAGAAAGCCCACCGCATGGGAGAACATATTTGCCAATGTTATCACCGATAAAGGTTTAATCTCCAACACTTACAGGGAAATAATACAACTTAATAAAAGGAAGATAAATGATCCAATAAAAAAATGGGCAACGGACCTAAATAGAAACTTTTTGAAAGAAGGCAGAATGAAGGCCAAGAGACATATGAAAACATGCTGAAAGTCACTAATTATTCCAGAGATACAAATCAAAACAACAATGCAGTACCATCTTACACCTGTCAGTATGGCTATCATCAAGAAATCAACAAATGACTAGTGCTGGTGAGGATGTGGAGAAAAAGGAACCCTCATGCACTGCTGGTGGGAATGCAGACTGGTTCAGCCACTGTGGAGAACAATATGGAGTTTCCTCAAAAAACTAAAAATGGAGGTACCATTTGACCCAGTGATCCCATTTCTAGGAATATATCCCAAGAAACTAGAAACAGCAATCAGAAAGGATATATGCACCTCTATGTTCATAGTAGCCCAATTCACCATAGCTAAGATTTGGAAGCAGCCTAAATGCCCATCAGCAGATGAGTGGATTAGAAAACTATGGTACATCTACACAATGGAATACTATGCTGCTATAAAAAAAAAGGAATTCTTACCATTTGCAGCAGCATGGATGGATCTGGAGAGCATTATGTTAAGTGAAATAAGCCAGGCAATGAAAGAAAAATATCACATGATCTCACTCATTTATGGAAAATAAAGAACATTATAACCTGATGACAAAAAGATTCATACAGAGGCAGTAAAGCATCGAACAGACTGTGAAATTACAGCGGAAAGGCTGGGGAGTGTTGGGGAGGCGGGGAAAGAGATCAACCGGAGGACTTGTATGCATACATATAAGCACACCAATGGACACAAGACATTGGGGGGGGGGGGGAGGGTATGAGGGCATGTGACAGGGGATAGGGTAGGCTGGGGGAAGGTCAATGGGGGAAAAAAGGAGATATATATACTACTATATGTAATACTTTAAACAATAAAAAAAATCAATGGAAAAATATCGAGTGAGAACTTAAAAAAAAAAGAGTGACGAAAAAGCCAGTATTACTTCCTTTGTTTTTATTGATCCCATGCTGACTTCTTGTGGTCACTTCGCTCTTAATATTTGCCCCAGATTGGTTATAGACTCATTTCCCCAAATTTTCACAATTCCTTAAAAATCACAAACATGATGAAGCTATTCTCTCTCTCTATATATTCTGGGGTGCATTTTATCTAGGTCAGGACACAGCAGTGTCTTCTGATCTTTTTACCAAGTTTTGCTTTCTGCTATTTCCTGCCTAATTTTGTTGCACCCTTTTCAATATGAAGAACAATTTCCTTGACAGTGAAGTCAAAATTAAATAGCAATTGAAGGACATGACTTTGAATCATTCTTCAACATTGCACTAAACAGTGGCCTTATCTTGATCTTCTTTTTGCCAAATCCTTTTTAAAAGGGCCTCTTCTTTAGTTGCTGCCTGCAATGTTGTTGTTATTATTATTACTACTATCACTTTTTGGTAATAAGTTTATCCTGGGTAATCAGATCTCCTGACACTCTTCTTAAAGCTTGAGCCATTTCCCTACATTTATTGTAGGTAACATTCTTATTTTTTAAATTTCTGCAGTTGATTTTTCAAAATGTGAGTCCACTGAGGAGAACTGTGTGCAAATGCTAGCTTGTACTTTTGGGAGTTTTCCAACTGTCTTTTCCATCTGGCCAGGTGGCATGAAGTAAACAACTTCACTGACCACAATTCCCTTCTTTCTGTTTGTCCCCACACACATTTTTTTTTAGACCTAGCTCCCTTCCTAGCAAGACTGTGTTTTGGGAGTAGGATACACCCTGTAATCACCATATCTGCTCTGAATCAGATAAGGCATCAACAATTTCACAAGTATTTTACAACTATGTATAGGTGCTCTCTCTGTGCCAGGCACCAAGTCTTGAGGATTGCTACCAGCAAGGAGGTACTGCTCTGTGTCAGAGCTTTGGGTATATTTTGTTTCTGAGCCTGCTGTGTGCCTGGATAGGTGGACACCTAAGGCCATCAATAGCCTTTCTGGTCCTCCTTCGGAACACTCCTCATGTGGGTCGCAAGGTATTTCTGGTACCTTTAGCATTCCTTCTACTCTCTGTAGTAAGGTTTCAAGATTTACCTGTTTTTCTTCCACATTCTGTTCAAGTCATTTACAGGTGGTTATCCAGTAAATGACTTTCAGAATCCTGCTTATGGATATTTAGAGCAGTTGTTCTCAGCCTTTCTAATGCCACGACCCTTTAATACAGTTCCTTGTGTTGTGGTGACCCCCAACCATAAAATTATTTTCGTTGCTTCTTCATAACTGTAATTTTGCTACTGTTATGAATCGTAATGTAAATATCTGTGTTTTCCGATGGTCTTAGGCTCTACAGCAACAGTTCTCAACCTGTGGGTCACAACCTACAGGTTGAGAAACGCTAGCAGGGTCACCTAAGACCATTGGAAAACACAGATATTTATATTACGATTCATTAACAGTAGCAAAATTACAGTTATGAAGTAGCAACGAAAATCATTTTATGGTTGGGGTCACCACAACACGAGGAACTGTATTAAAGGGTAGCGGCATTAGAAAGGCTGAGAACCACTGATTTAGAGAAATGCTCAGATTTTCCCCAGCTGTCATGCTTATTGACTTTGAAATGGTTCCAGTTCTTGGGGCCCCATCAGAACACACATGCTGACAAAGGTCCGACATGACCCGATTTGGCCTGTAAAACACTCCTCATCAAGTGCTGCTTGCGCCCCCGACCTCTGACTGTGTGGGCTGCCCCTTATCTCTCCATACTTCTTATGGGGCTTCTGGCTCCTAATTTCATCTAATCACATTTGAGCTATAAAATTTAGCAAGCACAGATGGGGACATGGAATTGAGGTGACAGGGAAATTTAATTTATTGCTGCCACGACTACAGATACGAAATGGATCTGTGAATCCGTGATGGATCAATCTCACCATGGCTGGATTTAATAATTAATAATGGTGATAAATGCTGTTGAGCATCTTATCCCAGGATCCTAGAGTGAGAGGCCTTTTTGTTGTCCGCTGCAACCTTGCTGAACTTTCTCTTGAGTGTCTCCCAGTTGTGGCCACAAAAGTTCACTGGACTGGCTTGGCTGGTCCTGTTCAGGGCTGGCTCTGACTGCTCAATGGCACAGGGAGTCTGGGGGAGCCCATCACCTCCAGGACCAGTCTGTGATCCGGGAAGGAAATGGCCCCTGAGGGAAATAGGCTCTGTGTTCATGCAGAATAAGAACAGGAAGATGAACGAAGAGACAGGAAAAGCCTGAAGAAGGAAACTGCCTTGGTACTTTGCTGATGCTCTTTCTCTGAGGAAGGCCGGGGATGGAGGAAGGTTGTAATAGGACTAGCAGAGGAATTTAACTTCTTACCCAAAATACAACTTCAAATGGCGCAGGAAGCAGTATATATATATCATCAGCATGAGAGAGAGGCCCTAGCTCTGATGTTTCACAGACCTGGAATGCACTCCTCCCCCAGCCCCCAGAGAGCCCTGCTGGGCTGGGCAGCAGGTGCCATTCCCTTACCCGGGTTCTCATAGGCACTTTCTGTCTGTGTGCTCCGGTTTCGCCAGGGCAGAGATCTTCTAGCATCCTTCTTGAAGGCTACAGAAGGCTTCCTAGCAGAGTGAGGAGACTTGTTGGCAGGTTCAAAGGTGGGAGGAGTGATGGTGAGGAAGGTGTTCGCCTGAGAGACGCCAGCAGCTGGGCTTCTGTCAGAGGGGAGCACAGGGTTCAGTCAAACTTCTAGCAGGGGCCAGGTAGGAACCCATGCATGGCCTGCTGGGAAGTTGGGGTGGTGGTGGCTGCTCTCCAGCCTGCAGACTTCTGCCCATGCCTGATGGTGGACTCACAGGGGAGAAGGGACCAGGTGAGGGCAGAATGAGGGTGGGGGCAATGCTGGCTGCTGTTATTCTTGTAGGGGAAGTACAAAGTTCAGCAGGCCTTCTGAGACAGGCCCTCCCTGCCTGGGTCAGGGTTCCTGAGGCAGGAGCAGGGCAGGGAAGGGGCTGCTGGTGAAGAGGTTGAGGGAGAGAGGAGGAGGCTGCTCTTGCCATCCAGGAGACACCACCAGAAAGCTGTTCTCTTTCAGAGAATGAGGGTGATCCTGACGGGTCTTGTGCCACTCCGTGGGTGGGCCTGGGTCTGTGCCGGCCAGCGGGCTGGGCCAGAGCCGCTGTTCCCAGGATGTACCATTGAAAGGGGCCCCAGCGTCACCTGGCAAGATGCTTGGGTCCTAGCCAGGTGACCGCAGGGCTTAAGTGTCAACTCTTGCCCTGCTCCAAGCCTCAAGACCAGGTCAGGAGCCTCTTCTGGGCTCTGTCCTTCTAGTGGGATAATGTCTGTCCTACCTTACTCCCCAGGTGCCCACTGAGAGGCAAGGAGATAATGAAAGGACCTTGAGAGGTTATAGCCGCCAAACAGCATAGGGACTGTACTTAAGGCAATGGTGGACCGTGCTGGTCATCTCCATCTCTGTGTACATCTGCTTAGCACCCTCCCTGCCATGACTTCCCCAGTCTGGGACATTGCAGGGTCTTCTGGGGCACCTGCCAGGGCTCGCTGTGGCCTCAGGACCCACCAAACTGGGACAAACACTTGCTCTCTGGCCCATCAGCAATGGGGAGAGTACAAAGGGGGACCCACTGGATCCTGGATCCCAGGGAGCATTGATGGTTCCAGGCTGTCTTCTGCAGCCTCTTCAGAGAGGGGATGGGGCCTGGCATGTGCTTGGGGACCTTTGGGGTGTGGTTGTGGAGTGGGAGAGGGAGCCTTCCTATTTATAAGGGACCCAGGAAACACTTGACTTGAATCTGTTCTCTTTTCTCACTCCTTACCTGAACAAACATGAGTGTAACGCCTCTTGTTTAAAGGGTTTGTGGAGGGTTCATTCTTTTTTTTTTTTAAATAAATCTTTATTGTTCAGATTATTACAGGTGTTCCTCTTTTATTTTTCCCCGTAGCTCCCCTCCACCCGATTCCCCACCCCACCCCATGCCCTTACCCCCCGCCACTGTCTTCAGCCATAGGAGTAAGATTTTTGTCCAATCTCTTCCCGCACCCCTCACACTTGCTTCCCCTGAGAATCGTCAGTCCACTCCCTTTCTATGTCCCTGATTCTATTATATTCACCAGTCCATTCTGTTCTTCAGATTTTTCATTCACTTGATTTTTAGATTCACTTGTTGGTAGGTATGTATTTGATGTCATTTTGTTGTTCATAATTTTTATCTTTACCTTTTTCTTCTTCTTCCTCTTCTTAAAGGATACCCTTCAGCATTTCATATAATACTGGTTTGGTGGTGATGAACTCCTTTAGCTTTTTCTTGTCTGTGAAGCTCTTTATCTGACCTTCAACTCTGAATGATAGCTTTGCTGGGTAGAGTAATCTTGGTTGTAGGTTCTTGCTATTCATCACTTTGAATATTTCTTGCCACTCCCTTCTGGCCTGCATAGTTTCTGTTGAGAAATCAGCTGACAGTTGTATGGGTACTCCCTTGTAGGTAATTAACTGTTTTTCTCTTGCTGCTTTTAATATTCTCTCTTTGTCTTTTGCCCTTGGCATTTTAATTATGATGTGTCTTGGTGTGGTCCTCTTTGGATTCCTCTTGTATGGGGTTCTGTGCACTTCCTGAACTTGTACGTCTATTTCTTTCACCAGGTAGGGGAAGTTTTCTGTCATTATTTCTTCTAATAGGTTTTCAATATTTTGCTCTCTCCCTTCTTCTGGCACCCCAAAAATTCGGATGTTGGTTGGCTTGAAGTTGTCCCAGAGGCTCCTTATATCTTCATATTTTTGGATTCTTTTTTCTTCTTGTTTTTCTGGTTGGATGTTTTTTGTTTCCACATATTTCAGATCTTTGGTTTGATTCTTGGGGTATGTTGATCTACAATTGAGTTTCTGTATATTCTTTATTTTAGACAGTGTATGCTTCATTTCTGACTGATCCTTTTCCATTTTTTTGGCATTCTCATTAAGGTCCTTGAAGGTCTCACTAAGCTCCTCAGAAGTATCATCAAGTTTCTCAGTGGTTTTTAGAAGATTCTTGAGTAACCTTATACATGTGGTTCTGAACTCTATGTCATCCAGTAGTTTGCTTTCCTCCGTTTCTTTCATTCGTGACATGTTTCTTTGTTTCTGCATTTTGGATGCTTCCCTGTGTTGATGGAGTGGCTTTGTGTGGTAGATGACCTATAGGGGGCAGTAGCTCAGCCTCCCCAATCACCTGATGTGGACGCTCTTGGTACACCCCTTTGTGGGCTGAGTGCAAAGTCTTGGTGTAGTTAAGCCTTAATTTCTGTTGGTACACTGGGAGGAATTGACCTCCAGGCCAATTAGCTGTGAGCACTCGCTGTGTCTATAATGGAAGAACTGCTGCGCTGAAGACACGCTTATGGGGCAGGATTTGTTTCAGTGGAGCTTTGGTGCTCACTGAGTCTGCCTCTTGAATGTGTCACTTATGGATGTGAGGAGTTGAAATCTGGTGTCTCACACTGACCAGTAGGTACACTGGCTTCTGGATCTCCAATGGGGTGCAGGTCAGCTACTGTTTGAGGCCACTCAGCAGGAGCTACAGTGAGAGCTGCAGTTTTCTCCTCTTTGCTTGGGGTTTGGAGGTTTTGGAGCTGTCTGACCCAGGTTGCAAGTTTGCTAGGTTAAGCTGCGATAGGGCAGGCCTTTCTTATGCTAACTCCGCTGCTTGGAGCTTGAGTGGGTTTGTAGGTTGTGCAGGGCGGGGCCTCAGGGTGTCACTAGGTTAGGGCTTGGCAAACAGCAATGGCTGCTAGTTAGCTGGCTCTGTGTCCCCAACGGCATCCACGCGTCCTGTGCCCCAGTGCAGTAAACAATTATTCCTGCGCGCAGCTCTGCAAACAAGCCACCCTCACTGGCAGACAGTCCAGCTTCTCCCCGTAGGAGTTTGGGTCCCCTGCGTCTCCCCAGAGACTGGATTTCAGAGTAATCGGGGGCTTGTCTCTGTTCGGGTTGAAAAAAGCAATGCACCCAGTCGCCTGCAGCCAGCCCAGATCACGCACTTCCGTACCTCAGCTTTTCAGTGCTCATGCACGTCTCAATGCTCTTTTCTCTTTCCTTCTAGTTGTAGAGCTTCCACTCAGCCAGCTTTCCCGTGGTTCTGGGTGATAGACGTTTTGTCTTTTAGTTGCAGTTTAAATTGTTGTGGGAGGCAGCAGTTTAGGTGTTTACCTACGCCGCCATCTTGGATTCTCCCAGGGTTCATTCTTTCAGCAACCTCGTGTGAGGAAAATCCAAGGCCTGTCTGAACACCCAAGGTTTAGACCTGGACTGTGGGGACCCAAGCCAGAGCACATGGACAGACCTCTCTGATTGCCACTTTTTCCTCAGGATCCCGGGAACAGAAAACCCACCCAGCGAACCTATAGAGAAAGGATGTGCTTGGCATAAAGCTGACCAGGAACCATGACCCTCATCCTGGGCATCCTAAGTTCCCATGCGGACTTGTGGGTGCAGAACAGAGAACAACAAAGGACCTCAGCACTCACTGGCGTGCCCTGTGCGCTGACCACTGTTCTCAGTGACCCCACTAGTTCATACTCATTTATTCTCACCATAGCCTGTGAGGCCTAAACCCACTGACACCATATTTCAGATAAGAAACCGAGACAGAGGGATATTAAGTGGTTGCCCTGTGGCACACAGCTGGCTGTGTGGAGGAGCTGCAATTCAAACCCAGGCTCCAGAGTTCCCGTTCTCAAGCACAACCTTCGCCATGGTCACTGCACTGTTGGGCCCTTGGCTGACGCATTGCTTAATGGTCTGTGAGTGTCAGTAACTGAGGCAATGGGGGGCCTTTGCAAAGCCACTCCCTTTTATACATTGCCCTGGTGAGTGATCCTGTCAGATCCATGTTTTTGTGCCTCTGGAAGTGTGAAGCATGGAATGGAAGGGCCAGTGGAGAGCAGGAGTGGAGGTCAGCCTTGTCAGGCTGAGGGGTACCCCTGCATGGAGCCCCGGGCCCTCCAGTTGTAATCTGTTGCTTCCCAATGCCACAGTGCTGGGATTTTATTCCTGCCTCTCACCATAACCAAACGGGCCTTGTGCTTTCTTTGTCAGCTCATTTCCCAATGGAAATAACGGGCCTTGTGCTTTCTTTGTCAGCTCATTTCCCAATGGAAATAAATAATCAAGCTTTGGGAAGGGATTGTAGGGGCCCAGACTCAAGGACTAGGACTGTGAATCATAAGTCTTGTGTACCTCCCCCCTCCCTACACATTTCCACAGAGCTGAGCACATTTAAGGCATTTTAATCATTTATCCCATAGGTATGTTATTGACTGTCCAGTGTGTGCCAAGCCCTGTGGCAGTTTAATGAATCCTCATTGAATGATCATTTAGACTTTGGAAGTATGCCAGAGCAAGGAAGATTGCAACTTCCTTTTGGGCATTCATTCATCTACTCACCCCGGGCACTGCCCGAGGGCCTTTTGCTCTCTTTCTCTCCAGCTCAGACTCAGTCCCCCTGCCCTTTCACCTCTGTAGTTCTGGCTGCCAGGACTCTGTGAGTGACTGAGTGGCAGAGGGGAGCAGTACTGGGAGGTCTTGTGTGTGACTTCCAAGAGCCCTCACCCTGATTGAACCCCTCCTTCCTCAGGGAACCTGCTCCCTGCATTCCACTTCTCCTCCCCCAACTCCTCATCTTTGGAAAGCTAAGGGCTCCTGAAAGATTATCCCTGAGCATGAATTTCCACCTGATTTACCCAAAAAGAAAACGATTACCTCTCCTTAAGATTAGGCGGGATGTGCGATGGATGAATCACCTTGAGTTCTATCGGGAAGAAGAAGAGAAAGACAATATTGGAAAAGAAAGAAACTATCTTTATTTCTGTTCACAAATGTGTTGCTAAGTATGTGATGCTGGGGTTGGGGTGGAGAGGCCCCAATTTTTAATTTTTATTTTATTTTTACTTTTCCTTAGTGTTGTCTCTCTAAATGGTTTCCTTCAGAAATTCTGGGGTTGAAATTTTATATTATCAAAGAAAACTCAAGAAAATAATTTTCATGAAATCATGGTTTTGGAAATTCAAATTTGCTGTGTTAATCTTTTGGGTTATCACAGGGGCTTCCTCTGTCATGGAATGGAGGATAACTGTACAGAAAAATTGACTGAGGTTCAGAGAATATAAATATCATAAACATTATTTTTTGACTTTGAAGAACCTGTTTGTCATTTAACCACTTGTTTGCCTTGAATGATATAACATCAAGAATTTCATGTAAAATTGGGATAAAATATGCCACCAATTCTGGTAACAAAGCATGGTACAGTGTAAACAGTAAAGAAATGATAATCAGAAAATTTGAACTTGAAACTTACATGTTTAGTGCTTATACTTACTCACAGTTTACCCATGTGACAGGACATTATTGAGGAATATTACTTGGCGATTAAAATGATGTCTCCAAAAATTAAGCAACAGAGGCAAATATTGAAGTCACAATGCTAAGTTACAAAAGTAAAATACAAACCTGTATATATAGTATGTTTAAAACAGGAAAAACAAAACAACAAAACCAAGAACCACAACCATTGGATATGCAAAAACTAAGGGTGGGAGGACAGAATAGAAATCACTAAAATGTGAATCAGTTTTATTTATATTTTGATGTTGGTAGGTTGGGTGATGTTTTTGTACTTTTCAAATTTTCTATTAAAAATAAAAAAATATAGATTTTATTTCTCTTTCTGTCACTGTTCTAAAATTAAAGTATGCATACAATTTACTAAAAAAGCATAAACAAAGGATGAAAGGAGAAAGGAAAGGAGGAATACAAGGAAGTGATCAGAAGAGAAAGAAGAGAAGGCTTGGGAGCCTGTCCTGGCTCTTCTAATTATTTTCCACGACCTTGGAATGTTCCACTGCCCTTTCAGTAACTCCAGGTGCCTTGTTTGTGAAGTGAGGGGTAACTAATGGCTGGGAGAATGAGAGACAGAGGTTGTGAAATACACTGTATACAGCCGATGCCACTGGACTGTCCTCCTGACCTTCTTTAGGGCAGAAAACACAGAAAATGGTGCTGTTTGTACAGGAGCAGAGTGAGGCTGGGGGTAACTGGTAGTGGGGTTCAGCATCTTCCTCCATAATGAATTGTATGGTGTGGGAGAGCTTTCACTGCATTCTCAGATATGTTCTTTCATTTAAGTAACAGTGTTCTTTCTTCACACTGTATAGAAAGGTATGTTTACACGTGGAGAAACTGAACCTCAGGGAATGTAATGACATACATGCCAAGGTCAAAGGCCCTACCATATGCTGGCTCTTCTGACTTTGACCCCACAGCGTTTATTCACATTTTTAAAAAATTTTTATTCATTTATTCAAAATATATATATATTTTATTGATTTTTTACAGAGAGGAAGGGAGAGGAATAGAGAGTTAGAAACATCGATGAGAGAGAAACACCAATCAGCTGCCTCCTGCACACCCCCTACTGGGGATGTGCCCACAACCAAGGTACATACGCTTGACCAGAATCAAACCTGGGACCTTTCAGTCCGCAGGCCGATGCTCTATCCACTGAGCCAAACGGGTCAGGGCTATTCACATTTTACAAAAACTATTTGCAACATTCTGGGGAGATCAGTCATATATGGTTATTGATTATTCAGTGGCGATTGATGCCACATTTATATTCAAGTTGCTCATCTAATTTTGTCTTTCCCCACAAACCGTGGGGAAAATCATCCCTGTAAAGAAGAGGCAGTAGTTAGTCTGACCCCACCTGGTGGGTGATCCTGTCCAGTGCAGTTGGAAGCTCTGAAATTTACCTGCCTATAGGTAATTGGGTGGCAGCACAGATTCCTCCCACATTCTAGTTCATTTCATCTTTTCTTGTCTTTTTGTTATGTCCATTTCAAAAAGTGGGCAAATGTGGCCAGGGGAGGAGTATAAATGACTCTTCACAACTCAATGGTAGTGGAGTATAAACTACAATAATAATAGCAATAATATAATAAATGGCTTACAATTAAAGAAGCTTCAAATGCTATGTGCCTGGCATAGTTCATAATGTTTTACATAATTTAACTCCGTTTATTCTCACAAACATCCCATAAGGTAAGTCAACTGTTATTCCTAATTATAGTTAAGAAAAGCAAAACACAGAGAGGTTAAGTGACTTGCCCAACCTTGTGCAATAATTAAGTGGAGGAGAGTTGGCATTCAAATCTGGATAGTCAAGTCCCTGAGAGAGGAAGAAAACAGCTCTTTGTGTCAGGCTTATTAGTATCTGTCACCAAATGACAAATAAATGACACTTATCCTCCTCCTCTTGGCTAGTTGATCATGGCACTCTTTCCTGCTGAATCCAAATGGAGACTCAGAATCCTTCTTAACATAGTGCTCCACCACGTCAAACCTCAAGTAACTAATCCATCAAGCATGAGAGATGGAAGCCCGTTTGTCATCTCTAGGGCTTATTTTATAGGCTCTAATTAATTCACAAAGTTGTTTAAAAAATAAATGTGTGTGTATACATATGCTTGACTTTATGAAATGAATTAAATTGAACCTGATTCAATTTGCATTTACTGAACATCTGCTATATGGATCAGGAAGGTACTGTTGTTATGCACTGAGGCTTAAAACAAAGGATAAAGTTATGTCTTAAAGAAGACACGATTCCACATAGATTTTGATGTAAATCCTTTTGAAAAGTTAAGAATCTCTTGTAAACCTCTTATACAGAGTTTTCATAGATCAAGACATTCTGCCATGTGCCTTTAAAGGCATTTTAGCATCCCCCTATAGTGTTTTAGGTGCCTCTCCCATTTTTTAGCAAGGCATTTATTTTCATTTTCCTTTCTTTCTTTAAGTTGAATTTATTGGGGTGACACTGGATTGCAAAACCACACAGGTTTCAAGTGTACAACTCAGTAAAACATCATCTGCACACTGCATCGTGCGCCCATCGCCCCATGCTTTACACACAGTGCTGTGCTTTACAGCATTGTATTTGTTCCACTCTAGTGAGTATGTATTTACAAAAGTCCAGTGCACGGAGGAGACTTATTAAGAATGCTTCTTTCATACTGTGCAAAAGAAAGGCCTTGAATGCTATTTTTCAGTATTAAAACTATGCTTACTTGGTACTTGAATAGCAGGGATATTAGGATTCTGAGAAGCAGCTTAATGGTAGAGGCACACAGAAAAAAGGGCTTCCCAGCAATAGAGAAATTATCTCTTCAATGTCCCAATGAAGCATCCATAAGGGTAGTAGGAATCACAGCTCATGTGTCTGATTTGATCAAGAGGGACATAAAGGTGAAATGCCTATTGGCTGCTGAGAACACCCAGTCTTTAGAATGTAAGGTGTGTATAATCAGATGGAGATTTAAAATTCAAGCTGCCTGAGATGCTTGTAGTTGATAGCAGAACTGGATCCAGAAAAATAGTTTAGTTCTACTTCTAGGTCAACATTAAGATGCTGCACATGACCTGGATTCTTAAACTTCCCGTACCCAGTTGGATATGGCCACACAGTCATGATATCAAGGGAAGACACCATGTGGGCCTATGGGTGAATGCACATCGACCACTTCTAACAACAGCACGAGGAGACCACTGCCAAATAACAAAACCCAACTTAAGCAAAAGTTGCCAATTGCAGAAACAGCATTGGAGAAATGTCAGCCCTAGTATGAGAGAAGTAACTCCAAAGTTAAATACTCACCAGCAGGGTAAGATGATACCTTCCTAGGGCCCACTAGGCACCCTAAGAAGCATACTAGTGTCTGTTGACTTAACAACAGATTGTGGGAATGCATTCTAGGAAATAATTAGAGGTCATTGATAAAATTAGGCTATCAAAGTGCTGTTTAAAAAAGTAGCAAAAAGTCAGAAGCAATGAGTAATCAATAATAGAGGATTGATTAAAAATATGATGGTTTGCCCTGATTGGTGTGGGTCATTTGGTTGGAGCGTTGTCCCGAAAGTGATGGGTTCGATTCCGGCCAGGGCACATACCCAGGTTGTGGGTTCAATCCCCAGTCAGGGCACATGCGGGGAAACAGATTGATGTTTCACACTCATATTGATGTTTCTCTTTCTCTCCCTCTCCCTTCTTCTCTCTCTAAAAATCAATAAAAGATTAAAAAAAATTATGGTTTGTATTATACAGTTGTATTATATAATGAGGCAGTTATAACAATTTTTAGATAATCTAGTAAATGAAATGATATTCATATAAATATGTAATATTTATTTATAATTATAATATATAAGTATATTAAAAATGTACCTTAAAAGGCAGATTACAAACACTATATAAAGTCTGGGGAGGATATAACCAAAGTGTGAAAGAAATGATCATGTCTGATGGTAGAGATCTTTGCTCTTCTTTGCTTACATATAATTTCTCAAACATCCACAATGAACATGTATTACTTGTGCAATAAGGAAAAACAAGGTAAAAATCATGTTGTTGCTGTTGTTGTTTTAATGAACAGGCGCTTTACATTCATCCAGTCTCCCTGTCCGCTCGCTCTGTTGGCATGGTGCTCTGGGGCATGGCTAGTGAAGCTGTGAATGGAACTTAGTCATGAGTCTTGCTACTTGTTCACACCATGGGTAGGTTGATAATTTGAGCTTTGGCTAGATCTCAAATTTCTTGTTTTTTCCTGAGCACTGTGGAGACCTAAAGTTACCATCTTTTGGGAGGCCCTCTTCCAGATACTCACCCTTGTCCAGATAGTCTTCTTCATACCAATAATCTTTTTCCTTCTGTAGATACTTTTTCTCCTTCAGAGACTCCCGTTCCTTCAGATACTCCTTTCCTTTCTGATACTTTTTCTCCAGATAGTCATCTTCCTCTAGATACTTTTCCTTCTCAAGATAGTCATCTTTCTCTATATACTTTTTATCTTTCAGATAGTCATCTTCCTGTGGATGCTTTTCCTCCTCCAGATACTTACTCTCTTCCACATACTCAGTCTCCTTCATATACTCATTCTCTTCCAGATACTCATTCTCTTCAGGAAATGGAGACTCTTCCTTTGAACTCTTCTCTTCTCCCTTAGTATACTCTTCCTCTGAAGAGAAGATATGTGTGGGTTGTTGAAAAGTGGTTGGAAGG
This sequence comes from Corynorhinus townsendii, assembly GCA_026230045.1. Taxonomy (NCBI): domain Eukaryota; kingdom Metazoa; phylum Chordata; class Mammalia; order Chiroptera; family Vespertilionidae; genus Corynorhinus; species Corynorhinus townsendii. Next base: position 89,266,564 of record JAPDVU010000003.1, read on the forward strand.
AGAGGTGATGACTCTCCTGATGAATGACTACTTTTAGTAGACATGCTGGGGAAGCAGTAAGCAGATGAAACCGTTCAGCAGCAGGTAAAGTCACTTCATCCTGGTAACCAACAATGGAATGAAAGTTCATTAGTTAGTAATTGACTACTGCATGTGGTTAAAATACTCATTTCAGTCAGTAATCTTTGGATGACCCTTTGAGTATGTAGATCAATACATGAAAAGGCACAAAAGGAGGGAACAGGAGCTTTACCCTCAAGAACATAGTGGAGAGAGTACACCTGAAGGCAACACCTTTGAAATTATGGCACAATGTTCAGGAAATGAAAAGGGCTAGAAAATGAAGACATGATCAGTGGTGCTATTATTAGAGAAAGCTTTTATTCATCAAAAAATTATTGCCACAGTAAGCAATGCAGAAACTGTCTTCCAGGAGATTCAAATCCGGGGAGAAAACAGTCATGCAAACAGATTTTTCTATATAAAAAGTGATGAACACAATGGAAGAGGTACAGACAGGATGCGATAGACATCCTGTTTGGTCCTTGGACAGTGAAGGCCTCTGCAGGTGGAGGTCTGTGCGGCACATAATCACGGCTGCCACACCCCCGCCGCCTCTGCTGGAAGGAGCACCAGCACTTTACTAATGTTTGAATCCCCAGCCTCAACACACTATGAGCACCTTGGCTCCCCAGGAAGTCTTCCATGCTTTGTGCTATGCTCCATCTGTACCATTTCTCATTTTCATCAAAGTAACTATTTGCTATATCATTTATTTTCATGTCTGTCTTCCCAACAGAGGGTGAACTTCTTGAGGGCAGGGAGGATTGAGTCTTGTTTAAAAATATTTTTTGAATCCTTTCACTCTTCTCCATCTCCACTGTGAGTATCCACAGTGAACTATGTCATTTCTTTGCTGCAGTGCACTCTTCAATGGCCTTTCTGCCACCATTGCTGCCACCCTGCTAGTGTTTTTGTGAAAATATAAATCAAATCATGATATGCATTGCTTAAAAATATTCCAGTGGCTTTCCCGTGCACTTAGAATAAAATGTAAACGCCATTTCATACCTCCCTGGACCCTGTGAGATCTGCTGCCTGCCAGTCTCCCTGGCTTTTCTTGCCATTCTTTCCCTATTCTCTTACCCTGCTATTCTCTCCTATAACACCACTGTTTCATTTGTTAAAATTGATTTTAGAAATAGAGGAAGGGAGAGGGAGAGAGAGAAGGAAACATCGATGTGAAAGCATAACATTAATTGACTGCTCCTCTCTCCCTACTGTGGATGTAGCCCACAGCCCTGGCATGTGCCCTGACGCAGAATCAAACTGGTGTCCTCTCGGTGCGTGGGATGACACTCAACCATCTAAGCCACACCTTATGGGGCCTACTATTTCTAATTATGCTTCTGTGTTTACTTGTTCAATCTTTCTTTTCCACTAGCCTGTGTGTCAATGACAGTGACCTTATATGACCTGTTTCCCACTCTATCTCTAATGGTTAGCTTAGTGTCTGATGCAGAATAGATATCCAATAAGTATCTGATCAGTGACTGAATGAAAGGCCAAGATTAATGCTTCTAAAGCATTGCACTCCAAAGTTTTAAATATCATAATATTTATTCTGCACAATAGGATAAGTTGAAGAGGCTGCTTATTGTGGAGGCCACCTGCCTGGAATCCTTCTGTTTGCTCTGAGGACTTAAGAAATCTTAGCTTAATTTTTCTGGATCTCTGATTGGGAACTCTGTTCTAGAGACCCAGGCAGATAAAGTAATTAGGATCACTTTCTAGCATATGTGCAATATGATGCTCGAGATGAGAGAAGTGATGTGTGAGGACATTCATAATGGACCAATTGCTTATTTTGTCCACCTACAGGATTGCTAGAGCCCTTGAACTCTTGGGTTTTAATAGGATTAGCCTGGGGCAGTGTGGTGAACATAGAGGTGTGCTGCCCAGAACTCTTTTTCAAGAAGGACTAGGGAATGTGGTCAACAGACAGCCACAAGCCACCAGCTTTGCTGGGCTCTGCCTCAGCTGCAAAAGTCATGCATCTAAGACTAAGCAAGGTGAGGGTATAAAAATCCAGCTGAGCCCTGGCCGTTTTGGCTTAGTGGATAGCGTATTGGCCTGTGAACTAAAGGATCCCGGGTTCGATTTTGGTCAAGGGCATGTACTTCGGTTGCAGATTCCTCCCTGGCCCAGACCCTCATCAGGGCTCGTGTGGAGGCAACCAATCAATGCATTTCTCTCACATCGATGTTTCTGTCTTCTCCTCTCTCTTCCACCCTCCCTAAAAGTCAATGGAAAAATATCCTTTGTTGAGGATTAACAAAACAAACAAACAAATCCAACCAACCCCAGGTGGGACACTTCAGAGGTGATGTTCACCCAGAGATTTGCACCAGGCTAGCCAAGCTAGCTAACTCTTCCACAGCACAGGCTCCTCTCAGGCTTGTGTCCTTGCCCTTCCTTTCTCAGGTGTTGGTCCCGAATGAACATTTTTCACCTCAACAGGTTACATCACAATAGTTTGTACATTAGAGTCTATTTTCAGAGAACTCATCCTATGACAGGCAGCTTCATAAAATGTCAATCTGGAAAAGAATTGATTGCAAGTTTGGGGAAAGGCCTCATGGATAGTTTGATACTTTTCAGGGGTGGGAAAGTCCAGCTCGTGGGCTGTATAAAGCCGCATTAGGGGTGAGTTAATTAAATATTTGACCAAATATAGCAGGTTAATTTTTTAAGTTAATAATTTTGTATGGCCCACAAATGATGTTATAAATATCCAAATGGCCCTTGGCAGAAAAAAGGTTCCCCAACCCTGCTAAAAGGTTGGGAGGGTGAGGAGTAGTCAGACCTGCCTGTGGCAGGGAAAACTCACCTGGCAAAGAGAGGACAAGGTGGAGAAGTAAAGGCAGAGGCATGATGGAACTTAAAAAACCAGTATTAAGCATCTTGTGTTGGGTGGTGATTGGAAAAGTATTAGGATTAAAGCAACTCTGGAGCAAGAGGATCTTTGGGCCATTTGCCAAGTAGTTGGAAACTAGCATAGACTGAACTCTGTCTGTAGTTGACTCACTCTTCTCAGTCACCTCACTGCTCTGTGGTGTATGCATGTCTTTGCCTGTAAGCTACCTCCAGTGGTTTTTGGAGGAGGTGAGGAACATGAGATGAGGATGGAGGGTAGTGTCTTTGCAGCAAAGGGTGAGCTGCGAGAAAGTATACATATGGGGCCCATACCTATGTCTACCGGAGCCTCTTCTGTTGTAAGGAAGCCCTCCAATCTTATTTTGACTTAAAATCTAAACACACAACTAAAGCTGTCCTCTTCTGGTCCCACTTGCTTCTGATGTCATCCCTGTAAGCAGAGCAAGGAGGAAGGGGCTGGGTGGAGAGAACAGTGGAGAAATCGTCTGTCCAGCCTGAGTCTGGAAGCAGGGAAGGAGCACACGCAGGCACCAGCCACCCCATCAGACATGTGTTCACCCTTCAGGGATCCCAGATTAAAAAAAAAAAAAATCAGCCAGTTCCTTGGACAGCCCAGAATGCATTTGTCAACAGCATGCTGTCATTCAGGGTTAAGAATCTTTTATTTTCACTTTCTCATTGGGCCTTGTAAAAAGTCTCCAGTCAGTTGCAGTCTCATGTCAAAGGTTAGGGGAAAAAAATGTACTGTAGATACTCTCCCTTTAATTATCCTAGAGTCTAGACATTTATTTTAAAAAGCCGTTAAGCAGAAATAAGTAGTAATGGCAACCAGATACCCAGTGTCTGAGGCAAAAGTCCTCATGTGAACTTGTGATTCAGATCTTTACTCACTCTGACCCTCATTTCTGACAGATCGCAGGCTAATTTTTGCAGTCACAACAGGAAACATCAACTTCATAAAAGCTGGTTATAACCAGCTGATTGCATCTCATTAACCTCTAAACTAGCTTCACAAAATGGCTGCTTCAATTAAAGCAGCTGGCAAACATTTTATTCAGCTTAAATAATTTAAAAAATCAGAGCGAATATTTAGGTGTGGCAGAATTCACACAAAAAATCAAGGCTTCTGGCTTCTCTTGGAAATAGGAGTCTCGGGGAATTGCTGGCTGGCCTTCCCATGTGGAACCGGTGATACCGCCCTCTTTGAAAGGGATAGCACTTTCTATTTCTGCTTCTGTCCCTACCTTCTGCTCAGTTCTCAATCATCACAGTCGGGTTGTTTTCCTTAGAGTAAAGCCATAGTTTTCTGTCTCTCTAAAAAAAAAAAAAAAAAAAAAAAAAAAAAAAAAAAAAAAAAAAATGGAGCCATGTCTGTGTGAACCGTGGGGAGGTCTGATCTTCCTCATACTTTGCCTGCTCAGGCCTTGGCTTTATCTTCCCAGGTGCAGAGGGTTGGGGCCTTTACTCTGTTTACACAGTTCACCACTGAATACCAGCACCAAGCATGGTGTTTGGTACTTGCTGAAAGGCTTGTGCTTTGGAAACCAAATCAATGCACACAAAGGGACTTAACACTTGGGTGGGAACAGAGTCCTTGGGGCATGAAACCAGCTTTGCTCTGTACAACTCATGTGGCCCTAGGTGCTGGCCCTGGGCAGAAAGAAATGCAAGGACATGATTTGCAGGCCTGGCCATACACTATCTGATCCCTCATGCTTTCTCCTGCCCTCTGGACCATCAGAACTGGTATGTTTCCCTGGAAGCAGCCCAAGGACCTCATTTGACCCAGGTGTCCTTTAAAAAAAAAAAATATATATATATATATATATATATATATATATATATATATATATAATTTTTTTAAATTGATTTTTTTCTAGAGAGGAAGGGAGAAGCATAGAGAGTTAGAAACATTAATGAGAGAGAAACATCAATCAGCTGTCTCCTGCACACCTCCTACTGGGGATGTGCCCGCAACCAACGTATATGCCCTTGACTAGAATCGAACCTGGGACCTTTCAGTCTGTAGGCTGATGCTCTATCCACTGAGCCAAACTGGTTAGGGCCCAGGTGTCTTTTGTCACCACCATTCTCACCTTTCCATTCTCAAAAGGAAGGCAGGCTCTGGCTTCTTCCTGACAAGGAGGGCCGATGAAGGCCCTGTACCAATGACCCCGAGTGCCCTCTGGTTCCTGTTCAGGGTCCCTAAGGGGCCTTAGCTCCAGCACACAGCCCCCCACCACAGCTGGGGCTCTCTTGCCTGACCTCACCTCACCAACGTCCTGCACACACAAGTGATGGACCTGTCCAGCCCTGCCAATTTTCCTGCCCTCCAACAGGGGCACAGCTTTACAGATTGGCTGAGTCCTCTGTCAATAACTTGACACAGCCACTTCAGATAATCAGCAGAGGAGGGATCTGTGTGCAAAAGGAAAGGGGGAATTGAAGCAGGAATATGCCACTGAAGGAGCAGAATGGCAGGGTGGTTAGATTCTGGGACCAGGTTTCCTGGCGTGAAATCCCAGAGGTGGCCACTTATGAGCTGTATGATTTTGAATGAGTTTCTTAACTCCCATGGGACTTAATTTCTTCATGTGTAAAATGGGTAGAACAATAGTAACAACTTCCCATGAGGATTCAATGAGGCAATATGTGTATGCATAAGTAGTGCCAGGCACAAATGTGAGCTATGTTGTTATTATTGCACACTCATTCTTACTCAGTACTCAAGATGTGTGCATGTGCACCAGTGTATCTGTGTGTGAGTATGCATATGCCTGACTGTATCTTTCTGAGTCTTCATTAGTCCAGGGCATGGGGAGAAGAAAAACAGACTGCTTTCCATGACCTTGCTCCCTGGTCCTGACTGAAATTTGGAGATTCGGGTCCATTTGTCTTTCAGTGGGTCCTGATGGCTGGACCCCAGGGAAAATGATGGCCCAGAGGTAGTGCCAGAGGCAAGCTTCCTTATTTTCCAGAACCTGTCCTTGGGAAGGCTGCCTTCCCAAGGGAATTGCAGGTGATGTTTAGTTTGCTGGGACAGAACAGAACTCCCTCATAATGGGTGAGTCTGTTTTCTGACTCTGTCCTGATTGCAGGAAGTTGATATGTATGAACAGAACAGCCCTCCTGAGGCTACTCATTCACATTTCAGAAAGCTGTGGTTCAGAAGCCCTCGGATTAAATCGAGCCTCCTCACCTTCACTTCCACTCCTTCATCAGCCCTTGCCATCCCTGGGGGAACCTCAACAGAGAGTTCTCACTCCTTTCCCACTTGACAACCTTTTAAGGGGTTGAATATAGCAACCAGACCTTTCTCCTGACTCCAGGCTCTGCCCTCCAGCTGCCTTCCGAGGGTCTCCGCTCCACATCTGACAGGTATGTCAAACTCAGTGTGCCCACACTGAGCCCTGCTCTTCTTCCCACTCAGCAGATGGCAAAGCCCTGGGAATAATCATCAGCTCTTCTCTTTCTTCCTCACCCTACATCAACTGTACCAGCAAATCAGGTGGCTCCTCCTCCAGAGGTTCTCACCACTGCTTACCCTCGCCATGTTCCCACACTGGTCTCAGCCACCATCACATCTTGCCTGGACTATTGCAATTACCACCTAGCAGGTCTGTTCTTCACAAGATAGACAGCTTTTAAAACGTAAGTCAAATAACCTCACTTCCCTGCTCAGGCCCGCATCTCAGATATTAAAAGCCAAAGCCCTTCCAGGTCTTACTTAACTGGCCCCCATCACCTCTCCAACCTCCTTCCTACTGCTCTTCCCCTTCCTATCTTGGTTCCTGTAACACTGATATCAGTGCTGCTCCCAACATGCCCGGCCCTGGCCCACCTGAGGCCTTTGCTCTACCTGTTCTTCAGGTATCTGCCTGGCTCACTCCCTCATCTCCTTCCTGCCACCAAGTCAGGGAAGCCAACCCCTACTATCCTATATACGGCCACCTGTCCAATCATGGCACTTCTGATTTCCCTTAACTTACTCTACTTTCCCCCATTTTCTTGAGAGCATTTATCACCTTCTAACATATTAAGTACTTTAGTCCTTCATTATGTGTATCGCCTGTCTCCTCTCATGAATAAGTACCCTGAGGGCTGGTATCTTTGTTTTTATTCATTGATTTTCCTAAATGCCTAAAACAGTGCCCAGCACATAGTAGTTAATATTTATTGAATGAATGTGTGAATTATGATCCTCCCCCCCACCCATTCACATTTAATTTGACCACACAGTAGATGGTGTGGTTTCTAGGCCCTTCTTCACTGTTTAGCTGCCCTCTGGATGGGCTGTACTATGTCAAGAGCTCTCTAACACACATGGCCTAGAACAGAACCCAGAGCCCCCCCGCCTAGCCTGATGGCGTAGCCATCTCTGGGACACCGTGTTGCGTGTCTGAGAACACTTAATTCTGTTAGCTCTGTTAATATGTTCGGATACCCACTCCAAAGGATGACTCAATTTCTTTTCTCTGTAACTGGGACTTAACATTTTCTCCAGCTCGTTCTGACAGTTTTTTTTTTTTAAATTGGAGTTCCAGCCATTTCCTATCCTCTATGTCTTCATCCAAATCATCAATACAAACATCAAACCAGAGAGCCCTCAGGACAGAGGCTAAGACCCCCATCTGGCTGATCTTCATCCATCAGTCAGAAAGGGAACTAGCATTTTTATGTGAGCTACTGTGCTGGGCCCCTTAGCCCTCACAGCAACCTCCATGCAAGCATAATTATCCCACGTTTTAGATGAGGAAGTGGGGTTCAGCTTTTAAGGGGAACAGAAGGGTTTGTAACCTTTATTAAGAGGGTCATAGTGACAAAAAGTAGTTTGAGATAAAAAATGTCATTTTCCTGAGCATCAGAAATGAACCAGAGTGGGGAGAAAGAGGATCCTGCTACAAACATTTTTTGCTGAAAGAAATGAGAAGGCCTTGAGGAATGCAGTTCTTTCTCTGGGCAGCTGGCAGGCCAAGCCTTTGAAGGCCCTCCGCCTTGGCTCTCTGAGCCCTGCTCCTGACTCAGAAATGACAGAAAACCCCTCCTTCTTGACTGTCTAAAGCCTCGCCCCCTCAACTTTCTGAGGCCTCACCTCTCTAGCTCCCTGAGACTCCAGCCCCCTGGAGGTTTTCCCCCTTTAATAAGGGTTGGGCAAAGGGTTCCAGTTCCATATAACTTACTCTGTGCTGCCTGGCACCTTTCCCAAGTGCTCCCAAACCAGCACAAGAAATATTCTAGAATTCTGCCCAGCATCAACATCAGTCTCACTGGGTTATAATTTGCCACATCTGCCTTTTCTTTTCCCTTTATTTAAATCAGGAAAATGTTCTCCTTTTCCCAGATTTGGAATACTACTCTTATTCTTCCCTATGCTTCAACTATTCGGGGAATATTTTGAGTTGTAAAACAAATGTGTGCTGGGAACCAATTGCAACATGTAATAATTGCAAGAGTTTCATCCAAAGGTTGGTGAAGCTTGGGGGCTCAACAAGGGCTGAGCCACATATGTAGTTTACCTGTTGGAATGGCTAAATGGCACTTCCCCCAAACCTGAATAGGATGGTTTGCTGCCAGACAGCTCAGGGCATCTTAAATCTGCCTGTTATTGCCTCCTGTTGGCCAAACACCTGAACAGCTGTAGGCTATTCCCCAATCTGATAATGCTCCTGTAAACCTTACCCTTTAAAGTGTATGTCTCCACCTTGCCTTAGGACAAATTGTGTTAATAAAATCAGGGTCCTGCGTCAAGGAGGTAGTCATTAGCTCCTTTAGCTGAAGCTCCTCTGACCCCCAATGCCTTTCAAAATTATCTTTCGTCTTTGGACTCCTTGAATCTACGCAGCAGCTCCTTTCTCCGGATTGCAGCACCCTTTGTAATGCTGGGACAAGAACCCTGGCAAATGTGCCCTATTGAATTTACTAGTATTCATCATGGCAGCCTTATGCAGCAAATGCTGTTATCTCAGTTTTGCAGATAACACGAAGAGTCAGAGAAGACAAATGACTTGGTTAAGGTTGGACAACCATTAAGTAGCTGAACTGGGATTTGGACCCAGTCTGCCATCATGGAGTATTCTTTCCCAACACTGACTGTTCTGTGGGCTGAGAAACTGGTGTTCTTTGGAGAGAGCACTTCTTAGGGCTCTAGCTTTCGTTCTCCCCGTGACATCCCAGTTAAACAATCATTCTCCATGACAAAGTAAAGAGGGTGAGAAGAGGGAAGAAGGGAGAACTGTTTTTTTGTCATTTACTGAGCATTTACTATGTGCCTAGAATAAATAAGGTATATATTTTTTAATTTAAAGATTCATAAGAATCTGTTAAGGTATTGGTATCCTGTTTTTCAGCTAAGAAAGCCAGGGATCATAGAGGATAGATAATCAGCCTTAGGCTATAGCTACTGAATATAACACTTGGAACTCCATACTAGGTCTGCCCAATTCCAAGGCTAAGCCAAACTGCAATGGAGGAAACGAGCAGGTATGTCATCCTTCCCATCTTTACAACTAAAGTTCTTAGCAATTTTTTCCATTATTTAGAGACTAGTGGCCCGGTGCATGAAATTCCTGCATATTAAAAGGGGATTAATTAGAGGAAATAATTCAATATTGCTATTTGCCCTTTCTCTATAATAGAAGTGTCAGAGATCAAAGAAAATTAGTAAAATGTATATGAAAACCTTCCTCCTGTCAGAGTCTGGGGCTCACCATGGGACCCAGAGTCAAGTTCCCGCCCACCCACAGGCACCTCAAAATAGTGTGAGACCCAGACCTGGCTGCCCTCCACCCCCACATTGGGCTAGATCCAGACCCAGCCAGTCCCACCCTTGTCAAGCCCTGCCAGGCAGGGGGCATAACCTCAGGTCCCCTGGCCCAGCGCCAGGACGGGGGCATGGCCTGAGGTCCTCCAGCCCAGACCGGGGTGGGGGCGTGCCTTGTAAAGCCCCGCCAGGTGGGGGACACGGCCTGAGATCCCCTGTCAAGCCCTGCTGGGTGGGGGGCATGGCCTGAGGTCCTTGGTCAAGCCCCGCCAGGTGAGGGAGCGCAGCCTCAGGTCCCCCCACCCAGCACCAGCAGGGGGGCACAGCCTGAGGTTCCCTGGCCCAGCACCAGGATGGGAAGTGCACCTTGAGATCCCCCATCAAGCCCCACTGGGTGGGAGGCACGGCCTGAGGTTCCCTGTCAAGCCCAGCCAGGAAGGGGGGCGCAGACTCAGGTCCCCTGGCCTGGTGCTGGGGGGGGGGGAGAGCAGCCTGAGGTCCCCTAGCCCAGCACCAGGATGGGAAGCATACCTTGAGGTCCCCCATCAAGCCCTGCTGGGAAGGGGGTGCAGCCTGAGATCCCCTGTCAAGCCCCATGGGGGCGGGGGAGGGGTGTAGCCTCAGGTCCCTGCTGATTGCTCGTTAAGGCTCCTTATGGGAACTTGGACTCAGCTATGGGTGCAGCCATCTTTGTGATGGAGTGATGGCCAATTAGCATATTCCCTCTTTATTAGATAGGATTCTGAATGGCAATTATTTGAAAGAACAAAAAACTCCTTAGTTTCCACTTGCTGAAAGGAAATTCATTTAGAGAAGATATCATCAGTTAAATTTGACCTCTCTCAAATCTTGTAAATTATTAGAAACAAAGTGGGATTATTCATAATTCTTATAACAGATGACATACTAATTTTTGGATAGCTCAACTTAGAATCTCAGTTGAAGCATACTTTGGGTGTGCCCTGTTGACACTGTGTGCTGAGTACATGTGTTCTCAACATGTATGAGTACATGTATTGGCCATCTTGTGAGGCTCTGAGCAAGCAGGTGGCCAGAGAAATAGCTCTGTCTTGGCTGAGCTCCAAACTGAGTATGTGGTTTTGAACATGTTCCCTGTTCCTCCCACACGTGTCTAAGGCTTCTTTTTTCATTTATAATATTAATGGATCTAGAAGATCTGTGGAGTCCTTCCTGCCCAGTTTATAAAGACCAACTGGCTCTTTTTAAAAACACTTGAGGCCAGTTGTGTTGTGAAATGCAGATTTTTTTCTGGTGTAGACTGGCCTTAGGGCGAATCTATCATAAAATTTAACAACTCTACTGGGGTCTGGGGCAGCACTCGGTAGTTAATTTTATCAGCATTTCTGCAGCAAAATACAAATGTTCACAATAAAGAGGAGCTTCAGCCCTGCTTTAGTTTAGGTTAGATTTTGCTTCCAACTGCGTTCTTGCAAGTCAGGTTTTGAGCCCAAATGAATTTGCCACAAACTTACCACGAAGACTCGGTTTTCAGAACTTTTTGGATTGCAGAATTTGTGGGTAAGGGATTTTAATCCTGCATCTACATGCCTTTGAATAGCCTAGGGTGGTCACATCTAGGATTTATTTAATGCAGTGCCTGGATGGGAATGTAATGCTTTTAAAATGCAGTTCGTGTAGGGAAATAAAATCCACTTTGTGGAGATTTATGTTGACATTGATATTTCTGGGATCACAGTGTGGCTGGTAGGAAGGACAATAGAATTATTTGCAATCATGACTGTGCGGCCTTCAGACCTGGAAGAATGCAGCGCAGTTATGTCTCCTTATCCTATCCTCATGGCTCTGTACTTACAATCTCAGGAATGAACTGAGTCCAAGCCAGCAGATTTTCCAACAGTAACAGCTGAAAGAAACACGTTTTCTGATTAGCTCTTAATTACCCAGAAAATTAGCCAGAGGACACCTCATTCCCTAAGAACACTAAATAATGGATATTTTTCATATGCTAATATTTAATAGAATTTATTTTTGTAATACATACATCTGTCTTTCTTAACCTTCCTTAGTCAGTCAAGCTGACTGTGCACCATGGAAATCAAACCTCAGCAGCTCTCACTTATAGTGCCTCCCCTGCCATCCCCACCCCGTCACTAAACGGTCTGACCGACCTGAGCACCACGCCTCCCTGAACACCACAGAGAACTCACAGGGATGCTGGAGCAGATTTTAATTTTTTATGGAGAACAACAACATTTGACATTGCTGGATACTGTATGAGCTACTAACTTTAGAATACTGTATTCCTTCAATGACAGCATGTGTTGCAAAACCATGTTTTTGGCAGTTGTTGAGATAAAAAAGAAGTACCATGCAGAAATCAGTGTGGATAGGAAATGAGGGTGGCCATGTACAATCTGGTTCCCAGACTGGAGAATCTGTGAAATGCTCAAGGGACACACATCTCATTAGCAAGTCAGCATGGTTATTTAAGAATGAAATAAAAGTATTATTTTTTTCAACTTCTGTGTATTAAGTTGTGACATAAGAGTGTAACACAAATATTTATTAAGTTACTTGGATGTATCCAATAAATGAAAACGTACAGATTTCCTTCGGCCTTGGGGGACACAGTGAAAAATTCAGACACTAAAGGTGCCATGAACTGAGAAAGTCTGGGAACCTCTGGTGTAATTTATACAGTTGGTGAGACATAGGAACTTAGAATCATCCTATCTTCCAAAATGTCCTGAATCTATTTTTTCTCCACCACCACTGTGATTACCCTTGTCTAACCCACCATCTCTTCAACAGCCTCCTTGCTTTGGTTCTTGAGTTCCAATAATTCATTTTTCAGAGATGATCATATATATATATATGATCGCCCAATGCACGAAATTTGTGCAGGGGAGGGAGTCCCTCAGCCTGGCCGGACCCCTCAGGGGATGTCTGATTGCCAGTTAAGGCCCGATCAGGCCTAAACTGGCAGTTGGACATTCCTCTCGCAATCCAGGATCCCTTGCTCCCAACCGCCTGCCTGCTTGCTCCTTACCACTTGGTTTGCCATTCTTTAGCACTGCTGTAGAGGTGGGAGAGGCTCTGGCCAACACCACTGCACTAGCCAGCCGTGAGCCCAGCTTCTGGCTGAGCAGCGCTTTAGCTGTGGGAGTGCACTGACCACCAGGGGGCAGCTTCTGCATTGAGCATCTGCCCCCTGGTGGTCAGTGCGCATCATAGTGACCTGTCGTTCTGGTCATTCCACCATAACAGTCACTGGGCTTTATTATATAGATATTTATTTATTTATATTGATTTCAGAGAGGAAGGAAGGGAGAGCGAGATAGTAACCCCCCCAGCCTCCTCCTCCCCCTCCCCCCCCACCAGGGATTGAGCCCACAACCCAGGCACATGCCCCGACTGGGAATGGAGCTGTGGCCTCTTAGTTCATAGGTTGACGCTCAACCACTGAGCCATGCTGGTTGGCCAGAGGTGATCTTTTAAACACACACATTAGATCATGTCACTCTCTTGTACTAAAGCCTCCAATGATTTCCACTTTGCTTTCCAAGGCCTCCACAACTGGCCCATGTTGGCTGCTGCTCCCTTTATGGACCTCCTGGAATCTCACTCCTCTCTCTATTCACTATGCTACAGTCTGATCCCACCACAAGGCTCTTCCATTAGTCCTCCCCGTTGTCTGGGCAGTTCTTCATCCAGATCTTCATTCGGCCTCCTCCTCCTCCATAAGTTTCAGCTCAAATAACACCTGTCCAGCAAATTGATCTAAAATTGCCCCTGCCTTCACCCTTACTCCCAATATATTTTATCATGTTGTTTTATTTTCTTCATAACCTTTGAACCATGTTCATTGATCTGTATGGGAGAAAGGAACTTTGCTTTCTCTGTTGCCAATGTAGTCCTGCTACTTAAAATAATGCCTGGCACATAGTAAGAGTTCAATTAATATTTGTCACAAGAAATAAATAAGTGGTTATTTCATATGGTTGCATATTTGGATCATTTACTGATGGTTCCTAATGGACAAGATATAGAAGTATGTTGGGAGGGAGGAAGTCAGTAATTTCACTTGATATATATACTAATATATATGAATATAAAGTATACATTTATATACAAAATATATTTTACAAATTAGGTAATACAATCAAGGGTTTCCATACTCTCTGGGAAGAGACAATATAGAGACATTCAGTTATCTTATATGATCTCCATTTTTCTTAGCAATACTGATGGTTTATCATATGTAATTCTATTGAGTTGGATAATTAATGAAGCAACTTCATCATTTCATTTGCTATTCTTCATAACAGTCAAGCTCCTCCTACCCCTTCCTTTTATTTCTTTAAGAAATTGAGAGAAGGATATATAAAGGAACATTTCTAGAACTACAGCATTAAACCAGCAGGGAATGCCATTGTCCAGCCTAAGCTTGCTGATGTGTCTTCTTGGACAACAGCTATAGGAACCAGTGTGGAATTGTTCAACGTCTCTGGCAAACAGCAGCAGGGATTAAACAGAACTTTCTCATAAGATTAATTCTGAAATACTATGATTGGTTTGGCAATCCCCAAAGATATAAGCCATATGTATCTGTATAAAATTTAAAGGAGCTTTCACATAAAGCAATTTTATTTTTCAACATCAAAGAGATGCTTTGGAGGGGTTAGTTGAAGGAGGCACACTGCAACAAACACAGGGAATGCAAGAGCTTCATTATATAAAAGACAGTTTGCTTAGCCAGGAGTTGTATCTGTCCCTTTCACTACCCAGGACATATAAATTATTGTTCTTTGAGTTGTAGGTGTCAATGTAAGAAACATTTAAACCTATAGAAGAAAAGTCTCGACAGATTGAAATAATGCTCCAGAGAATGGCAGTTTTGAACCTTATTTTATACATTACAATAAAAAGAGCAGATACTAGTGGGTTACATGAAATCCATTGGTGATAGATTAGGGAGGCAGGAGAAAGCAAAGTGGGGAAACTTCTGGGATTAGATGAAAAGTTAAAATGATAGACACATACATCTTTTACATAGGTGGGTGCAGGATAGTTAACAGTCAACAATAAACTCAATAACAATGAAGGGATTTGTAGTCTCTGTGGGACAGTGCATGTGCTTTAAGCGGTCTGGAAAAAAGAATATTACTTTGACATTCCAACAATATGTTACTGTAGATGCAAAAAGACAACAGGCTCATTTAGGGTCAAGATTGACCTTTGTCAGGAAAGATGCCAGCCTAGGACATGACTATCTGCCATAAAATGCTTTTAGTTAAAAAGTTTTAATTTCAGACCATCCTTTGTGGTTACTTTCAGTCTCTGAGTATACAAGGCTGCCACACAGGCCTTCCTTGAGCTAGTCAGATTAGCATGTGGCCCCTTTTCATCCACACAGAATATGGAGGAAGGGAGGCCAGCATTACTCAGTGATAACTTTGGATTTTCAGGGAGGGGAGCTCAGTGTTTCCCGAGGTGACTATGAGACAGCTCTTTATAAATAATGAATAGTGACAATGATGGGGGTAATAATAACAGTAAGAAAGATCACAGCCACCATTTCTATGTGCCAGGTACTGCAATTAGCATGGAACAAATTCAGCTTCTGCTGCTAAATCTTGCTCCCTTGGGCTTTCAATCAGCCTTCTCAGGTCTGCTCTCTGGAGCTACACACAACAGGCTTGCTCTACAGCCAGCTGCAAATATTTGAGGATAGCTTTTATCTTTTTTATCTGCGGTTTTCTTTTGTGTGTGTGTGTGTGTGTGTGTGTGTGTGTGTGTGTGTGTGTGTGTGTGCGCGCACGCACTAAACTTTAGTTTATTTTCTGAACCAGCTGTTGATATTTGTATGGATCAGAATTAAACTTCATCTTGCTGGTTTTGTATCACCTTTCCAGGCTGTTCAAATATTTGTTAACCTGATTCCATCTTTCAGTGTATTAACCAGACCTTGTAAAATGTATTATTGAAAATGATAAGCTTCCAAGTCTTCCTCCTGTCCTTTTTTCTTTCGCTTTTTGCTTTTTTTTTTTTCCTGTGAACATTTATTGAAGACTTTCTATTTGCCAATTTTTCACAGACACTGTCAAGCACAGGGTTGCCAGAGAGACAGAAAAATAAATTGAAATACAGTACAGAGAGATTGTATCGTGAATTAAAAAGAGGGAGGAGAATTTTAATATGAGTCGTAAGAGTAATTATCTGTAAGGGGTGGGGGAATAGGAGCTCATGGGGGAATAGGAGCTCGTGCGGGAACAGTTACTTCTGGCTCCTGGAGTGTGAGGTCTGTGAGGGAAATGGATAGTCCCCACTTAATTAAAAGCTAGCCAGAGGATGCCACAGGATGCGTGGCAGGGAGGAGAAGGCTTTAAACACCATAAGGAAGTGGAAAGAGAATTAAGTGTAGAGGATGAGGGTTGGAGGAGCTTATTTATGGAAAGGGTTACTAGGTCTAGGTTTCATATGACGGACTGAAGCAGCAGAAAGCATTTTAGATTTTAAATTAAATGACCAGGCAGGGACAGAATTTGAGAAAGGGGGTTATTTGTGGCCTGAAGCTTCCCAGATAGTTCCTGGGAAGCCTGATGAGATCAAGAGCACAGGGACTTTTTGTTATGACTGCTGCAGCTTCTTCCTAGCCTGATGACCCAGTCATTTAGGGGCCGTCCCCAGTGTGGAGACTGGAGTTCTCAGTAGTAGAGGCAGAAAGGCTCCTTTGATCACATTGCAGAGCCCAGGATGGTGCTGGAGCCTTCAGGTTGCCAGGCCTTAGTAATTTTGTGGGACAGAGAATAGGTGACCTTGGTAAAGCCACTATCCCATGTTGGACACATGTCCCTGTTCTAAAAAGAGTGCCCATGAAGCAGTGAGCCCCTCCTAAGGAAAGAAACATCTCTGCCATGAAGAGGCTACAGAGACCAGGGAATTAGTGGGTTCTGGGCCAGTGTCAGGTGCCCACTGAGAGCTGTCCCTGAAGCTCTTCTTATTGCTCCCTAGAATCCCTGAAACTCTGTAGAAAACTCATTGTACACACTGATTTGGTTAGGGCCGAGCCACACCTGTTGCCAGAAAATTAAGGAGTTCAGAAAATTAAGACCTGAGTGAAAGTGTTCCTAGTGCTCCCTTCCTTAGAGAGTGTGTCGTGCACGTGTAGATGTAGCTCCTGAGGCCCTGAGTGCATGGCTATTGGTGAGTGCAAACCACACACACAGCTCAGCTTCCAAAGCATGGGTCTGAGCTGTGAACCAACATAAAGCTAAAGTTTACCACAACCACTGGTGAGAACAAGGCTGGTGAATTTCAATGATTTGGAGCTGAAAGGCAGGCTCAGAAGTTGGGGTGTGTTGCCTAAGCACCCCTTTCTTCTAAAAGACTGAGGCAGCAATCTAAAAGGGCACAGATGTTTACATTAGGAGTTTGGAGGGATTAAAAAGAATATGAAAAAGAATAGACTCTGATCACGAGATTAAAAATGGTAGCAGAGTAGATGGATGCTGCACAGACATGCTTCCGGGAACCAGCTGAAATTCGGAAAGGCTTCCTGAATAATCAAGGGAAAACTCACAGGAGAGAACCCTGATACCCAAGGATCGAAGGTGGAGATGAGACTGCATAGAGACTGGCAGGAGGGATGGAGGTGCTAAAGGGTTGGCTGGGCACCCACAGACAGCAACTGAAGTCCTGGAGAGATATCTCAGCTGTGGGTGGTGCCACTGAGAACTCTGGGATCTAATCCTGAAGCTGGGTTCCCCAGCAGAGACCACCAAACTGAGGAGGGTACCCACATACCATCTAGCTGTGAAAAGCAGTGGGTGCTGTCTGCCAGGGAGTGGCAGCTGAAAGTTCTAGCACCCTCTTAAAGGGCCAACACATAAAAATTCCCTGTAGAGCCACCCACCTTGTGCTCTGGCAGAGGGAGGGTGAAGTGGACTGGAGCTGTGAGAGAAGAACCCAGGATTGGGGACTCAGAGGATAGAGCCCAGAAGGCAGACACCTCAAGTTTCCTGGGCTGAGTCATTCCCTCACGCAGTGTAGGACATCTTTCCCACATAGACATTTGCCTTGCCTGAGGGAAGACACACCCTATTGGAAAACACCTTGCCCTGAGCCACTTAAGAGACTAAAAGTAATAATTAGCCTCCAGGCAGAAGCAACTACCCAACCCTGTTGAAAAAAAACTCGCTACACTGAGGTCAACTGTCTGGGGGCAATTCAAGTCAGAATCCTATTAGTCTATAGACAGAGGCAGTCTCTGGAGGTTTTGAGTCTTTACCTGATCCAATTAGTCAGAAACAGCCTTTAACACTGTCCTTCACTAGAGAGTGAGAGGTGTAGAGGATCTACCTAATACATAGCCACAAACCCAAACTGACAACCAAAATGAGGAAACAAAGAAACAACCCCTAAATGAAGGAACTAGAGAATTTTCTAGAAGAAGAGATAAATGAAGCAGAGATGAGAAATTTATCTGAAATAAAGTAATCATGGTAAAAATTCTCAACAGTATGAAAAAAGATATAGTAACTATGAAAAAAGAATAGTCTGAGATAAAGAATGAAATAACACAAATAAAGAACACATTGGAAGGAATTCACACAGCAGATTAGGAGAAGCTGAGGATTGAATCAGTGAATTAGAAGACAGAGTTGAAAATATCATTCAATTAGAGAACCAAAAAGAAAAAAACAATTAAAAAGCAGGAGGACAGCTTAAGGGAGCTGTGGGACAATATGAAACGTAACAATATTAGAATAGCAGGTGTGCCAGAAGAGGCAGAAAGGGAGAAAGGAATAGAGAAGGTGTTTGAAGAAATAATGGTAGAAAACTTCTCTAACCTGGTAAAGGAAAAAGTTACAAAGGTTCAGGAGACACAGAGAACCCCAAACAAGAACTCAAACAGACCCATGCTCAGACAATCATAATTAAAATGCCAAAAATTAAAGACAAAGAGAGACTCTTAAAGGCAGCAAGAGAAAAGAAAACTGTTACCTACAAAGGAGTTCCCATAAGGCTGACACCTGATTTCTCATCAGAAACTCTGCAGGCCAGAAGGGAATGGCATGAAGTACTCAAGGTAATGGAAAGTAAGGACTGGAGACAAAGATTATTATATCCAGCAAGGCTATCATTCAAAATAGATGGTCAAATAAAGAGCTTCCCAGTCTAAAAAAAGCTAAAGGAGTTCATCACCACCAAGCCAGCATTACAAGAAATGCTAAAGGGATTGCCATAAGGGGTTGCTGAGAAAATGAAACAGAGAGAGAAACCTAGCTATACAGAATTAAAATGGCTATAAATATGTACCACTCAATAATAACCCTAAATGTAAATGGACTAAATGCTCCAATCAAAAGGTGTAGGGTAGCTGAATGGATGCAAGAACATGACCCAACTATATGCTGTCTATAAGAGACCCACCTCAAAACAAAAGACACACACAGGATGAAAGTGAAGGGATGGGAAAAAATTTTCCAGGCAAATGGAAAAGAACAAAAAGCTGGAGTAGCAATACTCATATCTGACAAAATAGTCTTTAAAATGAAGGCCATCACAAGAGACAACAAAGGTCACTACATAATACTAAAGGGACCAATCCAACAAGAGGATATAACCTTGGTAAACATCTATGCATCCAATATAGGTGCAACTAAATATATAAAAAATGTATAAAGGACTTTAACATAGAGATTGACAATACCATCACAATAGGAGATTTTAACACCCCCATGACTTCCCTGGACAGAAACTCCAGACAAAAACTTAACAAGGAAACAGACTCTAAAGGACACACTGGATCAGATGGATTTAATAGACATTTATAGAACATTTCACCACAAAGCTGCAGAATGTACGTTCTTCTCAAGTGCACATGGATCATTCACAAAGATAGACCACATGTTAGGACACAAAACAAGTCTCTACAAGTTCAAGAAGATTGAAATCATATCAAGCATCTTCTCAGATCACAGTGAAATGAAATTAGAAATCAACTACAGTAAAAAAACCCCAAAACATTCAAATACATAGAGGCTAAATAGCATGTTATTAAATAATGAATTAGTTAGCAATGAGATCAAGAAAGAAATAAAAAATTACCTGGAAACAAATTAAAATGAACACACAACAGCCCCAAATCTCTGGGACACAGCAAAAGCAGTCCTGAGAGGGAAGTTCATAGTACTACAGGCATACCTAAAAAAACAAGAAAAATCAGCAATAAACAATTTAATCCTATAACTTAAAGAATTAGAAATAGAACAACAAGAAAAGCTCAGAGTAAGTAGAAGGAAGGAAATAATAAAGATTAGAGCAGAAATAAATAACATAGAAACTAAAAAGAAAACAATACAAAAAAATCAATGAAACCAAGAGCTGGTTCTTTGAAAGGATAAACAAAATTGATAAACCATTAGCCAGACTCAACAAGAAACAAAGAGAGAGGACCCAAATAAATAAAATCAGAAATTAAAGTGGAGAAGTAACCATGGATATCACAAAAATACAAAGGATTGTAAGAAAATACTATGAACAACTATATTCTAACAAGCTGGACAATGTGGATGAAATAGACAAATTCCTAGAAAAATACAATCTCCCAAAACTGAATCAGGAAGAATAAAAAAACCTGAATAGACCAATAACAACCAATGAAATAGAAGCAGTATTAAAAAAACTCCCACTAAACAAAAGCTCAGGTCTGGATGGGTTCACAGGGGAGTTTTTCCAAACATTCAAAGAATAACTAACACCTATACTCCTCAAACTATTTCCGAAAATTCAAGAGGAAGGAACACTTTAAAACTTTTTTTATGAGGCCAGCATTATCCTAATTCTAAAACTAGATAAACACACTGCAAAGAAAGAGAATTACAGGCCAATATCCCTGATGAACATAGATGCTAAAATCCTCAACAAAATATTAGCTAATCGCATCCAGCAATATATTAAAAAGATCATACACCACGAACAAGTGGAATTTATCCCAGGGATGCAAGGCTGGTACAATATTCACAAATCAGTAAACATGATACATCACATAAACAAGTTGAAAGACAAAAATCACATGATCATATCAATAGATGCAGAAAAAGCATTTGACAAAATCCAATTCCCATTTTTGATAAAAACTCTCAGCAAAGTTGGAATAGAGGGAGCATATCTCAACATGATAAAGGCCATATATGACAAACCTACAGCCAACATCATACTCAGTGGGCAAAAACTAAAATCATTTCCCCTAAGAGCAGGAACAAGAGAGGGATATCCACTTTCACCACTCCTGTTCAACATAGTTTTGGAAGTGCAAGCCATAGTGATCAGACAAGAAGAAGAAATAAAAGGCATCCAAATGGGAAAAGAAGAAGTAAAATTGTCATTATTCACAGATGACATGATACTGTACATAGAAAACCCTAAAGACTCCTAGAAACTACTAGACTTAATAAATGAATTCAGCAATGTAGCAGGATCAACTCTCCAAAAATTCATCTGGAAGAAAAAAAGACCCTGAATAGCTGCAGCAATCCTGAGAAAGAAGAACAAAGCAGGTGGGATCTCAATACCAGATATCAAGCTGTATTACAAAGCCACTGTTCTTAAAACAGCCTGGTACTGGCACAAGAACAGACATATAGACCAATGGAATCAAACAGACAACCCAGAAATCAACCTAAGCTATTATGCTCAATTACTATTTGACAAAGGAGGCATGAACATACAATGAAGTCAAGATAGTCTTTTCAATAAATGGTGCTGGGAAATTGGACAGATACATGCAAAAAAAAAAAAAAATGAAACCAGACCACCAACTTACATCATCCACAAAAATAAAGTCAAAATGGATAAAGGACTTAAACGTAAGATGGGAAACCATAAAAATCTTAGATGAATCCATAGGCAGCAAAATAGCAGACATATGTCATAACAATTTATTTACTGATACAGCTCCTAGGGTAATGGAAATTAAGGAGAAAATAAACAAATGGGACTACATCAAAATAAAAAGTTTCTGCACAGCAAAAGAAACCCATGTTTGATAAAAATTCTCAGCAAAGTTGGAATAGAGGGAGCATATCTCAACAAAACAATAAGACAGCCCACTGCATGGGAGAACATATTTGCCACTGCAGGGGAGAACATATTTGCCACTGTTATCTCTGATAAAGGTTTAATCTCCAAATTTTACAGGGAAGTCATACAACTTAACAAAAGAAAGATAAACAATCCAATGAAAAAATGGGCAAAGGACCTAAATAGACACTTTTTGAAGAAGGACCTATAGAAGGCCAATAGACATATGAAAACATGCTCAAAGTCACTATCTGAGAGATGCAAATTAAAATGACAATGAGGTACCATCTCACACCTATCAGAATGGCTATCATCAACAAATCAACAAATGACATGATGCGCAGAAAAAGGAACCCTCATGCACTGCTGGTGGGAATGCAGACTTCTGCAGCCACTGTGGAAAACAGCATGGAGTTTCCTCAAAAAATTAAAAATGGAACTCCCGTTTGACCCAGTGATCCCACTTCTAGGAATATATCCCAAGAAACCAGAAACACCAATCAGAAAGGATATATGCACCCCTATGTTCATAGCAGAACAATTTACAATAGCTAAGATTTGGAAACAGCCTAAGAGCCCATTAGCAGATGAGTGGATTAGAAAATGTGGTACATCTACACAATGGAATACTACACAGCAGTAGAAAAGAAGAAACTCTTACCATTTGCAACAGGATTGGTGGAGCTGGAGAGCATCATGCTAAGCAAAATAAGCCAGTCAGAGAAAGATAAATATCAAATGATCTCACTCATTTGTGGAATGTAATGAACAACATAAACTGATGAACAAAAGTAGAGCCAGAGGGGGGAAATTATTCTAGAATATAATAGAAGTAATCCTGTTATTTGCAGATTTTTAATATTTCCTACAACTTTTGTGATATCATACTATGTTAGTACAGTTTTGGTAATGTTATTATACTTAAAATTCTTTTATTCTTGAGACATTAATGTTTACTGCATGTAATATTATCTATATAATAAAAGCCTAAGCAACCTTTATAGTGGGATGACTGGAACAACTGGTTGCTATGATGCACACTGACCACCAGGGGGCAGACGATCAACACAGGAGCTGCCCTCTGGTGGTCAGTGTGCTCCCACAGGGAGAGCACTGCTCAGCCAGAAGCTGGGCTCACAGCTGGCGAGCGGGGGTGGGGGGGGTGGTTTTGGCAGCTGTGCTAAGGAGAAGCAAGCCAAATGGTAAGGAGCAAGCAGGCAGGCGGTAAGGAGCGAGGGGTCCCAGACTGCAAGAGGGTGCAGGTCAGGCTGAGGGACCACTCCCGTGCATGAATTTCAGGCACTGGGCCTCTAGTTGTATATAAGATCATTTTTCTTGAATAATTGGTATTTATTGCATGTAACATTATTAGTAGTATATTTAAAAGCATTTTTTCTTGAAATAAAAAAAACAACCTGAAAAATAAAAAAAGAATAGGCTTTGTTATTAAACTAGCACCTCCTATTTTGGGCAGGATAGGAAGAATATAGGTGAACCTTTCTAGAGTAAGAGATTTTGAGCTACAAACCCAAAGCCAATAGACCAGGTAAACCCCTAAGATACAGAGGGTGACTAGCAGGTTCTGGGTTGAGGACCAGTATATACAATCATCAGCTGAGGACTGTGAGGGGGAGGAGTGTGCTGCTGGGGCCTACTTAACTGATAGGTCAGCCCCAATGACACCAGCAGTGATTGGACAGCAGGGTTTCATTGTCTCATGTTGTAAGAGATGCCTCAAGATTTGGTCAATAATTGTATGTGTTCTTTCCAACAGGACACTGAGAGAAATTTGATTTTAGAACAGGCTAGCTTTTCCAAAACTTTGCCTGTAGGAGTCAGGTCGTTCCTGTCAACCCGGGTACATTACTTAATATGAAAAATCAACTTAGAAAGAGGCTAGACTTTGGGCCAGTCCGGGATTAGCTCTTGTCAGGTTGGGCAATGCAAGCCTCTTGGAGCTAGGACCGAAAGCTCTGTCTACTGAGCAGTCCTTCTGCCTAGCGTCCTGCTGGCCCGTGTTTCCCCGTCTCCTCTTGGTCCTCTACTCCAACAAATTGGCAGAACTGCTTTATTTTCTGGAGAATGTAGTATATATTTTTTTCACTAGCTGTTCCAGAGGGAGATTTCTTTTTGGAGTCCCAGCACTGCTTTTGAATTTCCTAATCACTTTAAATCAAGTCTTTTTATTCTTCAAAGTCACCTCCTCTGTGAAGATGTACAGGCTCTTCTGGAAAGAGTCTGTTCTCTTTTTCCTACAACTCTTTCACCCGCTGTTTGGGTCTGTTGGTATGCCTTACCCATAAGACAGTAGTCTAGCATAACAGCAGGATTTCCACAGAAGCTTGTGGACTGAATGGATGATCCATAGGAAGAAAGGCACACAGGAGGCTGATTGCAAATCAAGCTTCTGGTTTGGATTTTGCAGGGCCCCATCCACTTAACTTTCTCTGCTATGGAGGGACAGCCCAGTGAAGAGTCGAGGGCTCAGTCAGGAAAGATGCAGCCAGTGGAGAGAATGGGTGGGCAATAGGACCCTTGGGTGTAGCTCGGGTGCTGCCAGCCCAGGCTTGGAAACACTAGCTGGAGCAAGGGGAGAAGTTTTATTTCTGTAAAAGATCTGGGGTGTTCTATAGTGCTCTGCAAATGCAAGGCCTTGTTTCTGTTGTTGTCCTCGGTAGCTGTTTATAACCTAACTTGCAGGATTCTTGGCTGAAGGCAGTTGCCTTCATCTTGGGGAAATGGATGGCCTACTTTGGTGAGTTCCATGGTGCCATGCCCACCCAGACTGGGACCCACACGGAAAAATGCCCACGGGCGAACACCAAAGTCAAAAGTTCTGTTATCGGGGCCTCTTTTTTGTGGCGCCTCGGAGGCTGTTGGCCAGTAAGGATGAAGTTCAACATCTCTTTCCCAGCCGCTGGCTGCCAGAAACTCACTGAAGTGGATGATGAACGCAAACTTCGTACCTTTTATGAGAAGCTATGGCCACAGAAGTTGCTGCCGATGCTCTGGGTGAAGAATGGAAGGGTTATGTGGTTCGAATCAGTGGTGGGAATGACAAACAAGGCTTCCCCATGAAGCAGGGGGTCTTGACCCATGGCCGAGTCCGCCTGCTGCCGAGTAAGGGGCACTCCTGTTACAGACCGAGGAGGACTGGAGAGAGAAAGCGCAAATCTGTTTGGGGTTGCATTGCGGATGCTAATCTCAGTGTTCTCAACTTGGTCATTGTAAAAAAAAGGGAGAAAGAAATTCCTGGTTTCACTGATACCACTGTGCCTCGGCGCCTGGGGCCCAAAAGAGCCAGCAGAATCCGCAAACTTTTCAATCTCTCTAAAGAAGACGATGTCCGAAAATATGTTGTGAGAAAGCCTCTAAATCAGTGGTTCTCAACCTTCCTAATGCCGCGACCCTTTAACACAGTTCCTCATGTTGCGGTGACCCCCAACCATAAAATTATTTTCGTTGCTACTTCATAACTGTAATTTTGCTACTGTTATGAATCGTAGTAAAGATCTGTGTTTCCCGATGGTCTTAGGCTGTACAGCAGCGGTTCTCAACCTGTGGGTCGCTAGCAGGGTCGCTAAGACCTTTGGAAAACACAGATACTTACGTTACGATTCATTAACAGTAGCAAAATTACAGTTATGAAGTAGCAACGAAAATAATTTTATGGTTGGGGGTCACCGCAACATGAGGAACTGTGTTAAAGGGTCGCGGCATTAGGAAGGTTGAGAACCACTGCTCTAAACAAAGAAGGTAAGAAACCTAGGACTAAAGCACCCAAGATTCAGCGTCGTGTTACTCCACGTGTCCTGCAGCACAAACGCAGGCGTATTGCTCTGAAAAAACAATGCACTAAGAAGAACAAGGAAGAGGCCGCAGAATATGCTAAACTTTTGGCTGAGAGAATGAAGGAGGCCGAAGAAAAACGCCAGGAGCAGATTGCGAAGAGACGTAGACTGTTCTCTCTGAGAGCTTCTACCTCTAAGTCTGAGTCCAGTCAAAAATGAGATTTTGTAACTAACAAATAAAGGAGAGCAAATGTCAAAAAAAAAAAAAGTTCTGTTATCTCCCTCACTAATCTGTGCAGTTTTTAGCAGTATAGACACGCCCGTGCACTCATTAAAACACATTTTCCTATGGCCTTTGTTATAAATAGAATTTCAAATGTATTCAGGTTGGAACTTCCAAGGAGGATGACCTTGAGCGATCACAGAACACCCGCTGTGGGGCACCAGCCATTGGTGCTGCTCACCGTCTCCTGGGAAGGTTAGGACCTCTGTTTCCCTCCCGTTGTAAAGTGAGGGGGAAACAGGGGTTACAGGGGCTGGTTTGGAGGTGGGGATCCCGCCTCCACGGCTTCGTTGACTGGTCTATGAGGCTGAAAAGAAAGTAGTGCTGTCCACACCCACAGTTTTTCCTTAAACTCGGGCCAGGGCTCCCTGGCGTGAAAGGGACCCAGTCTTATTTGCAGAAGTATGTGACCCAATACCCTCCTCACGAAGAGTAGAAACACGGACAAAGCTGGGAGCAGGAAGGCCAACTGGGAGACACAGAGAAAGGGAGAGAGGAACAAGGAAGCCTGGCTGCTGGCGCTTCTTTGTTCCTCGGACCTTTGATGCTGTTTCCATCCCTCCTGCTTGGCGGAGGCTGGAGGAGGAGACCCTCTCCTTGAACACAAGGGCCAATGACCAAAGCCTTACCCGAGCCCAACCGTGGCGCGAGGATACAAGGTGCGGTGCTGTGTGCGGGCGCCAGCGTTTGTTTCAGCTCCTGGTTACCATGGCAACGGCGTCCTCCTGGCCAGTACCCATCTAAGGTTCCAAGCCTCTGGATCTCACATGGGCTTCCCTTTCTCAACCTCTATCCTGGTTTAAATAGTTTCCTCACTATTTGCCTCATGACCACCTGTGCCAAGTGTTTCCTGGAATGCGGACTGTGGGCCACAGAGCGTCAGTATTTGGAGACGGCTGGCGCCAGCCAGGCCATACAACCAATCCATGCTGGGCTCTTGGACATAACAGGGGAGGGAAAGACTGGATTGTTTTGTTATTTATTTAATGGTATGTAATTTTTATGGATAACATTGTGTTTCTGATCACAAAATCATGCAGCATCAGCTTTCCTAAACCCTGGAAGACCCACTCCTTTGCTTTTTTAAGTACTGTTGTTGGGGTTGGGGTGTGGCAAGGAGCCACCCTGGGGGACAGAGTCCAGGTACAGGGATTTGATCTGGGGTAAGGATTGGAGGAAACCAGTGAAGTTCATAGCTCTGGCTGCTCCGAGTGGACTTGCTGGGAGTTGCACAGTGGCCCAGGCGATGCAGGAGGCTAGGTTATAATCTGTGGAAGCATTTCTGGTCAATTGTCACAAACAGAAGAAAAGGACCTGGATCTTTGAGGTGCCAGTAATTTCTTTTAGCATTCTAAATAAATATTCACTTTGCACCTAAATCCATATATACAATTTTTATTTTTTATTTTTTAAAGAGGATCCACCAAATTGTATATGCTCCAGGTATCCATAAAACCTGAAGAATCATGAGTGTCCCATGCATACCAGGAATGTGTGTTCTGGATTCTTCATACTGTCTCTCAGTGGCCTGTGCCAGGCTCTTGGGAAGGGAGTGGAGTCGACAGAAAAGGGATCTCCATTGGGAGAGGCATGTGGTTCTCGGTGTTTCCAGCTTTGCTTGGTAGTTGCATCGGATATAAGCAAGTGGCAGGTGACCTGATAACTATTTCTGCCTATCCCCCTTCCTTCCCTCAATATGAAGAAAGTGGAAGAGAAGCACCAAGTCTATATCAGTACGAGTGGCCTGGTGCACGAAATTCATACAGGGGGGGTTGTCCCTCAGCCTGGCCTGCACCTGCTCCAATCTGGGACCCCTCGGGGGTCTCCCAAATGAGCCCCAAGTAGCTGGTTTAGGCCTGATCCCCTAAACTGGCAGTCGGACATCCCTTTCGCAATCCGGGACCGCTGGCTTCTAACCACTCACCTGCCTGCCTGCCTAACCACTCTGTCTGCTGGCCTGCTAGCCCCCAACTTCCCACCCCCCCCTGCCAGCCTGATTGCCCCCAACTGCCCCCATCCTGCCGGCCTACTCGCCTCCAACTTCCCCCCCTGCCAGCCTGATTGCCCCCAGCTACCCCCCCCCCCCGCCAGCCTGCCGCCCCCAACTGGGCCCCCCTGCCAGCCTGCTTGCCCCCAACTGTGCCCCACCCCCACCGGTCTGATCACCCCCAACTCCCCTCCTAGCCTGATCACCCCTAACCACCTCTGCCTTGGCCCAAAGCCACCATGGCTTTGTCCAGAAGGATGTCCAGAAGCTCTCCCAGGCTAATTAGCATATTACCCTTTTATTAGTATAGAAGATTATAGGGCAATAGCAGGAGCCTGAGTTGGGGAGGAGAAACAGGAAAACAGAGAATGCTACCAGGTGCCCAAGGAGCTCTTTGGATCTTTGGTTCCCAAGGATCTCCTGAAGCACAAGGAAGACTTTGAGGCTAGTTTATTACAACCATTTTTGCTGGGTGGGACTGGTCAAAGACCACTTGTGAGATTCACATCTCTCAGTTTTCCTCAGGCAGTGCCAAAGGCTGGTTTGGGGGAATTCTGTAGTTCCCTACCATCTCCATCTGAATCTAAGTCATACTTGCTTTCTTGCAAACACAGCTTCAAAGTTTCCTAGACTACCACTCACAAGACTCCATGTGCCCTATGGCCCTGTCACATAGAAATTTCAATGTCCTTCCCAGCCTGGTGACTAGAAGCTTGGATGCATTATGGTAAGGCTTTCCACAAAATAGTACTTATGGGTTGTATTTTAATTTTTTTAAAAATGTCAATTGATTATTCCTTTGTGAGTATTTCATTGAATGGTTACTCTGGGGTAATATTATTCTGGGAGGTGCTGGGGATACAGGCTGAATAAGACAGACCAAGTACCTGGTTTCAAAGAATTTTAAAAGGTTATGATATTTACACATTCAGAGGCAAACTCAACTGGAATGCAAGTTTTCCTGTTTATGTTGCTGGTATATACTTTTGATAGTTGTTCTATGTTTCTGAGAGTTACTCATTTTCCCAGCCTCCAGACTGGGCCTGGAGGAACTAGAGACATTTTTGTTATTTGGCTGGGGAAAGGATTAATTTGTATCTGTCTGTGTAAGCCACTGTTTGAGATCCACCCTTTTGCCAGGAAAACATTACATCTTAACTTGAATAATTCCAAATTGTTGTTGAGCATCAGCTTATCATTCTGGGGTCTCAGCTTGGGACTCCTCTGCCATTTGAGTAAATTCTCAGCTCCTTTTTTGTTTTGTTTTTTTGTTAATCCTTACCTGAGGATATTTTTTTCCATTGATTTTTAGAGAGAGTGAAAGGTAAGGGGGAGGGATGGAGAGAGAGAAAGAGAGAGAGAGAGAAACATAGATATGAGAGAAACACGTTGATTGGTTGTCTCCCAAACGAGCCCCAACTAGCTGGGTACTAGTTGCAACTCAGGTACATGTCCTTCACTGGGAATCAAATCCATGACCCTTTGGTGCAAGGGCCAATGCTCTAACAACCTAGCAACACCAGCCAAGGCCACAGCTCCTTTTATTTTTTATTTATTTATTTATTTTATTTTTTTTTCTTATAAATCTTTATTGTTCAGATTATTACAGGTGTTCCACTTTTTTCCCCCCCCATAGCTCCCCTCCACCTGATTCCCCACCCCACCCCATGCCCTTACCCCCCGCCACTGTCTTCATCCATAGGAGTAAGATTTTTGTCCAATCTCTTCCCGCACCCCTCACACTTGCTTCCCCTGAGAATCGTCAGTCCACTCCCTTTCTATGTCCCTGATTCTATTATATTCACCAGTCCATTCTGTTCTTCAGGTTTTTTATTCACTTGATTTTTAGATTCACTTGTTGGTAGGTATGTATTTGATGTCATTTTGTTGTTCATAATTTTTATCTTTACCTTTTTCTTCTTCTTCCTCTTCTTAAAGAATACCCTTCAGCATTTCGTGTAATCCTGGTTTGGTGGCGATGAACTCCTTTAGCTTTTTCTTGTCTGTGAAGCTCTTTATCTGACCTTCAACTCTGAAAGATAGCTTTGCTGGGTAGAGTAATCTTGGTTGTAGGTTCTTGCTGTTCATCACTTTGAATATTTCTTGCCACTCCCTTCTGGCCTGCATAGTTTCTGTTGAGAAATCAGCTGACAGTCGTATGGGTACTCCCTTGTAGGTAATTAACTGTTTTTCTTTTGCTGCTTTTAATATTCTCTCTTTGTCTTT
Organism: Corynorhinus townsendii; assembly: GCA_026230045.1. Taxonomy (NCBI): domain Eukaryota; kingdom Metazoa; phylum Chordata; class Mammalia; order Chiroptera; family Vespertilionidae; genus Corynorhinus; species Corynorhinus townsendii. Next base: position 89,296,617 of record JAPDVU010000003.1, read on the forward strand.
TGCCCTTGGCATTTTAATTATGATGTGTCTTGGTGTGGTCCTCTTTGGGTTCCTCTTGTATGGGGTTCTGTGTGCTTCCTGAACTTGTAAGTCTATTTCTTTCACCAGGTAGGGAAAGTTTTCTGTCATTATTTCTTCTAATAGGTTTTCAATATTTTGCTCTCTCCCTTCTTCTGGCACCCCAAAAATTCGGATGTTGGTTCGCTTGAAGTTGTCCCAGAGGCTCCTTACACTATCTTCATATTTTTGGATTCTTTTTTCTTTTTGTTTTTCTGGTTGGATGTTTTTTGTTTCCCCGTATTTCAGATCTTTGGTTTGATTCTTGGGGTACGTTGATCTACAGTTGAGTTTCTGTATATTTTTTATTTCAGACAGTGTATGCTTCATTTCTGACTGATCCTTTTCCATTTTTTTGGCATTCTCATTAAGGTCCTTGAAGGTCTTACTAAGCTCCTCAGAAGTGTCATCAAGTTTCTCAGCGGTTTTTAGAAGATTCTTGAGTAACCTTATACATGTGGTTCTGAACTCTATGTCATCCAGTAGTTTGCTTTCCTCCGTTTCTTTCATTCGTGACATGTTTCTTTGTTTCTGCATTTTGGCTGCTTCCCTGTGTTGATGGAGTGGCTTTGTGTGGTAGGTGACCTATAGGGGGCAGTAGCTCAGCCTCCCCAATCACCTGATGTGGATGCTCTTGGTACACCCCTTTGTGGGCTGAGTGCAAAGTCTTGGTGTAGTTAAGCCTGAATTGCTGTTGGTACGCTGGGAGGAATTGACCTCCAGGCCAATTAGCTGTGAGCACTCCCTGTGTCTATAATGGAAGAACTGCTGTGCTGAAGACACGCAGGACTTGTTTCAGTGGGGCTTTGGTGCTCACTGAGTCTGCCTCTTGAATGTGTCACTTATGGATGTGAGGAGTTGAAATCTGGTGTCTCACACTGACCACTAGGTACACTGGCTTCTGGATCTCCAATGGGGTGCAGGTCAGCTACTGTCTGAGGCCACTCAGCAGGAGCTACAGTGAGAGCTGCAGTTTTCTCCTCTTTGCTTGGGGTTTGGAAGTTTTGGAACTGTCTGACCCGGGCTGCAAGTTTGCTAGGTTAAACTGCGATAGGGCAGGCTTTTCTTATGCTAACTCGGTTGCTTGGAGCTTGGGTGGGTTTGTAGGTTGTGCAGGGCAGGGCCTCAGGGTGTCACTAGGTTAGGGCGTGGCAAACAGCAATGGCTGCTAGTTAGCCGGCTCTGTGTCCCCAAAGGCATCCGCGAGTCCCGTGTCCCAGTTCAGTAAACAATTATTCCTGCGCGCAGCTCTGCAAGCAAGCCACCCTCGCTGGCAGACAGTCCAGCTTCTCCCTGTAGGAGTTTGGGTCCCCCGCGTCTCCCCAGAGACTGGATTTCAGAGTAATCGGGGGCTTTCTCCGTTCGGGTTGAAAAAAGCAACGCACCCAGTCGCCCGCAGCCAGCCCGGATCCCGCGCCTCCGTACCTCAGCTTTTCAGCGCTCGTGCATGTCTGAAAGCTCTTTTCTCTTTCCTTCTAGTTGTAGAACTTCCACTCAGCCAGCTTTCCCATGGTTCTGGGTGATAGACGTTTTGTCTTTTAGTTGCAGTTTAAATTGTTGTGGGAGGCAGCAGTTTAGGTGTTTACCTACGCTGCCATCTTGGATTCTCCACAGCTCCTTTTAAAGAAAAATTCTGGCAGGCCTTTCAGATACCCCAGTGACTTGTCTCCAAGTAAAGGTGAGATGGATCTTGTTCTGGGTGAGAATTTATCCAACTCTTTTGCTTTTCATGACAAAATCCCAACTCTGAGACCTGACCATCTTCCCCAGAGAATAAGAGGCTCACTCTTGCCAAAGATAAACCTGAAATTACAGTTGAAAGGGACAGGCAGAGGTCTGTGTGAGCTACCCATTCTTCCAGCTTCAGTAAGCTCTTTCCTTGTTCTAGATTCCCAAAGGCAGTACCTTCTAAGACATTTACTACACTGACTTGGATGCTTCCAGAAATGCCTGCACTTAGCTATGATTAAAGAGCATGCCCTTGATTTTTATTGCAGGTTTATATAAAAATGGTCATAAAACAGCCTGGCCGGAGTGGCTCAGTGGTTGAGTGTCATCCTGTGCATGGAAAGGTTGCCAGTTCATTCCCAGTCAGGGCACATCCCTGGGTTTCAGGTTAGTTCCCCAGTTGGGGCACATACCAAAGGCAACAAATTGATTCTTCTCTCTCAGATTGATGTTTCTCTCTCTCTCTCTCTCTCTCTCTCTCTCTCTCTCTCTCTCTCTCTCTCTCTCTCTCTGCATGTGCATAGGTGAGGACTTAAAAAGAAAGAAGAGAAAAGAGCAATGGTGGAAACCAGAATTCAAAGATTTCCAAGGTGTCCTGTGGCATCCCTGTGGTCCTTACTGGACCACTCACCTGTTGTTTCTTTATTTAAAAGAAAAGATTACAAAACAAATGTTTCTGTACTTTTGGTAAAAATAACTGTTAAAGACCTTGCTTACTTCACCATTCCATGTTTTATATAAGGATTCCTGAGAACCCAGACTCATCTAACTACCTGCTTGACCTGACACTCATTTTCACTTGGGTGTCCAGTGGGCATATCCCATTTAACATGGCCACAAACAAATTGCTGATCACCTCCACCATCTGATCCTTCCTCAGTCTTTGTCATCTCGGTTAACAGCAATTCACTGTTCAGCCAAACACCTCAGAACCATATTTAATACTCTCAGTCTTAACTCACATCAAATCCTGCTGTCTCTCAGAATCTGATCATTTCTTACTACCTTCTCTTGTCTGGATAAGTTCACAAGCTTTTTCACTGATCTCTCTACTCCTATGCTTTCCCCTACACCTACACTTGACATAGTATCCAGAAGGATTCTTTAGACTCTGTCAGGTCATGACACTTCTCAGTGTCCTGGTCAAAATTTTGCCATGACTTTCTGTCTTATGGGAAGAAAAAAAATTCAAGACATCCACTTTCTGTCTGTCTCTTTCCATCACTGACTTGATGTCCTCATAATCTATTCCTGATTCACATCATATGAGCCACACTGGTCTCATGTGCCCCCATTTCAGGGCATTTGTTGGGAATAGTCTTCCTTAGATCTGCACTCCTTGTTCCCCTTCATGTCTCTCCTTAAAAATGTCACCTCAGTGAGGGGTTTCCTAACCACCCTATTAAAACTGCAGGCCCCTCTCTGAGCTCTCTGTCCTGGCTTCATTTTTCTTCAGAGCACTTATCATTATCTGACCCAATATATGATATATTTTATTTATTATCTGTCTCACCCTACTGGAATGTGAGTTCCATGAGGACAGGGATTTAAAAAAATATATATATTTTTTTATTGATTCCAGAGAGGAAGGGAGAGGGAGAGAAAGATAGAAACATCAATGATAAAAAGGAATCATTGATTGGCTGCCTCCTGCATGCCCCCTACTGGGGATTGAGCCAGCAACCCAGGCATGCATCCTTGACTGGAATTGAACCTGGGACCCTTCATCCGCAGGCCAACACTCTATCCACTGAGCCAAACCACCTAGGGCAAGGGCGAAGATTTTTGTCTGCTTGTTTTCTTGTGTTCACTTTTGTATCCCACCACCTAGCACATTGCCTGGGACATAGTAGGTACTCATAAATATTTATTCAACGAATCATTGAATTCTATGAGAATTAGTATCAGGAGAAAAAGTAGCTTTTGAATTAAAGTTGTATTTCCTTAGGCAATATAATGATGTTATTTATTGTAATGTACTTTTTGGTTCTGCTACCTGGAAGCTGAAAGTCAAAGATAGAAGGAATTACAATTACTGTTTCAGCCACTGAAATGTGGGGTTTGGGGTGCAGACTTTTCTTCCCATAGGTTCTTGTCTTCACAAAGTTTGAAGAATAAACTTGTGGACAGAAAGCCTTCTTTAATAAAAAATGTAGACGTTTATTGGAAGAAGATATGAACTCCATCTGGGCAGGGGTGTCCCCAAAGGGGACCCCATGGGGAGGGGCCTCCCAATGGGAAAAGCCTGCTCTCTCTCTCTAATGAGAAAATCAATCTAAAAAATTGTGTGTCATGTCCTTTTGTCTCTGGTTTATATATGCTGCAGTTCTTTGTCTGAACCTGACCCTTTCTAATTGGTCTCTTTTCTTAATTTGGGACCCCCATGCTTTCCTCATTGGTTATTTTGTTTGGTATCAGTTTCAAAAGTCAAAGCCCACATGGTGCTTCCCTTTTTCTCTCCCCTTATCTTGCTGATTGGAGTTGCCTTTGATCTCCCAGCTGCTCAGGCCAGAGATAACCTCTGTCCTTGGTTTATGGCTGTTTTAATTGCTCAGGCCAGAAATGTATCCATCTGCCTGTCCCTCCCCCCACTTCCTGTGGCATTTCTCTAACCTCTGTACAAATAAGATAAGCATTTTGGCTTTAAGTCCCTGTCCATGCATTCCTTTCCCATGGGCCCTCTTTATTCCCTGAACCTTCCTAATTAAGCTAGCTAGCTAACCCTTTCACATGGTCTCCTCTCAGGAGTCTTCCTCCTCTGTATGGTTTTTCATTGCCTTCACTTTTAACTTTTATTTGAACAACTTTGAGCATATCTATATTCCTAGGTACTATTCATGGAACTTTAGGCATAGTAAATATTTGCCAAGTGAATGCATTGTATACCATTTTTAATCCTTGTTGGTAGTAAGTGGGATATGAATAATAAATTATTAATGATCTTTAGTAGGACTGAAAAGTAATGGACTAGAGAGAAACAAGTGGCTATTTAGGAGAGGAGAGGCTGGAGGAAAAAGAAGCACTGCACATGTCCATGGCTGGCCTGGGCACAGGATTATCACACAGACTGGGACTCTATGTGAGTGAGAGAGGAGATGGGGGTAATTTTGCTGGCACAAGAGGCATAAACTGGGACAGTGTTGTCAAACTAGGACAAATGGTCACTTTAGCAATGGTTAATAGTTATTAAAGAGTAAATATTTAATTAAGCTCAAGTTCAGAAAAGTAAGCACAAGTAACATTGAATCCTTTGGTGGCATCAAGAAAAGCCACTGGAGGTGCCAGCACCAAATGAAGATGCATCCCTATACATTAAAAAGAGTTAAGTAACAGGTTGGCTTTTGTTTTTACTTCTCAACATTGACTTTAACAGAGTAGTTTTAAAACAGGAATTCCTGGGTGCTCTCAGAGTAGGGTCTGTTGTTTGCCTACCCTTGAGGCAAGATGGGGGTGACCTGATCTCTCTCTCACCTCAAGGAGAGACTCCTGCCCTCTGTCCCCTCTTCATTCTCAAAGATGGGCTTTCTGTCCTCTCCAGCCAGGGCTCCCAAAATTACTCATTCAAAGGCCAATTCCTGAGATTGCTGGTGCCAATGAGAACCCAGAGCCTAATGGAAGTTTTAGGAGATAACATCTATTGCTTTCCAGGACTCCTGTTACTTTACCTTGGAGCCAAAAGAAGTTTGGCTGATAGCAATTTGCTTTTCACAAAACCATGCCAGCGACTTATCTGTACCTTATATTGTTCCATGGGACTGCAAATGGGTGTGCGGAGAATCCATTCGCTGTTTCTCCAGTTATTACAGTTCCATGGAACACTCTGCTGTTGCCAAGGGTGCCATTTCTCCTTATACTAGTAAAGCTGGGCACCACCTTTATCCTCTGTTAGAATCCAGGCACTGAGGGCTTAGCTTAACCCTCACCAGGGTCTCACTTGTTACTAGGTTCTGTTCATCATCCTGTCTAGTAGTAATTCTTGATTCTTATTCTCATCTGGGTTTCTATCTTCTCATTCCAAGGGTAACTGGCTCTGACAGTTGAGACTTAGGTTTTTATTTTCTATGGGATGATGGGCACATCAAACCCCTTTTGAGACACAGATGACACCATGGATGCCAAGGAAAATCCTGAGGGTGCCAGATGGGGGCCAGTCTTCCTCACAGTTCTTCCTGGGTCTCTTTGGAAATCTCTGGAAACTGCTGGAAGAAGCCTTTTTTTGTTGCCCCTGTTTGCTGCAGGGCTTTGGTTCTCTGCGTATGTATTGATTTGGGGCAGGGTTGGACTTCGCATCACCTGCTTCATCAGCACAACTGATGTAACTGCATCAGGGATTGAGAGAAATTTTCAAATATCTTCCTTCTTGGCAAAACTGTGGAAACAAAATATTGTCTTTTAGAAATCAAGAAATGCTGTATTTCAAAGCAAAGCTTTGCTGTAATGAAAGGATGGTGTGGGCTTCCGGTAAAAATGTATTCTCACTTTTGATCCACAGTCAAGGGATCCTCAGACATAAGGCCCACATCCTTATATCTTGCGCCATTCTTGGATATCAGGTCTGTTGATGGGCAGAGCTCTGTTAAATTGAGGACAGGTCCATTGCCGGGTGTGAGCATAGACCCGAGGGCTGTCTTCTTGAGGCAGGAATAAAGGGAAGGCTCTACAAAACCTGGCTGCTCCATTTATTTGTAGGCGCACTTGGTTCACCTGGGTGAGCCACAGTGTAAAATAAAGAGCCTTTGAATTATTATCCCAAAATGTGAACAATTTTTATAACCTGTTCTAGGGGATGATGTACTCGTCAAGGGAAGAAAGTTGTCTGGCTTTGAGAGAGCTGGGCTGTGATTGGGTGCCTGTGTTCCAGTGATTTATAGTTCCTTTTAATGCAGTTGGGATTGGGAGCAAAGGTCAGAGTGAGTCTTTTAGTAGATGTATGGGAGTGGATTTTAGATATAAATTATGCAACACTTGAAGTTCAACACAGATACAAATTGAGCAGCTCCTTCATGGTGGTTGGGGAGTTATGACTGATTCATGGTCTGCTTATGGATGGGGATAGGTCATGCTTCAGTTAGGAAAGTATTTTTCACTATTAGGATACCCATAATTAATTAGAGCTTCATGTGGTGAGGTCATGAATGAAAATGCTTGGTGTTTTGACCCCCTAAACTTGTGTTCTTGCCCACAAGGCCTCAATGATAGATTTCTTTTATAGTTCAGAAAGGAATCGTCAGATCTTGTTTCTGAGTACAGCGTGAAACACGTTTATGACACCATGAAAATTGGAGCTTTTTTAGGATACAGTTGGGAAGATGATTTTTCCTAAAACTAATAATATCCTATATTTTATTTCAATACAAGATTTAACTTTGAGACTCCTGGCTGATGATTTTGTCTTCTAAATATTTTGGATATAATTGGTTTACTTTTTCATTACAGGGTAAAAAAAAACACACAAAACTAAACAACTCAGCTTTTGCCCAGTCGAGCTAATCCAATGAAGGAAAACTTGAAGCTGAATAGCAGCCTGAGACAACTGACCTCCTGTTTACTAACCTGCACCCCCTTCTGCAGGTGGCATGGAGGCCCTGAAGCTTTGACTGGAGCTGCTTCTGACACACCTGAGGAAGCCTTAGTAGCCAAGTCGTCATTTTTGCACTTTGGTATTTGATGCTAAACATACATATTCTGAGTGCTGGGGCCCTGGGGAAGCTGGGACTTTATTTGGAAGCTGCAGAGGCTGGTTCTTCATATCCCGTTAGAGAGAAACCACCGCAAAGGCCTATCAACACTGTTCTCTGCTCTAAGCTTGTAGGATCTGGTGCTGCCACATCTTAGAAAACCTTTATTTGTAGGTCTCTGAGTGGGCAATGCCCACCAGTCTGTGCATTTGTTCATGAAATATGAGATTTTGTACTTAAGTGTCCCAGAGTGGAGTAACGTGCACCAGGCATGCCATTCGGCAACACGGTAGACTTTATGATTTTCAAAGTCTGATGTTAAGGTTTGCAGGTTCAGTGTGATCTAAAGCCTTTAAATCAAAATAACACCTTCAATGCTGTTGTCCACGTTGTATTCTAGGAAATGCTATGGGATTGTTTTTCTCCTCCACATCAGAGAAATTTCTCTATTTCTTCTTCTTAGCCCACCCCTTACCCCCACCTTTTTCTTTTTCTTGTCCCCTTACTCTCCTTCACTGGCTTCATGATTCTTTTGAGCACGTTATCCTCCTTTCCTACATAGTAGAAATGGGCAAGGACATGGAGAGGTAGAGGGAGGGATGGAAAGAGTAATAGCTCCTATTTGCTGGGTACTTTTAGGTGGATGGCACTATGCTAAACACTTTAGATAGTTTGTCACTAAAATTTGATGAGGAGAAGCCACCACCAACCTTGCATTCAACAGAGAATCTGGAAGCCTTTGAGGTTAACACATTAGGAAGTGAAATGATGCAAGCATGGCCAATAACTTGTTTCATTAGCCGCATTGTGCCACAGCACCCCCAGCTGACACAATAATATGTTGAACATTAGGAAAGAAGTACACACTTGAGAATCACCTTTGTGCCTATCCCTAGAAGAGATGTTTTCTTTTATGTGATCTCATTTAATCTTCACAACACAGTTAAGGTATGTGATATTTCTTCCTTTTGACTGTTGAAAAATCTGAAACTAAGGTTGCACATGGCTAAGTTGTGTCTACATTTGACCTGATGCCACCACTCAAATGAGGCTGGCCAGTCCTCATTCTGAATGAATGAATTCCCTGAGAAACTGGGATTGTCTTTTTGCTGGTCCTATGTGAATGTCTGTTCTGGTGAGGTGGAGCATGTTTGTGCTAAATTCATTGCTGGGCTTTGGCTTCCAATCTTGTTTCAAATCATCAACTCCGGATGCCCACTGTGGGTTCTCCTAGGCAGAACATTGCTAAAATGCAGAGCTACTTCTTGTGCTGTAGGATAATGGTTCCAACGGTGGTGTGATAATGGTTCCCATGGAGGCATTCCAGTGGTGGGAATGAATGAAATGGTACATGTAGCTGAGCATTTCTTTATGTTCCACTCAGGTATTCTCCCTCTTTTATAGCCACCATGACAGTAAAGAGCTGAGGGCTTCCTGGGAAGGTGGTGACTTGATTGCATTCCCTCTACATTACATTTCCAACTCTAGCTCTTCATTCCTTTCTGATGAGACAGGTCTGCAGCTGTGTGTGAGTAAGGCTCCGCTAGGGCCAGCAGAACTTTCACAGCTCACTTATAGCTAGGGTGGCATCTCAGAACAAACCATTAAATGACCAGGAAAAAGCATGAGTCCTGAGACTGTTGTTCAAAGATATGTTGACATCTTTTGAAAAGGTTAAGAAAATGCTGGCATGAAAGTTTACAGAATGGGAGTTAGTAGCTTGGATGAAAGTATTGGAGATAACAATGGAGTGCTCATTAAAATACGTTCTTAATGGCAGAGAAGATAATATGGTATGGTGACAACTCTGAGTTGCTGAGTAGTTTAGGATATCTGAACTCTGTATGTGAAGTGCCTACCCAATTTATTGTGCTTATATTTTTCTTCTTATTAGTGCACAAGAGTAAAACATGATAAAAATCTATGCCTAAGTAAGGTTTAGAAAGCTCTTTTAGTAAGTGTAAAATAAAAATTTGAGTTATAAGAAAGTGTTATAATTTAATTAGAAGCATTTTTTTTTCTTTCTTAGCAGTACATAAAATTACGGTGCATCTTACAACAGCTGAAATCTTGGATCCAGGGAAATATGGTACATATTGCATGTGGATGGAAAGATATTTATAAGCATGCAATAATTCAGGGAATACACAACCCACATTTGAAGAGACTATTTAAATTAAAAAACAAAACAAAACAAAAAAATGACAAATCAGGATAGCAAGATAGAAAATAATGTGGAGAGAAAAAAAATAGCAGTGAACACTCCATTATGTAGTTAAGGGCTACTACCACTTGTTGTAACAGATAAACCATTAGAGGCATATGATGAAGGCTCCTTTCTTGCTCTCATAAAGCCCCACCATTGTGGTGGTGGTGGCAGGTGAGATACTCTGCTCCACTCAGGGCCTAGGCTGTGGAGGCTCTGTGGTCTTCAATTCATGTCTCCTGAGATTGCCCAGGGTGTCCAGACAGCAGATGGGGAAGAAAGCCCAGAAATTGGAGGCCTGCAAGTTTGGAAAAGTTATCTGCTTCCAGACTTCTAGATACACCTAAGGACTATTCTGAACCACTAATTCCCATTAAAATTTAGACCTATGCAGAAGATCAGATTAAAGAAGTAGCTTTTCTTCCTACTATTTCAGAGAAGTTGAGAGAGTCATGGGGCCAAGAGCTGTGGAGAATAACAGAGAGTTCACCCCAGAGAGCAGAATTAGGACCTTGGAAAGGAAAGTCTCAACCCTCAGGCAGGGTCTTCACCATCCCAGACGAGCAGGCCTTCACCACTTCTGTGGACCAGTGATCACTACTTATCTCTCAAGTTTCTTTTTCCAAAAAGGAATTTTTATTGGGGTTATTCGGTCCCTGCTCTTTCACTTTAGATAGGATCTGTGTGGTGGGGAAATTAACTGGTTTTGGCACCTTCTGAGGAGTTTCTGGATTTTGAGCTGGATGCAATGGCTTAATGACCTTGGGGTGCATTTCCTGAAGAGAGGTGGTGTCCCTGGATTAAATGGACACTTAATGACCAGAAGCTGTTCACCAAAACCCATTCCCATTTCTTTCTGTGGTCATAGCGAAGCTACATTCCCCTATCTTCCCTGACAGTTTGGTGTAGTCACATGTTTGCTTTTGGCCAATGGAATGTAGTGGAAAGGATGTAAGCTACTCTGAGGCCTGGGATGTGTCTCCTCCATCGGCCAGTTGTATGTTTCTGAATGAAACAGCAATGGATAAAAAGATATGAGTAGGCATTATGAAAATAGCAAATCCTAATGGCCAGAAGAACAAAAAATGCTCATATTATCCAAAGCAACCTAAAGATTTAATGCAATCCCCATTAAAATACCAATGATACATTTCACAGACCTAGAACAAACTCTCAAAAAATTCATATGAAACTAAAGAAGACCCCCAATAGCTGCAGCAATCCTGAGAAAGAAGAACAAAGTTGGAGGGATCACAATACCAGATATCAAGCTGTATTACAAAGCCACTGTTCTCAAAACTGCTTGGTACTGGCATAAGGACAGACATATAGACCAATGGAATAGAACAGAGAACCCAGAAATTGACCCAAGCCATTATGCTCAATTAATATTTGACAAGGGAGGCAAGAGCATACAATGGAGTCAAGAGAGTCTCTTCAATAAATGGTGTTGGGAAAAATGGACAGGTACATGGAAAAAAAATGAAACTAGACCACCAACTTACACCATCCACAAAAATAAACTCAAAATGGTTAAGGGACTTAAACATAAGATAGGGACCCATAAAAATTTTAGAAGAATCCGTAGACAGCAAAATAGCAGACATATGTCATAGCAATATCTTTACCGATACAGCTCCTAGGGCAATGTAAACTAAGGAGAAAATAAACAAATGGAACTACATCAAAATAAAAAGCTTCTGCACAGCAAAAGAAACCATCAACAAAACAACAAAAAAGCCGACTGATGGGAGAACATATTTGCCATTGTTATCTCCGATAAGGGTTTCATCTCCGAAATTTACAGGGAAGTCATACTACTTAATGTAAGGGAGATAAACAATCCAATGAAAAAATGGGCAAAGGACCTAAATAGACACTTTTTGAAGAAGGACCTATAGAAGGCCAATAGACATATGAAAACATGCTCAAAGTCACTAATCAACTGAGAGATGCAAACCATGTCACACCTGTCAGAATGGCTATCATCAACAAATCAACAAATGACAAGTGCTGGAGAGGATGCATAGAAAAGGAACCCTCATGCACTGCTGGTGGGAATGCAGACTGGTGCAGCCACTGTGGAAAACAGTATGGGGTTTTCTCAAAAAATTAAAAATGGAACTCCCATTTAACCCAGTGATCTATCTCACTTCTAGGAATATATCCCAAGAAACCAGAAACACCAATCAGAAAGGACATATGTACCCTTATGTTCATAGCAGCACAATTGACAATAGCTAAGATTTGGAAACAGCTTAAGTGCCCATCAGCAGATGAGTGGATTTAAAAATGGTGGTACATCTACACAATGGAATCTTATCTAATAAAAGGGTAATATGCAAATTAACCATCACTTTGCTACACTCACAAGCCATGCCCACCAGCCAATCAGGGGCAAGTATGCAAATTAACCCAACCAAGATGGCTGTGAACAGGAGGCTTGGGTTTCCCTGGCGATGGAGGAAGCCAAGCTTTCCGCACACCCTAGCCGACCAAGGCCTCCACTCAAGGCTACAAAGTTTCATTATAGAAGAGAAATAAATCCCAACAAAAATGGCTGTGGCCGGAGCAAGCAGGAGTCTTGGCTCTGCTCAAGGCTACAAAGTTTCAATTATAGAAGATAAATAAATCCCAGATACCAGGGCCTCCACTTGGGTCACCAGGGGGCATGGCTGGCTTGCAAACCACCACAGGCCTTTCGCCCAAGCCACCCCACGTCCCAAGGAAACCCCCACCCTGATCCAGGACACCCTTCAGGGCAAACCAGCTGGCCCCCACCAATGTACCAGGCCTCTATCCTATCTAATAAAAGCACAATATGCAAATTGACCATCACTCCAACACACAATATGGCTGCCCCCATGTGGTCAAAAATTCTGCCCCCATGTGGACACAAGATGGCCACCACAAGATGGCCAGCAGGGGAGGGCAGTTGGGAGGGACCAGGCCTTCAAGGGAGGGCAGTTGTGGGTGATCAGGCCAGCATGGGAGGGTAGTTGAGAGGGACCAGGCCTGAAAGGGAGGGCAGTTGGGGGCATCAAGCCTGCAGGGAAGGGCAGTTAGGGGAGACCAGGCCTGCAGGGGAGGGCAATTAGGGGCAAACAGGCTAGTAGGGGAGCAGTTAGGCATCAATCAGGCTGACAAGGGAGTGGTTAGGGGGTGATCAGGCTGGCAGGCAGAAGCGGTTAGGGGCAATCAGGAAGGCAGGCAGGTGAGCAGTTGGGAGCTAGCACTCCTGGATTGTGAGAGGGATGTCCGACTGCCCATTTAGGCCCGATCTAACGGGCAGTCGGACATCCCTCGAGGGTTCCCAGATTGGAAAGGGTGCAGGCTGGGCTGAGGGACACACACCCTTGTGCACAAATTTTGTGCACCAGGCCTCTAGTACTACTATAAAAAAGAAAGAACTCTTACCATTTGCAACAGCATGGATGGAACTGGAGAGCATTATGTTAAGCAAAATAGGCCAGTCAGAGAAAGATAAATATCACATGATATCACTCATATGTGGGATATAATGAACAACATAAGCTGATGAACAAAAATAGATGCAGAGACAAGGAGACAAGGGAACTCTGAACAGACCATCCAAACTCAGAGAGAAGGGGGCACAGGTAAGAGATCAACCAAAGGACTTGTATGCATGCATAAAGCATAACCAATGGACATGGACACTAGGGGGGGTGAGGGCATGTGCTGAGGGGTGGGGGTTGCTGGGGAGAGGTCAATGGGGGGAAAAGGAGATATATGTAATACTATATGTAATACTTTAAACAATAAAGAATTTAAAAAATGCTCAAATTCACTTATAGGAAAATAAGTTGCTACTATATGATATTATTTTAGATCCTACTTTAATACTTCTTTAGACTGACAAAAATTAAAAACAATGATAACACTTATTACTGACAGGTATGCAGAGAAATATGAATTGCTATTAGGGACAGAATTGTTATTGCATTTTTGGAAAATATTCTGAAAGTATTTATTACAATAAAAATGCATGCACCCTTCTTACCTGCCCTCATCTGAATGTAATCTCATGGGAATGTACTCTGTAGAAATAAAATGTTTAAGGTAACGATATTTATCTATGCATTGGTTATAGTGTAAAAAACTGGAAACAAAGTGAATGTACATCAATAAAGGAATGGTTGAATTGTATCAGTATATCATTCAGAATTAATGCTGGATATAGAAACTACTCTCTATTTTAAGCAGAAAGAGATTTCATACAAGGAATTAGGGGCTTAAACAATCATTGAAGAGCTGTGACTTAGAAAATTACAGAACTGACCCGTAAGGAAAGCTACAAGCCCTTGAGGATGGAATAGATTGCTATAGTGGTCAAGAATCTGCCGCTGTAGTTACTGCTGTGCCCTTTTGGACACCAAGAAGTTATAGACCACTAATAGTTGCTTTCCACAAAGTGGCCCCTGCTCTTACCCCACAGTTACTTCCTGACATCCAGGAGGCTGGAGAATGGAAACCAGTGTCCTCTGAGATGAGTACCAACATTTACCAGGTATATGACTTCATTTTCCAGTAGAAGCAGCAGGGAAATGACCTTCATCTTACCTCTACCTTATGTGATGCCATCTAATTGGTAGCATCCTTTTGTCTCAAGAATCCTGGCATCAGGAGAGTCTGGGAAATATAATTTTTGCTTCTCATTTTATCTTACTAGAAAGGGAGTGGAATGAATTAAAACTATACTGTTTGGTTGGGAAATATTTCTGAGAGATACTTTGAGTATTTAGAAAGATAAGATGCAAAGTGTGTGTAAAATCCCACCGCTTCCTAAGGGGTGTGTGTGTGTGTGTGTGTGTGTGTGTGTGTGTGTGTATGTATGTGTGTATGTGTGTGTCTGTGCACATAATATGATGAAGATGAGGAGCAGAAGAGAAGGGGGAAGGGAAGAAAGATAAAAAATAAAAAAGATCATACTGTATTAGTAAAAAAAAACTCAGTATGTATCACATGACCAACTTATGTAAAATAGTGTGTATATGATTTTATGAACAGGAAGAAAAGTATGGGGAGATACACAGTAGGTTGTTAAAACTTGCTACTTATGTGTTTTGGGGGTGATGTGAAGAAAGGAGAGGAAGATGGAGGAGGCAAGCAAAGAGAGAGAGAAAATATACTTAAAAACTCAAGCACATATAAGATCCCATTCATGTAAAATTATATATTTATGTGCATATATGTGACTATGATTGAAGGAATTAGAATAAAAACTAGGATTAAATCTACATCTCATGATTGTATCTATGTCTACTGACTTGGAGGATGGAATAGATTGCTATAGCAATGGTTTCCAATTGAGGAGTCAGGCGTCCCTGTACCCATGCCCTTGTATAGACCCTCTCACCTTGACCCTGGGCCTGATCATGTGACTGGCTCTGGCTAATGGGACAATATGATGCAAGCAGAGGCTTGTATCAGTGCATTGGGCTTGTTGCCCCCATGTGAACAAATCTGCTGGACACATGTTGCCCAGCTGACAGCCAACACCAACTGACAGTTGTCAGGCTGAGCCCTGAGAGAATTATGAGGAAATAAATGGTTGTTGTTTTAAGGCAGGGGTTGGCCAAATTTTCTTAAAGGGTCAGGTAGTACATATTTTAGGCTTGTGGCCTATATTATCTGTATTACAACCACTTACCTCTTGTGTGGTTGGGTAAGAGCAACCACATACAATGGAAACGAATGGGTGTGGCGATCTCTAACTGGTACTGAGGGATTTCACTTGATATTTTCAAGTGAAAAAGTCAGGTTGCAAAATAATGTAGATTGATTTTAAAAAATTTGGCAAAAACTCCAAAAAAACTCTCAAACCTACTGTACATGTCTGCATGGCTACGTGTGCATGAGTGAGGAGAGAGGTGGGGAGAATGCAAGCCAGCCTTTTGGACTCTGAGTTCCTGAGTAGTGGATTATGGGATGTAGTGTGGTGCAGGAGAGACATGCGGAGATGAATAACTATTTGTCCATACTGTTTTATTTTATTTATTTTTAAAAAAATTGTATATATCTATCTGCCAGTTTTTAAAAAAATATATTTTTATTGATTTTTAGAGAGGAAGGGAGAAGAAGAGAGAGAAATGTCAATGATGAGAGAGAATCATTGATCAGCTGCCTCCTGCGTGCCCCGCATTGGGGGTTGAGCCCACAACCAGAGCATGTGCCCTTGACCGGAATCGAACCTGGGACCCCTCAGTCTGCAGGCCAATGCTCTATCCACTGAGCCAAACCAGCTAGGGTTGTCCATACTGTTTTATGCTATTTCTTGTATTACAATGAGCATGTGACTTTTGAACTTTGAAAATAATTAAATATGAAAAAAAATTAAATACTTTGGGATTTCTGTTCAGTATGGCTGAAGACCACATAAAGTCAGTAATATTGGTTCCCTCCTCAGTCATCACTAGAGGGCGATGGGCATTTGCCTCGTGTCAGGAGTGAGATGGTCCCTGGAGGAAAGAGGAATGTGCATGTGGAGGAAGATGGGTGAGTTTTCTGTTTGAGTCGTTTTTCCAGTCTTGGATTTTCTGAAGACAGAACAAAGGCCTGAAAGTCATGGTCTGAACATCTCAGAATTTACAGAGGCTGTCAGCTCATTCCTCTGACTAACCCTCTTTGGGCCAAGCCGTGCAGTTGGCCGATGCTGTTTTTAGGGCATTACCAGGAACAACCACTGCAACAGCCGCGCCTCTGGAGGGGTTCTTGCAATCATTACCCATGAGCTGCGGGAGCTTCTGCTACACTTTGTGAGACACTCTTCCCAATGGAATGTGAAATTTCTTCTTTTATCTGCAGAAAACCTCTCTTGATTGATCATTCCAGTTACTGTGAGAAGGAAATCATTTACAAGAAGGATCACTGAATAGCATAGCAATTAAGAAAAAAGTGCTTAACAGTCTCTGCCAGCAATTCCCTGCCCTGTCAGTGAGTGTGGGCAGGGAATGTGGGATGAGCCCAAGTGGAATGTTCTGGTGAGTCCTCTGGCCCTTTCATGCTCAGCCAGCCCCTCACAAAAAAGTCAGTGGAGCCAATCTGAAAGAAACTGCTCTCATCCCAGATGACTGAGGATTTGAACATATATGAAAAACATGATCAATACTAAGGGGTGGAGGAGTTGTTTATTTCCAATTGATTTTTAAAGAGCAAAGTAGGGAGAGGGAGAGGGAGAGAGACAAACAGTGATGTGAGAGTGAAACATAACTGGCTGCTTCCTGTACACCCCCAACCGAACCACACCAGCCAAGGCTGGAAGGGTGTGTGTGTTTTTAAAGGGGGATTTATTTATTTATTTATTTATTTATTTATTTATTTATTTATTTTAAATAAGCATTTCATTGTTGATAGTATTACAGATATCTCCCCTTTTCCCTCCTAAAAGGGGGGTTGGAAAGACTCTGACCGGTTCTAATAGTACTTCATCTAAACATATGTTACACATAGACATATATACACACACATATGTATGCTGAGGTGTCACATGTATATCTCATAACACACACATGCACAGCTTATACTTACCCTGCAAAATGTTTTAGCTTTTTCAAAGCAGTTTGATATCCAATACATTCAAATAAGCATATAGACTTATTGATAAGTACGTAAGTCAAACTTCGTTTTAGTTTCAGTTTATATGTGAAGATAATTGTATAGGTTAATGATGTCATCATGTTGATATAGTAATACATTTTGAAGAAGTTAAGCTAGTCTCTGATTCCTATAGATTTCTCAGTGGCATGGCAAAAAAGGACAGAGAAGACATATGTCCCCAGGCTCCAGGCTGTCCAGGTGCAACAAAGGTGCTGGTTTTGCAAATGCCAGCATGGCAGCCACAGTGTTGGGAGGGAGGGAACCATCTCCCTTCTTCTGTCCTCTGTGAACTGAAGGTAAGAATCAGCAAGAAAAACACACAGAGGGAGGTAGAGCTATTGAACCCAACCACATTTTAAGGATATGGAACACTAAGCTCTCTGAAATTTATCTATCTTTTGTTGTTATTTGTTTTGTTTTAGTGTTTGCTTTTAAAGAAAAAAAATCACCATAACTAAATAAGTTTTGACACAACAAGACTAGGTAAGCTTCAAGAATTGTTTTTGGAAAATGTTCTCCCACCATGTGGCAGACATCCTATCTAATAAAAGAGTAATATGCAAATTAACCATCACTCTGCTACACCCACAAGCAATGCCCACCAGCCAATCAGGAGCAAGTATGCAAATTAATCCAACCAAGATGGCTGTGGCCACGGAGCAAGCAGGAGGCTTGGGTTTCCCCAGCAATGGAGGAAGCCAAGCGTTCCACACACCCTGGCCGGCCCAGGCCTCCACTCAAGGCTACAAAGTTTCAATTATAGAAGATAAATAAATCCCAACAAAAATGGCTGTGGCTACGGAGCAAGCAGGAGGCTTGGCTCTGCTCAAGGCTACAAAGTTTCAATTATAGAAGATAAATAAATCCCAGATACCAGGGCCTCTGCTTGGGTCACCAGGGGGCAAGGCCGGCCTGCAAACCACCACAGGCCCCTTGCCCAGGCCTCCCCACACCCCAAGGGAACCCCCACCCTGATCCAGGACACCCTTCAGGGCAAACCAGCTGCCCCCACCGCCCCCCGCCAATGCAGCAGGCCTCTATCCTATCTAATAAAAGGGTAATATGCAAATTGACCATCACTCCAATACACAAGATGGCTGCCCCCATGTGGACACAGATGGTTGCCACAAGATGGCCAGGAGGGGAGGGCAGTTGGGGGTGATCAAGCCTGCAGGGGAGGGCAATTAGGGGTGACCAGGCCAGCAGAGGAGGGAAGTTGGGAGCAACCAGGCCTGCAGGGAAGGGCAGTTGGGGGGGACCCAGGCCTGCAGGGGAGGGCAGTTAGGGGCAAACAGTTTGGCAGGGATGCAGTTAGGCACAATCTGGCTGGCAGAGTTGGCAGGTAGAAGCGGTTAGGGGCAATCAGGAAGGCAGGCAGGTGAGCAGTTGGGAGCCAACAGTCCTGGATTGTGAGAGGGCTGTCCGACTGCCTGTTGACTGCTCGTTTAGGCCCAATGCTACTGGGATCGGGCCTAAACGGGCAGTTGGACATCCCTGGATGGGTTCCAGATTGGAGAGGGTGCAGGCTGGGCTGAGGGACACCCCCCCCACCCCTGTGCACCGGGCCTCTAGTTTGGAATAAATGGCCTTGAAGCCCTTCCCAGCCCGATTTTGATGGTTTCTTTGATTATGGGTTTACACAACCAGGTAAACAAGGCTCATTGCACATGCTGCTGACTAAGCCCAGAAGCCCTGTCCGGGTGCAGGATGGCCCAGCATCACATCTCAGCTGAGTTGTATCTTGCTTGTAGGGCTGGTTTATGCACTTCTTTGGTCAGCCAGGAGGAACTTCAGGAAATTCGGACATAGAGGAACTCTAGAATTTACCTTGTGCCACCTGCATTAGGGTGGCACAAGGTAAGCCTTCTCAATGCTTGTTAGGATGAGAGATAACAACAGCAACCAAAGTTGACAGAAACGCAGTCCCTGGTCTGGGAGCATGTGTACAATTATGCTGTATAAGGGGTGGTAGGAAGGAAGGGGGGAAAATACCCATTTGGGACAGGCGGACAGCTCTCAGGGGCACTAGGCTTGTCCTTTGGTTTCCCTCCACCCCACCTTTGCCAGTGTGGGAGAGCCTGAAGATGGCAGAAAGGAACTTTAAGTGAGCCCTTATAGCTTATTGCATGAATCTCCCATGGAACCTCCGTGCTGCTGTCTGCCTTGATTTACTGGCTCAGAGAGTCAGTGCCAGGAGGGGAGACTTTTATCCCCATGCAAGGAACAGTGGCGTGGAAGTTAAGTGAACAGAGTCGGGAGCCAGACTCTCCCAGCTGCATGACCCTGGGCATGTCACGTACCCTGTTTCTGTTTCTTCATCGCTAGAATGAGAATATCGATATGCTCACAGGATTGGTATGATGATTAAGTCATAATGTCATACGTTAAGAGAGCATGGTGGGCATATCGTAATCTAAGTATTTAATATATCACTTCATACATTTATTGTTTCTCACCAAATATTTATGGAGCTCCACTGGGTATTTAGACTAGGGCTGACTCCTCTCCCCCAGGAGTTCATGACCAGAGGGAGAGTTTCTGGGAGAACATTCATTGCAGGCATGCTCCCAGTTGAAGAGATTGCTGGATCAAAATAAGCCTGATCACAGCCGCCTAGCCTGGCTCAGTGGTTGAGCATCAACCTATGACCCAGGAGATCATGGTTTCAAATTCCTGGTCAGGGCACAAGCCCGGTTTGTAGGCTCGATCCCAGTGTGGGGCATGTAGGAGGCAGCTGATCAATGATTATTTGTCATCATTGATGTTTGTATCTCCCTCTCCCTCTCCCTTCCTCTCTGAAATCAATAAACAATATATATATATATAATATATATGTGTATATATATTATATATATATTTTTTAAATTAAAAAAAAATAAGCCTGATCATCAGGGTTAATGAGGTGTCAGTTCCCAAGAAAAGACCTGGTGGTGGAAGCAACTATGAGCAGAATCTTGTTAAGCCTGTGGTTGGCAAACTGCGGCTCGCGAGCCACATGTGGCTCTTTGGCCCCTTGAGTGTGGCTCTTCCACAAAATACCATGGCCTGGGTGAGTCTATTTTGAAGAAGTGGCGTTAGAAGAAGTTTAAGTTTAAAAAATTTGGCTCTCAAAAGAAATTTCAATCGTTGTACTGTTGATATTTGGCTCTGTTGACTAATGAGTTTGCCGACCACTGTTTAGGCTAATGCTGCACTTGAGGGCCTTTGATCACCAAGCTTGTTCTCCGTGTTAGTGAGTCTTGTACTTTCCGCGTGAAGGTGCCACTCATCCATGACATTTATACAGCCATTATCCAGCCATAGAGCTCTGGTGACAGACCTTCATTAGTCCCCTGAGAGGACTGACTCCTCTTTGGCTCCAACAGCGTTGCAGAGAACAGGAACCAGGCTGCTGATTGGGAGGACAGACACATAATCGCTCAGCGTGTATTAGCAGGAGCGGGAAGGTGACAAGTCTGTTCCTTCAGGGATGATGAGCTGTCTAAGATCAGCAATTTGGCAAAAATGAGTCTGCAAGACTCCAAGTAAATTTGTCATTTGTCCCTCCTCTTTCCACAGTGTTAACGCAAGTTCGCAGTTGAATTTCTGATATTCTGAAATGCATTTCCTGGCAGTCATGGATGCTGCTTCGAAAGCAGAATGCTAAATACAGTATGCCTTCCTTTTGCACCCAAATGAATCTTGGAGCTATATATATAATATTCAGTTATTCTTGTTGCTTTGGTTTTATGGTCTTCTGATCCAGACACCATCTCATTTCATTAAGTCCTTGGCATTTTTGTTTAGCCATTGTTACTACACGGACTTACTACACGAGTTGTACGCAGGTACTTATAGCAGCAGGCAAATGTACTCTTTCTGGAATCAAGCGAATATCATCGGATTTTAGGATTTGTCCTGGCTTTCTTTAGGATCAGACAAGATTTGGAAGAAAATATTCAAAACAGGATCTTGAGGAGAAATCAGAAGACATGATATTTAAAAAATACTGTCTGAAATTTCCACCGGCTGCAAAGGGTAATGTTTCAGACCAGGGGAAGAATCGGAGCTGTCCACAGAGGCGTCTGCCTGTGGAATTCTGACTGAGCATGAAGTAGGGTGCCAGCAGACAGATAAGAGAAAGGCGCGAGGGCACAGTCAGGAACCAGTTACGGACTTGAGCCTGGAGTTTCATGGACACAGGCAATGCAAGCTTCCAGTAGGCGGAGTCTTGCAAGGGTCATAAAAAGCCTCGACAGCTTGATGGACGTGGATGTCACACACACATATTTTTTCAAGGTAACGAATGGGACCCTGTAAGATCATTCCTGACTAGGAAAGGATTATCTTTGTGTAGCTGACTGAGCGGAGCCGGGCTCCGTGCCACCGCTGCCAGCTGTCCCCACAATATGCCTGTTTACGCGGATGTACTGTTGGGTGTTTCAAGCCATCTTTAACGGCAGTGGTGATGACGTGTTGTTTTCAGCCTTCTTGGGACCTTTCTGCATTCTGAGGACTCTTTTCGTATCAGTTATTGGAAGCGGGAGTAAGTGTGCCCCTAGCAGAAGGAATGCTCTGCCTGCATGCCAGCCTGTCCGCAGCTCCATCAGAAGTGGGTGGGTGACCCAGCCGAGACTTCTCCTTGAAAAACCAGCAGGAAAATAAAAAATTAAGATACCTAGGAATAAACTTAACCAAGGAGATAAAAGACCTCTACTCAGAAAACTAAAAGAGATAGAGGAAGACACAAATAGATGGAAGAGCATACCGTGTTCATGGATTGGTAGAATCAACATCATTAAAATGTCCATACTACCCAAAGCAATCTACAGATTCAATGCACTCCCCATTAAAACACCAACGGCATATTTCACAGACCTAGAAAGAATTCTCCAAAAATTCATCTGGAATAAAAAAAGACCCCGAATAGCCACAGTAATCCTGAGAAAGAAGAACAAAGTAGGAGGGATCTCAATACCAGATTTCAAACTGTATTACAAAGCCACTCAAAGCAGCCTGGTACTGACACAACAACAGACATATAGACCAATGGAATAGAATAGAGAACCCAGATACCGACCCAAACCACTATGCTCAATTAATATTTGACAAAGGAGGCATGAACATACAATGGAGTCAAGACAGTCTCTTCAATAAATGGTATTGGGAAAATTGACAAATACATGCAAAAAAATGAAACTAGACCACCAACTTACACCATACACAAAAATTAAAATAGATACAGGACTTAAACATAAGACAAGAAACCATAAAAATACTAGGAGAATCCACAGGCAGAGAAATCTCAGACATATGCCGAAGCAACTTCTTCACTGATACCACTCCTAGGGCAATGGAAGGTAAAGAGAAAATAAACAAATGGGACTACATCAAAATAAAAAGCTTTTGCACAGGAAAAGAAACCATCAACAAAACAACAAAAAAGCCCACTGCATGGGAGAACATATTTGCAAATGTTATCACTGATAAAGGTTTAATCTCCAACATCTACAGGGAACTTATACAACTTAATAAAAGGAAGATAAATGATCCAATAAAAAATGGACAATGGACCTAAATAGACTCTTTTCAAAAGAAGACAGAAGGAAGGCCAAGAGACATATGGAAACATGCTCTCAATTATCTGAGAGATGCACATCAAAACGACAATGCGGTACCATCTCACACCTGTCAGAATGGCTATCATCAACAAATCAACAAACGACAAGTGCTGGTGAGGATTTGCAGAAAAAGGAACCCTCGTGCACTGCTGGTGGGGATGCAGACTGGTGCAGCCACTGTGGAGAACAGTGTGGAGTATCCTCAAAAAACTGAAAATGGAACTCCCATTTGACCCAGTAATCCCACTTCTAGGAATATATCCTAAGAAACTAGAAACACCAATCAGAAAGGATATATGCACCCCTATGTTCATAGCAGCACAATTCACCATAGCTAAGATTTGGAAACAGGCTAGGTGCCTGTCAGCAGATGACTGGATCAGAAACTATGGTATATCCACACAGTGGAATACTATGCTGCCATAAAAAAGAAGGAATTCTTACCACTTGCAGCAACCTGGATGGAACTGGAGAGCATTATGTTAAGTGAAATAAGCCAGTCAATGAAAGAAAAATGCCACATGATCTCACTCATTTGTGGATAATAAAGAACATTATAAACTGATGAACAAAAAGATAGATATAGCGGCAGTAAAGCATCACACAGACTGTCAAATTACAGCAGGAAGGTTAGGGAGTGGTGGGGGAGATAAGAGATCAACAGAAGGACTTGCATGCATGCATATAAGAATAACCAATGGACGCAAGACATGGGGCGGGGGCAGTGAGGGCATGTATGGGAGTGGGGTGGGAGGGGAAAATGGGAAGATATGTACACATGTAATACCTTAATAAAAAATGGGAAAAAATAAATAAAAACTTAAAGGCAAAAAAACAAAAAAAGAAAAAGAAAACCCAGCAGCAGTTGCCCCTCTGTCAATAACAGTGGTTAGAGGGACAGTGCGTGCTGCCCAAGGAGCTCACAGCACATTATAGGTCCTGTAGCACTGAGCCTCACAACATGAGGGCCACAGGGAGAAGGACAAGCATTGCCATCGTCTCACAGGTGGGGAAACTGCACCGAGGAGGCGGACATAACTGTCTGTTCATGTGGAACAGGTTATGCATCGAGGTTTTATGAATTCTGACGTGCTGTGCTAATCATCTCGCTGAAATGCACCACCCCAAGACCAGCCTTCTCAATACGGACGTGAACACAGGGGTATCTCAAAGACTTTGCTCCACAGTGAGAAGCCACTTAAAGATGATTTATTTCTGTTTTAAAAATTTATATTTTTACCAAAAAAGCCACAAGCTAGCTTACTATATAAATTATATCCAAGCATGGGTAAAAGGACAAAGGCCAGATAATGTGTAATGGGCGTGAGGTGATGGGCAGTGTGGGGCAGGGTTAAAATAATGATGGTGGAAAACGTGTGCTAAAGCCAGTTACTGCAATTGAGCATAGCATTTAGCTTTCAGATTCCTGGCAGTCAAGGCTAAAAAGGAAGCAGGATGATTTACAAAGGCCCCTCTATCTAATAAAATGAAATACCCTATGAGCCAAGAGGAGTTTAGGTGTCAAGTAGACAAGTTAGCCTAGAAATAAAAGTTTAATTTTGCATCTTCTGAAGGAGAATCCTAAGGCTCACAAAGAGCACTGCGCGCGCGCACACACACACACACACACACACACACACACACACACACATCCTATTCACATTCTTGTATTTAAAGGTTGAAGGGAAATGTGGTTAAAATTAGTATCAAGGACAGACTTCAAAGGAGCAATGGGAAAAGAACGCTTTAAGTGGCCACTTGGTGACTGACAGGTGTAAGGCAGTGGAGGAAACATTTTTGCCAGATATCAGCCTCTACCTTTCTGCAATGTTATGTGAGAACGCAGAGTCTTCTTACATCAGCTATTTCAACCTCCACCCTGACTTACTGCTCCCAGGAATCAACTGCGTGTGATCCCTGGGAGCAGTTATCTTAACATACACCCCACAAGCAAAGCTCTGTTCTCCAAATGATACCAAATCCTAGGAAGGATTCTTTGCTCACTGTTGGTCTCTAAGCTCCCTGCATATGGGGGGCTCTTTAAACAGTGTTTAAAAAAGAGGCAGCAGGGCATGTCTGTTGTTCTTGCTTATGTTCTTTACGCTTAATTGTTGGAGAATAGCCCTTCTAAGGGTTACGCTTTTAAAGACGTAGGTTTTTCAATTCTAAAAAAATGGATGAAGATGTCACCAACTGCCATAAGTGTAAGCATTGCTCAAAATAAAAGGTTGGCTTTCCACAAATGTTCAGAGATCTTGAACATTTTCTCAAACACTATCTTCAGGGCAATGCCCACTTCAGCTAAATGCTGCCCAACTATATTATCCTCCATGGTGCGTGCTTGTGTGTGTGTGTGTGTGTGTAAGACATTCTTTTTTTTTTTTTTTTTTTTGAAAGATCCTTTTATTGGGGTGGACACTGAGCACGCACCAGTCCATGATAAAATGACTTAAGAGAATGATCCGAAAGGGTTGACTTCTTCCTGTGGCGTACTCAGAGCAGGGTCCAGGCACGGCGTAAATCCCCGTGGAACGGGCGTCAAGGCCAAGTCTTTAAGGCCCGACCAGGGGATGGAAGCGGGAAGAAGGGCCTCACCGCTGTCACCCAGCTGCAGCAGGGCTTATCTCTAGGCACTCGAAGACACACTCTGGTTCTCCAGAGAAGGACTGGGGCGCAGGAGGAGGGGATCTGGGGTCGGGTGGAGTAATGAATAACAATGTTGTTTTTCAAGAAGCACCTACCAACATCACACTACTGGGTCTGATATCCCCTTTAATCATCGCTCGATACATTTTACAGCATAAATAAAGACTCAAGGAAAATAAATACATCGGCTCCTATGAGGTTGAAAGTGGTGTGCTTGGCGGGGTGTGGGTAGGCGAACCAGTGGGGAGGGTGGGCAGGATGCTTACACATGGCAGGCGGGTGAGGAGCAGACAAGACAGGAGGCACCTATGGGGGAGCATCAGTCTTAAGTGTCCTCGTGCATGTCTGGACTTTCGGTCCGTGCGACCTTGCAGGGAGGCGCTAAGCTCTCGCCCTCGAGGTCCACTTGCTCCTGGTCTCTCTTCTTGGCAGCATTCTTTTTGTCCCATTGCTGATGTAGGTAGCGCAAAAGGATGTTTGTTTTTTCTGTCACAGTGATCTGTTCAGACGGATACTCGCGTGTGGGCAGGTAGACTGAGGGGCGTCGATTCGAGGCTTTACACACAGAGTCAGCATGAAATCGACTAAAATTGCTTTTGTTGTAGACTGGCAGTCCTTTCAAAAAATCTGCCATCTTCTGCTTCCTCTGTCGCCGCCTCAGCTACTGCCTCAGCCGCCGCCGCCACTACAGCCGCCTTCTTAGCCTCTGATAGCAAAAAATAGGCAGAAAAGGAAAAGATGAGCAAATGTTGCCTAATGCCTCTCCAACCACCTGCTGCCTTTTTAACTAGGGGTAAAACACAACTGATTTCAGCATTATTGATATTATTTCTGACTCTGGAAGACGTTTGGAATGAAAACTAAGCTTTAAAAGCTTTGCAGTTAATTGCTGCTGAGTTAGTTATTTTTTAAAACACCTTGTGCTGACACATAATTTAGAAAATCAATCAGGGAGATGAGGAATAAAAATATGGGTCTAAAATGCTCCTGGCTAATTACAAAATGCTGTAATAAACTCTGAGTGCCACAGAGCCCCAGGGGGAAGGGCCGAGGCCAGTGTGGAGGAAGGGCGGCTGGAGAGCTGGTGTCACCTGGCAGGGGGAAGAACAGAGGAAGGAGCAGGGGCCGATGAAAGGTGCTGTCTGCTCTGACAAAGGTGTTTCTTATTAACCAGTCAGTCCTGGTAGAACATTTTCTTTAAAGACTGAGCCTCACAATATATTTAACTCAGCAGCAATGAACTGCAAAGCTTTTGAAGCTTAATCTTCATTCTAAAGGACTTAAAGAGCCAGAAATAATGCCAATAATGCTGAAATCAGTTGTGTTTACCCTGGTTAAAAAGACAGCAAGTGGCTTGAGAGGCATTATAATCTGAGGCAACATTTGCTAATCGTTTCCCTTTCTGCCTCATTTTTAGCTGTGAAACACACACACACACACACAAACACACACACACACCATGGATGATAATATAGTTAGGCAGTAATTTTAGAAATTGGAGATTGCCATTCTGTATTTGGCACAAAGCCTCTTTTGTTTGAGATTGAACTTGTATATAAGTTGCCCCTGACCAGCCTGTAGCTGGCTTCTGTATAGCTCCTATGTTGGGAGCTGTGTTGTAGGGAAGACGTATTGCTGACCAGCCAGTGCTGGCTGTTTTTGCTAGATGGCTCCTGTGTTTGCTACTGGATTAGCAAGGACTGCTTTGCTGGACTGTTTTGTCTAATGGCTCCTTAGTAGCAATGGCTACTTTGGCTACAATAAAGACTCTCTTACATGCCTACAACTTCTTATGTCTTCTCCGTCTGATACCCTGTGTCCAGCCCCTGGCAGAGGACTCGGACCCAACAGTTAGCATAATGGAGCTGAATGAAGGAGTGAGTACTCCCACAATTGCTGCAGCGAGCAGAGCCAAGGAGGAGCTTGCTCCAACAGAGGTGATAGTTCTATTTTTCATAAATGAATGAAAATTGTGTCAGTAATTAGGCCTGGCCCTTGACAATATTCTAAAGGCTGTAAATTGGTCCCCTGCTTCCTCTGTACTCTTTTTCCCCTGATTGGCCCCATTTACCATTTACCAGGCTTCCAGTTTTCTCTACTCAACAGGTCATGCCTGAGAGTAAAGCAACACACAGTTTTCCTTCCAACGGGGTGGTAATGTTCCTAAGAGAGCCAAAATTTATTCTTGGGAGGCAACCCCCACCCTTACCTTTTTACATATAAAGCACAGATATATATACAATGCACAAACAGATACAGAGTAGCTGTATACCTAAGGTATTACCATTTCATAGGTAGGGGGCAATTAGAAAAAAATGTCTCAGGCTCTGAGGTGGGAGGAGGTGCACTAATGAAAATCAAGTGGGGAAACACTTCCATAGGGCTTTGGCCCAAGTCAGAGTACAGGCTGTTTCCCAGATGGTCAATTCTTTGGCAAGACTCGCTGCCAGTCCTTCTTTTTGGGAGTCAGGAGGTTGAAGAAATGTATTGGGTACCATTGCCTTGTTTGGGGATAGGGTTAAAGCCAGAATTTGTAGTGCAGTGAGTCATTCAGCCCAGGAATAAAAAATTTTGAAATCATCCAAGAGGCATTAGGAAAAAAGGAGAAGGAAGAAAAGGAAGAGAAGGAGAGGAGGAGGAGGAGGCAGGGAAGGGGCCGGGGGAGAAGAAGAAAAAGCAGCAGCAGCAGCTGACTTATTGGAATTTGCTTTCTTGTGAGGATCATTTATGCCTTTTCTTGGCTTTCCTTGGTTAAAAATATTTGACTAATACACATATTCTCCATGTTTTAAAAGTTCACTTTACACCACCTTGCTTTAATGAAAGACATATCTCAGTACCTGTTTTTGCTAACCAAAATAAAATCTGAAGAGGATTTTCCCTTTTATGGAGAAAGGTAGAAAGTGAAAATAGTGTTCAGCATTTGATTTGCAGCAGCTCCTACAAATGCAGCGTGTACCCAGCGTGGAGAGTGGCTCCACCAAGCTCCTTCCCGCGGAACCACTCTGCATCTCAGCATCAAGTGACCAGAGCTCTGACCTGTGTATGCGAGCATCTGTGCATTATTTCTCTTTATTGTCTGCCTCCCTTATCAAGGTATGTCCTAAGGTAATTGCTTCTTTGCTTTAGGCCAGTGGTTCTCAACCTTTCTAATGTCGCGACCCTTTAACACAGTTCCTCATGTTGTGGTGACCCCCAACCATAAAATTATTTTTGTTGCTACTTCATAACTGTAATTTTGCTACTGTTATAAATTGTAATGTAAATATCTGTGTTTTCCGATGGTCTTAGGCGACCTGCTAGCGGTTCTCAACCTGTGGGTCGCGTCAGTAACAAAATTACAGTTATGAAGTAGCAATGAAAATAATTTTATAGTTGGGGGTCACCACAACATGAAGAACTGTATTAAAGGGTCACAGCATTAAAAAGGTTGAGAACCACTGCTTTAGGCCATTGGGTTTATGAGAAGTTTCATAGGAATGCTCTACTTTCAGATAATGGGAGAAAACTGTAATAGTTTGCCCTAAACTGGAGCACTGCCTTGGGAACTGACTTGCAGGAGGTAAATGTTTACCTCTGTGGTCTCCCTTGCGGGAGTTCAGTACCATTTTTCTCACTGCCTGGCAAAGTCCAGCTCTGTGATCCTTCAGGGAACAATGCAAAGCTTCCTTTCTCTGATGCTGGCATTTTCTATCTAGTGGGGGCCTTTATTTGTTCTTAGTTCTTCCTTTTGGCTGAACAAACGTTTGGTGCCTGATCTGTGTCTGACATCAGCAAAGGATGTATTGACAGAGTTTTGATAGGTCTTGTGTATAAATAATTAGCCTTCCAATCACCAACAGAGCACCCAGGCAGCACAGTGTTCTTACAAGGATTAAATTAGCACCAAACTTTAGTAGGAGTGAAGGTAAAAGTATGCAGGAAATCGCTAACCATAACTTTAATTTCTACCTGGTAAATCGCTGAAACAAACAATAGCACAGACAGTCCGGAGTCCTCTTGGGGAGCAAAGGTGATAAATGTGTTGTTGTCCCACAGTGAAGGGGGTGGGGTCTGCAAATGGAGGCCCTTCTCAAGGGGGCTATTGGGAGGCTGCCATGGTAACCTCAGCAATGTGCTCCTGCCTCTTGCAAGTAGATCTGGACTGCACTGGGCTAGGTGGTTAGAACAAGCAAAGAGAGGGGTTCACTGAGGGGTTCTCTGGGTTTTTCTATAGTGGGTTGGTTACATGATTAGAAATCCATGCGTGTTCAGGCCACATGTATTTTTCATTGATAACAATAGCAAGTTGAGAGAGTCCCTGCTGGGCAAAGGTGTATCCGATTTGATTCAAATATGAATCAGGTGCATTCAGGCCTTATTCATATCTCCATTTTGGTTATGAATCCCAAACTGATGATATACTTTTAATAATATTGGACATCAAGAGCTCAAGTTTGCATGATTGATTATATTGAACTTGGTTTATGCTAATTAACCTATGCCGGCTGGCATGACACCTGGCAGTAGTCAGTCATACAAAAATAACAGTGGACAGATGGTCAGATCCTATGGCTCATGCATCCATGTGGATCAAACAATTTGGAGAAAACGTTTTTTTTTCTCTCAGAATCTCAAGTAAGATGCCCCTTAGAGACAGATGGGCTGCAGTTAGTCATCCTCAGATCTTGCTTTGGATGCCTGGGTCTTTAGGGTGACAGCTGAATGACAGGATCCCTTCAGGCATACCGTGCAGAGAGGAAGGTGTGAAATAGTGCCACCATTGCTGTATTCAAAGCTAGAAAACCTGGCTTCAGACCTCAGCACTACTCTATCCTATTTGAATGATCTTGGACAAGTCATTTGCCTCTCTTTGACCAGTTTCCCCCTCTGTTAAATGGTGATAAACCTACCATTCTTAAAAATGAGATTTTGTGTTTGTATGTGAAAGATCTTGGCGTATCATAGGCATTCAATAGATGCTTGGTCTGATTTTTGAAGAGGCACATGCTGGGTACTGGCTAAGGAGTTGGCTACATTGATTCCCAGGGAAGTATGTGACACTGAAGCACTCACAGAAGAGGTCCTCATCTGTTTTCTTGAGCTGACTTAAGGAATCTCCCTGCTGAACAAGGCATCCTATTCTGTCCCTTGTCATTTTAGAGACCAGGCAGAGATGGTCCTGAAGTAACATGTGTCATTTCTACCTATATTCTTTAGGGCAGAACTCAGCCAAATGACCTCAACCTAGCTCAGGGGGGCTGGGAAATGCAGACACTTCCCAGTGACACCTTCACTCCATGGAGGGGTGAAAGCACATTTCTTTGGTGATCAGAAAGCTGTTGTTGACACAGGTAGTAAATATAGAAGGTCCTGGCATGTGGAGAGAGGTCATGGAGTAAAAGGAATTAAGGAGAAAGAAGAAATGTTGGTTAATCTACCAGAAACATTTTCTTGCTACAGTAGGAAGACAGAGCTGTCTGTCTCTGGGGTGGCCCCTTAGCCACCTCTCATAAATAAGTGCTTTTAAAGTCAATTCTCTGCGAGTAGTTAAAAACCACTTAACAACCATGTGATTTCTGGTTCATTGTAAGCATTTCATTGAAGTTAGGGACATATCTATTGGGTACAGTGGGACATGTCCGTAGAAAAATGAATTTTGACCCTGATAGGATTTGTAAGGTAGGCTTATTTTTATTCCCATTTATTATGTTGGGAAATTGATAGAAGACATTTAAAATACTTTGCTCAAGGTTATATGGCAGATTAATAGACTGTCAGGGAACAGGACCCAGGAGTCTAGCAATCCCAACCATGGCCCTGGCTACCCATTTACCACGTGGATGAACCCAAGCTACACTTTCCACCTCCAATTTCTGCAGTCAGATGAAGTCTCTTTGTTATTCTGGCCATGTAAGGAAATAAATGTCTTTACCCTCCCCGCTGGTCCAAGCTTCTTTTAATGTTGGTTGCACGTACTATAAAAACTACTTTTGTGGAAAACAACTTGCTATTTAACTGTGCTGTGTGATTGGAAATTATGAGCTATTTCCTCCATTGAATTCCCTAGGAAAATGAGCAGCTGCTTGACCCAGAACGTGCAGTAGCAGGTAAATGCCAGGTGTGGAAGGGGCACACCTTCTGATTCTCCTGCAGGCCTGCTGTTCCTAACGTGTGGCATTCTTGAACATAACACTTTTCTTCATGCCCTCCCTATGAAGTATTGAGTTAAAAGGGAATGTTCCTTAATGATGGTAGGTGAAAGCAGTTTCACAGAATCCATTTCAATTTTCAGAGCACCTTGAGGATTACAGGGAGTTTGTAAGTTTGATTGTATTGAATTAATAGGCATTTCTGATGCCAAGATTCTAGAGTTTAGACTGTCACCTTTCCCCCCGCTTCACTTCAATGATCATAATGGAAAAAATGATCTTTAAGTGAAACTTCTGAATGATGTGCCTTGCCAATGGAAGATGTCCCTTTAGACATTCAAGCCTGCTATCATTTAAAGTTGAGAGTCTGCATTCATAAGAAGAGTTTCCGAGGAATCAGGTCTTTCTTTTGGAACCGTTACTTATATTTTCTACTCAGGGGATAAAGGACAATAATGTTCAAGGGTACAAAACTTATCCTTAAGCTCAGCTGTACTAAGAATTAATACTGAGGATAGAGTGATACCTTTTTTTTTTTTTTTTTTTTTTACTGGTAAGTGCTGCCCAGATTGGACACTGTAATAATACAAAATGCAAGGTCTTTATAGAAGATTCTTAAAGTAATTTGTTCCTATTAGGCTTGGACTGAAGTAGAAGGATTGTGTGACCTGCTTTGAAATCTTCAAAGTCATTTGTGTGTCTTATAAAGTCAGGGGTTCTAAACTTGGCTGAGAATGCTAAATATGAATTTTGGAGGGTGGTTCTCGGGAATCATATATTTTTATTTTTTTAGTATTTTAATTTTTCAATTATAGCTGTCATTCAATATTATTTTCTATTAGTTTTAGGTGTACAGCATAGTGGCTAGACATTTATATAACTTACAAAGTGATCACTCCATAAGTCTACTACCCACCTGGCACCATACATAATTATTACAATACTAGGGGCCCAGTGCATGAATTGAAAGGAAATGTGGGCTGAGAGGCTGCAGTGGGCACAGGGGCAGGTCTCAGCCCATCCTCCACATCCCTCTCGGCCTCTCCTGCCACAGCCCTCCCTCTCCTGCCCTCCCTCCCTTCTCTCCAAGAAGTCCCGCTCCCGCTGATGCCGTTCCCATGCACTGATGGTGAGGAGCGATTGGGGCCAGCGCCAGCAGCAGGTGCGAGGGGGCTGGGCCCATCAGTGAGTGCTAGTGGTGGCTGCTGCCCTGATTGCCCCTCAGGAGCAGGAGGAGGTGGAAAAGCCCTCAGGGGCGATCGGGGCCGGCAGCCACCACTCGCACCCGCTGATAGCACCAAGTAGTTGGGACTGGTGCCAGGCATTGGCAGCAGGTGGAAGCAGAGGCTCCAGTGATGGCTGTGGGTGTGAGTGGGGCTGGCACCGTCAGTGGGTGTGAGCACTGAGCGGGACCATGGTGCGGGAGTAAAGAATTTTCAGTAACCACCAGAGGCTCATCCCATGACAGTGACTGGCACCTCGCCTTGGTCTGGTGCCCCTAGCTCACCTGCTCCATCCTTCCAACCGTGGCTGACGTCCACCATGTTCAGTGCGCACCCCCTGGTGGTCAGCATATGTCATAGCGACTGGTTGTTCAGTTGTTCTGCTGTTCGGTCTATTTGCATCTTAGGGTTTTATATATAGAGATTATTGACTATATTCCATGCTATACTTTACACCCCCATGACTGTTTTGTAATTACCAATTTGTACTTTTTAAAAAATACATATTTTACTGATTTTGACAGAGAGGAAGGGAGAGGGATAGAGAGTTAGAAACATTGATGAGAGAGAAACATCTATCAGCTGCCTCCTGCACACCCCCTACTGGGGATGTGCCCACAACCAAGGTAATATGCCCTGGACCAGAATTGAACCTGGGACCCTTCAGTCCACAGGTCGATGCTCTATCCACTGAGCCAAACCGGTTAGGGCACCAATTTGTACTTTTTTAAAGAATATTTTTATTTTTACTGATTTCAGAGTGGAAAGGAGAGGGAGAGAGATAGAACCATCAATGATGAGAAAGAATCATTGATTGGCTGCCTCCTGCATGCCTCCTATGGGGACGAGTCCACAACTTGGGCATGTGCCCTTGACTGGAATCAAACCCTGGACCCTTCAGTCTGCAGGCCAATGTTCTATCCACTGAGCCAAACCAGCTAGGGCCCAATTTGTACTTCTTAATTCCTTTCACCTTTTTCACCCAGTCCCCCAACCCCACACTCTCTAGCAACCGTCAGTTTGTTCTCTGTATGAGTCTGTTTCTGTTTTGTTTATTTTGTTCTTTAGAACCAACATATAAGTGAAATATGATATTTGTCTTTTCCTGTCTGACTTATTTCACTCAGCATAATACACTCTAGGTCCATCCATGTTGTCACAAATGGTAAGATTTCATTCTTTTTATGGCTAATATTCCATTATATATATGTAGCACTAGTTTATCCAATCATGCACTTAGGTTGCATCTATAGTATATTGGCTATTGTAAATAACACTGCAATAAACATGGAGATGCATATATCTTTTTGAATTGTGCTTTGGATTTTTTTCTGATAAAT
Source organism: Corynorhinus townsendii (assembly GCA_026230045.1). NCBI lineage: Eukaryota > Metazoa > Chordata > Mammalia > Chiroptera > Vespertilionidae > Corynorhinus > Corynorhinus townsendii. Next base: position 89,330,843 of record JAPDVU010000003.1, read on the forward strand.
ACCCAGAAGTGGCATTACTGGTTCATAAGGTAGTTCGGTTTTTAATTTTTTGAGGAACCTCCATAATATTTTCCATAGAGGTTGCACCAATTTGCAATCCCACAAACAGTGAGGGTTCCCTATTCTTCACATCCTTACCAACACTTGTTGTTTGTGGATGTATTGATAATAGCCATCTGACAGATGTGAGGTGATATCTCATTGTGGTTTTAATTAACATTTCTCTCATGATTAGTGATGTTAAGCATCTTTTCATATATCTATTGGCCATCTGTATGTCCTCTTTGGAGAAAGGTATATTCAGGTCCTCCCTCTTTCCATTTTTAAGTTAGATTGTTTATTGTTTTGGTATTAAGTTGTATGAATTCTTTACAAATTTTGGATATTAACCCCTTATAGAATGTCTCATTTACCAATATCTTCTCCCATTCAGTAGGTTGTCTTTTCATTTTGTTGATGGTTTCTTTTGATGTGCAAGATATTACGATGTTTTCTTTTACAAGTTTTATGGTTTTGGATATTACATTTGAGTCTTTAACCCATTCTGAGTTTATTCTTGTATGTGATGTAAGAAGGTGGTCTAGTTTCATTTTTTTTCACATATCTGTCCAGTTTTCCCAACACTATTTATTGAATGTACTGTTTTTACCCCATATATTCTTGCCTCCTTTGTCATAGATGAATTGACCATATTGGCATGGGTTTATTACTGGGTTCTATATTCTCTTCCATTATCCATGTGCCTGTTTTATGCCAGTACAATGCTGTTTTGATTACTATAGCCTGTAATATAGTTTGATACCAGATAGTGTGACACCTCCTACTTCGTTCTTTTTTCTCAAGATTGTTATGGTTGTTTGGGGTCTTTTGTGGTTCCATATAAATTTTAAGATTATTTGTCCCAGTTCTGTGAAAAATGGTATTTTGATATGATTACATTGAAGGTATAAATTGCTTTGGGTAGTACAGACATTTTAACAATGTTAATTCTTCCTACCCATGAGCACAGTATATGCTTCCACTTACTTGTATCTTCTTTAATGTCTTATAATTTTCTGAGTATAGCTCTTTTACTTTCTTGTTTAAATTTTTCCTAGGTATTTTAATTTTTTATGCAATTGTAAATGAGATTGTTTTCTTAATTTCTCTTTCTGATAGTTTGTTACTGGTATATGAAAATGCAACCAAATACTGAATATTAAATTTGTATCCTGCTACTTTACTGAATTCATTTAAACAATTCTAATAGATTTTTTATGGCATCTTTTTTTTAAAAAAATCTTTATTGTTCAGATTATTACAGATGTTTCTCTTTCTTCCTCCCATAGCTTCCCTCTACCTGGTTCTCACCCCACACCAGGCCCTCACCCTGAACTGTCTTTGTCCATAAGTGTAAGATCTTTATCCAATCTCTTCTTGCACCTTACACACCCACTTCCCCCCGAGAATTGTCAGTCTGCTCCCTTTCCAAGCCCCTGATTCTATTACATTCACCAGTTTGTTTTGTTCATCAGATTTTTTATTCATTTGATTTTTAGATTCACTTGTTGATAGCTATGTATTTGTTGTCACTTTGTTGTTCATAATTTTTTATCTTTACCTATTTCTTCTTTTTCCTCTTCTTAAAGAATACCCTTCAGCATTTCATTAATACTGGTTTGGTGGTGATGAACTCCTTTAGCGTTTTCTTGTCTGTGAAGCTCTTTATCTGACCTTCAATTCTAAATGATAGCTTTGCTGGGTAGAGTAATCTTAGTTGTAGGTTCTTGCTGTTCATCACTGAATATTTCTTGCCACTCCCTTCTGGCCTGCATAGTTTCTGTTGAGAAATCAGCTGACCGTTGTATGGACACTCCTTGTAGGTAACTAACTGTTTTTCTCTTGCTGCTTTTAAGATTCTCTCTTTGTCTTTTGCTCTTGGCATTTTAATTATGATGTGTCTTGGTGTGGTCCTTTTTGGATTCCTTTGTTTGGGTTTCTCTGCACTTCCTGGACTTGTAAGTCTATTTCTTTCACCAGGTAGGGGAAGATTTCTGTCATTATTTCTTCAAATATCTTGCTCTCTCTCTTATTCTGGCACCCCCATAATTCGGTTGTTGGTATGCTTGAAGTTTTCCCAGAGGCTCCTTACACTATCTTCATATTTTTGGATTCTTTTTGCTTTTTGCTCTGCTGGTTGGGTGTATGTTGTTTCCTCGTATTTCAAATCTTTGACTTGATTCTTGGGACCCTCTAGTCTACTGTTCAATCTCTGTATATTATTCTTTATTTCAATCAGTTTATGATTAATTTCTGACTGGTACTTTTCCTTTTTCTTTTCTTCTTTTTCTTTTTTTGGCATTCTCACTAAGATCCTTAAAGGTCTCACTAAGTTCCTCAGAGGTTTCTAGAAGATTCTTGAGTAACCTTATAACTGTGGTTTTGATCTCTATAGCCAGTATTTTGCTTTCATCCATTTCTTTCATTTGTGACATGTTTCTTTGTCTCTGCATTTTGGCTGCTTCCCTGTGTTTGTTTCTATGTACTGGATAGCTGCTAAGTCTCCTTGAGTTGATAGAGTTGCCTTGTTTGGTAGGTGTCCCATAGGTCCCAGTGGCTCAGCCTCCCCAGTCACCTGGGGTGAAGTGGACATGCTTGGTACACCCCTTTGTGGGCTGTGTGTGCAGTCTTGTTATAGTTAAGCCTTGATTGCTGTTGGTATCACTGGGAGGAATTGATCTCCAGGCCAATTGGCTGTGCGGACCAGCTGTGTCTACAATGGAAGAGTTCTTATGGGGCAGGACTTGCTTCAGTGGGGCTTTGGAGCTCACTGAGTCTGCCCCTTGAGTGTGTCACTTATGCATGTGAAGAGTTGTAATTGGGTATGGTCTCACACTGACCACTGGGTACACTGGCTCTTGGATCTCCAAGGAGGTGCAAAGTCAACCACTGCCTGGGGTCTCCCAGCAGGAGCTACAGAGAGATCTGCAGACTCCTCCTCTTTGTATCGGGTTTGGAAGTGTCCAGATGAGGCCCAGCTATGTAGCAAAGCAGACTGCTGCTGCTGAATTGATTGCTTTGGGGCTCCCTGACCCAGCTGATACCTGTTTGACAGGTTTTAGGCTGAGAAAGGACAGGCCATTCATATGCAAAAGCCGCTGTGCACAGCTTAGATGGGGTTATAAATTGGGTGGGGCAGGGTCTCAGATACAGATAATCACCAGGGCAGAGCAAACAGCAATGGCTGCCAGGCAGCCCTGCACCGGATCAGTCCCAGCGCAGAACAATGACCGCTGCAAGCACCTCCGTCTGGAAAAAACCCACCCTCATGTTCCTGTCCTGATTCCAGACAGTCCAGTTTCTCCCCGTATGTGTCTGGGTTCCCCAGAGTGTCACCGGGAACTGGAGTTCAGAGCAAGTGGGAGCTTGTATCTCCCTCTCTATTAAAAAAGCAGTGCACCCGGTTGCCAGCCCATTCAACGCCTCCACACTTCCTACCAGTCTCAATATGCTTTCTTTTTACCTCTAGTTGTAGAACTTCCACTCAGCCAGCTTTCCTGCAGTTCTGGATGATAGTTGTTCTGTCTTTTAGTTGTAATTTTAATATGGTTGTGAGAGGCAGCAAGTACAGGTGTTTACCTATGCCACCATCTTGATTCCTCCCCTTGTATGGCATCTTTAGGTTTCTCTCTACAGAGAATTATGTCATCTGAAAATAATGACAGTTTTACCTCTATCCAATTTTATTTATTTTTCTTGCCTGATTGCTGTGACTAAGACTTTTAAAACTATATTGAATAAAAATGTTAAAGTGGACATCCTTGTCTTGTTCTTAAAGGAAATGCTTTTAGTTTTTCACCATTGGTTATGATGTTAGCTGCAGGTTTCTTACATATGACCTTTGTTATGTTGATCTATAGTCCTTCTCTTCCCATTTTGCTGAGAGTTTTTATCATAAACTAGTGGTCCAGTGCACGAAATTCATGCACCGGGGTGTGGGGGTGGTGGTGTCCCTCAACTGGCCTGCACCATCTCCAATCTAGGACTCCTAGAGAATGTCTGATTGCTGGTTTAGGTCCACAGGGATCAGGCCTAAACTGACAGTCAGGCATCCCCCTAGCAATCCGGGACCACTGACTCCTAACTGCTCACATGCTTGCCTAGCTGGTTGTCCCTAACCACTCTGCCTGCCGGCCTGATCAACCCCAACTGTCCCCCCTTTGGGCCTGATTGCACTCAATCCTCCCCCACCCCCACCACCGCCAGCCTGCTCACCACAACTGCCCCTCCTGCTGGCCTGCTTGCCCACAACTGTCCCCCTTGCTGGCCTACTCACCCCCAACTGCCCCCACATTGCCAGTCTGCTCACCCCCAATTCCCCACCCCACCAGCCTGCTTGCCCCCAACAGCACCCCCCTGCTGGTCTGCTCCCCACTGACTGCCCCTCCCTGCCAGCCTGGTCACCCCCAATTGCCCTCCCTGCAGGCCTGGTCGCCCCCAACTGCCCTCCCCTGATGACCTGGTTCCCCCTAACTGCTCTCCCCTGCTGACCTGGTTGCCCACAACTACCCTCCCCTGCCAGCCATCTTGTGGCAGCCATCTTTGACCACATGGGGAGGCCATCTTGTGCGAGGGTGCGAGGATCAATTTGCATATTGCCTCTTTATTATATAGGATCAGTGCTGGATTTTGTCAGACACTTTTTCTGCATCTATCAATATGATCATATGATTTTATCCTTCAATTTGTCTATGTGGTGTATCATATTAATTGATTTGGAAATATTGATAAAACCTTGCATCCCAGGACTAAATCCCACCTGATCATGGTATATGATCTTTTTGATATATTGCTGAAAGTGATTTGCTAAAATCTTGTTGAGAATTTTTGCACCTATGTTCATCAGAGATATTAGCCTATATATTTTTAACATATTTTTATTGTTTAAAATATTACGTATATTAATACATATATCTCCTCCCCCCCCATTGATATTCCCCCAGCCTCCCCTATCCCCTGTTGCATGCCCTCATCCCATTCCCCCAGTGTCTTGTGTCCATTGGTGTGCTTATATGCATGCATACAAGTCCTTTGGTTGATCTATTTCCCTCCCTCCCCAACATTCCCCAGCCTTCCCGCTGTAATTTGACAGTCTTTACAATGTTTTACTCCCTCTGTATCTATCTTTTTATTCATCAGGTTATAATGTTCTTTATTTTCCATAAATGAGAGAGATCATGTGGTATTTTTCTTTCATTGCCTGGCTTATTTCACTTAACATAAAGCTCTCCAGGTCCAATCATGCTGCTGCAAATGGTGAGAATTCCTTCTTTTTTATACCAGCATAGTATTCTATTGTGTAGATCTACCATAGTTTTCTAAGCCACTCATCTGCTGACGGGCACCTAGGCTGTTTCCAAATCTTAGCTATTGTCAATTGTGCTGCTATGAATATAGGGGTGCATATATCCTTTCTGATTGGTGTTTCTAGTTTCTTAGGATATATTCCTAGAAGTGGGATCACTGGGTCAAATGGGAGCTCCATTTTTAGTTTTTTTGAGGAAACTCCACTGTTCTCCACAGTGGCTGTACCAGTCTGCATCCCCACCAGCAGTGCATGAGGGTTCCTTTTTCTCTGCATCCTCACCAGCACTTGTTGTTTGTTGATTTGTTGATGGTTGCCATTCTGACAGGTGTGAGATGGTACTGAATTGTCGTTTTGATTTGCATCTCTCGGATAATTAGTGACTTTGAGCATGTTTTCATATGCCTCTTGGCCTTCCTTCTGTCTTCTTTTGAAAAGATTCTATTTAGGTCCGTTGCCCAATTTTTTTATTGGATCATTTATCTTTCTTTTATCAAGTTGTATAAGTTCCCTGTAGATGTTGGAGATTAAACCTTTATCAGTAATGGGGGGGGGGGCGGGGGAAGGAGACATATGTATTACTATTTGTAATACTAAAACAATAAAAATAAAATAAGAATAAAAAGTAGAAAGAAAAAAAGAACTTTATCAGTGATAACATTTGCAAATATGCTCTCCCATACAGTGGACTTTCTTATTGTTTTGTTGATGGTTTCTTTTGCTGTGCAAAAGCTTTTTATTTTGATGTAGTCCCATTTGTTTATTTTCTCTTTACCTTCCATTGCCCTAGGAGAGGTATCGGTGAAGAAATTGCTTTGGCATATGTCTGAGATTTCTCTGCCTGTAGATTCCTCTAGTATTTTTATGGTTTCGCATCTTGTTTAAGTCCTTGATCCATTTTGAGTTTATTTTTGTGTATGGTGTAAGTTGGTGATCTAGTTTCATTTTTTTGCATGTATCTGTCAATTTTCCCAACACCATTTATTGAAGAGACTGTCTTGACTCCATTGTATGTTCATGCCTCCTTTGTCAAATATTAATTGAGCATAGTGGTTTGGGTCAATATCTGGATTCTCTATTCTATTCCATTGATCTATATGTCTGTTCTTGTGCCAAAACCAGGCAGTTTTGAGAACAGTGGCTTTGTAATACAGCTTGAAATTTGGCATTGAGACTGTTCTCAGGATTTCTGTGGCTATTCGGGGTCTTTTTTTTATTCCAGATGAATTTTTGGAGAGTTCTTTCAAGGTCTGTGAAATATGCCATTGGTATTTTAATGGGGATTGCATTGAATCTATAGATTGCTTTGGGTAGTATGGATATTTTAATGATGTTGATTCTACCAATCCATAAACATGGTATGTTCTTCCATCTGTTTATATCTTCCTCTATCTCTTTTTCAGTGTCCTGTAGTTTTCCGCATATAGGTCTTTTATCTCCTTAGTTAAGTTTATTCCTAGGTATCTTAATTTTTTTGGTGTGATGGTAAATGGGATTGCTTTTTTAGTCTTTCTTTCTATAAGTTCACTGTTGGTGTATAGAAATGCCATAGATTTCTTGGCATTAATTTTGTATCCTGCTACATTGCTGAATTCATTTATTAAGTCTAGTAGTTTCTTGATGGAGTCTTTCGGGTTTTTTATGTACAATATCATGTCATCTGCCAATAAGGACAGCTTTACTTCTTCTTTTCCAATTTGGATGCCTTTTATTTCTTCTTCTTGTCTAATTGTAATGGCTAATACTGTCAGTACTATGTCGAACAGGAGTGGTGAGAGTGGGCATCCCTGTCTTGTTCCTGTTCTTAGGGGAAATGGTTTTAGTTTTTGCCCATTGAGTATGATGTTAGCTGTGGGTTTATCATATATAGCTTTTATTATGTTGAGGTATGATCCTTCTATTCCCACCTTGTTGAGAATTTTTATGAAGAAAGGGTGTTGGATTTTGTTAAATGCTTTTTCTGCATCAATTGATAATGACTGTGATTTTTATCTCTCAATTTGTTTATGTGATGTATCACGTTTATTGATTTGCTGATATTGTACCATCCTTGCATTACTGAGATAAATCCTACTTGGTCTTGGTGTATGATCTTTCTTATGTACTGCTGGATCCGATTTGTTAGAATTTTGTTGAGGATTTTGGCATCTATGTTCATGAGGGATATTAGCCTGTAATTCTCTTTCATTGTGTTGTCTTTATCCTGTTTTGGTATTAGGGTGATGTTGGCTTCATAGAATTAACTTGGAAGTGTTCCTTCCTCTTGAATTGTTTGGAATAGGCTGAAGAGGATAGGTTTTAGTTCTTCCTTGAATGTTTGGTAAAACTCCCCTGTGAAGCCATCTTGCCCCGGGCTTTTGTTTGCTGGAAGCTTTTTGATGACTGCTTCAATTTCTTCCATAGTTATTGGCCTATTGAGATGTTTAGATTCTTCCTAATTGAGTTTTGGAAGGTTATATTTTTCTAGGAATATGTCCATTTCCTCCAGGTTGTCCAGTTTGTTGGAATAGAATTGTTCATAGTATTTTTTAACAACCCTTTGTATTTCAGTGGGGTCTGTTGTTATTTCACCTCTTTCATTTCTGATTTTGTTTATGTGGGTCCTCTCTCTTTGCTTCTTGGTGAGCCTGGCTAGACGTTCATCAATCTTGTTTATCCTTTCAAAGAACCAGCTCTTGGTTTCGTTGATCTTTTGTATTTTTCTTTTGGTCTCAATGTCGTTTATCTCTGCTTTGATCTTTATTATTTCCTTCCTTCTGCTTACACTGGGCTTTTCTTGTTGCTCTCGTTCTAAATCTTTGAGTTGTAGGGTTAGGTAATTTATTTATATTGTTTCTTGCTTTTTGCAGTAGGCTTGTAGAGCTATGAACTTCCTTCTCAAGACTGCTTTCGCTGTGTCCCATAGATTTTGGATTGTTGTGTTTTCATTGTCATTTGTTGCCATGATGTTTTTTATTTCTTCTTTGAACTCTCTGGTAACCCAGTCATTGTTTAATAGCATGCTGTTTAGTCTCCATGTGTTTGATTTTTTTGGATTGTTTTTATTGCAGTTGATTTCTAATTTTATGCCACTGTGATCTGAGAAGATGCTTGATATGATTCTATCTTCTTGAATTTGAATGAAGAGACTTTGCCTATGACCCACCATATGGTCTATCTTTGAAAATGACCCATGTGCACTTGAGAAGAACCACATTCTGTGGTTTTGGGGTGAAATGTTCTGAAGATGTCAATTAATTCCATCTGGTCTAGTGAGTCATTTAGGATTGATGTTTCTTTGCTGATTTTTTGTTTAGAGAGTTTGTCCAGTAGTGATAGTGGGATATTAAAGTCTCTTACTATGATTGTATTGCTGTCAATCTCTCTCTTGATATTTTTTAGGAGGTTTTTTTTTTAAATGTATTTGGGTGCTCCTGTATTGGGTGTGTATATGTTTACCAGAGTTATTTCTTTTTGTTGGATTGCTCCCTTTAGTATTATGAAGTGGCCTTCCTTATGTCTTTCACTTTAAGATCTAATTTGTCAGATATAAGTATTGCTACCGCAGATTTTTTTTTTCATTTCCATTTGCCTGAAAAACCTTTTCCCATCCCTTCACCCTCAGTCTGTGTGTGTCTTTTTTTCTGAGGTGGGTTTCTTGTAGACAGCAGATATATGGGTCATGTTTTCTTATCCAATCTGTTACCCTATGTCTTTAGATTGGGGCATTTAATCCATTTACATTTAAAGTTATTACTGATAGGTACTTGTTTGTCCCCATTTTTATTCTTTACCCTTGTGTTCCTTCTTCCCTTCCTATTTCTTCTTTCTACAGTAGCTTCTTTAGCATTTGTTGCAATGCTGGCTTGGTGGTAATAAACTCCCTTAGTCCTTTTTTGTCTGCAAAGCTCCTGCTTTCACCTTCAATTTTGATTGATAGCCTTGCTGGGTACAGTATTCTTGGATTCGGACCCTTCCTTTGCATGACTTTGTATATTTCATTTCAATCCCTTCTGGCCTGATGAGTTTCTGTTGAAAAATCAGTTGCTAGTCTGATGGAGGTTTCTTTGTAGGTAACTTTCTGTCTCTCTCTGGCTGCTTTTAAGATTTTTACTTTGTCCTTGGTGTTTGCCAATTTAATTATAATGTGCCTTGACGTCAGTCTTTTGAGGTTCAATTTGCTTGGGACTCTGTGAGCTTCTTGGATTTGTGTGGGCTTTTTCTTCCCTATATCAGGGAAGTTTTCTGTCATTATTTCTTCAAACAGGTTTTCTATTCCTTGCTCAGTTTCCTCCTGGAACCTCTATTATGCGGAGGTTGTTTTGTTTCTTGTTGTCCCAAAGTTCCCTTAGGCCAGGGGTCCTCAAACTTTTTAAACAGGGGGCCAGTTCACTGTTCCTCAGACTGTTGGAGGGCCGGACTATAGTTTTAAAAAAAAACTATGAACAAATTCCTATGCGCACTGGGGGCCTGGGACAAGTCAGCTGCTAAGCAGGACAGGCAGTGGCACCTGGCGGGCCGGATAAATGTCCTCAGTGGGCTGCATGTGGCCTGAGGGCCGTAGTTTGAGGACCCCTGCCTTAGACTCTTGTCCTGCTTTTTAATTTTTTTTCTAGAAGCTGCTCTACTTGGGTATTTTTTCCTACCTTGTCTTCTAGTTCACTACATTCCACTGTTCCTTAGTGTTGTAAGCCAGTCCTGATTTTTAAGCAGGCAGTGTGTCTTAATTTCTTGTATTCCTTTATTTGTGTTTACACAAGAGTCAATTTGTGATTCAACCCCTGGGTGGCAGTGTTTCTGGATTGACCTCTGGGTCTATAGGTCCTCTCTAGCCAGTGCATAGATCCTGCTTTCTCTGTGGCACTCAATATCGGTTTGTGGGAGTGGGTTGCCCCAGAACTGGTCCTCTGATGGTTATTCCCCACTCTGATCCCCAGGTTCCAGAAAAACAACTTTCCCCTGCAGTCTCTTAGGGTGTTCCCAATTGGGTGATCCTATGTATTGGGCTTAGTAATCAGAAGCAAGGACTTAAAGAGGAAAAAGTAAAAAGCCAGCGTAAGTGTGCAAACTCCGGGGCTGTGCGCAAGTCTGTGCAGTCTTTTTGTCCACCTTGGGTCTAAGCAGCTGGCACACTTAAAATTTTTAGGCTGTCCTTTTGCATCAGATCAAAATGAGTTGCTTTTTAGAGTTCCTTTCTGTTAGCAGCTCTGAGGACCCCCTTCCACATTCATGGATCATGCCAGCCCCAACATCCATGGATTTTTCTAGGTGCAGACTTCCCCAGGTCCTCCAGCTCCCGCAGTGTGCGCATTTCTCTCTCCTGCCAGGACCAGAGACCAGGACCAGAGACCTCACCTTATCCCAGGTGAAATCTGACTTTTCTGTGATGGAGTATAGAGATCCTTTGAATCTGCGTGTTTGCGCCAATTGGGGACTGGTGTTCTGGGGTTCACAGCGGTCCGGTGGGTGCCGTAGTTGTAGATTTTCAGGCTTCCTACAACATTCACTTTCTCCTTCAAGATGGCGCGGTCTCCGCGACTGAGCTGATCGCTCTGGTAGGGAACCCAGCAGCAGTGGGGACTACCCAGTCAGGGGAGCCCCGTCCAGCAGTCCCCTACCATCTCCTGGAGTATAGCTGTCCCGCAACTCACCAACAAACACTCCCTGTGAGACCTTCAGCTGTTCTTTCTATCTGCTCTGGGACAAGGCTCGGGACATGTCTGTCTATTCTGCCGCCATTTTTTTGATCAGCCTATATATATTTTTAAAAAATATCTTTGTCTGGTTTTGGAATCAGGGTAATGGTGGCCTTATAAAATGAACTTGGGAACCTTCCTTCCTCTTTAATTTTTTGGAGTAATTTGAGAAGGATAAGTGTTAATTCTTCTTTGAATGTTTGGTAAAATTCACCAGTGAAGCCATCTGGCCCAGCATTTTAATTGTTGGGAGTTTTTTGACTATTGATTTGATTTTGTTGTTAGTAATTTGTTCTGATTTTCTATTTCTTCTTGATTCAGTCTTAGAAGATTGTTTGTTTCTAGGAATTTATCCATTTCTTCCAGGTTATCCAATTTGTTGGCATATAATTGTTTATAGTATTTTCTAATAATTCTTTGTATTTTGGTGGTGTTATTTGTCACTTCTCCCTTTTTATTTCTGATTTTATTTATTTGGGTCCTCTCTCTTTTTTTCTTGTTGAGTCTGTTTAAAGGTTTATCAATCTTATTTATTTTTCCAAAGAACTGACTCTTGGTTTTAGTGATCTTTTGTACTGTTTAAGACTCTATTTTGTTTATTTTCACTCTGATTTTTACTATTCACTTCCTTCTACTCTCTTTGGGCTTTTTCCCCCCCCCTAGTTTCTTTAGGGGTAAAGTTAGATTGTTTATTTGAGATTTTTCTTTTTTTCTGAGGTAGTCCTGTTTTGCTATGAATTTCCCCCTTATGGCTGCTTTTGCTATGTCTATTAGATTTTGGGTCATTGTAGTTTTATTTTTATTTGTCTCAAGATTTTTTTTTATTTCTTTCTTGATGTCATTGTTAACCCATTCATTGTTTAGTACCATTATTTAGCTTCCATTTGTTTGTGTTTTTTTCATTTTTTTTTCTTATTATTATTTCTAGTTTTATACTGTTATGGTCAGAGAAGATGCTTGATCTGATTTCAATCTTCTTAAATTTACTGAGACTTGTTTTGTGGCCTAACATGTGGTTTTTCTTGGAAAATGTTCCATGTGCACTTGAAAAGAATGTATATTCTGCTGGTTCATAGTGAAATGCTCTAAAAATATCAATTAAATTTATCTGGTCTAATGTGGTGTTAAGGCTGTTGTTTTCTTGATTTTCTGTCTGGAAATCTATCCATTGATGACAATGGGGTGTTAAAGTTCCCTACTATGACTGTATTACTGTCCTTCTTTTCCTTTATGTTAGCTTTACATATTTAGGTGCTTGTATCTTGGGTGCCTAAATGTTTTCAAGGTTATATTCTCTTGTTGGATTTATCCCTTTATCATTATGTAATATCCTTTTTTTGTACCTTATTTGTCTCTTTGTTTTAAAGTCTACTTTTTCAGATATAGGTATTGCTACCAACAGCTTTTCTTGGTTTCCATTTGCATGAAAAACTTTTTTCTATTCATTTACTTTCATTCTGTGTATCTCTTTTCAATCCTGTTTTCTTATCCATTCAGCTACCTTATGTCTTTTGATTAGAGCATTTAATCCATTTACATTTAAAGTGATTATTTATAGGTAATTAGTTATTGCCATTTTATTATTCATATTTATGTGTTCTTTTTCTCCTCTTCTTAAAGAAGTTTCTTCAACCTTTATTGTAATACTGTCTTGGTATTACTTTTCAGCGTTTTCTTGACCAGAAAGCTCTTTATTTCTCTTTCAATTTTAAATGGTAGCCTTTCTGGTAGAGTAGGCTTAGTTGTAGGTCTTTGCTTTTTACCACTTTAAATATTTTCTGTCAATTGCTTCTGGTCTGTCAAGTTTCTGTTGAGAAATCAGCTCACAGTCTTATGGAAGTTCCCTTGTAGAAAACTAACTTTTTTTCTTTTGCTGCTTTCAAATTTCTCTCTTGAGCCCAGCTGGCATGGTTCATGGTTGATTGTCAACCTATGAACCAAGAGGTCATGGTTTGATTCCTAGTCAGAGCACATGCTCAGGTTTTGTTGATGCTTCCTTTTGCTGTGCAGAGGTTTTTATTTTGATGTAGTTCCATTTGTTTATTTTCTCCTTAGTTTACATTGCTCTAGGAGCTGTATTGGTAAAGATATTGCCGCGACATATGTCTGCTATTTTGCTGTCCATGGAGTCTTTTAGGATTTTTATAGTTTCCCATCTTATATTTACATCCTTTAACTATTTTGAGTTTATTTTTGTGGATGGTGTAAGTTGGTGATCTAGTTTCATTTTTTTTGCATGTATTTGACCAATTTTCCCAGCACCATTTACTATAGAGACTGTCTTGACTCCGTTGTATGCCCTTGCCTCCTTTGTCAAATATTAATTGAGCATAATGGCTTGGATCTTTTCTGGGATCTCTGTTCTGTTCCATTGGTCTATATGTCTGTTCTTGTGCCATACCAGGCATTTTGAGAACAGTGAGTGGCTTTGTAATACAGCTTGATATCTGGAGTTTTGATCGCTCCAACTTTGTTCTTTTTTCTCAGGATTGCTGTGGCTATTCAGGGTCTTTTTTTTTTTTTTTTAATTCCAGATGAATTTTTGGAGAGTTTGTTCTAGGTCTTTGAAGTATGCCATTGGTATTTTAATTGGGATTGCATTGAATCTATACATTGTTTTGGATAGTATGGACATTTTAATGATGTTGATTCTGTCAATCCATGAACAAGGTATATTCTTCCATTTGTTTATGTCTTCCTCTACCTCTTTTTTCAGCATCCTATAATTTTCTGAATACAGGTACTTTACCTCCTTGGTTAAATTTATTCCTAGGTATCTTAATTTTTTTTGGTGCAATGGTAAATAGGATTGTTTTTTTAGTTTCTCTTTCTTTGAGTTATTTATTGGTGTATAAAAAGACCACAGATTTCTGGATGTTAATTTTGTATCCTGCTACATTGCCAAATTCATTTATTAAGTCTAGTAGTTTCTTGATGGAGTCTTTGGGGTTTTCTATGTACAATATCATGTCATCTGCGAATAATGACAGTTTTACATTTTCTTTTCCAACTTGGATGCCTTTTATTTCTTCTTGTGTGATTGCTATGGCTAGCAGTTCCAGTACTATGTCAAACAGGAGTGATATAAGTGGGTATCCCTGTCTTGTTTCTGTTCTTATGTGAAATGGTTTTAGTTTTTGCCCATTGAGTATGATGTTGGCTGTGGGTTTGTCATATAAGGCTTTTATTATGTTGAGGTATGATCCTTCTATTCCCACTTTGCTGAGAGCTTTTATCAAGAAAGGGTGTTGGATTTTGTCAAGTGCTTTTTCTGCGTGGATTGATATGATTATGTAATTTTGTCTCTCAATTTGTTTAAGTGATGTATCACATTTATTCATTTGCAGATATTGTATTACCCTTGCATCCCCAGAATAAATGCCACTTGGTCATGGTGTATGATCTTTCTGATGTAATGGAGGATCTGATTTGCTAGAATTTTGTTGAGGATTTTAGCATCTATGTTCATCAAGGAGATTGTCTTGTAGATTTCTTTTTCTGTGGTGTCTTTATCTGTTTTTTGAATTAGGGTAATAGTCTCTTCATAGAAAGAGCTTAGGAAGTGTGCCTTTCTCTTGAATTTTTTGGAATAGTCTGAGGAGGATAGGTTTTAGTTCTTCTTTGAATGCTTGGCAGAACTCCCCTGTAAAGCCATCTGGACCAGGCCTTTTGTTTGCTGGAAGCTTTTTGATTACTGCTTCAATTTCTTCGGTGTTATCGGCCCATTCAGGTTTTTTGATTCTTTCTGATTGAGTTTTGGAAACTTGTATTTTTCTAAGAATATGTCCATTTTATCTAGGTTGTCCAGTTTGTTGGAATAGAGTTGTTCATAGTATTTTTTCATAATCCTTTATATTTCTGTGGGGTCAGTTGTTACTTCACCTCTTTCATTTCTGATTTTGTGTATTTGGGTCCTCTCTCTTTACTTCTTGGTGAGCCTGGCCAGAGGCTCATCAATCTTGTTTATACTTTTAAAGAATCAGCTCTTGGTTTCATTGATCTTTTGTATTTTTTTTTATCTTTATGTCATTTATTTCTGTCCTGATCTTTATTATTTCCTTCCTTGTGCTTACTCTGGAATTTTCTTATTGTTCTCTTTCTAATTCTTTGAGTTGTAGGGTTAGATAATTTATTACCATTTTTTTTTTTTTGAGGTAGGCCTGTAGAGCTATGAACTGCCCTCTCAGGACTGCTTTCACAGTACCCATAGATTTTACATTGTTGTATTTTCGTTCTGTTGTTACTAGGATGGTTTTTTATCTCTTCTTTGATCTCTTTGGTAACCCAATCATTATTTAATAGCATGCTATTTAGCCTCCATGTGTTTGATTTTTTTTAATTGTTTTTATTGTAGTTGATTTCTAATTTTATGCCATTGTGATCTGAGAAGATACTTGATATGATTTCTATCTTCTTGAATTTGAAGAGACTTGGCCTGTATCCCAATATGTGGTCTATGTTTGAAAATGTTCCATGTGCACTTGAGAAAAATGTATATTCTGTGGCTTTGGGGTGAAATATTCTGAAGATGTCAAATTAATTCTATCTGATCTAGTGATTCATTTAGGATTGATGTTTCTTTGCTGATTTTTTGTTTAGAAGACTTATCCAGTGGTGTCAATGGGGTATGAAAGTCCCCTTCTGTATATTGCAATTGATCTCTCCCAGTAGGTTTTTTAAAAAAATATATTTGGGTACTCCTGTATTAGGTGCATATATGTTTACCTGAGTTATAGCCTCTTGTTCAATTGCTCCCTTTAGTATTGTTATGTAGCCTTCATTATCTCTTGTTATGGCCTTCTTTTTGAGGTCTAATTTTTCAGATATAAGTATTGCCACCCCAGCTTTTTTTTCCATTTCCATTCACCTGAAAAAATTTTTTCCATCCCTTCACTATCAGTCTGTGTGGGTCCTTTGTTCTGAGCTGGGGCTCTTTTAGACAGCAGATATATGGATCATGTTTTCTTATCCATTCATCTACCCTATGTTTTTTGATTGGAGCATTTAATCCATTTACATTTAAGGTAATTATTGATAGGTACTTGTCGCCATTTTTATTGTTTATACCTCTGTTCCTTCTTCCCTTCCTATTTCTTCTTTCTACAGCAGCTTCTTTAGCATTTGTTGCAATGCTGGCTTGGTGGTAATAAACTCCCTTAGTCCTTTTTTGTCTGTGAAGCTCCTGATTTCACCTCCAATTTTGAATAATAGCCTTGCTGGGTATAGTATTCTTGGATTCAGTCTCTTGCTTTGAATCACTTTGTATATTTCATTCTGTTCCCTTCTGGCCTGATGTGTTTCTGTTGAGAAATTAGTTGATAGTCTAATGGGAGATCCTTAATAAATAACTTTCTGTCTCTCTCTGACAGCCTTTAAGATTCTTACTTTGTCGTTGGTGTTTGCCAACTTAATTATGATGTGTCTTGGTTGTTGGTCTTTTGGGTTCATCTTGTTTGGGACTCTGTGAGCTTCTCAGACATGTTTGAGTTTTTTCTTTCCAATATCAGGGAAGTTTTCTAAACAGGTTTTCTATTCCTTGCTCAGTTTCCTCTCCTTCTGGTACCCCTATTATGCAGATATTGTTTCATTTCTTGTTGTCCCAAAGTTCCATTAGGCCCTCCTCCTGTTTTTTAAGCTATTTTTTTTTCCAGTTGCTGCTCTGCTTGGGTGTTTTTTCCTACCTTGTCTTCTAGCTCGTGTTGTGGTCCTCAGCTTCTTCTAGTCTGCCTTTGATGCTTTCTATTTTGTTCTTTATTGCAGCTATGTCATTCTGCATTTCTTCTTGGTTCTTCTTCATTTCCTCTTGATTCTTACACATGTTGTTGAATTTGTCTTCCATCCTTTTCAGTGTCCTTATGACCATAGTTTTGAATTCTTTCTTTGACAAATTCCTTGCTTCCATTTCATTTACTTCCTTTTCTGGTGATTCCTCCTTTTCTTTCTTTTGGGTGCTGTTTCTTTGGCTTCTGGGTGGCGAGTGCAGTGGTGGTGGTGGGACATCCCCTGAGGGGTCCCAGACTGCTAGAGGGCACAGGCTGCACTGAGGAATATCCATGCCCCCCCCCCCCAAGTGCACAAATGTCATGCACTAGGCCTCTAGTATACACTGAGTGGCCAGATTATTATGATCTCTGAACACATAATAATCTGGCCACTCAGTGTATATCCTATATAATAAAAGGCTAATATGCAAATTGTCCCCTCGACCAGGAGTTTGACTAGCAGGCAGGCCAGCAAATCGCCCATGTTCCCTCCCCCTGGCCA
This sequence comes from Corynorhinus townsendii, assembly GCA_026230045.1. Lineage (NCBI taxonomy): Eukaryota > Metazoa > Chordata > Mammalia > Chiroptera > Vespertilionidae > Corynorhinus > Corynorhinus townsendii. Next base: position 89,348,126 of record JAPDVU010000003.1, read on the forward strand.
GGCTGGCCGGACCCCACTCATGCACGAATTCATGCACTGGGCCTCTAATATATGATCTGCTTTCAGAGATCATAATAATCTGGCCACTCATTGTATATATATATATATTAAAAATATGTATATATAAGAAAAAAATTCCCCTTTCTTTAATCTATTTATATATTCATCTATTTTTGGAAAAGGAGAATAGAGTAGAGGGCAGATAGGCTGAGCTTGGTAAGTGAAACTAATTAAGCTATTAGTAGAAGAAGAGAGCAAGTGAGTAGGGGAAAACCAAAAACATAAAAGAAAAACAAAATCAAAAAACAACTAATAAACAATCATATAAACAACAACAAGAAAAAAATTGGCTAGCACAGAAAGAGAAAAGAGAAGGGTGCATGGACTTGGAGTTGGAGAGAGGAAATTAGATACATGAGTAAGCCAACAGCGACTACTGTAATAGTTATGCATCAATAAAGCTGATAAAGAAGATCAATTTTTAACAAGGAGTAAAAAGAAAGAGAGAAAAAAACTAAAGCAGAACATAGGAGAAACAGGATGAAAAAGGGAGAACTGAGGATGAAATGGTTGGCAAAAAGGAAAAAATGAGATAAAGTATAATAATGATAATAAAAATAAAAATAGAATGTAGAACACTAGTCCAATAGAAGTAAAAGATTAAAATAGCAATAATAAAATAATAACATAATAAAAAGTAAAATAAAAGAATTAAAAAAATTTTAATTTCTTAAGTAAAAGATAAAAAAATAAAGTGAAGTAGTGAAGTGTCATTTGCTTCAGCTGAGTTTTAATGTCCCATGGGGCTGGTTTAAGACCCCTTTCTACTGTTCTGTCTGCCACATCTCAGTTTCCTGTTAGGTAGTCAGCACCGTGATGAAGTTCCCAGCAATCTACCACTGCTCTATGTCAGATTCCACAGGCTTGGTTTCAGGCAGGTGGGATCAATCTGCCCACTTTGCTTTTCTGCCTGCTTTCAATCGTATTTACACAAGTGTCTATTTCTGACATGGGCTCAAGGTGGCAATGTTGCTGTATTAGTTTCCAGGACCAAATGGCCCCTCCACCCAGTCCCTGAGGGGTCCCTGGGGGTATTCAGAAACCTTGTTTCCCTGCGGATCTCAAGGCTGGTTGTGGCTGCACTGCCAGGAGGAGCCTGGTCTTCTGGAGAAAAATGGCTGTTCAGGTTGGAGGGACTGGACTGTCCCAGAGCTGGCTTCCTGGTCACCTCTCTCTATTTTGCTCCCCAGCTTCCACAAAACCACCTTCCCATGCACCACATTCTTAGTTAGTGTTTGTAATTGAAAGATCCTATATACTGCGTTTAGCGAGTAAAAGCCAGGAAAATATAAAGAGAGCAACTGCACCACTGCATCTCTCTCCCCCTGGTACTGTGCAGCCAGTGCAGAACTTCAGGCTGCCTTTCTGGGCACAGCCTTCCACAGCTGTGGGCTTAGATCTAGAGTCCCCAGCTGCCAGCAGCCCTGTGAACCCCCTTCCACAGTCAAATGTTACGCGTGTCCCCATGGGACTCGGATTTGGTGCAGCACAATTTCCTTCTGACACTCTAGTCCTGTTTGCGTGTGTGTCTCTCTCTAGCCCAGTTCCCCATTCTTACTGTTCTGCAGGCGTCCCCCATCCTTTCCAGCCAGATTTGTGTCCCCAGCTGTGTTTAATTTGCCAATTCCTGGTAGTTGTTATTCTATTCAACTGTTTCTTCTATCTGCTCTGTGAGGAGGCGCAGGTTATGTCCGCCTATTTGGCCACCCTTTTGTCTACCCCTGGACAAACTTTTTAGGAGCCCATGGCCGGGGAGGCTGGAGTCTTAGTGTTTGTGGGTTTGCAGCCAAGTCAACAGGTCCCTGGCTGGTGTGGCTGTAGGGTCCTGGGTAGTATCCAAGGTCTCCCCAGATGGAGGTGAGGCTGGGCTCCCAGTCACAGCTGCTCTCCCCTTCAAGATGGCATGGTTTCTGCGGCAGAGTTGGCCACCCCAGAAGCGATTGCAGTGGCAGTAGAGGCTGCCTGGCTAGGGGAGCCTGGTCTGTCAGCTCCCAAAAGTCCTGTGGAATATAACTGTCACACACACACACACACACACACACACACACACACACGCCCCACACATACATGCACTCCCTTTTCGCTCTCTTACTCACACTCTCTTCCTCACTGTCGTCCTGTTGGCCATCATCTTGGATCTTCCCCACATGCCCAGGTTTTGGGCTCAATCTCCAATGTGAGGCGTGAAAGAGGCAGCCCAATCAATGATTCTCTCTCATCATTGATGTTTCTATCTCTCTCTCCTTTCCTCTCTAAAATCAATAAAAATACATTTTAAAAATTTCTTTCTTTAATCTTTGGCATTTTAATTATAATTTGTCTTGGTGTGGATTTCTTTGAGTTCATCTTGTTTTGTTACTCTCTGTACTTCCTGGATTTTTACATCTATTTCTTTCACCAAGTTAGGGAAGTTTTCAGTTATTATTTCTTCAAATATGTTCTCAATGTTTCTCTTCTCCTTTTGGCACCCCTAGAAATGATTGTTACACGTGATGTTGTCTCAAAGGTCCTTTAAATTAGCCTCATTTTTTATTCTTTTTTTCTTTACTGGTTGGGTATTTTCTGCTTCTTTGTTACCCAAATTGCTGATTCAGTCCTCTTCTTCATCTAATCTGCTATTGATTCTTTCTAATGCTTTTTATTGATTTAAAGAGAGAGAAGAAGGGAGAGGGAAAGAGGGAGAAACATCAATCGGCTGCCTCCTGCATGCCCCCTACTGGGATTGAGCCTGCAACCCTGGGCATGTGCCCTGACCAGGAATTGAACCAGTGACCTCTGGGTGCATGGGACAAGGCTTAATCAACTAAGCCACACTGGCTAGGACCCTCCTAGTATATTTTTCATTTCCGTTAACGTATTATTATATTTTGTCTGGTTGTCTTTTATGGTTTCCGTGTCCTTTTTTTATGCTTACTACCTCTTTGTTGGAGTTCTCACTAAGTTCCTTGAGCATCCTTATAACAGTGTTTTGAACTCTGTATATGGTAAATTGCTTGCCTCAATTTCATTTAGTTTTTGTTTTTTTTTTTCAGGAGTTTTATCCTGTTGTTTCATTTGAAACATGTTTCTTTCTCTCCTCATGTTGGTTGCCTCTCTTGTTTCTATATATTAGGTAGATATACTACAGCTCTCAGTCTTGGTAGTGTGGCCTTATGTAGTAGGTATCCTGTGGGGTCCAGTGGCACTGTGTCCCTGTTCACCTGAGCCAGGTGCTTGAGTAGCATACCTTACATGGGTTTTGTGTGCCTTCTAGTTGTAGTTGAGCATCGATTACTGTTGACATGCCAGTGGGAATGTGGTCCTCAGGCTGACTGGCTGTGAGGTTTGGCCATGACCACAGCATATGGGCTGACCTGACCCCTAGAGCAGGATTTTCCCCAGCAGGCTCTGGTGCCTTCTTATATCACTCTTTGGGTGAGCTGCTTGTGGAGCTGGATGGTGCTCTGTTGTGGTCTAAAGCCAGCCACCAGGTTCTGGAACCTCTTGGGAATGGCTCTGGTTCAGGCCAAGATCATTTGCTGCCTGTTACCAACCCAGGGTCACCTGGTAGGATCTACAAAGCAATCCGAGGTTGGTAGCTGCCTGTGCTGGACCTGGAGGTATGTGGGAGAGGCCATGTTATGAACTGACATTGGCTGCCACCTGTATGAGGCCTTGAGCAGTTCAGCAAAAGGCACAGTGCACCCTGAGGCCTACTGCTGCCTGCAGTTGCCTATAAGGCTCAGCTACTGAAGGAGCCTCGGGTGGTACATGAATTGGGTTGTACAAGGTCTTAGGGAGTCATCAGGGTGAGTGAGTAGGTTTCATCAGGCTAATTCAGATTCATATTTAGTTGTGTGGAGGGAGAGCTCAACACAGAAAAGATGATACCTGCCCTGTGACCATACTATAGGAGGGCTCAACACAGGAACAATGGTGGATGTCGCTCCAGCCTCACCCGAAGCCACACCACTCAGTTTCTCCCTGTATGTCTGTGCTGCCTCCTTGGCCGCTATCCCTCCACTGGAACCCGGGGTAAATGCCTGAGAGTGAGTCTATGCATAGGCTCTTTAAGAGGATGCCTGGATTTCCAGTAGCTTTCCTCACCTAGATGGACTAAATCCTGGCTGATTTTCAGTCATATGCTGTGGGGCTCTCTTCCCAGCACTGGTATTCTGGGCTGGGGAGACCACTGTGTGACTGGAACCCCTTGCTTCTTAGGGTGTCCCCTGTAGCTGAGATATCTCAGTGTGAGTGCTGCATCTTACATTTCAAATAATTGCACACTCATTGCTGCTTTGTTTGACAATAGCTCGAGAGAATGCCCAATCGGTCACTTTGCTTGTTCCCTGGCTTGGATTTCTATGAAGTGAAATGTGACCCTGGATTTAGGGATCCATCTGTGTCCATTAGCAGCCAGGTAATTTGGAATTTTAGTTGAGGGGCATCATTCACATTCTTGCCACCACCTCAAATTTCAGTCCTACTATAGGAATAGAGGTGTTTTAGCCTGGCTGGGATGGCTCAGTCATTGAGCATCAATCTATGGACCAGGAAGTCATGGGTTCGATTCCTGGTCAGGGCACATGCCTGGGTTGTAGACTTGATTCCCATTGTGGGGTATGCAGGAGGCAGCAGGTCAATGATTCTTTCTCATCACTGATATTTCTATCTCTCTCCCTCTCCCTTCCTCTCTGAAATCAATAAAAACATATCTTTTAAAAAAGAAATAAAGGTGTTTTATCTTACATTGACTTCATTTTCTCTGAGGAGGAAACCTTGCTTATTCTGTTGCTGAGTATAACTGAGAGTGATCAGTTTCAGAGAAAGTGTAAAATAAAGTTCACTTAATTTCTGGCTATACAATAGATATAAAGCTTTTTTCAGGAAAGAAGTTCAGGTTCTTAATCACCTTTTAATAACCAGTTTTACTCAGGAGGCCATAAAGATATGCAAAAATAAAACTTTTTGGACCAGCCTACAAAGATAACAATATCAATTACTCCAGAAAAGAAAATTAGCACAGTTTTAATATATTAATAGTCCATAGGCAAGCCTTTAAATTTTAACAACAGCTATTTTGGCTTTTAAGTATTTTTTAAAGCTTGGGAACTCATTGTGATCTTTCATTGTTCTATCTCTGGAGTGCATGATAATTTAGGCATTATAGGGAATTCTGTTTACCTACAAGCTGGGCAAATCTTCATTCTGACTCTGTAGCAGTGTCATTTGTCACCTGTGACAATAAAATGAACTAGATCAAGGCAAAGTGTGAGTACTGGGAGGGATGCACAAGATGCACTGGGGTGTGGGAAAAAAGATTCCAGTTTCTATTCATGTTTATTTTTCCAAAAACTAGAAAAAAACTAACATTTTTAAGCCCATATACATGCACTGGCACTGGCACTGGCACCTTCATGGGCCCTGAACAGTGTCTCATTTCTTGTTTGATAAGGACCTGAAGGAAAGCTGGAGTTCCTCGAGGGTCATGGTGACACCTTTTCTTTCTTTCTTTCTTTTTTTTAAATCTTCACCCTAGGATATTTTCCCATTGATTTTTAGGGAGACTGGAAGAGAGAGAAAAAGACAGAGAGAGACATCAATGTGAGAGAAACACACTAATTGATTGCCTCCTGCACGAGCCCTGACTAGGGCCTGGGTTGGGGAAAAGCCTGCAACCAAGGTATGTGCCCTTGACCGGAACTGAACCCAGGACCCTTTGGCCCACAGGCCAACGCTCTATCCACTGAGCCAAACCGGCTAGGGCGGCACCTTTCCTTTCATGCATAGTACAGCAATGGATAGCTGTGCGCATGTGTCAGATAAAGTGGATTACGGATGGTGCTATCCAGTCCTCACCAAACTATGCATCACAAAACGCACATGTTGCATAAGAATATATCTGCAAAGAAATTGAGAGTAGAATGTCAATAATAATGCAAGAATAAATGGACATGAAGAAAAAGCAGTAGGGACAGCTCCACTTCCAAAACTATCTCTTATTTAAAATTTTCTTTTCATTAAGACTATTTTTTAGAGCACTTTAAAATTCCCAGTGAAATTGAGGGAAAGGCACAGAAATTTCCCCTATGTCTCTTGTCCTCACACAAGCATAGCCCCACCACCAGCACCATCCTCCACCACAGTGGTGCATTTGTTACAACTGATAAACCTACAAAGACAGGTCACACTCATTCAAAGTCCATGGTTTACATTAGGGCTCACTCTTGGTGTACATTTTATGGGTTTGGATCAATGTACAACGTGTAATCACCATTATGGTAGCACATAGAACAGTTTCACTGCCCTAAACATCCTCCTATGCATTCATCTCCCACCACTCACGCCCCTTGGCAACCACTGATCTTTTTACTATCTCTGTAGTTTTGCCTTTTTCAGAATGGTTGGAATTACTCAGTTTGTAGCCTTTTCTGATTGGCTTCTTTCACTTAGTAATATGCATTTAAGGTTCCTCCATGTCTCTTCATGGTTTGATAGCTCATTCATTTTTAGTGTTGAATAATATACATTCACACTAAATAATAAGTAGTATATAGAACATGATAATATAGTATAATAATATATAATGTGTCTGTATATACCATAATTTATCCATTCACCTACTAAAGACATCTTGGCTGCTTCAACTATCTATCAGTAAAGTCCAAGTAATCATGCAAATACAAATTCATACATACTGTCACTAATTACGACCCTCACCTATCTGTGTAATGTCTTGGGATGTTACCTAATAAGAGTACAAAGCCATCATGAGAGAGAAACAGACAATAAAAATGAGTACAATCTTCTCCATTGATTTAAAATAATGGACTATTCAATGTAGTATTCTTGGTTTCATTTTCCTTTGTTTTTTTTTTTTTTTTTAAAAAAGCCCTTAACTTCTATGGCTTCCAGGAAAGATCAGAGAAACAGAAATGCCATTTCTGTACACGTTGTAAAGCAACACCTGGATGCACACAGCGCCGCCAGTGCCCCAGCTCTCTGCCCGCCCGGCTGTGACGGCCTGGCCTCTGCCGCACCTGTGGGCTGAGATGGGGCTTTAAGGCTCTTGTTTCCTGCTCAGTGGCACTGAGCACAGACACAGGAAGCCCTCACACCGGGCATAGTCCTGGCCCAGCGGCCACACAGGGGCTGTCCCAGGCTCCAGGAGCAGGTGCAGCAGGAACACCTGCGGGGCACGCCGCTCAAGCTTTGGTGCAGCATGTTGGTTGGGGTGCCGCTCCCATCGTGCCTTCCCCTTTGGTTTGGGGAGGCCCAGGGTGGGCTCCCCCCTGGCAGCAATGCCCCACAGCGCCCCTCGAGAAAATGGCCTTTGGACAGAGGGAGACGCACTCGACTTTATGACACTAATGGGGCGGGCAAGCTGGACGGCGCGGTGGCCGGGGCCTCCAGGTCACACTACTCACTTCAGCAGACATGGCAGAGAGGCGCAGCGCAGGCAGCCGCTGTGTTTTCTTTTCCTTAAGTTAATGCTCTTGGAAGGGAGGACTAGACACAGGTGTAAAAAATTCGGCCAAAGTCTTAGGTGAGGAAAGTAACCCACGTGGCGGTGAGCAGCTCCGGGCCACAGTCTATGTCTTGGCTCCTCCAGGAGCTGCAGCGGAGGGTGTGGGGAACCACCGCCAGGTCACTTGGCCTCTGAGTGATGTCCTCTTTCTGCTCTTGAAGAAACAGCAGCTCTTGGTGTCATCCGTCACCTCTACCTCCGCAGGCGCTGTGATGGGGGCGCTGGAGGGACCGGCAGTGGGGTGGTTAGTGGTCAGCTCCCCACTGGTGGAATTCAGCGCCTGGTTTTGGCTGTGTAGCTGGGCTCTGCCCCGAGGCGGAGTTTGCCCAGGTGGGTCGGCGTGAACTGAGCCAATGGACTAGGCAGAGGCTTGCCGCCCCAGTCGTCCCGCGGAGCCGCTGCGGTGGCCGAGGTCTGTGAAGAGCTTGCGCGGGTGGTCGCAGTCCCGCCCCTCCAGGAAGGCCAGGCGCCGCGCACAGCGCAGGTACGAGGCCACCTCCCCGGGGTGGGGGTTGGGGGGGACTCTCGGAGAGCACATCAATGGGCGCGGCCTGCTTGTGTCCCGATCTTCGGGCCGCGCTCCTGGAGCGGGTCCCTGAGCCCCTGCCAGGACAGGCTGCCACGCAGGCGGCACATGAACAGGTGGCCACAGCTCTCTGCTCCTTGCCCAGGTGAGAACTGGTGCCCACGGAGCGCTGTGCCCATCAGGCTGTTGTGCTTGCGGTAGGGGATGTGCCTCTTGGTCTCGGGGTCGCTGTACTCCTTGGCCGGGCCAACGTCCACAATGTGCATGGCGTGCCGCCGCCCCACCAGGAGTTCTCGGGCTCACGTGGCGGCAGACGAGGCTCTTGGTGTGCCCACGCTCCATGCGCGCCACCAGCTGCACGGCGACCATGAGCACAGTCTTGAGCGAGAATGTGCGGCCACACAGATCGAATAGGTCCCCCGTGGGCCCGAGCAGCTCCACACCACGCGTTGTCCTTCCCGCGGGCCCGCTCTGCGGAGCTGAGCTGCCTGTGGACGCGGTGTTGCAGGTGCAGCTGCGGCCCCCGACTCGATGGGCTCCCACCTGATAGCTACAGGTTCATTTCTATAAAGATTCTTTCCTAGCCAGAGCTCCCCGAAGTTGCCACAACCGATCTGCTTCCCGACCCGGGAGGTGGGGCCCACCATCAGGACCCCTAAACTGGTCGCTGTGGCTGGTCCGGCCACCGGCCTTGGACATTCCCCGGCCCTCCTCCGACTCCCCCTCCCCTCCTTTCTTGTCAAAACCCACACGTTTTTGGTACCCTGGCCTCTCCACGGTGACTCTGCTGTACAAATCCCGGGTCTCTGAGGTCACGGGCGGCTCTTTGGGGCTAGAACGCATGGCGCATGGTGGACTCCTGGCTGGTGAGGTGTGAGGTGTGAGGTTCTGGGGGCGGGTGGGAGGAGGGCAGGCTGCAGAACTCATCTCGGTGGCCTCAGTGTCGCACGCAGGGGTAGGACACATTCCGCTGACAGGGCCCGTCACCTTAATCCCGTGGCTCCGGCTCTCGGCCTCCGTCGTGGCAGGGGCCGATAGGCCGAGCTCTGCCCGGCTCCCGGACTGCTGGCCTCCGCCTGCGGGGTGCGGCCTGTCCCTGCCACAGCGACGGCTCGCAGCATAGCCGTGGAGCTCACTTACGCCACCAGCCTTCAATGTAATATTCTTAACAATCTTAATAAGTGTAATGAAAGTACTTAAAAGCCAGTTTTGAGGTTTCTTAGTAGGGAAAAAAAAAAGTCTTCATACCATGGGGAGAAATACTTGTTCCTCCCACTGCAATAAATACAGCTGAAATAACATATGGAAAAATATAGTGACAAGGCTTTTAATACCATTTATACACTGGCAAGCCCCAAATTTATATTTCCATTTTAAGTGCCTCAACTCCAATCTCCTATAAGTGGCTGATTTTTTGACAACTGCACTTGGATATTTGTAATCTTCTCCAATTGAATGTGTCCAATTGGGACTCTTGATCTTCATCCCTTGGCCCATCCTGCCTTCTCCACCCTTGTAAATGACTATTACATTTTCCAAATGCTTAGATGAAAAAACCTTGTAGTACCCTATCTTTTTTTTCTCTTACTCTATATCCAAATCTACTTGAAATATATCTAGAATCTTATGATTTCTCACCCTTACTACCATTTTAGTTTACCTCTCCTCTGGACAATTGAAATTGGTCCTGCATTCCTGTCTTGTCACATTGCAGTGTGTTCTCCACCATGTGGCAAGAGACATCTTTTTAATCCTGTCAGATGATGCCAGGCTCCGCTGCATACCTCTAATGGCTGCCCCTCTTGGTCAGAAAAAATCCTCTGACTCTGGTCCGGCCACCCCCTGCCTCAGTGCCTTTGCTCCCGCTCTTCCCCCAGATATCTATGGCTCATACCCTCACCACTGTCAGGCCCTCGCTTAAATGTTGCCTCCTCAGATTGGTCTTCCATATGATCTGAAATGGCTCACCCTATCACTTTCTATTCCACTATCTGGTGAACTTTTCTTTAGCATGCCTACCCCTAACTTACATCTGATTTTTAAAAGTTCATTTATCATACATCTTTCTTCACAAAACACAACTCTGTGAGAACTTAATTTTGTTCATTACTTTCTAGGCACTTAGAACAGTGGGTGGCTCATACCAAATGCTCAGTAAATCATTTTTGAATGATTGAGTGAAATGAATATTCACCTTTTAGCCAGTAAATACTGCTGATAGATTCAGAAAAAAACAAACAAACGCTTAAAGAAACAAGTATCGAAACAAATCAAGTAGTGTTTGCTACACAGCTGAGTGAAGTACAAAGGTAGCTTCCCCTTCAGTAATAAAGCATACACAGTGATATTCTTTTGTGCACCAATTATAGAGAAACATGCCAGAAAAGCTGTGATCTAACCATAAATAACTTTGCTAGAAACAATGTCCTAATGGAACAATCGTTTAAAATAACATGTGATGGAGTGGCTGCTTTGACTGGAATATAAAGAGGACACTGGGGTCAGGTTACAGGAGTAGCTTCACTCTTGACATTTACTGTGTAGTAATTCATAACCAAACTAATGCTGCAAAGCAGGTGAAACCAGAAGTGCACAATGCGCTAGAGGCAATCATGAATTTGATTAATCCGATTTTAACAAGTGGGAGAACTGCACAAAGTACCAACATCTTCTCACTACTTTGTCCCAGGATGGACAATGACCATAAAAGTCTTATGCAACAGGGAGTTTTGCAGTAATCTCTTTTTTACAAAAGGACAAATGTACCAAATTTGCTGACCTTTTCTTGTGACAAGTGGATGTTAGCAGTATGCTATCCAAGCACCATATTTTAAAAAGGAAAAACAAAACAATTATTTTTTTGCCTTCATGAAAAGACGGTATTTTAACAATAAGATAATTTTATGAAAAAAATTTAAATGATGTGTAAAAGGGTCATAATAGTGCCTGACACATAACAAGCACTCAGTAAATATTGGCTATTATTATCATTGTATCTCCTTCCCCAAATTCTTCTCTTTAAGTAGATTACAATCCTTTTGAGAGCAAGAAATGGTATCTGATCTTTCCCCCATCCCTCTTTTTTCCTCCTTTCCTGCACTACCAAGCACAGTGTCTTGCTCAATTCAGTTCACCTGAACCTTTTAATAAATACATATTTATTGATCATTATTATAGGCAAAGCCCACCCACAACTTTCACATAATTTAATCCTCACCAGTATCCTAAATTCTAAGAACTATCACACCCATTCTGTCACCAAAGAAACTGAGGTTTAGCAACAGTAAGTGCAAAATTCACACAGTCAGCTGGGAGCGGAAACAGGGTCCCCATGTAGGTGCTCTGACTTAGAGTTTGTGCCTTTTCAATACCTGGTGCAGCATGAATGTTTCCTCAGACATGATCACCTGAGGAGGTTATCCTTCCTTGGAGTGAAGGAAGTCCAATCTCGGACCTACTTTTTGGAGACCTGAACACATTAAAACTCACTCAGAAAACTGAGCAAATGGAATCCTTGTTAGTTCTTGAAGAAATATTTTAATCAATTTATTTGGCACTATTCCTAGGTCACATGCTATTTGGTAAGCATTCCATTATCATTAAGGAGCAACTAACAGACAATTAATTGAAGGAATTACACACTTAACTAATTTGATGCCTTTTAAATTTTGCTTAGATTGAAAGGTACATAATCACATCAATCACAATTAGAGTTGTGCTAATAAACAAAGCCTTCAGTTTTGCCCCTGTTGGTCGAGGCTGTTGGGGTGGAGACCGCCTTCCTCTTCTTTTGGGCAACTCCTGTGGCTTCTGCCTACCTGAGATGACCTCAGAGTGGGGCCAGAAATCACACAATCACCTCTTTTGACTTTTTCCAAAATAAAAAAGAATTTCTTAGTGACTGAAAGTCTTTTCCATTGGATGGCTTTTTTTGTTGTTGTTAATCCTCACCCAAGGATATTTTTTCCATTGGTTTTTAGAGAAAGTGGAAGGGAAGGAGGGAGGGAGGGAAGGAGGGAGAGGGGTATAGAGGGAGGAAGGGAAGGAGAGAGGGGGGGAAAGAGAGAGAAAGAGAGAGAGAAACATCGATGTGAGAGAGACACATCAATTGGTTGCCTCTCACAAGCGCCCCAACCAGGTCTGGGAATCAAACCTGAAACCCAGGTACATGCCTTTGTACAGGAATCGAACCTACATCCTTTGGTGCCCAAGCCAATGCTCTAACCACTTAGACACTGGCCAGGGTTGGCTGTCTCTTTTAAAAAAACTTTATTGAGGTAACATTGGTTAATAACATTATATAAATTTCAGGTGTACAACATTATAATTCAACATCTATGCACTCTATAGTGTGTTCACCACCTGAAGTCTAGTTTCCATGTCACCCATATATTTTATCCCCTTTACCCAATTTCCCGTCCTCTACCCTCCTTTCTCTCACCATTCCATAGTCTGTATCTGGGTTTATTAGTTCCTTTGTCATTTATTTTTTGTTTTACATTACACATATCACAGTCTTATTTTTCTTAATTCTCACCCAAGGTTATTTCTTCCCATTCAGAGTTTTCCAATACTTGATCTTTATTTGTTGCCAGATAGACTCATTGGCAGACTCTTTTGCTCTTCCTAGCTGCTGCCTTCTGCTTCCTCAGAAGGTGAGAGCTCCCAGCCTGTCCCAGGAGCAGCTTGGCCCAAAGCTTTGCTATATATGGCCTGCTCCTCTGGCTCCAGAGTAGAGCTACACTCTGCCCTAAGTAGCAAAAGTAACAAATACTCCCAAGCACACCATGCAATTTGGAGATGAAAGGCATCATGATAACTGACTACACTGCACAACTTCCCATCCCTTTGACAAATGAGAAGGAGAGAAAGGTTAGAACATACCCCTGATGCCCACCTCTGACTCCTGGTAGGGCAGGAGACCCTATGCTCTCTAATAGACCATCCTGTTTGTTGAATTTTCCCCTGTGGTTCATCATCAGACAGTTGCAGGCGAGGAAAGTCTAGAGAGTCTCGGATGCATGCTTGCCCTTTCCTTTGTTTCTGCTCTACTGTCTGTTTAGATTAGAAACCCATGAGGCATGTCTACCTCTGAGCTCTGAGTAGCGTTCACCAATTGTGGATGTTTTCAGAACATAGATGATTGATGATGGTGTTAATCTGAATAATGACAGGCATTTTGGGTGCAATCTCAAGGAAGGCTCTCAGTACTGAGTCATGGATGCATGCATCCTGCAGAAGTGGAAGGAACCCAGCTAATGGGCAACGGCAGATGCCAGCACCAGAATGGCCCAGCTCAAAATGCTCTTCCCTTAAAGACAAAAAGCAAATCAATCAGAAAACATACAAACAAGCCCTCACACAAGTTGCAGTATCAAGTTTTTCAATCGCGGACCAATTGTGGATCAGCTGCTTGAGATTTTAAGACAAAGAGAGCAAGGCAATTTTGTATGAGGGTGCTAAAACAATGCTTATTTATTGAGAGCTTGCTAAGTGTTGGCTGCTTTGTGTGCATTATCTAAAATTAGATATAATTTCCTCATTTTGGGGATGAGGAAACAACTTCTGAGGGGTAGGAGGACTTGCTCAAGTCACATAATGTTATAAATTCCTATTTTGGAGCTCTACTTCCCCAATGTGATGGTATTCAGATGTTTGGGTTTTCATTTAGGTTTAGCTGAAGTCTTATGGATGGGATTAGTGTGTTATAAAAGAGCAAAAGAAATCAGAACTCTCCATCATGTTGGGACACAGTGAGAAGGTGGCCATCTGCAAGCCAGGATGTGGGTCTCATCAGGAATCAAATCTTCTGGCACTTTGATCTTGGACTTCCAGCCTCCAGAACTATGAGAAATAAATGTTTGTTTTCTAAGCCATCCAGTCTATGGTATTTCCCTATAGCACACAGAGCTAAGACACATAGTAATTAACTATTTCTTGGCCTTCAGATTTGCACACAGATCTGCTCACCGATGCCAGTGTCCATGACCTTGCTATTTGTATCTCATTCATTCTTGTCAATGCCAGTCCTTTGGGTTTAGGAAAAGAAGTTATATTCATGCTAATGTGGCAGGACTGTCCATGTGTTCATTGCTTTCCTTCGTTCCCCTGGCACTTTCCCTCAAAGAATGGGGTAGGTAGGGTCTTTGATCAGATAATGGTGGGTAATGAGTTACTATTATGCACGAGAGCCACACTATCAGCCAGATATGGTGGCTGCCCCTTTACCTGGTGGCCAGGCCTCTGAAGAGAAAGAGGCAAAAGACTATGGTAGAGGTGAGGAAGGAGAGAGCCCACAAAGAGACAGACCCTGGACATCCATCAGAGGAGATCTCTGGTTGACCAGTTGGTGGTGCAATGGAGAAGGAAATGATTTGTACCATTGCCTGGATCCTGGGAGGGTTTGTGATCATCCAATAGTAAGACTTCCTTTCTAGGATGATCTGTACCATAAGCTCCCCATGATATCACAGATAAAACTTTAGAAAACCACAAAGGAACTTAATTGGGGTAAGTTCTCTAGATATGGTCTCAGGATGTGCCTGGGTTAAGGATTTTATCACCCTGGAGGGAACTAGGGGCCAGATGGCCAAAAGATCAGGGAAGGCAGTGGGACTGAGTAGGCAAAATAATAGAATGTAAATAACACATATGAATAACATATAATAGTAAAAAAAACCATCAGTCTTATTAGCAGAGTCTTTTGTGCATGGGGTAGAGCATGTGCTCCTTGGCACTAGAGGTGCCTTCTGTGGGAGGAAGAGGTTCTATCTGCTGGAGATGGGCCACATGATGGGTTTAGGGACCCCTAGGGTGGACTATGTCCCAACGACGAATGGTAGGACCTGCCTACATACCAGTGACTCTAATTCAGTGAAATAACATATCAAGTGTTGAGCACAGCACTGGTGCTCATTAGGTGTTCAGTTAATATTAGCTTCTGTTATGCACTGAATTTTGTCCTCCCAAAAAGGTATGTTGAAATCATAACCCCCAATACCTCAGAATTGGATCTTATTTGGAAATAGTGTCATTGCAAATATCATTAGCTAAGATGAGGTTATATAGGAGTAGGGTGGACCTTAACCCAATATAACTGGTCGTATTATAAGAAGAGAACAGATACTGACGCATGAGGGGAAAACCTATGTGATGACGGGCAGAGGCTGAAATGCTACTCTGCACGTTAAGAAAGACCAAGGGCTGCCAACAACCACAGAAACTAGAAGAGAGGCGAGGAAGAATTCTCCTGGTTTCAGAGGGAGCATAGTCCTGCCAATACCTTGATTTTGAACCTCTGGCCCCCAGAACTATGAGACAATCAATTTCTGTTGGTTTAAGCCATTCAGTTCATGGCCCTTTGTTTGGGCTGTTCTAGTAAATGAAAACAGCTACTTTCTTCTCTCTTTTGTCTTCCTAGCTCATCCTCAAAGGTAGATGTGAAGGTGTTTTAATGAGATGTGTGTATAAGCGAAAACTGAACTGTGTTTTCTTGGTTTCATGTTCAATTCCCAATGCCAGACAGGGTGTGTTCAGGAGCAACCAATCGATGTGTCTCTCTCATGCCTCTCTCTCTCTCTCCGCCCCCCACCCCCTTCTGCTCTGTCTGAAAATCAATGTTAAAATATACTTGAGTGAGAATTGAAAAAAAGAAAGAAACCATTGGAGAAACAGAAAACAATAAATACTGACAAGGATGCAGAAAAATTGGAACCCTTATGTATTGTTGGTGGGAATGTCAATGATGGTGCAGCTGCTGTGGAAAAAAATTATGAAGATTTCTCAAAAGAGTAAAAATAAAACTGAATATGATTCAGTAATCCCACTTCTGGGTATATATCCAAAAAAATTCCTGCAGGATCTCGAAGAGATTCTTGCATACTTGGGTCAATTGCAGCATTATTCACAATAGCTAACAGGTAAAACAGCCCAAATGTTCATCAGTGGATAAGTAAAATGTGGTATATAAATAGAAAGGAATATTATACTGCTTAAAAAAAGACATCCGGTCACATACCCTGATATGAAGGTATCTTAAAGTCATGATGCTAAGCCATTAAGCCAGTCACAAAAGGACAAATACTGTATGATTCTACTCATATGAGGTATCTAAAATAGTCAAAATCATAGAAATAGAATGTAGAAAGATGGTTGCCAGGGCAAGGGGGGACTTGGAGGGAGGGTTAGTGATAATGGCCATAGAATTTCAGTTTTGCAAGATGAAAAGGTTTTATTGCACAGCAATATGAATATACTTAACACGACTGAGCTCTATATTTAAGATAGTAAATTTAATGTTATGTGTTTATAACTACAATTTAAAAACAAAATTTTAATTTCAATAAAAAAAAACTCCCTTTGAGAAATTCCCATTTAAAATGAGGAATTCTTTGATCATGTGATTAATTACCTTCTTGCTTTATATTTGAATTGTTGTATATTAGATTTTCTTAGAGTGATACTTGCTGGTAACTTGGGTGTGGGAAACTCCATTGAGCATTTAGGTGTCCTTGACTTTGCTGACCCTGACTCACCACTCTTTTCCCCTGCATATGGCATAATAATGTGGAATTGGAGCTCTCTGTCTTATTAGAGGCTCAAGATACACAAGAGGGCTTGCACTAACAGTCACTAGAGGCAAAAGAGTGGACAAAATTGAGGTCATGGGGTGGGGCTGCCCCCTTCACAAAGCCCAGATGTCAGCATTGTGGTCTTGATGCAGTTTATACATATGGTAGAATAAAAATATATATTTGGTCTTTGTTCCTAGTTCCTGGTACAGAGCTCCTAAAACCCTTAAAATATCCTGGGTGATAGATGTGTCTTTTATTATTCATGTATCTTTTATTATTCAAGGAGCCCCCTGGAGCACATAAGTGTATGCTAATGAGGTGACTCCTGGTGAGGCCCCTAGATAGGTTTGGGATTGGAGCTGATTGCCAGATGAATCAGCCATGTAGTGAGAGGGTGGGTACTTTCAGCCCCCTGTGCCCCACCTCTGAAAAAGGGGATGGGAGTAGGCTGGAAATTTTCAGTCACCAAAGATCAATGATTTAATCAATCATGACCATGTGGTGGAACCTCCATAATATCGCCTAAACAACAGGGTTTGGAGAGCTTCTAGATTAGTGAACACATGAAGATCCTGAGAGGCTGATGTGCCAGTGAATAAGGATGGAAGGTTTACATCTCTCTCCATCTTGCCCTAAGCAGTTCTTCCATTTGGCTGTTCCCAACTTCGTCTTTTATAATAAAACAGTAATTGTAAGTAAAGTGTATTTTTTTGTTTGTTTTTGTTTTGTTTTAGTTGTGTGAACTATTCTATCAAATTATCAAACCTGAGGAAGGGGTTGTGGGAATCCCTGATGTAGTCAGTTAGTCAGAAATACTGGTGGCCCAGGCATCTGAATTACGGGCAGTCTTGTGGGAACAAGCCTTTAACTTTGGGACCCGATTCCAACTACAGATAGATTGTATTAGAATTGGATGGAATTTCAGGATGTCCAGCTGGTGTCAGAGAATTGGAGAACTGGTTGGAGTCGGAAAACATACTGCATTTCATTTTTTCTCTGTTTGGAAAAGTTGTTTGGGTTTCTTCCTTGTTAAGTAATCCAACTACAAGTAGACAATACCACCTCTGAAGACAGGATAGGGATCTGAGCTCAGCCTAGCAGGAGGGATGCGAATGGCAGCCAGAATGACCAAACAGGGGGCTAGTGTTTGGACTATTATGTGTCACACTGACCCTGACCAGGCAAGTGGACACACCACGGTGAGATTTTTCTGACTGCCAGATGCCTCATTCCTACCTGAGATGCTTAGAGACAGAGACCATGAGCCTTGAAAAGCACTATATTGTTTTGTGATGTCACCTCTGGAATGTTCTGAGTGTTTTGGTGACCAACTTCTGCATAGGACTTATACCTGGCACCTAACATTGGTATGGCTTTTTACTTGAGATAAAAATAATAGTCTTAGAAAGATAGTAGGTGTAGGTATCTCTGCTCCAAAGGCTTTTGGAAGGGGTTGACACCAACCACAATACGTATCTTTTGTTCAGATGTTGATAAAGCCCCTTATCAGATATCATCTTCACATTCTTTCAAACTCAGTTTTTCACAATGTACATAATTTACAAGAAGAGGTAAGTGAGTAGAAAGTCCTGTGTTTTACAGATGAGTGATTGAGGCCCCGATGATGGGCTGGGAAGCAGACATCTTATTTTCTCTTTTCCACAGCACTCAAGACCACATTTTACAAGAAAAAGAGATACCAGATCTGAAAACCTAGAAATTCCAATCAATGTGGTTCTACCTCAGGTATGGATAATCACAGAAGGATGTAAAGTATCAGTGTTAGCCAGTATATCCCTCCTCTTTCAAAACTCTAGCAAGATGTTATAGAATGACATCTATAGAATAGTCAAGACCTTGATTTTAGTTGTGTGCCAGCTGTCAACCAGTTGTGTGCATTGGGGAGGCCACTTAGCCACTGTGGGTCTTGGGGTCCCTCATTCCTTGAATGAAGAGGGTGGGTTAGGTGATCTGGTAAGACCTTCCAGCCCTAACACATGACACTCTGAAATAAGTCAATCTTCTGAAAATTAGGTCTTTTGGTACTCATGCCACCACTCTGGATTTTTGGAGGAGCATTAGAACTGGGGCTTGCAATCAAATGCATATAACTCAATCCATGAGAAGAAAAACTAGTACATATATTGGGATACAGGGTCATTTGGAAGTGTCAAGAGAATTAAGGCCTGCTGTTCACCCAAGACAGAGTGTAAGGGGGTGGGCACAAAGGATTCAGAACAGAGACCAATGAAAGGATGAAGTCTTGACACGCTGGAGATTCTCAGTTCTCCTTCTGCTAAGCAGCCGTTTCCCTGGTGGAGTTCTCCTGAATGGATTGTGTCTACTGCTGCTATGTCACAAAGGGGGCAACCTTACTTCTCCAGAGTCACCTAAGGCCCTGTTGGAAGACCATGGCAGTGCAACCAGAGGGGCTGAAATGTAGGGTGGAGGAGTCCAATGCAGAGGTAACTATCTGAAACCTCTGTCCAGAGATGTGGAGGGACACTATTGATTACCAGTGCGACATGTTTTGAAAAGAACAAGATTAGAAAGAAAACCTTCAGCATTCTTTCCACAGGTGGAGGTAACTGTAACAGTCTAGGCAAGTATGTTCAGCAGGAGGACAAATATAGGACAAAAAAACATTCTGGCTATTTGTTTTCACATTATTCTATATCTTTGTAGTGAGCGGCTACTTCTCTGCTTCAGCTCATGAAGCTTAGAACATAAACTAGCTTCTTCCTGATCAATAGACAGGATGGCTTGCCCACAGGGTTCCTACAACTGTAGGAACCTTGTTTTAGGTTTGATTCTTTCCACGTAAAATACTCATGCAGGTCTGTTGGTCACTACTCTCCTGATGGTGGGTGTTGCTCCTTTGGTTTGTTCGCAGCTCATATAAATTAATGTTTGTTTTGCTAAGAGACCGGCAAAGGGTGCCAACTTGAAGATGGGGTTGGGCATGGGGACCAGAATAGGGCTTGAAATAGTGATCATGTGATGGTGAGTTAGGAAAGTCTTCAACCTAGCATAACTCTCCCTGCCAGCCTCCCAGAAACAACCCAGCATATGATGGTGAGAAAGAGAACAGAACTGGAGAGTGGTTTAAAAAGACTCGAGCTTGTTCTGGGGCCATCCACTTCCTGTGCTGCAGGAACCGATGCCGATGCTGGGGTCCAAGAGTGCATGGAGGGCATTGGATGGGAGGATACCTGCTGCCTGGGCACATGTGCCCCTTAGGGGCAGATATGGCATCATGGGTACACCTGCCATGGGGACATAAGTCATGTACCAGGTTTCAGACACCTGCCAGGATGTTCTAGGCTGGTGCACTGGGGGAGGGGTATGGTCATCTATAAGTTTAGATTATCTGAACTGTGCCACCACCAGGGCTGTGAGAGGGACCAATGAATTCGCTGGACCTCCCTCAATGAGATGGTTCATGGCTTGGGGAAAGGGATTGATGTGGTTAACAATGGAAGGGAGAACTGTCTACCAAGCACTGATTTGATCATGTGCTGAGCCTTGAGCCATGCAAGTATGAGGCAGAGATTATACAAGTACAGGAAATGGGAATCCCAGGAACCCTACTAATAATAGCAGAGCTGGAGTTAGGGGCTTAAACCCAGGTTAACGCCCATTCACTCTGCTACACCACAAGCTGGGCATATGCCACCTGGCTGGGCCAGGCCATGCCTTAGCCTTCTGCTCTTCTCTTGCTTTTATAGATAGTGCTTCCTTTCCCTGCATCTTACCTGTTTGCACCTGACCTTCCTGCACGTATCTGCCATATGCTGTTTTATTCTAGAACTGAGTCCATTCATTTTAGAAGGGAATTGCATCAGCAGTTCTGTGTCTCCAGAAAGTGCCTTTGGCCTCCCAGCTCCCAATCATGCTGGGCATTGGGGCTCCTCAATTACATTGCAAATGCCTGTGACTCACTAATTGTTATCATCCTTAGGTCTTTCCAGGTCTTACTGATTTCCAGTTTTTTTTTCCTTATCCTATCTAATAAAGAGGGGATATGCTAATTGACCATCACTCCATCACAAAAGGTGGCTGCACCCACATCTGGGGCCAAGTTCCCATAAGGAGCCTTAACAAGCAATCAGCAGGGACCTGAGGCTACACCATCCCCTGCCCCCGTGGGGCTTGACAGGGACCTCAGGCCATGCCCCCCACCTGGCAGGGCTTGACAGGGGACCTCAGGCTGCACCCCCTGCCCTGGCAGGGCTTGATGGGGGCAGTGTCAGGCCAGGGGACCTGAGGCTGCAGCCCCTGCCTGGCGGGGCTTGATGGGGGACCTCAAGATGCGCTTCCTGTCCTGGTGCTGGGCTAGGGGACCTCAGGCTGCTCCCCCTGCCCTAGCACCAGGCCAAGGGACCTGAGGCTGCACCCCCCTTCCTGGCTGGGCTTGACAGGGGAACTCAGGCGGTGCCCCCCACCCAGTGGGGCTTGATGGGGGACCTCAAGGTGCGCCCCCAGTGCTGGGTCGGTGGAACTCAGGTCGCACCTCTGCCCAGCGGGGCTTGTTGGGGACCTGAGGCTGCACCCCCCCTCCCAGTGCTGGGCCAGGGTACCTGAGGCTGTGCTCCCCCGCCTGGCGGGGCTTGAAGGGGGACCTCAGGCCATGCCCCCCACCCAGTGGGTCTTGACAGGGGATCTCAGGCTGTGTCCCCCTCCTGGTGGGGCATGATGGAGGACCTCGAGGCACGCCCCCCACCCCAGTCTGGGCTGGGGACCTCAGGCCACACCCCCCGTCCTGGTGCAGGGCCAGCAGACCTGAGGCTATGCCCCCTGCCTGGCAGGGCTTGACAAGGGTGGGACTGGGTGGGTCTGGATCTAGCCCAATTTGGGGGAGTCGGCTGGGTCTGGGTCTCATGTGATTTTCAGGTGCATGTGGGTGGGCGGGAACTTGACTCTGGGTCCCATGGTGTGCCCCAGACTCTGACAGGAGGAAGGTTTTCATATACATTTTACTAATTTTCTTTCATCTCTGACACTTCTATTATAGAGAAAGGGCAAATAGCAATATTGAATTATTTCCTCTAATTAATCCCCTTTTAATGTGCACGAATTTCGTGCACTGGGTCACTAGTATTAAATATTTGTGTTTTCTGATCTATTTCCCTTCAGCACATTAAGTTGCAAGCCATCAGTGTTATTTCCTTCCCAAGCTAGCTGACCTCCTGGTTCCTTTGGTACATATGTTTATAATGATTCAGTTCTCACAGGCATTCCTGTTTCCCCAACTGAGCACTATCTGTGAATTTCATGAAGATGTTTACTACTAGATGATTAATGAAGTATCTATACTCTGAAAGCACCCTCCAGTGCCCCCTCATTCCTCCACTTGCTTTTTCTCAATCCCATTTGTTTGGGCTTGTTCTTCAAAAGTTATGGAGTCTGCTGAAAATACCAATATCTCTGCCAATTTGAACCAACTGTTAGAAGGAAGATTTCATGAGATTCTGTGTTAAGCAATTAGCTGAAACTACCATACATGATGACATATTTATCCTCTTTGCTGTTAATGTTATAATTTATTAAAATCAATTACATTCACCTGTGAATTACTCCCTTATCTATTTGTATTAAAATCAACATTGATTTTAACATGGTGTAGGGAGCTGATAATGAGCCTCAGTCTTGTCTATCACCTTGTCTGAAAATTAGTAGCATGTCTGGCTCTTCCTTCTAGCATCCTGCGCATCTCAGCTTCCTATGCCTGTAAGTACCTCAGATGGCTGAGTGTTCTTTGATTGTAACCTTCAGTACTGTTGGCAAAGTAGGTGTTTAAAAAACTTGGTCAATAGTCTTGGAATCTACTAGGCTTTGGACATTTCTTCTGGTGTTGTGGTAGTCACACTTTTCCAGGAGTGGAGAAAATGTCAGTGTTAGATAAGCCTGGCCAGTCCTGTCCCTAAACCCATTAGAAGAGAAGCCACTAACCCCAGGAACTCCACCCCAGAAGGTCCCACACAGAGAGTCCTGTTCCTTAGAAATTCCATAGCATCAGTAAGAGACATTGGTCTTATTACCCACCCCCTTACCCTTTGCCTCTTCTCCCCCACCATTGACCACTCTTCCTCCATGCTCTCAACACTTGCCAGGAAGCTGGTGATCTAACAAAGGCACCCAGTTGTTGGTGATTTCAAACATTTTTCTTCCAGGATCACTTATATTTAAGAAGGAAATGACAGGGAGAAGGCCAGGCCTGATGCTAAGGAAGAACTCCCATCCATAGGTGAGATTCAGGCATCTGTGAGGGATTTGTGCCCAGGGCTCTTCCTGAATCCCCAACATAAACACATCTTAGGTTACAACTATGAGCACATTCTCCTGAAGGCAGAGTCTCTTGGTCACCTTCCTAATAAGGCCTGATGGGAAGGTGTCATGAACCTTGTAGCCAATTGTATTTCTCTCTTCCATCCACCCTCATATCCCATTCTCCCAGGAAGAAGCCAACCTTTTCCTCTCCCTCCTACTGGATGTCTTATTATGAGAGCACTTCCCACAGATCAGGGAGGAGACAATCTTCCTGGGCCGTGCTGCTCTGGGGACTTGGACCTGCTGCCATAGGCTCGGCCTCCAGGCTAAGCAGAACTTTCAGGGATGTTCCAGGGGTGTTTTTTTTTTTTTTGGGGGGGGGGCTCACATCTTTTGTCAGGGCTCAAGGACAGAATAATTTAGCTTATAAAACCAACCCAGTGAGACCGCTGGTCAAGGTGACTTCCTGAGAAAGAGCTGGCTTCAAACATAGGCTAAGGAGGCCTGGGATTTTGTACCTCATGTATTTGCTTAGCACAAATGCTCATGTTTTGGAAAGTCCTTTTGTAAAGAAATATATTCAGCATTTGCTACAGGCCAGGAATTTTGTTTAAGCCTTACAAGTAGACCTGGCCATCTGGTCTTTATGACAGCTTGCCTACCACTTTCTTGGCCTCTCAGAACAACTTAGGGAAATAGGCAGACCAGCTACTTTTAGGTTCATTTTAGAGGTGACATTCAGAGTAGCTAAGTGATTTTCTGAAGAGCATTCAAAGATATGGGACATTTGAGCCCAAAGTTACTGAGAATTTGCTGCCTCTGCATTCATTAGATTATAGGTTTAAGATGGTGATATGGGCAACCAGCATGCCCAAGGCATTGTATGCAGGGGACAGCTGAAGACTACATAGATGAATCTACAGTTTTGTGAGATTCACATAAGGAGACTTCCACTGTTACACCACTCATATTATGCAGCAACAGCTCTGCAGTTTAAAAATATGAATTGAAATGAGGACATAGCTTTATCAAATACACTATTATATTAAGACAAACAAAATCACCACTTTTGTAAGCCAAAAATGGCACAATGTTAACAGTTTCACATATTTCAACTTAATATCTCATCCTTAGCTTTCACTGAATTTTGGTTTGATTAGCAAGGACTCATTACGCCTCCACTGTATATGAAATGTGCTGTTCTAATTTCCAGGACTAAGGATGTAAAAAAAAGAAAATAAGGGACAGGTCACTGTCTTAGAGAGCTGCAATTTATTCACCTAGGGAGAAGATAAGACAGAACATAAGAAAACCTCTGCAAAGTAATTATACCAACAGATGCAAAATAAAGCATCTGGCCTTTGTGAGGAGCTAGGATGAGCACGCCGTTTGGAGTCAGCCTGGTTTTAAACCATGGCTTTGCCCCCTTCTTGGCTATGTGATCTGAGGTAGAACCATGGTGGCTTTTTTTGATAAGACATTACACATGAATGTGGAAATCAATTATCATATTGTCATATAATAGTCATTCAGTAAGTGTTATTTTCTTGTTCTTGTTCTATAAATCTTTCTCTAAGGAAATGCTAAA